>OU452278.1:2479042-4958085 GCA_911728535.1 Pammene fasciana
ATTCACGCAAATTAAGAAAGCATTTATTATAAAGATAATCATAATTGCCCAGCAGTGGGACACAGTATATATAGGCTACGGAAAAAAATATTTTGAAAATTAAACATAGAGTCACTTATACTATAAGCATATAGTAACTCATATAGTAGAGCAGCACAGCCTAAGAACTTTTTGAAGCTCAAGCCAATCGCACCATCTGCGTGAAAGCCCCCTAAAGATACCCAAAATGTAAGAGGAAACCCCTTACCGAATTTTGGTTATTGTTGAAATAGCCGAAGTAGTTCGTTTATTCTTTTTTTAAGTGCATCAAGTCTATGGAAACAGGGTAACTGAATGAAAAAAAAAATTACTTGGGTCACATTTTTCCTAGTTACATCGAAAGTGCTCATGATTCTTAGTCGAAATCACCTAAAATTTTCCAAATAAAAAAAAGGAATTATATAACTCAATAAAATGACCTTCCTACTCGTACAGTCGTGTTCGTTAATATCGACGCGTCCAACTGAACGAAAATATGTGAACACAACCTTATTTGTATAAAGTCGTGTTCACATATTTTTATTCAGTTGGACGCGTTGATATTAACGAACTCGACTGTACCTATCTTAAGCAACATCCTTGGCCGTCTAATTTTTTTTCGATTTTTAGTGTAGTTCTAAATTAGTGGATATAGCTTCTGCTCTTCTAACCCACGTTCTACATATTCTGTAACAACTCTATGAACCTAAACTTGGCCTCCGCAAGGTGGCATCCAGTATTCTCTAAGTTTTAACTACCTCAAAATTTAAAGTTTGAAAATCAAAGCGGTGACGTAGTGACAGTGAGTGCTATAGGTACCCCGTTTAGTTCAACCATGACTTTTTTGTTATTTTTTCACTGAGCATGGAATTTTTTGATCAAATTAAAGTGAGTTGATGGCCAAACTACTGTTTGGCTTCCAGAAAGTAGTTCGTAGTTCTTTTACTGATGCATTTGTTTTGAAGGTCTGGGAGGAGTAGACGCCATTGTAGTATCCTGCAACCTTTCTAAAGCTTTGAATTCAGCTTCTTCTGCTTCTGCCTCTTTTCTTCCATTTCCTTCTGTATTTTGTACACTTTCTCGTCCAGCATGTCGTAGTAGTCGAAAGGCGTACTGGCCATTTTGTATGCTTCATCCTCGACCTTCCGAGCGTACGCTACTAGTCTGGGGTCCGTGGGGTCTTTGGGTCGGAAGATAGCGCACACCCTGTGGACAATTTGTTGCTGAGTATGATTGATGAATGTTGTGATAGTATAGGTTTAAATATCAGCATCCTCCCTGTTGAACCACACTAGTTTAATCATAGCAATACCTGACAAGAAATAAACATAAGGCCTCTTTATTGAAATGTTTCTATGAGACAAAATCATGTAATAATTAATTCAACGTAGAATTAACAGAAAATGTAATTGTCAGTCAAATAAAAGTTATAAAAAATGCTAGTGATCCATTTAAGGGCATAATTGGTATCGTATTCTAATTATGAAATTTACGAAAAAACATTTTTCACGCAAAAAAATATGGTTTTGCATGGAGGGTCAGCCGGCGGGGATATGGATGACCAAACAAAAAAATTTTTTCGCGCGCAATAGTACATTACGCACCTAGGGCAGTAAAATAAGGAACGGCTCAGATCGCGGATATTTGTGGCCCGAACCGAAGGTGAGGGCCATAGACAAGCGATCTGAGGCCTTCTTTATGACCGCCCGTGGTTCGTACACAATTTACGTCTTCTCCTGGGTGTGAAGTGAGATTTGCCGCTGTGCCCGTGGGCGTAAAATCTCACTTACCGCCCAGAGTGACGTAAACATTTTTTCTCCTACTTTTTCTTAGTCGCAATACGATTCCAATTATATCCTTAAACGGATCACCACCATTTTTGTTACATCCTGTATATGCACAAGTACCTACTAACATTTAAGCGCCACCTAACAACTTATATCTAGACTATCTAGATATGTACTAATTACGTACCGACTAGGGATGTCACGAATATTCGCATTCGCATTCGTATAATGCGAATATTCGCATCATTTTTGACATTCGTATCAACATTCGCATTCGCATCAAATGATGCGAATATTTTTCGAATGCGAATGTTGGTAGAACACATTCTGTTTTGACCGCACTGACCCGGCCCATGGTCATATGCTTGCTCATACACAGGAAGTGAAAACGACGGTATCACTTGACTCCTTTTGATCATTAATATAGGACTCCATCACATGTCATGTTCTGTATTTTTGAACAATGGAAATATAAAAATGATAAGCAAGATTAAGTTTTTTGAATCTACTCCGTAACATTCGTATTCGCATTCGCATTCGGACATTCGCATCCTGAATATTCGCATTCGCATTCGCATTCGCGAATGTGAGAAAAACAAAATTCGTGACATCCCTGGTACCGACTAGCCGACTAACCAGCCTTGATGGTCGATTTGCCGGTTATTGGTGTCGCCTGACTTTGGGTAAACCGTAGTATACATTTTCCACATTTCTATTGAAATTCGAGTCATCACAGATAATTTACAGAACACTTACACTTTATAAATCATATAGTTTCTGGTTTCGGCCGTTATAGACAGCCAATTCTTCGCACCAGACTTTGAACCGTCTCCCATCTGAAACAATACAACGTTACAATATACTTTGTGTCATGGACTTAGTGAGAAAATTATTCGTTTTGATTCTTCAAGTTTCAAGTAGTAAATAGTCACAAATATTGTATATTTAGTCTACGTCACAAGTAACGTGAGTAGAAATATGGTAAATATTTGGTATATTGTAGTCTTTCTCGAGTGGAATCAATTAACGCGACGATTGTGCCAAAAAATCCAGTGACTGCGGAGAATGTTTCTTGTGGGGCACGAGTGGTCATTCACTCTTGCCCCACTGCTATAGGATGTACACCGAGGGTGCCATCACACTGCCGGTGCAGGTACGAGGTAGCACGCAGAGGCATGTGTATTAGCTCTGTGAAATCCGCCCAAGTGGCCGCCAGAGCGGCGGCAACGGCGGCGGTCGGCGGCCCTTCCATAGTAAACAAATGCCATCGAATCCGTCTCTCTTATGGAAAGTAACAACATAGCTTAAGAGCTCTAGCACACACACTGACTGTATATTCAGTAACATCTTATTCATTCTTGCTTTAGAGGCCTTAGTCGTACTTATCAGAGAACACATACAACGGGAGCGAGTTCCATTCCTTAGCAGTCCGCATTAGAAATTACGAAAGAAGAAATTTGAGGCAAAAAATTCAGGATACTCACCAGTTGTGAGTGCTGCATGGCATTGGTTTGGAACAGCACCATGGGACCGAGCACAGACTGTCTGTTGGACGACGGGCGCTGGACGATTGTCACGCTGCTGGTGGGGAAAGCACTCGTACCGAGTGTCCCAAGGTACGCTGCGTACGCCTCGGACGGCTTCGGCGCTGCGTGCAGAGGTGTAGCTGCTAGACATATAATGAATATATCGTTATGGTACTGTGTGCACTAGCAGTTCACGGTAGAGACAAACAGAACACTATACATATATCCAGAAGGTAATGATTTCAGCTAACCGCTAAAATTTCGGCATGGTGAGCAATGCAAGAGCCCAGCGTATCACGCTTTCAATTCGCTGAAGCACCTTTAAGCTCGGCCTAGACTTCGCATGGTAGCGATAGCGACCAACGATAAGGGTGCAAACTGGGTACAGTCACCGGCAATAGTATCTTCTTATACGAAGGTCGCAAAAATATGTGATACGCTCCTATGGCCCTACAAATAAGAGCGTGTCATATATCTTTGCGGCCTTCATGTAGGAAGATACTATTGCTGGTGACTGTACCTGCTCGACTGCCCGATCAGCGACGCGTTCATGGTAAACAAATGCAACCGTATAAGAGTGGCATTAGTGAACGCTGCCCAAATTCTTTGGATGCTTGACGCATCGCTGGTCGCGTGGCCGAAGGCTCACCACTTTTTGACCACCGCTCGTCCCCGTTGCCGCTGCACGAAATCATGGCAATGGCTCCGTGAACACGGCTTACAAAATTACCACTATCACTGAATACGTTTTCTCTACCAGGGATGTTACGAATGTTGATTTTTTGACATCCGCGGATGCGGATGCGGATATTAAAAGGCTCACATCCGCGGATACGGATGCGGATGCGGATGTAAGTTTAGGTACGCAAAAAAACCCAACATTTTTGTATTAAAAACCAAACCAACTCCTCATTTCTTGTCGCTATCCGTCAAGGACATAGAGCTCGATTGACGAATCACGACAAATGTAACAATATTCTGATTGGGTAATGGTGAAACTACCTACTTTACCTAGCACGTGCGCCGTCGCCGCGACGTTCCTGTACCGACTTGTTCCACATCTGCATCCGCAGAAGCTCCGCATCGATTTGATGCGGTTGCGAATACGGATGCGAATATTCGCAACATCCCTTTTCTCTAGTAAACCACACTAGAGGAAGGTGTCAATATTTCTGTATATAAGCTTCAGTAAAAGCACGAATAAATTATCACAATCTACTTACCATTTATTTGTTTATTCTGCCTTAACCGCTTGATAGGCTGGCAGACAGGGCATTCCTTCTTGTTGCAGTTTTTCCAGTGGTTTAGGAGCTGCTGGCAGTACCAACATCGCGGCAATACACAGTTTTTACCGGCCTGAGAAAGAGACATAAATATGATGCCTTCCTTATATAAATATATTTTGAAATGTGAAGTACCAAATATAATAAATAATTTAAAACAAAAAAAGAACCGACTTCACTTAGGATCCGCTATTCCAAGAGGAAGTGGCCGAGTTGCTGTAAAAAATAGTGAAATCACTATAGGTGTGCCTATAATAGTTGAAGAGTTCCCTCGATTTCTCCAGGATCCCATCATCAGACCCTGACTTGGTGACAATGGGACCATCTAGGGGTTATACCTGTTCGATTAAAAAAAATATTTGAAAATCGGTTCACGATTCACGGAGATATGGAGTAACATACATACAAAAAAAAACATAATAATGATAAAAAATAAAAATAAAAAATTCAGTCGAATTGAGAACCTCCTCCTTTTTTGAAGTCGGTTAAAAATAACGTTGATTTAATAAATGGAACCTAACGCCAAAAGCATATCCAGCAGCTTTAGTTAATTCATCTCCAAAGAAGAAAACCAGGGGTTGAGGATGGCTCACACTCTTCCGTTCAGCGTCTTATAACACACTTACCACACTTTACTTCGTATACAGAACATCACGTGTCCTCCGAGGACCACGCGACGCTTTCTATACAAAATGAACTATCGGAGGTGTCGCGTAGGACGCAAAATGGCACAGCGTGAGCCATCCTTTAACCTAAGATTCCCGTTTACATCCTAAATACTTCAAACCAATTAGAATTTATTTTTTCAATCGAAAGTCATAGGCGGCTTAGAGAAAAACCCAGCTGAAAATTGTATGTAACATGATGCCCCTTATAGTCTCGCAAGTTGGCATCATGCACTGCGACGTCTGGCCGTTGTTCTGCTGGCAGCACCAGCTGTTGCCAGACACTCACCTGACAGGACTTCACGTGGTTCAGAACTTCCCTCATAGCCTCGCAGGTCGGTATCGTGCACTGCGAGGTCTGGCCGCTGTTCTGCGCCTGCTGGCAGCTGTCCGCGTGCAGCAGCCAGAAAAGAATTTTCTGCATGCGCTTGCATGCTTGTTGCTTTTGCTGTTCTGTAACGGAGCCCGACACTGTCTGCTGAGGCCCGCCGGGCCGTGCCCCGCCGGGCCGTGCCGTGCCGGGCCGCGCCCCGCCCTGCGTGCCGGTCTGCAATGAAAAAAATATGAAATATCCATACATGTAGAACCGATGAACCATTCGTTAATAATAACTCTTTAACTATTAAGCCCCCAGGTCTCCTCAGACAGGTACTCAGGAAGTCAGGACGCATTACTGATTGTACCCAAAAATTCTATAAGTCTAATTCTATAATTCTGTAAGTCCTCACAATTTTTATTCTAGGATCGATATTTTGGAAATTAAATTTGGACAAAGCGACAAATTCAAAATATTTTCATCATCTCATTTATTTTCAACTTTACGGCATAAATGAAGAGGACTAAACTTGTAAAGAATCAAATTTTGAATAATTTTGGTTCCCACCTTTTTTCCCCGCAAATTTTGATCCTAGAAGAAAAATTGTAAGAACCAACCTTGCGAGTATTTTTGTTCCGACGATTTTACTCTAATATCAAAAATAGCCGAGTTATTCAAGAAAAGCCGTTTTTCGAATATACACAGGAACCTGGTTCAGTCTACTTTTTGAATTTACCTTCTCGGGGGGGTCCCGAGGTACCTACGAAAAAAAAACAAGAACTAATTATTCATGGGTCAAAATCTATAATGACTGAACTACTAAGGAAATTGACGCGGGCCGCGCTTTAAAAAAATAGGACTTTATCATTCAAAAGGTACCACATTGTTGGTTGAAAATAACGACCGCGGGTGGTAAGCCAGTGGTTCGCGGGCCGCCTATTGCCGACCCCTGGGTCGCGTTTTATAAAGTTACAATTTACAATTTCGCTGTTTGCCTCTCTTTCTAGCACACATATTGGATAGAAAGAGAGGCAAAAAGCGAAATTGTAAATTGTAACTTTATAAAACGCGACCCTGATCTAAATCATCAACTTTTGCAATCCATGCAGGATCTTTATACCTTTGATTATTAAACCAACCGGATCCGAGACGCGCTCTCATTTCCATCGGAAAAAGTCTGCCGTTTTTTGCGGGGAGGGGAACGTCAAATATATGCGAAACGTCAAAATAGCCACGTCAGTCCATACAATGAGTATGACCACTGGTCATACTCATTTGGCAGAGGGGAACGCCTGTCAATGGCTACTCCCCTTGGGTTAAAGCTCTAAGCCTTATACTTAGGTACTCTAGTCTAGCAAGTGTTAGATTACACATTTAAGATAAACACGACAGATATTTGCGGTAGCGCCATATGCGAAGTACGTATGTAATGGTCTAAGAGCTGGCCACGTCACGTTGCATAACCATCCCTATTACTAGATCCGGGCATCTGGCAGCTTTTAATGGGTGGAGATCAGAGTGAATAACTAACAAAGTTTTTAAGTTGGAAAAAAGTAATACCGAAATAGGTAAAAACTGCTGAAGTTGTGTCATTTATAGAGAACAAGGCCTATATTTTAACATTAGAACAAAAAAAACATTGTGTATTATTGCGGAAACAACAACAGTAGGCGAGTAACCAAAAATTACATTATACATCATTTTGCACTACTTCCCCCAACCGAAACTTTTGGATATTATATAATCTAATTAATGACATAATTTTTCATAATATTGGATCAAATCCAGAAGTCTATTTAGTTTATTTGCATTCTTTGACCTCCACCACTTTACAGCTGCCAGATGTCCGGATCTAGAAACAAGCATAGTATAGCAAACTAACTAGAGGGGTTTCGTTGCTCTCATTATTGTATCATATCTGACGTGGCCAGCTCTTCGCCTATAACTAATAAATAACACCGAGAACCATATATCATATTACAAGAATGTTATTTGTGACCATGTATGAAAGATACAACGTAGTCAATATACTTACAGTGTGTGGCCTGTAACACGAGCAAAAAAATAAACGTAAATTCTGCTCCTCAAACTAAACAACGTTTGTTCAGCGACTTTAAAAAAACTTACGGTTTGATTTTTAATACATTTTAAAGTTTACCTGAACACGCAATGTATTGCGAAATTGGTTATGACTGTAGGGTGACAAGGTTGACAAGCAATGTCAATTCTTTAGACGGATTTTAACGTATACATTGAAAATAATATTTAGTTTGTATGAAAAGGAGACACTCTTAAGACTACTTTTTTAAAGTTGTTGCAAAATAGTTTCATTGTTTAGGGAGTACAAAATACGTTTTAATTTTGTGCTCGTATTACAGGCCACATCCTGTATAAAGTATAATGGAATTTGCAAACTAACTAACTAAATAATAATATCTTCTACGGTTGCCGCGATAGTTATTCATGAAATAAAACAACTTTGAACGGATTATATCGCGTAAACGTCGGGATGTAATTTAAAATTCAGTATACGCGATATAATCCGTTCAAAGTTGTTTTATTTCATAACTAAATAATAATTTAAGATTATTTTACTAGATACTTATGGTTGATTTATATACATGTATGTATTATTTTAAGTACAGTCGCCATCAGATATATCGGAGCGGCCAAGGAGGTCACAAATATCTGAACAACACCTTTATTGTTAAGGCGATAAGGTGCTTGTTTAGATATTTTTGAGTACCGTGACCGCTCCGATATATTTGATAGCGACTATAATTAAAATTATGTATTAGATAAAGATTTAGATAAGCTAAAAACTCTTCTCGGTCGGTACAGTCGCCATCAAATATATCGGAGCGGCCAGGGTACTCAAAAATATCTGAACATGCACTTTATCGCCTTGACAATAGAGGCGTTGTTCAGATATTTGTGACCACCTTGGCCGCTCCGATATATCTGATGGCGACTGTACCATGTTACAGGAGCCACTCTTATGGGGCACCCACTATCAGTCGGCCTGAAGATATTGGCCTGTTAGTTGTTCGGAGCTGTCAAATTTTTGTTCGTTCGTTGTTGTGTCAGTTATGACAGGCCGATATCGTCAGGCGGACTGATAGTAGGTGGTCCCCCTTAGAGATAGATTTTTAGTTTTTAGTATTTATAAGATAAGCTAGCCGCGAGAATGACGTAGTAAGAACATCAGTACGCTTACCATGAGTTATGACATTGACGTTTTCGAGAACGAGTATCGAGTGTTCTATCTGTGCTTCTTGCTTGTAACATATTAGTGTAAACGAGATGCACAGATAGAAAACTCGTTACTCGTTAACGAAAAATGACAATGTCAAACTCATGGTAGCCGTACTGGTCTATTATTTACTAGCGACCCGCCCTGGCTTCGTACGGGTGCAATTATACAGTGTGTTTCTGTAATAGGAGCAATAAATTAAAACGTAGATTCTACTCCTCAAAACAGGAAACGTTTGTTCAGCGACTTTTAAAAATAACGTATGGTTTGATTTTTAGGACACTTTAAAGTTTTTTCGAACACGCAATGTATTCCTAAATTGACTATGTCTGTAGGGTGACAAGCAATGTCAATTAGACGGATTTTAACGTTCATTGAAAATACTATTTAGTTTGTATGAAAAAGAGACAATCTACAAAATACATATTTTTTTAAATTTGTTGAACAAAAGGTTTGTAGTTTGAGGAGTAGAATCTATGTTTTAATTTATTGCTCCTATTACAGAAACACACTGTATATATAAACCTTCCTCTTGAATCACTCTATCTATTTAAAAAACCGTATCAAAATCCGTTGCGTAGTTTTAAAGATCTAAGCATACATAGGGACAGACAGCAGGCCCCTGTTTCACCACGGTGACAATTGTCACAATTTCTGACATATCCAAATTACTGACGTCACAGGCGTCCACAGGCTACGGTAACCGCTTACCAGCAGGCGGGCTGCATACTTGTTTGCTACTACTATAATATTTTTAATAAAATTCTACATATTTATATTATATCGTCAATAAATAGGTACTAAGTTTGCTGAAGTGCTCACGACAATTGTCACGAAAAACCATAGTACTTAGAAGAATTGTAAATATTTCTCGACATAAGCTTGTGTCGGAATTTCGTGACAATTGTCGAGTTTTTCGATACATATGACAAAACCCCTGTTTAGGAAAGTAGTAGTTTTAGTGATAATAAATGAAGTGTTTCCTTAAATACTACACTGGTGGCAAACAAGCGTGCAGACCGCTCAATGGTAAGCGGTTTCCGTAGCCTATGGATGCCTGTGACGTCAGTAATTAGGATATGTCAGAAAATTACAATTGTAACCGTGGTGAAATAGGGGCCGAAGCGACTTTGTTTTATACTATGTAGTGATTATATGCACTCACGTTAAAATCGAATTTAGACTGCATGTCTTGATTGCTTGTTTGTGGATCTTATGGCTTGATGAACGCAGCAGCTGTTTTTATAGTTTTCGTTCTTTACTTGTGTCAGCAAAACAGGTTTTTCAGTATTTTTTAAGCGAGGTTACGTCCAGCAATCTGAAACAAATATTATGTTTGCTGTTAGATTGCCTGGGTTGCTTCTTAAATTAAAACAATAGTAAATTGTGTAACAAGGGAGCATTAGTAGATTGTATTACAAGGGAGCAATATGACTTGTTTCGGTCGAGGGTAGCGTGTTGAATCCCGAACGAAGCGAAGGATTCCAGAATAGAATCCGTCGCTACGCTCGGGATTCTAACGTGGAATCCTGAGCGTAGTGAGGGATTCAAGTGACCCGAGATCGAAATAATTTTGCTACCGCGTAGTACACTCTACTTTTCACTCCTTCTATGAGAAAAACGAAAACAAAGGTACTAAACTAGCTATCTGCTAGAAAGAGAAGTTATATAATGTTGTCTCATTTGAATCGGTTGCAAAGACAAGGAAAATTAAAAAAAAACGCAGAGGGATCAAAAGTCACTTTTTTTCCCTGTAAATGGGCAACAAATCCCAGAGGGATCAAAAGTCACTTTTGCTCCCTGTAATCGCAGAGGGTTCAAAAGTCACTTTTGCTTGCTGTAAATGGGCAACAAATTACCCTTTTTCGAATAGTAGGGGTGAAAAATAAATTATTTATAGTGAGGGCGTGCTCAAACGAAGCGATGGAGACTATAATAAAACAGACTCCTGGGCGTAGTGAGGGATTCAAGTGTTAACGCCCAAGGTGAAAAAAGTTTTCTCCTATGTGACGCATACTGCTTTTCACACCACCTTAGAGGAAAATGAAAAAATTAAATTTAACATTATAGGCTGAAAAAACTAATGTCCTAGAACAGAAAAAAGCCGAATAAGTATTTTTAATAAAAACTATAATTGCTTGAGCTGTTTTTGACCTATCGCAAAAATTTACATTTATTGTAAAAGGACATAAGTGCCTCAAAATATCGTATAAAAGCGAGCTTTTGAGTGGGTGTATTGTGAACATGCACTTTATCGCCGTTGACAATAGAGGCGTTGTTCAGATATTTGTGACCACCTTGGCCGTTCTGATATATCTGATGGCGACTGTACCTGTACTTACATTGAAAATATGGTTAAGGCCTGATGATGATGATATCTGTACCAATTAAATGTGTTGTTAATATTGTTTACAAAATGTGCCCACACCTTACTACCTTAGATTAAATTTAACTGAATATGTAAGTAACTATATGCACTTACGAGCGGTGAAGACAGGTTACTTAGTTACCTAAGGAAATGTCCATACAAAGTGACCCGTTTTCTGGATGGTACTTGGATGTTAGATATAGCTAGGGATATACGCACAGACCTGCCCGCCGGATTTGTCTGGCGGATATGCCCAGCGGATAGATCCGTCCATATATGGCGCGAATTGGACACGAATTTGTCTGCGTACACATCGGGATAGCGCCATACATGGACGGTTGTGTCCGCCGGACAAATTCGGCGGGCAGGTCTGTACGTGTATCCCTAGTTATTCTAAGAAAATATATGTAGAATGGGTGTATTCCATTCGCTAACAAACTGTTTCGCAGTTTGACGAAGTTTTGTGGTAGTTTTAAGTATTATTATTACTGAGCAATAAAAAATATATTTAAAAAACGAATAAAACAAGCATAATAAATTGCTACTCACATTTTTCAAAACGTAGAAATAATTCGATACTTGCGCTTGTGTCTACAAACAATTAAGAAGAATTGATGAAACGGAACACACACGTCGCGTTCACTGCTCGAGTCCGTAGTGACGGAGTAGCGGGACGCAGCGCTCAGCTGGCGCGGCGTCATGTAGTGTAAGTGTGTGAGTATAGCCACAGGTGACGTAGTAAGATCATCTGGTTTATAATGATGCTAAAAGCGGTATTACACATTGCAACCTGCAGGGCCCAATCTGTTGTGTACCCTGCCTCTTCCTACCCCTCCTTCAGCTCCCCACGGGCCCTACCTTCAATTACACCTTCCAACCTGACAGATTGGGCCCTGCAGGTTGCAATGTGTAATACCGCTTTAAGTTACAACTACGATGCTCAACTTTGCCTGGGTTAAAAAACATGGTTTTCTTCCAAACAGCTATTTATACAGAGTGCCCGATAAATAATGGACAACCTTCTAACCACCGACAGGGCACCTTAGGCTGACCCAGAAAATGTACTAATAGGTTTAGTAAAAGTCATCTGGTTTTCGAGATAATCGCACTTTTCTTTTTTCTTTAGTATTAGTAGGTAAGTACCTCCTAATTAATTTTAATAGCAATATCATTTTTTGGAAAGACATTAATAGGAAGTGTTATACCATTTCATAATCAGTATTGGATAAAGCAATGTCTACTTGTTTTAAACAAAATTACAATCAGACTGAAATTAGCAATCAAATTTTACTCCATTTTCATAATAATCCAATATTTTCATGGCCAACTTTCAATAGAAACTCCAGATTTCAAATCGTAATTTATGTTGTAAAACTTTTCGCTCGGCGTGAACCCCCCGGACGTTTAGACGGCTGATTAATTTTGGTATGAATTTTATTGAAACCTCATGTTCTTATAAAACGGGGAATATTTGAGAGAAGAGAGGGTCTGCAATAATTAGAAAAAGTGTACAAATTACAAATTATTCGGACTTATGAGTCAGTTGGGAGACTGAATGATAACAAAAGGGCAGCATCTGAGTCACGTTAATTTGTAAGTTCGAATCGGCTACTCAGCTGCTCTTCGGGATGAAAGCTATTTTAACCTATTTTACAGGATTTCTATTAGTAAATCTCCCATTTTACCCCAATTCCCTTTTCCCACCGCATTATAAGTAGGCCGTATGGCATAAATAATACGGCACCGACGCCGACGGACGGGTCCGGATTCAAGCCACTAGACTAGTGGCTAGTCAGTAAGTGAACTCTATCATATGAAATGTATAGTTCAAGTTTTTAGAAGTCACTGAAGAAACGTTGTCTGGGGGATGATTTTTGAGATTCGAGCACTCGAAAGTGACATTTAGAACTCTGAATAAAACGATGAAAATAAATTTTAAAAATAACAGCGATAGAAATTTTAAATCATGATTATTTAAACTAATAATTCCATGCAAAAAAATTGGCGACAAATTTTTGTGTGCGATTATTTTCGAGCTTAATTTTTTTGAATTCAAGTGATCGGCTGCCAAAAATCGCCCCCCTGGAGTTCGATTTTTGAATCTCACCGGGTGACTTATTTCGTACTAAATAGTCATCGGCTGCATACAAAAAAAGGCACCGGTGAGATTCAAAAATCGAATTATTTATTTATTATTTATTTATTACAGGAAACACTCGGTACGCCATACATTCTACGTCACTTTAGAATGTATCACTGTATGTGTCACTTCTCTATTCGGGCAGATTCTGCATTGTGCATGTGCATCGAGAGGGGTAAGTGAAATATTGCAAACGAGTGTCTAAATGATTCGCGATGGCCGCAGGCTGGAGTGAATTTATGACTCGAGTTTGCAGTATTTTTCATCACCACCCACGAGTTTTTTTCATCACACTTGCAAATAAAAAACAAAATTCACAACTTTTTCTCGATGCGCACAATTTTTTTCACTTTTGTACTGATGGAAAACCATACAACCAGCAGCAGCCAACATAAAAATATTTTAAACGGCTTTTAAATTATTCGATTTATTATATCTTAATCATAAACATAAAAATTTATTATTAAAAGCAAAATATTTTGCTTGTGACTTTTTTGATGACACAATAATTATGAATTTGGTTTGCTAAAATATAAAATTAATTAACATACATTAATAATAATGAGTGTAGGTTTTAGTTAAGGTTCAAGATCTATCGGGGATCATACACTGTGTGGCCTGTAACACGAGCAAAAAATTAAAACACAGATTCTACTCTTCAAAGAATAAAACTTTTGTTAAACAACATTAAAAAATATGTTAGTAGTCTTCAGATTGCCTCTTTGCCATACAAACTAAATAGTATTTTCAATGTACCTTAAAATCCATCTAATTGACATTGCTTGTCAGTCTTGTCACTGACGTAATCAATTTTGCAATACATTGCGTGTCTGAATAAACTTTAAAGTGTACTAAATACTACAACTCAAGTTATTTTTAAAAGGCGCTATATAAATGTTGTTTAATTTGAGGTGTAAAATCTACGTTTTAACTTTTGGCTGGTATTACAGGCCACACACGTATACCAGTACACAAATGACTACTTCTTAAATGTTACTAAGCTATACAAGATTTTCAGAGTAATATTTCACAATTACAATTCATCGTTTTTGTAATTTATTTGATATTTATTTATTATTGGCTCAACGGTAACTTCTAACATCTCTCTTTGTTTTTTGTATTCCTCTTTTTTTGCTTCTTGATTATCACTAAGCCAGGTCAAGGCATTATCTAATACTTTATCAACTCGATTTTTATCGACCTCACTTATATTAAGCTTTAGTATAATATTTTTTGACGAAAAAACATAACCTTCAAGCTCGTTTTTCGCCTCGACTGTCTCTTTTAATTTTTTTTCATCTTCTGCAAACTTCTCAGCATCTTTGATCATGCTCTCAATATCATCAGGACTTAGCCTGTTCTGATCATTAGTAATGACGATATTCTCTTTTACGCCGGTTCCTTTATCTTCAGCTGATACATGCAGAATACCATTAACATCTAATTCAAAGGTGACTTCTATCTGCGGTACGCCTCTTGCAGCTGCTGTGATACCTGTTAAGTCAAATTTTCCAAGCAAGTTATTATCTTTGGTCATAGACCGTTCTCCTTCGTAGATCTTAATAGTGACACTTTCCTGGTTGTCACTAGTAGTAGAAAATATTTGCGATTTCTTTGTAGGTATAACAGTATTACGAGGTATAAGCTTGGTCATAACTCCTCCAACAGTCTCTATGCCCAATGTTAAAGGGTTGATGTCTAAAATAACCATTGCCTCATTTTCTTCACCACTGATTATATGAGCTTGAACTGCTGCACCAAATGCTACTGCTTCATCAGGATTCACACCTCTAGACGGTTCTTTATTAAAATACTGTTTCACTAATTGCTGGACTTTGGGAATCCGTGTCGAACCACCAACGAGAACGATTTCGTCGATATCTTTAACACTCATTGCGGAATCTTCTAAAACTTTCATGACAGGTTTCAAAGTCGATTTGAATAAATCCATATTTAGTTTTTCAAATTTGGCCCTAGTCAAGGTTTCTGAAAAGTCCTCCCCTTGAAAGAATGATTCAATTTCAATTTTCACTTGTTGCTTAGAAGAAAGTGTGCGCTTTGCTTTCTCTACTTCTCGTCTAAGTTTCTGAATTGCGCGATTGTCTGTCATTATGTCTTTTCCTTTCTGCTTATATAACTTAATAAAATACTCCATAACCCGTTGATCAAAGTCCTCTCCTCCTAAATGGGTGTTTCCATTTGTAGCAACCACTTCGAAAACTCCATTCTCTATAGTAAGTAGTGATACGTCAAAAGTTCCTCCGCCAAGATCAAAAACTAGAACATTTTTCTCTCCTTCTTTCATGTCAAGACCGTATGCAATAGCTGCTGCAGTTGGTTCATTGATGATCCTTAAGATATTCAATCCAGCAATCTTCCCAGCATCCTTAGTTGCCTGACGCTGAGCATCATTGAAGTAAGCTGGCACTGTAACTACAGCAGCGGTAACATTCGTACCAAGATAGTCTTCAGCAATATCTTTCATCTTCTTCAACACCATGGCTGAAATCTCTTCAGGAGCAAATACTTTATCATCTTCACCAGTTTTAATAGAAACGTATGGTTTATTGTTCTTCTCTAAAACCTTAAATGGAAAGTATTTTATGTCTTCTTTCAAACCACGGTCATTCCAATTCCTGCCAATGAGTCTCTTAATGTCAAAAACTGTATTTGCCGGGTTATTGGTAGCTTGGTTCTTAGCGGCATCACCTACTAATCTGTTGCCTTCGCTAAACGCCACGTATGATGGTGTAATGCGGTTTCCTTGTTCATTTGGTATGATTTGAACGTGACCATTTTTATACACAGCAACACACGAATATGTAGTGCCAAGATCGATACCTACGACTGGTCCGTATTGCTTTTCTTCTTTTGCAAATGCTACTGCCGCTATCGTAATTAATACAACGCTCTTTATTTCAAATTGTCTAGATTTCATTTTCATATCACACGCTGACTTTCACTTAATTACACAGTTATATAGTATTTTCTGACGGTACAAAAGAAGGTATTTAATATTGTTTAATAAATGGACACCGTAAGCATAAATCTTCTTGTTCATTAACTTTCACAAAAATATGTTATTTATCTAGTTACTGTTTTAAAACACCACTTATATTATTTCTTTCAACAAGTTTGGCGAAGTTCTCTAGGGTTGTGAGCTTTCCGCATTTTGCATCTCCTGATATTAGGGCTAGTATATTGCGTGGTTGGCTGTGATTGGTCGACATAATGCTTCTGTTCGGGAGTTGTGACGCGGCATTGAAAGTTTAAGACATTGGACCACGTTCTACTCTACAGTAAAAGGGTGTGGTGTTTGAATACAATCGATTATTGTTACATAATTTTATTGATAAATAAATAATATTATTGTGCAAAGACAAATAAAACGGTGCAGAAAAAATGGAATACTTTAATAACAATGCGAATTAAATTATTATGTACCTAAATTTATCTGGCCGTCGTGTGACTTTTTTTTGGGTATTGTTACCAATGTCTATTAAAATAGAATTGTTAAATTGTCAAACGTAAAGTAAAACAGTAGGTACTTGAACTCACAACAACGGCTTATTAAAGCGCTTAAAAATTGGATAATGCTCGGATTAATTTCGACGCAATTGATTTTTATAATTATCTTTTTTTACAATAGCAAAGTGTAAAAAAATAAGATCCAATTATAGAAAATAGTATGTACCTACTGTACCCCATTTATACCTCAATGAGGTAACTAAGGTCACAACCATACTTGTTTGTGGTGCGTAAAAATATTAGTGTGACAAAACGTTGTATTTTCTATTTACTCCACCAATCACGCTCGGAAATCTAGAGATTCCCTTCAAATATTGCTCGTATTGACTGTCCATTATCGCAAGCTCGTAACTAGCTTAATCAAACATTGCAAAATAAGTCGTATGTTATAGAAAACACAGTTGACATTGTATTGCGATATTGAGGAGATAAGAGGATGTTGAAATTAATCGGCAAGACGCTTTGAGCGCTTCGATGCTTTGAGCAAATGCAAATAAACTACGTTCGCCAAATCGTAAATCAAGGCACTTGGCGCGCGGCTCCATTGCTCAAAAGTATTCGGAATTTTTATTAAATAAACCTTTACTATTCCCCCCTCCCCCCTCCAACCCCCTGTCACGCAAGTTATGTATACTATGGTAGGTAATAGGTCAGACCCCACGATTTTTTGTGAAGGAAAGTGCCCCCCTGAACGAAATCCTAGATCCGCGCCTGACTAAACGAATAACTTGTATTGCGAAATTTTAGCTATATTTAAAAGCAGAAGCTACTAACATTTTGTGTCGGTTTCAACTAAAAGGCACATTATTGTCGGTTGTAAAGATTTATCTCAATGACTCATTGATTGTTTTTGTTTATTTCGTGGGAGCTTTGAACGTGAGGGCCTCTCGCTCTTTGCATATTTGAGCGACAGAGATGCACTATAACGAAATTTTGACTTTCGGTGTGCGCGCCCCATAAGGCGTCTTTCATGCTGCTGCGGTTTCCGCATGTGGCGCGCGGCGCCGCGTGAGTTAGCGCTCTGCCTACACACGCATGCGGTTGCGACGCCAGTGTGACCGCCTAAGGTTTCGTTCGACAGTGGAAACACGCAGGTTCAGGACCACTTACCGAAGCGTATTTCGGCGCGAGTGGCTTGGCATCGCCATTATTTCACAGGAATCAGTGAGAAAGACCAACAAACGAGTCATGACTGTGACAGGTAGGAACACTGTAAATAAATAAATATTCGTAAAAAAAATCAGTATTCACGTAAGATTACAATATGTTTTCGATATTGTATCAGAAACTATAGAGATATAGACGACCACAGCCTCAGAACTTTTTGAAGCTCAAGTAAATTGCGCCCTCTGTCCGAAAGCCGCCTAAAGATACCGAATTTGTAAGAGAAATGTCACCTGCACTGTTACTCCACCTAGTAACAAATAGCGTACTAGTAGTACACTAGTAGCTACTAGGTGGCGTAGCAGTGCAGGTGACATTTCTCTTACAAATTTGGTATCTTTAGGCGGCTTTCGGACAGAGGGCGCAATTTACTTGAGCATCAAAAAGTTCTTAGGCTGTGGTCGTCTATATCTCTATAGTCTCTGATTGTATGTTTACAAACACCAGTTTGCTTTCGTAGGTAAGTTGGTTACTTTCGAGTACTCAAACATTCGAGTTGCATCTCTTTCCTTAATATAGATGTATGTATGTTTGTATGTATGTTTGTTCGCGATTATACGTTGTTTGTTTTGAAACTGGTCAATGTGTTTACGCAATATTACATCGATGACTCATAGGGTTGCCCCAATGTCAGTGTCCGCGAGACGCTTGGTATAAGCCGACCAATGTGAGTAGGATCCACGAAGTGAAGAATTCTATACACAACGCAGTTCTCTGATCAAAACAGTTTTACAGTCAACTAGCACTGTCGGCTCTGAAACAAACTTCGCCTACGAGGCAATCGTACCGCACCAGTCAGCGTCTGACCAGCCGGCATAGTCAACGCATTTTACTCGTTAGACTTAGAGTGGAAAAAAATGCTTTCTGTCTTTCTTAGTGGATTAATAACCAAAGTGCAAGTGGATTAAGTATCACGTAGCCGATATACGTAGAAATCTCTTCAATGAAGGCGGGGCAGTAAATATCAATCGATGTGCAGTTGAGGTAAGTTCGTATGATAATAACAAAAAGTAAACAAATCACATAACGACGTCATAAAAATAAACATATACTTATTTTCCCATTTAAGCATAAGTAGTTATATCCGCAGGTGACACGCAAAAATCACTAAGTACTATCGCAAGTTCATAGACTTCATAGCCATAATGAACCATGCTACATACCAAGGTTGATTTTCGTTATACTTTTTTTGTAATTAGTCAGTTTTGCTTGTCACCTGACGATATATTTCAGTATAATATTCTTAAATAGGTCGTTTGGTTGTTATTGTTTTAGTTTTCTAATTACTTGTGTCTCTTTCAGCCCAGGCTGTTTTTCACCAACTGGACGTCAAATATGGAAGATATAGGACCGAATCAATGTTCTCACGTAACCATCCTGGACGTGCTGAGAGTGGATCTGTGCGCGCGTGCGATCCTGGACTACGTGCCCGTCAGGGAGCTGGTGCGCTCGGAGCGCGTCTGCAAGCGGTGGCAGCGCGCCGTGCACGAGAATATGCGGCGCCGACATAATTTAAAGTTAATTGACGTAAATCTCGAATATCTCGATTTATACAAGCGTATACTTATATCTCATCGAGATTGCTGCTCTCATAGGAAAATAGAATTAAGTCATCACAATTATACCCTGGCATTAGCATGCAGAACCGTGGAGAAATGGGGCTCGTCAGTGCAAGTTATAGTAACAGATCGCTGTGATGAAGAATACTTTCAAATGATCGCATCCAAATGTCAATCTTCAGTCCATATCTATATTCATCATGATGATAATGATATGGACATATTTGAAAATACATTTATTTACATAACTAAATATACAGAGGTACTACAGTACAAATACTAAACTAAATTAATAACTAGCTCAAATCTAAACTAGGCCCTTGCGGCATTGTACCAAGGATGCTGGCGGCATTTCCTCGTTGTATCGCAATGCTGATACGCTGTGCGAGGAAACCGCCAGCTCTTCGGTCACCAGTTACATCAACCAGACGCTTTGCGATTTCTGCAAAAAACTTGTGTGCGCTGGGACATATTGGACATAGAGGACTTTGAATCTGAATTAGATAAAAAAGTGGATAAGTATTTTAAAAATTTCGATGAAGTAAATTTATTGTGCTGATAGCTACGTATGTATATACTTACGGCCGATTTCGTGACTGCCTGAGTGCCTAAAACAGTCGCATTGTATTGGTTGATCAAATTTAGGTTTACCGCCTGCTATAAGTAGTTCGTTTTTTTTAGATTAGAAAAAAGTTGAAAGGCACATGTACAGGGTTCTTTATCACTTTTATCAGGCACGATACGGCATGATACATGTCACAAGTGTCAAAGTGCCAATGCGGCCAATAAAAAATATTTAAATATATTTGTATTTATAATAAAGCCATGCGTAGGTATTTGTAAATGTTAAATTGAATAATATTAATTATTTTACAGTATTGTAATAGTAGTCATTATTACGAAATAATTTATTCTTATCATTGTTAATGTTTTAGTGAATGTTGCACAATAAAAAACCTGGAGAAAAAGAGGTTCGAAACATATGGTTTTAGATTTATAACGTATGCGTGTGATAGCCGCCCTTTTGGTTGTGTGACGTCATGACCCGTAATGTAAACAAATAGGTTCACTCTACTTAGAGCTTGATCATTAAACCAGTTCGTATATGACCGCCCCAAAGCACTGACGTTTCATTTATATGTACCTGTGTTCCTATATAGTTAAATATATGCCTAAATAATATTCATTATCTCACCCCTTCTGTCATCAGAAGTGGGATACGTGAATTATTTAATGAATAAACACCCACACCCAGTGAAAATGAACAATAAAAGAAAAAGTGTTAAAAAAAAGTATATTTGACTTTCGTGGCAAAAAGACTCAAAAGTGATTACGATGTGGAATATGTGACTTTCGTGGCAAATGACAGTGAAGATGAAAACTAGTGATAAAAGTTATAGCTTTGCCCATGTTTGATTAGATTCTTGGAACTATTGAAACAGTCAAGTGGTGTACTGAGGTCGACACGAAACAATTGCAAGATGCGTGACTTTCTTGGACCAGCAAAAGATATTTGTAAAGACTGTAAAGAGTGGTTACTGGCAATGCGGAATTGGCATGCTATGAAAGAAGATTTGCTGACAGTTTGATAAAATGTAGAGGTCAGAGTTGCATGGAGATTTTACACCGCAGCGAAAATGTCAAGCGATCGATTTTTATTTGTGTCTATGTATGCTGCAATAAAATACACAGTATCTTCAAACAGCTGAGAACAAATTTTAATGATCCTGAAATTGTGAAGTTTATTGCCGGAAGAAATCGACCGATGATACAGAGAAGACGAAGAAAAAAAAGGTCAACCCTTAGAAAAAGTGCGATGACACCGCTGCGCGGTTGCCGAATTGGATACTTACAACGTGCTGCCGTTGAAAGCTAAGTGCTATTTTTTATTAAAATTTTGAGAGCAATATACTTGAAGTGAAGAGAAATGTTTATTTTGTCACGATAATTGTCACAACTACAAAGAAATGTTTGCTTGAAAATAGATTTGATCAGATTAAAATGACAGAGTATATTAAATAATGTCTGTAGAAGCAAATGGAAAAGTAAATAATGGATAAATATGGATAAATGTGTTCAAAAGTACACGCCAAGAAATATATTTATTAACTGCTTCTAAGAAAACCACTTTAGTTTGGAAAATTATGTACATAGCAGATTTGATGCAATATGGTAAATAGAAACGCCATATAAGTTCTACCTAATCATGTTAATTACAACTTACAATGAAGTTTGAATTACAAGACGAATATAATCTGGAATTCATGGTTGTTTATAATAATGACGACGTGATACAACATAGCTCTGTGAGTCAAGCTCCGAACAAAGCACAGTCAAAGCTTCGTATGAGAACTCTTGAACAAACTCGGGTCTTATTGCGACTAACAATAACATCGGTGAAATAAAAACTGCCGCCATGAATAACAGAACGACGACACAAGAACCGATTGTTGACCATTCAGATCACATTTCGTCGTCGGAACGATTTAAAGTTCAAAGTATGTATTTATTATCAAAGAACTTTACAGTCTGAGAAATGAGAATCTACCTCGATCTATGCGTCGACAGTGATTTTAGTGAAGGAAAAGAAACTAAGCGATTTATTGTGCGTAGATTACCGGACACTTAGCAGAATTGAAGTAAATAAAAGAGAGATCGCTTAATACTGATTATACATGACAAACTAGAAGTAGATAAATTGGGACAAAGTACAATATTTTCGTACTTGAAAGACTAAACATCATTCTACGGATTGTACGGCATCAACATTAGATGTGGTTAACATGATATACCGATAAAGGAGGAGTCATTAATAATACAAAAAAAAAAAAAACTGCGTTTGTGGAGTACCAGATAGTTTATACGAAACCAAATGTTCAAGAAATAAAAAGGTTTTCTTTTGGTGCTTTCAACGGGCCTAGCACTTTTCAGAGAGCTATAAATGAAGCATTTGAACTTAAAAGAAATGTCATACTTAGCACTTGCCTTAATTGATGACATAATAGTATCTTCATCGAGCATAGAAGAGGGCTTAGAATGATAAGACTTGGTTTTAAAAGCCTTGGATAAAGCAAGATTTACATTAAACTTGAAGAAATCAGGACAGAAATCGAGTACTTAGGCAGACTACTTTCTGAGCAAGGAATTCGACCTGGAAAGTCTAAAGTACTAGCGTTACTTAATGTTCCAGCGCCAACAAATGTGAATCAAGTTAGAGTGCTAATGGGACAAGCAGAATTCTTCCGCAAGTATATACTAGGATTCGCAACGAGATAAGCATTGTTATGTAAAAAGGCTATTTTTAAATAGCTGAAGAATGCAAGAAAGACAGACAGTGCATGATCGAGTAATTGATAAATCAAGCCGTGCTCGTAGTTTTTGATCCAGACAAAGAAATAGAACTTTACTCTGACGGAAGCAGCCTTGGATTTGGTGCTTTATTTCAAAGATACGAACAAGATTTGTGAGTTGCTACATATTAAAATGTTCAGTGAAAACGCTGCACGAGAAAAATCAAAATATTATATTTATGAATTAGAAACTCTCGCTATTGATAATGCTTTTAAGATGATAGAGTATATTTATTGGGAATAAAATACTCTCGGGTTGCGATGAAATACAAGCTAGTTAAACAAAGCATGACCTACTTCCAAAGGTGACTAGATGATGGGCTTATATACAGGAATTTTACAAAATCGTATACCGCAAAAAAAGTGCAAGTTATTGATTAAATGACATGACTAAAAGCAGCACAAAAACAAGATCAATTAGCGTTGAATCTTAAATCTTATAAGAAGATTATATAAAAAAAATCCTGACGCACTGAAAGAGTACACTATAAAACGAATTTTTATGTCGCTGGGAATGAAAGAAAAACTAGATAGTTTGTGTTGTCATCGGTTCAATTGAAATTGACAAGAATGTATCATGAATGATGATGATGAATATGAGTAATGTCAAGTCAGAGTAGACAAAACATTATTCTAAGAGAACGATATAATAGTTTTGGAACAGCGAACGAGAAGTTTAAATACTTATATAAAATTATTGGTGGAAGCTTATATGTACTATTTATGTATAATATTGAAGAAAATCGGATAAGCTCGCACTTGGTTGAAGCTCTAAACCGAAGCTTAATTTATTTGGAATAACAAAAATAATAATCACGGATAAAGGAATCGATTTCACACATTGAAAACAAAAGACTAAATGTTAAGAAGAATGGAACGTTTTATAGAAACTGGAGATAGTTGAGCGAGTGGGCAGGCTAAAAGATATATGCCCATGAGTAAAAACAGTCTTGAAGTGACTTGCGAAGTTAAGTGATGGTCAGAATGGTCGAGCGTTATTTGGAAAATACAGTTGACACTTTATACGACTGTTCAGAAGAGTATAGGTGGTTGTACACCTATGGAATTACTCACAGGAATAAAGGCAGAAGTGCCTGCGATACGACGTATCAATATTGACCTTCCCGAAATCGATTCACCGATAGACTTACAACAGTTGCGAAATACTGCTGAAGAGCGACTTCGAAACAATGCACTTAAAACAAACTTAAGATTTGACAGCAGTGGCGGCGTAGCGTTGGTTGGCACCCGGGGCGATTTTCAGTTGAACACCCCAAAAAAAAAAAAATTTTTACGTGAATTTGACATTATTCTTGTAAAACCGCATCTTCGCTTGCTTCGCTTCTGCTGCGCCCAAAAAAACCTAGCCTACCGTGTAAATTCTGCAAGTATTCGTTATATACAGGGTGGATTTTCTTTTTGGGTCAGTGAGGGCAGCTACCAGATCCCGTGCTGCTACGTGAAAATGGCCTTAGAAGACCTTCCCTCTATTTCATATTAATGAAGGATCGCATTTACAGATTTTGGAAAAAATATACAGGGTGCGAGAAAATGGTCATTTTTGGCGAACTTTTTTTATGATGCCATTTGATCCCATTCCTACCCAGGATCAAAAGCTTGTATGGAACCAAAAAAAAATTCCGGCTAGAAAAGCCACAAATCGAGAAAACATTTTCCCATACATCTTGTAAGAAAATGAAAACTTTTATTTTTCACATGCAATTTTTTTATACCAGTCCATTCCAATCCTATTCAGTATCAATAGTTTCCATGGGGTCAACTTTACTGCCAACAGCCACAAATTGAAGAAACTTTTTCCATACATTTACTATGGAGAAAATGTGAAATTTTATTGACATTTTCTAATCATACTAATCAGTCCTGTTACATTTAAGGACAATAATACTGTATCAGGACATCACAGTCAAAGCATTCAAAATAACAAAAAACGGGGATTTTAAAGCAGTAAATGTATGGAAAAAGTTTCTTCAATTTGTGGCTCTTTAGTACATTACCGTAAGTTGACCCCATGGAAACTATTGATACTGAATAGGATTGGAATAAGTTTTAATTTTCATACAAAATGTATGGGAACATGTTTCCTCGATTTGTGGCTTTTCTGGCCGGAAATTTTTTTTTTGGTCCCATACAAGCTTTTGATCCTGGATAGGAATGGCATCAAATGGCAACATAAAAAAAGTTCGCCAAAAATGACCTTTTTCTCGCACCCTGTATGTTTTTTCCAAAATCTGTAAATGCTTTCCTTCATTAATTTGAAATAGAGGGAAGGTCTTCTAAGACCATTTTCACGTAGCAGCACGGGATCTGGTAGCTGCCCTCACTGACCCAAAAAGAAAATCCACCCTGTATAATATTACTGGTTTCAATCATGATTATACCAGCCGAAACCCACACTGTTTTGAGTTTCACTTCACTGGCATCAGCGGCATAATTTAGCCCATTAGACTTGAGCTTCATTAAGCTCAAGGCATCATCGACCTTTACGAATTTATTTTAACCTATATATGTAACTTTTGCTAAATAAAATAAAATACTAGGTACCTGATGAGGGAGACGCTATTGTTTCGATTGAAATAATAAAATATTATAGATATGTATCTTGTTTAAAATAAGTATAGGTACCTACAGCCTTGGCCAGAAGTGTTGAGCACCAATGCGATTTTCATACAAAACTGGAAGTGTAGTCCATCGTTTCTATCTTTGTTTATTTTGTCAATTAATTTAAACTAATAGGCATGTTTTGTTAAGTTAGTAGTAACTGCATAGAATATTTGCAATATGTCGCACCGACTTAAATTTACATTTTTGGTACCTTCTGTTTTCATATTTTTTAAGTACCTTGAAAGTGTTATTAAGTGAAGTTTTCTATATTTATAAATAAAATATAACATTTACCGTTACCGTACATTGTTAGGATAGGGAAATAATGCTTAACATCAAAATTGTAAACAAAAAACACCTATGCTCAATACTTCTGGCCAAGGCTGTACTTTGCCGAAATAGCTTAAGTAGACATTTCTACTTATTATTTATATTTATTTAATCCGCATAAATCTTAATTCAATCATTTGCAATTTCGATAAGAGGAAGATAAGTTCGATTAAAGGAATAACCATGAAATCAATAATTAATATTTTGTTTTTATTTTAGAAATTTACTCAGAATATTTTCTCCATACAAATTGAAAGTGAAGCAACCGCGCCAAGTTAACGTTTAATTAATTTAATCTTTTTTTTAGGTTTATTACAAACGTGTATCGCTGACAGTACTTTTCTGTCTTTTTATATTAATTGATATTAAGTACCTCCTTATAATAAGTATTATTGAGACTATCAATTTTGAGTTGGTGATTATAAGTGAATCTAATTTAACTTCCAAGTTTTGATCCACACAAAATAATGTACCTACTACCTGAACTCCACTTATTTCCAATAAAAGTTTGTAAAAGGCGTCATATAGATGTAACACTGTAACACATTAATATTATTTGAAATAAAAATACAGTTTTACTTACTAATTAATAAACACTACACACTAGATGCACTTCCGTGTCGGTACTTTCGGAACTTGCACAAATAACAAACTGAGTAAAAGAAAGGCTATCTTCGCTGGCCATGGCGTATTTTAATCTGCGTATATTGTTAAAATTATTTTGGACACTATAATTGACGAAAAACATTTATTGCAATTTGAATCTTTTAACCTTTAGAGTAAGGTCGAAATTGAAATAATATTATTTAGTTAAAAAAGCGCAACTCAAGTTGTTTCACCCCTACGCATCACTATTAACCTTTTCTTTGACCAGATGTGACTATCAGTATTGGTACCGTCTACCTACCCACCGCTTTTTGTTTCAATGCAGACAAAAGATGGTCGATTTTGTCTTTAAATATATTGCAACCAGCTATGCCAAACTAGACATGGGAAATGTAAAAAATGTTTAGTAGTAAGTACCTAGTCGAAACAAGATTTTTTGATACGAGTAAGTATGTTGGTACATTACGTCGTCGGTTGCCTTTGTCACCCCCCTGGTGCCTGGCACCCGGGGCGGACCGCCCCTCCGCCCCCCCGGTTACGCCGCCACTGTTTGACAGAACACGAAGAAACAATTTAAAGTTAAAGGAAGGTGATATTGTTTACATTCAGCAACAACGGACTCGACTGAGCAAGCTAGATCCACGCTATAATGGACCATTTTCGATTGAAAAATGTTTACCAAAAAATAGGTACAAAGTCAGAAATGTACAAAAGAAAACGATCCAAGTTGTACCGAAAGACCGTTTACGGTTGTGGAATCGTGAAGTAGGAGAAAATGCACAGGCCATGATAGCCGATGATGAATAAAATTACGGTGCGCTATGTTACGCTTTAAGCCGGAAAATTACGGTGCGCTATGTTACGCTTTAAGCCGTGGTGCTGTGAATGCACTATAAAGAAGGGGCACTGTGACTTTGCCAATAAAATTACGGTGCGCTATGTTACGCTTTAAGCCGTGGTGCTGTGAATGCACTATAAAAAAAAAATTACGGTGCGCTATGCTACGCTTTAAGCCGGGGTGCTGTGACTGCACTATAAAGAAAAAGTGCGCGAGCGGCCTGATAGCGTACTGTGACTGTAGCTTGAAGGCGTAAAGACCGCACAAATAACACTGTGACTGTGTAGGCGTTGCAACTTTTTTACAAGTATGCTGGAATCGCCAGAAGTATTCTGATCGGGTAGATCAGGCGGATGTATTCTGATCGTGTAGATCAGGCGGAAGTATTCTGGTCTTGTAGATCAGGCGAAAGTATTCTGATCGTTTAGATCAGGCGGGGCGTTGCTGTTCACTTTGGTGAATGAGCTGAAATCGCCAAATTTCAAAATTAAATTCAGTCCAATTGAGACCTTAAGTCGAGAGTAAAATAAGTTGCCACTTCACCGCTGAAAAACTACAACAAAATAACAGCTGGTGATACAAAAACTTGTATGGTTCGTTGACCTGTTCACAAAAAAAAAACATACTTAGCGGGACGTTGCCCTAACCTAGTAAAAAAAAAGGTTCGAGTCCTCTTGAGATCGAAAGTGGCAACTGATAAAATGATGTTGTAAAGTGAGAATTAATATTTGTTTGATTTCAGGTACACTAAATTTGCTGCACCGAATACGCTAGTATTAAAATAAATGACTTAGTTGTTAGCTATGATATAAGACAATTATATTACCAATGAGTAATGTGTGGATGAAAAGTTTAAGTTTAAATTGCATGTTAAATTAAGGAAGTACTTCCAAACAAAGCGCTTTAAAAATAGGAATAGTTTTAAAATGGCCATTACTTTTAAGATAACCTGTACAAATGTCTTTGTTATTTGTATTACGAGAAAAGTACCTTAATGTTTAAAAAAATGTTCTGAAATTTGGTTATAGAGAATACTCATATTATTTGTATTGATTATCTTTATGTTAATTGATATGTTTTGTATTAAGTTACAAAAAAATGTATTATTAATGAAAAGAGCAACCCCTTAAAGAGTTTCTTGCTCGTTCTTCTCGGGGGATCAGCATTCCGAATGAGCGGTAGCTTCAAAAAAATAATGTGCTATAAATTTTACCTGATCAATGAAAGTCAATACAAACATAGATTTGAATTTGAATTACTATGAGAATTAATTATCTAGACTGGTTTGAATTAATATGTGAGAGATTTTTGTTTATTTGTCGAGTCCTGCATGTTGATTTATAACATGATAAATAACGCTTCGAGAGCGAAGCATTTTGCAGGAAGGCCGTGATAGCCGCCCTTTTGGTTGTGTGACGTCATGACCCGTAATGTAAACAAATAGGTTCACTCTACTTAGAGCTTGATCATTAAACCAGTTCGTATATGACCGCCCCAAAGCACTGACGTTTCATTTATATGTACCTGTGTTCCTATATAGTTAAATATATGCCTAAATAATATTCATTATCTCACCCCTTCTGTCACGTGTGTCACTGTCAGTTTTTCAATTGTCATGTGTCTCTAACGTGATAATCAAAACGAAATTGTGTTTTTATTGCTGTTATGGATTATAATCTGCAAATTGTCATTATTTATTTACAAATGTGAACTCTTCATCATGTTAACTAATCGTTTGTTGGTGTCCTCGCAGTGTGTTTAAATTGAACATTCAAACAGAACAGGTTAGAACAGGTTGGCAACTTCTGTTTCTATGTTTACTGAATTTCTAATCTCAAAAAAAAACGAAATATAGAATGTGGCTAATTGTGTCGTTGAAACCAAGGCTAACTTTATTGTCTACTTGGCAACCTATAGTATAGATACCTGAAATATTTGTGGACCCCTTTTCAACATGGTGAAACTGCGACACGTGGGTATCGATGCGAGGTTACTACTTGTTTGCTACATGTACTAACATGTGTTAAAGTGGTCTCACACCTACTGTCATTTAACTTTTTGTCGAATTGGGACCCGGTATCCTTTATAAGTAGTTCTGTCACCGGCAACCGGCAATAGTTAGTATCTTCCTACACGAAGGACGCAAAAATATGTGACACGCTCTTATGGCCCCACGAATAAGAGCGTGTCACATATATTTGCGGCAAGTTTTCATATAGGAAGATATTATTGCCGTTTACTGTACCACATGCAATCGAGTAATTCGCCACCGCCGGTGATGGCGTGGATAGCCATACACAAATCATCATCATCATCATTTCAGTCTTTTTATCGCCCACTGCTGAGCATAGGCCTCTCTTCGTGTACGCCACTTGTCCCGGTTCTGAGCCAACCTCATCCAAATGTGACCCGCCACCCTCCGAACGTCGTCTAGCTAACGGACGCCAGGGGCTTCTTTCATCTGAAAGCGGCCACCACTCTGTCAACATTTTGGTCCACCTGTCATCACTCTGCCTAGCAACATGTCCCGCCCAGCTCCATTTTAGTTTGGTAATGGCGTATCCCACGTCTTGCACCTTGGTGCGACGCCGGATCTCGACATTCCTTACTCATCATACATAAATAAATGCTGCTTACACATTTTACTTAAGTATTTCTTTCTAATAAACATGCAAATCAGTTTTTCTATTTATTTAACCTCTACAAACATACTCTGCAATAATGTTAAACGTGGAAAATAAATGATAGACAATCTAATAACGCATAAAATAGTAATAGTAATTTATTGTTCATTGACAACTGTTAGGAAGGACCTAATACTAGCTGGATATGTCTTATACTATTTACTTCTCCTTTCCTTATTACAAAGTATTTTTACATTGGCGCGAAATAGCACTGCATTTGCATCTCTTTCTGTGAAGCTATTATCTTGAAAATAAATAGCGCAACAACTGTTTTCAAGCGAAAGCGATTCACACGGTAGAAATAGGTGATCCGGAGGCCGTATTTCGCAACCAAATGCCGAATTTTAAAGCTACCGCGATCCGGGGACTCCAACTAATACGATAAATTAAATCAACTATAAAAATTCAACTATGTAGTTAGAGCTGACTATACAATGTCAACTTTTTTATTGCCAACCTTAACTCAACTTCTTTTTGAATCCGTATCGATGTAAAATATGTGTTGTATTTTACCAACTTATCCGCTTCTCCATAAACGTCTTCCAAGCTAACTAACTTCAATTTTTAAAATAAATGGCATTCTGTCCACAATATTGGGACAATTTTGCCAATGTCGAAGTAGAGACGACAAGTGTACGGTTAATTAGTTAAAATTTCGCTCCAAGAGCTGGACGTTGTACGGTGAGGTTAGGCTTTTTATAAGGAGATAGCTACTCCCTACAAACAGCACGTGGACTAACGGATATCTAACTCAAACAGGGGTTACACTTGTTTTGAGATTAATTCTTCATTAGTTGCACACTCTAGTTCGTTAAATCACTGCAGAATAAGCTATATATTACACACTGAATCACGAAAATGAACAAAAAATAAGAAGTTAATCAAAAAACCAAACCACCTTGCTCGACAAGATGGCCGCAAGTCCGCTAACTAACTTATGTTTTGTCTGATTCTGAGGAACACAACTGTCAAAATGACAGGACAAACGATTATTAGCACAGTTTTTTTTTTCAAGCTCTGCTATAAATCATATTTTAGATTTTGAATAAAAATGTGGTAAAGTTGTCAAGTTTGACGGTAAAAGTCTCATAAACTCCTAATAAGTTGTTACGCTTTTACGTTGTTACGCAATATTACATCGTGTTGTCGCCAAATCCTATGACTCATAGGGTTACCCCAACGTCCGCGAGACGTTCTTTGGTATAATCCGACAAATGTGGATGTGAACCACGAAGTGAAGAATTCTATATACAGCGCAGTCCTCCGATCAAAACAGTATATTTACAGTCGATTTGCACTGTCGGTGCTAGGCATGGGTCGAGCCAATCGCACCGCACCAGTCAGCGTCTGAACAGCCAGCGTAGTCCACGCATTTTACTCTCTTAAGAGTGTGAAAACTAGCTTTCTGCTTTTCCCACTGAATTAAGTGGACTAAGTATAATCTAGTCGATATACCTACTACATATATATCGATCGGGCAGTAAATATCGATCGATGTTCAGCTGAGGTAAGTTCGATTGATAATCTACGTTTGCATCATTGAAATTAAATTTCTAGTGTTCTTTTTGGTATTTTCTGAGAAAATTCTCAGATTGTGTTTTCTTAAAAAAAAAATTGTTCAGTAGTTATAATACTTAAAATTTTTTAGAAAACATCTGATTAATAAATTACATATCGACAAATCGACATCATAAAAATAATAATATATTTTCCCATTTAAGCATAATTAAGTATATATTTCTGTATTGTGATCTGTTCTGCATACTGCTTCGGTTTTCTAATTACTTGTGTCTCTTTCAGCCCAGGCTGTTTTTCACCAACTGGACGTCAAATATGGAAGATATAGGACCGAATCAATGTTCTCGCGTAACCATCCTGGACGTGCTGGGAGTGGATCTGTGCGCGCGCGCGATCCTGGACTACTTGCCCGTCAGGGATCTGGTGCGCTCGGAGCGCGTCTGCCGTCTGTGGCAGTACGCCGTGCACGAGAATATGCGGCGCCGCCATAATATAAAGTTATTTGACATGACTTCCGATGATTTAGAGCGTTTAGTTACAATTTATCAAAATTGCTGCACTCATAGGAGAATAGAATTAACTCATTACAATTATACACTGGCGTTAGCATGCAGAACCGTCGAAAAATGGGGCTCGTCAATGGAACTTATATTGACAGAGCGGTGTGATGAAGAATACTTACAAATTATTAAATCCAAATGTCCCTTTACGGCAAAAATTAACATTTTTAATTATAATATAGACGACCCTCAGTTAGAAAAAAAGATGAAGAAATATGTTTATCATTTCTACAAGGTATCTCTTTATGATGATGATGATGATGATGATGAGACCTTATATAGTTAATAATTGTAACCAGGTAAAATCATTTAAATATTTAGGTAGCATAATTACGCATGACTCCAGATGTACACAAGATATTATTAACAGAATAGCGATGGCAAAATAGTACATTACGCACCTAGGGCGGTAAAATAATGTTTAGTATTTTTAAGTTAGTTTTAATTGGTTTACATAAGGTTTTTATTAATATTTAGTTTTTAATTTAGTTTTAATATAAGTATATTTCTAAGTAGTTTTAGTTGTGGTTCAATAAAGTATAATTACCATAAGAACGGCCCAGATCGCGGATATTTGTGGCCCGAACCGAAGGTAAGGGCCATAGACAAGCGATCTGAGGCCTTCTTTATTACCGCCCGTGGTGCATTTGTTACTGTAAAAGCCCGAAGTGCTGTTGAACCTAGGTTTTACCGGTAGCACCTAGGTTTTACCAACTCGATTCGGTAAAAGCCCGTAATATTGAGATAACTTCTTTAATTTCGGACTTTTACCACCGCCGAGTCGGTAAAACCTAGGTTTCACAAAAGCGACCGGTAAATGTTGACAAAATATTTTAGTCCTTGCCTCGTTCTTGTGGAATTCGCCGAAATTTTGTGTCACAGTGTAAAGACGCTAAATTTGCACCCAGGACCCGCGGGGAACGGCAAATACCTATGGATCAAGCGTCGTATCATCTCATTTTTCTAGGTCTGTAAAGCTGATCTGCTTCAAGGGCAATAACAGTCAACGAGTAATGCGCTTTATGCACCAGGTATTTGCTGGGGGGTGGGGACACCACAAGGCAAATAATGGGGGATTGTGTTGCAATTCTAAGTGACTAGATTTACCTGCCTGTGTTTGTCCTGCGAAATCGAACGCCGTTGGCGGAGATATAACGAACGCCGTTGAGGGGACCTTTTTTTTGACGGAGTGGGGAATGCCTTTACGCATCGTCTCCTAGGCCCCGGGAAGGCCTAGTTGGGAGTTATGTGGGAGTCGCCGCTCATGACTTTGCTGTTAACAAGGGCGCCATGGGTTCGAATAACATGCTACCTTGGCGCCCTAGCCCTAGCATGAGAGGAGGGGGCAATCAGAAACTCTTGATCACCCCCCCGATCTAGTACTAGGGGCCGTGCAATGCGGGTCCCGAACCCACTGGTCCCACGCCTCAATTAGGGGTCTTGTCTATTAAAGACAAGTCGCCTTCGACCTTGCTGTCTGCGCCGGAGAGGCAGCGTATCCGGATTATCTTCCCGTTCCCTTTCCGCCGCCTCCTTCTGTTCACAGAAGGAGGCCACCGCGTCCCATTTCCTCTCGCTGCCCAGCATAGTTGCTGTTAAGCAGTGTAGCGAGTGGTCCGCTATCCTTGTTGCCGCCACAAGGGCCGCTCGTTCCACGGCCCAGCGATTATACCCCTCAAGTGTGTGCTGGGCCGTGCAATCCGCCGCGCCATATTCGGGTTATTGAGGCCCTGGTTCCCTCCCTATTAAATGCAGGTAGTGTCCGAAGCAGCCGTGCCCGGACACCACCTGCGTCATTCTGAACATCAGGGTCCCCTTCCGCCTGTCTAACCACTCGTCTATTACCGGTAAAATAGCCCCTATGGTCCGCGTGCCATAGCGGCTATCCTCCAGCACATCCGAAGGAATCCGCTAGTACCACCACGTCTTACTCCCTGGGCGGGGTGCCAGCAAGCAGGCACGCCGCAGCTTGAGAGGTAGTGCGGTCCCTAACTATTCTTTGGGTAACTATTCTATTCACCACCCTCTACGGCCGACGGAGCAACGCTCTCGTTCGCTCCGTCAGTCTGCCAGCCCAAATTGGTGCCCCGTAGAGCGCCATGCTTCTAACCACTCCCGCATAGAGCCGCCTGCATGGGGCATTAGGCCCACCCATATTGGGTAGTAGGCGGCCTAGTGCAGAGGCTGCACCCACGAGACGGGGAGCCAGTCTCGTGAAATGCTCCTCAAATGTCCACTTACTGTCCAGAACAAGGCCCACGTGTTTTATGTGGGCCCTGGCCTGGTCGGTTTCTCCTCCGACCCTAAGAGAGGTGTCACCCCGCAGTCTTCATCATCTTGCTCCCCTAGGACCATGGCCTCCATCTTTGGTAGGGCGACTCGGAGCCCGAAAAGTGTGTGGCGCGGAAGTTGTGTCCCACGGATTACCCAATCATACCAAAGGTGCCACAAGAGGGGGCCTAAGACTGACCCATGTGGAACCCCGCACGTCACGGCCCTCACGCTCCTATTATCTCCCTGCTCATACAGCACTACCCTCCCCATCAAGTAGTGCTGCACCACCCGCCTAATATAATGGGGCACTCCATGAAATCGGAGCGCCTCTCCAATTACCGTGTAGGGGAGGGAGCCAAACGCGTTGGTCATATCCAATAACACCACAACCACTCCCTCCCCTCTACTTTCCGCTAGTGCCCCGAACCCCCACAGAGCTCCCACCGCATCTATTGTGGACCGCCCCCTCCGACACTCGAACTGGTTATCGCTCAGGTTCGGGCCCGTTCCCTCCAGGTGCCTTTGGATGCGGTTGGCCAGGATTTGCCTCATCCAGTGTAACACTATGGGGCAGTATCCTGCAGGGGAGTCAGGCGGGCGCCCCTCCTTCCGAAGTAGACACAATCGTCCCTCCTTCCAACATTCCGGGAACCTCCCCGTCTCCAGGCATTCATCCATTAGGGACCTGAGTCTGTCCCCGAGATGCTCGAGTGCCAAAAGAAAATCTCGAGAAAAGCACTTTCCCTGGCACACCGTCCGGCCCTGGCGCTTTGCGTGTGGCTCTCAGCCGCTCTGACGCCCACTCCATTTCGTCGTCGGTGACAGGGGGAACGACGAGGGTTCCTCCGGGTCCACCGTTGGGGGAGCCATCACCGGTGCGTCAAAGTCTGGTGCTTCTGGGAACAGGCCTTCCACAACTCTCCGGAGGAGTACTGGCTCCATGGAGTCCATGGGGGGAGCGCACTGCAATTTCTTGCGCACCATCTTGTATGGCCGCCCCCATGGATCCCTATTGAGTCAGATAGGGTCTCTTCATCCTCCAGTACACGCCACTCGGCAATTCGTGTTGCCAGAGCCGGGGTCGCAAGGGTCACGTCAACTATAGACCCACCATTCCAGCGCACACAGGTCTGCGTGTTGCCCCGATTTAGGACAATTAGTCCCAATACCGCGACCCAGTCCTCAACTTCGGCACCTCTAGGTAGGTAGGTATTAGGACAGCCCCAAACTCGACTCTTGGCATTCAGGTCCCCTAAAATAAGGACGGGCACCCCACCATCTCTTTGCACCACCCATTCGAGATCCCCCAGGAATCTTTTAAAGGCGTCTAATGGGAGGAGGGGGAGAAATACACCCCTACAATACAACAACTATTCCCCTCCATTTAGCGGCAATGCTACAAACCCTTGCCCTTTTCCAATTCCTGCGAGGATCTCCCCAACCGTTGGGACCACCAGTTCCACCTTTCCATCGTTCGACCCCACCCAATTGGGCCGGGGAGGGACGTTATATGGCGCCTGGCTGCGGTGGCGGAGCCATATAACACAACCCCTCATTCCAACAAATTCTGCATAAGCAGGTCCTGCGCGCGGGCAGAGCGACCGAGGTTGCTGTTATTCCTACCTATCTCCCTCATTTGTTTCCTTCTGCTGGGTCACGGCCTGGGTTTATCCCATCCTCGCTTCCATGCCCTTGACCCTTGGGGGATTGCAAGAGATGCCACCCATTCTGTGCCTTGCTCGCAATTTGGCCTGATGGCAAACCGCGCAGAAGGCATCTGCCTGGCAGTCTGCAGCCTTGTGCCCCGGCTTGCTGCAGTGGAAGCATAGGTCGCCTCTCTCGATCGCTGAGGGGCATGTGGCCCTCGTGTGTCCGGTTCCCATGCACTTATAACACCTCAGCGCCTCCATCTCAAGTGCTTCTACTCGAGCAACCGACCACCCGATCGTCAGCCTCCCCACTTTGGGCACTGGACCAGGGCTGAGCCAGAGCCACCAAATCCAACGCGGATATCACCTGCTTTCACTTCACCAGGCCTCGTCACTATTTCCGGCGTAGCCTTTGACCACGTCGCCGATAGCCGCCTCTAGTTTTTCCCGAAAGGCATCGGCTGCACGGGCATTATCCACCCCTGCAACCTTCAAGATTCGGGCCCCGTCCGCCGTCTTCCGCACCTTGAGGTTTTCAAGGCCAATATCCTGGAGACTCTCATCATAACGGAAGCATACGATTCCGTAGCTTCCAGCTTGAGAGCCAGTACCACGGCCGCGGTTTTCGGCACCACCAGCTTTTTTGCCGGCGGGGCCACCGGCTTGGTCGCCTTAGTTGCCGGGGACGCAAGTGTGGAGGCCTTCTTTTTATTCTTTCCTCCTTTTCGCTCCATAATTCTCCAGTCCGATTTGGGGGGGACTCGTTTGACTTGGGGTAGGGGCCACCTGCCTGGGCTCATTAGCAGCCTTTCCCGTCCTCGAGGCAGGACCATGTCATGCAGGGGGCATCAGTGTAGATCCCGTGGCTCTTACTTGACTGTAGTCAATGTGTGGCCTTCTGTTCGCCTTCTGTTGCAACTGCCCAGGTGCCGCTGGTGTGCTTGCGGCGCGTTCCGCCTTTCTTTTATCCGCCTCTAGTGGGGGGCGGGACGATCGGCTCTGCAGGGGAGTGGCGGCTCTTGATTCCCTCCAACCTGGTGTTCACCATGTTCCCAATAGAGGAGAACAATTCTCCCGAGAGCTCCTCTTTAAAACTGGCAAAGAGTGTCACCATTTCTGACGTAAGGCGATCAAAATCCGACCCACTGGGGTCAGCCGCAGGAGTCACCTTCTGCCTTTCAGAGAAAGCACTTCTGAGAGCCTTCGTCTGCGACCTCATGATCTCCAGCTTCTCCCGCATTATCTTGTTGTCCGCCTTGAGGGAGCGAATCTCATCATTCTCCTGCCCCCATTGTAGTTGCTCCACAGCAGACACGATTGCACGGCAGGCGTCGTTAATGATGCCCCTCACACACCCATTTATGTTCCCCGACTTGGCCGTCTGCTGCAGCACCGTCTGAGCAGCCGAGCGTGCCACCTCTATGGGGTCCTCGCCTTCCCTCAGGGATGTCTGGTCATTCCAGGGGTCCTCGTCCTCCGTCTCCTTCTCTTCGGAGTCTTGCCCCACACCCTTTAATTAGCCTCGTGCGGCCGACATCCTGACGTGGACTCCCGCTGCCTTTTTTTTTGGCTCCTCGAGCAGGCAGAATCCTCAGCTTCAGTCGAGGAGCCAATCCTGCTGCGGAAGGCTTCCTTCCCCTACGCGCCGAGTTGTTTTTCGGTTCGTTGTCCGGCACCGCATCATCTTTTGCATAAGGGTGAACCCTTTTGCTCCCTGTCGTGAGACCCCCCGTGAAGCCCCTGTGTCCGTCGTGCCCATGGGAGATAATATCCCCTTTCGGGGAAGGCCCCAGTACCGTTTTCTCACCCACGTCCGAAAACATAATGTTTTCCCGCTCAAACAAACCGTCCTTTTGGGACAGGCTCCCTCCGGGAGGGGGGGATTTACCTCCCCCCATCGATTCACTAGGCGAAACCACCCCCTCACCGGGCAAAATCCCACGAAAAGGCAACCCTAAAATTCTCGTATGAAAAATGGTCAAGGGTGAGTCGGGCCAAATCCGACAAAGTTAAGAAAACGCCGGTTTTCAGCCCTCCACCACTTTCTCCCTTAGTTTAAAATTCAGCGCAAGGCTTCGAACGATAGAGGAACCTGCCCTCTATACGATGATATAAAGCGCGAATTTTTATCTCCCTCCCCTCAAAAGTAACGGCAATTACAAACTTAATGCAAAAGCTAGATTCCCCTCATAAACAGGAATAGCAATCTACGTTCCCTCGAATAACTTCGGAAATATGCGTCCTAAAATTATGCAGTAAACGCCGACTGCTAGACCTTGTTAAAACACAATTTTAACGCTATAGAAATAAAAGATAAGATAAGAAAAGAAAAAAGATATTAATTTTTTAGAGATCAAAATAGAAGTATGCAAAATTTCAAAACAAACCCTATTGTCCCCAATAACTTTTGAACGCTAAGTCCGAATAAATTTCAAAAAGGTGAAAGATAGCTAACTATAATCGTCTTTACACTGTGACACAAAATTTCGGCGAATTCTACAAGAACATGGCAAGGACAAATATTTTGTCAACATTTACCGGTCGCTTTTGTAAAACCTAGGTTTTACCGACTCGACGGTGGTAAAAGTACGAAATTAAAGAAGATATCTCAACATTTCGGGCTTTTACCGAATCAAGTTGGTAAAACCCAGGTGTTACCGGTAAAACCTAGGTTTAACAGCACTTCGGGCTTTTACAGTAACACATACACAATTTTACGTCTTCTCCTGGGTGTGAAGTGTGATTTGCCGCTACGCCCGTGGGCGTAATATCTCACTTACCGCCCAGAGTGACATAAAAAGCATTTAACTCAAAAAATGTCTATTCAAGGCCCGAATATCAGGCAATATTCGTAAAAGCCGACATTTGGAGCATAGTTTTGTACGGATGCGAAACGTGGACAATGAAGCAACGGGATAGAAAGAGGTTGGAGGCGTTTGAGATGTGGTGCTGGCGTCGTATGGAGAAGATCAGTTGGAAGGAGAAGGAAACCAATGAAGAAGTTCTATGTAGAATAAAAGAAAAGAGTTTGTTGAGAACCATAGAAAATAGGAGAGGAAGGATGCTTGGACATCTGCTACGACATGACGAATTTATTAAGAACATCATAGAAGGTAGAGTTGAAGCAGAAAGGAAGTCAGGAAAGCCAAGAATAGCATACATGGATCAAGTCAAGGAAAAAATAAGCGTCGTGTCGCATCAGACCATCAAGGAGAAGGCAAAGGACAGATGTACATGGAAAATGCTCCACCGACGAGAGCCCAGCTCTTAAATAATTGATGATGATTATGAGGTATCTAAACTGGTATATTTGTAGGTAACTAACAGAAATGTATTCACGATTTAATTGCTTTTAAAAAAATCCATTAAACGAAAGAACAAAAACGTTGTTTTTTTGAAAGTGGTTAGTGGTCATCTTTATAATCACTAAATCCTATGACTCACATACGGTTGCCCTAACGTCCGCGAGACGCTCTTTAGCATAATCCGACCAATGTGAATATCAACCACAAAGTGAAGAATTCTATATTCAACGCAGTTCTCTGATCAAAAATAGTACATTTCGATATTAGTGCGGAAAGTATGTCATTACTTCACGAGTACCGAGATATATATATACTCGGTATTCGTGAAGTAATGACATTTACGCACGAGTATCGAACGACGTTTTTAGGATTCCGTAGCCAAAATGGCAAAAACGAAACCCTTATAGTTTCGCCATGTCCGTCCGTCCGTCCGTCCGCGGTCTAGCTCAGTGACCGTTAGCACTAGAAAGCTGAAATTTGGTTTGAATATGTGCATTAACCAAGCCGACAAAACGGTAGAATAAAAACGCAAAAAATATATTTTGTTAGGGTACCTCCCGTACACGTGAAGTGGGGGGCGAAATTTTTTTTCGTTCCAACCAAGTTGTGTAAGATATCGTTGGATAGGTCTTTTAAAAAGAATTAGGGTCTCCTAAAACAGTTTTTGGATAAAACTAAAAATTTCGGAAATAATAGCTCCGAAAGTTTAAAACAGGGCGTCCCCCCATCTAACTTTTGAATCGTGAGTCCTAAAATTTTGAAAAAATTAATGAAACTGAGGCCTTATGAGTACCTTCAATAAAAACTATATTGAAATAAATCGGTTGAGCTGTTTTTGAGTTATCATTCCAAAACCCATAGTGAAAGGACGTAAGTAAAAATGACGTAAGCGCCGCCAAATTTCCCGTAAGAAACGACCTTTTGAATTAATGGTCTCAGTTCACGGAACCCTACACTGAGCATGGCCCGACATGCTCTTGGCCGGTTTTTTTTAATACAGTTGCGAAAAAATTATAAAATTGTCAATTATTCACTTTGAGGTTACTTTAGTACATGTATCCGAACGCTCCGCGCGGTGCGGTGCGGCGCTGTGATTGGCTGTCTGTCACTGTCATTAGCTGTGATTGGCTGGAAAAGTAAAAAGCACTAGTGCGCGATATCAAACTTTCCGCACGCTAAACCACTACAAGAAAAGCACTTTTTTGAGCAACTGTTTTAAAAAAGCACTTTTTTGAGCAACTGTATTAAAAAGTATATTACAGTTGACTTGCACTGTCGGTGCTAAACAATATTCGCTTTGGTCGAGCCAATGGCACCGCATCACTCGCATCAGCAGTCATCATCTGACCAGCCGGCGTAGTCAACGCATGTCACTCTCTAGAGATAGTGGGAAAACTAGCTTTCTGTTTTTTCCACTGAATTAATAACCAAAGTGCAAGTGGATTAAGTATTTAGCGATATACTACATAGTCAATAGAAATCTCTTTAATGAAGCTCGGCAGTAAATATCAATCGATGTTCAGTTGAGGTAAGTTCGATAATGTAAGTTTGCATCATTTAAATTAAACTACAAGTGCTCTTTTCTCTTTCTTTCTCTCTACTTTAAAATGTTTATAAATATAGATTTATTTATTTTTATGTAAGTAAATAGTGGTAAGTGTTTCTACACGAGTATTAATTATTTTGACATTATTCCTGACATATGATTATCTATCCTGCATCAGCTGACATAGGTGCTGACATACATCTGACATCTTGACAATGCGAACAGACGGGTTCGTACAGCCACAGTCTAAGAACTTTCTGAGGCTCCTCGTCTAAAGCGCCATCTGAACGAGAGCAACCTAAACCGCTGCGTACCGAAGTAACGCTACTTGTTACTAGATGGCGGTGCAGTTCAGAAATGACGTTTCCATTTCCTCTATTTTTGTATCTTTAGGCTGCTCTTGTTCAAATGGTGTTTCAGACTCGGAGACTCAAAAAGTTCCTAGACTGTGGCTGTCTATTATTATTAATAGTCTCTGGTTGAATGAAGCTTGCAAGACCTCTTTGAATATGGGTTGCTAAGTATTTAACAGATTCCAATAAATAACACACATAAATTCAATAGGAAAACCAAACACATAAAACGTAGCGCGTGGACTGCGGCTGTCCGTCGGCGGCTATAATATAATACAACCCGACTAAAATATCAGCGGACCGCGTTGCTCACAGTATTGTAGGTAGCAAGGTCCGCAGGCATTTTGTTGGCTTATAACATGTGATTATATCAAGAACGATAACAAAACAGCGCGTCGCGGAATTTGGAGCGGGCCGTGACATTGGGAGAACCCGGTGACGTCACCGTTCGTAAACACAGAAGTAACTATTTTTCTATTTCTCCAATATTTTAATAGTTACTCTGCTATTCGGACAGGAAATAAATCTAAAAAGTTAAAGTTGTTGTAAGAGCACTCTAATAGACGGGAGAGCTGGCTACATCAGATATGACATAATCATTAGAGCAACGAAACCCCTCTTGATAGTTTGCTAGATTATTCTTATTTCTAGTCCCGGCCATCTGGCAGCTGTTCATCGGTGAAGGTAAAAGAGTGAAAATCACTTGAAAACTACAAGTCCTAGAATTCCGGGTTACTATAACGTATATAATGTAATTCATACTTTTTCGCCTACTGTTTCAATTTCTGATATCTGCCTGCTTTTTTGTCCTGTTAATGTTAAAATATAGGCCCTGTCCTCTATGAGACAACGTCGGCAGTTTTTACCCATTTTGTTATTACTTTTTACGGAATTTTTTTTGTTGCTCTGTCACTCTGACTTCCACCAATGTATAGCTGCCAGAAGCACGCTATAGCAATAAGGATATTATAGCAATCTAACTAGATGGGTTTCGGTTGCTCTCATTATTGCGTCATATCATATCCTGACGTGGCCATAACTCCCCGCTAGCGATACACCCGCGCCGGCGCCGCGCCCCGCTACGCCAGTCGCTACAGGAGCATGTAGTCAGACACGTCGTGTGTGTTCAGGCCTGTAACCGCGAACCACGATAGTCGAATCGTCTATTTGCATCACTCTCTTTAGTATATGCAATATGCAAGAGCGATAGAGACGGGGACAACGAATTGTCGATTTTCGAACTTCGGTAGGCTCCAAGTTTTTTCGTGTCGTTGTCGTGCTCGTGTCGCTCTATTTCTACGATTTGAAGTGTGTTAAAGTGAGTACCTGGTTAATTATGATATATATGTTCTATCGGCAGTGGCGTAGCTAGGCGACCAAGGGCCCTGGGGCAAAAATTTAAACTGGGACCCCAAAACTATATACACACACACAGCTCTTTATATTCAATAAGAGATTAATCAGGTTTTGAGGCCCCCCAAGCTTGGGGGCAGTGCTCCGCCTAGTCCTTTGGTAGTTACGCCAGTGTCTATCGGGTTCAGAATTGCATGGCCAATCTATTAATGAATTCATTCATAAATTGGGCATGCAAGTACAGTCGCCATCAGGTATAATATCGGAGCGGCCAAGGTGGTCACAAATATCTGAACAATGCCTTTATCATCAAGGCGGTAAGGTGCACGTTCAGATATTTTTGAGTACCGTGGCCGCTCCGATATATTTGATGGCGACTATACTTTCCTACTGCACCTTCAGTTTTATTATTTTAGCTAGGTATTAATTGAATAGAATATAATAGAATAGGAAAAACTTTATTTAACATCACAGACAGTACAGTACAATACAATAAATGTTAAATTAAAAAAAAACAAATTGAACTTAAATACTAACAAAACAAACAGTATCATTAATGTGATGCTAAAAAGGGGCTCGACACAGCATAAAGCTGCAGTACATGTACTGCAGCGCTGGTTTTCAGTCGGACCCTGATATATTATATGTTAATGAGTAGAATATATGGTACGAGTATATTGAACATGTAACAAAACAATAATTTATGAAGGAGTAGATGTGCACGTGTTGGTATTGTGTATAACATTGTGTTTAATAATAGTAGAATCTGGGGTATTAATAATTGCGATAGGTACTTATACTATACTTGCATCGATATCCAAGGTGTAACGAAAATGCGGGTGATCCGTTTAAGAGCATAGTTGGTATCGTACTCTTATTACAAACAACTAAGAAAAAGTTTTTCTCGCGAAATAAAATTTTAGTTTTGTATGGAGGGTTGGCCGACTGGAACGAGGGGTCACCAACTTCTCATAAAAGTAAATACTAAATCAGTTACTACTTAAACTAAAATAAATTTAGTCATTTGTAATTTTATATCAACTATCAACATCAAAAGATTTTCAATTCTTATAAAAGTTTTATTTTACATTAGATACGTCTCAGGACTTCTTAATATACCTTTAATAAAAAATTGCTCATTTATTTTGATAGTACAACACTTATCGATGTAAGTTTCATAGTTTCATGTTTGTTTCAGTTTCGGTTTCCTTTTGGACCAGTTAAAATATAACAGAAAATGGAAGATGGACATGATGGTGGACCTGTAGAAGACCAAATGGGTCCTATTGAACAACAGATAAATGACTCCATTATACACGAAACAAATGAGAACCTGCCAATATTTAAGATCCTCAGAGTGGGGCTGCACGTGTGCGCGCGCGCAATCCTGGACTACGTGCCCACCAGGGAGCTGGTGCGCTCGGAGCGCGTTTGCAAACAGTGGCAGGAGGTCGTGCAGGACTACATGCGGAACTGCCGCAAGGTCCACTTCTGTGATATAAGTTTAAATGCTCACCGTCAACTCTCACTAGATCAACTTAATGATTACTCTACCCCACGTCATCCTTTTGGCGTCGATCTAAATATATCTTTAAAAGACTATGACCTGCCACTCGCATGCAAAACCATCGAGAAATGGGGTTGTTCGTTTGTGAAAGTAACCACTGAGCGCGACGATGAAAAATACTACGAAATGATTGCATCTCAGTGTACTAAATTAGGACACATCGAAATATTCTTAAATATAAATTATAATGTTCAATACGATCAATTAGTTAATCTGTATAAATATTTTACTAAATTAGAAAAAATATCGTTACATTATCGCGACGTAAATCGATTTGTAGATTTTGTAGATATTGAGCCCGGCCCAGAACGCATGCTTGGTACAATATTACAGAAAATAAAATTTAATAAAATAGAGATCAAATCTTGCCGCTCTGTTACTGGACGCTTCCTAAAATCTTTGTATTCCAATAACTTGAAAACGTTAAGTCTTAATGAATGCACTCGACTGAATGTTTCGGAGCTGATTTCTTCTATACATATCCTAAGAAACTTAACTAGTTTGGCGCTCGACTCCGCGCCCCTGAACATTTTTGGCGATATACATTTACTTCTTCAGAACTTACCTTTGTTAGAAGAGCTATCATTGCGAAATTACAGTTATAATATTACATTTAGTGTAGAATTTATTAAATCCGTTAGTCAACTAGTGAACTTAAAAATACTTCATATGGGAGCAAACGCTGGTGTGAACGACGAATTCCTAGAGGCATTGGCGCGAGGGTGTAAGAAGCTAGAGTACCTGGATATAAGCGGGCATCAACCATATCCCTTGAATTATAATGGCCACATATATCGTGGAAAAATAACTGCGTGCGGTGTGGCATCACTGTGCCGTAGGTCGTCTTCAGCAGTCACCACGCTTAACTTGGGCTATATTGAAAGTAAAAGTTACGACCCTGTTTTGGTATCGATGTTCAAGGAAACAAATTTTCAAGAGCTTATATCGCATTGTTGCCTGGAGCTGACCCCGCAGTGGGTGGAGGACACGTGGCGCGCCTCGCAGGGACGGAGGGTGCCGGTGGAGGTGCAGTCGGGCTGCACTACGGCCCAAGCCGAGGATCATCAGCAGAAACTAAAAATAATGCTACTGCATTTTTTTAGTAAGTCCTTATTTATACCGAGTAAATTTGTCCACGGAAACATATGAATACATGGACGGATTTCTCCGCCGGGTATATCCGTACGTGTATCTGTAGCTATTGTAATAAGAGTAAATTTCGAAATTACCCGCCACTTTTCTCCTATCAAAATTACCATATACCCTATAAATAAAATATAAAAATGAAAATTGTTTATTTGAGAACATGTTGCGATCCATATTTTGTTAGTAACATTTAAGCATTAAATACTATGTTAATTATACTTATACCTACTTTACATCTACTTAGACCTACCTATACATTAGTTACATCTACCTACTTGATGAGCGGGTAGTCGAGACGCTCATCTAACACCCGCAGCATGAGACGTGTTCGCGGCAGCAGTAACTTCTTATCATCATCATCATCATCTCAGCCAAAAGACTTCCACTGCTGAACATAACCCTCCCCTTTATGGGGGGGTTTGCCATACGCGCCACGCTTGGCAGACGGGTTGGCGCGCGCAGTTTTTTTTTGTTTGTTTGTAGGCTTTTGGAAGATGCTGCTGCCCATCTCCCGGTATATTCCCTTAGCAGACTCCTACTGCAACCACGGGACGATTATGGTAGGGGACAATTCTAAGGCCGGTCACCCCGCGGCTTCTTATAAGATTCATAACTACATAATTTTGATAATATTTTACTATGTTCTAGCTTCCCGGCCGCGACTTTCTCTGCGTATAATACGTTAATACTGTTCCTTATACCTATAGAGTTTCATTCCCTATAGTATCTTCATGGAAAATGTTTTTTGATCGGTTCATATGAACTATCTTTTGTTAATCCCCGAACCATATTCTTAATTGATTTATAGCTATTTTAGCGAAAAAACAGAACATAGTTTCATTTACAAATAATCTTGATATGCAAATAATAACATAACGCCCCCGGGGGTTTAATATTATTATTTTGTTTCTCCTTGAGGATTTCACGGGCCTTTACATCGGTCTTCTAGTTGGCTTGCATGGAGATACAGATCCAACACCCTTTAGATAGTTTTGCTATGTATTACACCTAAAACCCATTCAGGGGTACATCAATAGATACCTACTCGTGAACAGGTCCCAGCAGGCGTTGGAGCTATTATAAATAAAATGATAATGAGGATTTTGACGAAGAGGATTTGTCTTCGATGAAGACACTTTTTTTCCGTGTAGGCATTTAAATATGTACTATGTGTAGATACAGTCAATACTTTCGTAAATACCTACTAAAAGGTTAACCGTGTGTATTGTCGACGGACTAATAATACGGAACCCTAACTTGCCCCACCAACTACAGAACCCTACATTTAGCATGGCCCGACATGCTCTTGGCTCGTTTTAAATATTTTTACTATATTTTAACATTGATTTCCTCATTTGTTAGTATTTTGATTCATTTGGGACGTTGAAGTGAATTGTACAGTCGCGGTCAAGGTGGTCACAAATATCTGAACAACGCCTCTATTGTCAAGTCGATAAAGTGCATGTTTATTTTGTGCCTCGGTCGCTCCGATATATTTGATATCGGCTGTAAATGCGCAACGGCATCATTAGATGACTTTACAATACGATGCTTGTTTACGATAGTTTTATCGAATTCCCCGAATCCCAAATGATGTCATACCTCGAGGCCGACCATCGGGCGTCGCTTATAATATAAACAGGGAAGAGAACGCTCTGAAAAAACCCACATTTGTTAATGAATTGTCATGAATTAGTTTTAAAGAGGACACTTATTTTTTGCTAACGTGTTTTGCATAGGTACAGAATAAATAATAATATTTCATTTTCATACAGAACGGCCACGCTTATGAGTTATGAGCCGCCTCGGCGGCCGATTGGTACAAAATTTTGTACAATTAAAAAGTGCAAAATGTTGGTGTAAGTACATAGAAAAACAATTATCTTCATCGAAGACAAATTCTCTTGGTAAGGACAATATTGTTTCGTTTATAGGTGGAAACAATTTGTCGAGAAAGTGGTCTTGATTCAAGTTAAATATCTCTTGGGTTAATAGTAGTTTATGTAACTGTTACGTTATAGGGGACCTTAAAACACGAGTGTTTTAAGGCCTAATTACGTACAGTTGCATACACTGCGTTATCTACATACATATTTTAAACCTGAAATGACGCGTTCTAAAACTGTTAAAATGGCTGCCATTTCACAGATTGCATCGCCATGGCCAACTCGATTGTGTCGGCGGGGCGCGTGCCGGCGGGCGGAGGATCGCGCGGCGCGGCTGTCGAGGAGCAGGCCGGATTTTCATGATATCGAATTTTTGCTTATTATTTGATAATAAAAACATCGTTACAGATAAGACATTTGTTCTAACTTCTAATAAAACAGTCTATTTTTATGGTGTTCATAACGTGCGGTTTTTGAACGCATCATGGAGGGTTTATGATATGGGTGTAGATAAAGATATATAATTAGTCCAAAAGACAATATTTACTTATGTTTAAACAATAATATTCTTGTATTGGTGATTTGGCGTTCTTGGCTGAAGATATCCTTTTTTCCGTGATGTCATTATTGGTATAAATGTTACAGTTCATTATTAATAACGGATTTAAGGTAAATTTATAAATTTAAAAGGAAAATTATTAACCAAATAAGTTTATTAGTACTAGTACTAGTAATTCGAATTATAGGTACCTATACCTTCCTCGATTTTTGAGGTTTTTCTGAGGCTACACAAACAGTAGGTATGTTTTTTTTTCAAAAAAGGAGTGTACAGGATTCAAAAGGATTGTGACTTCCATGGGCTGCGGTAGCTGCTTTACCATCAGGCGGATCGTTTGCTGGTTTGCAACCGTCGTGGTATTAAAAAAGAAATAACAATGGGTTATATAATATCAGAGACTATAGAGATATAGACGACCACAGCCTAAGAACTTTTTGAAGCTCATGTCGATTGCGCCATCAATGTCAAAGCCATTTAAACATACCGAATATGTAAGAGAAATGTCACCTGCATTGCTACTCCACCTAGTAACAAATAGCGTACTAGTAGTACACTAGTAGCTACTAGGCAGTGCAGGTGACATTTCTGTTACATATTCGGTATGTTTAGGTGGCTTTGCATAGATGGCGCAATCGACATGAGCTTCAAAAAGTTCTTAGGCTGTGGTCGTCTATATCTCTATAGTCTCTGATAATATGTATTAAAAAAAAGTAGGTAAGTACAGTCGACGTCAAAGATAGTTGCACCATATTACAATGGATGGATTAATGTGCAAAAGTTTTTCCTGTTCTGGGTTAGGTTACTACTTCCATTCTTAAAACATAAGACAATTCTGCAGCATCCACCTAAAGATTTGTTAGTCTTTTCAAAAAGAGAAGTCCCGTAAAATGTATGAGTTCCCATATAAACATTTCAGGGTAGACAACGCGCATGTAAATCCTCTGTAGTTACAAGCGTCATAGCCTACGGTAACTGCTTACCATCAGGCGGGCCGTATGCCTGTGTGCCACCGTCGCGCTATAAAAAAACCACGAGACTTCTCTTTTCTAACAAGCTATATCAGTTATCACTAATTTATTACAATTTCACATGAACGTTACGAGTTCCCGATTCGTCGATTACTTACAGCGCCTTACAATATTACAAGAATTCTAACAACGTTGCCGTCACATGAAAGAGCTATTACAAAAAGTAGGCGGTATGTAATTAAAATAGGTTTTTAAGCCTTAATAAGGTTACCAAAGCTCTAGTCAACTTTTAACCAAAACCCATGGGGATAATGTATTCAATATATTTAAATAACTAATACCTACAGTGTTTATTTAAATCCAAACCGGCAATAAATTAAACACCTACAGGTGCCGTATTCTAATTTAAAATATGTTATAACAATACTTTAAAAATACGACCTATCTCAAACACAACTCGAACACACAACCAATATCAACCAATATTGAAGTTGTATTGAAGTTGCATCGGAAAAATTTTCAAACAAATTCTGATATTTTTGATAAATCCCAAGAACATTAGGTAGGTATATTTGACATACAACTTACGGCGCCTTTTTAGATAATTAACTGCAAAATAGAGACAGCGAATCAAACCATTTTTAAAATCCAATAAATGTCAATAAAAAGATGCTACATCCAAAAAGTCTTAAATTCCCGCCTTTTCTTTAAGGAAAATTATATTAAAAACTAGCTTTTGCCCGCGACTTCGTCTGCGTGGAATTAGTAATCCCTCGTTAAGGAATGAATTCTGGATATCAACTATTCTATCTCCTTCCCCAGAGCATCTCCAGCGTTCAACGGTTATTGATTCGCCATACAAACTTTCAACCCCCTTTTCACCCCCTCTAGGGTTGATTTTTGGAATGAAAACTATCCTATGTCGTTTCCCGGGACTAAAATGATCTCCATAATAATTTTCATCTAAATTGGTTTAGCGGTTAGAATTCTCCATACAAACTTTCAACCCCCTTTTCACCCCCTCCAGGGTTGATTTTCAGAATGAAAACTATTCTATGTCCTTTCCCGTGACTCAAGCTATCTCTATACAAAATTTCATCAAAATCTGTTCAGCCGTTTTCACGTGATGCGCGGTCAAATAAACAGACAAACAGATAAACAGACAAAAATTCTAAAAACTGTTGGAACGTGTTCTGTTATCGATTCTTAGTATCCCCAGCCAATTTTTTTTCGAATATCTTTCATATACAGACTTTCGACCCTCTTCAGCTTTATTATATGTATAGATAGATGGGACCGATGATGAGCTAGCTAAACGATAATACTACGAAGACTGTTATAGTTATAGTGATAGCATATATTCCGAGAATATTTACGTAAGTGTTCCCAGTACTTATTATACCGTTTGTGAAGACGGTTTTTATGTGCTAATATTGCGTGTACGGGCTGATAAAATTCACGTTCGAGGGCAAATTGATAACTTCTTAAACTTTAACCGGGTAAGATGGGGACGGCTGTTTCTGAACTGTGGTATGCACAACTGTATGAAAACATAGTATTAATTATTTCGAAGTATTGATCTAAAATCTCTAAATAATAAATATCATTATTGGCCTCATTGTTGTAAGAGAAACAAAGTGATGTTTATATTGCTTCTAATTAACCTACTAAACAAACTACATTCTAAGTAAAAAGGAAATCCACACGACGTAAACAAGCCAAATGGTACCTTTTCCAAAATAATGCCACATATGTACCTATATTGAAAATATATCGTTTTTAGGGTTCCGTAGCCAAAATGGCAAAAATGGAACCCTTATAGTTTCGCCATGTCCGTCCGTCCGTCCGTCCGTCTGTCCGTCTGTCCGTCCGTCCGTCCGCGGTTTAGCTCAGTGACCGTTAGCACTAAAAAGCTGAAATTTGGTTTGAATATGTGCATTAACCAAGCCGACAAAACGGTAGAAAAAAAACGCGAAAAATATATTTTGTTAGGGTACCTCCCGTACACGTGAAGTGGGGGGCGAAATTTTTTTTCGTTCTATCCAAGTTGTGTGGGGTATCTATGGATAGGTCTTTTAAAAAGAATTAGGGTCTTCTAAAACAGTTTTTAGATAAAACTAATGCTTTCGGAAATAATAGCTCCGAAAGTTTAAAACAGGGCGTCCCCCCCCCATCTAACTTTTGAATCGTAGGTCCTAAAATTTTGAAAAAACATGAAACTGAGGCTTAATGAGTACCTTCAATGAAAACTATATTGAAATAAATCGGTTGAGCCGTTTTTGAGTTATCATTCAAAAACCCATAGTGAAAGGACGTAAGTAAAAATGACGTAAGCGCCGCCAAATTTCCCGTAAGAAACGACCTTTTGAATTAATGGTCTCAGTTTACGGAACCCTACACTAAGCATGGCCCGACATGCTCTTGGCCGGTTTTTATGTGACGTTTTAATACGTCAGCATGTAGGGTAGGGTAGATTAGGGTAGGTTTAGATTAGGGGAAGATCAATACAAAAGAAGAAGATTAAATTTGGACAAATATATTGACAAAGCTCAAAAAATAAATAAAACAAAAAGAATTGTCCGGCTAGGCCGTAGGTCCGCCACTGAGCACACTAGATAGAAATTAAAAATTAAAACAAAACAAGTCCTTATAAAAAGTCACTATCCTGATGATGGCTAGTCGACTTGGGCCTCCGTAGTCGCAGATGTCACCATTAGACGTGACGGTCTTCTAAAGGTGCAGAAGTATTATCGGGTTCCGGGTCTGGGAGACCGGAACACCGATGTAGGCGCCGCAGCTTGCGCCAAGAAGAAAATAGGTTGTAAGTCAACCCCAGACTTGACTCCCCAGTCCGGGGAATTGAAGAAAAACAAATTTAATATATAGTTATGCCGAATCAGAGAAGTTTTCAGTAATTTAGCATTAAATAGGAAAATCTTATAAATTTTATTGCAGAGATCGCCATCGTTCTTTTGTTTCTCACGTACAGAAAAAATATCATGACGTTCTGTCATTAGTTGGCCAGCACAAACCTCATAGCGCGAGCGCGTGACAACAGAGGTTTGATACCTCTTAGAAAATAGCACACTGTTACATTTAATATAATTGTTAAATCCAATAGCTGATTATAATCACATTACGTTGATGTAGTTTTTTTTACTATTGCAACTTTTACTCAACTACCAAAATTTTTTTTTCTTTTTTTTATTAAAAGTTGCTTTTATTATTAATTTTAAATTTAAATTAAATATCAAGTATATTGTAACTTCCCCAGCCTCCTCTATTCAGTTGTCTTCCTCAAAACATTAATCGGAATCAGTCAGTGTCTGTTTATCTCAACGAACGCTTTACCACAAAAATGAAGTTAACTTTTAGCTGTTACATAATCTTAATAATTGTGATTAGTGTGGACTGTGGACTAGTAAAACAGTTCCTCGGAAATGTGAAAGAAGATGTACATACTGTCGTAGATGGAGCTGTTAATGTTATCGGAAAAGGGACACACAAAATAACAGAGGGACTTGGCGTGTTTTTACATAGAAATGAAGGCAATAAATTTCCAGGACCAAAGACAGAGCCAGCAACTACTAATCAGATTCCAAATAATGGAAAGTTAGAAGACACAGATAATAACAATGGATGGAATGCAGGTGGAAATCACGATTCACAAAACTATAATCACGTGCTATCTACTCCCGCTACTAATAGTGAAGACAATTCAAATAGTGGCAACAATGAACATGTTCAAAATACTCAACAAAACGAGCGTACAACAGAAACAAACATTAATAAAATTGTAAAACAACATGAAGTTATCAGCAATAACGAAAACGTAATAGATGATTATACAGTAGTTCCAACAACTGCTACAAATACTGGTACTACAACTGAAACCTGGTTAAACGGCGCCGAACTTGAAAATATCTTACCGACTATCGCTCATAATGAAACTCATTTCACAGGTAATACTAATGAATTGGGTACTGGAGAGAATCCAAATGAAGAAATTAATTCAAACAACAAACCCACCAAACGTGATGACAATATAAAGCCAACAAGTGAAACTGTTAAAGCGAATTTAGTATCAGATGAAATATTTTTTAACGACAATTACCCAAAGAAAAATAAAACGAACAGTCACTACGTATGTGCGGAAGGTTTAGTGAGGACAGCGAATGGAGAGTGTCTTAAACAGATAGAGATAGATGTGAGGAAGAAAGTGGAACCGATGGTGTCTAATATTTTTGTAGCTGATGGCTGTGCTAGTGGGTACGCGAGAGCTTTGGATGGGTCTTGCCAAAAGATTATAGGCTGAGATAGGGATGCCTTAGTTACCTAAAAATAAAATTGTTTGCACATTCAAGGACTAACGATGTTAATTTTAAGAAATAAATGCTATGTACGAGATATAATTGTTATACGATCAAGGTAGTGTACTCTACGGCCATGTCTGAAAATATGGATATATTTCATGTGACAAAAATCTGTATCAAAGTTTACGCATCTTGTAATAGAGTCGTGGCTACATATTTTTGTCACATTAAATAGTGTTAACTTTGATACAGGTTTTTGTCACATGAAATATATCCATATTTTCAGACGTAACTGTACACATATTTTTATACTTTTTATTTTACTTGGAAGTAAGAAAATGGCATTTTAGAGAGGAACGATACCTACCTAAGTATACTTCTTGTTAAATAAAATGCTTATATTTTTCAGGTGTGTTCATGCTTTATTAACGAAATTTAACATTCTATTTTGATAGGAATTAAATCATATAAGTATCCATATTCCGTTCATTTATGAATTGAAAATGTACCTAAGTGTAATTTAAATAACCTACACTATACCTATCGAGTTTACTAGTATCTCATAATGTTCTATATTTAGTTATGTAGTAAGAGTAGGTATCTAATTGTGTTACTATAATTTATCATGCTATATGTAGCATACTACTGCGATTCAACAAGTGGAGTTGCTTGCAAGTACAGGCGTGTCATTAATCGGCTGGCAGTTCAATTGGCACTGTACAGTCAGCAGCAAGCCGGTTAAGCTTGCGAAGTATTCAAATGTATGTACTTACATTATTTTTCATCACACTTGCTTGCAATTGTCGTAAAGCATTTTATTTCACGCAGGCGTCGCGAGAGCTTCTTTATAAGGCCTTATTATTTCTTGTTATGAGATTATTATACTAATTTACTACTTATAGTATTGTTCTAGAACTTTAATGAGATTCGGAATACAATTTTATACACTTGTATCCAATATTTGCTAATAGTATCGGGGCTAACACTTTTTTTACTAGCCTAAATGTCTAAAAATTAGGCAAGTCAATGGAGATCGAGTTCTATGGCCGCCACTGGTGTCACTTTATTGAGAGTAGGTACTATTATTTCGCTCAACAACGAATGTTGCCGATTGTACGGAAGCTTGTGGTTTGCGAGCTTGCATAAGATAAACTATCCTAAGTTTGATGGTAAGGGACTTACGAGATATATTGACAAGGAGTTCCTAACATACATGTCGTTACTACTTTGACAAAACTTGTATCTTGTTCTGTCACCCAGAAGAAAAACGGTGCATATAGAGTTACTGCGCCGTTTCAACTTAGAGTAGAAGTGACGACAATATATAGTATAATACTATGCTGCGACCACACACCAGCTCAACTTACCCTCGAACACACCCTCGACAAAGCATAGTGAATACCCATATAAATAAATCACGGTCACCTCACCACTCCATGCTAAATAATAAAAAATAATAATTGAATATTGAGCCCGAGATTTTATTTATGTTGCTGTAAGTACTCGTTAACTTGAAATAATTTTACAAAAATGCGTCTTAGAGGTGAACCTACTAAGTACCAACCAAATAGCACTAGACCCTACTCATAGTGTTGTGTTCCTGCTGGTGAGTAAGGTTGCCAAAGAGCTCAAAGAGGACCCAGTGTGTTGACGACGAGGGACTTTTCTTGTTCCTTTAGCCGTCAACACAGTGAATCCTCCTGTTTTTAAAAGGTCGGCAACGCGCATGTGACACCTCTGGAGTTGCAGGCGTCCATAGGCTACGATAGCTGCTTACCATCAGGTGGGCCGTATGCTTGTTTTCCACCGTCGTTGTATAAAAAAAAACCTTGGCTGGTTTAGATAGTGTACCCTATAAAATTGTGAAGGATTGGGATCAGTAGTAAGTACTACTTAGTTGTCTCGCTTTAGTAGTTACCATTTTACAAGTAACTTTATGCATTTATAAGCTCTGTTGAAGTAAAGTTTTAGTATTAAACCCATTTCAAAACTACCCAGAAAGAAATAAATCTCCAAGTCCGAACGAGTTAGCCTTATCGCGTGAGCGGTAAATCCTCGATCTTTTATCGACGCGATAAAAAACACTTTAATTCAATTCCAACAGAATACGCGGCTGTCTACTTGTGAGTTTAAAATTAAAGGGCCAAGGCTTAATAATATATAGGTAGTTAATATCATTTTTCTACATGGCGTGTAATGCTTGAATTGAGATTGTGTAAACCGAACTACTAGCGCATAATTTTCGATAGAGCTTTTATGGTCGCATATTTCAGCATTCCCAACGATGGCAGAAAGGATTTCCATACAATATTGTAACACTGTTGCCGAAGCCCGCCCTGCGCCGCTGCCGCCATCGGCCAAGCGCTGGACACAATCCACCGGGAGGCAGCAGGTTGTGTAACGCATTCGTCGAACTCAGGTCTTACCGACTTGCCTATTTTAAGCAGTCGTAGAAAAACTATTGTATACAATAGTGACATAATTAAGCTTTTCAATCTCGTACCTTACTTAGGCCACTCAGCAAGCTTCGTGGCTTAAACTCGGTACTCGACTGAAAAGCTCTTAATTATGTCACGATTGTAATAAATAATATAACATCATCATCATACATACTTTGCATAAGTATGCGTTATTTAAACGTTACTCGTATTTTATATCACACGGGACGCAAGTAAACAAACCTGACACAAATCCTTGAATTCCTTCCATATTTTTGAACAGTAAGAGGATTTCAATATAAAACTTGTGTTAATTTGTTTACATTCTTTCCATGTGATTTGAAATATGAGTGTAACTTAAGTATCAGAATATTCTCTAATAAAAACTAACCCTTGAACAAATCCCATTTCACGCAACCAGCTCGTTTCCACATCGTTATGAGAACGAGAGGCTCCCAAATTCAATTTCGACTATTACTATTCTAACACTGACCAACCGTTTTCTAACTTTGCATCCAATAGTTAAAGTGCTAGGGTTGAAAATAGTAAGTCGGGGAACGAATCTGATATGAGTAAAGCAAACCATTTGCCAAATTCAGAGGCGATATCATACAGAGGCCATTATTAAGAGCTCGTTTGGGATTCCCCTTGTGTTGTTCGTGTTATAAGACTGTGTGGTTCCACTGTCGTACGATACGATTATGTCTAGGCAAAGCGAACGTGCGCGTTGAAGGGTGTGGTTCTCAATCGAATTTTGAGCTACTTTATGTCCGTAGCAGGTGCTGCCTCCTTCGGTTCACGCATGCACCCTTTCGACTTAAACTTCTCAGATATGAAATAATAACAAGAGGAACGAAAGCCCTCTTATTGGTAGATCCGCACAACTGGCTGCTTATTCATTGTAGTAATCTTCCATCTACTCAGTGGACTTATTTGCCAACTTTCGTTGCGAGACATTATATATACTTAAGGTAAATAAACAGCTAAAGCGGTCATGTGCTGTGTGCTTTCCGTGTTTACGTCACACACAATCCCTATAGCATATTTTTTACCGGTCACTACAGTAATTAGTAAAATCGTTGAAATGTTTACCGTATTCTCGCCAGATAAATTCCAAAATTAAACTAAGATTTTACGTGGTGGGATAGGATTAACGTTACTAGAATCATCATCATACCCCGGGTTTTCGGTGCGGGAATGATTTCGTGTATTTATAACTTTGTTTATTGTAAAATAATTACCAAACTATGAATTAAACGTAGGTAGTAAGGTCCAAATGTGCTTAGAAATGTTAAATTAGTATAGTTTTTTACAGTTTTTACCTGTTATTTGGCTAGTGTATAACATTCCCGCACCGAAAACCCCGGGGTATGATCATCATCAACCGCACCAGAGGGATCCAGAATTCAGAACACGAATTCTGTCGACCGGACCAACATAAACCGATCGGATGCGACCCTACCTAAATACTTAAATAGCCTATCCCTAATTAATGTTGTACCTATGGTACAGTGGGCCAAGAAAGTGGTCTACCAGTTTTGTCAAAAGTTCACCGCTGACACCCTACATACGACAAATCTCGTGCCGTACGACAATGCAACCGCACCAAAGGGCATCCAGAATTCAGGGCACGAATCGTACCGGCTGCGACTGGATGTGTTGTGTCAATATTCTTTATTGTTCCCGGGATCTCAGTGGTTTATAAATATTGGTCAATGTGTTGCCACGTGGTCTGACTACTGATAAAGTGATAGATAAATAGATTACTTCAGCCGAAAACCTCAAGCGTCGCAAATATGCCGCCCTTGGTATAGTAGCTACCTGTTTCCGGCGTTTGGGGTTGAAACCCTGGGGCCGTGGGGGCCAAGTGCGCGTCGACTCCACAAGGAGATATCAGCGCGCCTTATTGTGGCTTCCGGTGACCAGAGGGCTGGTCACTATTTCACGCAGCGGATAAGCATAGCTATCCAGCGCGGAAATGCGGCCAGCCTTCTGGGCACCCTACCCCACGACCGAGACCTAGGTCAGATTTTTCTTTGTACGTTTCTAGTTTTAGGTATCTGTATTTTGTCTGTATAGTATGGTCTAATTAAAAAAAAAACCGGCCAAGTGCGAGTCGGACTCGCGCACCGAGGGTTCCGTAAAAACCTAAAACAATTGCTATTTCTTATGATTGCGTGGACATGAAAGTTTCGTTTTGCTACAGCAGAAAGATATTATAGAGCTGAGTATATGATATGAATTTCAATTTAATACCTCTACGCGGTTACGGGGTAACAGGTAGTAAGTTTAAAATTAAAAAAAATATTTTAAGTACTATTTTACTACAAATGTCTACTTTTCGTAATTTTTCCTTTGTCTTTGCTATATGAAGTTTCTTCGTGCCACGTTTCAAGTTTCTAAGTTTACGGGAAGTACCCTTTAGGTTTTGAGTTTCTTGCGAGTACTCATCTCCAAAATATGCAACTTAAATTGCTATTTCTTTTGATTGCTAAGGACATGAAAGTTGGTTTTTGCCACAGCTGAAAGGTATAATAGACCTGAATATTTGATATGAATTTCAATTTAATACCTTTACGCGTTTACGAGGAAGAAGGTAGTAAGTTTAAATTAAAAAAAAAATATTTTTTGTACGATTCTACAAAAAATGTCTACTTTTTATAATTTTTCCTTTGTCTGTGCTATATGACGTTGCTTCGTGCCAAGTTTAAAGATTCTGAGCTTGCGGGAAGTACCCTTTAGGTTTTGAGTTTCTCGCGAGTACTCAGTTTCAAAATATGCAACTTAAATTGCTATTCCTTTTGATTGCGTTGACATAAAGATTTGGTTTTGCTACATCTGAAAGGTACTATAGCCCTGAGTATTTGACATGAATTTCAATTTAATAACTTCACGAGTTTACGAGGAAAATGGTAGTAAGTTTAAAATTTAAAATATATTTTTTTGTATGATTTTACAAAAAATTTCTACTTTTCGTAATTTTTCCGTTGTCTGTGCTACATGAAGTTTCTTCGTGCCAAGTTTCAAGTTTCTGAGTTTACGGGAAGTACCCTTTAGGTTTTGAGTTTCTTGCGAGTACTCAGTTTCAAAATATGCAACTTAAATTGCTATTTCTTTTGATTGCGTTGACATAAAAGTTTGGTTTTGCTATATCTGAAAGGTCCTATAGCCTTGAGTATTTGACATGAATTTCAACTTAATAACTTCACGCGTTTACGCGGAAAAAGGTAGTAAGTTTAAAATTTTAAATATATATTTTTGTATGATTTTACTAAAAATGTCTACTTTTTATAATTTTTCCTTTGTCTATGCTATATGACGTTGCTTCGTGCCAAATTTCAAGTTTCTGAGTTCATGGGAAGTACCCCGTAGGTTTTGCGAGTGCCGAAAACTCTAAAATTTGCAGCATAAACGACTGTATCTTTTGATTGCGTTGGCTTTTAAGTTTGATTTTTTCACAACTTCAAGGGACAATAGACCTAAGTATTTGGTATAAATTTCAGCTTGATACCTCCACGCGTTCCTGAGAAAAATGGTCTTGACAGACAGACAGACAGACAGACAGACAGACGGACAGACAGACAGACAGACGGACAACAAAGTGATCCTATAAGGGTTCCGTTTTTTTCCTTTTGAGGTACGGAACCCTAAAAAAGTATGGAAGTAAGTCGTGTAGTCGTGGTTCTTTTTGGATTCGTTAGAGGGCGCAACTAGATTGTTTCCCCCGAGTTGCACCGTTTCTGTTATATACGGAAGACTGTTAAATTTTAGGTGTAAACTATAAAGTGCTGTAATTTTGGAGTAAGTTAAAAGCTATTGGGTTCAAGCTTAGTAGTGTATAGAGAACAGCTTGGTGCATAGTGTATCTTAATTAAAAAGATGTGCGATGTATGACACCCTTTAAAAAAATTTTTTTTCGATTGCGGCTCGAGGATAAGTCAGTCGGTTGGTGCGACTTCAAGTTAAGCTTTTTAAAGCATTATAAACATTCAGTTAAATTTGCACGCCTGGGCAAATTATGGAACATGTATTTTTGATTATTTTGTTATTTTAAATTGGAAAGGGAAATTAAGAGACACGTGAAAATTTTAAGAACAGTACTTATCTAAAGACACTACATTTGCACTAAATAAAAAATAGGATTTTTTTACCGGAAGTTTGTCAAAAAGTAAATATAATTTATTGCAACGAACTGCAAGCAACGGTGGGTGGTAGCACGCGGCGCGGGGCGCGCGGGGCGGGGAGATAGCGCAGCGCGCAGCAATTGTTTTACTCCCGCCGTACGTTGAGACCGTTCGTTCGACACTTTTAACGGGCAACCAGCATAGATCTCATATAAGTTAGAGATACCCAATCAGCACGCCAAATGTGGCACAGTAAAACGAGCCGAAGAGAGCCGAGCAAAGCCCGATCGTTCCGGGGACGCTATTCACACAGGACTAACAAACGTTTCGTTAAAATATTAACAGTGTAAGTGAGACTACAGTCCCTATTACAGTCGGAGACTTTACGCTCGAAGTTGTAGACGATTATGTATACCTCGGACAGACAGTCCAGCTAGGTAGGTCCAACTTCGAGAAAGAGGTCAATCGTCGAATCCGTCTCGGTTGGGCAGCGTTTGGGAAGCTGAAACATATCTTTTCGTCCAATATTCCGCAGTGTCTCAAGACGAAAGTCTTTGACCAGTGTGTGTTGCCAGTGATGACCTTATGGCTCTGAAACGTGGTCGCTCACAATGGGCCTCATTAAAAAGCTTAAAGTCACCCAAAGAGCAATGGAGAGGGCTATGTTAGGAGTTTCTTTGCGTGACCGTATCAGAAACGATACTATCCGTAGCAGAACCAAAGTAACCGACATAGCCCGTCGGATCGCTAAACTTAAGTGGCAATGGGCAGGGCACATTGCACGGAGAACCGATGGCCGTTGGGGCACTAAGGTTCTCGAATGGCGACCATACACCGGAAAGCGAAGAGCTGGTAGGCCCCCTACAAGGTGGACTGATGACCTGGTGAAGGTCGCTGGAGTCCGCTGGATGCGGGTGGCACAGGACCGGTCATTGTGGCGTTCAGTGGGGGAGGCCTATGTCCAGCAGTGGACGTCTTTCGGCTGAAATGATGAAGTGAGACTAGGGCACAATTGGCGTTAGGAAGTAAAAGTTTCATAAATATAAACCGAACTGACAGCATTGAGGCATAAGCCTAGTGGAGTAATTGTTGTTTTATTTAATTACGAAAGTCAGAAAATAATTAAAACTTACTAAAAAATATACACAAATTACTAAAAAATATGGTAATAAAATTAAAGAGAAAGATAACTGTATTCTTCGTTTCAAAATCAAATTTACATAACCCCTCCAAGGGTCCACCACTTTCTTATTCATGATAATTTTATTATTAGATTTTAGCTAGTACGGCTCGTATGCTTCTGCCGGACAAAAAGCTGGCAACCCATCTGCACAATCCCTCAAGCAGTCCGTAAGCTGGGAACTTCGACAGAAGACCCTGATGCCAGACCCGATCTAAAGCCTTAGCTATATCAAGGCTGACTGCCAATGCCTCAATGGGTAGTCACCACTCGTACTCGCGGCTAGGGGGCTTAACCAGCTTTGTATGAAAATGAAAACTTTTATGTTTAACGTGCTGTTTTTTTATGCCAATCGATTTCATTCCTATCCAGTATTAATAGTTTCGTAGGGGCCAACTAGCGGTAATGTATAAAAAGCCACAAATTGAAGATGTTTTTTTTTTCATACATTTACTATGGAGAATTTATTTTCATTTTTCTATCACGCCAATCAGCCATTACAGTAAAAGCATTCAAAATATCAAAAAATAGGGTTTCAAAGCAGTAAATATATGTAAAATTTTTCTTCAATTTGTGGCTTAAGTAGTAAGTTGGCCCCATAGAAACTATTAATACTGAACAGGAATGGGATCGATTGGCATAAAAAAATAGCATGTGAAAAATAAAAAGTTTTCTTTTTCATGCAAAATGTATGGGGAAAGCTTTTCTCGATTTGTGACTTTTCTAGCTGGAATTTATTTTTGGTCTTATACAAGCTTTTGATCCTGGATAGGAATGGGATCAAATGGCATCAAAAAAAGAGTGTGTCAAAAATTACCTTTTTCTCGCACCCTGTATGTTTTTTCTAAAATCTGTAAACGCGAATCTTCGTCAATTTGAAATCGAGGGAAGGTCTTTAAAGACCATTTTCGCGTAGCAGCACGGGATCTGGTAGCTGCCCTCACTGACCCAAAAAGAAAATCCATCCTGTATAGTTAATAATTTCATAATATTTTTTAACTACCATATGAAGGCAATTTAATAAAATACACACTATAAAAATCGATTAAAACCAACTAGAAACGAAATAGATATAATTATGAAGTTATCAATATTTATTACAAAATCAATCAAAAAATTACAAATAATAAAGTAATTGATCCAAGAGCGACTCTGTGCTCTTATGTGCCATGTGATTTTTGAACGCCAGATAAATGACAGGTAAAATTTTATCATATCTTTCTTTTAATCTGTAACACAACCTTAACGATGTTAAATAATTCGCACTGGCCGGTTACAATGTTTTACTTTTAGGAAAATCTTGTTCGAGTCTAGGCCTCTTTAATATATTATCTCGATGTTCTCGAAAATTGCACGAATTAACGTCCTCAGTAAATAAGCTCCGTAAGAATATAGTGGGTCGTGTTTAAGCCCAACTTCCCGACAAAGGGCAGTAGCACCCCACCAGGACGCGAGGCCGAAGGCCGAGCTGCGGGTAGAAGACGAATGAACTCAACCCAAAGGCTAACTGTCTCAATAAGCGTAGCCGGAGAGCCGAAGGCTCGACGGCGAAGCGTCGAGTTCAGCGAAGGCCGAAGGCCGAGCTCCGCGTAGGGCCGAAGGCCCGGAGCGTCACACGACCGGGGGAAGTTGGCGCTTAAACACGACCCAATAGTAAAAGTGTCCAGCGAACCTGAGGGCCGCAGGCCCGAAGGTGAGCGGCCGGACACTTTTACTATTGGGTCGTGTTTAAGCCCAACTTCCCGACAAAGGGCAGTAGCTCGCACGCGGAACACTAAACACAATCGCAAAAGCCAAATTCCTCCTAGAACTCTAAGGCGAACCCAAATCAACACCAAGAGAAACACCAACACAAAACACAAACATTAAGACAAACTCTAACACAAAGACAAACACAAGACAAAAGACAAAAAACGACACACCACCACCGCGGGGCCCTCGGGCCCCGCGCACAATACAATATACTAGTTAATAAATGTATATAGACCTAAAGTACTTTTATTGCAATAACAAGACTTCAAACTATCTTACCAAATGCGATCCATGTGCATTGTCATTATTAGCAATTTTTGTTTTCAAATCGTTACCGGACTCTTACCCGCTTATTCATAAACGTGTTCCAATCCTTATTTAGTTAAATTATGTTTTGTTAGTTTCTAACAAACACAAACACAGTAAATAAAAACAAGCTTGCTGTCAGAAGATGTCGTATCCGCAAAGCATATAAGTCATTTTTTGGTCAGGGTATTCATATTTATAACAAGTTACCCGTCGATGTTTTGAATCTATCATTTCCCGCTCTTAAGAAATACTTCAAAAAAAACTTTAATGTCAAAGGGTTATTACAGGGTCGAGGACTATATGACAGACATATATGCATGGCCCAAACCAGAAATTATAAAATCATCTAGCATTTAGAGGACACAGTTCAGGTAAGAAGGCATATCAAACGTTTTGTGAAGCAGTCAGATTTGGATTTTATTTTATTTTTCATTTTAATTACACAATAGGCAGGCACATGTCTGTCTTTCAAGCTGTTTTGATATGCCTTTTTGAAGAACTACGCATTATTGTATATAGTATCTTGAATGTATTTGTATTACTGTTTTGAAAAAATAAGTCACGCCGAGTTTCTTGCCGGTAATAAGTAATACTTCTCGGGTCAGAGGTGTAGAGTTAGAACCGGTGGTAGTTTCTTTTTCTGTCTGACGTTCATAAGTGCATTGTAATGTGCCTAAATTGAAGAATAAATATCTTTTATTTTTTACTGTCAAATTGACAGATAAGGTCAAAAGATGATTTAGTTAAATGAGGTTTGAAGTAAGTTTATGAATATGTGGGTTAAGGTTTAGCGCTTAAGTTGGTTTAATAATTATTTATTTTAAAATTTAAAATTACGTCAAATTTTGCTAAATACCTATTTGAAATACTGGAGAGATATTATTGTTTTGTTTCAATTATAATTCTTATTGAGAAAAAATATAATTTTAAACAAAAAAAGAACCGACTTCACTTAGGATCCGCTATTTCAAGAGGAAGTGGCCGAGTTGCTGTAAAAAATAGTGAAATCACTATAGGCGTGCCTATAATAGTTGAAGAGTTCCCTCGATTTCTCCAGGATCCCATCATAAGATCACGACTTGGTGACAATGGGACCATCTAGGGGTTATACCCGTTCGATTAAAAAAATGATTTTGAAAATCGGTTCTCGATTCACGGAGATATCGAGTAACATACATACAAAAAAAATATAAAAAAAAAATCAGTCCAATTGAGAACCTCCTCCTTATTTGAAGTCGGTTAAAAATAGGTGTTGTTTTAATATTAAGATAAATTATTGTTTTTTTTTTCATTTATATAACTTATTGATAAAAATAGGTGTCGTTTTTCTATTAAGAGAAATAATTGTTTTGTTTCAATTATAATTGTTATTGATAAAAAATAGGTGTCGTTTTAATATTTAAAGTCTCTCATAATAAAAACCTCATCAACATCAGCAGCATATATACGCCCCACTGCTAGTGAGAGGCCTTCTCTCAGAATGATAGAGCGTGCAGATTAGGACTTCACACACCTCATTGAACTGCTTCGTAAGTCTGGTGAAAAACGTTTTTACGAATTTAACAAACTTTGGGCGTACCTGTATTTAATTTGTTGAATGTCTTTCTGCATACTCAGAAACCCTACTATTTTTGCAGTACATGTCACTACTCTTGCCTCAAGAGCCGTGCTTCTCGTCAGTACGTCTACGCGCTTTCCTTCTCTTGCCATTAATCACGCCGTTGTCGCTTCTGTGTATTTATTGTTATTGCTCTACGTTTTTGGTACTTGATTGCAGAACTGCATGTTCCGTTTAAAAATGTAAATTTTTTTTGCGTGCGAATGTAAACGAAATCAAATGAATATGATTGCGTCAAATTCCAAAAGTATTAAAATTTCCCTTTTAGTACAACGACAGTAAAAACATGAAAAACTACTTTCCGGGTGTCGCACCCTGGTGCGAATTTGATATTGGATTTAGTATTTTTTTTCTAATTATTTACTCAATTTGCACCGAGTACAATACTTTCTCCAGACCCGCAATGGCCAAAATAAGATTCTTTGTTATGTTGTTTTTTTTTTACCTGTTCCGTAGCTTAAATTAATATAAGTAACACGTGCAAATTTAGATATACGTGTTTTAAAACGTACGCCAAATTACGCCGAGTACACCACTTTTCTCTTCGTAGTTATAACCATTACATTGTTTTCAACCGATTTTACCCCTTTCCGGGGGGGTGAATTTAGTAGGGGTTGTATAAAGTTCGATTTTTAGCCCATACAAAACAATCCGAAGTGATTTTATTAGTCTTTAGAATTAGTTCCTGACTTTAGTGAAATTTGATCTAGTTTGACTAGACTAGTAGTTTATACTCTTGTTGTTATAATAAATAAACGATAAATAGATAATATAAACTTTTTCCCGTAATCTCGTTGTGCATTAAGTTTGGTAGATGTTGAGATATAGGACAGTTCCAAAATCATGCAAATCAGAAATGATTGCTTTGTAACAACATATATTTTCAAATTCATTCTGATAAATACCTTATTAATTAAGCTACATTCATTATTCATTATAATAACAGAGATTCCTATTGCCAGCTTTCTACAGTTATTATAGTAATTTTTTTAAACTGTTTTCCCAGTGCGTAGCTATTTACGGAAAGGGCTAATTGTGTTGTGTGTGACTTTTTATCTTTAAATCTTATCTTTCCCTACCGTGTTTGATGACGAAACACGGTAGGGAAAGATAAGATTTAAATATGTTTGAAATGTATGGGCATTTTATAGTTAAAATTATTGCGAAATCTCTGGTTCGTGGATTCTAATTAGGTAACGGATATTGCGGATTGGCTAAAAGTTTCGACATTCCGTACAAGCTACGTTTAGGATAGTGCCTTCATCAGACACCAGTTCAACTCTAACCACAGCACGTTCTTTAGGTTATTCCAACATTTCACACGCTCAGACGAGTCCAAGATGAACCAAGTATTAGTCAGACGCTCTATATATTAAAGGTGTTTTTCAACATTTTAGACATTTTACATTGGTAAAACTTTTACCATAGGACAAACCACGAATATAAGATTACGTACCTAGGGCGGTAAAATAAAAAACCGCTCAGATAGCGGACATTTGTGGCCCGAACCGAAGGTAAGGGCCATAAACAAGCGATCTGAGACCTTCTTTATTACCGCCCGTGGTGCGTACATAATTTTACGTCTTCTCCTGGGTGTGAAGTGAGATTTCCCGCTGCGCCCGTGCGCCCACGGCACGTCACCGCCATTTGCCGCCGCAAATCTCACTTACCGCCCAGAGTGACGTAATAGCTAGTACATTACGTACCTAGGGCGGTAAAATAAAGAAGGGCTCAGATCACTGGCATTTGTGGCCCGAACCGTAGGTAAGGGCCATATACAAGCGATCTGAGGCCTTCTTTATTACCGCCCGTGGTGCGTACATAGTTTTACGTCTTCTCCTGGGTGTAAAGTGAGATTTTCCGCTGCGCTCTAGGGCGGTAAATCTCCCTTACCGCCCAGAGTGACGTAAAATAAATTACTGAATGAGAATGAGAATGAGACATTTATTGATAAAAATTTTCAACAATTTTTACACGTCAATTACAATCAGGTATAATTTATTATTTACATTTTTTTTGTTGACAAATTCACATGCACATATGTACTTAACATATATTTTTAATACATTTTCACAGGTATATCTGCATTATTATTCAATATTTAATACATTAATTTATGTAGTGATCATTGTAATTGTGTCATTTTAGGTGAAAGACTATAACTTTAGCATGTCCCTTGAAATGAATTCATTTATATTGAAACAGCACAGGTCAATTAGCAGATTTTTAAGCTTGGCTTTGCATTGTCTAAGATATCAGTCTTAATAAAAAGTAAGTATTTGTTTAAATAACAAAACATAAGACATACTCGTAAGAGGATACTGATTGATACCCGAATTTTACGGCCTGTCTGGCATAGCCATAGCTAAAGCATTGTTGTACCACCTTTTTTGTACCACCCAGGTGGCAAACAAGCACACCTATATCCTACCTAATGGTAAGCCTATGGACACCAGCAACTCCGGAGGTTTCACATATGCGTTGCACCCGTTATATTGAGGACTCCTTGTGTTGACTTGAGCAGCAGATCTTGAGGTCACAATTACACTGGTTCACTTAAACTTTCGACTCGGCAGTAAAATGAATAAACGTAGTGGCAAAGTTAAGCATACATTGGTTAACTAACTTGTAACACTGGAAAAGTTTAAACGCGATTCATGTAGCTGGCTTAGATGTATGTAGTAACTACTATCATAGACTTAAACGGCCATAGCCTTAGAACTTTTTGAGGCCCCGAGTATTTAGCGCCATCTAGTTCAGAGCCACCTAAACAGAGCCAATATGTATGAGATAAAAACCAGCGCCACCTAGTAACTAATAACGTACTAGTAGTACACTAGTCGTTACTAGGTGGCGCTGGTTTTATCTCATACATATTGGCTCTGTTTAGGTGGCTCTGAAATAGATGGCGCTAAATACTCGGAGCCTCAAAAAGTTTTTAGGCTATGGCCGTCTACTATATATTTAAGTCTATGCTACCATACAGGAGCTCTTTTTAGATAGCTCTGATCTGGCCAACTCGTGTTGTTAGGAAATCATTTAGACTTAGTGAACCTCTCACAGAGATAAATGGTAACTATATAGTAGAATGATAAATGGTAACTAAATGGTAGAATTGCATTACCAAACACCGATTTAGACCACCAATTTACCAATTTTTGCATTACTAATTTATGAATGAATTCATTGATAAATTGGCATAAGGTAGGTATACATTTAACCCTGATGCTCGGCCTATACACTCTTTATTTTATGAAGTTTTATTCTCTTTATTTATTTTTCGTCTTAGGTTAGGTTAATTTATAATATTTTTACCAAAGTAAAATATAAAAAAAAATACATCAAAAACATACAAAAACAATAAAAACATTATAAAAAACCTAACCTAGGGTGCCGCCGGCAACGGAGCAAGTTTTATTATTACAATAAGGTGAATGTCCGAGTGTTCGTCACTATGTCAGTACATGTCATCTTAATACTTAAGTCATTTAATATAACAGCAGCGTGTCAACTATTGGACATTAGCGTGTCGAGTTCTATTAGGACGTTGTTTTTATTAATAATCTAAGTTAATTAACTATTCGAATAATTATTCGCATCAAGGAAATATATATAAAAACAGTTAAAGTACTTAGTGTGAAGGTACTTGTGCAACTTGTTAGTACATATACTCATAGCGGTAAACTGAAAATATCCAAATTATATGTGTCTCACAAGGAAATTAGTTATTTATTTACTGTTCCGATGACTAGTTAAAATATTCCACCATGACTAACCTAGGGATGTTTGTCAACAGACCAAATTAATTGACACCTGTCATCAAGCAAAATGCTCTAAAATAAGTATCAACCATTTTAATTTAATTCTGTAAACACCTCTATTAACTTAATTGTATCATGACCAATGTAGAAGTCTGAGAAATACGAGAAGATAAAGAGAACTGATATGTTGTTGAATCAGAATCACTGGTGCAAAGTACAGCGAACATAATTAACGAACACCGAATACATATAAGATAAGCTAAATTAATTGTATGTTAAAGGTCAAACGCAGCGGATAAATATCTCTGCTAGCTCATTAGCAACGCATAACTATTTGTAGATTCACTAGACTCACTTGGTGGACATCATTTATTGTGTAAGGTCTTATAATCAGCAAGATGAAGCTTCAAATTTTCTTCATAGTGGCAGCAGTTTTGATTGTGGACAAAGCAAGATGTGGAGTCATCGGTGGTGTTTATGATAAAGTTTCAAACACGACGCAAGCAGTGAAAGACGATGTCTACAGCTGGTGGTCTTACGGAGTTGACAAAGTTATGGGAGAACACGTAAACAAAGATGCTGCTAATCCAACTGAAACAGAAGACCAAAGCAGCTTTATTGGTAAAGTCTACAATACGGTCAAAGGAGGCGTTTCTTCCGGATACATGAAGGTACATAATTATATCCTCGGTGAAGATAGTGACCCTAATAAAACTATTATAAGAACTTTATTCGAAAGAGCAATGAAAAGATTGTCCGATATTAAATCATATGTCTTTGGAGATACCCATCATGCCGATCCCAACAAACCAGAATCTCATAATAATGAAGAAGCTGTTAAAGAAGAAGTTCTTAAACTATTATTTTCTAACAAAACAAACATTTTCAACACTGAAAATGAACAATCAGCTCTTAATTCATTAAGAAATAAACTAACTCAAACTGGAGATGAAGTTTTAAAGTTAGCAGATAACGAAAAAGACGTAATAAGAAAAGCATATGATAGTGTACGTCACAAATCAGACGAACTTTTAACTAATGCTAAGAAATCTGCAGATGATGTGAAGAGTAAAGTGAGTGAAAATATCGATAAAACGCAAGAATTCATTCGAGATGAATCGACTAAAATACGCGAAGCTGCTCAAAATGTTGGCGAACAAGTGAAAAAGGCAGATAATGACATTCAGAAGAGAGTGCAAAGTGAATGAACAGATAATATTATTTTTGTTAGTCCATGCAAGGTTGATAACAATAATTTATAAAGCATTGCAGATATGATTAATGTATTTAATATTGTTTATTTTTCTATTAAAATGTTCTTAAAAATGAATTTGTTTAATTTGTTAAAAAAGAAAAATCCGGTTATGAGCCCGTTAGACTTGTTCAGTGTAGGGTTCCGTAGTTTTCCAGCCATCAAAATAGATAGCCTTAAAAGGGTTTTATAGGATCAAACGCTCAAAAATTTTGAGGGCACACTTTTTTTGACCAATGATGTAAAACTTTTTGCGATAACTCAATACTTAACGGTTCTACCGATTATTTTCAAAATAGTTCATACTAAACAGTAGTTACCTACTCCCATAATAATAGAACTTCCATAGAAAAGCTATTTCGCATATGATTTATAGCAATTTCGTGCTAGTGGTGGCGTCAGAGACAGGTTTATGATGGCTCTGATACATGCACGTTCCCATTGCTTATTACCATCGTCTCATAATATTAAATCCAGTAATGTCGGGGCTTCCAACCTCCTTGCCGACGAGACATTGACTGACCGACTGGCCGACCGACGTACTCGTACTGTTCTGGAACGACGGACTTTAAATTTAATATTAAAAACGACAAAACAATAGACCGGACAACCGACAGCCGACGATAGACAGTGACAGCACCAAGAACCTCCGACTCCACGAACTAGACCAGACGGTTCAGGCAACAATACAACTTTTCTAAAATCCAACAACTTATAAAATAAAGATTATAAACAACTAGCTTTTCCCGTCACTTCATCTGCGTGAGATTAACATTCGTCATAAGGAATGAATGATACGCCTTAGTAAAATCTCACAGTAAATATTAATTTAGCGCACATACTATTTTATATCTACATTGAGCAACTATTCCTTACAAACTTCCTACCCCCTTAATGATTTCTGGTATAAAAACTATCTTACGTCCTTCCTCGGGGCTCAAAACTATCACATGTCATTTCAGGAAGTCAAATAGAGCGAACATCCATACTAGTAGTAGTATTATAAATGCGAAAGTGTGTCTGTCTGTCCCTTGCTTCTTCACGCTGAAATCGCTATTGCCGGTTTTTTTTTTTAAGATGTCCGAACCAATCCTATCTGTAGTCAAGAGTTTTTTAGTAACATTCGGAGTTCTTTAGTAACATTGTTTTACCTAATTTTCCTATATCTACCCTTCTCCCAAAAAAAGCTTTGCTGAGCTTATAAGGACCAGGGTGATTTCTGTCTTTAAAAAAAATGTAAATATAATCCTTGTCTGGCGAATTTGAGAAAGAAATCTAAATACCATAAGAATACAGCCCTACGCCGTGCCTACATGGGATATCGCCGCTCACGTGAATTTCGGTCACACATTACGTTATTTTGAATGGTTATGGCGCTGTCTAAGTTCAGACGAAGTGACGTGGTGATTGATATAAGTATAACCACGAGGTCTATTTCTTGAATCTTGACTTAAGCAGGTAAATTGACTGACAGTACTAACTGAATATAACCTAGTACTGTCGCCATTAAATATATCGGCGCGGTCAGGGTACTCAAAAATATATACTTGACAATAGAGGCGTTGTTCAAATATTTGTGAGACCCTTGGCCGCTCCTATATATTTGACGGCGACTGTACACGCACTTGTAAAGATCCCTACTAACTTCTAAGAGACTAAAATTTACTAAAGCCGAATATCGCGAACAAACGAAAACTGAACAATCTCTCCACATTAGTCTTCTGAGACTTGTGATATTGAAACACTATAGAAACTGAACCTTATTACAAACATCAGACGGTACAAAATAAACGTGCGTATGTTATCTAAAGTGGTGTACAGTCGGTAGCAAATGGTTGCCGATTTGAACTTTATTGATATAAGTAAAGGATCAACTGTAGGGAAAAGTGGCGCGGGGTACGAATCTTGTTAGTTGTAATGATTAGGCTGGGTTGTTGTGTGGTTCCAGTGATTGGATGAGGTTAATTCATTTTATGTACCTATCTCTGTTTCTGCTGGATTAAGACTTGTGTAGCCAATATTTGTATCGAGGGTAACATTATGCTTTTCATTTCAAATGCTCTAAAAGTGAGTCATTATTTATCTATATATGTATAGCGATCAAAAAAATTACTGTCCGCCCATTGGGTGTAACCATGCACCATGGTGTAACATTTTCCAAATTTAAGTATTTTTTTTAGATTCGGGATGAGAATGTTCTCCAACTGTCAACGTCCAACTTGCCGCAAAAACTACCAGTCCCATCAAATGAGACCTACCGTCTAAACTGTTTTTTAAATCACCTTTTATAAAATTACTACATAATATTTTAAAGCCTAAACAAACAATTATTTAGGTTACAATAATTTCTGTTCTCTTATCGACTTAATAAGGTAATTAATGAAGAGTAAGTAATTTCAACAGATATTTGCAGAGCAATTGAGGTTCGATTCGTGTTCAATTGGCTAATTGGCTCTGTCAAAGCAAATGCATTCACTTATTGGGCAAATGCCGCTGTTAAGAGCTTTAATAGATTTCAACTGTCCGAAGTACCTAATTTTAAGAATTAATTTCTTTGAATTCGAGCGCTCGAATGTCAAAAAACGGCAAATCAAATAAACGTTTACTCTGGCGTGGCGGGCCACAAATAGTAAGTAACTTACTTTTGAGTATAAATTATTTAGGTATTTGTTTTCTGAAGTCGCCCCTGCATCGTTTACAAGCCCTGAAACAAAAAGTCGAGCTTTTAAAAATTGCTCGCTATGTATCTGTCTGAGATACTTCGATTGATTTCCACACACTAGATGGTGTTATAAGTTTCTCAAAAGGTTTTAATGTTTTGAAATCCCTTTTTTTACGAAGTGAATTTATCAGGTAGACACGTCAGTAAGTATTAATAAGCGACTTGACAAATGAGTCTCTAAATACGAATGGCTGATATAGCAGCATAATAATTGCCAAATAAATATTTATTAGATTGTCTGGTTTATATTTAACTTTAGAATGAACAAGGCAATAAATAGAGCGAGACAAATGAAGGAAATATCGTCATTTTATTTCCGTCCGGGTCCGGACGATCTGTCTGGCGGTGAGATTTACTGCCGAGATTCTTGGTATGGTTCGCAAAACCATCGGATCTTCAAACATCGCTCATATTTTAAGTGACAGTAGGCTATGTTTGGGGCAGTTGCTTTCACTCTTATTTGACACCATGGTATAAATAATTTAAACAAAAATAAAGAATCGACTTCACTTCGAATCGGATTCTCTATTCCAAGAGTGGTTGAGTTGCTGTAATAAATAGTGAAATCACTATAGGTGTGCCTATAATAGTTGAAGAGTTCCCTCGATTTCTCCAGGATCCCATCATCAGATCTAGACCTGGTGACAAGGATCTTACTGTCGATGGCGCTTACGTCGCGCGGCGTTATAATCATATTGCGTTGTCGTTAACAATAGCGTAAGCGCCATCGACCATAAGGTCCCTTTTTATAGCTATTGCCACATATTGTATCCCAGCTTTATTTGTAACTATGTACTTTTTATATTTATTTAATTTATCAATTAAATGTGTATCACAACATTAAAAAAAATCTAAATTATTGACATAAAACAATTAGGTAGTCAAACCCGCTTGGATCGCAAAAGTGCCCATAATGCTCGCGGCATTACCACGCTAGATGGAATACTTTTTTTGTAGGTCTATTTTTATGAGCTTTTACTATAAGCTATCATCCAAATATATTAGAAGTTTTATATTTATAAGTTGTATTTGGACAATGGTATGTAATTGTCTCTATAATAAATAGATTGTCTAAGGTTAAGATAAAAAAAAAGATAAAAGATGTTTATTCTTCAATTTAGGCACATTACAATGCACTTATGAACGTCAGAGAGAAAAAGAAACTACCACCTGTTCTAACCCTACACCTCTGACCCGAGAAGTATTACTTAATACCGGCAAGAAACTCGGCGGAACTTATTTTTTCAAAACAGTAATACTAATGCATTAAAGATACTATATACAATAATGCGTAGTTCTTCAAGAAGGCATATCAAAACAGCTTGAGAGACAGACATGTACCTGCCTATTGTGTAATTAAAATGAAAAATAAAAATAAAATCCAAATCTGACTGCTTCGCAATACGTTTGATATTCTTTCTTACCTGAACTGTGTCCTCTAAATGCTAGATGATTTTATAGATTCTGGTTTGGGCCATGCATATATGTCTGTCATATAGTCCTCGACCCTGTAATAACCCTTTGACATTAAATGTTGTCCTGCTAACGCTACCCAATAAGCGAGTTAATTTAATCGCGGACGCAGCCCGTCGTTCGTCTCTTCGCCAATTTGAGTGTAACAACCAACCCCCAGTTCCCCTAGCATAGACATAACTAGCTTATATTGACAGGGGGATAATTGATAGGCAATTCAGGCATAATTCTTGTAATTTGTATTTAGTGTGGTCAACGAATGATTGTAGCTGGAAAAGTCGAAAGAAGAAATTTTTGACTTTGGAACTTTGTTAAGACTAGTTAAGAAACTAACATACTAAAAGTCCCCAGCCCCCGGAGGTTAGCCCGAGGAGGGGGGAAGCAAAGAAGGTCCCCTTTTTTGGTTCTTTGCGTACATCTTGAAAACCATACGTCATAAACAATTTTTTTTGTAAAAAATTAAAGCTGATAAAATTCTCTACAACTTTTACGAATTCACTTGTTACCTAACACTGGTTGTCCAAATATGAACTCCGAAAAATGGGCGATTTTGAAAAGTCGGGGGTATTATCCACAATTCTTGTTATACTAACTGGCAAAAGTTAATCCGGATAAAAAGCCACCCTAGAAATCTTGGCTCGAATAGAAAAGTTGGTTTTGTATGGAAGGTTGGCCGGCTGAGACCACGTATCCCATACAAAAAAAATGTTTTCGCATCAAAAAATGTTTTCTACTCTTTCGTAGTCGCAAACGATACCAATCATGCCTAAAATGAATCACCAGTATTTTTCTTACACCCTGTACATGCAAGTACAATTCAATCCAATTCAATTCAATAATGTTTTATTCAGAATATAAATAAAAGACAAAAAAACGACAAATTGAAAAACAAAATTTTTATTAAAAGATTTTTTTTGGTAAATGCAAAATATTACCGAACAATTTACTCATCCGTCACATTCAAACAGCGTCAAATATTTTAGTTTCATTAACCATATAAGTACAAGCTGGCTTATTAATAAACGAGTCAAAATAAATAATTAAAATATTAAATTAACAATTTCACAATTATCTTATTATTTTATTTCTACATATAATATGTTATGTGTTTCTCCCTGAAATACTTTGATAAATACAACAAATAAATTTCAAAATAACAATTTTTGTATGTGACAATAATAAAATATTAATCACTCTAAAGGATGTTTGAAAGAGATTTTCTGAAATAAAAATTTCGATTATTTAGAACACGGAAAGTAAAAGACATGAAAGTATTTCAAGAAAAAACAAACAAATCATTTATTTTATATATTTACATTATTTTCTAACCTAGTTAGTAACTGGCAGATCCAGAAGGCACGTTGCGTTTTGTTTACGATAGCCATTATTTTATGTGCCCAATTGGGCATAGACTCATTAGGTATATTTTTGTATCAAGCAAAAGCATTTATGAAAATAGCATAAGGCACAGTTTTTGAGTCTGTTGAGATTCTTTTGACATATTTTGTTTTGTATTGCTTTTATTTAGATATGTTTTATTCCCAATTTCGACTAAACCGCATAACAATAGTCACCATTGTTCATAGTACGGTGGTACTTTTTTTTCTATTATTTAAAATCTCACGCTTAACTAGTAACGCCATCTAGTGAAAATTTATTTACACTAATCCACATGTAATTATACCAAATATGGAAAATTAAAAATATGTCTGCGCCATCCACAGGCCATTTTAATATACATTTAGTAGAAGATATGCCTTCCTTGATTATGTATAAATATCCCATTTTAGCATTTACCTTCTATGGTTCAGTTAACCAACGAAATTCGAATAGTGTTAAATTTAGTTACGCTCCTACACTAAAACTTTAGATCACATTTTCTCTTTCACAGGTAATATACCCTTTTCCACGTATTTTAAAGGCACGTATCAGTTTTATGATATGTAATTTACGTTATTTAATTACACTAAACAAAAATACATTGGGAAAATATGAGAAATTCATTCAATCTTATAAATGACCTAAATCCTTAATTTGACTTGCAATTTTGAACTCTATCTCTCTCGAAAAACGCATCTAAATGTTAGTTTAGCTCATTTATTCAACGATGATTAATAAATTTAGTTATTAGCTGCTATATATATTAAAATATGTAATATATTCTGTAACTTTATATTGCAATATCTTCGTGGAAAAAGGTGTTACCAACACATACTTCATCACACCTCGATAATATCTTCTATTAAAATTTTGTTCTTCTACATACTAACACAGGGCACCGACATATTATGTATTTAGTATGACTAGTAGTAAAATATAAATTACAGTAACCCGAGGTCCAATTATCAGGGCATTTTTATCCAAAAATGTCCAAGAATGGAACCCCCTTAACAATCTCGAGGCACTTTTTTATGACACATAGTCGCTTTGAAAAAAACTCGTATCTAACTTCATCTCTGAGTTGAAACGCAGTAACTCTATGTGCATCGCATACACAGTTACTTACCACATTTTTCTTTTGAGTGACAGAACAAGGTACAAGTTTTTTTGAAAGTAGTGACGACATCTAGTTATGTTAAATGACTGTGTGTTACTCTAGTAAGTATACAACTTAGACAACCGTGTTTACAACTGAGCTATGGGAAGTCATAAAATACATAAAGTACGAAAAAACGTTTGCTTTAACTATTAGATTCTGAAAATTCTTCCTGTTTTCTCAATAAAAACTAAAATAAAGATCAAAGAAACTACATTTTTTATACATAAGTAACATTCAGAAATACTTATATTATATTTACAAACTGTTCATAAGAGTTTTTAAATGAAAAAAATATATATATTTCGACCATAGCTCAGTTGTATCAATATAAAAAATTACAATATCCAACTACTTTCCGCCGCTTCCCACCATCATGTCTTCGATTCTAAACACAAAAGTTCCTTGAACTATCAATGTTAACCTCCTAAAGCTGAGATCTAACACTTCTCCTTACCTCTACCTTAATTATGGCTTGAAAGCACAGTCAACGTCAAAGATATATTTACACTTTTGCACCTTACTCCCTTGTAATAAGGTGAAAAAGTGTAAACATATCCTTGACGTCGACTGTACAAGTGTGAACAGCTACAACTACGGCAGTGTTTTTCAAATATTTTAAAACAGATCAGCACAATGCTTAGCAAAAATATTTAAACATTTTTCTTAAGAAGCGAAACACTACTGAGAATGTTTGAACGCGCTCTTTAGAAGCATTCTATATTCTACGTTCCATCCATACAAACGCATGCTTTTAACGTAGTAAAATCGTAATCACAAAAGAAAACTCCTAAGATTCAGACCTCCAAAAATCACGTTTGTATGGAACGATAAAAAATTAGAATGCTCTTCTTCACACTTTCAATACCTATCGAAGCTAGTAGAGTCCCTGCTGGTGACATCGCTGGCAGCATCGGTGGCGCTGCTCGAAGACTCGGAGGTGACGGAGGTGGCTGAGGTGGCGGTGGCGGAGGCGGCTGGCTCCGCGGGTTGGTATCAGAGATGCTCGTCACGACCATTCAGGGGTTGGCGCTCGTTGTGGTCCGAGGGACGGTTGCGCTTGAAGAAGCCGCACTGGAAGTAAATGGGTAATATTTAAGAGGAATTGTTTCTGGGTTTTAAACTGGTAGGTATACGACGTTGATAAACCATGGACGACTATATTCAGATAATGTAGCTTGATTTTTTAGAACTTCAGAGACTGACTTTATTGAGCTAGAGGAATCTGTAGGTAGGGATTAGGAGTTATACATATGATAATTATAATATACATATGATAATTATAATATTTAAGTTATTTATACAGTATTATCATTATCACTGCATGCGGCTGTACTCACTTGTGTTTAGTGTGTGTTGTGAGAGTCTAGTGGACACAGTGAGTGTGGTTTGCATGTCGCCGCTAATGTCGGATGTGCCAAACACGCTGGCAAACGCTCTGGCAGCGCCAGCGCCGGCGCAGGATCACCCTCAACAAGCTCTATCAGAGCGCGCACGCAGAGCGGCGAGTCGCGCCGACCGCCGCCGGCCACCGTCAGTCGATGGCGCGGCGCCGTAACGTCGGGGTCGTGAATCGGTTCGCCTAGCACTCTTAGTGCTTGAGAATGGAGACCTAAGCTCTCCGAAACATATCGCGCGTAGTGACTAAACACAAGTGAGTACAGCCGCATGCAGTGATAATAGTGTTAATATGTCTCACGAAAGTTTAAATTCAATTATTTATACAGAGCTAACTTCTGAATATGTCTGCATATGACATTGTTACATATAACCGGTGCTAGTTTCTTTTTCTCTCTGACGTTCATAAGTGCATTATAATGTGCCTAAATTGAAGAATAAATATCTTTTATCTATTTTTTTTAACTTGCCATGATGGTATATTTAAGCTTTTGTTTAACTATGTTTAGTGCTAAAACCTTTTTTATAAAACGCATGAAAGAATGCAAATTGGGACACAAAATTTGTAGGAAGGGGGAGAAACAATCACATGACGACCTGTTTCCATTTTTTTCTTACTTTTATAAGCGTCCCAGTAAAGTTTCATGCTTTTTTCCGGATAGAATCAGATTTTGTTATTTGGCTCAACTGTACAATATGTGACATCGAGTTCAGACTTCATTTTTTGTTTGTAGCTTCTACTCACAAAAAGACAACTCCTCACCAAATTTTAAGTTGCGGAAATGCTTGGTTTGCGAGATAAAAATAATCAATAGTTCCATATAAAATCCCGATTTTACACCGCCATGACACAATATTTTGCGTTTCGTTAAACGCGTTGAGAAAAACTATGATGCTATCGTATAGAGGACGCTAAAATAAGCATGTTTAGTATGGGCAACTCTTCTCTATACTTGATAATTACCGAGATATTGGCTCCGAAATTGTGTCACAGAGCCAAGATAGGTGCGACGACGAGCGAAGCGAGGAGGAGTGTGTTAGGTGAACCGTGACTTAACAGCGCGCGAAGCCGAGCGAGCGAAGCGAGCGTGCCGCGGCAGCGGCCGGCGAGCGCCAGAACCGACTTAATCTAATGTACAATATTCATTTTCACCTCACTAGCTCGGAAAGCCCTTTTTGTTTGTTTAATATCTATTGTGAAAATCGCTTTTTATCCACATGTGGTGAAAGAGTTTTGACGTAAGTGACAAGTGGCTTAAGTGACATTTGACAGCTAACAAAACGTAAAACGTTAAAAGTGCAGAATTTTTAACATCGCAATTAATGGATTGCATCGAGTAAAAACACTTAATACAGTCTTACAACTTTATTTTAATTCATAAATATCAGCATTCAACATTAATCTTCATTCTTTTTTGTAAAAACGGATAAATTGTTCTGACAGCCGAATAAGTCTACGTACGAACAAAACGCATCTGACATTTAATAAAACCTTTTACGTCAAAACTTTTCATTTCAATTCATCCATCATATCAACGTTAAATATTCGCATGTTTTTCTAGGTTGTTTTGTTAAAAAATAGTGATTCGAGTGATGAAGAAGTATTAAACTCCTGAGGAATTACGGGAAACCGAGCAAAATGCACCCTTTTTCTTATTTTCCTCGCTATAGTGAGGTGAAAAGTTTTGTGTTATACACGGGTGAAAGTTATTTTACGTCTCGTGTATTAAAGCACTCGCTACGCTCAGGATTCTATTTTTGAACCACTCGCTTCGCTCGTGGTCAATAATAGAATCCTTTCGCTAGCTCGTGTTTCAAATAACACTCGCACGTAAAATACAACTTTCACCCCTTGTATAACAAATAACTATTTCAAGTCCCTAGCTCCGTAGTAATCCTATGGCCAAACTCGCAATTTTGGACCCCCTCTCTCCCAACAAAAACCTGTTACGACAGGACCAAATATGCATGAATTTCGCTCAATAAAAAAAAGCATAACTATTTTTTTGGCTTTTCCGCGTTTTTTGGATTTCAAAAATACACTACAGACATGGTTCTCTACCCAAGAAAAAAAAATGGCATTATTTGGCCATGTCACATATTGTACATTCCTTCCTGTTATTTTTTTTAGGGCTGAGAGCCGCACTATATGTACCTTGTAAAGAGCGAAGATGAGCAGTAACAACAAGAGTGCCCCCACGACCGCGGCCAGCACCACCACCCACAGCGGGATGGAGCCGCTCTCGGCGGCGCCCAGCTGCGGGCTCACCAGCGTCACGGCCTCGGCCACGTGCCACGTGGTGCGCGCCGGGGACCCCACCATCGGCAGCTGCGTCACGTGCGCGGCCACTAAAGAAGACAGTTTCACTGGCCGGTCTTTTGAGATCTGAGGGAAATATAATTTTATTTAAATAAGAGAACTTTATAATGACGGCTATCAACATTAAATTACACGTATTATATCGAACTATGCATTTTCATTTCGACATAACTTGACCACTTTGTTTTCCCTCTTTATTGTCATTATATTTTATCATTATTCATTAATATAAGGAATCTTCGGTACATTATCGTTTATAAAGTACAGTCTCCGGCAATAGTATCTTCCTATATTTCGTTTTTTTTAGATTAGAAATTCAGTAAACATAGAAACAGAAGTTGCCAACCTGTTCTAACCTGTTCGGTTTGAATGTTCAATTTAAACACACTGCAAGCACACCAACAAAATTAGTTAACATGATGAAGAGTTCACATTTGTAAATAAATAATGACAATTTGCAGATTATAATCCATAACAGCAATAAAAACACAATTTCGTTTTGATTATCACGTTAGAGACACATGACAATTGAAAAACTGGCAGTGACACACGCATACGTTATAAATCGAAAACCATATGTTACGAACCTCTTTTTCTCCAGGTTTTTTATTGTGCAACATTCACTAAAACATTAACTATGATAAGAATGAATTATTTTGAAATAATGACTACCATTACAATACTGTAAAATAATTAATATTATTCAATTTAACATTTACCTTTTACTTTTACCTACGCATGGCTTTATTATAAATACAAATATATTTAAATATTTTTTATTGGCCGCATTGACACTTTCACACTTGTGACATGTATTATGCCGTATCGTGCCTGATAAAGAACCCTGTACATGCGCCTTTCAACTTTTTTCTAATCTAAAAAAAACGAGGTATACATGAAGGCCGCAAAAATATGTGACACTCTCTTATTTGTTGGGCCATAAGAGCGCGTCACATATTTTTGCGGCCTTGGTGTTGGAAGAGACTATTGCCGTTGACTGTACCTATTACAAATAAGTGTATTACTTTTGTTTGTAAATTAAGGAAAACATTGATTGCATTGGAATGTGCCTAAATTGAAGAATAAATATCTTTTATCTTTATCTTTTTTTTTAAACAAACGCGAAATTACACCATAAAGTCCAATTTAGGTATCCTCTGTACAAATGTGTCGATTATACACCTCCATAGGTATTAGGATATTTATTTAATAAACATCTAAATTACTTCTACTGTATCCCCACAGTATAACGCCATAATCAAATCCTGTGCACAAGATCGCATGATACAAACTGAGGAGGATATAATATCTTTACCTCATTGAGCACACTCGCGTTGAGACGTGTCCGCAAGGCAACCCAGACTTCCTGTCCCTTGAGTAACCGTCCTGTAGTGCAGCGGACCACGGAGCAATTGTACTTCTCGTTGCAGCTGTTCAGGAGGGCGCTCAGCTCAGTGTCGATCTGGGACTGTAATATAGGAATTAATTACAAAGATATAGATATGACTATTATCACTGCATGCGGCTGTACTCAATTGTGTTTAGTCACTACGCGCGACATGTTTCGGAGAGCTTAGGTCTCCATTCTCAAGCACTAATAATAATAATAGATAATAAGCAGTGCAGTGATAATAGTGTTAATATGTCTCAGGAAAGTTTAAATTCAATGATATAGATATGGATTGGCGATGTCTATACTAAATCGCGTTCCTCGAAACTTCAGGTTATACGACTGTTTTCCATATTAAGTGCCGCGGCGCCATCTGTCGAGTCTGGGGTCCAGTTATTCTGTCAGCGTTAATCCCGGAACAAAACATATGACAATGGGACTTAGTGTGTGTGGTGACCGATAGATGGCGCTAGTGCGTTAGCCTGAACTACGGGAACGCTAATATGTACGGATGGACATTGTCAATCCGTTCATTATAAACTTTGCTTTTCGAGCGAGGCCTTATTCGGTGGTAATAGTTATTTATACTACAAGTCTGAACACAATTTACTTGTTTTCTACACATGTAGCATACAGTATTTTACGATGCATTAAGCGAGGAAATAAATAAATAATATTATTTATGAGTATTTTGCCTGTGATCCTAAAGGCACAAACGATTATTTGCAATTAAATTTATTAGAAAATACATAGAGTTGGTTTTGCCCTCGGCCCGGTTATATTATCAATACCATACAGTCACCGGCAATAGTTCCTACACGAAAGGTGCAAAAATATGTGACAGGCTCTTATTTGTAAGGCCATAAGAACGTGTCGCATAGTTTTGCGGCCTTCGTGTAGGGAAATATATATAATATTGCTTGTATCCAATAATCAAATATATGGATTACCTGATCCTCTCGTTTTCTTCGGGTGCTTTCGTGTCTTTGTCCCGATGAATAACTGTTTCCGGACTGCGCACTGTACCCTGGAAAATAAATGGCATCGTCAAAATGAGAGGTTTTTTAGTATAAGAGCCCATGGCACTGAACCTAATTCGATAAGTCTCCTAGATGATATGGCTTTTACAGTAACATATATATAATTAGTTTCGTCTTTAATGGGCTTTTTTTATACGCCATACGAAAAGACGATTATTATTACTTAATTATATGGAACTGATATTGTATTGTATAACTATCTTTATCAGCCCTTATGGCATGCGCATTCATTTATATTGTTAAAAATAACTAACTATTTTGGCTCAATTTTTTTTATTTTATTTAATTATTTATGTACAGTCAACGCCTCAATATGTATACACTTTTGAACCTTATTCCGCTGTAATAACGTTCAAAAGTGTATACATATTGAGGCGTTGACTGTACAATAAAGATTTTGGCTCAATGATCCAAAGAGAATCTTGGCCTTCGAAACGACAACACGCCCCCTGTCCCGATCCTGCGCAACTTCTTGTTAGTTATTGACGCGAAGCTACAGCAGATCCGCAGCCACACTATTTCCCCCACGATACCGAGGCCGACCCATCAGACGGCGACCAGATAAACCACAAATGTTAAAAATAATAACACAAAATTCAGTATATTACCTGATTGAGATTGAGAATGAGACGAGTAAGAGTATCCTCCACCACCGGAGCTCTGAGATCCCGACTGGGAGAACGACCCACTGCCACCCTGGCCCTGGCCGTACCCCGACTGCGAGTAACCACCCTGGAAACCTTGGCTACCGGACTGTCTGCCACCGAAGCTCTGGCTGCCCTGGCTGGCTTGTTGCCTGTTGCCATTATCGTAGCCCACTTGGGCTACTCCGGCCCTGAATTCGCCGTTGTTTCCTTGAGCACCAAATGCTCCAACGCCTGGAATCAAATATATTTTAAGATTATAAAAATGTATGAATTCCAATCATGTTAAGTTTGCTTCGTGTCGTAGATAGTCAATCGCGCGATATTTCACGTACTTGACCCAAACCGCCGACCAAACCCGACCAAAAGACCAAATTGTGGTACATGGCGATTAGAAGGTATGGCGACTGCTACAGTTATTTCCTTTATTTCTCTTTTTTCTTAGGTTAGGCCTTTTTACAATATGAATATAAAAGTAAAATAGAATACAGCATACAAAAAACAATATAAAACATTATAAAAAATACCTAACCTAGGGTGCCGCTGGCAACGGAGCAAGGCCCAGGCTACCGGTGGTCAGGGCCGCAGAGAGAGGAACCTTCGGACTATACGCGCCGTGTCCAGGATTACCGCCTTCTGAATCTGACCCTTGATCCAACCATAACCCCGTAGCGAAATTCTCTCAAGATGTTGGTCGAGACTCTTCGCTATGAGACCGTTCGCAGAAACAACTATTATTATTGAGCACTCTAGATAAAACAGATTTCTTACAAGGCAAAAGAAACATGTTGGCAATTAATAAGACCAATTCGAGTGTATATTGCCTAGGAAGAAATCCATTTTATTAAGTGCGCATAACTATGTGGGAGGCGAATAACTAAACAAGACACAAGCAAAACAAAACGAAAAATGCGAGAAAACGTATAGCCCAGTAGTGTCTACTTCAGCCGTCAACATTTCTAAACATTATGTGTGTAATATTTTAGAAATAAAGGAAAAGTAGAAAAAACCAGCCATCAGGTAAGTCTCAGTAGCTCAGTTGGTCACAGCGATGGGCATGTATCCCGATCCCGGCGTCGCCAGTCTGAGTCTCACTAAGGCAGTGAATTTTTCTACGTTTCCTTTACTTCTAAAACATTGCAGACGTTCTGCTTAATATACAATTAATTTTGTATAATAAATGTTTTCCCTACAAATTATGTGCTCACCTCCAATTTCATCATCACTGTCTCCAACGCTCGTCAATCCAGCCCGGTACGTGGCCGAGTCCCGGTTGATGACGTCACGGTTCACCGTCTCGGTGGTGGCGAAGTCGCGATGCACGAACGGCACCGAACCTTGGGATCCACTGCCCTGCGTTATGATGCCTTGGGAACCTTGCTGCCCGAAATATCCCTGGTTACCAGATCTGGAAAAAAATAGTTTGAAAGTTGTAAACAAGTACTTATGTATGTATGCATTAGAATATATCGGATTGTAAATTGTCAATAAGGCGCTACTACCATTAAGATGAAAGTAGAGAAACCTTATCAAGAACAGATAGTCCTGTAAACTTTGAATTGAAAACTTCACAAGTGTTGAAGAAGCAAGAAAGTGAGCAATAGATGGATGAGTCAGTTATGAAGGCCGACCAAAAGTCTAATGTCTATTGTCTATGTCAACTATACCATCGGGTTCAGAATTGTATTACCGACGTATGAATGATTTCATTGATAAATCGCCCATGCAATCTTGAACCCGATATACTATACAATGCGAAGATGACTCCATATAACTACAAGAGATCATTATATAAATAGAAAAATATACAAATTTTGCTTCTTAAAAACAAAAAGTGCAAGGTTTCATTAATCATACTTACGCATGGTATGAGCCGCCTCCTCTACCAATCAGATCTCCGTATTCCGTGCTAGTCTCAGATTGCCACACGACGTTGTTGTGATCATCATACACAACCGTCCTATTTATATATTTAGTTACGGTGTAATCTTTCGGTATCTCGTCTCGGTTCCGGTTGTAGTCGAATTCACCACCGAACTTGCTGTTGAACTGTTGGCGAGCTGCGGCCTCCGCTTCCATTCTTTTTCTGGCTTCCTCTTGGGCAAGAATAGAATTCCTGTCGATGGAACCGCCAGAGAAGCTACCACTGTTTTGTCCGTAGCCTGATTGGCTGTGACTGCCACCTGATTGGCTGAAGCTTCCACCTGATTGGCTGTAGCTCCCTCCTGATTGGCCATAGTTATATTGGCGATTACCACCCGCTCCTCCGATCCACTGACCAGTTTGACTACCGGAGTAATATCCTAAAAAAATACGATTTTCTTAAATGTCTTGGCAAACAGATTTTTATTTGATTGCTAAACGTTGGTTTGCTGTATATTGGATACTTACTTTGGTCATACCAGTCGCGGGTATTTTGAGCTATATACTCTCGGTATATATCTGCAAAGGAACTGCTTTCCATGGCTGAAAAAGACATAATACAAGGATATTTATAATATTAAAACAACGTTCAATAAATTATGTTCCCATAGTTGTCATCTACATACATTTTTCGCGTCCATCAACATTATGACATCATTCCATTTCTGGTATAAAGGCAGCTACAGAATTTCTACCGCGCTTCAAATGCAGTAGGCTGGTTTGGGATGACGCCATAAATTGTATAGGATTTGAAATATTCTGACGTTGATTCTAGCTTGTTAAGCTAAATCCCATAGAACAATACTAGTGAAAGGTACAACCTATTCTGGCGTCATCCAGCCAAACTTTTGACAGTTGCCGTCCTCATTGAAATGGAATTTAAAATGATATTGGCATTGACAAGCTTCAAATTGAAGGGCTTACCCATTTCAGTGCAATTTGTAGTGCGGTAGATCTAGGTATTAATATAACCACGATGAGGTCGGCCGGGCGAAATCGCAGCGCACATTGCCCAGCGGCTGCGGCTACACCAGCATGAGGATCTCTTATACAAGGTTCGTGTAACCAACCTTCCTTCTCCTTGTTGAGCCAGGACACGTAGGGCGAGGACACAATGAGGTCGGCCGGGTTGACGTTGCGGGCGAAGTCACAGCGCACGTTGCCCAGCGGCTGCGGTTGCACCAGCATGTACATGAGGTTCTCGTCTGAAACATGAGGGCTTTCGTTAGGTCAATTTTTAAACGAGTACGATACTTCACGACTCCGTAGGGAATGCGCGTAAACTGAAGAGCAGCACGCCCCTGTTTGTTGTCGCGAAGTGCAAATGACATCTGAAAGTTGCCAAATTAGTCCACTAGATGGCAGGACCTACAACGTGCAAGTCAAAATGTTGAACTGCACTGTCTATAGGCGTGGAATAGTTTCGGTTTTTGATTTAGATCACAAGATGGCAGACCCTCCAACGCGCACGGTTCCTGATTTCACTTACTAGTAAGAGTCTGATACGGCCACATGATGTAGAACTCCGTCTCGTCGGCAGTGAAGGGTCCCTCGTTCTTGATGTTGTACTTGTGGATGACCTGAGGTCCGAGCTTGGCCTCGTCCGTGAAGTTGCCGGACTCGTAGAGGGAGGCGTTGAAGTGAAGCTCGGGGGGATCGGAGGTACTGAAGTAAAGGATTGGCATAGTTTTCATAAATTGGATTTTTTTTGTCTTATTTTCATACAAAATAATGCAATGTTAAATCAGTCACTAATGATAAACGGCGATATTCTCTACAAATCCACCCATACTAAGATTATACAGGGTGTAACAAAAATACCCCTACATGCAAAACCAAATTTTTTTTCGCGAGAAAAAAATTATTTCTATGTTTTTCACAATAAGAATGCATATCCCAAGTAATATTTTGAGCTGTATAATAGCTGTATCCGCCAATTTTTCTGCTGTATAAAGGCTGTATTGACGGGCTTGGAGACCGTTATATCCTCAAAAAGGGCCCCAAATTATACAGCTCTAAGTGTTAATATAGCTGTTTAACAACGAATTTTACAGCTCTAAGTGTTGATATAGCTGTTTAACGACGAATTTTACAGCGTTAAGTGTAGATCTAGCTGGTTAACAGCTGTATTATTACCGAGTGATGGCTGATTTACAGCATAAATAAATTCCATTATACAGCTAATACTCCTCGGCTACACTTTTTATGCCTATATACACAGCAGTAAACTGACAAAAGTCTACATAAGAGATTTTTTCACCCGAGTTGTGTTTATTCTACTTTGGAACGTCATAATTCGAAGACATCTTGTAAAATATACGCATCCATTAAGTGTACAAAAGGAAACTAAACCAAGTGCGGTAGTAAACGATATTCTGTACCTATTCTGCTTGCGGCTGTTAGTTTTATGTGAATGTATATACTAATTGTAAACAAAAAACTCACGCGCCCTGGAAATTATGAAGATAATTCAATAATTATTGTATATTGTGATTTAGTGGATCGAATCTTTTTTTTTAGATTGACTCTTTTGTGTTACTTATGCTTGTCTATTTAACAATAAAGTTATTTTACTACATATAATTAGTAACTACTTAGGTGTTATAACTGGGAAACATAATAACAAACCCATTTTAGGTGTTTAAAGATTTGTAGGTTATGGTATTAATGGCGTTCGTAATTTAAACAGCATTAGCTCTTCTAGTACTCGATTCTGAAGCTATATGCTGAACTATGGAAAAAATTGAGTGTGTTTACCAGCCTCGAGTTCAATAGCTGCTGTGTAATAGTATTTAATTTTCGGCTTTATAAAATAGTATGAATACGCTTTTAAACAGCTTATAACATTACATAAAACTCTTGTAAAGGTTACAGCTTTATAAAGGTTTTCTATAGAACCATTATTCAGGTATTATACAGCTTCATGTAATGGCATTATAACCGAGTAGGTTTACACCATTATTCAGACAATAACATCATTGTATACTCTTATTCCGCCGTTACAAAGCTTTAGTTTTCAAAAAATGCAGTTCGCTTTTTTTAGCACTTAATTCTGTATAATGGTGTTTTTTTATGTTAATATAAAGCCAAAAGTGATACTTTCGACATTATACAGCGGTAAATCAGCCTCACTGTATAAGAGAAACCTTTTCTGCGCTAGTTCAGCTTTAACAGATTTTCTACTCCGTTATTCATCAGTTTTTAAGCTCTAAGCTGTTTACTAGCGAATTTAAGCATCTTTTTAGCCTAAAATGTTACTTGGCGATACCAATTATGCCCTTAAAAGGATCACCGGTACTTTTGTTACACCTTGTAAATGCGAAAGTGCGTCTGTCTATCGGTTACTTCTTCACGCTTAGCTAAACCGATTTAGATGAAATTTGGTATGAAGATTGTTTAGAGTCCCGGGCAAGGATCATTTTTATCCTAGAAATGAACCTTTAAGGGGTGAAAAGGGGGTGGAAGTTTGGATGGAATAGTTACTGGACTTAAAATAGCACATGCGTTAAATTAATATTTGCTATCAGATTTTATTAACGCGTTTTATTCATTCCTTATAGCGAATGTTATTCATACACAGACGAAAGCTAGTATAAGATACGTTAAAAGAACACTCACCCAATAATTGACAGCATAGCCTTAACCAACACACCAATAGAGAGCCGCTGCGAGTTGTCGTAGTTGGTGTTATGTTCCGGGTTCGTGGAGTTGGTCTCCATGTCGAAGACGATGTTGGAGGCTGAGGAGTCCACCTCGAGGACCACGCGGAACCGGACCTGAGACAAGGGTGTAATGTTGAGGTGGTGGGGATTTGAAACCATGTAGGTGTGAATTTAGGAAGAATGTTGATTTATTCTGCCATCATGCTCTCTCTCATGACATGAGAATCGTATTTCGAATACACTACATCAAGAATGAGTTTTTTCATGTTTGATATTTCAAATTTAATTATTTTTTCCAAACTCATTTAAAGTTGCCATGGATATACTTTACAGCATAACCTTCACTGGTTTGAAGGCTAGCAGCTTTGCAGGTGTTGTTTATTGAGTTGTAATTTGCCGTATCTCTTAAGAACACTCTTAAAATTATCGCTGTTTCCGCAAAATTTTCAGAAAAATGCCGTACAATCCGTGCTTTATGGAAATACTGCAATAAAACCGCTGCCGTATGCTGTAAATTGGTTATGATGGCCGATTATTATGGCCATACCGTATCCGGAACAACACTGGAATGCGGGCTAACGGCTAGTTGCACCAACCATCCAGCTAACGTCATCGACATTGATAATTTTTTTTATGAAATATCTCTGTCACCAGTACTTTACTGGTGCTTGGTGCAACTGGTTCTAATTGTCATCGACTTTTAATAAGTTATATACACCACCAGGAACCAGCAGTTGTGCTAATCTCGAAGCATGTAAAGGATACTTCATTCATAGGGTAAAATATTCTTGATTGAATTTTCGAACCTACCTTTTCATTCGTAGACATAGGATTGCCCAGGTCACACTTCAACGTCGTATTAGCACGCACATCCTTCGGACCAATGACCGAGCAGTAAATATTCTGACTATCTTCATTCTCCTTATCCAGCCTCTTCATCTTGGCGAAGGTGACTCCAGCGGGGATCTTCAGGTAGTACGCCGCTTCGAAGGCATCTTCTTTGCTGTTGTAGACTGTCACGTCCAGGTTGATTTTCTCTCCGGAGCCGAGGGTGTAGTCTCTTATCGGGCTGTTGATGAGATAGTGTTTAGAGCATCATCATTATCTTCCTAGCTTAACGTTTGTCTTGGCTTTAGCTAAAGCGACTTTCATCTGACCTTCCAACTCTAACGGGAACTGGGCCTTATTGGGATTAGGTTTGGATCACGGTTAGGATTTGGCTCACAATGTTTTCCTTCGCCGAAAAGTAATTGGTAAATATCGAACGATATTTCATAGGTACTGAAGCAATGAAGAACTCAGTAGTACGAATCGGGGTTTGAACTCGAGAAACCTGAGAACCTCCGGGTGAAAAGTAAGGCTGCTAGTAGCTACCGCCAAGAAAGTGTTTAGAACATAAGAAGAAAAATTTAATAATATTTACTAATGGACGATGTTTTTCTTTACGGATTTACTTTTAATACTCTTCTGTATGTATAATAGGTCAGATGAGATAATATGATGAAATCGGGTCATCTTGTATAGATTACACGAAGTGACCTGCCTGAGATATATCAGATATCAGAGTCAATAACTTGAATTTTCTACGTCTGGCCAAGAAGTATGTTCTAAAGTGCATAGAACATATAGATCCAGATTATATGGATCAGCTGTTTCAACTTACGATGAAACCTGCATATGCAGATCCGGTATGCACACGTTATCTGGACCACAGTTCTTCTGTATGTTTAGGGAGTCAGCGGCCTGCACGGTCTGCGTCTGGTCGAGGACTGGGGGCACGATGCCACCATGCGGCTGGCTCAGCAGGTTGTAGGTCATCTTCACTTCGATCGGGGTTAGCTTGTCGCGGATTTCCTCCTGAAATTTATACACGTAATCAATATTTCCTAAAATATTATTAAGTGAACCTTTCTGAAGTTATGGCACTCGTGCGAGGCTCGTCACTGTCCTAGTACATGTCATATTTAAAGTAACTCATTGGCAATATAGGTCGGGTCGGGTGTCAAATATTGGGCATTCGAGGAACACGACAACTATCGAACAGGGCGGAGGTTTACCTTACTACTCGTAAGCAATGGTTTTCAACTTTTAGATGGTTTCAAGATTTAGACTATCTATTAGATTGGGATTGCAGTAAATTTATTAAAGAGCCAAGAGTCTCCCTTGCTGGGCAAAGGCTTCCTTCTCTTTTTTTCATGTATCCCGGTCTCATGCAGTTTCCCACCAGTAAGCACAAACGGCATCAAGTTCGCCTCTAATTACAGTAAAAGTAGCTAAAATGTCACTTACATCCAAATATACGGTGAGCCTATCGCACTTGGTCTCTCCCTTCACGAGCACTACTGTGGTCGTATACGTGGACTCTCGGCGCTCGGTCAAGATTCTCTTGGTCGTCGTCTTCCTCGAGTCCAAGTCCAAACTCACGTTGAATTCTGGAAATATCATTATCGGATTCCAAAAATGTCCTCAAACCTTCTATAATCCCATTTATAACATTCAACACTTCCTCCTTTATAATTGGACCATTTAGCCCAAATTCATCTAATGTGTGCAAAACTATCAGTGTATGCTAATTGCTAACATCAATTTGCTATTGAGTGGTACCTATGTGGTTTTATTTACACCGAATGACAACGATAAGTAATTTTGACAGTTATTGCCAATTGCTACTCTCCACTCACCAAAGTAGCAGATGTATCCTTCCGCTTGGAAAAAAGAATACAAATTTTGAAAACATTGCGTTTTCAGAAATAGTTTTAATAAATAGTTAGAGAACCATTTCTTTATCTTTTATAAAACGTTTATTCAGTTTTGTGGTAAAAACTTAAGTAGCTTAAATGTGGCATAGAATAAGGTACTACTATACAAATGGATGAAGTGGCTGCTAATAGTAGATGACCATATGATAAATGAGCTCCACATAGTCATCTGATTTATCTTGTTTGTACTAAATAAAAGACGCAACAGACTGGTAGTAAGTAATCAATGATAATAATAATGATCATTATAGAAATATAATATCTGCATTGCATATTGATCACAAGAACACAATTTGAATTTGATGAAGTATGGTGATCCAAGAACGACGATTTGGATTTGATGAAGTATGATGATTCAAGAACGACGATTTGGATTTGATCAAGTACGATGATCCATAATTAAACTCACCAATTTGCCGATCTACATTAATACCGGTGAACTGCAGGCAGTACATGAGCTCAGAGCAGACGGCTTTGGTGCCGTCTCTGGTGGTACAGTGCTTGTCAGTCAAAGATATTAACTTAGTGTCCCCTTGGAACTTCACCTCGGCCATCACTTTTACTACCGGTCGGGATCTAAAAACGAAGAAAGAACCATCAGTGATTTAAATCAACGGTTCAACAGATAAAATACAACATTTCAAAAAAGCAATCTCAATAATAACAACCAGTTAAGAAAAAAAACTTTTAAACACGAAGAGTTCAATTAAGGAACAAACTGTCGGGTGACAACCAAACTCGCTGACCACTACCATAAGTTCCTAGTCATAATGTAATTTTTGCAATTAATGGCTTTTGGTTATCACCTGGCGGTATGTTAATGTCATTTTTATAAAATCTTTAAATAATATTGTAACTCACTTCAAAAACACAACACTGTCCGATTTATAAGCGCCGACGGCCAAGTCATTGTAGCTATTGTCGTCCAAATCGACGCCCCCGGACAGAGAGAAGCCGAACGTAGTCAAGGATGGAGAGATCTCTTCTGCTTTGATGGCTTGGGAGTACTTGTCCTTGATGCCAGTTTCACTGCCTTGGAAAATGTAGACGACGCCGCGACCTTGCTCCCCACCGTATGGAGCTCCTACTGCGACATCTGGAATGGGAAGGATATTGTTAATGTTACTAAAGATATTCGTTTGAAATAAGTAAACTATATTCTTTTTGGAAATATCATTTTTATTTTACGTTAAACAAGACTTCAGTCTTTCTGTCGAGGTTCCTGACGACATGGGGAGGGCTCCATGGGCTGTCAACACCGATGTCCAATAAGATAGTGGTGTTGACAGCTCTGCATCCATTCAGGTGCTGGACACGCTAGTTAATGCACCATGAATTGCAGTATATTATTGAAGAGTATCTACTTAAAGTAATAGAAGCAAATGAATATGGCTACAAAATAATTAAATATATAGGTATAACTACTACAAAAAAAGCAACAGAAGAAGAATTACTGACCTCCAAAACCGTCATTATTGATGTCTCCAAGTGATGCGACAGACAAACCAAATCGGCCCCTGGAAACCTCTCCGGTGATCCAATGACTCTTCGAGAATGACTGAAAGTACAACACATTACGGTTATATCCCAATACATTAATGTATATAGTCTCAACCATAATGTCTAAGAAACATGTCGTTAAATCAAATAATCTGTAAACTCGTTAATATTTTCTAAACCAATTAAAATATCTAACCAAGTCAAAATATTCTTACCCTATCTCTTCCTTGGTAAATGACGTAAATTCTTCCATGTTCGAAGCCGTCGCTCTTAGGTTTGCTGAACATGGGCGAGCCGACGATGATGTCATCGTGTCCGTCATTGTCGATATCGCCGGAGGCCAGGCTATAGCCGAAGTAGGCGCCGATCTGGGAACCGCTGATATTCTGGATGTTCTGGAGATCCCAGGTGTAGAGAACCACCTGTAAATCGTAATGGATTACTTGATTAAATATTAAATGCTCAAGTGATGAATAGACAAAGGTAGATGGAGGATGGGTCAGATGGTGGACTAAGAACCAATACAAGATAGTTGGCAAAGCTGGATGAAATTAGCCGCTGGTGATGTCAAAATTGCACTCAATAGAAAAAAATCGAGAGTTGAAGAATCTGATCACGAGGAAAATGTCGTAAATAACAGTTGGTGTGCCATTTATAAAAAAAAATAAGCTGATAAAGAAGGAACAATCAATATCTTTTTTTTTTACTTAATTGCCTGCTTACATATAGCTTATTCCTTCATTGGAATATTAGATTCTTACCAAGCCCTTCAGACCAGCTCCCCTCGGCATTCCAACAGCGACTCCTTGCTGACCAGTGCCAGTAAAATCTCCCACAGCTACAGAATAACCCATGTACGAGTCGTCATACTTGGGACTAGCTTCTGGGGTGGCGATGAGGATTGGGTTCGCGGCAACACTCTGGGAGTATATTTGACCTAAAAAGTAATAATCATTTTTAGGGGAAGCACTATGAAAAGGTTGATATGTGGATGATTTCAATGTCTTTTATTTGACCATGCTAACTCTGCATAGAACTTGCAATGAAGAAATATGGGTGGAACTGCTGACATTTTGCAGAGCCAGCGCAGGGTTGGCATGGTTAGCATTATCGTATTTGTGATTCTATAAAAAAGAGTGACTAGACACAATTTTATTTGATTACATTGTGACACGAGAGTATGAAATCATCCACATAATTAAAGAGATGTAGCACTCAATGACAATGAATGACAATAATCATGAAATGGCAACATAAATTAAATGATGGATGGTAAATTAACGCTTATAAAAGTTATAAATGCTCATTAAATTAGATCATTGTATTAAGCATTATGAATTATTATGATCTGTTGTAACTGATAACATAGATATGAATATACTAAATAGCACCTCGTTATATTAGCTTCCTATTTTTATAAACCAGTTTGTTGCAATAGTATAGTAACCAAATCCTCATATCAGTTGTCAAATTAATTCAAAAGCTAATAAATATTTTTTAGAAATAAAATTCTTAAATAAATCGAAGCGTTACGTTATTCCCTTTGCGCCTTAAAATTAAACTTGTAGGTATGCCGTAAAATATGTTTATTACAATATATTGGATAAATAATACGGAAAATTAAAAAAACCTGCTTTGAAAATAATATGTAAGAAAAAAAAGATATATTCTTGAGAAAGCCAATTATTATCAACTGTTTATTATTTTTAACAAATTGACTTTATCTAAATGGCTGTTCATACGTAAGCTGTTAGCACAATATAAAATTCTCAAGATGTTGATAAGGAAACTGCTAATAGAACCGGAAATTAATAATGGAAGCACTTTGTACAAATTATAAACTGAAACACAAATGCTACAGAAATAATGATAAAAAGTCTTGAAATAAAGTAATGAATTGGCTATCGTCGTATACGAGGAGTATCTTCATAAAGAGACAACGAAACAAAATTAACAAAACACTTCATGCGGTAGAACATTTTGCAATTCATGAAGTAAGCTCGTTCCGTGGATTCGTGATTATGTTTTTCTGCCATTTTACTCTCGAAAAATGGACTTTAAAAGTCGATATCATGATTAAAATTAAGCTAATGAAACCAAACTACTCAAATCAATGATTAACAGTATAGACTCTAGTAACAATCATAGAGATGAGTAGTCTAGTTGATACAGTTTGTATTGTGTTAAATCTAACCCTGTAAGTTCGAGACTAATCTCACTAAATGTTTACTAAACTTAATAATCCTTATGCTTACCCCCATTAGTCGCTTAAACTAAAGGGTCACCAATCAGGGTAAATCACCAGCGCCCGCTACCCTAACGAGTAATTTAGGGAACTCTAGGCTCTATGTATTAATATAAACAACCATGTTAGTAAATACTGAAACGGACACATTGTTACTGTTCTACTCACGAAGGCGATTCCCTACATGTTTCCTTACAAGAATGACGATAGCAGCATTATTTTTTTCATTCATATCATTCCTAACACGTTCATTGACAACGAGAACTCTTGAATCAGCAGAAACAGCGTCCCCAATACTTTAAGTAACACAGTTACACAATCCTCGTCATTCTTGCAATACGTTTTCTTAATAAATAAGATTCATGTTAGCTTCCCCGCCTTCGTGAGCACCTATATTAGTGGAATTATCTCGAACATTAGCAGAATTAAGATTTAAAACAACTGTAAATGGTTCACAAGGCATTAGGATTAGGCGCTCATAAGCCTGGCTATGTTATTCGGTTAACGAGTTATTGGTTCTGGCCTTGTTTACCTTCCTCCGGTATTTTCGTATAGTAGCTGTTGAATGGCTGGGTAGGATCTATTGATATTGTTCGCCCTGCGGATTGAACATTTCAGACACACTTAGTTCTCTATCGCGTTGAACTGTTGAAGCTTCATTATGGTGCAGTAATGGAGATTACAGGCTCCAAGCAAGGAGCCCTGGGAAAAGAAAGTAAAAGAAATAATAAAGAGTTTAAATAAATAAGAGAGTTTTATGTTACCTTGCCAGTACCAGCTGCCGGGTGCTCCCATGAATAACCGTTCGAATCCGTTGGCACCCTGGAAAAAAGCAGAAAGTATTATTGTAGTTAGTTTTTCTCAATAGTTTTCCCAAGTTTTAGTCTAAGATTTAGGACCTTTTTGTGTGTTCGATCTATGCTTCCCTTTTACTATTATAAATCCAATAGTTTCCAAATCGAATAAATAAATACGAAATACATTGTATTGATTTTGTTATCAAATCAGTTATAAAAACAGATGTTCGTGAGATCCTCACACTTAACTTGTTTTCAAGGTACTTTAAAAATCAAAGTACAAATGGCTGTCACCACATGGCAGTCGATATCAAATGTTCGATCGCTACCAATATTTGACACTACCACAGGAAAACAGTATTATAAATAAGGACATCCATGCATTGAAAGTACCTTTTTCTACTAAACTATTTGATATAGAAGGAAGGGAACTGATCAGGATCACGCAAAAAACAGTTCTATTTCAATCCATTAAGAACTTAAAGATAAGCAAATAAGTTGGTGTAGCGCAAGTCAAGTGTATGTAGTTGGAGATAAAACAAGACGCAGACCACTTAAATATGTCGTCGATATTCAAATGTATAAGGATAAAATTATGTTGAGGATTGCTTGAACCAGTTAAAACGCTCCTATTGTACAAATGACTAGGTTAGCCTTTAAAACAATTTTAGTCAAGGGAAAAATTAAGGTAATTTGTTAAAAATTCTCAACAAAAAAATAACAAGATAATAAAAGTAACAGACATAGTAAGTAAGTAAGAAGAAGATTAGGTAGGTAGGTTTAAATTAAGAAATTCAAGTGACGAAAAATTTTAAGGGATTATTAGCTTGATAAAAACATAAAATCTTCTAAATCACGCTAATTTAAATAGAGACAGTCACCCGCTAATTATGTCAAAGTATAATTTTCTTTGTGTCCTACTAATTACAGCGATTGTGCTCGATAGGTCAATTGAAATTAACACACAGCAATCAAGCCCTGTGAGTACGAAGTCTGGTTAATAGTCCTGGTTTTACGACTGGCCTGTATATTTTTTTAGGGCCACTCCGGGCTGTGGGGTGTCAGGATAGATAAAGTCGGAGTTCATTTTAATGATATTTAAGTGGGGATGCATTTTTAATCTATGAACTGATATAAAATAAGATTGTATACGCATGTGTGCTAACAAGAGTTTGTAAAATGCATAGAGACATTAGAATATAATAATCTTCATAATAATTTTGCAAGAACAATGCATTCTTGATTTGTAGTTATAAAAAATAGGTCCTCTATTACTTCATTTAAACGTTCTTATTAACTACGACTTAAGTACATATCCATGTAAGTCGTATTAAATAATAACTTGTGAATAAAGTAATAGACACACTTTGAAAAAAAACTGCATTTATTACGCCAGTATTCTTGGCTTTATGGGTATACTATATGGGTATACACTTGTATCTCCCGGTAGAATCTCTGCTACTGGATGAAAATAAACAAATACGTTTTGTGTTGTGTTTACACCTCTCGCGGCAAAAAATCATCGGTCCCACTCTCTGGCATTCACTTGTTCAAGTAAACAAAAGGTGACAGTGACAAGATCCTTGCGGCATTCTTGTAACTACAGAATCCACAACGTATTTTTTACATCTCATAGGGTAGCAAACTAGCAAAGTTAAATAACAATAAGAATCGTAACTGACAAACCTTCTAATATCTACGCCCATATCATATCATAAACCCTCCATGATGCGTTCAAAAACCGCGCGTTATGACCACCATAAAAATAAACTGTTTTGTTAGAAGTTAGAACAAATGTCTTATCTGTAACAATGTTATTATTTATTATTATCAAATAATAAGCAAAAATTCGATATCATTATGAAAATCCGGCCCTCGACAGCCGCGCCGCGCGATCCTCCGACCGCCGGCACGCGCCCCGCCGACACAATCGAGTTGGCCACGGCCACGGCGTGCAATCTGTGAAATGGCAGCCATTTTAACAGTTTTTGAACGCGTCATTTAGGTTTTATAATATGTATGTAGCAGTGTATGCAACTGTACTCACTTCACTTCGTTCGTTTCATAAAACCACACTCGTGTTTTAAGGACCCCTATTACGTAACAGTTACATAAACTACTATTTAATTACCGATTCCTTAAAAGAATAGCAGGTAAATCAGATACTTTAAAATTATTGATGTGTAATTAAAAAGTTTGCAAAAAGACTGCCGTAACCCATTTTAGATAAGGAATACAATGTCACTATTTTACCATAAAACTAATTCTTCCTGATTTTTTGTAATACCAGGAAAGGATGAAGTGTTCACGAATATCAAAGGTACAGTCAAGGAATTTGATTCGCGTACCGTCTTAAGTCTAAATTACTGATGACAATTAATAGTACTAAGGGCTATGTTTCTTCACTTGCTTAAATAAATATAAGCCTTATGATATTCTGACATTTCAAGCAATAAATCAACGAAACAGTACGCGAATCAAATTCCTTGACTGTACGTATAAAGTCACATCGCTTCCGTTTACAAATCCTTGTTGCACTCAAAATGGAACTACGGATTTACTAAAACCCTTAACGATAGCAGTAAGCCCTCAATAAAAAACGGCAAAAAAACAACCCGTGTGAACGTATAAGATATCTCAATGAATGTTCGGAGCTTTGATAAAAACTTCACAAACCGCTTAAAAAATGTTAAACATGTGTTTTACTTTGTTTGTTATATCAATCGAGTGTTTTTGCTAGCTTATGTTTGTTGATAGATTGATTGACAAAGAGTAATGTTACGGATATTAACAGGGATAGATTATCTTTGTGGTTTAATACAATTGATAATTTACTACTAAACCTAATCTCATCTAAAACAAATCAAATAGCTTAGATATACTTATTTTTGCTTATTAAGTAAACCAAGCAACTAAAGCGATGAACTAAGTTTTAATTATAATAACCTAGAGTGCAAGTTTAACATAATCTGTCTAATTTCAATAAAAGTAGGTAAGTTACTATTGCTTTGTCCAATAATTTATCCGAAGAAAATATCACTTCAGCTTTCCCACGCAACTAAAAAGGAGACAACCCTATAATCAATAAAAGCTAGAACATTAAATTTAGCATTGAATCGTGCGCCCGCGCTGCGATGAATATGCGACGTCGCGCAATCCTGCTATTGCCATCGTCTGCCGAACACTCGCCTCAAACGGCTTAATAAGCAGGTATGTAGTAAAGAAAAAGAAACAATCTGCTTAGTTAATTGGGTCATTCTAAATTTATATCCTGGAGTAAGACACAGCTTCGAGTTTGACGGAGTTTAGATAAAGGTAAAAGTGGGGTGAGTACCACTCAAATTTCCGTGATTTATTAAAAAGTTTCCTATTTCGGTCTAAGCGAATCAGTAAGTATGAAACTTTGAGAATGGTCAGAAGAAAAGCCTGGAGAATCCATTAGCAAAAACAAGAATTAAAAAGCCGGCAAATTTCATTGAAGAAGTCATCCACATTCTTCGGTCAAAAAGAAGACGGTCGCTAAAGATTGACATTGGACAATTGGTTCCACTTTCATCTACTTTCAATGATTTAGCCTATGCGGTGACTGTTATTTTCTAGGTAACGCGACTGTATATATTTCAATTAAAAATGTTGAAGTCATATTTATATTGTTTGTCAGAGACAAAGATTAGCAATCGGAATAAAGAAGCAGTTGCGCGGCGGCGCTTGCTTGCCCTTTTGCGCATGCTAATGCGAAAATAAGTACAAGGAATTAACAATTTTTAACGGGAATTTCTGCATTTATTGTTTATTTTTTGTAGTAAATTATACAAAATTTCCTTGTTTAACTAACTTGCAGTCAGTCACCGAGGCAGCTAAGCGGGTGACGTACACACAATGATTTTAATTCTCTTAAGAATAAAAGAAGCTTAGTCTAGATTATTTAGAACGTTTTCTCAGCTACTTCTGCTGCTGACTGTATTTAGTAAGGTAAGTACCTTTTGTTCTTTCGCAATCCAAATTTAAATTTAAGTCTTACGGTACATTATTATTATTACAAACTCCTATTTATTATGCCAAAACGTCTAACTTCCTTCGTTTCTTGAATATACATAGGCCTTTTTGGAATAAAACTCTCCCATTACACGGCCATTTCCAAAGAAACCACTCAAAGACATAAATCAATACCAAATCTCCCAAAACCAATGTTTACTCCGACAAAGGTACAGCCTTTACGGGTACATTGCTAGTCTCAGAAAACTCTTATGACTGGGTATTGCTTCAATTTAATTTAATCCTTAAGGTTACGGGAGAAAGTTTTCTTTATAGTACATTGTTGAGTGAGATATGAGGTTTGCAAATTGCTTTATTTACTCTGTGGTCAGCTTTGTAGAAAGTTAACCTTTTCAATTTGGCGTAAAATTAATATTTATGCACATGTTTTGTGTGTTTGTTCATACAAACACAACATTGTTTACAAAACAAAAACAAAATCAAATAGTGCAAAGTTAGCGCAAACCGCAATCTTTTTGTCAAGCGATAAACATACTTAAAGCTATGGATGGATAATCGTTTGAGCTCAAGATGGCGATGACGCCTTTAGAGTAGTTCTTTGTTTTTTGCTCATTTACGTAGTTTAGTGTGTAATATTGATAGCTTATTGTGCGGTGATCTAACGAACAAGTGGCAGCTAATGAAGAATTAGTCTAAAAACGCGCATAACCACCCTTTAGTCGAACGAACGGTTATCCGGGGTCTCGGCCGCCCACGTGCTTGTAAAAAAAAAGCTATGGATCATTTTATATTATGGAAACGTTGTAAGTAGCTCTTAGTGCTCATGAAGCCGAACAAGACGGTGTTCTTTGATGACATTATTTAGTACACAATACACATCCATCTATTTTGCATCAACACCAATGAATAAAAGGGCTAGGTAAGTACATGGCGGCAGCAAAATAACTAGGCAGCAATATTGTCAGGCGAATGGTCTTCCAAGACGTTACCATGCACTTTATGAACCATAAACGTATGGGAATAATTGAATATTAAGTTGTGAAAGGCAACTTTTATTGCAGATAAAATATGCCTTTGTTATTAAGATTGACTACCTACAAGTTAACATAGGAAAGGCGCCGCTTTCCACCCAAAATATTGTTGCGAAATTGATTGTTATGACTTTTGTATCTAGACCAGCTATTTTATTAGCAGACTGACATAAACAATCTGTTCAAAATTTATAAGGAGCTAGCCAAGCGCCTTATTAATGCGACGGGTGACCAGAGGGCTGGGGCATACTTTGCCCAGCGCATCGGTATTGCCGTCCAGCCTTCTGGGCACCCTACCGAGTGGTACTGATCTGGAGCCCATTTTTTATTGGTAAGTATGTTTTAGGTTTTAGTATTAGTTTAGTTTATATGTAGTGTTTATTTGGATTAAAGTTATTTACTTAAGTAAATTCACACGTTAATTCCAAAAGCTAAAAATAATCTGTTTATAAAACAAACATTTGAAGTTATCCCATAAATAGTCGCACAGAGCATAAAACCAGACAAATCCTTATTCCGTATACAGCGGTCAAGGCGTCCGCCAAAACGTTATTGTCTGCAAATGGCCCTGCTTCGACCATTGTGGAGGGAAATTCCAACGATAGTTAATGTAGCTTAGTCCAACATTTTCGCGAACCATTAAAAATGTGTTTTTGGGTTACATGTCTCGTGACAAACGAAATACGTCCACTGCCACATCAACAGAAGACTCAACCTACGGTTATGTTTAAATGATCGAAAGAAAAAAACGTATTAAAAGGTGATTTTTTTAAGTTTCTTCTATCATAAAAAATTGTTATTTCGCTAGCAGACGATTCTGCTTAAGATAAGATAAAAAAGATAAAAGATATTTATTCTTCAATTTAGGCACATTACAATGCACTTATGAACGTCAGAGAGAAAAGAAACTACCACCGGTTCTAACCCTACACCTCTGACCCGAGAAGTATTACTTATTACCGGCAAGAAACTCGGCGGGACTTATTTTTTCAAAACAGTACTACAAATACATTAAAGATACTATATACAATAATGCGTAGTTCTTCAAGAAGGCATATCAAAACAGCTTGAGAGACAGACATGTACCTGCCTATTGTGTAATTAAAATTAAAAATAAAAATAAAATCCAAATCTGACTGCTTCGCAATACGTTTGATATTCTTTCTTACTTGAACTGTGTCCTTAGTACAAAATTATCGGTCATCTTTCATGGAAGAAGTCTACTGCTGGATTAAGTCCAGAAGGGCAATCAAACGACCGGTCGATTTCTAGAAACATCTTTCAGAGTCGATTCCCTTCAATCAAGAGCAGATCTTAGGTCTACCTTGTTGGATAACGTGCTCCATTCGCTTCGTGGTCACATTCTGTGGTCTGTGGTCACGTGGACATGTTCTGCTCCTATACCCATCATTCTACGACTTGTTTCTTCTACGATTGTACTTGTATGATATGTAACTAATAGTTACGCATGTAAACGTAAAAAAAAACTTGAGATCGGCGTCATGTACAGTCACCGGCAATAGTATCTTCCTACACGAAGGCCGCAAAAATATTGGCCCTACAAATAAGAGCGTGTCACATATTTTTGCGCCCTTCATGTAGGAAGATACTATTGCCGGTGACTGTATCCACAGTGCAAGCCTATAGGGCTTACTGTAGGATTAGGTAAGTTAATTTGTGTAAAAATGATCCTATAAAAGTGTATGTATTATCATACGCCGGTTTTTCAAAGCATTCGACTCTGCTTCAAGAAATAGGTAAGACGACAAGACGCTTACGGACCCGCCATATTGGTAAACTCGTAGTGACAGGGAATTTTGTATTACAAAGGGTAGCGTTGCAATAAGATACAAATGTGCCATATTTCGGAATTTATTCATTCGCCTTTATAAGGATGTTTGTGCGCGGCTACTCCGACGTTGCCTTTCAAGCTGGAAGGCCTTTTTAAGTCAAAAGTCGTTGAGTGCGATTGAAATCGAATGATTTATAACTTAGTCAATAAACTTACATATTTATACAGTCATCATCATCATCATCATCATCATCTCATCCATAAGACGTCCACTGCTGAACATAGGCCTCCCCTTTAAGGGGGGTTTGCCACGCTTGGCAGACGGGTTGGCGCGCGCAGTTTTTTTTCGTTTATTGTTGTTTAGGCTTTCGGAAGAAGCTGCTGCTCATCTCCCGGTATATTCCCTTAGCAGACTCAAACTGCAACCACGGGACGATATGGTGGGGGACAATTCTAAGGCCGGGCACCCCACGGCACATTTATACAGTAAATAAATAAATTGTAAGGGTTATATTTCAAAAATAGGAGCATAAATATTAGAAATCTGTAAAACACTTAAGGCTTAAGCAAAAGAGCTTTCTATAACCTCAAGTAAATAAATAAGTATTAATCCCTTTGAATAAAGAAGTATAATAAACACATCCTCTTTTAGCTACTTCTAAAGCTAACTGTACACAAACGAAGCGACAAACAGTTAACGATCTAGCGATAACTAGAAGTACATCACGGCTCATGTAAAAACACGCGCGGACACCGTTTTATAGTTCGGCATTCACTGCGTGACATACGGTTACGTATTGCGGTAGAATTTCAATGGGATAGTAACAGGGTGCGTGTGTAAAGCTACTCATTACTCGATGCTTTGCCAGATAGTTACTTAGCACATGAATGTGGTAATGTAAACTAGTGGGTATACAGAGACTAGGCTATGAGATGTATACAGAAACATGGGAAAGCCAAGAATATTTATTCTTCAATTTAGGCACATTACACTGCACTTATGAACGTCAGAGAGAAAAGGAAACTACCACCGGTTCTAACCCTACACCTCTGACCCGAGAAGTATTACTTAATACCGGCAAGAAACTTGGCGGGACTTATTTTTTCAAAACAGTAATACTAATACATTAAAGATACTATATACAATAATGCGTAGTTCTTAAAGAAGGCATATCAAAACAGCTTGAGAGACAGACAAGTATTGTTTAAACAAAAGTAAATATTGTCTTGGGCTAATTATATATACGTATATAGACCAAAATATATTTTTTTCTTGAATAAAGACATTTTACTTGAATCAAGACCACTTTTTAAGCTAATTGTTTCCACCTACTTATACATAAATGAAACAATAATAAATGTTTCTTCTTTCTTCATAATCATTACGAGGGTATTTGATATTGATTTAGGTATACCTTGTGCAACATAAGAAGCATTTTTTGACACCTGTCATCTCAGTACATTTTATAACCTAAAATCGGATTTTAGGTTATAAAATGTACTGAGATGACAGGTGTCAAAAATTGCTTCTCAGGTTGCACAAGGTATAATTATTGTGTTTACATTTTATTTACTGTATTTGAATGGTACAGCCAGCTATACAAACTGACGTTCAAAGGAATTAACCTCTTTAACACCTCAATATTGCCATTTAAGGAATGTAAAAAGCAACATAAAACCGGTACAAAACTAACCTTAAATAGCGACGCAGACGTTTACAATTATTCACTTTTATCGCACATCAAAAGGACCTTAACGTGGACATGCGCATTTAATTTCGTAGATAAAATGTTATTTGTTCAGTCACGAACCAGGATTGTTGAGCCACTTGGCATTGTTCGTAATTTAGCCGTGTAATAAATGACAGATGTAACGGACAGTCGCAGTTTTGTACGAACTAACCTTAAATTGCGATGCAGACGTCTACAATCACTCACTTTTATCGCGCATCAAATGGACCTTAACGTGAACATGCGGAGTTAACTTCGTAGATAAAATGTTGTATGTAGTCACGAACTGGGATTGTTGAGCCATTGTTCGTAATTTAGCCGTGTGATAAATAACCGATGTAACGGACAGTTGACAGCTAGTCGGTAACATCGGTCATAAATTACGAACAAAGGCAAGTGGCTCAACAATCCGGGTTCGTAACTGTACATTTGTGGCAGCCTACATCACAAGGTACCATTCAGCGGCCAACGCTTATGTATTTATTGTTCGAATACAATGTTATGTACGAAGTAAGCACCTTCCGCTGAGTGGTACCTTTTCATGAAAACTGTCACATTTATACATCAGAACCTATTCGAAGAGTATAATCTGTCATTGGTTTGATTTCAATATGATATCGAACATAATTGGACCAGTAAAAGTGACGTTTTGCATTTAGCTTATTCAGATTATCAGTCTTTTGTTATCAATTACTTATATACAAATACAAAGTTGTCGCCAAATAGATATCAAAAAGAAATTATATAAGTCAATACGATACATACGTTTTTAGTGATTTTGGTTATGGGCATCACAGTTTGTTTAGATTTCGATAACAAATACGTAACAAATCATGATTTTAAAGTTGGAATACTGCTCTTAATGCTTACCTATTTAGTGCAAAATAACCAGTCTATGTGATATCTGATTGCATATAGTTGCTACGCCACTAAAGTTCACCTTTCACTGGTTAGGGAAACGCTCACTTACGCACAACAGTTTGAACAGCGGCTAAACTCCTTTACGTCTTTCTAACATGTTGATGCGTTATCTTAAGTATGTGGACATACGACGTAAATTTAAGGCAGGTATGTTGCGTTATAGTGGTTTACACTGTTTTAGCAAGGCTGTTATTCCCAAAAGCTGAGCGAGGCAAACCAGTGTAACGAGATCTCAAGAAGATTATAATAGTCAGAATATGTCCAATTCAGATCCTAGATAGGGCAGATGCCCCGGTTTTGGCCACTTTAAGGTAGTTTGTCTTTTCAGACGTCTGTCATTTTGTGTCAATAAGGAATTATGACACTCTTTATGTACTGATTCATTGAAAATATATTACTATATTTATATGAATCTCCGCTGCTCAGATAGTGACATTAGATTTTCTTTTTTCTTTAATGAGATGTTAGAAAGGGGCTCAGGAGCCAGTTTTGGCCACTTTTTTCCATGGCTCCTGACAACTGAATGACAACTGACGCATGACAGATGACAGTGCCATCTGTACTATCGTAATTTACTCTTATATTAACTATAAACCATAGACTTGTAAATTTGCCTATACTTTAATAAAGTTGAAATGGCCAAAACCGGCACAGTGGCCAAAACCGGGTCATCTGCCCTAGGTAGGATAGATCCTAAACAAGTCACCGGCAATACTTAGTATCTTCCTTCCTACACAAAGGCCGCAAAAATATGTGGCAGGCTCTTATAGATCTATAAATAAGAGCGTGTCATGTATTTTTGCGGCGAATTTAAGTGAATACTTAGATGAGTGCAAGTAGTCAAGAACCAATAGTTTGCATCTCTTTTTGTGTTATTTTCTTTTACACACAAACTCCATTGCTTCTAATTTCCTTGGCTCAGCAGTTTGGAATACTTTGGAATAGGTAACAAGGTTGTTGAATGCGCTTGGCGAAACCAAAGCACGTAGCACGTACCGACGTCAAAAATAATTCACTCACAATGACCCTTATTTCAACGACATAAAGGCTACCCAAGTACCCAGGATCCAATGTGTTTTTTTGTTTTAAGTACTTCAATAAGAGGTGTCCGAGAACAAAAGTCGTTGCAATATGACTCTACTGGCTTATAAAATAAAACCGCTATTTGAACGAGTAATGTAGCGGTTCTTCTGAGAGTAATTTGAAGTATAATAGAGATGGCGGCATCTTGAGATGTGCTACTGTTCGCCGAAAGACAAACATCTGTTACGGCGCCGTCGTTTTCATAAAAAAGTGAAAAAGAAATGAAGATCAAACACAAGTTTAAAGTATGATAAACGCAATGATGCTTGAAAGTTCAACCACGCTAACATTAACTTATCAAAAAGAAATTATATAAGTCAATACGATACATACGTTTTTAGTGATTTTGGTTATGGGCATCACAGTTTGTTTAGATTTCGATAACAAATACGTAACAAATCATGATTTTAAAGTTGGAATACTGCTCTTAATGCTTACCTATTTAGTGCAAAATAACCAGTCTATGTGATATCTAATTGCATATAGTTGCTACGCCACTAAAGTTCACCTTTCACTGGTTAGGGAAACGCTCACTTACGCACAACAGTTTGAACAGCGGCTAAACTCCTTTACGTCTTTCTAACATGTTGATGCGTTATCTTAAGTATGTGGACATACGACGTAAATTTAAGGCAGGTATGTTGCGTTATAGTGGTTTACACTGTTTTAGCAAGGCTGTTATTCCCAAAAGCTGAGCGAGGCAAACCAGTGTAACGAGATCTCAAGAAGATTATAATAGTCAGAATATGTCCAATTCAGATCCTAGATAGGGCAGATGCCCCGGTTTTGGCCACTTTAAGGTAGTTTGTCTTTTCAGACGTCTGTCATTTTGTGTCAATAAGGAATTATGACACTCTTTATGTACTGATTCATTGAAAATATATTACTATATTTATATGAATCTCCGCTGCTCAGATAGTGACATTAGATCTTCTTTTTTCTTTAATGAGATGTTAGAAAGGGGCTCAGGAGCCAGTTTTGGCCACTTTTTTCCATGGCTCCTGACAACTGAATGACAACTGACGCATGACAGATGACAGTGCCATCTGTACTATCGTAATTTACTCTTATATTAACTATAAACCATAGACTTGTAAATTTGCCTATACTTTAATAAAGTTGAAATGGCCAAAACCGGCACAGTGGCCAAAACCGGGTCATCTGCCCTAGGTAGGATAGATCCTAAACAAGTCACCGGCAATACTTAGTATCTTCCTTCCTACACAAAGGCCGCAAAAATATGTGGCAGGCTCTTATAGATCTATAAATAAGAGCGTGTCATGTATTTTTGCGGCGAATTTAAGTGAATACTTAGATGAGTGCAAGTAGTCAAGAACCAATAGTTTGCATCTCTTTTTGTGTTATTTTCTTTTACACACAAACTCCATTGCTTCTAATTTCCTTGGCTCAGCAGTTTGGAATACTTTGGAATAGGTAACAAGGTTGTTGAATGCGCTTGGCGAAACCAAAGCACGTAGCACGTACCGACGACAAAAATAATTCACTCACAATGACCCTTATTTCAACGACATAAAGGCTACCCAAGTACCCAGGATCCAATGTGTTTTTTTGTTTTAAGTACTTCAATAAGAGGTGTCCGAGAACAAAAGTCGTTGCAATATGACTCTACTGGCTTATAAAATAAAACCGCTATTTGAACGAGTAATGTAGCGGTTCTTCTGAGAGTAATTTGAAGTATAATAGAGATGGCGGCATCTTGAGATGTGCTACTGTTCGCCGAAAGACAAACATCTGTTACGGCGCCGTCGTTTTCATAAAAAAGTGAAAAAGAAATGAAGATCAAACACAAGTTTAAAGTATGATAAACGCAATGATGCTTGAAAGTTCAACCACGCTAACATTGCAACAACTTCGCATGCGTAAATTTTTGAAGAACCAGCGTAAATGTAAATTTATATATAAGTTATAAAACTATGATGCTTTTGACGGCAATTCTACATTTGGTAAGATGTAAGTGTTTACAAGATTTGCTTATTTGGTGACTATGATGATTTGTGTAAGATTATCCCCGAATGTTTATTTATTAATTTATTAAAAAAACTAGTTTTTTGGTCTTATTCTTTGTGACTTTATCTAACTAAATCAATGCATGCGAATAAGTATTATTAATTGCGTCATCAAAGCTATTCAAAACTGTAAAAAATATCTGCTAGACAAAGTGTTTTTTAACAAAATAGAAATTTAAAAAATAAACAGTTTAAGGTACCTACGGCAAAAAACATCCAAGTCGTAAAAACTCACATTTTACACACTTCAAATAAATAAAACTCGCCATAAAATTATTCAAAGATAACATCCGTGAGGGTCCCCGATTCTTTTACATACTAATCTAATATGATAAGGTGTTTTATTAGGGGTTCGTTTTATTGTTGAGGTATTAAGGGTTCTTTGTGGGATGAATTTAAATGGTTTATTTAAGTGTTGTGACGTTTTGAGCTGAGAATATTTATGGCTTGGAGATAATTGGTTTTTATATACGGGTCGCGAAACCCTGTTGCTTGTTTAACGCTTTATTTGGGGTTACCCGCATAAAAAATGATGAATGGTCGGTAATTAATTAACTTGTAATCTTAATTAAGCTTGCTTATGACAGTAGCATGTATATCGTAAGAACTTATTAAATCGCTGTCTGGTATTTATTACTTGACTTAAAAATTGTTTTTTATGTCCCTATCTGAAAAGACTAGGTGTCTAAAAACGGATTAAACCAATTATACAAACGCCAACCTAAAAGAGAATTAAATGATACTTACACTTTTCTGTCCCGTTTGATAAGCATGAAAATAAAACAACAAATTCATTATTATTACTTAGATACTAAACTAAAAAATCATTTTTTTAGTTATTATTCTACCACTTTGTCGGCGTGATTAATCCTACTCATGCCAAATTTCAGCTGTCTAGTGCTAACAGTCACTGAGCAAGACCGCGGACAGACCGACCGACGGACGGACGGATTGACTACGGAACTCTAAAAATGGTTTTTAAAAGGAAACTAATTATAGTTATTTTCAGACTACCATAACATTTTAAAAGATTATTTCATAAATATTCTGACACAAAAAAATCCAAAGTGTGTATTAAATGAACCCGTACATTACCAAATTCGCGTATTACCATCTCACTCACTCACATAATATCACTTGAAGTGCATATTATAGCGAGGAAGAGATTAGTAAAATTAAATCTAGTTTTTTTTCAACGTGGCGTATCAGATATATCGGAGCGGCCAAGGTGGTCACAAATATCTGAACAACGCCTCTATTGTCAAGGCGAGAAAGTGCATGTTCAGATATTTTGGAATACCCTGGCCGTTCCGATATATTTGATGGCGACTGTACAACAGAATGCAGCATATAAGGTACGCAGGCGAATCGACCATAAAATGGGTTTTTCATGTTATTAAGCTGAAATTGTGGGTTAATCGTTTTCATCTTTTATTAAGCTTTAATGTCAAGTATTATGGCAGTTTTAATTAAGAACTGTTGTTTATAACGTAGTTATATCAATTTTGTTTTAAATTAAAATTTAATTATAGTACTTTATCATAGAATGACATTGAAAGTTGTAAATAAAAAGATAAAACTATACTATTCATTGTTTGGAAGCAAATTATTATCAACCCTAGTAATTCAGCTTTTCTCGGAGCAGAAGGTTGCCGGTTTTCAAATTTAAGTTTTTAACATTCTTAGGTGCATTTAAGGTATCGTCTTCACTTAAATCAGAAAATTCTTGGCTTTTATCTATTTTACAGATATAAATACTAACAGATGCTTTATAACATTCGACAAAATTAAGTCGAGAAAACGAGAAAACCCATGTTAAACGTGATATAGCTATCGTGGGAATACCTTATTTTCGCCATGTATCATCCAAACCCTTAGTATAACAAGGATCTATCCCAATACAATTTTGTAGTCATTCAGGACTTTGTCAAACTAAATGGTTTATACGTCGCACGTGACCGGCCTGCGCGCGCAGCCTTATGAATTATTTAAGTTTTATTGTGTTTGCAAAAACGGACTCCTATTTCGAAATAGTACTCAATATAGCGAATTGTTTTATTGCTGTTTTATCCCCGTCTATATTTGGGACAATTGGATTTTTAAGCGGGAGATCGCGACATGGGACGACGCCATATTTGTTTTTTACATGTCTATTTATACTCGCGGAAAACGATTACCAATATTAAAATAGCCTTTTTTGGGGAAAAGAAGATGTACAAATTGACTCTTAAATGCCGACATAAAAAAACTATTTATTTTTCATTGGAAGCGTGGCAAAAAGTTAATTTCATTAGTAAGTAGTTAGTTTTTGTAATTTACTGTCTTGATTTCATGTATCGAGGTGTGCAATAATAGTAGATTGTACAACAAGTGCATAAAACGCACCATTTTACGCGAGGCGTTTATCCATACGAGCGAGCTTGCGAGCGAGGATGGATATAAAGTACGAGCGTAAAATGGGTTTTATGGACGAGTTATACACTCTACTTTTTACTTCGATTGTGAGGAAATAAAAAGAATAGGAATTTCTTTCATAAGAAGTTTCACTTTATGCTGGGTATAGGCGGACTAAAACTCAATTTTATGCACAAGTGCATAAAAAATTGACTTCTTCTAAGGCTATTTTGACAATGGCAATTTTTTATGCACTTGTGCATAAAATTGAGTTTTAGTCCGCCTATACCCAGCATAAAGTGAAACTTTACGAGCATGAGAAGTAAAAAGAGTATTTTATTTATTATTATTATTTTCTGGTTGGGTTCATATTTCTCAGCATAAGCCGGTGGTTAATGTTATTTACGGGACAATGCCAAGTAAATAACATTTAGGTTTCAATATATTATCCTACATCGAGTCTTTCATCGTCTATTTATAGGAACTTACGAACGATTCTGCATGTATTTAGTATTGCAGCTTTTTGTAACTGCATATATGTATTTCTTTGCAGGTCAAGGAGTTTCAGACTGTGGTGGAGGTATTATTATTAATATTTTCATTCCATGTGTTGCAGAACTCTATTAGTTGACCAATTGAATGGAAAAAGGCAGAAAAAAGTATAACATACCTTTGAAATAGCAGCTGAGAATCCAGCTTGGCACACCCCCGTCTTCCTGTTTCCATGGCTCGCTGGAATGTAAAAAACACAGTTAATATTTATAACAATATGATTGAGACATCAAACAGGTCAACAGATGAAGTGCTTGCATTAGCCCAGTCTCATAGAGGCAAGGATCAATTTTATAGTCAGAAAAAAGTGGTAACATCGATAACAAAGATCACACTTTGGAGAACATATCGTAGACTCCCACCGCTGGGCTATACTTCTTATTTCTGTAAGATATAAAGCCCTATTACTGCAATATATGTAAAAGGCCTGGAGCTTCTCTAACTTTCTTTTAGTATGCGTCATCTCCGTCGTCGAGATCTTTTCGGATATCATGCTTAGTTTGTAGTAAAGCTCCAGTTTTTAATCGTAAATCCAAGTGTCACTACTTTTAATTTTTATAAAATTATACCTTGCGCTTTAAAAATTGGGCAGATAAGCAAAGTTGACGATTGCTTCGTACAACACTGACACAATGCTGACAGGACATTGTTTGTGCTATAGTGAATATATAGGTATATACATGACATATTTATTTATGGCAGTAAATGGTATCTAAATGGGATCTGAAAATGGGGATTTAGTTGAAAGTTATAGGAAATATATAAAAGTGGGATGAAATATGGATTATTCTGCCATTTATTTCACAGAATGACGTAGTTTTTTTTAAATGACCGTAAGCTTAAAAAGTTTTTTTGATATAGATAAGTTACCAGTAGGTAGCATAGAAATGCTTCCGACCGTATTTTCGTGTTGAATTTTGAATTACAGTTGTAATTGGAATGTAGTCTTATACCCTTATTCATAAATGGCCACTTAAGTTAAGAGATCGCTGATAATAGTTTGTCTCTTTCCCTCATATAGGTTAAAGGGACAAACGATTATCAGAGGCCTCTTAACTTTAGTAGGCGTTTATGAATAAGGGGGTTAATCATTACGTACGTCATTATATGCTTGGGCAGTAACATGAAATACATTTTACATGTGTCGAAGTGTACTACGAATACGTCCAGGGTGCAGTTATTACATCAAACTGTACCTTCCCGTACACTCACCCTCGTCCACTGTTTTGAAATCTAAAGACGAACATAGAAATAGTAACGTCACACATATATGTATATAATACACACATGATAAATAAAGTACATAGTATTAAGTTAAAAGCATACATACATTTTCGTTTCAGATATTAAGTATCCTGTATTTCGTTTGTAATTCAGTTCTATAGTTGGATGAATCGAGTCGATAACAAATATAATATGATGTCGTAATAAAAATAAAATATTCGATGTATAAACCATTCACAGGTGTGTATTTCAATAGAACTGATAGAATCTATCTAAAACTTGTGCTCTTGCGTTGTGTTTTCACAGGTGCAAATCTCCTCTCAAACAAATAACATGTGTCGAAGCAGAAGTATTGCAATAAAATTATTGAATAAACCATTGAATACTTAATAACATCGATATTTTAAGTTTTAACATAATAAATTAATTAACTTTTTTCGCAAAAGCACGAATTGAGAGAGCTTTCATAAATCAACGTTCGGTTCGCCGCAGGCGCACATCATTAAGAACACATCCGCTATCTTTTTCTTTCCTGTTAGTGATTAAATCGTGGGAAAGAGAAAACTGATATGCTAAGCATATCTGCAGTTACTATGTAGTCAACTATGAACCTTGTTGTAGTAGCATAAGGTAGACAATTAAATGAGTCTAAAAAAGCTTTTTTTGTTGGCCGCAACTCAATCCACCATTACCGGCGGAAGTGATACGAATTCGCGCTTCGATCATTTTGCACGCAACCGTGACTTTACAAAACTTTACGTATTTCGATTTAAAAGGATTTGTACGAGTAACGATAACGTTTACACCTTGTTATCGGTTGACTGTTAAAAACTCCAATGAAATTAAATACTCGATCTAAGTCTTACTTAGCCCCACGTTGGGCGCCAAAAATCCGATATTTTCTTTAGTTCTAAAAACATAATTAAATTCATATATTCTTTGTTATCTATCCATATAATTATACGCCTCTGACAAGGACCTAACCGGTTTTAAAACCCATTTGAATATGAACAAATAAATAAACACTTACGGGTTCGGCACGGTGAGAATTCTTTAACATCTTGACCGTCTGACGAGGATGCGACGAAGCAGGCACCCACAGGGTCCCGGTGCTGCAGCTTGTGGTTCACGAAGGAGACGTAGCGAGGGGCGCAGGCCTGAGGGCGAAAGAGAACGAAATATTAGTAATTCTATATCTAAATACCAATGGTTTGCAATCCGAAACCGAAATATTTGGATATCTGTCAGATCCAATGGATAATTCCATATATTGACTGACTTATAATAATGTAATATCTCAATACAATGCAATAAATACAAATACAAATATTGCGGATCCGTATTGCAAAGTCGTTGACAACTGAAAAATTGTAAGACACAATTCCATAATTTCGCAACCTTGGCTTTTTAAAACATAGGGAGTAGAAAACACGGATCCAAATCCGAAATGCGATCTTGGCCACCAATTTTCTATGAAATGTTTTTAGTGGGATGAAATGAAGCTTCACACTAAAATACTATTTTAAGATGATTACGATTCAGTTAGGTATCTAATATCTCTACTTTAAACGCTTCTTGTAAGCCACCTTTTTGTAGCTTCCTCGAACTCGTAACATAGGATGTATACGCAGTTATAAATACGATTTACGTAGTTATAAATAATAATATTTATCATCATCCCCAATGATTTACAGCTACAAAGGAGTAACGCGTCAGAGTATCACTGACCTTTGAGATTATGTTTTAATAGTGTAAAGTTATGGTTATCTCCGGAAATATCCTCAAACCGTCCGTCATTTATGAACTCCGACTAATCCTGACTGATCCTGGAATAACAAACGCTGGGGCGAGGTAATCCTTTTGTTAGGGTTGACACGCGCCACTAAACCTTTTTTGTGACTTCTGAATTTATTAAGTATGTAAATACCTATATAACGCTCTTGATTAATTAAAACCTATTAAACAGATACTATCATATAAACTTTTTACCAGATGAAGTGATGTTAGATTTGACTTCAAAAAGTAAAACAAAAGCGTCAAAAAGTAAAATATTTATAGCATTTCTTAAGATAAATATTTCATTATTAGGTACTAGTTAAATTTTCATCATATCATTGTATTGTTAATATTTTAAAAGCATTACAGTAATTATTATGACATAGTATTTAATGAATAAATAGGTATACATATCTAAATATAATTTCTAAATATTTTTTAATGCTATAACGATGGCTAAATATCGTGTGGCCAGCCTGATGTTAAGAGACTACCACCGCCTATGAGCGCTTGAAAATACGCGTTGCTTACCCTAAAAGCATTTTTTGTATATTAAATTAGCATTTTATCTAACTTTTATTTTCTCTGTCTCTACGTTGTGTGACAACCCTAGCATCCCCTACCGCAAATGAAATGAAAACAGTCGCAGATGCGCGTGCGCCGCCAGTTAATAAAGAACAGCTAATGAGTGTTATGGACAACAAACGCCATCTGGCGGAAACTAACGCTTTCTTGTGTGTTACGTTACTTCAACAGGTAAGATGATGTTGAGATAAAAGTTTGTATACAGAATTTTATCATTTTAAACAAAAATATACCTAATGTAACTGAGGACGTGATATTGTCTTCAGTTGCCACGATAAACTTCCATGGAATAGGGAAAATTAAATGGATAATATTGCGTGTAAATTCATATTCATCCTGACTTTTCGAACCCTTTACCAGCTTTCATAGTCATGAAATATAAAACAAAAATCTTAAAACATGTGCGTCTGACGTTGTGCGTATAATTTAGTATATTATATTATACAGATATACATATATAATATGTATTTAAGAGGAATGCTAAATGTCAATATTACTGTATGAATCATGTTGCCATCTTTAAGCAGTTTGCGTTGAATTTGTTTCGTAATGACGACTTTCTCAATGCGTCTTTGTATGATCAATACGGATCTTTGTGTGTTGACTCAGCTTGACTCATGGCTGCATTTACTTCATATGCGAATAACTGATGCATACATTGTGTTGCAAGTTTTAAAACGTATATCATCATCATCATCTCAGCCATAAGACATCCACTGCTGAACATAGGCCTCCCCTTTGGACCTCCATAAGTATCGTTCGAAAGCGACTTGCATCCAGCGTCTTCCGGCGACCAAACGTAATACGTATATATGTAGTACTTAATGTATTTATTTAAATCTGTGTGCTCTAAGTTCGTAATCTAATAATCCTGCGTACGAAGCAGGAGGTACAGTCACCATCAAATATATCGGAGCGGCCAGGGTACTCAAAAATATCTGATCATGCACTTTATCGCCTTGAAAATAAAATAGGCGTTGTTCAGATATTTGTGATCACCTTGGCTGCTCCGATATATCTGATGGCGACTGTACCGACGAAAGGTTTGAATTCCAGAAAGGGGCATTTGTTTGTCTCTATCACGCATACTTTCCTTGTGAGCTACATACATTTTCTATGTGTTTAAGTATTTATTTATCTTACTATTTAGCATTTAATAGTAATATAACGTACTCGTACATACAAGCTTTGCTTAGTTCGATAATAGGTGAACTTGTATAAGATCGTCCCCAAATATTTATTTATAGGTCACTTACAAGATCTTTATAAAGCGTGACCATAGTAAATCAATCGTGCTAGGCAATGTCTAAATAAGTCCTTCAGCGTTAAATGGGTTAATTCTCCTAACCTTTACTTGTAAAACAATTGACATGTTTATTATATTTTATATTCGCAAAGGAGGTCAGTCCCTCCCACTTGCACAGTACTTGTAAAACATCTGAACTCCTAATTTAAATCTGGCCTCTTGAGCTTTCAATTGCACTGAAATTCTTGCGAAATTCACCACACATAACAGCTGTATGTACGTAAAACTAGTTTAAAATTGGAATTTGCTGCTCGAGATTATGGTACACAATTGAATGGGTTTTACAATGCTGTTACTGCTGTTATGTGTGGCGTGGCAAAGTTTATAAAGGAGAAACGTGCTGATAAGTGAGGAATGTTATTATGAGACATTGTGAGAATGTTCGTTACTCAGTATAAAATTAATTCTAGCCGCGTTTCAGTACATAGGCACAGAATAATGAATAGTACAAGTACAGAAGGTTCTCCGTCCTGAATTTGACATTTAGCTACAGAGATGAAAATGTTATCTGTGAAAAAAATAAAATAGGGTTGTCAACGTGCTTCATTCCGTGCACGTGGTATCTACAGATAAAAAGAAGTTTGATATGTGAACGCAGCCGAAGTATTTCATATAAATAAAGGGGTCTACAGATGTAAGCGTCTAGTCAATCTGCCTCAATCTACCTAATCTATCAGCAAATTTAATACAAAACTAGATAAATATCAGATTTATTACCTTATTTGCCCAATCTAATTATTATTTTGATACAAAACTACTACTATAAACTATTATTCTCGTACGCACCCATAAGATAATAAGCGATGTGCCAACCCTGCCCTCATTTAGCCGCCGGCACGGGGCGCGAAATTTAAAAAACAGGTACAATGGAGAGAGACAGTGAAACCCCCCTGACATAGGTTAGGCAAAATCAAATTATTTTTGTCTACAACGTTCTGTGTAATGAACTAATGAACAATAACAGTTGTCATTTTTCTTGGAGGACAAAAGATACAACGAACATAAGATATATTCTTCCTTAGTCACTTAGGATTTTTTATAGTTTCAGCATATTCGTCTGTCTGTCTGTCCGCGGCTTAACTCAGTGATTGTTGTTAGCTCTAGAAAGCTGAAATTTAAATAGTATGAGTAGTTGAGTACGTGTATTAATCACGCCGAAAAAAGATGGGGTAGGAATGGCTCGAAGGGCTCTTGGTTGATTTTATTTATATCATGGATTTATTCTTTTATACTAAGTTATCAGAGGTAGGTAAAAATGAATAGGTCTAACTAACTAAAAGCCAGTAGATTCACTGTCTCCAGGCGTGAAACAATTTGTTATTTCTGGCTACCATATAATTCAAGGAATTTTGAAGCAGACGTTTTAATTCTTAGAATCGCTTCCAGACGTGACAAAATTAACTTGTAATTAAAACATTTCCGCATATCAATGGCTTATCTCTAAACTGTGTCAGTTTCGTTCAATGACTCTATAAGTTCATCTAATATTAACCGACTTTTCAGAGACATTGTTTGGGGGAGTAATGACGTAGCGCTTAATTGATGTGGTGTTTGTGTGAATAAGAAGGGTACAGATTTTTAAGGGGTTATCATCGCACCTGTCGACCCTGGAGTTGTAGCTTTCAATACTACGGCTACGGTGAGCGCTTACCATTGAGTGAGCCGTGTGATTACCACGTATTATATAAAAAAACATTGTTGGACTTCAAAGGCGATCCTTATACTCGATATTAGATTGGGTTAAAATTGCATATTGAGGGTAACCCTGAAGAAGACGCTTAAAAAAATGATGGCAATCCACAACCGGTCGCTGTGGATATCTTTGGAGGATCCTTCGTAATGCATTCGTATTATTTGGTACTAATTCAATATTCCAATAGTAGTTATACAAGGTAGACATTCAAATTATTGAACAATTGCTATGATAAACGATATCGATATCACCGTTCCCGTGCGAAACAATAAAAAATCAACACTTCAACTAACGGTCAACGAACGAAATGACTCATGTCTGACCAATAACTACCGTCGTAAACGGCGAATTAGGTACGTATAATCAACGAAATAAGAAGGTCAAAAGAGTTGAAACTCGTCACACTATTCCGAGTATTCACGACTTACCAGCCTTACCGTGACTCACAGGTGATCGCTCCACGGTGACTCATTATGCAATTAGTTTACATGGTTGATACTCTTGATAGGGTTTGTGTTAGAAAATAGCAAAAACAACTATTGATAAATACAGAATACAATATTATTTATTACACCTTACAAAAAAAATACAGAAACAGATTTAAAAACGTAAATAATGGTAACAACAGGTGGTCTTATCACTATAAGCGATCTCTACTAGACAACCTTAATACACGTGCGTTGGTAGAGGCTTTTCTATTGGAGCGTTTAGTTTAGATAGATCAACTAAGTAAGACGGCTCGTATAGAAGTTGTCATGCCAACGACACAAAATATTAGCGTCATATATTTACTTAACATAATAGTAATCAAGTTAGTCTATAACTATAGTCCCCTCCGTTATGGGAGAGGGCCTAAGTGATAGTTCAGATCTGGATACGGTTACCAACTTTTAGTATGTTATTGGGCACGACACTAGGACCCCAAAACTGCCGAGAGACGGGGACGTCGATGAATGTCTCCCGTGTAATGACGTCATCAAAATGGCTGCCGCTTTGTTGCGAAAAGTGTAAATTTCATCCAAACTGTGCATTGCACCTATACGTGTGTAGTATCAAACGAAAGAAGATTAAATGTGCTATATTGTTGTTATACATAATATACTACTGTATATTACAGTTTGACAGCTAGAAACGAAAACCCAAAATCAGGCTAAAAAATAATTCGGATATTTGCAGTTTACAACAAAATTATAAGTCCAACTTTAAAGCCGAGTACTACAATAACAAAACAGGCTATTTAAGCTATACATTGCTATAAAAATTATTAAAATCTGGTAATAATTGTAGCAGCTATGTTAAAAAACATGTCGGCACTGCCGAGTTATTTCCTTAGAGTGAAAAAATAACAATTTTCACAATTTACAGAATATCCGCAGAAGCTTCGAGTATATTGTTGGTCAAATAATTTGGAGCCCCTAAATGTCGGAAAAATATCTCTATAGTGACTGAGGTCCAAATAATGACGTCATGAACGTGACCGCTACCGAAATTCGTAAAACATAAATTAAAGCTATACCATGACACATACACACATGTGTGTAGCATCGATCAAAAGCTTATTGAATTTACTACAATACATACATACATTATTTTTAAAAATAATGTATAGTTTAGGAGTTGTTGACAAAATAAAATATTCTTTTAGGAAAATAAAATGTATATGTTAATTCTGTGGCCAAAGAAAATACAAAACACGAATGTTTTGTATAGCATTAAAAACACCAACTATTCAGCTTTAAAACACAGTTTGAATTTATAAAATTTGATAAGAACTATAAAAGTTGTGCTTACAACTCTAAAGCACACTAACTATTTTACCTACAATGCACTCATACTATGAGAAGCTTGGGCCTAATTATTGACTAGTTTTTTATAAATTTTGTAAGGATTTAGGGTTCCTTGTCATTAAAGTAAATAAAAAAATCGGCCAAGTGCGAGTTGAGTCGCGCTCCGAGGGTTCCATATAGATCACACAATTTTAACAATTTGTATTTTTAAGACCAACTTACGCTTGACCGCAGACTTATTAGTGTTTTTTTCTGTAATGTACAGGTAAAGAACTATATTACGTATTTTTTTCTAAAATGTAGGTTCGTCGGTTTCCGGGGGACGGAGAGCAATGGAAAATTTTCGCCTTATTTCTTAAATAGCTTCAAAACTATTCGGCATCAGATAATTCTAAGATATATGCACTTAACTGTGAGGAAGAAACAATTAATCAGTGCACATGTCCAGCTATAGCTATCACCGATAAAATTAAGTATTTGGGAGTAATTATCGATGAAACGCTTTCTTTTAAATTCCACGTTGAAGCTTTGTGCAATAGAGTCCGCAAGTTAATATTTGTATTCAAAAAACTTCGTTCTATCGGTGATACAAAGCTAATAAAACAAGTTTACTTTGCACTATGTCAATCAATACTAAGCTACTGCATTTCGTCATGGGGTGGCACAGCTAAAACTACACTACTGAACCTTGAAAGAGCCCAGAGAGCGGTACTAAAGGTAGCAACTTTCCGCCCATTTTTATATCCTACTGAACTCCTTTATCGATCATATGAAGTTCTAACTGTTCGTCAATTATTTATTTTAAGCACAACACTAAAACAGCACGCCGGGCTTCCCTTTAACACAATAGACAATAATAAAAGGTGCAAAAATCTCATCTGTAGTCAAACTGTACAAAGATGGCACGTATTTTCGTCTAGATTTTTCGTCTTTTTGGGTCCATTTTTGTATAACAGGTTGAATAGATAACTAGACTTATATCCTCGCAGTTACGCTTGTTGTAAGAATATTCTACGACACGCCCTTCAAAATATGACGTACGACGACACAGAGAACCTACTAATAGTCATAAAATAATCAGTACTGTTACTTGTAAATTACTATTTTATTATAAATTTTAATGTTTTTATTAACTAGGATGATAAGACTCTTATTGTAAACTATATTTAACTTAAATATGCATAAGTGAATAATTATATAATAAGAAGCAGTACTTTTCAGCCTGAAACACAGGATTTCCTAGTTCAGGCATATATGAACCTCAGCTCTGTAATAATAATGCATAGTTCTAAGAATTATCTGTACAATTATTTTTGAATAAATTATTTGATTTGATTTGATTTTGATTTGATACTTGAAGCTTCTGCGGATATTCTGTAAATTGTGAAAATTGTTATTTTTTCACTCTAAGGAAATAACTCGGCAGTGCCGACATGTTTTTTAACATAGCTGCCACAATTATTACCAGATTTTAATAATTTTTATAGCAATGTATAGCTTAAATAGCCTGTTTTGTTATTGTAGTGCTCGGCTTTAAAGTTGGACTTATAATTTTGTTGTAAAATGCAAATATCCGAATTATTTTTTAGCCTTATTTTGGGTTTTCGTTTATAGCTGTCAAACTGTAATATACAGTAGTATATAATGTATAACAACAATATAGCACATTTAATCTTCTTTCGTTTGATACTACACACGTATAGGTGCAATGCACAGTTTGGATGAAATTTACACTTTTCGCAACGAAGCGGCAGCCATTTTTATGACGTCATTACTCGAGAGACATTCATCGACATCCCCGTCTCTCGGCAGTTTTTGGGTCCTGGTGTCGTACCCAACAACATACTAAAAGAAGGTAACCGTATCCAGCTCTGAACTATATTCCCATAAGGGAGAGCACTACTAGTTGTTCTGTGAACCGTAGACTTCGGAGCGTTTCCCTCCTTTTTCCTTGCTTTCCCCCGCCCTCGAAACTTTTTTTTACAACAACCTCTGAGGAAGTGTGGGCTTGACCTTTTACCCGAAAATGATTGAAATCCATCCATAAATAACGCGACAGCAAACTTCCCCCTTTTCCCCCTCATTTTCCCCCCAATCAACAAAAAACAGTAAAGTATGACGATCACATTTTGAACGTCAGTAAGGCTCACACTAATTTGATTGTAATTACTTTTTTCAGACGTTAATATTTTTGGCAAATAAATCAAGGAACGTACATGCCAAGTTTCATCGAAATCGGATGAAAAATGCGACCTCTAGACCGACACTGACCAACCAACCAACCAACCAATACACACACATCAATCTACCAAATCGTCGTACCAGTGAGAGACCCCAGACCCAACACGCATCCGCGCGCCCGTGCGGCCTCTCCTTGTGAGTTAAAACGGAGACGTTCGTCGCCTCGCTACGCTCGAGTCCTCTCCTCAGTCAACTATCAATTATTTCTTCTTACAAACCGACCCAACTAAACGGCAGACCGATTTTATTTTCTTCCTCTTTTCTTGAAGAGTAAAGTCAAAAATAAAGGCTACAACATTTAATTTTAACTGTCCATACAATGCTACTTGCACCGTTACGTGGCATACAAACAAAACAAAATTTCCATTCCATTGTTGCTCATAGTATAAAAACCCTTTCAACCCATAAAGTTCACAACAAACTTCAGCCGTAACTCATAATCGAACGTTGCACAATGTTTGGGCAATTGACAGCCGTTCCATTTACCAGAATAGCTTTGCCATGCGCGTACGCACTGACTGACAATGTGGGTCAGTTCAATGGGTACACTTGCCGCAATGGGAAAATTATTCAATACTTTAAACGAATGCTCTTGTAAATACATATCTGCAATTAGGTATGAACTACTTAAAAGTTCCTATTAGAATAGGCCTGGTATTCCTAATAAGAACTAGTTTCCCTTCAGAGCCACAAGGCAAACATTACCAATAGAATTAACCATATTATTTACTTAACTAGGTATTATAAACCACATTAGGTATAAGAATATATCCATAAAAACGGAAAAATAAGCAGTAGTTCAGTACTGATTATGACCTTTTTTTCAGATAAGGCCGCCATTATATAGACAAAAAGTCATGCAGAAAGTTAAAATTAAATGAAATACAATTCGATTTTTTCGATACTCATATTTTAATCGAGTGTAATAAATAGTTACCTCTTAGGTACTTCAAAAAATAAACATCAATATTTTGATCGAAACATCTTCTTCTTTCTCCGGCCTTATCCCATGTTCAGTTGGGGTCGGCTCTCCTAATCGCTTTTCGCCAGCTTGTTCTGTTCTGGGTCGTCATTGGATCTAATTCTAGAGCTTCGAGGTCACTATTTACTACCGATAGCCATGTGAGACGGGGCCTTCCGGAACCTCTTGGACCAGTGTCGATAGCTAGCACTTTACGGGCCATATGGTCTTCGGGCCTTCTCATAACGTGACCGTAGCAGCGGAGTCTTGTTTCGGATAGCTTAATTATCAGATATTGCTGTTACTTTCAGGCTTCCACGTATATACCTATTGGCCACTTTATCCATGAGGGTTACGCCTGCTGACCAGCGTAGCATCCTCATTTCGGCTACGTGTAGTTGTTGCGTCTGGTCTTTTCTGAGTGGCCAGCATTCAGCACCATAAATCTTGATCGAAACATGTCGAGCAAAAATCGACAAAAATTACGTGAGTAACCCGTTATAAATATTTTTAATATGTTAGAGTCACACGAAAGTTTTATAGTTAAAATCAATATTTTGTAATAGATTTGTTTTGGCAAAGGGGGCAGAGGGTAAACCATATGGCATTCATTGAAACTCAAAAGGTCCTTCTATTATGCCAGAAACAGAATAGTTTCCCTATACGCTTAAATGTAATAATAATAATTTTGGTCAGTGCTGTCATGATTTGTCTTTGTATTAACTTTTGGTATTTATTTGAAGCAATAAGTACAGCACAAAACATTTAATAAAACTAAAACGCGATTTTATACTATTCGGATACATTGAAAATCTAATAAAATACGCTGACACTTCTGACTAAAACAAATTGTATAGGCAATAAATTTCAGAACAGTAACCTCGTTTTCCCGATACTGTAACTCGACAATGTAAGCAAATTCCTGCATATACCGCGATAGTTTTAAACATAGCTGATACGAGTAGAAGCCAAACTGCAATAAATACATTCAAAACAAAGGAATAACGAATAAAAATTAATTTTATATTTAAATAACACAAAAAACAGTAAAGTATGACGATCACATTTTGAACGTCAGTAAGGCTCACAGTAATTTGATTGCAATTACTTTTTTCAGACGTTAATATTCCCGGGCGATTAATTACATTGCAAGCGTTACTTTAAATGTAACATAAGTAATTATTGTGGATCTATACTCTTAAATCAAATAGTTATTTTAGATCAACTCGATTACCTAAATATTTAGTCCTGTTTGGATGAATATGTGACACATTTTCGCAAGAAATAGTGTTTTTATAGACTGTTCAAAAGTAAAAATAAAAACATATTTTCATTTCAGGCAACATTTTAAGGCTCAAAATTGTTAGCACCAGAACTAAGTAAGCTAGATGTTCTCTTAAACTTATGCCAAGATCATTTTTGGAACATCCACTTAGCAACCTGCTGCTGACTGTTGACTATACCTGCTAGGTACTAGTACACAACAGCGAATTCCCGAACCAGCGCAAGCGCACGCGTCACTAAGTGGAATGCGGTGTTCGCGCGAACAGCATACCGATTTATTATCACGCGAACAATCGGACAGCGACGCGATGCGATTTACGCGATCCCGCGGGATAAGGGAAGTAGATAACAGTCGAGAACACGGATATTGTTCTTAAATGTACCTCCACTTGTGAACAATGAAAATAGATTAATGCTTAAAGCGCCTATGGAAACTATATATGTGAAATTTTATTGGCCGTAAAGAAAATGTTGTACCTACATTAATAAATCGTAATCTACATATTAAGACAACGTCACAATAAATAAAACTTGTGTTTATACTTATATTGTCATTACTTTGAAACAAGTAACTCCCAAAAATTGTTTTTGGTACACAGTTTTATTGCTGCAGAAATTGCCGCAGTCAGAAAACACGACAAATATTCATGCCTCGTTGGCAATTATTTATTTGTACCCCTTGCTTTCGAGACGACAGGGTGTTGGGGGTCTGAGGCAATACCCTTTGTCAAGGAACTAGGGCGACGTATTGCCGAGAGGGGGTCCGATGTACGTGCGGGTTCTTACCTGGCGCAAAGGTTGTCCATCGCCATCCAACGTGGTAACGCCGCCAGTGTGATGGGCACCTTTGCGCCCGGTACAGCTCGAGGGGGGCTCTTTGAGTAGGTAGTTAATTTTATATAGGTATTTAAATTTAGTATTGTTTTATATTTAAGTTTAATTTACGTATAACAAATCTTATTAAATAAATGTTCTATTAAGTTTTATTGCTGTCTGTACCTAGTAACATTGTCATGTAAACTACGGAAGTATACCAAATTTCTGCTCAATCAGACACCGAGAAGTGGTTGAAATTTAACTTAAAAAATTTGATGCATATAAATAAATAAACATACCTACGGGGTCTAAATAAAAGCGTGTAAAAAATCTTGTATTTCACGCTGCTACTCTAAGTTTAAACGAGTAACTCTGTGTATAACCCAAACTTATATTATTTTATTGACAATAGTAGATTGTACAACAAGTGCATAAAACGCACCATTTTACGCGAGGCGTTTATCCATACGAGCGAGCTTGCGAGCGAGGATGGATATAAAGTACAAGCGTAAAATGGGTTTTATATACGAGTTATACACTCTACTTTTTACTTCGATTGTGAGGAAATAAAAAGAATAGGAATTTTTTTCATAAGAAGTTTCACTTTATGCTGGGTATAGGCGGACTAAAACTCAATTTTATGCACAAGTGCATAAAAAATTGACTTCTTCTAAGGCTATTTTGACAATGGCAATTTTTTATGCACTTGTGCATAAAATTGAGTTTTAGTCCGCCTATACCCAGCATAAAGTGAAACTTTACGAGCATGAGAAGTAAAAAACATTTTTTTTATTGACAGAACGAGGCACAAGTTTTTTTCGAGGTAGAGGTATGTGTTTAAGTGTTTTATCATTACTCAGCAATAGAATATTCTACTAGAATCATTTAGTCGCAACTAAGCGTTAGTTTAGATATAAATATCGCCCATCAATACGGTATTTCCTTTTTAATCCGCCGCACAACCCGCTATCGCACCCGTACCGTACTGAATGCAGTTAATTTTCAAGAATCTCACCTCCCTGTTTAGGGAGCGGGTAAAAAGCTGCGCCGGCGCAGCTAGGCTCGTTCCGGATCTAGGCGGAGAAAAACATACTCCGGCGATATGTGCTGAGTAAGGAAAGTGGGGTTAGTCGTCGGTTTATGTTAGAAAATAGTGAATGCAGAAGTGTAATAAAGCTTAATAGTTTCTGCACCCATTAAGATCATACTTAAGAGCAAACACGACAAATTTTCACTTATTAGTATTTTTCTTAATACGCATGTTTTCAATATTCATTTGACAGTTATTAAAAACAGCTTGTGAAATTGACTAAACAAATTTACAGAAAGTGCCAATGTACCAATGCCTACCTACCAATGTACTATCCTCCTGCCAAATCGTCAAATGTTACAATGCGGCATATTGATTCACACTCATTTTTACACATTCACACTTCATATTTTTCGTCGAACATATTGGGCTACAATAAATAACAATTGACTCTCCATTATTGACCCGAATCCGATACTTTACCATCTCATGAACTATGCCTATAAAAAGCACATAAGTCCGCGCACATCCTTGCGTTTTTGCCGCGCTAATTGCACGCCCGTTACTCAATGGAACCGTTTCTGCACAAGGACCACGTTTTTTCGCGTAACTGTAGTGCCGGATTAGGAGACGCCGTTAACGGACTTACGATTTTATCCGAGTCGCACCGTTTCACAATCGCAATGAGTGCGATTGTAGTAATACGGTTTTCTATAAAGAAAATCTTTATCTAAGCATCATGCTATATGACAAAAAAAAACAAAGAATGTGTCATTAAAAAACTGAATTTAACGTTGACTTTTATTTCATTTGTTTTTATTGTCGATGGTATCTTATTATGATGTTCAAATAATTTTAAACAAAAAAAGAACCGACTTTACTTAGGCTCTGCTTTTCCTAGAGGAAGTGCCCGAGTTGCTGTAAGAAATACTGAAATCAAAATAGGTGTGTCTATAATAGTTGAAGAGTTCCCTCTATTTCTCCAGGATCCCATCATCGAATCCAAACCTGGTGACAATGGGACCAACTGTGAATACTCTTCCAAACAAAAAAAGAATTTTCGAAATCGGATCAGCCGTCTTCCAATAATCGATGAACGTACATAAAAAAAAGATCCCGACGAATTGAGAACCTCCTCCTTCGAAATCTTGAAGTCAGTTGAGAAATGCTTTCTGGAAGCTATCTGGTGGTGGACCTCCTAGTGACAAGATTCATACTAAATAGAGACGTAAGGTGTCGGCTGCTCCACCGATTTTATACCATATGCCAGCTAGAACTTTGCTACTGTAGTTATCTTTATTTACAAATAAATACTCGTAATTGAACACAGTGGAATAAGCGTTTCTCTTTTATTTTAAATTAGCGAAATCTATCTGAATCTAGGAGGGAACTGCACATGAATTCTATTAGGACCAGCAATAAGGCGTGCGTCCACCGCTGACATATGTTATTCACATACACACTCACCCACCGAGCGTTTTGCGCCATAGAAACCAAATTATGCTTTATTATGCTTTTCGCAGTCGAATTTTAAAAGTGAGTTATTCAATGAGATCCTTTTTGTGTTGTTTTAATGTTTGGACAATTGGACATTGGACTCAAAAACTGCTGAATAGATTTAGATGAAATTTTACATGTAAATAATGTACTGGTAAAAAATAATCTATAAAGAAACATGATATGTGGTACCATTTACCTTAGAATTTGTTATCTAAGGAGTTGAAATGAGAGTTCAAAGCACGGGGTACAAAGCGAGAGGGGGGAAGGAGGACATTGCGAGGTTAGACACTTAGGTACACAACTCTTCTAGATGGACATCAGTCGCTTGCGTTACCATAGTCAGAGTTGTTTATGCATATACCACTATGTTATCTAGTTTATTCAATTTGGTTGTAAAGAAAAGGTATTACCTATCTCAAGGTCATATTTACACTGGTTTTCCTGAGGCCAATACATAGCCAAGTGCTTCTAACAGTGTCTATATAGTAAATCAGACCGATAGGATCGGCATTAGTGCGAACAGATCGCTATCCCACTGTGCTGGACAAAACGCCGTAACTCAGTGGACAAATCGTATAAAGATATGACGTTTTGGAATAGAACAGTGTCGTGGGCGGCCGCCTAATATGATGCTGCGTTGAATTGAAAGTGCCGTGAACTTAGGTTGGTTACGCGTAATACTGCGAAATAGCTTTTTATAGCACATTTGTGGTAATTTTCGACACACGCACACACATACATTATTTTTTTTTTTAGATATATTTATTTATTTGCTACTGACCGAATCGCAAAATTGCGACATAAAGCAAGATCTAGATAAAATGTATAAATTCTTCTAAACAACATTGATAAAACTACGTACGAGTATTACTCGTAATTATATGTGGACGAGTTTAGTGCAAGGGACCACTTTGTCGATTTACAAGGACACTTTTTTCTTTCACAAATAGATAGTGTACATTGTGTTGTTTTAGAAAGTACTAGTAACTCCATATCGACAAAGTGGTCCCTTTGTCCGTACACTGGTACATACAGGGTGGCCCAAAAATACGTTGACAAAGATTTATTTTACTTTATTAAGTGCTTACATACAATTAAATTAAAAATGAAAACTGCAGTGTTTTTATATTTTACACACATTAATTGTCTTCAAAATGTGTAAGAATATAACAGAAGACTAACTGAATTCGAATAGCGTTCAATTTCAAAATTATTACTTTTTAATTTTGTCAACGTAATTTTGGGCCACCCTGTATGTAGGTTCATACGAAATAATAAATCATCACGTTAGAAATGTATCTATCCTTAAAACTAGGCAGAATCTGTATTTTATGTTTAGAATAAACAGCACCGAAGTAGTTAAGACAGATAATTTCAAATTGTATAAAATTACATTTAAATGTTTTATACAATTTTAAATTATCCATCTGAATATGTATCTATCTAAATACACATCTAAACGTTAACGGAAAAAATGACGCAAAATATAGACCAGTTTTTGCAACCTGATACCTAAATAAGTTTTGTTGAACGAGTTCATTGACATATCATGAGTACCCTTACATAATAGTTACGTTGATTGATAAAACACCTATAATCAATATAATTAACGGCATGCGCCAGAGACGCCCCGCCCTATTGATAACCTAGGGTTGCTACACTTACTACTTAGGGCCTTATCACACTTGAGCGATTTGAAAGCGATTTCTATACAAAACTTGTACGCGGCGAACTCGCGGCGTGTTCGCTCCCATACAAAACTCGATTGCAAATCGCAAGTGTGATAACGCTCTTAAAATAAATAAAATTGTCATATCAAGTGTAGAAAGAGTATCGATAGTCGATAATACTCGTTGATTAGTACCATAGACTTAAATATATAGTAGACGGCCATAGCCTAAGAACTTTTTGAGGCTCCGAGTATTTAGCGCCATGTAGTTCAGAGCCACGAATAACGTACTAGTAGTACACTAGTCGTTACTAGGTGGCGCTGATTTTATCTCATACATATTGGCTCTGTTTAGGTGGCTCTGAACTAGATGGCGCTAAATACTCGGAGCCTCAAAAAGTTCTTAGGCTATGGCCGTCTACTATACTATATATTTAAGTCTATGTTAGTACAGAATACCGTTTTACCTGATCAAATATAATAAAAAAATTGGTTTATATGATTGTAGATGTAACTGTAAGAGATCTTTTTGCCTATAAAAACAATGGCGTGCAAATGACGTGCAATGCAAATGAACCACCGGTATATCTTGTTAAATTACTTTTTGCCGTACTTTCCGATCTACATATAAAGTACAAAATGTGTTTAAAAATTACTATAGTTTACAAAAGTTTTTTGTGCCTTATTTCATACATGGTGCTCAAATATTAATTCTAATTACAATTGTATCTGTAGTTGCCAATTGGCAACCCTAGCGAGGTCACGGGCGCGTGCGCGCGCGCACAATGGAGCGCTTTTGTAAGCTATCCTGTCATCGCTACATGCACGGAGCTTGCCGATTTTATTCACGGCATCGGCATGGCGTCGTGGCATGTAAGGAATCGGTCGTACAGCATGATTTTATTCTTGACATGTAAAGAATCGGCCGTACAGCATGATTTTATTCATGGCATGTAAAAAATCGCCATACAGCGCGATTATACTCACGGCATGATGTCGTCGCATGTAAGGAATCGGCTGTACAGTGCGATTTATTCACGGCATGGCGTCTTGGCATGTAAGGAATCGGCCGTACAGCATGATTTTATTCTTGACATGTAAGGAATCGGCCATACAGCGCGATTATATTCACGGCATGATGTCGTGGCATGTAAGGAATCGGCCATACAGCGCGATTTTTTTCACGGTATGGTGTCGTAGCATATAAGAAATCGGCCGTACAGCGTGATTTTATTCGTGACATGTAAATATTCGGCCGTACAGCATGACTTTATCCGTGACATATTACATTTTATTAATATTGACATCTACAACATGTAAATATTATTTTCACAATTGTATATAATACATTGCTCTAAATTATTTGATTTATTAGCTTGAGATAATTGTAACTAACGCTTCGAAAGTGCTTGTTGCTATGCCTACTCAAATAAAGACATTTTTGACTTTGACATACCCTTCTTTACCAACGTCACTATACGTCATACGTTTGCGCGCCAAATAGAGCCAAACAATCCTACTTTCCCACATACGTAATGAGTCCATTCCTATATGTTTGACAATAGCCATTGAAATCCTTAAGGCGGCCACAATTTGTCCGCTATGGCTAAACGGTGTAGTTGGGCCATAGTTAGGCTCGTCTCGGAGCGGTTATGGCTGGCTTCAATGCACGAGGCAAATGCAGGGAGCTATTGTGTTTGACTTTTATGAGTGGTCGATTCAGTTGGCGATAGTTAATTTTAGGTAGGTAATAGGTACTTAGGCCTATGCACAGAGAATGATGATCAGGTATGCAATATGCAAGTAACTCTTTAACGAAATTACCTAGAATACTCATAAGTAGCAGGCGCATAAAGTTACATTACACCTAACACTTACTTCCTCGCACGTCAATTGTCAGAACAAGGAATCTAACTAACCTATGTACAGTCACCATCAAATATATCGGAGCAGCCAGGGGCACTTAAAAATATCTGAACAACACCTCTATTGTCAACACGATAAAGTTCATGTCCAGATATTTTTGAGTACCTTGGCCGCTCAGATATATTTGATGGCGACTGTTTCTATTAGAAAAATTTAATGAATGATCGAATGAAAAGCAGAATCCGAAATTCTACCTATTCTAGTGACATGTGACATCAGGGGCGGATCCAGGGGGGGCACGCAAGTTTTGCATACTATGGGGGGCATACGGGCGGACCGCAAGATTTTTTGTGAAGGAAGTCCCCCCCCCCCTGAACAAAATCCTGGATCCAAGCCTGTGTGACATACATAGTTATTTTTATAGTCTGTATTTTTAGGTATTTAACTAAAAGTAAACAAAATCTACCCTCCAATGGCTCCTTAAGCCACTTGAGGGTAGATGAAAACATTACATGATCAAATAATGTAGGTTAAAGTCAGGTCGTTCGTTCAGTGACAGGTCTAGGCGTTTTTGTATTTGGTTATGTAATACTCTTTTTGGTTGGTTAACCAATAAATGTTATAACTACCCGAGAATGTACAAATTGTTTGTTTACTTTTATTTAAATACCTCTTTAGGTATTTAAATAAAAGTAAACAAACAATTTGTACATTCTCGGGTAGTTATAACATTTATTTATAACTATAGTCTGTATCTTTATACAGACTATAGTTATAGACATAAATAGTAACAAAACTTGCAGGATTGTTTATGGAGCTGTGTAGACCCAGACCTGAAGAAACGAATATTTTCTCACTTTATACATATGGATTGTTATCGATCGAATATTTTCTCACTTTATACATATGCATAACGCGTGACTAAAATACCAACATGTTGACGTTCCTCTAAACAATATGGTACCAGTACACACATAAAGCCTTAACTCCACTCGTAAATATAACAATCGAAAGACAATCTAAACTCCATAAAACTTAACAGTAAACTCACTACTGTGGCGAGAGATAAGCCTATTCAATACGAATGTAACGCGCGTTTGAAGCTTTTTTGGACGCATTTAGCGTACAGTGAATTTAACTTCACCTGTATCTCTCCTCTATCTGACCTCATTACCTCTCATGGCCAATATGGCCATACCTTGGGCTGTTCTATTACCTACTTCTAATATTGGTTTCGGAAATATACATGATGCTTATTTCAATATACTTGGCCCTGCCAAAGTTTCAATTAAACGAAACAAAAATGTCCCCGTAATATTATTACAACCAATACCTGTAGGTACAAGTAATTTTCTATATTAGTTATTTAGGAAACTATCTAATTGAATTTTATTTTTGTAGTCTAATTGTATTTTATTTTATAATTGAGTTTTTGTAGTATTTGAGAGTAGTTTTTATTTACTCTTAGGTTTTTAGGATAGTTCTTATCATATTTATTGTTTGTTTGACGTATTGTGATTTTTATTGTCATTGTATTGTATTCTGGAAAATTATAAATATTTTATTAACATACTTAATTATTAACTCCAATTTACATCGTGATTATAATTACTACAGGAAAATACGTGATATTTTAACTTTACTTTTCATATAATATACTGACAGGATAAATATACGTTTTCCCTAAACAATGCGTTTCGAAAACTTTAAAACATGTTCATCTATCTGGGCACCGCTGCTCAACTAATTACAGATGTAATGACAATAAAATTGTAAGTTCCTTCCCTTTCCGAGTTGATTGTTCGTGTTCGGTGTTGTGTTCCCGTTTTATTACTGACCTATACCCGGCTAACCTAATAAATGTTTCATATTATGGGAAAATATACTTTAAACGTAAACCATTAAGGTTTGTTTACTAGTAGACATAATGATCCTCTTAAACTAATGAACGGGAATTTAGTTTATTTTAAAAACAATGCTACGCCTACACTTAATAAGCACAATTGTAACAGGTATATATGAATTTTGCAATTGGTTAGGGCTGCGTCATCTACAACACTACTGTAACAAAACTACTGGTGATCTTTTTAAGGGCATGAGAGATATCATTTTCTAAAAATGAAAAACTAACCTTGATATTTATCATGATAAAATCAAAGACCACAAAAGCAAAATAATTAAACATTTAACCCCACCACTACCTAATGTAAACTGTTTATTCAATTCAGTGTATAAGCATTTCCACAACTATCTTAGTAGTTTTAGTTTAAGTTAGTATAAGTTTTATTAGTGTATTGCTTAGATTGTATATCATTTGCTATTTTAATGTTTTTTTCACTTCACTTCATTTGAATAATAGACAGGAATATTGTTAAAAGTAAAATGACGTGTTCACCTGTAATTGGGGTGCATAAGTACCCATACACATCATAAGGTATTTCTGTATCCCACTTAATCTTATGTACTCTGTTGGTGTCCCGTATAATAAATTATTTAACTACCTACATATTTACTGAGGCTATCATGAAAACTAAAATGATAATACATTATTTAAAAATTATATTCTATGTATGAAATTGAAAATTAATCAGTTTGTAAAGAACAGTGTTGTACTAAGGTACATTTTTACTATCGATATTATATGTGTGTTCATTTCACAGAACGAGACTCACTTCATCGCAATGATGCTGCAGTCGTCTAAGAACGGATTTATTCCAGAATTGGAACAAGGAAATCGTACATCGCACTTTGTTTCTGAAGATTATTTTATGAAGTATCTGCTGTCGTCAGTGGCAATAAACAGATGTGCTTATTAAGATGTAGCTGAATAGTTGCAAAGCAATTAAAAGTAATAAAATAATTAAATAGTATTGTTTTATTGATACCCTTTTTGACGATTCTTCAATACTAAAAACACATGTTATCCTTCATAACAATTATTTTATCGATATCGATAAAGTGTAGCTAACAGGTAGGTACAACGCTACATACTGCTGTCATTACATCGGTCAATCCGTGCTTTTTCAAAGCCGAAATGACGTAATGTCATACAAGTTCCATATGACATACGACTTTTGAATCAGGTGAGGTCAGGTGACGACTTAACTGTTATTATGGCGATTCTAACCTCAAAATCTTAAAGAAATTCGGCTTTTACGCTTTTCTGTGAAGTGTCCGTGGATTTCTGTTAATTGCCAGGAGTTTTATTTTATATTTGGAGCCTAACTATATACCCCTCATGTTTGTTGAGTCTGGTGCCAAGCTTGTATGGAAGCGGAACATCATCCTTTCAACGCAAATGCCCATACTACATAGAAAATGTTTATTTAAAATTTCGAAAGTTAATTCCTCGGCTACACGGCCTCAGTATGCGTTTCATGCCCTTCCCGGTCAGTAATATGTGTACGGAGCCCTTAAATGGTCGTATTCGAGTGTCCGAGGCGCAGACAAATCGCCGCTATAAAGTGCGCATGAGATGCACATTTCCTTTAGGGTTCCGTGCAAGGCAGAAGATTGGGCGAGAAAGGATTTTAAAGTTTGAAGACTCATCGCTCGGTCTCAGGGGTTGTAGAGGCATCAGCGTGACTCTGCCTAGGCAGATTCCACGTCTGATTGGGGGCGGAGTGTAGTGGTGGTATGGCTGGAAGGGACGTTCTCCCGGAAGGCATCCCCACTACACGGGTGCCGGGGTAGGGGCGTTTGTCCTCCTGGTGCCATGCGGGTGGGACCGAAACACCGGTCCCGGCTTCCTCGAGGTTAAGGGAAGCCAGTGGCGGAGAGCACGCTGGTCATGCTACAGCGTGCTCGTTTTGCGGAGAGGGTTCGCCCTAGGGCAACAGTGCTGGTGGTGTCGCGGTGACAGGCTCGCGATCCCGTTGCATCACCATTAAGGCACGGAGAAGGCAGCATCCCAGAGTTTTAGTGGGTAGGCCGGTGCAGACCGGAGAGTCCCACATAACCAATGCGTAATATCTGGCTCCACCTCGGGGGCCTCATGTTACGTATCGGTATGCGTAAAGCATTTCTCTGGGCCAACAAAAAAAAAAAAAGGGGTTGTAGAGGCGGTAAAGAAGATGTGGACTAGGTACACACAACGCCTCACTAGGTATACACTTTTGAACGTTATTACAGCGGAATAAGGTTCAAAAGTGTATACCTAGTGAGGCGTTGACTGTACCATCGGGTTCATAATTGCATGGCCAATTTATCAATGAATTCATTCATAAATTGCCCATGCATTTTTGCACCCGATGGTACATTAAAGCTGGTTTAATCCAAATTAAAGCTTTGGAGAAGTATAAAAAGTGATGTGCACAGTGCTAATAAGTGAACCAGTGAACAATGGGTGAGCAGCTGTATAAAACTGTGCTTTTTCTTTCCATAAAATCCACGTGAAAAAGAATGAAAATATGATATTAAATTATTGATGTTGCTTTTTTATTTAAATTTAAATTGTGTAATAATTTAGCCATACGATAAATAAATAAATTATATCGCCCGCTTGACCTCAAGCTAATAACTTAGTCCTACGGATCAGTTTTCAATGCCCTTCAATACAGTGGTGACATTCACAATAAATTCAATACATACATACATCACCTCAGTATTGTGTGGTATTGTCAATAAGTAAGAACTACCTAATGTTTATTCAAGTGTTCCAATATCTTCAGAAAAGTAGACTTTTCGTGAAGCCTTTGAGGTGGCATGATGGTCTAGCGGTATGATTCTCGCTTTGGGTGTGAGAGGTCCCGGGTTCAAATCCCGGTCGTGCCCTATTTTTGGCCCCTACTTTAATCGCAGTGTACCTACTACTGACATTTTCAAGTTGAAAACATGCCGTAATGAAATTGGATTCGCAATAGAAATGTCATAATTACATTTACGTCACTCTGGGTGGTAAGTGAGATTTGCCGCCCACGGACGCAGGAGAAGACGTAAAATTGTGTACGCACCACGGGCGGTAATAAAGAAGGCCTCAGATCGCTTGTCTATGGCCCTTATCTTCGGTTTGAGCCACAAATGCCTGCGATCTGAGCCGTTCTTTATTTTACCGCCCTAGGTACGTAATGTACTATTAAATTATCATGATTCATACTAATATTTCAACAGTTTAAGACAGTTAGTGACGCACCGCCAATACGCAGTCGCGGACCGATTGTAGGTACCTGGATACAAAACTCTTTGAAAAATGACGCTTTATGTGACTAATTAGAAGTATTAATTACTTGAGTTTAACCGCTTTTAAAAACGATGTCATATTATGTGTTAGTTTTAAAATTGGCACAGACTATCCTAAACCCCCTTTCGTTGCTCCAACAAAAAGGAAAACAGACACGCAACATTAAAAATCAATTTCTCGCGGCTGGCCGCCCAATCCGCTCCATAAATTAACTGATTTTTTGATTCTCTTTTTTCTAAAGTTTATGCCTTGCACTCCGCCTTCACCGGCGCGCAATAATATAATGTGGCGACGCGATAATGAATGCCCCATTGTTTTCGCCGGAGCTGCTTACACGTCTATGATTTGTATGTTCGCCAATCGTGAGCGATAGGTGAATATATAGCTCATCTATAGCTTAGGTCAATAGGTGTCTTTTTAACCGACTTCAAAAAAGGAGGAGGTTCTCAATTCGACTGACTTTTTTTAATCATTATTATTCTCTTTATTTGTCTTTTCTCTTAAGTCAGGTTTTTTACAATATTTTCATAAAAGTAATATACAAAATACATCTAAAACATACAAAAACAATAAAAACATTATAAAAAACCTAACCTAGGGTGCCGCCGGCAACGGAGCAAGGCCCAGGCTGCCGGTGGTTAGGGCCGCAGAGAGAGGAACCTTCGGACTATACGCGCCGTGTCCAGAATTACCGCCTTCTGTATCTAACCCTTGATCCAACCACAACCCCGTAGCGAAAGTCTCTCAAGATGTTGGTCGAGACTCTTCGCTATGAGACCGTTTGCAGAAACAACTATCGGCACAATGATCGCCGAATCATCATAATTATTATTATTTTTGTATGTATGTTACTCGATATCTCCGTGAATCGTGAACCGATTTTCATTTTTTTTTTAATCGAACGGGTAATTCACCTAGGTGGTCCCATTGTCACCAAGTCGGGGTCTGATGATGGGATCCTGGAGAAATCGAGGGAACTCTTCAACTATTATAGGCACATCTATAGTCAATTCACTATTTTTTACAGCAACTCGGCCACTTTCTCTTGGAACTTGGAATCCTAAGTGAAGTCGATTCTTTTTTTGTTTAAAATTATTTAATAATAAGCTTGTGCGAGATGATTTAGTAGGCAAAACTAAACAACCTTTAATATGGGACCAACTCCAAAATTTCAAAAAAATTTTTGGCTGTTTCATACATTTCGGCCGATCAGTCAGACGTCAACGTTTTCTATGGAGAGGCCATTTTTTTGCGATTTCGTTGTTGGTCCCATAGAAATAGTTGTTCAGTATGACCTGTATGACTAACCTAATCACCTCTCACAATATGGCTAATAGTTATTGAAAAAACGCTCTGTAGATATGACCATACCACTTAATCATAACGTAGAGCAGCATATGTGTGTGTATAAAAAAAATAAAAAATAAAAATTTGTTGACAATCTTACACAAATCAACCTAGTCCCAAACTAAGCAAAGCTTGTACTATGGGTACTAGGCGACGATATACCTACTTATATAGACAAATATATACTTAAATACATAGAAAACACCCATAACTCAAGAACAAATATTCGTGATAAACACACAAATAAATGCCCTGACCAGGATTCGAACCCGGGACCTCCTGCTTCGTAGGCAGGGTCACTACCAACTGGGCTAGGAGGCCGTTAAATATATACTTTATACTTATACTTTAGAATCTTTAAAACTGGTATATTTTTCGTCATCAAAACATTACAACAATACTTTTAACCGGAACCCTTCATATCTTTAAACACTTTCGTGTTTTTATTATTTTATGAATCCTGTATTTTTAAATGAAGTCGTCCAGAGGGGTTTGACAGGATCAGATAAGTTAATTCTTATCTTATCCGATCTTATCTTCCAAAGGGCCGCAGTGGCAGATCACGTCCGTTAAGTGCTAATGAAGTGGTTAACAGACAATTAATATTCATTGATTACGTTAATGGAGAGAGGAAGTCACGTGTAGGTCCTTACGTGCAAATTACATTGGTGTGACCAAAGAGAATTATGTACCTAGAGTGTTCTCTCCATACATGGATAAATGCGTATATATAATAAGTTTAAAGCGAGCTTTGCTAAAAGTTATTATTCATAAGATTACAGCTTAATACGTATTACCATTTAAGTGTGCTTAAAACTTGCTAAAAATGAGTTTAACCATACCTCCCATACGACTTATTATTTAATGAGTAGTTTTGGTGTGACAAAGCTGTGACATGTTGATTAACTGGGAGATTAGAAGATGCAGGTGGGTTTTTGTAATTAATACATTTGGCACTTGAGTATATTTTACATCATGAGCTTATTAAAATGGCTGTCATTAAAATACACCAAAATCATAGAACCCTACTATGCTGGAAGTATGCATGGACTTTTCACTGGCATGGTCGCCATGTGGAGCAATAAGTAAAAATTACTTATTGATCTATTGATTGCTCACAAGATGTGAATAAAACGTGACTTATTAATAGTGACACTATTTTGAAATATGCATAAAATGCAACCTAAAGGGATAAGTTCATCGCTTTCTTTATTCTTTCTTATTCATACCTTTCATATTTCATGCAATATTTACTCCTCAAAACCCTCTCCTCAGTTGATGTACAGTCGCCATCAAATATATCGGAGCGGCCACGGTACTCATAAATATCTGAAGATGCGCTCTATCGCCTTGACAATAAAGGCGTTGTACAGATATTTGTGACCACTTTGGCCGCTCCGATATATCTGATGGCGACTGAACGACACGTACAGTCGCCGTCAAATATATCGGAGCGGCCAAGGTACTCAAAAATATCTGAACATGCACTTTATCGACTTGACAATAGAGGTGTTGTTCAGATATTTGTGGCCACCTTGGCCGCTCCGATATATATCTGATGGCGACTGTACCTTGATAACTTTTAACTAAATGTTTCTATCAGGCAGACATTGGCAAAGCTAGCAATGACTTAACTTCGTTCATTCTTCGAGTATTAATTAATTTAAGTTTAATAACTTTCGACATACATAGACTCGATGCTCTGTTTTAACTTTTAACATGTTGGTACTTAAGACTTTCATCAATTAAGCACACAACAAATGAGTTTTAGTCAATAGCCATCACAAGACAAAGGCTGCGCATGATCAGAACATAATGGGAGTGAATAGGATTTAATGAACCATCGTCCACTGTAAACGGAACTTAATTTAAGCCTTAATGCCTGGACATAGGGTCTACCTATCATCAGTTAAGGGTGCTTTTAAAACTTAAGGTTGGGTCAAACGCGGATTTTGTTGCATGGGTTCCGTAAAAAAACTATGGTTTTCTTATATGTTACGAGGAACCAAGGCGCCTAGTCAAAATTAAAATAAATCGGCTGTTTTTTTGAGAATGTATACATATCAAGAAAAAAAGAAAAATTCTTATGTAAAATGGGTTACTCGCGTAATTTCAGCCGGTTTTTGCACGATATATTTAGGGTTGCCAGGTGTCCGGCTTTAGCCGGACATGTTTGGCTTTTTACGGGCGTGTCCGGCCAAATATTTGCTAGTCCGGCCTGTCCGGCTTTTGTTAGGCTTTTCGCCTGACTGCCGCGCGAGTGGTACGAGTCGAAAGTCGACCGCAAGGATATTTATCGCCTGGGGAGAGTTGACGTCAAAGATATGTTTATACTTTTGCCCCTTATTACAAACGAGTAAGATGAAAAAGTGTTAACATATATTTGACGTCGACTGTACTAACGATCACTGTACTAAGCCGCGGACAGAAGGACCAGGCGAAACTATTAGGGTTCCTAGTTCCTGGTTAACAAATAACCCTAAACATAAATAAGTAATCGTTTCTTTTATTATAAACTGTTGTCCGGCTTTTCGAACAACTGTCCGGCTTTATAAAAGGCTAAAATAAGCTATCAAAAAAATTATGTCCGGCTTTTAGGGTAAAATGTCCGGCTAAATTAAGCGCGAAGTCCGGCTTTTGTATTTTTGGGTCTGGCAACCCTAGATATATTATGTCTCAATCATTTTACATTGATAATTATCAGGAGCGAAACAAAATTAAGCAAAATTCACGTGAATGACCCGTTTTTATTTAGGTAACTCATGGGTAGTGCAATCGCATCGTCTCATATAGAAATTTTCATTTTCGTTCTCCGTAAGTGTAGCAATATTAAAGCATATTAGGTAAAGTTAATAATAGTACCTACATTACGTACCTAGGGCGGTAAAATAAATAACGGCTCAGATCGCGGGCATTTGTGGCCCGAGCCGAAGGTAAGGGCCATAAGCAAGTGATCTGAGGCCTTCTTTATTACCGCCCGTGGTGCGTACACAATTTTACGTCTTCTCCTGGGTGTGAAGCGAGATTTGCCGCTGCGCCCGTGGGCGGCAAATCTCACTTACCGCCCAGAGTGACGTAAAATATAATTTGCAACAATCTTTCGAACACCATGTGTTGTATAACAAAAATCTAACATAATTATGGCACTACTTTGAATAGCTGCCTTAGCCCTTTTACTCTTTAAAATGCATAACATTGATTTAAATTGGTTTTTCAAACATAATTAAGGCAGAATCCTAAAATACGAGTCGGTAAGAGATTTTTAATCACAAAAACTAAACGAATCGTGCGTGACTGATTCTCGGTAATTTTCTAGTGGGGCCGAAACATGCTTGGGATTGGGATGCAGTCAATTCCGCTGGGCCATACAATATTTGGATAAAAAAAGGCTGAAGACTACATAGTTGAGTTTACAAAAATATGTGACGTCCCACGGGTGAAAGTACCTTATGGCGGTTGGCGCTTACGTTGCGAAGCATCGCATTAGTATTGCAGCGTCGTTAGAAATAGCGTAAGTTCCAACCGCCATAAGGTACCTTTTCTCGTGGAATGTCACATATATAAATTTATGGTAATAAGTAGAATATGGTTACGTGCGTAGCAGTGGCGACGCTTCCATAGAACACGATTCATATCGGCTTGCCTAAATTTTAGACACTATAGTATCCTCAAACTAGACGTGTGCGCCGCGCCGGCGTGGCGTAGCCGCGCCGTGGGACCCACGCCGCCGCCGCCGCCGCGGATTTCAAAATCCACGCCGTGGGCCGAAATTTCAGGATTCGACAAAATTTTGCCAACGCCAATGTCCGATCAAGGAAAGTCAGATGAACATTTAACGACGTATATTGATGAATTAAACCATAAAAACATCTACGGATAGAAATAGTTAGGTTTGGGTTATTATTCCTCTCACGGAAGAGACGAGCAAGCAGGTTTCCCCCCAGGTCACTTTGCACAGACCACACCAATCCCTACGCATCTTTATTGAACAGTGTGTACAATGGTAGTCAGAGCTTTTCCTGGCATTTGTGGACTTTAAAAAAAACCTTCGACACCATGAAGTGGTCCAGCCTGTCGCAGGAGCATATCCAAGTTCATCATTCGCTCCTTGTACGAAGGTAGTACATGCAGGTTGATCCATGTAAAGGGAACGCTATAAAGATAACTGCCGGTGTGAAGCAAGGATGCCTCCTATCACCGGCATAACCACTGTTATTCGAAATTCTCCTCGATGATGTGATGAAAAAAGTGACTGGAACACCAAGAGGCATTAACTTGGACACTAAGGAGCTGGAAGATCATGATTACGCCGATGACATCGTGCTGATTTCGCTATCTCTAGCCAATATTAAAGCTAAACTCGAGAGCCTTCAAGAGGAAGAAGTCATGGGCTTGCGAACCGACGTAAAACTGTTGACATGCGAGTGAAATTAGATTGCACGGAACATTTGTTGCTCAAAAACGAACGCCTGGAATCAGATTCTAAATTTGTGTATCTCGGAAGTAGTACAGTAATATATCGATGAGGTGCAGACAAAGGATACATCGAGAGCGGGATTAAGAAGGCAAAAGCTGTATTTGCTTAACTCAAGCCTGTTTGAGATTCCAAAGTGCTTACTCGTCGCATTAAAATCTCCCTTTTCGAATCCATTGTCAAGTCCGTGCTACTCTTTGGCTGCGAAACCTAGAGAGTGATAAAGGGACTGACACACAAATTACAAGTGTTTGTCAATAAAATCCGCATCTTCTGGCTGAAGATTAAATGAGGATTTGCGGAGTATGGGTCGTCAGTCTTCTATCACCCAGAAAGTAGTATGGAAGTGGAGATGGATCGGACATACTCTTCGAAAAGGAGCATTCAATAATACCAGTTTCGCTTTTGAGTGGCTGCCTGCGGTGGACGCCCTGCACACACGTAGCGGAGGTGCGTAGAGTTAGAGACCGAGTTGCGACCCATAGGACTGAGCTGGAGAGAGGCCAAGACCAAGACGGTTGCTCAGGATAGAAAGGCGTGGAAGCATCTTGTAGAGGCTTTAACCGCTCACCTCCCTTCCCTACGTAACTAAAATAGTGTCACCAATCACCAAAACCAAAATCGTATCACCGACAAAATTTGCCAGAGTACAAGAGTGTTTTCGGTCTCAGGGTTGATCCTTAATGCTGAACTGTATGTTTGGACTTACTGCGGGTCAAGAAAGGATCCTAATTTACCACAATTATGAAAAACATGGACATAAATGCAATTTCCGTAAAGAAAACAAGGCTGTGGTGTACTAGAAAAACCCCTCTTAAATTAACAAACAACTTCAAACATTATTTTATGTTCCCTATTCGTCAAAAGTGTATAATATTTAACATATTTTGAATATGAACCAATACGTAGGCAAAAGCGACCTTGACGCCGGCGTGGCGCAGCCACGCCGCCAAAAATTACCGGCGCGCCGCCGCCGCGGATTTTTATGTCGGCGCACACGTCTACCTCAAACCAAACGGACGACTGCGGTCATAAAACTTCTCTTTCACACTTGCACAGCCGCAGCAAAAGTGAAGGAGACAGCGCTATGACCTCAGTCGTCTGTTTGGTTTGAGGATACTATAGAGTAGGTTTCCTATAGCTCATGAATAACTTTTAGGCCAAATTAAGCGCCGGCTTGCCTAAGATAATTTTGACCCGCCGCCACTGGTGCGTAGCCACCAGCACTAACAATTTCTTATAGTAGAAAGTACAAATAATCGAGTTAAATATGTTTAGCTATTGTACTTACGATGCCCAAATCCAGACAATCATTGCTTAGTACTAAAAATTGTATGGAAGCCGACGTGAGCAATCACTTAAGTGCCGTGATATTAATGTGTTTTTAATTTAAGTTTTTGTGTCGCTAGGTGGCAGTAATGGTTGTTTCTTAAACGGTCCAAGATTTATTATTGAAAATAATTAACTTGGTTTACTGCCTATTGCGTAATCATTAGATACAAGTCGCAGCGCTAGAATGATAGAACTATACCTCGTTTTTTTTTTCAGATTAGTCAAATAACGGTCGATTATGAAATATTTTTTTTCAGCCATATTTGGGCAATGTTTAAATGAGACTACTTTTTTTCACTATTAATGATTCGCTTAAGCCAATAAGCTGCAAAATGGCAAATTTAAAAGTCGTTTTCATAAAAATCGCACGATTTTCTAATCTGAAAAAAAAACGAAGATAAACGGGGTATCGCACGTTACAGACGCCACTTTGATTCTTAAACTTCAAATTGTGATAATTTTAACTAAATAAGTGGATTTAGCTTATTAGATCCTACATACTCTGGTGCTCTGGTGAACTTATACCACTCGCCCTGCACTCCGAAGACTCCATGTGGCTCTGGCTCCAGACAACAGCGGCAGCCTCCCTTCACCGCGACACCGCCATAGAACCCTGGCTGCAGCCGGTGGACTCCTTCCCTGCCTCACACGGCAGCCGGAAACTTGAAGTGGCTTAAGGCCATTACGATCTTGGATACCAAAACATATATCAAAACAAAATATGGATTCAAATGAAATACCCCGCCAGCTGAAAGAAGAAATTGTTTTCATTAGCCATGTGGCAGGATTAAACTCATTAAACTTGATCCAGCAAATATCTGGCTTCTTACCAGCAGGAGATACGAAACGTGTATCTAATTCATTGCTGCAGGCTTCCCTCCCAGCCTCAGGAATCCCACCAGCAGACTGAAAAGGAACCATGTGGTCAGAACAATACAATGGGCACCAATGGTGAAAGAACTTTGAAGCAACACTATCTCTACTTACGGCATCAACTGAGAAATATTCAATCCATCAGTTATTCCGCCCCCTGCGGTTAGGATTCCTGGTATCCTTTTCTCAAAAACAATCACTTCATGTGACGATGAAATGGGCTAAATACTGGAATACAAAACAGCCTGTATCGGCTGAAGACAACAAGGAAGTGACCTCCATACGACCTGGAGTTCGATTTTTGAATCTCACCGGTGCCTTTTTTTGTATGCAGCCGATGACTATTTAGTACGAAATAAGTCACCCGGTGAGATTCAAAAATCGAACTCCTGATGCTGGGGATGTCAGCATCCAACCCAATTTAATTATGACACTAATTAACCGCACGTGCAAGTTAAAAATACCTTAAAATTTAATATTTGTGAAAGTGGTGATGTCTGTGACATAGTTAGTGCGATACCTCGTTTTGTTATACCGTGGAATACTAATAAATGTCTGTGACTGCAGTGCCAAGTATTTTATCAATACATATGTTTGTACAAGTGTTACCTATAAACTTCAGGAAAGTAGGGTTTTCATGAAGCCTTGCAGGTGGCATGATGGTCTAGCGGTATGATTCTCGCTTTGGGTGTGAGAGGTCCCGGGTTCAAATCCCGGTCGTGCCCTGTTTTTGTACCTAATATGATATGATATGGTTGTCATAAATAAGTGTCTATGTAATAGAGAGAAATAATTTTAAACTAAAAAGAACCGACTTCACTTAGGATCCGCTATTCCAAGAGGAAGTGGCCGAGTTGCTGTAAAAATAGTGAAATCACTATAGGTGTGCCTATAATATTTGAAGAGTTCCCTCGATTTCTCCAGGATCCCATCATCAGACCCCGAGTTGGTGACAATGGGACCATCTAGGGGTCATACATGTTCGATTAAAAAAAATTTGAAAATCGGTTCACGATTCACGGAGATATGGATCCGAGTAACATACATACAAAAAAATAATAAAAATAATAATGATAAAAAAAATCTGTCGAATTGAGAATGAGATATTTTTTTGAAGGCGGTTAAAAAATGGCACCGGAGTTACTTGTTTTAAGAGTATTAAATGACCGGGCACAATCTTTCCACAGCCAGCCTTTTACAGAAACTCAAAAAAATGACAAACCAGAAAATCTTTGTATTATATAAAATGACCAAAAACAACTTAAAAGTGCCGCGAAATTATAAGAAAATGTCGCAAAAAGTTACAAAATGGCCAAAAGTCCCACAATGCGCAAGCGCACCATATAAGGGGATCATTCTACTCGCTTACCCTAGCAAGAGTATCATAGTTATGTTAACCAGTATAAATGTGGTATCTGATTACATATACATTTCTTTTAGCATTAAGTCCGCAAATTGTACTATTTATTTCTCTGTCATAAAGACTAAAGGAATCAATACACTCAATGAAAATGGAAAAGGGTCACTTTGTAAAGCCTTGTTAATATTTAGTAACCATATGTCACGCTTGAGTATCTCGAGCTCATGTTACATTGGCGCCCGAAGCTGTGTCTGCGCGCACGCAGAACATATGGTCCGCGGTCAAATCCAACGTTTGTATCAGCCATATTAGGAGCGGCGAGGAATCCGCGCTGACAAATCACCGGCCAATTTGTTCACAAAACCGACAGGTACAGGTTGAGCTAAAAGGTCCTAGATTTATGATAAAATTTTCTTCAGTCGCAGTATGTTTTTAGGAATGTCTAGTTACTGGTTCAGAGGGACGTTAAGAGAAACAGGCCGCGATCTTTTATGGGATGGACCGATCAAGTTACCTCTTTAGATGCCATCAAGAAAGCCTGAGAAGTAGCCCACAGGGCCGATAACGCTCAAAGGCGTCATAGCAATGTTAGTCATTTGCAAGACCTCAAGTAGGGTAGTCGGATCGGCAATCCGAAGGACGCGGGTTCGAATCCCGTGATGTTCTAGAGTTAATTTTTTCATTGTAATGGACTTCTGTTTCCAATTTGTGGTAGTACCTATAGGTTTTGTATGGTTCGTCTACGCCCATGAAATGAGCGTAAAAAAGACTAAAAAAACCGTAGTCAAATCTAAAAAAAGAACTAAAAAATATCATGGGTGATCAATTCCATTAGATTCGCTGTTTTAGCAATTTCACTCCTTAAAAGATAATTCTATATTTCTTAAAACTTAAATAGCCTCTATAAGTGTAAACACAACAGGCACGTCAAATAAATCTGCCTCCAACCGCGAGAGACAATAAAAGCAATAGAAAGCCACAATATCTAACATCCGTCAAGTGACCATACCTAATACAGAATCTGAGCCTGTAACCAGTAGACCCAGTATTAAAGGCGCAATAGATACGGTATAAAATGGAGAAAATTGCAGTTCAATGGAAATAAACCAGCCCTTTCATTTGATAACGATTTTACAAAACTTTTATTTGTAATTTACATCCAAAAGTGGGGTTCTTGTGCGTAAAATTCATTTATTTACGTTACTCATTCGTCTATGGGCCACCGACTTACAGATTATGTATAAATATATTAGGGTTTGCAATCCGAATTATCCGAATCGTAATTTGTATGGAATTATTCGAATAGTATACTATTCTATAGCCATACTATCCGAATAATATTCGGATAATGCAAACTCTAGGGATAATCTTACACACATCAACCTAACCTCAAACTAAGCAAAGCTTGTACTATTTATGGGTGCTAGACGACGATATGCATGCTTAAATAGATAAATACATACTTATATACATAGAAAACATCCATAACTCAGGAAAAAATATTTGAGATTAGCACACAAATAAATGCCCTTACCAGGATTCGAACCCGGGACCTCCAGCTTCATAGGCAGGGCCACTACCAACTAGGCAATGGAGGCCGTTAAAATTATGGTACTTTTAACATGATTCAACTCAATAGATTTGTGACAATTTAAAATGTAGACATCTAATGCCTAAAAGCACATAGGAGATAAAAATAAGATATCATACAAGATAAACTTTGCATAAAATCCATTACAAAGGCTCTGGCCCTGAAGCAAAAATTATTGGCTCAGATAAGCTAATCTTTAACTGCATTTATTCTACGTAGATACAGAGTAGTTTGTACATATAGAGTAGTATAACTTCAAACAAAAGTAAGTAAATGCCCAGGCTTCGCGCAAATGGTAAGGGTGATATTACTTATACTCGTATCAGTACTTGCTTCATAAAGCTTTCACTACTTGTAAATACAATTAATATATACTTACTTAGGTACATTGGACGTCGAAGATACATCATTGTTTATATTTTTACACCTTATTACAGGAGTTAGGTGTAAAAGTGTGAACGTATCTTATTGACGTCGACTACACACTAACTAGGTTCATAGTAGTACATGTAAAAATAAAAGGGTACCGTAACCTCGGGGTACTTTAGCCCTGGAGGGTAACTTTGGCCTTTGGAATTTACTGGGTTCCGGTTATATAAAAGATTTCAATTAATGGCACATTGCCATGAGGTTGATCAAAAGTAACCGATAACGTTTTTATCTTTTTTATCAGACCTTTCTATATGTAATTTTTATATGAGCCAAAGTATCCTGAATTTGGCCAAAGTACCCCGAGGTGACGGTACAGGGAGTAGGGGGAAGTGTAAGGAGTTATAGGGGTATAGAGAATACAATCTAAAATCAATAAAACATAACAGTGAGATACTGACGATCTAGTCAGATTAATGTGCATTATGAACAAGCTAGTAGTTTTGCAGTCAAAATTATTCTCAAAGTAGTTTCCGAATGTTTTGAAACTCATATTGATAGGTTACTGTAATTCTCCCTACACTGTGAGATGAGCTAAGCATTGCTTTTGCATCTATGCTTTGCTCCGTAGGACCGTGACGAGATATCTTCCGATTTGCGCAGGACATCTATTTGCAATTATAATACACTGGCGATAGCTTAGGAATCTGCATTTCTGTATGTGTGTAAATAATATGTATATGTAAGGAAGGAAGGAAGACCAGCGCCAGGGTCCTCAAGCGTGCCTTGGCATGAAGCTGAGTGGAGACCTCTTCAGTCACGCTTTATAAAATACAATTTATGTCAGTGTTTAATGCAAAATAACAAATTTTAAAATCGTTTTCCCAAAAATCGCATGACGACAATCGCACGATTTTTCTAATCTGAAAAAAAAAACAAGTATAGTTAAGTTTTAATTAAGCGTTTCTGAATAAAGTTCTTCTATTCTTCTATGTACAGTCGCCATCAGATATATCGGAGCGGCCAAGGTGGTCACAAATATCTGAACAACGCCTCTATTGTCAAGGCGATACAGTGCATGTTCAGATATTTTTGAGTACTGTGGCCGTTCCGATATATTTGATGGCGACTGTACGAGGAAAACGGATAGGTTTGTATAGAAATATTTACAAAAAGTGACTTGTTTTGATTGGTAAACTAGATAGATGTAATGTATTCGCTATATCAGCAGTAGAACGCAGTCACTTTAGGTCAAACGGTCAATGTTCTAGGAACTTGAATTTTACGAACTATAAAAATTATTCAGGAAGTCGCGTGACACCGCCGTTATCAATTATTTTAACTGACCATCACATTTACGAGTTTTAATACTAATAATACATTTTCTAACAAGCGCAGCGTAGGACGTCCACCCACAAGATGTCCGACGACCTTATAAAGGTCGCCGGAAGACGCTGGATGCAAGTCGCTTCCGACCGATACTTATGGAGGTGCAAAGGGGTCAAAGGGGAGGCCTATGTTCAGCAGTGGACGTCTTATGGCTGAGATGATGATGATGATGAATAAATTTTCTGATAATTCCCATAGGGAATGTTCTGATTGGAATTTAAATTCTCGTGTAAGTTTCGGATACCGACAATCTTACTGAGTTTTTGAGAACGTTCTGCAACTTGTAAATTACTAGGTCAAACTGCTAGGAAATGATAAATGATAATTATCATATCCACATGAGGATTTATCCACACATCCACATAGCCTCAATAAAACAAATACAAATAACGATAATTTTATTGCTGATCCGTGAGAATCGATTAAAAGCAAAAAGGCCGCATCAGTATTCATTGCAGACAACAATTGCGAGGCAGTCCTAATAGAGCCTGTAATTTGTTATAAGCGATTCTGATAAAAACGGATCGATTATACGATGGTAGCTATTTTTACTTGCACTTGTTTGTACAGGATGTTCAGTGAGGTTGTGCAAAATGTATAGTTTCCAAATCTTGTACGGAAAAATATAAAAGAATTGATTACATAATTTTTGCTCTGTAATGTAACGGTTACATCAAAACGGGTTTACCTTTCATCGGTAAAACGTGAAACGTTGCTACAGTTTATGATGTGCAATCTCTTCCGCATCTATTTTCCAAAAACTTCTGAAGATTAGTTAAAATTCAGGCGAACAAAAATGAATAAAATACACTACATCAAACACATAACTATATGAACTCACAGATAATTGAATGCGATAATCACACTCAGCGACAAAAATGTAATTTTTGGTAGATTTACATTTTAGCTTTCATTTTACAATTTTTATGAACTAAGACACCCTATATCTTCACTTCAAATTCCACCCGCGTGGCCGTCTCCACAGGTAATCCTCTCGCAAACAGAACAAAATGCCTAAACAAATTGCTGGCTGGGAGAGACCGCTTTTTGCACTAATTCGGCATTCCGAAATAAAAATTCCAACTCCTTTAGTAGAAACAAAAACGACTCGAACGACGTTCGTCGAACGCGACTGTGTTTCAAAAATGGAACGCAAAAAGGACGAGTCTTTTCTTTTTTAAGTTTTGATATCTTTAAACAGCCAGGGACATTTTGTAGAAACAATTATCGTTGAGGCCCTTAGAGCTTTAAACCAAGGGGAGTAGCCATTGACAGGCGTTCCCCTCTGCCGAATGAGTATGACCAGTGGTCATACTCATTGTATGGACTGACGTTTATTTGACGTGGCTATTTTGACGTTTCGCATACATTTGACGTTCCCCCCACCCCCCCCCCCCCCCCAAGCGGCAGACTTTTTCCGATAGAAATGAGAGCGCGTCTCGCATCCGGTTGGTTTAATAATCAAAGTTGAGGACACTTTAATTTGGGAGTGAAATTTGGTTTGTCCTTACTGAGAACCTTCAATGGCATATTAGTCATAACATAACAATACATTTAGTACCGCAGCCAGCGAAACCTGATCTGATGGGTATTTATTATATTCGTACTTGGTCCATGGTAGATTTGTAGTACCCTTAGTTCTGCCTAGAACGACGCGTTTTTCAAAGACTAAAAAAAAATTCAAAATCCTGGCAACATAAATACCAATTGTCAGTCTTTAGTTTCGCGCCGTCACGAACGTAACGCGAAATCCGAAAATATCAGTTTTTTAGTGAATTTCAGGAATTTAGACCAGGAATTATGTCTAAAATAATAAATGGAAGCTCCTTGATTTACTTCGAAAAGAATACGTATCATGAAAATCGAAAAACAATGAAATGTTTATGTGATTCTACGACGTGCTTGTGTCATCAAAACAAAGTGCATATCACATACTTAAATTACTATTTCTCGTATAATATTATTGCGTCCCATTATATACTGCGCTTTCGATAGAAAAACAAACGTTACCTAGATAACAGGGACTTAAAAGGTGATGAATAAGATTTTTTTTTTATCATAACCTCACTAAACCTGCGTTGCAGTACTTTGCAGTTTTAAACACTGTCACTTACGATCTAGTATGTTATACTGGTCAGCCTTCCCGTTGGAAAGGCAATATTTGTTTTAAACACTGTCACTTACGATCTAGTATGTTATACTGGTCAGCCTTCCCGTTGGAAAGGCAATATTTACGAGAAAATAACCCAAAATTTTCAATATTACGAAGATTAGCATTATCACATATTTATGTGTCGTAATGGGTTATGGTGAGACACATCTCATCTTTTTCCCGTTGGGAACTACCCGTTTGTGTGAAACTATAACACAATTTCTAAAAGTGTAATTGTATAACATAATATGTTATATTATGTTTTTCCTCCCGTTGGGAGAGAATGAAGGGTTTCCACATATTACCTATAAATTATTATCGAGAAAGCTTCACCCAAGCAAGCAAGAAATTGGCCACACAGCCCTCAGTCATGAGGATTCGACTTAGAAGAAGGAAATTATCACTACAGGGGTACCTATATATTACCTTTTCATCACTTGTTTTTTGACTTCCTCCCGTTGGGCAAGGATACTTATATTTCAACACATATGTTTAAATCAAGGTGATACCATGGCAACAATTTTAATATTGTTGTTGAAACTCTAAACAGTTGGGTTGGAATGAACACTCATATTTGGAGGATCCCGGATTACCTTACTTTTCACTAATGTGAATAAATTTGATTTTCAAAATTACTTATTATGATCTGAAATGAACTTCAGACTTATAAGTGCATAAGAAAGTTTACTCCAGAAGAACACGCAGAAGAGAATGGAAGAGGAAGAAATAAGGAGGCCCGAATAACAGATTACCTAGACTCTTTTACACTATGTGTAACATATATTTATATTTAATCCAAGAAGACAGTCAGGTAACCATAGCTTATATTGACTTGGAATTATAATGAGCCTTTTTGAAGTATTTACCACAACAGGAAGTTCCACAGATAAACTTTACCGTCCCTCATATGAGTAGTTTTTATACTTTTTATACTCTTGGATACTGAGGTCAATGACCTTGAACAGGTACTTAATGTTCTTGTATGAACTACAGTATATACCCTATTGTGAACTACAAGTAAAATGAATGCTCAAGAGAGTTAAAAGATCTCTTGTTTTTAAACATTCCTAATATTATTCAAATATGGACTGATGTAAGTGGTTTATACAATAAATGGAATAGTACATTCTTTTGGTAAGTACTTACTTGATTTTTAAATGGTCTTGACCCATTTGGTGGTGCAAATCTATTACGACCTAGCCTATGGACGCTAGCGGAACCAACTTCAGTGAAGTCACAAAAGTTTTGCAATACATGCATACATTCATATTATCTTTATAATCATGTCATCATAAATAAATCCATACATGTTTATACTATTTAGTAGTCAATAATAATAAGTCAAATGGAGATTACTCCTGTTCTGGCCTTTTTTTATTTAAAAATGCTGACTTCTGATGCGCTTCTTCTACCAAGATTAGTTTAGAACTAATTGTTTCACCACTTTTTAAAGAAAGTTAGGCGAAATATTAAAACAAGCTCTTGTAACAATTTCACATGAATAATACATTCCGAAGCAGTCACAGAACAGGTGAAATATGTGGTAGTTTTTAATGCAAACAAGATTGATGACTGATCAACTTGAAGTAATCACAGAACTACATTTTAATAACAATTTTATAATATGTGTACCTGTACCTACTTGCTAAAATTATATAATTATGGTGGTCAATACTCCAATAGTCATCAAAAAATGATAGATCCAATATATTTATTTAGTTACACTGATTTTAGAGATTTGTATGGATTGAGGATCTAAAAGCTTTATCAACTTTTATGGTATAAATTATATCCATAGGTGGGTATACACAAGTATCCAAAAATATATACAACCATAATGACTGACAAGTGGGTAAATTAAAAAATGTTTATCCTTTATTGTTGCAAGACACAGAAATATCCATTTGATGTACTTTATCAGTTCATTTTTAATCGACATTGTACCAAAAAATTTTGTGTTCATTATTTTTTATGTAACAGAAACATTTTTAAATATATGTGTAAATATCATACATATTTAGATGCTAAGGAAATTTTAAGTCATCAAGCTTTTTTCTAAGAGAGGTGTTGTGTGGATATAATACCTAGTGTAGGTACCTATCAATAGTGTGTATTCACTATTTATTTATTTTTATCATGTTACATGAGTAAGAGGATTGAAACCTTATAACTGTCCTAGTAAAAGAATCTTAGAATTCCTAAATAATCTCACTCCCTTACAGCGAGGGGTCGGGTCCCAGATGATAAGGCCAGTTAAAATTTAGATTCAGTAATTGACATAAGAAGTATCTTGCTTAACTCAAAAATAAAATACCTATACCTACCTTATGAAAGGACAATGAATTGCTGATGGAGGGCAAGTTACTTATGAACTTCACTATCTATTTTTTTCATAAATATATTATGAATGAGTGTCATATTATCATTACCTGTTGTCAAAATGGCTTGAGAAAAGTACCTACTTAACATTAATGATCTAGGTACCTGCACAATCATGAGCAGGATGTATTAAGTTGATATATCAACAATATAACAAACTGGAAAAATATAATAAACCTTAATCTGACTAAAACCTCTACATACTGTCTGGATTTTAAAATTGTCATTAAAATAACATGGATATAAAAATGAAAAAATGGTAAAATAATAAGCAGATGATATGATGATAGATATTCTACATATGTCAAATGTAAAAATGACCTTATAGACAGTGAGAACATGGTTCTTTTCTTTGAATATACTCTCTCATTTTAAAATAGATGCACTCAAGCCTGATCATATTATAAATATGGTCAACAAAATCATCGCTGATCTGACCGAAAATCAAAATCGAAAATCCATCACTCTGATTGGTTTAGACTTTCGTCTCTTCTTTAAGGATAGTTGTTAAACTGGTAAACATTTATTAGTAGCGGTAACCACCTGGAGAGTGAATATGAATAATCATTAAAGATTGATAGAAGGTTTTTTAAATATATATATATATTTTTTTTTTTTTTATGATAAATGGATATATACTTTCATAACTCATAACTATAGGTATCATTAAAATAATATACCAACTAGGATGAAGGTATACTGTAAAAGAAAGTGGCCATACCTATAAGTATCATAATTTCATTTCTTTACTTATTTATCGTTTTTAATGATGTCCATATATTAAGAATTGAATATAAAGTATATCAAAATAAATATATGTTGTATATTGACTGATCTATTTATAGGTAGGTTAGATAAGCTAATAGTCGACCCTGACTCTAGCTTAAATAATATATTTTTACCATACACATCACAACTTGTAGGTACCTACTGTGCTAGTAGCATTTCGCAGGGTAGTGCCACCGCCAAGACGGACAAAATTTACTCATACCGGTATTGCGTCTAACGCAGCTTAACCCTTTACCGAATACGAAACGAAATCATATATGACCGTTATTATTTTCAACTCTATCGACATGTATCAGAGTTCAAATTTGAAAGAATCTTTTTAATATTCATGCGGTAAAGGGCTAAGAGTTATTTATTCAACGGTTCTGTCACATCTACGCATCCAAATTATTGATACACTTGTAACAAAATTAATGAGCGGCTATCGCATAGTGTATGATATTTACAGTTCAAATTGAAGCAATTTTCATCATCATTCATCATTTCAGCCGAAAGACGTCCACTGCTGGACATACGCCTCCCCCACTGAACGCCACAATGACCGGTCCTGTGCCACCCGCATCCAGCGGACTCCAGCGACCTTCACCAGGTCATCAGTCCACCTTGTAGGGGGCCTACCAACTCTTCGCCTTCCGGTGTATGGTCGCCATTCGAGAACCTTAGTGCCCCAACGGCCATCGGTTCTCCGTGCAATGTGCCCTGCCCATTGCCACTTAAGTTTAGCGATCCGACGGGCTATGTCGGTTACTTTGGTTCTGCTACGGATAGTATCGTTTCTGATACGGTCACGCAAAGAAACTCCTAACATAGCCCTCTCCATTGCTCTTTGGGTGACTTTAAGCTTTTTAATGAGGCCCATTGTGAGCGACCATGTTTCAGAGCCATAGGTCATCACTGGCAACACACACTGGTCAAAGACTTTCGTCTTGAGACACTGCGGAATATTGGACGAAAAGATATGTTTCAGCTTCCCAAACGCTGCCCAACCGAGACGGATTCGACGATTGACCTCTTTCTCGAAATTGGACCTACCTAGCTGGACTGTCTGTCCGAGGTATACATAATCGTCTACAACTTCGAGCGTAAAGTCTCCGACTGTAATAGGGGTTGGTACTACATGGGCGTTAGACATGACTTTCGTCTTATCCATGTTCATCCTTAGACCAACCCTCTCAGAGCCTTTACTGAGGTCGTCGAGCATCGTACTTAAGTCCTCCATGGTCTCAGCCAGGACTACGATATCGTCGGCAAATCGAAGATGAGTGATGTACTCGCCGTTGATGTTGATGCCAAGCCTTCCCCAGTCCAAACCCTTGAAAATGTCCTCCAGGGCAGCGGTGAACAGTTTTGGAGAAATTACATCTCCTTGCCTGACTCCCCGCTGCAGCGGTATGGATCTCGAGTTCTGGTCCTGGAGTCGGACTGACATAGAGGCGTTCTCGTACAAACACTTCATTACCTCGATATAACGGTAGTCCACTTGGCACCTCTGGAGAGCCTGTAGTACAGCCCAAGTCTCGATCGAATCGAAGGCTTTCTCGTAGTCCACAAACGCTAAACAGAGGGGCAGGTTATACTCCTCAGTCTTCTGTATAACCTGACGCAGCGTATGAATGTGGTCTACGGTACTGAACCCTCTTCGGAAACCGGCTTGTTCGGGAGGCTGGAAGTCGTCTAACCTGTACGAGAGTCGATTTGTAATGACTCTAGAAAACAGCTTATAGACATGGCTCAGAAGTGTGATGGGTCGGTAGTTCTTCAGCAAGGTGCTATCACCTTTTTTGAAGAACAACACCACCACCCCTCTGTTCCATGCCTTTGGCGTTCTCCCTTCAAGTAAGACGGAATTAAACAGCTTCTGAAGGGCCATAAGGACCGGTTTTCCACCCGCCTTCAGGAGTTCGGCTGTAATTCCATCTTCACCTGGCGCCTTGTTATTTTTGAGCTGCTTCAGGGCCATTCTGATCTCGTACAAGCTGATGTCCGGGATGTCATCGGTATAGTGTCGGGTAAGCCTAGCTCTATGGTCATTCGCCAGGCTAACTTCGGGTCCACGAGTTGATCTATATGAAGCAATTTTAGTAAATAATAAATATATTTAGATTTTCTTAGATGTAAGGCTACCATACCATAATAATAAGAATTATTTCTAAGAAACTTGTGACACCAAAATATTGACTTTTTTAAAAGTAAAAGCATAGTTTTTAGCTCACAAGTCATATAATAAATATAAAGACTCAATTCAGCACCAAAAAATAATCATAGGTACCGACCACCTACTTCATTTATTAAAAGGTCTTACCTATGACGTACCTTACTAATGATATAGGACATATAGGTAAATCAACTATTCCAGAACTCTTTTACCTTCTCTTAGCGTGTACAAACAGATTAGGATTTTTGCACATCATGCTAATTGCCTGATTAAGTACCTACTATAATACTATACTAAACATATAACCTACTCATTATCTACTTGGCCTATCAAACAACATAAGTCTGATTTAGGAAGGTGCCTAGAGCATAAAGAAGCCATATTATTATAAGAATGATATATTAAATATTGGTTATCTTATTTATAATACAAAAATCAGTCTATTGTCAATTTTAGTCAATCATAAGCCCGCATTTGAATCGTCTATTTCCAATGTGAATATTATCAACTTATATTCATTTTTGAAGATGAAAGCCGTTAAATGTTTGCCAAGAATACGGGTCACAACTGTTACAAATCTGTGACTATGGGCTAAACTTTACATACTTACAAGTTTCTCATGGAGGTAAATTAAAAAGGATAGTTAGTGTTTTTTGATGTTGATCTCTCTAAACATCTACAAATCTACCATGGACCAAGTACGAATATAATTACAGGATTAAACGAACTTACCTGAAGTGAAGTTCTATCCTGATTATATGAAGACTTGGTCCATGGTAGGAGCTTCCCTCCCTCCCAAGTTAACATTAATAGTAATAATTTATTATTGTTAACTTCTTCCCCTATTACTTGTTTTATTTAGCTCTAAACTTACTGACAATTGGTATTTATGTTGCCAGGATTTTGAATTTTTTTTTAGTCTTTGAAAAACGCGTCGTTCTAGGCAGAACTAAGGGTACTACAAATCTACCATGGACCAAGTCTTCATATAATCAGGATAGAACTTCACTTCAGGTAAGTTCGTTTAATCCTGTAATTATAATATATCTCTTTTTTTCAGTGTAAACACAAAACACAAAATCTTTTCCAAAACATTATATAAAAAATATCGAAAATCCTAAACTTTTTACAAGGAGATGGTAAAAGTTTTCTGTTTAACACATTTTCCATAGCATTATGCTTTGATTTTCAACCCAATCAAATCTAAATACCTCTAACATATAAATCGCAGTTCCGAACGGGTGGAGCAGGAAGGGCGCGCCAAGACGGTCACAACATCAACACCAAAATGTTCCAACTACCATCCTCTGCTTTCTTAAACTCAATCTTACTTATACGTTAACAGGGTTGATATTCTTTCTAAACTTTCTATGCAGTTATACCGTTGTGGTGAGGAGTAAATGGGCTATGGATGAGCTTTATAGGTCACTGTTACGATGAGGTCATCAGCTGATAGGTACTAAGGGGTTTATGGGTAGATAGTGAACCCTTTCCAGGTACCAGTAGGTAAGTGATGTTCCACGAACTGAACTAGGCAAAAATAAAACGATATTACTTTTCCTAAAACCTCACAAAAGTATTCAGCTGGAACTTAAAGGAGTTTTTAATGGATATCTTATAGGTATTTTAACGTCATCTAAGATTTAAAAAGAAGAGTGTCAACTCAAAAATGTATGAGCAATAGAATGGTGATCCTTATAAAGACGTACAGTCGGCCAAAAATGTGGTCTACCACCCTACGGTTGTGGTTCGTTTGAACGTCATGAGACAACAAGGTCGTGCATGTTTTAAACTCCGTTAGAAAAGTGAATCTTAGCGATCGTTAGATCTCGCAGAAACTTTTGCCAAAACTGGTGGACCACTTTCTTGGCCCACTGTACTAGTATTACTTGCTATATTCTTGATCGACTTGTATTACTTGTACTAGGTATCAAACTTGTAAACTTGCAATAGGTACCGAAACTACAACCTAATATTATTATGTTTAAACAACTTCTTATTAGGAAAACTATACCGGGTGTACAATCCAAATGGGACAGTATGGAGAAGTCGGAAACTATGAGAGATAGCGAGATCTGTTCTTAGGAACCATGACGTCGATTTTAGATTTAATAATAATTACATTCAAACTTTTTTATTAACTCTCATACATAACCGGGAATCGAACCTGGTCAAAATCAATGTGTATAAATTCTGCAAGTCGCAAGAAGCACAACACTAATGGAATCTTGTTTAAATAATTGAAAGAAAAACCCACCAATAAGATAGTTATTTTATTTCAGTAAATGTTCAAAATGGTAGCCATTTGACTTGCCGAATTTATACACATTGATTTTGACCAGGTTCGATTCCCGGTTATGTATGAGAGTTAATAAAAAAGTTTGAATGTAATTATTATTAAATCTAAAATCGACGTCATGGTTCCTAATAACAGATCTCGCTATCTCTCATAGTTTCCGACTTCTCCATACTGACCCATTTGGATTGTACACCCGGTATACTGTAAACCAAAAACATATACTGACCCTACAACATACACTGGGCTACATATACTTGGGTCCATTTTGTGATGCACGTTCATATTTTTTTTGTTCTTATTGTTATATTGTCTCTCAATGTATTTGTAGTGTATAGGTAGTGAGCGTCAAAAATAAATGATTTTACTTACTTACAATATTACAACTTTTTGGTAAGGGTATAGGCACTGTAAATATAAGCCTCGGATAATTATATCGCTGTTCACCTTTGCCGTGACCAATTTTGCCATGACCCAAGACTTCGTGGGCACAAAATCCATTAAAATTCCTTCAAACGCTACCTTAGACACCAGAGGTGATATCACCGCTCACAATACCCAAAGGCTGTCAAACGCCCCATTAATTCACTTCTGTTGACATTTCCCTGAACTGGGTCAATTCCTGTAGGTTTTACACCGGTTTAGACGAAGAAGGTCCTAACAACAAAGTCGTAGTACCATCTTATAACCATTTGGTAAGGGTTGGGGTAGTGGGTCATGGGTTTACGATTTGTGGATGGGCTGATTAAGCTATCTGTGTCATGGGGATCTGGGTAAATTGGGTTTACGATTTGGGTTGGTGTGGTGAGTGGCGTTTTAAAATCGACACCTCTACTCGTATTTTAGAAGGCGCCAACTGGTGCATTGGAATTAAATAAATAAATAAATAATAATAGTTTTAGATGTGGGTAAATATGTTTTCCTCAGTCGACCCGTGACCACGAACGCTGTAAAGTGTTCGAAACGTCGGGATGTAATTTAAAATTCAGTATACGCGATATAATCCGTTCAAAGTTGTTTTATTTCATGAATAACCCAGTCCCACAGTAAGCTCAACAAGGCTTGTGTTGTGGAAACTAGGTGACGATATATATAATAGATAGACATATATAAATACTTAAATACATAGAAAACATCCATAACTCATGAACAAATATTCGTGATAGACACACAAATAAATGCCCTGACCAGGATTCGAACCCGGGACCTTCTGTTTCGTAGGCAGGGTCACTACCAACTGGGCTAGGAGCCAGGAGGCCGTTAATAATTAGATTGTATAACTAAGAGCATTGATTTTTTTCTCAAATTAATTGGTATCAGAAAGGGAAGAAAGCTTATAGGGCCGCTGGGTTTAAGGTAGGCCGAAGCCAATATGTCAAATTTAAAGTTCAATGTTTTATAGAGGAAACTTTTTGTAGGTACAGTCGCCATCAAATATATCGGAGCGGTCACGGCACTCAAAAATATCTGAACAATGGCAACCCCGGTATATCTGATGGCGACTGTACAGTCAGCATTAAATATATTGTAACAGCCAAAGTGATCAAATAGTTCTTCATACCATATATTTTGTATGGTGTGACAAACTATTTGGCTACTCTAGCTGTTACAATATATTTGATGTTGACTGTACTTTCATATATTAACATCATGTCCCTAAGTTGTATGTAAAATGAAAATGAAAATTATTTATTCCAGAAATAAAGTTTCCATATTGTACAAATTAAATATATAAATTAAAATTCTAGAAATAAAAATCTAAAAAATTAAAAACTCCATCATAGCCTGTAAAAGTCTCAATTTAATATAATTCAGTTCAATACTAAATACTTGTGGGTACGAACCAGTATTTACCGACGGCGCCGTATGTGGATTGATAGGATGTTTTAAGAGTCACCAGGACGCTCGCGTGAACTCGCGTCCCCATACAAACGTAGTTCAGCTCTCATTTTAAAACGACATGCTTTAGAACCACGAAATTTGGCATGGGCATTCTAGCTGTACAGATCTATGTCGGTAATTCGTTTGCGTTGCTAAAAATTACCGACATAGATCTGTACTACTAGAATGCCCATGCCAAAGTTCGTGGTTCTAAAGCATGTCGTTTTAAAATGAGAGCAAAACTACGTTTGTATGGGAACGCGAGCGTCCTGGCGACTCATTTTATTAATTGAATGAATGAATGAAAAATTGTTTATTTTCAGGCAACTAGTGGCCCATAGGTACCATAAAGACTAGCATACATATTACATTATAAACTAAAACTATTATTTTGGTGACACGACGGTTTTAATGAATGATAAATAAGTTTTTTCTGCACTTCCTAGTATTTCATTCCTAACAACTGGTTCTCTCTTCACAGAGCTACTAGCAGAGAGAATCTACTGGCTAGTAAAGAAGAGACTCACCACAATGGGTCCGTTGTTGCCGGTGCTGCTGAGCGTGGCCCCGAACCACTGGTTCGACTTCTCGTCGATCGGGTTCTGCTGCTTATCCCGAGTGTTTCCTGCCAACAATCAAATTATGACGTTTAAATTTGAGACTACAAAATACGGAACCATTACATACTACTAATCAGCTTTTGAATAGATTCATAACCGACTTGTCAATACTTTTTTAAGCATCCCATAACCCTAAATTGTTTAATTTTAGAAAAGTGTAGTCTAATCTTGCATTTCTGCCCAAATAAAAGCAATATGATTTTTTTTTTTGTAAATATCTATACCTATACTTGATAGCAACACTTTGCCTCCTAAAAAAAATGTTAGGTAAGTACGGTAAAAAAAGTACCTCGCGCTTTCCACGATTATGTAGATAAAAAAACGGTAATACATATGGCAGAATCAATATGACGACACAAGAAAAATGGCGGTAATAACTTAATTCCAGAAAAGACTGAGAGCCTTCAATTTTTACCGAAATGCATGATGGATGCCCTTTACCAGTTAAGTGCGTTTCCATTGATCAGGCTAATTATGGTCGAGCTTATTGCGTTAACTCGTAATATGATACAGCATATATCTCCCTCTCATTCGCGTGGAAGAGTTGATTACTCCATTCTTCATTTAATGCCTTTAAATAAACTTGTTTTATGCTATTTCGATGACTATAATTAATGACTTAAATACGTTCCAAGGTAGCACCTACTGTTACAGCGACAGTAACTAGCCCCTTAATTATTTAAATTTATAATTTCTCGATATTCTTAGCTACCAGTACGTAGTTAAAAAGTCACAATTTGTCAAGAGATCAATTTTCCTCCCTTTTAATTAAAAACGGCGTGTACCTTTTCTTTATTAATAGCGTGTCATGGACACAGACGGGGCGTGTCACCCGCGTCCCCCGTGGCAGGTCAAAGGTGTAAAGATCAGTATAATGACTTGAAAAGTCCACTCAATATCTGCATTGTATGTAATATAATACATCACTTTTTTGAAAAAGGTATTTACGTTATACGTTGTACAATAGTAGATTGTACAACAAGTGCATAAAACGAGCCATTTTACGCGAGGCGTTTATCTATCCGAGCGAGCTCGCGAGCGAGGATTGATATAAAGTCGAGCGTAAAATGGGTTTTATGGACACGTTGTACACTCTACTTTTTGCTTCGATTGCGAGAAAATAAAGCAATTTCAGGTTGTAACAGAAAATTACAATGAAAAATAAATGCGGTTCCCGCCTGTTAACCTTTTTTTTCAGTAGGTACGTGACAAAGGTAGTGTTTTTTTTTTTAAATAAAGTTTAGGAAGTTGTTTGCGTGCGGCTGTTAGACCGACTGCCTTGGTATTCGACGAAGATTTTACTTTAGGCCCAAGTGCATAAAATTGAGTTTTAGTCCGCCTATACCCAGCATAAAGTGAAACTTTACGAGCATGAGAAGTAAAAATACAATATTATATTCGAGCGATAGAAGCGTAAGCGCCGGTCGCCAAATTGCACCATTTGTTTGACCTAGGATTACATAATAAGTATACTTTGTTCTAAGCGGTTGATTGAGCCACATCAAGTATTACGTTATTTTGCGGCAGAGGATCCCAAATCTCACAAATTATATTTACGAGTTGAGTGTCGTTACAACAAATATGCTTTGGCACTGCGTGCTTACTATGGCAAAATAGTGCTTATTATTATAAGAACATTATTATGTTACTGAGAAATTGCTAACTCTAGCACATCACCCTTCATATTAGGTACGCATTAAAGATTGACATTGAATAATTCGTATTTTAATAGGTACCTCTATAAAAATCTACATGCATGTACTAAGAAACTTTAGCCTCTTTACTAGTTATTAATATATTTGTTGTTTTATTATCAATACCTTTTGATATCACGCGTCTGGAATAAAATATTCAAATTGAATTATATGGTTACCAGGTGCTCTACTTAACTTCTGGATTTTTTTTTATTTACTATGTATTCGCTGAGTGCATGATTGTGGCGCCATCTCTTGGGCAGGTGGTCAATCTCTTTTTTTCTTTTTTTACAAATAGGTGGTATTCCTTGCTTATATGAAATGTAACTGGCTGATTCACTATTTCGACAGCAGGGGATTTGCAGTTTCATTTCTTGTCACATTGAGCACTGCGATCGTTCTCGTTACGCCCACCATGCACTTCGCACATAGCGAATACCTACTGTTTTGACTATGACCATAATTTCTCTTAATTTTGTTTATGCACCGAGCTTTAAAAAGGAGTTAAAAGACTGTCACTAATATTATGTTTGTGCCAGGATCCTGCGCACACGGCTGTTATTAATACTAAGTGAAAGTACCCATTACTTTTCATTTTCGACGCGTCCGAGAGTAATGGAAGGCTGAGTTTTTAACTTTAATTTGGAAGGCAACATTGTAACCCTTAATTTAATTTATGTTGATATCTCAGGAGATAATCGATTCACTTAAAATCTGGAGCAGGAGGTATAATTTGTACAACTTTTACATGGGATCAATCTTGCTATACCGACAGCAAAAATCGTAAACCAATCGAATCTTAAAGCATTAACTAAGACTGCATTTTGTGTTGTGTCAAATCTACATACTTAATCAAATACGAAAACATACATCTACACTGAAAACATACATTATCCATTGTACAGTCAGCAGCAGAACTAGATAAACGATAGACGTGGTATTCAAAATTATCTTAGCTGCTTGTCAAGACAGCATCAATCTAACTCAATGAAAACAATTAGTTAATATTTCGTCAAATGTGGCAACTTTACCTTCTGTGGAAAGAAAAGTGTCGTAGAATGTATGAGCTCCCATATAAACCATGACACTTCTCTTTCCGGACAAACTGTATCTTTAGCATAGTCTACTATAATGTATCTGCTAACCTTAAATTTCAAATAAACAGATTAATTTTTTTTTACTGTAGCATGAAAATGTTATAATAAATATAAAAAAACTCATAAAGCCCTAAGATAGCTGCTAATCTTTTGAATGCAACGATTCCCTATTAAATCATATCATATTTTCTTGCAGTACACTATGGTAAAATTACCACAGATAACGTTACCAGGTTTGACACTTGTAATTTTTATTGCACTACTTAAACTTTTGACAAATAGTGTAACCACGTCATTTATGATGCTCGGACAGTATCATTTGCATATCGTCGTGTAATGACGTCGGCTAATGACCACTGGGCAGTCCATCAGGACGCTTCACCCCGCCTAATCACGGGCGGGTTAGGCTTTTAGAGTGATTGCGGACAGTCGCGCATAGTGACTTCATAAAAACCATGTACTTATTGAAGTTAATAACAGGGAAAAGGAAATATATTAAAGTAGGTTCACCTGTGGTAGTTTTTTTCTGACGATCCTAATGGCATTTTAATGTGCCCGAATTGAGGAATTAAAATCATTTAGGTATCTTTTCTTTGTGAGGGCAGCGAAAAAACAAAAGTGACAACCGATCAATTACAAAACGTAGGTAAACAAAGCCATTTTTTTAAGTTTGAGTACTTATATTATATGGTTTTTTTTATGCTATTTAGAATAAAAAATGTTAATAAATCTTTGTTGACTTAGTTTAATGCTCCTTAAATAAAACGAACATCTTAAAAAAAACTAAAACGACGATGTCTCTAAAAAAAGAGGAAAGAAGTCTTTAAAAACAGATATGATATGAAGTGTATGTCAACTTCTCACACCTTTCTCGTCGACAGTACTTGTCTAGCCGCTACCGACCTTCGCCTTTTGTTTTTATTTTATCCTACCTCTAATGGCATCATAATGGTCACAACACTTACCAATTGCTTGCGTTACTCATGCGGCAAGCATTCTTAAATGCAACTAACCTTCCTTTTTTAAAATATTAAAAAGCATATACCAACCTTATAGTATATATATTAAGCGCTATTTTTCAATAACAATATGCTTTGTGCCTCATAAATATAGTTTTGTAATATGGCAGATAATTTGTCATTTAAAATCTATTTCTCTTCTTGCGTACATCTTTTAAAATTTGACCGTAAGTTCAAAGAAGTAGGCATTGTATTTCATTGACTTATAAAAACGCACTTCAGTTTAATACGACTTTTGTATTCCATTTTCGTTTACACTTTCTAGTATTAGTCATAGTAAGTAACGCATAATGGCGTAACAATAAAGATTTCCAGCTTAAAAGCTTCCTTCAACTAATACATCTCTGTTACAACACTTCTATAAAATAGCTGTAAAAAAATAGACATATTTTTATGGAAGCTTTTACTGCCGCGTACTAAAAAAATTATATTTTCGGGATTAAGGCACACCATACACTTGAGCTGAATTAAGCAAATTTATAGACAAAATGCTAAAATTTGTCTAGGGTTGCCTAAATTTGTATGGATACCATAGACAAAATTAAACAACCGTAGACAAATTTAAGCATTTTGTCCATGAATTTTCTTAATCAGCTCAGGAGTGTCGTGTGCTTAAAGATTTGTTGTTACCTTAAAGAAAGCATTAGTGTCAATACTAAATCAAAGTGTCGATAAAAGAAGCAGTGAAATATAAATATACAAAGCCGTGACTATCTTTGCCGAAAATCGGCTTTATAAAAGAGATACAACAATAAATTTTTCAGCACCTCCTTAAGAACATCGCGAACCATTCCCGATAAAGGTTAACCAACTTAAACAACACAAACCAATCGATAATAGTCTCTATTCAAATTGTAATAAGGACTTGGAAAAGTCAGTGATAAGTTTGCGAGTGTGGCCTGTAATTAAAGAGCGTCGGATTCTGCAACGCCCCGTGTTTGTTTAAAAAAGTTAATGGCATCCAAAACGATATTATCTCTTACAGTTAATGGCTTCCCTTATACGATGTGGCTTGTAATTATGGTAGTCAAGAGCCAAAAATGCTGGAGACGAGCTCTCGTGGAAATATTTAAAATGTCCCGCGTTTTTGCGAAAACATGGTGAAACTAACAAATTGAATTTAAAGATCAATACATACTTGGTTTATTTTTGAAATATGTAGGTACAAAATTAAAACACGAAATTTGTACTTAAAAATCACCAAACCTCATGAAATGTCCCAATAAACCTTTCCACTAAAGAGTGTAGCCAACGATATAGGTAAATAAAATACGATATAAGAAGAAATTTCATCATCATCATCATCTCAGCCATAAGACGTCCACTGCTGAACATAGGCCTCCCCTTTATTAAATGAAGAAATGTCATCATCATCATCATCTCAGCCATAAGACGTCCACTGCTGAAGCATAGGCCTCCCCATTAAGGGGGGGTTTGCCATACGCGCCACGCTTGGCAGGCGGGTTGGCGCGCGCAGTTTTTTTTGTTTATGTTATTTAGGCTTCGGAAGATGCTGCTGCCCATCTCCCGGTATATTCCCTTAGCAGACTCCTACTGCAACCACGGGGCGATATGGTGGGGGACAATTCTAAGGCCGGGCACCCCACGGCAAATGAAGAAATTTATTCACCAAAAATAATAAAAATGCTTTTTGCTTCGGCTTCAACCCATTACAATTACAGTTTCGTATATTTACCCAAATTCCACTTAAAATTCTCCACACGGAGCACATCAATTTACCCAACCAATAGCCTACCAGAAATCATCGGCCATCAATAATGATTGACGGCTCGCCATTCTGTATGAAGACATAAGCTTTGACAGTTAACTGTTACGGGTATGGGCCATAATTAACCGTCCTGACAGCGATCAGCCTAATGTGATTGGCCGACTACCGTATTTGGGCAAGATATCATTTGAGGTGATTCTACGAAAGTAGCTTATAATGATCAATATCAAATCTTGGAAGATTGAAAGTGGTGAAAGCATTATTTGCTGTATTTTTTTAGATTATTTTAAGAAAGCAATATGTTTTAAGAAATTGTTTACTATGAAATGTGAAAAGGTATGATGGCTGTATTTTTAATTGAAAAATCGAAAAGTATCATTAAAATAAGTCATGGCTCTAAGATTTGCTCAATAAGTACAACGACCACAAATTGACTCAAGTGTGTATGGTATTACTAATGTAGGATCCATAATTCCGCGGAGTAATTTTGACAGCTTCTGGCATACAAAGTGGTTGTAAATGTATGAAAAGATCTGTCAAATCACTCCGCGGAATTATTGACTTTACCTAAATGACTGTCATCTAACTACCTACATAGACCTAATTGGGTTTAGTTTAGTTTCCTCGCCGTGTTTTCTTTCACCCAAAAGCTATCCGATATTACCAATTTAAACTTGAAACAAAACATACGATTTAGCTTATAAAATACCTAAAGAAGGCGTATTTAATAACGCAAAGCAAAACGTTTTGCGCAGAAATTTTAAAGCAAGTTTTTATCGCGCAATGTTTGATTAAAAAAGTGTGTAGAACGCCCCATTGATGGGTAACAAGAAGAGATTGAAGTGATTATTTCTTGCTTGTTTTTTTGGTCGCCGAAAGATGTATTGATGCTTTTAAGATAATGAAATCAGTACTTGCTTTGTACGGGATGTAATATTTTTATTGCTGGATGTATCATGTGTTTTTTTAAGGCACATGCTGAAGCACAATTATCTACATAGCGGTATGTTATAAGAGTTTAACTCTATCTCATGAACCAGTAAGATAGTTAGACTTGGTTTCTTTGTTAATCGGTGGAATAATTATTAAACTATACCTATAGTTACCTTTGAAACGGTACATTAGTAACTTAAGATGATCGAATTCCCAGTGCAAAATCCCATTGAAAAAACCAACATAATATTTTTATTTTATTTAGAACTAGTTTTTTTTTGCATTCTGGGAAAGAAAATATTCTTCAATTTAGAGCTAAATTTGGGCCTTCTGGAGCGAAAATATTTTTTAAATTTAGAGCTAAATTTTTGGGGACGAAAATATTTTTTTAATTATTTAGTAGGTACCTATCTTTTCACTGGTGATCAAACTAGATGCATTTGGTTTAAAGTAGAAAAAAGGGGGTATAACTATTAACTTTTCCTACACCAGTCGAAGATAGATAATTGCTAAAGAAAAAATTACAGAAGACACTGTAAAAAAACACAATTACCCTGCGGGTGTCATCCGGCCTTCCTTTTGTCCAGTAAAAACAATAAAATTAACGTTTGGATCTAATATTGTCTATGCCCATTATTTATGGCACAGGCAGCGGCGCGTGTAAACAGTAATGTGAAACAAATGACGGCGCGGCGCGTACGCACCCTCCTCGGCACATCCATAATAAGCGCTTCCGTCCGTGAAAACTTTGTTATGCACCTATAATTAATGTCAAAGGATCAACAGGAAATATAACAGCTTTGGAGCTATACCTAAGTCCCACGTACTTTTACGGAAAAAATGCTTTTAATGGTATTAGTGAACCTAGTTCTCTGCAGTTTTTGTAATATTTTAGAGCTTATTGTTTTTACGCTCGTCTCGCATATATGTGAAGTAGGTACCGTAGCTCATTCCCGGACTCGTAAGAGGAGCAATGGAATCAAACTATCAGAAAGTAAAATCTAGACACATGGTAGTGAGTCCGGCCAAGTTTGAGCAAAAGTGTGCTACACACACTTACTCATTCTAGCCTTTTACCTGATCGTTGATTCGTTTACAACTTATCTTTATCGCGACACCAAAATTATAATCGACATGTTCTCACGTATCACGCCACCTATTTTTGTCACACATCCATTGAATATTGGATTTCAATCGCCAATACTGTCAGAAATGCTGTCAATTCGACGCCGTCACGCTACGACACATCAGTGACAGTGGCCGCTTGACATGCCACTCATTGTCGAAATGTTGATTCAATTGTTGATTTTATTGTATGTTCGTATTCACAAAAGTATTGAAATAAATAATGATGTATCAGAGAAATAGTCAAATAAATTGTTTTGTAAAGAAATCGGTAGTAGGTAACTGTTGTTAATGGTAAATTAATATTTAACAGTAGCAATTGCGTTCTGAAAAAGATTATGGGTTTTTTGAGCATTGCCGAGACCTCTTAATGGATTCGACACGATAAGAACAAAAACATTCGGCCGCATACGGTGTTGAGTTGCATCTCAAGTTTCAGAATTTAAAAAAAACTGTACCTATACGAGTTCACGTCGAACGAAATAATAAAAACGATTTAACTGGCGTCTTGACTTGCCGTAAATTGATTTTATTAGATTATTTTAGAAATTGAAAGTCCACTTTTTGCTTACTCAAATAAATAAATAGGGGCACCTATTGACCTGGTGTCATGACTAACCGTCAAATGAGCTACAAAAATATAATATTTCTATCTAAATGCAGATGAAGGTACTGATTGAACCGTCATAGGCCACACCACGTCACGGCGGGGTGCTCGCCGCGCCCAAATTATACCAAACACATTTATATTACCGTATGCATAATATTAAACATAATCTAATAATAACGTGCATTTTAATAAATTTTATTTCGTGTGAATACGCCATATGCAACACAATATGGTTTGGAAAAAAGTTTACGTTAATTTACACGTTAAACACCTACTTACTAATTATATTTTTAAGTAATCTACCTACCTATAGATTTTAAAAATAAGCACATTGAATCTCAATGCATATCTAATTATTTGGGTAAGTAACTAAGTATAACATATGTACTCACTTCGTTCGTTTCATAAAACCACACTCGTGTTTTAAGGACCCCTATTACATAACAGTTACATAAACTACTATTCATACACACCCGTATATTATTAAATTCGGTAGGTACTTATTTAAATCAGACACCCTCACGTACCTAATCATTAAAGCTGTCAAGTTAACAAACCAAAACAACAGCTGCTACGAATCTAATTAATTACCAAATTAAATCACTACTAATAGCCTCGTACCAGCGCTATTAATCACTAGTTAATTATAAAATAGTCATCCTTCCCCATCGCATATTTTAATAGAAATACACATGTAATAACATGATCCACCGGATAGTGAAGTATAATCCTTAACGATCAGATTACAGCCTTTAAAATATATTTTATTTTATATAGTTTATCAGATATTTGTGTACGTAAGTATAAAAATGGTAAATTAAAAATTAAATTTGTGATTTTATTTCTTTCAAGCCGCAGCAGTGTGAAAGGCGCTTAGGTTGTCAAGCGAACCCCAAGCTGGGACAAACGCTAGGAGGAAGAGTTAGCAAATTAAATCTCTTACTCATATTAAATAACTTTATTGCCTATTTTCATATCCCCATTCAACCATAAAAGTCTTCAAAAAGTTTAAAACAATGTTTGCGTACTAATAGCATTTCACGACTTGGCGCAGTCACTGCACTGTGGCCCCAAAATTTGATTAAATAGTTAACATGCCCCGACGTTTCGCCTTAAGCAATCATTGTCAAGTACACTCAGCCACATTTGCCGCTAATTGCCCAACACGACAATATCATCGCTCTGTTTGTCTGCCACTTCAGACGGACAAACAAAATGCCCATCATCATACAAACATACAGAAATGCTGTATTAATCTTGACTGTAAATACTGCGTTGTTAGTAGGTACCTAATTAATATAACCGCAAATTATATACGTAGGTACCTAAAGTTATATTGACTGTCTTCACAATAACCACAATATTTAATTGAAAGAAAATAGGTACAGTCAGAAGTATGTAAGCGGCTGAGGTGTTCAAAATGAGCTTGACATGACTTTATTGTTGAGAAATGAGAAAGAATGAGAAGAAAGAAAGAAAAACATTTATTGCGAATTACTACAAACAGTACCACATCAATTTTAACTTAAACGCCTAAGTAAGTAAAAAGTACTTCAACTTTAAAAAATTAACAAGATTTTAAATAGTGAAGAAATAGGAGCGTCTGGAAGTCATTTTTAAAAACCTAGTGAGATTTTTAAAAATGACTTCCAGACGCTACTCTACTTTTGTTTTGAAGCTCACTGTACATCGGGTTCATAATTGCATACCCAATTTATCAATGAACCCGCTGTACATCTATTCGACTTGTAAATACCTAGATGGATTTATGAAAGTGACATTCCAATCTAAATCTTCTTACCTACTTAAGTGTAATTCTTGAATGTGCCATGCTGCCTTGCTCATAGTAAAAGTCTGACCTTCGATTGCATATGATAGCTACAAATCTAGTGGCCAAATCCCAATGGTACAAGAACGATTTATGAACAAGACAGGCCATAAATTCAAGTTTGCGTAAATGTAAGCTGATACGAGAACACACATTAGAGTCGTGAACGTGACAAGGGCTAACGCGGTAGTATTTGGCTTCTAATTGACTACTTCACTGGGAAGTTCAAAACAAGTATTTGCTTTCGTGAGGAACCTGTAAGGTAAAACTAGTATCATCTCCTATACACTGAATTTTTTTTGTTACCAGCAACCAAACTTCGTCTACTAAGTAACTTAAGTTTTGGGACCTCCAAACTAAGGCTTATTACTTACCTAACTGTTTTGTTCTTTAAGTAAACTTTAAGTTTTAAGCAAATAACTCCTTGCTGAATTTTTGTTATAACGAAATAGCCGAAGTAGTTCGCCTGTCCTTTTTTTTCAGTGTAATTTTTCAGTAAAAGACTTTGTTGATGGATTAAATTAATCAACTTGTGACCTGAAACACAACAGGCTTTTCCGCGAATCACTTCGTTCGCTCGTTCGTCTATTAGCATTAGGGATGTCACGAATATTCGCATTCGCATTCGTATGATGCGAATATTCGCATCATTTTTGACATTCGTATCAACATTCGCATTCGCATTAAATGATGCGAATATTTTCCGAATGCGAATGTGGGCAGAACGCATTCTTTTTTGACCGCGCTGACCCGGCCGATGGTCACATGCTTGCTCATACACAGGAAGTGAAAACGACGGTATCACTAGTCTCCTTTTTAACCGACTTCAATTCCATTGAGGAAGGAGGTTCTGCATTCGGTTTGGTGTTTTTTTTTATGTATGTTCACCGATTACTCCGAGACCCGTGGTTCGATTTGGGTAATTCTTTTTTTGATCAATAATATAGGACTCCATCACATATCATGTTCTGTATGAACTATGGAAGCATAAAAATTATGAGCAAGATTAACTTTTTTGAATATTGTCGTAACATTCGTATTCGCATTCGGACATTCGTATCCTGAATATTCGCATTCGCATATGTGAGAAAAACGACATTCGCGACATCCCTGATTAGCATCACTCTTTTTAGGGTTCCGTACCTCAAAAGGAAAAAAAACGGAACTCTTATAGGATCACTTTGTTGTCCGTCTGTCTGTCTGTCTGTCTGTCTGTCTGTCTGTCTGTCTGTCTGTCAAGACCATTTTTCTCAGGAACGCGTGGAGGTATCAAGCTGAAATTTATACCAAATACTTAGGTCTATTGTCCCTTGAAGCTGTGAAAAAATCAAACTTAAAAGCCAACGCAATCAAAAGATACAGTCGTTTATGCTGCTAATTTTAGAGTTTTCGGCACTTGCAAAACCTACGGGGTACTTCCAATGAACTCAGAAACTTGAAATTTGGCGCGAAGCAACGTCATATAGCATAGACAAAGGAAAAATTATAAAAAGTAGACATTTTTAGTAAAATCATACAAAAATATATATTTAAAATTTTAAACGTACTACCTTTTTCCTCGTAAACGCGTGAAGTTATTAAGTTGAAATTCATGTCAAATACTCAGGGCTATAGGACTTTTCAGATGTAGCAAAACCAAATCTTTAAGTCAACGCAATCAAAAGGAATAGCAATTTAAGTTGCATATTTTGAAACTGAGTACTCGCGAGAAACTCAAAACCTAAAGGGTACTTCCCGCAAGCTCAGAATCTTTAAACTTGGCACGAAGCAACGTCATATAGCACAGACAAAGGAAAAATTATAAAAAGTAGACATTTTTAGTAGAATCATACAAAAAATATTTTTTAAAATTTTAAACTTACTACCTTCTTCCTCGTAAACGCGTAAAGGTATTAAATTGAAATTCATATCACATACTCAGGTCTATTATATCTTTCAGCTGTGGCAAAAACAAACTTTCATGTCAACGCAATCAAAAGAAATAGCAATTTAAGTTGCATATTTTGGAGATGAGTACTCGCAAGAAACCCAAAACCTAAAGGGTACTTCCCGTAAACTCAGAAAATTGAAACTTGGCACGAAGAAACTTCATATAGCAAAGACAAACGAAAAATTACGAAAAGTAGACATTTTTAGTTAAATAGTACTTAAAATATTTTTTTCAATTTTAAATTTACTACCTGTTTCCTCGTAAACGCGTAGAGGTATTAAATTGAAATTCATATCATATACTCAGCTCTATAATATCTTTCTGCTGTAGCAAAACGAAACTTTCATGTCCACGCAATCATAAGAAATAGCAATTGCTTTAGGTTTTTACGGAACCCTCGGTGCGCGAGTCCGACTCGCACTTGGCCGGTTTTTTTTCCATATGCAAGAGCGATATAGAGGGAAATAACGAAATTTCTAAGTTCGCGTCCCTCAAACTTGAAACAACGTAATTTCATAATCCTCTACTGAGTTAAATTGATCAATTCATCAATTGTGCCATTATTTTGGTAAAGGCATCATTTGCAGGTCGGCGCTCACGATTGTATTGCTGGAATGAAATATCCTCCAAGTGGTATTTACCAAAATCACAGCACAATTTTATTGCGGTTGGTGCAATATTTCGTGTAGTGTAGGTACAGTCAGCATCAAAAATATGTATACATTTCGGCACTTATGTCTGTGGGGTAAGACTCAAATTCGTATACATATTATTGATGCTGACTGTACAACGTATTATAACAAACCAATACCTGCATGTAGGTAACATCTTTGCTAAGTCATGGGTAATAATTTAGCGGTCGGTCGTGATTCAGAAGCGACTCACTCCCCGTCCGATTCACAACTCACAAGCGACTCACTCCCCGTCCGATGCATCGGTATCACAACTCACAAGCGACTCACTCCCCGTCCGATGCATCGGTATCACAACTCACAAGCGACTCACTCCCCGTCCGATGCATCGGTATCACAACTCACAAGCGACTCACTCCCCCTAGATGCATCGGTATTCGGTATGCAACTATGCATGCGGCTATTTTCAGAGTTCCGCCTTTTATAGGAAACGGTGACTATTTGTCATTCGTTCTTTGGAGACACGGATACTGTGAGACAAATTCGGAATTCAAAAATCTTAACATGATTTTACGCAATACAGCTAGATTTTGTTTATAATTTAAGGAAACAATATCGTTGCAATTAACTATAATATGTACGAATTCTTTAGGTACCAAAAATATACTTAAACTAGTAGTTCTGTGAACCGTAGATTTCGGAGCATTTTCCCCCTTTTTCCCCTTTTCACCCTCCCTCGACACTTTTCTTTACAACAACCTCTGAGGAAGTGTGGGCTTGACCTTTTACCCGAAAATGATTGAAATCCGTCCATAAATAACGCGACAGCAAACTTCCCCCTTTCCCCCCTCATTTTCCCCCTAATCAAAAAAATGGCTCGACAATTTTTGGCAAATAAATTAAGGAACGTACATGCCAAGTTTCATCGAAATCGGATGAAAAATGCGACCTCTAGACCGACACTGACCAACCAACCAACCAATACACACACATCAAAATGCCAAATCGTCGTACCAGTGAAAACGGAGACGTTCGTCGCCTCGCTACGCTCGGCTCCTCAGTCAATGAAGATAATAAAACAGGGGTAAAAGGTGATCTTACGGGTAAAGTGCGAACTCTTCCAAAGAACTTTTGAGTAGAAAACGAAAATTAAAAATTAAAACTTTATTTTTGAACCACTCTTTGGGATACAATTAGATTTTATTTTAGTTTAACAGATTGGCTCAAAGGAACTGAGTTTGAATTAGGTATCTTATTTCCAATACTACCTATCTATGTAACTTGGTATCTTAACTACTGTTCAAGTAAACTAAATTTAAGATTGTTAATGCTTATGGGTTTTATAATGCTAAGAATATTAATACCTAATTCGACTAATGGCAGGTACCTATATTGAACTATAGAACACCCATATACCTATAGTAGCCCTCAACCAATGTGACGACCGGGGCCATAAAAGTCCACAATGCAACACAATGGATAACTGATAACGCGAGCTCAAGGGTTTTATGGCCCCGGTCGTCACATTGGTTGAGGGCTACTATAACTATCCACTTAACACAATCACTCATAAGCCAATTACCAGCAAATACCCAAAATACAAGCCAATTTAGACTTCCTCTGTCGAATTTAACGAACTTTTTTTTAATTAAAGTAGACACGTGACCGACCAATCAATCAATCGAGGATGGCCGCTATTATCCACAAGTGGGTAAGGGGCAAAGACTAGCAAACAGTAAAAACTGCTATTCTATAGAAAGTTTAGTTTTATAACATGTTTACAGATGCGATTCATACGTGCTTAAGAGTCGCCAGGACGCTCGCGTTTCCATACAAACGTAGTTTAGCTCTTATTTTAAAACGACATGCTTTAGAACCACGAAATTTGGGGCATTCTAGTAGTATAGATCAATGTCGGTAATTCATTTTCGTTGCTAAAAATTTTAATACAAAGAAAATACAGCCAGATACAGATTTACATACAAAACTTATTTTTGCTATATTTTCTTTGTATTACAATTTTTAGCAACGAAAACGAATTACCGACATAGATCTGTACTGCTAGAATGCCCATGCCAAATTTCGTGGTTCTAAAGCAAGTCGTTTTAAAATGAGAGCTGAACTACGTTTGTATGGGGACGCGAGTTCACGCGAGCGTCCTGGCGACTCTTAACAATAGATTACATAGAATTTTGTATACAACACTATAAAGTTATTCTTAGTTAACTATTATAAATGTAATGCTGTTCAAACAGTGTTGAACAGCCTTGAAAATATACCTATATGATACTTTGCTATCGCTAAAGAAAGTAAGATATGATTTATATCTTTGATGTTGTTGTATATAGTATAATGTTTTTTTTTCATTAAAGTTATGAGGCGACTTTAAGAGACAGTGCTTATTGAGTCTTGGCTACTGGAAATATGAAAACCTTAAACCTACTCATAATGCCTATGATATAACTAAAGTCATACCAACACAGTTACGATTTACTGCGCGGTAGTTTAAAAAAATATGGTTGTCTGTAAAGACGGTTTACGGATGATAATTTTGCGTGATAAAAAACATAGAGTGGATTAACGTTACCATGGAGATCTGTCCACGTGACCGGAACGGAACGTGACACTTTTTAGTGCATGCTACCCGGTGTTCATCCATTTATAAGACGTTATCACGTCAAAAAGCGTAAACTAAAGAACCTGCTTACGCGATACACACAATATGGTTTGGATACCAATCTTTCTTAGTCACTGGTCTCTGCCCCGGGTTCCATCCCGGCCGTGGCACACTTCCCACTGATTGACTGATGGTTGTTTATGGTCAGAATCTATTTACATACGTTAGGACACTCAAGTCTAATTTAGTTAAATACATTGATTGGTTGTAAATGATTGGTAAGTTTCTCTTATGGATGTAAATTATGAAGATGTTTATGAAATTGTTATTAATAAAAAAAAAATATTTAACACTACAGTCCACGATGCTCTTCACTCGGCAACAGATAGAGGAAGATGGCGCCAGATCATCAGAGAGAAGCTGTTGAGTCACCACGACCCTCAGTGATGAGGAAACCAATGCAAGGAGGAGGAGGGGGATTATTATCCTTCCTTTTTTTTATATTAAAATCTTTTGTCTTAAATTGAAAAAATATTTTTTACAGGAACTTTACCATCCACTACTTATTAAACTACTTTTTCTAATCGTATGAGCTTTCAATGAAAGACATTTATAACATAGACAGCGACAGAGGGAGATTACATTGAGGCACTTTTGGTATACCTACTCGTACCTTACGTACATATATTGGCTATGTGCGAAGTGCATGGTGGGGGTAACGTGAACGATCGCGGCGCACGATGTAACAAGAAATTGAGCTCTTGTCAATATCACATTTCAAAACATTTGACATCACCTATAGGGTCAACTGTCAAAATGGTGAATCAGCTAGTGACATTTCATATAAGCAAGGAGTATATGCCATTAATAATAAAAAAATCTTTTAACCCCCTGCTCAATAGATGGCGCCACAGTAATGCACACAGCGAATAGGGTAAATAGCCAGTAACTGGCCACCTCAAACTAAATATGAGCTCTTTTCACCTACAAACAGAATTCATTTTAGCATGAGGTTTTAATTACTGGCCACCCTTCAATAACTGGCCGCGTTATACTAAAATTAATTATGTTTGTAGGTGAATAGAGTTTATTTTTAGTATGAGGTGGCCAGTTACTGGCGATTTACCCTACCACTATTATTGATTATGTAAAACCATGAGAGTTGCTAAATTAATTTTGTGCCCAAAAACAAGCAGTGACATCATAAAAATCTAATTCCTAATTTCATTCCACTTGTGTCTTACTGATGCCAAATAAACCATAATTTTCGCATGCACATCAGCTGACTCCTTAAACAAATGCGCACTGACTGCGGGTCGTTGACCCGGGAATCGAAATAAATGGCGCCCGCGCATCAAAGGCGGCGTTAGGCTCGCCACAAACTGATGGAGACTGGAGATTATGACTTGGTGATGGAATGTAAAGAAAATGTAAACCATGGGGAGGGAAATCTTTGCGGTGTACTGATGACAGGCGCGGTCGCAGTCTGAAATTTTGGGGGGGAGTCACTAAAGCAAAAAAAATTTTTTGCAATTTTTGAGTGGGTCTTTTTTCAATTCGACACGTATGGTTTTGGGGGGGGGGCATGTCCCCTGTGACCCCCCCCCCCCCCCCCCCCCCCCCCGGGACCGCGCCTGACTGATGACAGTATGACAAAGATTTGTCATTATCACGAATGAAGTTGACCACACCGCTGCGAAGAAGATGTTGGCCGTTTCCACAGAAAAATAATAAAGTAAGTAAGTACTTATGATAAACACGCAACGCATGAAACACGACACGTTACTGCGTATACGCGGAAAGGCATTAGGCACCGGTACAGTCGCCATTAAATATATCGGAGCGGCCAAGGTACTCTAAAATGAACATGCACTTTATCGCCTTGACAATAGCGGCGTTGTTCAAATGTGACCACCTTGGCCGCTCCGATATATCCGATGGGGACTGTACGTACGATCCTAGACATATTGTCGCGTGGATACTGGTTACGTGACAAGCTAGGTAAAATAATTAGATGAACGATATGGCGGCAACTATAATTTAATACAAGTTAATATGTTTATTGCACACCTGGCCATAAAGTGGCTTTTTCCGCACGCTGCGCGTACGGAAAAAGACGCTTTCTGGCCAAGTGTAGACATAAAATGATGTAGACAACACGGGAGGTAATAAAGAAAGCCCTGGATCGCATATTTACGTCCCTCGCTTGCAGCTCGGGCCGCAAACTTCTGCGATCTCGGCCTTTCTTTGTTTTACCACCCTAGTTGTGTAATGTACTATTACGTCACTCTGGGCGGTAAGTGAGATTTGCCGCCCACGGGCGCAGCGGCAAATCTCACCTCACACCCAGAAGGCGTAAAATTGTGTACGCACCACGGGCGGTAATAAAGAAAGGCCTCAGATCGTTTGTTTATGGCCCTTACCTTCGGTTCGGGCCACAAATGCCCGCGTTTTGAGCCGTTCTTTATTTTACCGCCCTAGGTACGTAATGTACTATTATTTATTAGTCACGCTATCCACACGATAACTGCTATCGTCATTGAGTTGCAGTTAGTCCAGCTTTTATCTTCTATCAAAGTCTTCTGTCACATTTTAACAAGTACTTAAGTGCCAGAATGAAACCATAGCAACCATACTAATATACAAACGTATAAAATATAATACGCAATATACATATCCCCCGAAAACATAAATCATAGTTACTGAAGAAGATGCGTTTCATTGATTTACTCTGTACCGCGACGCACTAATGTCGCGATGAGTCGAACTCTGTATAAATGGTATGGTAGACATAACAAACTCAAACTGCATGTTTATCGTTTTTTCTACACTTAAAGCTATAAAACGTGTCATTTTATATATAAATTTGTATGCAAAGTGACCCCTTTCATTGCCTTTAAGTATACAAGTTCCAAGCAAACTTAACCCATTCGATATTTTATCGATTTCGTCGGAATGCGCAGCTCCCGGTTAACGATATTACACACATGGGACTTTCATTAAGTACCCATTTGTATGTAAAGCTGAGCATTAGGCAAAGATGGGCTACTGATGTTAGTTTTATTTATGTTGAGTAGTTTAAACTTTAAAAAGATACTGCGTTGAACGTTTGTAGGTATTTCACGTGACTTCATTACAAAATTTTAAGGCATAAATTAAATTTATTTACAAAATATACATTTTACAAAAATTTACCCGAACATCTCGCTCCCAGCCGCTCCCGGCACGAAGGTGCCCATAACACTTGCGGCATTACCACGTTACAAAATTTACAAAATTGATTGTATTACTTACCAATATGTTACTTTATTCGAACTTTTTAAGGGGTCGTCATATCGCTTACCTGAAAATAATGAATTAAAAGATTAAATACATTTTTTAAAATAATAATATAGGCTTATAGTACATTTTAGACTACATTAACTCTCAATAGTCCTTACGCCATGGCGGGTGCTGTCTCTGCTTGCGTCCCATGACACGGGCAGGGGTAGCATCCGCTAAGTGTACCCCTCACTTTTCATTAAATTGTCGAAAGGGCCTCTGCGCGTTGGCTTCGGCTCCGCATACGCCTCCCAAAGGTCCGGAACAACATTGTTCCGTGGTCGGGAAAGACATACAGGCTTGAAAATTTGGAGATAGTGTAGGCATATAGAGGTTCTAGCCGACAAACTTAGTTCTAACTACGAGAGCTATGAGGCTTGTAACGTTTGACTTTATTTCTTTTCAGTTTTAGACTCACCATTCCCACAGCAGATAGTATAAAACACAACATGAATCTATAGCACTGTATTTCATAAACAAATCAAATAGCTGACTTGGCAATAGCTGACATGGCAGCAATGAGGGCATTGTGGCGGTAACCAGATAGCTATTGTAAACCTGCCCGCTCGGCAAACCGCGACCTAGTGCTAGCCAATATTAAACAAAGCATTGTAAAGTATTGAAGCATGTAATAATTAATTAGATAATATAAATACGACTTCTGTACTTTCACATTTCATTTCTCAGAAGATTGAAAAATTTATAAACGCTAGAATACTAGGAATATTAATTAAATTTAACATAACAGTATTTATTCAATAGAAAAAAAGTAACATAACAAAGTTACATGTTTATTGTTTACCTATATAAACCAAGCACCGAACCGAACATTACATGTAACGAAAAGAAATTTTGGATTGAGGAACAAACACTAACTTTGCCATTGAACAACTATTGTTCCCATACATCGACATAGGTCGTGATTAGTTTACCAACTGCAAATAAGATTTTAAAGAAAAAAATTGTGATGGAACAATAAAATGAACTACAGTGCGTGATTTTTAAGAAGAACCTTCGGGAATCGGCGATGACACACGAAGGTAATATTGCTGTTCTGCGTTTTCATGTGTCACTGTTGATTGATACCCGACGTCTCTTTCTAAAATCCAAAGGTTCTTTTTAGAACTCACGGACTGTAGGTATTTTCTTACAAGAAAACATTGACAACCTAGTAAACTCAACCTTCATTTACATACATATTAAATTGTCAGCCGATCTTGCTTGGAACAGAACTAGTTTGCCAAAACCGGCACGTTTGTACGCCAAACAAGTTCCCCGCTGATGTCATTCTATATTTGCTGTTAAATACGAAGGTTTGCAAAAACTCGTTAACTTTTGTTGTCCAAATATATGACAGAAAAACGTTTATTGGTAGGTACGAATGTCGGAGCCGCAGTGCGACGCAAAAAAGGTATACCTTTACATATTATTAAACGATTTTCTTTGTGACACTTTTGGCTAGGTAATTGAACTACACGGAAAAAAAGCTTCCGGGATATTCTCAATCAAAGACATTATTATATTATGTTGAAAATATTTCCTCGTGACAAGTATTTATTTCCTTTAACAAAAATAAACTATAGTTTTGAATATAACGAAGCGAATATATTCTTACAGATTTTCTAGTTTTCTTTTACCTAAGATAATACTTGTTTCATTAAAGTACAATCTCTCTTATTTACTCAATATACTCTTGAAACAATACATTTTTGTATTTCTATTTTAAGAAAATATGGTTTTATTAAGCGAAGAATCATATTTTTGGTAAAGGAAATAAATACTTGTCACGAAGAAATATTTTCAAGATAGTAATAATGTATTGGATGGAGAATATCCCGGAAGCATTTTTTTCCGTGTATTTTTCATGCCAATGTAAAATCGCAGACACCGTATTTTTACAACATATATCATAAATAACCTATTTTTACTTGGGTATTTTTATTTTAGAATGATTGATTTAAGTTATAGGTAGATTAGGTAGTAGGTACCATCGGGTTCATAACTGCATACCCAATTTATCAATGAATTCATTCATAAATTGCCTATGCCATTAAGAACGCGATGGTACCTACCCATAGGTATTATTAAATTTGTACTCGCCTCGAACTGAGAACTCGCGATTTACTTGCAAACAAACTGACCAATATAACAAGACCCTCGAGATAATTTCGTCACGCTTTCTAGCTTAATAACCCCTTGATCGATCCTGCTCATATACGAACTTTCAAATTAAATGTGTATCTGCTACAACCTCAACAAATTTCATAAAGTCCAAGAAAACACTACTCAAGTTATCGTCAAACTCTCAAAGTCAAAAAGCCATCGAAATGCCGAGACGTCCCACGTAGCCAGAAATTGTTTGTAAGAACTCCCTACGCTCCGCTCGTTCAATAAGTTTGTCACATATTTCTGCTACTTAGTTGTATAAGATACCTACTATTGTCAGCGACTGTACCACCATATTATATTACAATTCATTTTATTTGATCTTCTTACAAGATCGATACCGTTAAAACACGAGTAGCCTTTGAAAAAAAGAAGTAACGCGTGAACGCAATGTGATCTGTCGGAAACCGTCTCAAGTTACTGAGGATTTTATTAAGTTATCGAGTACTTCCTTTGACTTGGAAGTTCTACTTTTGCAACGAGAAATAGAAAAACGCATTTGATAAATAATTCACTAGTACAAAACTTGAAAAAAAAAGTACAGACAGTGAGCTCTAAAAAGAACCTTCGGCGTTTAGAAAGAGACGTCGGGTATCAATCAACAGTGACACATGAAAAAGCAGAACAGCAATATTACCTTCGTGTGTCATCGCCGATTCCCGACGACGGTTCTTCTTAAAGCTCACTGACTGTATAGTACAGTGATAGAAAAGTGATTAGATATAATGATCTACGTCTTAACCTTTTGACCGCCTTACGTCAAAATTATAACTTTTAATTTTGAACTCTGTCATAATTTATGAAGGTGTCATTCACGTTGTCACTTTATCTCATATGTCAGACGACGGCGGTCAAAAGGTTAAATGTATAAATACTAGTAGTCCGCCTCGAACTGAGAACTCGCGATTTACTTGCAAACGAGTTGACCAATATAACAAGACCTTAAGGAGGATTTTTTTTCTCCTTCTAGCTCGATGACCACTTGATCGATCCTGCTCATATACCTACGAACTTACAAATTGTATGTATCTCTGCTACAGCCCCAAGAAATTTCATAAAGATCAAAAAAACGTTACTAAAGTTATTGTCGGACAAACTATCGAAATCAAAAAGCCATCCAAATGCCGAGACGTCCCAGTAGCCAGGTGACAGTTCGGTTTGGAGTTGTTTGTAAGAACTCACTTCGCTTACGCTCCGCGAGTTCGATTATACTTAGAGCATAATCTTAATCTATAATCACACTCTTTCACCGCTGAAGGCATAATATCGTCATCATCATCCTAGCGTTTATCCCGGCTTGGGGTCCGCTTGACAACCTAATGCCATGAATTGGCGTAGACACTAGTTTTTACGAAAGCGACTGCCATCAGACCTTCCAAGTAACCCAGAGGGGAAACTAGGCCCTTTTTGGGATTAGGTCCGGTTTCCTTACGATGTTTTCCTTCACCGAAATTTAAAGCATAATATTTGAAGGCATTATATCGTCGTTATTAGTTAGAAAGTAGACCCAGACTGAAATATATAAGTACACATATCATTACGTACGATAGAGGTGTGAAAGAAGAAACAACGATGATTAGGCACGTTGATCGTAAGTACTTAAATAGGGGGGTTTATATACAGCGAACCTTCTATACTTAGTACTAATTTACGCTGAGTACTTAAATTAATTACGTAGTTAATGTGAATTTATGCGCTATTGTCACCATGTATCTTAGTGGTTAATAAATTACCGCGGATAACGTTTCTATTTGTAATATCTGAAGGTTATTACTGCAATTTACTCGTTTTAGTATGGCATTAAGAAATAAAACACTATAATTTGCATCATGATACATGCCAGTACTTAGTTAAATAATATTGGGTTCTAGTTACTGTGTAATAAAATAACCAATGATCGTAGATTTTCCAGCATTTTTAGTACTAGGGTTAGTGGTTTAGGGTTAGGGTTAGGGATAAGTTCGCCTTTGTACTTGCGTTTTCTTATTACTATATTGTTTTTGACTTGTTTTTGTACAATAAAGAGTTTTTACATTAAATTACATTACATTATTAATTTAAGGCTATTAAATAGTTAAAGCAGTAATGTAAAGATGGTTGATAATTAAATAACAATTTCACAAAAAAAAAACGTCATTGCACCAGTTTTGCTGGAAAATATACGATCACTGGTAATAACTGTATTTGCATTACACAACTGTGCCTCGCTCGTTTACAATGTAAAATAGGGGTGTTGTATTATAAGTTTGACCACTATCCGTCTGTCTGAGCGGAACCGTAACGCTAAAGCGGCAGAACCGATTTAAATGAGGTTTTGCTATATTGAATAACAAGTGTTCTAACGAGTGATTTTAGATGTTTTATTAAAATAGGCTCAGCCGTTGTTAGAGTTATCTTAATTTTTTATTGCTTCATTTAACAAGATGTTTATTAATATTGAGTAATATTTATAATTGATAGAAATACATTTTTTATTTGGATTTATTTATAATAGTTATTAAGCTCTTTGTTTACCGTATTCGTGCAAATAATTGCATAATCAAACTGGTTTTCTAATTGTCGTTACACAGCTGATATGTGAGGCAGGGCTGTGTTTCTTAAATCTGCAAAAACACAGGCTTATTTCGATAGACACACACGCTGCGGAAATCACTTATGAAACTTGTTTATCACCAATGTTTTCACAACGCTCGGTCAACCGTTAAAAAGCCGAATTAATCCCAAGATTTGTTCGAAGATATGACTTTTAACTAATAAGTAGTCGGGTAATGTAGTGGGTTGCGCGTAGGCACAGAGTGGGCGCATAGGTGTTGGTTCGATTCCCGATTGCTTCACCGCGTTGACACTGTTTAATGTGGGTTGAAGTTGCCATAATTATTTTGATATATTGTATGGTAACAAAGGCGCTTATGGGTACCTGGGGTTTCAACGACGTGTTTCGTATCAACGTAGGATTATTAGGGCTAACATTTATCTGGATTACGATTGTGTTCAAATCCATAACTTCCATAAAGTATGTCCACACTCCAGAGTCTCCACACCCACACCATTCAGTTCTAATCTTTGTCTTCCTCAAACGTATTGCCTTAAATCGAAACTCATAAAAACTGTCCACTACTTTTTGGTCCGTTTTGTGACGCGATTTTACATACATTATGTATGGACCGTAACAAAAGTAACAAAAAATCTTTTCTGCTATGGAAAATTAATTTAGAAAAACTTTTTTAAAGTTGGTACATTTTTTTCAAAATCTTCAAGAGTCGCCTGGACGCTCGCGTGAACTCGCGTCCCCATACAAACGTAGTTCAGCTCTCATATTAAAACGACATGCTTTAGAACCACGAAATTTGGCATGGGCATTCTAGCAGTACAGATCTATGTCGGTAATTCATTTTCGTTGCTAAAAACTGTACCTAATACAAAGAAAATATAGCAAAAATAAGTTTTGTATGTAAATCTGTATCTGGCTGTATTTTCTTTGTATTACAATTTTTAGCAACGAAAATGAATTACTGACATAGATCTGTACTACTAGAATGCCCATGCCAAATTTCGTGGTTCTAAAGCATGTCGTTTTAAAATGAGAGCTAAACTACGTTTGTATGGAAACGCGAGCGTCCTGGCGACTCTTAAGAAACGAAAATAAATACTTCGATGCATACCTTAATAACACCCCTGTAAATGTACCTGCCTGAATAGCCGACCAAACACTTTAAGTAATATAACAATGTCATTTTTCTCGACTCATCTTTCTCGTTCTTCATATTCATGGAAAAGGACGGGTACAGAAATACAGAGTCTGAATCTACATTTCCGTAGTCCGAAAAAAGCTCTCCAGGAAGCTCATGTCACAGGCTGTAATGTGGAAATTACAAAGAGGTACCCAATACCGGCAGCGTTGCAAGATTTCGATTATCATGTAACATTGTTGATTCTGTTAAGTTGTCCGGCTAAACAAGTCTCTTTCCGAGCTATCAGGCCATAAAGCTAAGCGGTGCGCGTGCGCGTGGGCACTACGATTTCGTGAATTGACCGCATCCGGTCGGTACATGCGGTTCCGTTAATGGCTTGTTAAGGGCATCAGATTAACATCAGTTAGCAAATTACCTTATATGTACATGTTTAAGTGATAATATTGCACAGTGTTTAAAAAACATATGAACATTATGCTGTTCATTTAGGTACTAGAGTCAAATTGGATAACCGAAATCGGTCACTCTTAATCTTAGGTATCTATTTTGAAAACCTAGTAGAGCCACAAAGCTATATGGCCTCAGGAATCGTACGAAAAAGTTGATATAAACATTAAAGTAAGTGTAAGTGTAAATTATAATGTAAAGACATATCATATTTATTTACAACTGTGTGACTTATAACAAATGTTATCAATAAAAAATTTATTTTCATTTTTAACTGCCCAAATTTCATATTACGCAAAAATTTGTGGGTCTTAACCCACAATTTTTTGGGCAATATAAAAAAAAACATACCATGAATAGCGTGCCCTATGCTATGAAAAAGTAGCTTTGGATGCAATGGAGATTACCATTTAGATAAAATAGACAGAGATACCTATCTGAATTAGTAAAACGCCTTTTAAGAGCCGTGTAATCAATCAGATACCTATTCATTGCCAATCACAGCCCCGTTTCAGTAAGCCATGCGCACTGTCACCGACGACCATATAGGCTGCGCGCGCATATTTGGCGCGCAGATGGCCGATACCGCACGAATTTGTCTTCGTGCGGTTCCGTGGGTGCTCGTGCGCTGCCGTCGTGGCATACGTGAGGCAGGTTATGAGAAGATGGTTTGTCCGGAAAAATCATAAATCTAGACGAATGACGTTCTAGGAGTAGGAACAATAATAAACATTTTGGGAGATAGAGATTTTTAGATAAAGTTTTATTTATGAGAACTGATAACATCAGACTGAAAGACTAAATGCGTTTTGGATGGCACAATGTTTTCTTTAAGTCTAAAAAGTACTTTTTAATAAATGCACTTACAAAGACAAAGAACTAAAATCTTCGAAAATGTATAGCTCTAGGTATTTGCTTTCTTCTAATTACTAACTAATACATTTTCAATAAAAATTCTATGAATCACCGTCCAAAAATTTCCGAGTTAAATTTATTAAAACTAAACAAGGTATTTTGGCTTAACGTAATAATTTAGTTCCACATTTAACCCACGCCAACTTGCCTCAGGCTAATTACTTATCTAATTTAGAATCAGTTTAAAATGTCAGTTGCGGTATTAGTGCGTAGGATTTTAAAGTATCGATACTCCAATTTCATTTTCTTGTAGCATTTCTCTAGGATATTATTGATTAACTATCTCTATTTAATGACTTTAACACCCTCAATGCTGTCATTTTAAGTCTAGACTCGATAAGAATAAGACGTGTCATATCGAATGTCGATGAAACTCTAAAGTCCATAAAAACAACAGTGTAGGTAGCTGAACGATAACACCACTTATCGTGTGACAGCATAAAAAAGATTTGAATAAAGTCAATGTGGCTAATTCCGTTATAGGGACTATTCAGTCTATTAGCGTTTCTCTCGAACAACGAACAGTATTGATAATTTCATTGACAAAGCAGCGATTGCATTTAGTTTCAGCAATCTAAAGAAAATGGTTCTGTTTCCCTATGATTGAAAATCAAGGAAATACACGCTCGTAGACGGAATAGCCCTTATGAGGGAATAGGCTAGCGATTGCAATCCGGATTATTCGAAGTTCGAAAATCCGGATTTTAGAGCGTTTGAAAATCCGTTATTAAAACCGGATTTTGCAAAGAAAAAACCGGTTTTTCGGATTGTTTCCCGCCAGTACTAATTCACTTAAAGTCGTTCTCTTCTTTCATAGTCCCTTCTTGGGATTGGGATTATGAGTCGCCTTTCCATCCAATTAAGGATCCTTGGCGGTATCTGTACGCCGCCCGTAACTACGGGCGGGGCTTTCTTGCCTATGTAGGCGCGGCTTCTGGTGTCTTGACGTTTGATTGTCAGAGCTGAGTTCGGGTGGCCTCTCTGCGGCTTAGTGGCTTTGATGGCTTTCAGCGGCGTTATGGTTTCTTGGAGTACCAGGGCGGGTTCCTTGTTTACTCTTGCTGCTGTTGCGCCAGCTCCCTGGGGAGCTAGCGCGGCTTGCGGCTGTCTGGTGGGCTGCGCGTGTAGCGGCGCTATGCCCTGAAGATGCTGGTGTCGGGAGTGGTCGACGCGTTCGAACATGCAGTTCGAAAGGTGACTCACGAAGGCGTCCAGGCTCTGCCATTTGAGTCCGCGTTGGATATCTACGTTGCGCACGAAGCGGGGAGCTTTGAGGATGGCGCTGAGGGTTTGGTTCTCCTGCGCACGCAGTCTCTTCTTATGAGTTTCAGCCGTCATGGCGTACCAGGCGGGAGCTGCGTATGGCAGGCGGGACCTTATGTAGGTTTTGTAGATCCCCAGCTTTGTGCGGCGGGGGAGGCTGCTGCAGAGCACTGGGCGGAGTTGAATACGCTCGAACTTGACGCGCAGAAACGTGACGCCCAGGTATTTCACCGAGTGAGACCATTCGATGGCTTGGCCGAGCATCTTTAGCGAAGGCGGAAGAAGAGTTCTACCGGTAATCATAGCCAGTGTCTTCGCCACGTTGACGGTGACGCTGACGGTCAGACTCCACCTGGCCAGCCAGTCGGGGATGGCGTCAAGGGTCCTCTGGAGTTTCTTTGCAGCGTGCGGGGCGCTCGTTCGTGGACGTAGCAAAAAGTTTGACATCCCCGATGACTGGGAGGTCCTCCGTGTATAGGCAGTACAGGGCTGGAAAGAGTAGGCCGCTGCCTTGTGGTCGTTTGTTTCTTTTTAGGGTTCTGTAGACAAATGACAAAAAACGGAACCCTTAGAGATTCGTCATGTCTGTCTGTCTGTCTGTCCGTCCGTACACTGCCATTTTACTCGGAAACTATAAGACGTATCATGATTGATGTGCATCATCGCATCGTATAACATGATGCACATCAATCGATAGGTCTTTAAAAATAACATTGAAGTTTTTTTTTAAAAACAAAAGTTGATATATTCAGAAATAATGACTCCGAAAGTGTAAAAAATTGTGCCCCCCCCCCCCCTGTAACTTTTGAACCGTAAGTCCAAAAATTATGGAAGAACTCAAGAAGATACACCTTTAAATATTCTTTCAACGAAAATTATTTTGAGCATTATCGGTTAAGGCGTTTTTGAGTTATCTCCAAAAAACAACGTACTTAGGCAGATACGACCTTGCGATAATAATTTATTCGATAGTAGCTACGGCTGGTTTTTATAAATAATGGTACGGAACCCTTCATGCGCGAGTCCGACTCGCACTTGGCCGGTTTTTTCTAGCACTGGATATGCCTTCCTAAAAACCGGATTGAATCCGAAGTTCGGATTTCGGTTGAACCAAAATCCGAAAATCCGGATTTGAGAAAATGTGTCCGGTTTTGCAATCACTAGAATAGGCTAGATGAATTTTTTGGTGTACTGCCTTTTTGCCGAATTATGTTTCGTCAAATTTCATTTAGCAACCAACTTTTCGCCGAAATTTAATTTCGCAAACCAATCCTTGGCATAATTTTACTTCGTAATTTTTTTATTTCGCAAAATTTTTATATTGCAAAATTTTATTACGTCAAATTTTATGTGGTAAATAATTGTTTAGCAAATGATTTGTTAAGGCAAATAACATATTGTCAAAGTTTATGTGGTAAATAATTGTGTAGCAATTAGTGCTGCTCCCAGAGATAGGTAGGTTAGGGTTATTTTTTTTATGACCGTAAAAACGAAACTGCTCCCAGAGATAGGTAGGTTAGATTTTTTTTATGACCCTAAAAACGAAACTGCTCCCAGATATAGGTAGGTTAGGGTTATTTTTTATGACCCTAATAACAAAACTACTCCCAGAGATAGGTAGGTTAGGGGATTTTTTTTATGACCCTAAAAACGAAACTACTCCCAGAGATAGGTAGGTTAGGGTTATTTTTTTATGACCCTAAAAACGAAACTGCTCCCAGAGATAGGTAGGTTAGGGTTATTTTTTTTATAACCCTAAAAACAAAACTGCTCCCAGAGGGCAGAGATAGGTAGGTTTGGGTAATTTTTTTTAAAACCCTAAAAACGAAACTGCTCCTAGAGATAGGTAGGTTAGGGTTTTTTTTTTATGACCCTAAAAACAAAACTGCTCCCAGAGATAGGTAGGTTAGGGTTATTTTTTTTATGACCCTAAAAACGAAACTGCTCCTAGAGATAGGTAGGTTAGGGTTATTTTTTTTATGACCTTAAAAACGAAACTGCTCCCAGAGATTGGTAGGTTAGGGTTATTTTTTTTTATGACCCTAAAAACAAAACTGCTCCCAGAGGGCAGAGATAGGTAGGTTAGGGTAATTTTTTTATGACCCTAAAAACGAAACTGCTCCTAGAGATAGGTAGGTTAGGGTTATTTTTTATGACCCTATAAACGAAACTGCTCCCAGAGATAGGTAGGCTAGGGTTATTTTGTATGGCCCTCAAAACGAAACTGCTCCCAGATGACTTAATACTTTCGTTACGTATCATTTTAACACACATAAACTGAATTATTGAAATTGTGGGATGTAGTAAACAAAACTACTACCATTGAACTGCACAGTGCGAAAAACTACTTACATAACGAAATATAATGCTTACTCGTATGTAACTTTGCACCATAAGTACTACAAGATTAGGGTATATTAGTATTATGCATCATAATATTATGAGAAAAATTACTTACGCCAATCAATACATTCGACAAAACATTAAAAGAGATTTTGAAACATGATCAAGTAAATATTTTGCCAAATAATAATATTCTAAATAATCATTTGCGATATGTTATATATGCCAAAAATTGGTTTGTCATCTGATGATTCTGCCAAATGAAACTATGGGAAAAATAGTTTGGGAAGTGATAATATGCCATAAAGTTTTCGGCGACATATTAGTAAACCCATTTGATGCTCACAACAAAACGAATCGAATGATACCACGCATGAAAAAAATTCGGTTTACTAATATGTCGCCGAAAACTTTATGGCATATTATCACTTCCCAAACTATTTTTCCCATAGTTTCATTTGGCAGATTGTTTCTATATGGGGCCAATTGCCTTAAATCAACATAAAAGACAGAAAAGAGACTTAAAGTTTGAGATTTGCTTTTGTTTCTCAAAACGCTCCTAACAAAATGATATAAAGCTGTGACGTCATGGCTTCATAGTTGCCCTGTTTAAAGTATGGAAAAATTATGAAATTGCTATTTTTACAGTGAAATATTGCAATACAATTTATTTCACAGTAAAATGTTAGAAATCGAATGGTATCATTGGTTTTTTTATATTTTGTACTTTCAAAATTCGAAAAAAATTTAAATTTTGAAGCCATCTTTGCACCATTTCAATAGATTTTTTAAATGTTTACTTTCTTTGTATATTTTGATCATTTTGCATCCTATCAACTAAATTTCATTGCCTAATTCAACATGTGTCATCATCCCTATTAACCACATTGACCGTTCTACACCATTTTCAACTGATTTCAAGATTTCGAAGGAGAGGTTCTCAATTCTTCGGGATCTTTGTTTTTATCGTTATTATAATTACAACCACCTTTCTAACTTGATCAAGTGACATAATGTCATTCGTGATCATGACTTTATCATTCCAAAACTTCAATTTCAATTCAATTACCTACTTACAATTTTATGGTACCTTTCACACTGACCTATTCAATACTGCCAAGCCTTCCGTTTCTCAGTATTCCGTACTTAGAACTAAGCTAGTACTTGCCTATGCACCGCACGCGCATGCTACTTTGTATTGTAACTTGCACGGAATTTATACCACAATGCTGCTACAAAATAGCGTTCAGCACTTGAATACGAGGCAATACAGGTGTGTATATAAATTTACACCATATCCCCTTGGTATAAAGTACAAAAACGTGAGAAATCAACGCTAAACTCTTGTCACTTATGATCTTTTATAACGGGACGCAAATGGCTCTATTAGGCATGTGCTCAGACGAATTGTTTGCATAGGAACGATGTAGTTTTACAAGATTTTGCAACATTATATGGACTTCCTCGATAACTGTTTCTCTATATTATTATTTCTAAAAGATAAAAACATCTTCTATTGATCTTATGCCATGTATCTTATGTAGCAGATTTTACGGTCCCCGTCCGTACTGATACACGAAGGGTAAATAGGTAAATTTTTTTGTACCAGTTCACCTATTCATTCACATTCTAATCAGTCATTCACACCACTCGGAAGTACACCACGGTCTTAGATAGCAGGGTCACAGGTTCACATCCCGGGAAGCTGTAATTTCTCGGCAGATAACGCCTGATAAGGGCAAGTGCAAGACGTGCTTTTATGACGTAAGAAGCAGTGCCGGCGATATGATAAAGTTAAGTCATGGGTTAATCTAGAGTAAGACCTAGAAAATATCATACATTGAAGAGAAATTAATAGCACAATTAGGTTTACTAAATGTATCATATATTATGTACAGTCAGCAGCACAAGTAGCAAAGCGGGTAGCGTGTTCAAAATGACCTACACACGCTCTTATTCTCTTGATAATAAAGTCGTGTCCAGCTGATTTTGAACACCCTACACGCTTAGCTACTTTTGCTGCTGACTGTATTTACAGAAACCGTAGACATATATTCATTCAGTATTAAGTTCAGTATTAAACTAAATAAAATAAAATAAAAAACAATTCCCCTGAGCAAATCCATTTGGATCTATAATTAAATCCTGTAATTTGATTTCAGCTCAGTTCACAATAAAATTACAAACGTTTAGTCATTCTTAAGAATTTAAAAATGTAAAAATTTAAATATTAATTGTACTTGTTATTGCTTCACAAAGAGACCCTCCTAATGTTGTACACTACAATAAATATAGTAAGCAGACATTCACGATTCGAATAGAACTTGTAAAGTAACGGAAATAGCCATGTTTGCATAAATATTTGCTTTATTGTGGCTTTTATAGAGGAAACGGTTGTACAACATCGCCATTAAAAACCTGATCGTTCGTGAACCCTGTGCCAACGTGATACAGCCTATAATGGTCATTTAAGTGTGTTGCTGGCTGTACAACGTCTGTACGAAGAGAACAACGACGTAAATATCTCATTGGGCGCGGACGGCCGTTAAACAGCTTTAAAGACTTGTTATTACATGCTATTACTGATTAATTAAATTGCATGTAATTAAAGATAATTGTATTATTTAGAATTACAATTTGTATTTAGTTAATCTGATGTGAATTGAAAAACTAAATAAAAAGTGATCGACAGCTCTATGGCCAGATTTAATTTTCTTCCATAAATTCGCTCTTTCATCCCAATATTCCCAATCATCTAACGGCTCCCTACTGACTAGGTCTTTGGTCCACCATGTGAGGAGTACCTTTTGCACCTTATTAGTCTTATTACAAAGGAGTAAGGTGTAAAAGTGTAAACATGTCTTTGACGTCGACTGTACCAGTAGATAAATCAAGGGTTTAACCTTTAATTATTTTAGGGACCACTTGACCAAATTTATCTTTAAGCTACCAACCAAAAAGTGAAACCTATGATAAATAGTCAACAACAGGCATTGAGTCAGGAGATGACATCCCTAAGATTTTTTTGTCCCAAAACTAGTGAAAATCACTACAAGTCACTACTTTTTGATTCAGTCACAGCTGTCAACCGCCAAACGTGGCGCACAAAATTTGTTCTAGATGTCACATCTAGTAGAATGCCTACAAAATAAATCAATGACAAAATGTTCAGTTCATATTCGGGGACCACGATTGATTCTTCCAGGACCACCAGTGGCCCGCGGGCCACTAGTGAAGAACCGACCGAGATAGATTGTGAATGAATATCGATCATTCGCCCACACGCGCAGGCGCAATTAGCAGCGATTAGCCGAATCAGACGCATTAGCGGGTTAAGTGTAGAAAGCGGCGAAAGCGGAGGGTTAACTATGGAAAACCTTGTTAATCGTAATTATAACGCCGGCGCATCTGAGGAAAGGTCAGGGAGAGCATATGGTCTTAAATGTCCTATTGAAATGGCCATAAATGTAGGCTTTACCTGCTATGACTATATAAATTAATTTCTCATGTTCTGTAGGCGATCTAAAATCATCTGAATCTGAAGGCGAGTATATTTAGATGTATCGGTCAGAATGTGAATCATTTCCGCCCTAGCGCGTTTCCCTTACCAAGTTGAGATATTTTTATAAATTTCACGATTTGTGATTTGTGTGATTTCTATTTCGATGTTTAACTTTGATTTCATAAATAACGAGCCGGATGTCTCAACTATTAAAATTAAAATGAACAATATTGACTCAATTAATTGTACTACAAGATACACCAACACGTCTAACCACTGCGAGAAAAAAGTCACATTCAAACGCATCAAAAGGAAGTTCAGATCACTACGCTTCACCTAACAAATGGCAGCATTAGGATCATCAAGTCCCTGACTGATAAAATTAAACAAGGTTTACGATTTTAACAGTCTTTAAAAAAGAGAGGATCTCTATTTGGACCGTGCTGCTGTTCCTTTATATTTTGGGTTATTTTAAGGATATTGGTTCAAAATACACCAAATGACGGTGGGCTACAACTGCCAAGTTCGTGAAATATGGGCCAACAGAGTAATTACGAAATGAAACAGTTTTTTTCGTATGTTGTTATTGTTGAACAAGCAAAAAGCTGATTCACAAATTCGTAAAACGTTATTTTGGGTGTCGACTCGGGTTGTTCCCACGCGCGCCAATTTTATAAATAGAACAGCGGATTCACAACTACTAGTAGACAGCGCCACTGATGATAGAAGGTAGAGTCAAATCACGCGAACTCGGCGTCAACATTGCAAGTGACAAAATATAAATAGTGAATGAAAGCGGAGGTAGCACGGTCGGACTTCAGATGCACAACGAAAAAACTTCTGATATTTACACAAGAATTACTCATTCGAGGGCCATTCAAAATTCGGCATTTTGCTGCATCGAAAGCTTGCACATAAAAAAATACATACCTACCTACAAAATTAAGAAGTCGATGAGCGGTTCCGTTAATTCGAATACGCCAATATGACCCGGTTTCAAATTATCAGACCAAGCTAATCAACATCATACTCGTCATAAATTATTCGCATTTTACAAAAAGTACATTCAAGGATTTCGTTTTCCCACTTACCAGTCAAGCCGATTGGGATCTATCCTTCACGAATCTTAATTCCTGAACTGAATTGTATTTAATTGGGAATGGGTTATATTATACTTCTGCACGTAGTACCTACTAAAGTTTGTTTATTTTGTGCTAAAGGTCAAATTTTAACTTGGGCGCTGACCTCAGGAACCCTAAAATCCTCTTCTCCGGATTACTGAGATGATTGCCCTTTATTTTGTGCGAGAATTTTAAGGCTAACTCACGTATTTGCATTGTTGTGGACAAAGACCTCAAGATTTACGTCTTAAGAGGTGCAAATATTTTGGGATGGCGTGGCGGCTGGAATATGCTAAGTAAGGTTGTCCGTTTTGGGACTTTGAGACTTGAATTTCGTATTAAGTAATCCCAAAGATATATAATATTGAGCTATGTTGTTAATTTAAAGCCTGAAGCCTGAATGAAACCAGACAGACTGCAACTTAAATTTAGAAATCTTACGTAAGGCTACCTTTTTATTTTTGTTAACTTTGGACCCTAAGTATGTGGACCCTAGTCAAAAATCTAGTGAACTAACACCTACCGAAGAACCATCTCGACAGTTGATAAATGACATATAAGGCATCTCGTCATGCTCGTCATCTCGTTTGCAAGGAAATCGCGAGTTCTCAGTTCGAGGCGGGCTGCGGGCTACTAGTGTATGAACAAACAAACAGTGGGAATTAATATCACAAACAAGTCTTGCACAATGGCGCAGCTAATATTTCCACTTGACGTTTTAACTGTCCATTGCGTTGAATGGCTACTTGCTAGGGCTGCCACTTTCATATTTATCGTGAGGCTATCATATTTCACTTATCATAAATCATGTACCTATTGTAAAATATCTGTGATATTCCATTGTAAATTACGATCGTTATCATACTATACGTCATCGGCGTTTGTTTGCAGTCTGCACATTTGTATATGTAATTTTATCACCAGCTTACAGTTAATATTTTTTTAGGAGGAACTTATATTTTGTTCTAATCGAGGAAATTTTACCGATAAATAACAAAACAGACTAGCACCCCGTCAGAGAATGATGATTGAGGTTCAACATTTTATTTCATCCTCGTATTTTGCAAACCAAGAACACACCTAAAACGGTCCAGACACTATCAGTAATATGTACCTAGTTAATATCATTATTTCCATACCCGTCCTTGTCTATGTACCTACTATATAAAGGATGAGAATGCCTGGTACAAAATAATGACATTGTTGCTGACAGTGTCTGGACTGCTTAAAATGTAAAGTTTAGGGCGGAATATATTTTACGTCACTCCGGGCGCTAAGTGAGATTTACCGCCCTAGGGCGCAGCGGCAAATCTCACTTCACACCCAGGAGAAGACGTAAAATTATGTACGCACCACGGGCGGTAATAAAGAAGGCCTCAGATCGATTGTTTATGGCCCTTACCTTCGGTTCGGGCCACAAATGCCAGCGATCTGAGCCCTTCTTTATTTTACCGCCCTAGGTACGCAATGTACTATTAATTCATTTGTCAAATCATTACTAAGACGCATTGCCTCCGGATGGGTGCTAACAGTTCGCAACCCTATCGCAAGTCGGTGGCGCCATGGCGGTCGTACGGTAAGTAAATCATGCGCCCGCGCACGCCGCTTGAGTCGCATGGGGCCTGATTCAGATTAAGGTGAAATGTCGCTCTCAGGACTCCCGGGCTCATAATCAAAACAATACGAGTTTGCAAAGCTAATGAATAATCAGTCTAGCTTTTAAAGGTTTGAGAAATCCCAAAGTTAGACTCGATTTTAGAGTGACTTCAGTGCGACATGAAATTTTCTTAAGGAGTAACTTTATTTTATAACACTGACACAAACTGCATTGTGGAATTCGGTTTTACAATCGTATAATATAAATGAATGGTTTCTTATGTAGGAGATTATCAACTTGATAATTTTTACTTTGTACCTCATACCTATTTCAATGAATCAATAAAAAAACATTAAATATTAAGAAATAATCGTCTTTTACTAAAAGACGGAAACATAAATCTACTATATGCCTGCGAAACTCGACCTCTAAATGGATATTGAATACGCAAAACCAAATCGCTGTACCGTCGCATGTGAAGTTAAGCTAAAACAGCATTAATACAATAACAAAGACTAGAAATCAGTCACGACATTACGGTTTCCCATCTGCTTACAGTTTATTATTTATTATAGCAACAGACTAATCTATCGTTTATTTGTTTTGACGGAGCTTTCTGTTTTGTGGCTTCATTCCTGTTCTACGAGATTGCTAGATTTGCTTGGTTTAATATTTTAACCATGGCAATTATTCTCAAGTTATTTCAAGATTGGTAAATCGTCTTTTAAGTTCCGTTTCGCCTGGCCCTTTGCCGTTATAAGACAATCTGCGTGGTTTCTTCTTCTTGTCTGTCTATCGTAATCTTTAGCTAAAGAAGTTTAGACTTTGCTTGTCGAGGAACAACCAATTTTAATCAATTCCAAATTGATGATCGTCTGCAATTGCATCCAATAAATGCCGATATAGAGTCCAAACTTAACCAGCTTAGATCGCCTATACGTCAGGGGTCTATAACTTTTTTAGCCGGGGACCGTATCCACAAGCTTTCTTTTCACGCGCCGGATTGTATGAAAATTAGCTCTTTCTCCATGACTACCGTAGGATGATAATAAGAAACTTACCTCTCTTCTTATCGAACCACATCTCCTGGCAGTGGTCAAGCGGTGTGTCTCGCTCGTACCCCCGCTGGCCAGCCTCGCAGCGGTACACTGCGCCAGGTTTCCTGTTGCCTGTCAGGTACTGTGACTCTGCTTCTGGTGCGCCCACCAGGATCCTGAGGACAAAAAAGGAAGGGTTAAAACTTTGATGTGTTAATGTGATCATTGTGCCACTGTGCAACGATTCTGAGTCCACTGCAACAAGCAAAATCATTCACAAGTTTATATAACCTGTTAGGTATATTTATTATTATTATGCTTAGCAATAAATTAGTTTTATCGGCGATATAATCCATTGTAATTAACAATTTAATTTCAATATACCTAATATACATAATTATATTTCAATATACATAATTTAATTTAAAATAATAATTACGTTAACCGCATAAATCAAAGGATGTATTTAATTGTACCTACCTATTTTATTATTTGAAAATAAGGAAAACTAAAATATTATAAGTAGTATATTTCTTTATTGTGACGTCAATAGAGACTTGACAGCCCTAAACGTTAAGGAAATAACAACACAAAACTTGAAGTTCATTTGATGAAATACATAGAAAAACTAAATACAAAAAGAAAACGTGAAAGTGTCACGAAATGAAAGAATACAACTCAATACCTACAGTTTTTTTTTACCAACAACAAAATTTTCAAACGACCAAAAATTCAAATAATGTGAAAACCCGACGTGACACAAATAAGATAAAAATCTGACAGTTCAGTGTAGCAAAATTAGACAATTATACAAACATTACCCTCCTTTCATAAGTCTGCCAAAAGGGTCAACCCTAAATGAAGGGCCGACCTGTCTGCGCATACGCACCGTAATGCGAGCGGATGGGCTGTCGTAACAGCAGAAACCAGGTGGCTGGACACACGCCAAAACAAATCCCATTCCCGTCGCTACATCAGTCACAACTTTAAGAAAACCAGGGTAACTTGACTCAAGATACGTAACAGCTATGTGTGATTGATTAACGCACTTATATTGGTTCTCCTGAGTGTTTGAGTCACCTGCCAAAGTCGACGATTGGACTGACAGACGAACAGATGTCCCGCACCTGCGGGATCCATGGCTTTAATCTTATTAAATCTACCGCACCTTTCGTGTAACTACCCGCAGTTATCTATATAAATAACCCCAATATATTGCAATGTTTTTAAGTTTGGAACGGGCGTTCGTTACAGCAGTTTTGTTTATTTGGCTGCCCTAAAATCGACGCCATTATTAGACATTGCTGAGTTGCAACCGTATTGCTGCTAAGTAAACAAACTGACTGCAATATTAATCTTTAGAAGTGGATTGATTGCATAATACGCGTATGTATACATACTGGTTTCTTATCGTCGTAATATACTCTTACTCCACCTCTTCATTGCTTTCACCTCTATGACCTAAAATGCCGTTAAGGGGTAGAATTTATAAATTTCGCCTTTATTTTCTTAGTAAGCAGATAAAAGCAGATAAAAGACAGACATCTCCACAGCCGAAAATACTAATTAAAATAATAAAGTTTTAATAGCCGGAGTTAATTCCGTAGCTGTCAACGCGCCGGGCATGAAAGCCGCGATAAAATAGAGTGCGCACGCGCCGGCCCAGAATAGCCCCCTTCCTGGCGGGGTGATCGACACTTCACAGGTAATAATGTTCTCGAGTACCTGCATCATATTTAGGCGTTACTGACAAGTAAGTTATACAGTCAGTGTATAAAGGCCTTTTCACAGAATGTTCTGTAAGCAGGAAACTCAATCCTTTCATCGGAATTCACTCCGTATTAAAGCGCCATTTAAGAACTGCTTTACCACTAAGATCAATAAATATCTGACAAAACTATGACTTGCATGTTTTACCAAAAGCTTTTTTACGGCTTAGCTAAGCTATAGCCGCCAAATAGTACGATATATAATACAAATTACTTTCATTGTTTCAGCATGTTCGTAGAATTGCCTTTTTACATATGCGTAGCGTAAATTGCAGCGCTAGTGTCTATTTGAAGTTGTCAATCGATTTTTTTATTGATAGATCTTAGACTTAGAAGTCACCCCTTGATATTTAAACCTTATTTCGAAACGGTGCCACAAAACAAATCCTTTGTTGGATTAAACAACTTGTCTTACTTTTCCGACCTCTTCTTTGACTTCATTGCTCCAAACATCGTTAGGACTGGTCGTTAGCATGGACCAATAGAAGCGGGTCAAACAATCGCAGACGCTGGCACGGCTCCAGCACGCAAATAGCCGGGTTCATTCCCGGACGCGAATCGTATTCCTACCCCTGACTCACGGTTTATTGATCAGTGAGTGCTGATGGATTTGTTGATCCTTACGATCGGTGCATCCTAATTGCGAAATCGGTATGTTTCCTTTCGTATATTTCTTCGTTCCTTAAGCTGACCAGACACTATCAGTAATAATGACATTATTTCTCTACTCATCCTTCTCATTATCTTCATATACATAGAAAAGGACGGGTCCAGAAATAATGACATTATTACTGACAGTGTCTGGACCGCTTTATATTTCCTCCATTTATTTCGAAATATACTGAGCTATTCCTACGATTTTTACTTTTCGTGATTAATTTACTTTCTCGGCGGGTTGAAAGCCAACGATGACCTAACGAAATTCCCAACATGCCAGCCCCTCCGATTGAGCTAACATTCAACCGCCGAACATAAAAAAACGATAAAAAAATACAAAAAATGCGGAACCTTTGTATCAAAACTTCATCGTGATAGTCGAAATGTTATCGACTTATCGCGTGGCGTGTTGATGTCGATAAACGAGATGAAATCTGTCTGATTTTGTCTTGTCCAATTATGGTGGGAACTGAGTGATGTAATATTTGTTTTGATATGCTACATACATTCTTCCTCATAGATTTCCATTCTTTCCAGCCTACAATACACCGACTGGGCCTCTCTTTGTACACCCACATTCAAAAGAAATAGAGTTCATATAGAAATAGAGCAATAAATACGTAGCATAGCAAGTACTAGTACAATAACTTTAAGTAATTAAATATGTAATTAACTATCTCACCTGCAGACAAACTGTGGAAACAGTTTTGCAGGGCTTTGTATTTTAACTTCATGTATACTTTTTGATTAATAAACTATCTATCTATCTATCTATCTATCTATTCATAAATTGTTCATGCAATTTTTTATCTCACTGTACATTCGGTATCAAATCGATAGTGGTAGCCAATGTGGCCAAACGTATGCTGCAATGCATTAGGGAGTCTAGCCGAGTCAATTGAACAATCGTTTATCGACGTCGCAAATCGTAAATTGTATATGGAAATGATTAATTGATTATATGACTTTTCTTCTGGTTTGCTTGAGTATAAGGATATTTTGCGTTTTTTGGCCTCTGGTTATCATCATCTATTTTGATTCTGACGAACAAAACGGTTTTGGCCACATACATTAAATACCCGGGTTCCCCGTACATTAAATATTGTGAAAACTTCGCTCGCTTAGCAAATTTTGCATTTCACTATAGGTTTTAACAACATAGGTACTTTGACTTTGTCTCATGAACTGATATTTTAAGAACTATTTTAGATATTTGCTACGGCTTTGCCTAACAATAAAATAACCGTGAAACAAACATGACTGTCACGAGTATAGCCTTTACCAAGCTTTAGACATTGTCTCTTGCGTAACTTCCAACAAAAACCATGCATGAACATGTTACGCGTAACGAAACCATCAACTTTGTTGTCTCCATTTTACTGTGAAAAATTGAGAAATACAGACATGCCCGTAAAAGGGAAGGGTGGGGCGAGACCAATCAGGGAATGGGGGACGCCGGCCAGGCCCACCGCTGGGACTCGTGAGCGATTCGACATGCGGTATGCCGGGTCAATATTGTGAAGGAAGTCATTCATCACACGATCTAAACAATGTTATTAAAAAAACTATGGAAACTGAATAAGCACTAGACGCTGACATGCGCATAACAAACGTAACAGCCTCAGGAAAATCAGTGTGAATTTGAAATTTGATGCGAAAAAATATAATCATCACGATAAAGACCATAGACACTTATGACGCTTAAGTTCTTTATTCCACCATTTTGAACAGTTTTCTAAAATAGAAATGACAAAAAAATACGTAACAACAAAACGCGATGTGGTTAGTGCTAAATTAGGTTAGGACACCATACACGCAGGTGTCACACTGCACACTGCCCGATTTGGCATGGTAGGGACCTGTTATTCAGCTGCTTAGAACCCTTTTTTGTAATCTAACAAATATCTCGCATAATTGAATACACATGCATTCAAGTCAACATTTGTTCATAATATTAATCATTCAAATCTATGTCACTGTTGATGTACGTCACGTCTCAAAAGTTAAAAAAAAAACGATAAAATCGATGAAGCATATTTTATAGTTTCACAACTAGAAATAAGGCTCCGGTGTAAACTTTGTGATCGAAAGACATATATTATCTTGTTTTTCTAAATGCATGTACCTATATCAATCAAGTACAAGTAACAAAGAAGGAACTATAACAAATATCTGCACGAGGCTATGAAGCATGATGTACAGCTTGACATTCTTAACAAAACACCTTGAGGCTCAAAGCGTTATTGTTCTTACAATGGAATTTCTCTACATCTTTCTATACTCATCATATTATAATTATATCTTATTTGGTTTGCTGCATAGCTGAAGATAATTAAAATTCCTGTATCAAGACATACCTACAACCAGCAGAAGTTGTTGAACGAGTGAACTGATGAAGATCACTTTTAGGCGACAGTATTTGTCTTTCTCGCTTAAGAGTCGCCAGGACGCTCGCGTTCCCATACAAACGTAGTTTAGCTCTCATTTTAAAACGACATGCTTTAGAACCACGAAATTTGGCATGGGCATTTTAATAGTACAGATCTATGTCGGTAATTCGTTTTGGTTGCTAAAAATTGTAATACAAAGAAAATACAGCCAGATACAGATTTACATACAATACTTATTTTTGCCATATTTTCTTTGTATTACAATTTTTAGCAACGAAAATGAATTACCGACATAGATCTGTACTGCTAGAATGCCCATGTCAAATTTCGTGGTTCTAAAGCATGTCGTTTTAAAATGAGAGCTGAACTACGTTTGTATGGGGACGCGAGTTCACGCGAGCGTCCTGGCGACTCTTAATTTGTAAATATTACTAATCATTCTACTGTAATAATGTAGTCTCAGAAAGCAATATTGATATGATCTTCTCATATTAATTATTTCATTGTACGTAAAGATTAGTTGTTTGTAAATTTACCAAAAACCTAGCGCAAACACTTGTTTGAGGCGCTGTTCAGTAACTTACCTATTTGTCTAGTTTTGTAATCTTATTTCGTTAGGCAACTTTCGTTGCTGATTATATTAAAAAATTATAAGTATTATTTATTTAGGTTTAAAGATTCCATCATCACCTAATACTCACACATTATGGTCAAAGGTATTGAGGAAATCCCCTGTCATATTCTGACCTTAGGATACATAAGTAATTTCAGAGAAGAGCGCTGATGCATCCAGCGTACGTGACAGAACTGACAGAAGTGCATGACTGCTACTGTCATGGTTTACTGCGAACATGTAATGTGGAGTTGAGGTGATTCATGATGTGTCACTCGTGGCACATCGTGAATTCTGTTGACTAATATATATCTCGCTTAGGATATACATATGTAATACCCTTAAGAAGGTTGATAGTGCTATCAAAAGTAACCGGTGAGCCATAAAGGTGGCACATATATATGTGTAGTTTTCAAAGTAAAAGGTATATCATTGTCGGTAGTCAATCGTCAACCGACAATCATGTACCTTTTGCTTGAAAACGTCATATTTATTCGCTAAGGAGTGAGAGTGCTCGATTGGTGGAAGAGTTGCTACCTTGAGGTATACAGCCTGTGTACCTACAGTCGACGTCAAATAGTCCTCGCCAACATAGGCACTTATATAAAAACTCGCCAAAATAGTCTGGGACACTTAAACAAACAAACAACAATTAGACACATCCTCAAACTCGCATTTCAATCAAAGCTCAAGTATACAAAAGTTCAAATATAAATTCGAAACGCACACGACTCTTATTGCGCCTAAATCACCACAATTAGCGACACAAATTGTCCAATGTGCCACTTATTCCCATTGGCATTGCAATCTTACTCAAAGGAAAAACGCTCTAAGCGCCTTAGAGATTTATACATAGTTACTACGTTTTTACAACTTGCGAGGTCTCAGAAGAGAAAAGTAGTAAGTGTTTTTGGACTACATAGTTGTTTATAACGTTTTTTGATGGGAAAGGTAAAGTGCACAATTAACGGACAGTGCACTGTCTTGGATGCGGTTGTTAAAGTTATTAGTGTCAATATTCTTATTTTACGGTCAAATGTGTGCAACCTACGGTTGTATTACTCTTAACATCGCTTAGTTACTTGCAATAAGTACTTGTTAATTATAATTATGCATACAATTGCCTACACAAATTTTCGAGTAACATATGTCTGCCTGATGCAAAATTTAATATTGTTGTGTACTTATTTATTCTTCTTCTTAGTCGTTATTCTTCATTGCTGGAGTTCGTGTCCGTTATGAGAGGTTTCCGCTACGTTCCTGATTATGGACTTCCATACGTTCATGTCCTCAGCTGCACGTAGAGCAGTGGAGATAGAATAGATAGGCCCGTGTCAGCTATAGTTTGGTCGTACCAACGGGCGGGTGATCTGCCGCGACGATTGCCCTCGACTTAATCAATGTAATATTTATGTATAAACAAAAAGGCGTATAAATAAGCTACGTAGTAAACTGTTTTTTGTATGTAAATATTTATGTTTCCCGCGTGATCATAACATAGCATAAGTATTATATATTGCACACCTCAAATTAAAGAAACAAAGTATATACACAATTGAAGTTCTTTAATTTGATTTCATTTTATGCCCATACATACAAACCTAGTGTCATTAGCTCTGTTGCAATTGGGATACTTCTAATGAAACCCTTTTATTTATACTCTTATAGTATCAAACACAGAAACAAACAAACTATAATCCTCACCCACTTTTCCTGTCCATCCCACAATGCACCTAACCTCCAAACAAACACTCATATCACGTCCTAAAAACGCATAAAGACTTGCGCAAGCGCACATAATGAGCGCAGTTGAAACAAAGAGGGTGTTTACATGTGTTATCTGTGGCAGGTGCGTGATAACGTGATTTATTGCGGGATGCTGTGCATTGGAAGATTTATCGTTTTACTGGGATAGTTGGGGATATGTTTAAGGATAACTATGGGGGTCCTGCCTGCTATAAGTTTAAATAAGCTTGTTCGTAATCCGGCCATTGCCTTGATTTTGTAGAGAACAGTATTTATAGAGCTCCAAGCTCCAATCATTATAATAAAATCCCAAGATTTTTAATTCGTTACCACTAACGTAACTCGTAAAAATTTTTTTTTGTTGGTGATATCGAAATACAAGTATAACATTTTCGTTTAACCAACCTATCTATTTACCAAATAACATACACAAAACTCAAATGGAATTCTCGGTAGAGAGTACCATTTTGTACCTTTTGGAGTTGAAACTCTAGGTCCATGGGGTCCCAGCGCACACAAGTTTTTTGCAGAAATCGCAAAGCGTCTGGTTGATGTAACTGGTGACCGAAGAGCTGGCGGTTTCCTCGCACAGCGTATCAGCATTGCGATACAACGAGGAAATGCCGCCAGCATCCTTGGTACAATGCCGCAAGGGCCTAGTTTAGATTTGAGCTAGTTATTAATTTAGTTTAGTATTTGTACTGTAGTACCTCTGTATATTTGGTTATGTAAATAAATGTTTTAAAATGGAATGGAATAAAATAAATTTCAGAATTATTTAATAGCACTTCCTATCTTACCTCTACATTAAACTTGAAGCTCTACAATCAGAATTTGATTTCAAGCACTTTTTTATGCAAAATATGCTATACTATAGCAGCTATAGTATAGGCTTCTGAATGGCTGTATAGCATGGTAATCTAGCCGCAAGCGCATGCCATATATCTATATACCTTCCAAGCTCATATTCTGCTCAAGTTAACCAGAAACCTGTGACCTCGAAATCCGTATCAACTATGCGTAATTGAAGACTAACTCAATACTGGTTTTCCTAAACGATCAACTAGGCAAGTGATTGAAACTCCAGTGTCAGTGCCCAAAATAGGCGAAAGAATGCGTATGCGAGGAACCAATCGGTAGGGAGGGAGATATACGATACCGGGCATTAGCATGGCGAATTGTCGATGCTCAGTTGTTTGTAAACTTAGTACTTAATTGCTCTTCAAAGAGGTCTTGAGACTTTTGAGTTTTGTTCTTCCAATATGAGTATGTCTGCAATTGCATAGAAGTATCATATCATAAATAAGTATACTTTAGCCACCTCTTAAACAGTGACAACGGGGTACTTTGTCTAAAATTTTCATATGAAATTACTCGTTTTAAATGCGTGTAAAAATTGGCCAAAAAACGCTTGTTAAACGCTTGTTTGTTGTTGTTGCTTCGTTACGTTAATTTGTGAACAAATAGTTAAATACTTAGGTATTAAGGTCAAGTCGGCGAAGATCGCATAGCAAGCAATTACAGCAAATCTGCATAGCTTTTTTTTACGAAATGGTAAAACTGTTCTGTGAACAGTGATACAACTGATGCAGAATTTGCTTGCTATCCGATCTTCGCCGACTTGACCTTACGTTAGTCAAATACTACGATATTGAACAAATGGGAACTATGTAGGTAATTAATCTGTTCGTGATCCACCGATCGAGATAATAAATTCTGATATCGCACCATCGATTAAAATATGCAATCATTATCATAAAAAATGAAAGTGCACTATTTCACGTTCTCATAAACTTTCTTGGAAACTTGTTAATGGAGCCGAATTATAAATGAAGATGTTCTAACGTTGCCCTGCATCGGTCGTGAACACTGTTAGCACCTTTCACTGGGCCATTTGCACGGAGTCGGGATTTCGGGAATTATCACATGGAAGTTGCAACTTGTGTGTGAAGAGGCTTATGCAAAATAGTACACCTGTAAGCCAGTAAGTAAGATCCTCAGAAGCTTATAGTGATATTATTAATAAAATGGAGCGTGATTTTCTCGCATTATTACCTACAACAATACAATACACATATATACAGGGTGTAACAAAAATACTGATGATCCGTTTAAGGGCATATATTTTTGTGTGAGGGAGGGCTGGCAGAACGACGTGGCCCGTAAATAGTTATTTGTTATACAAGGGGTGAAAGTTGTATTTTACGTGCGAGTGTTATTTGAAACACGAGCTAGCGAAAGGATTCTATTATTGACCACGAGCGAAGCGAGTGGTTCAAAAATAGAATCCTGAGCGTAGCGAGTGCTTTAATACACGAGACGTAAAATAACTTTCACCCGCGTATAACACAAAACTTTTCACCTCACTACAGCGAGGAAAATAAGAAAAAGGGTGCATTTTGCTCGGTTTCCCGTAATTCCTCAGGTGTTTAATACTTCTTCATCACTCGAATCACTAATTTTTAACAAAACAACCTAGAAAAACATGCGAAATGCGAATATTTAACGTTGATATGATGGATGAATTGAAATGAAAAGTTTTGACGTAAAAGGTTTTATTAAATGTCAGATGCGTTTTGTTCGTACGTAGACTTATTCGGCTGTCAGAACAATTTATCCGTTTTTACAAAAAGAATGAAGATTAATGTTGAATGCTGATATTTATGAATTAAAATAAAGGTGTAAGACTGTATTAAGTGTTTTTACTCGATGCAATTCATTAATTGCGATGTTAAAAATTCTGCACTTTTAACGTTTTACGTTTTGTTAGCTGTCAAATGTCACTTAAGCCACTTGTCACTTATGTCAAAACTCTTTCACCACATGTGGATAAAAAGCGATTTTCACAATAGATATTAAACAAACAAAAAGGGCTTTCCGAGCTAGTGAGGTGAAAAATATTTTTTCGCTTCCAAAAAATTTTCCTCCTACTTTTTCAGACTCGCAATACGATATCCTCGTCCTTGTCCTTTCTATGTAGGCCCTTAAATGGATCACCAGTATTTTTGTTACAACCTGTATTTTATTTCACCTTATTAAATTAACACAAAAGGTACAAGAGAAAGATTAAAATTAGAGGCAGGCAAAAGGCGATCCTGGCACTAAAGAGCCAAACAGTCAGGTGGTATCAGAATTTACTACCAATAATAGACCTGCTGAAAGAGGAATTTTGCTAACCATATCGCACAAGCGCGATACAGTATAGTATTTCAATCGAATTGGTAGGAACTTACCGTATCTTCAGAGCAAAATAATTAGCTAGGGATACACGCACAGATGTGCCCGCCGGATTTGTCCAACGGATATGCCCGGCGGACAAATCCGTTCGTGCATGGCGCTATTCAGATGTGTCCACAGACAAATCCGTGTCCAATTCACGCCATACACGCTCGGATTTGTCAGCTGGGCATATCCGTCGGACAAATCCGGGGGCACATCTGTGCGTGTATCCCTAGCTGTTGTATCGATTACATCAATTTATAAACACTTAATTATAAAAATGCTGCTCTTTCCCTGCGCAATGACTATAGTTTTGAATGACTCAACGCGTTACGATTTACAGTTAGCGCGAAGCCGCAATTCATGATAACATTAATCAGCCATTTACAATTTATGCAACATGTCTCACGTTCGATTCGTAATGTGACATTTTCGATCTAGTGTACTTATTTGTGAAACTTATAATGACAAACAAAAACTAATATTAAAAGGAAATTCCGTAGGTATTGTAATTTCTGACACATCTATCTATCTATAGCAGCCTTTAAAGCGCCCGTCTTCGGACATAGGCCTCCTCTCCATTCTTCCATGCCTCTCGATCCATTGCCATCTTCATCCAATTCTCGCCGGCTTGTTGACAGATGTCGTCCTTTAACAAGCCAGAATGGTAGGCTCCTAACTTTATCTCTCTATTTTGGAAACCTTTGAACATTCTTGCTTTAAACTTAACGTGTCGGTACGTTAAATAATGTTGATGAATCCGTTGTTCAACGTCCAAGCCATGGTGTTAATCCGATAACAGTTTACGAGCGGCTACGAGCACTCCGGCGCATGTATATTTAGCCGGAGGAAGTAGGGATGTATTTTTAGCTTGTCGCGTCCTTTCTGCTCATAACTAACGTTTTACTTTGTAATCCTAAATGCAGTTAGCCTCGAAAGATGCTGTGTATGTTCATACTATTCATAGTACAACAGAAGCTGCCGTTGGAACCTCAGTATGCCTGTCACGGTTCCTAAGGTAATTTTAGAAAAATGTGTACTTAAAGTAAAATATTCTAAAAAAATTGATGAAGGTATTTATTATATCTAGAGTCCAATAAAATATCTTGGGAGATTAGAGTTACTATGAAAATTGGGGTATTTACCATGTTTTTTGGGGTTTTTGAATTCCCAATATTTTAGCACATTTTGCATGCGCCTCATCATGGAGTCTGACATTACTGCGCATTTTATTTGTGGTACAGTCGACTACAAAGAGATGTAGGTATCCACTGTTGGACCTTATTACAACGCATAAGATGTAAAAGTGGATACATATCTTTGTAGTCGACTGTACACATATTACACCCTCGAGTTCGAGTTCGCTTTCCATGTCCATTGTCACTGCTTCCTAGGTACTAGATATTTATGACGTTTTTTGTGGTATTAAATTCACAAAAATTACCTTACCTAACTGGGAACCATACTAGACAGCGTCCAATTGAACAGCCTGGATGATCCACATAGCTTATTTTTTTCGTACCTAATTATCATCACAAAGTTATATTAGTATACCTAAACATTTCCAATACAGATTAGATAAAGTACTGGTATATAAGTTGTAAAGTGCACTGGTTATTATGCAATCACAAACGATCATAAAATGCGTTCTGTTGAAACACCTGGCGATAAAGTCAGAACAATCATGACAGTCATTAACTTGTTTGTACCTAACAGGAAAATGTGTGGAATTCTTCTACGACAATATGGTTATCAGCTTATCAGTTATGAAATTTCGTGTAAATTGTCATGAATAACAAAATTCACATGATTTTGAATCAGAATCTGAAATCTGCATGATCTGCAAGGAAACGATGGAATGTATATATTAAGACTTAAAAAAATAATAGTGTCATTATTGATGATGATGTAGTTCGCAGTAATGTAGGTACCTATGTCAAGAGCAGTAGGTACATTAAAAAAGGAGTGGACATGATTTTAAAGGGTCCATAAGCTACGGTGACCATTTTCCATCAGACGGGCCGCATGCTTATTTCCTACTGTCATTGTATTAATAAAAAAACTTTATACAACCAGGATTGAATCTTCGACTCGCCAGTTTTTAGTTGTAATATGCCTCTGAAAATACAGTTGTTGCTGGCACGTGCGCCCGCGCAAGCCGGGGTGGAGGGAGGGGGGGATTGTTGAAAGGATTAATTAAAATACTGGTCAGGTGAGAGATTTGGAGCAGGTTCGATTAAGATGAAGGTTTGCGAGTACCAGATCATTAACATAAACATATTCGAGATCAGTAAAGGAACCTGGTGTTTTTATATATTTTTACGAACTAACTTTTGTGTTTATTTGTATACAAGGTTAATAACTCATATGTATTATTATGTCTAAAAGTTGTTATGTTCAGTACCAATGTAGAGCATATTCTATTATTCTATGTCGAAATATTTGTATTCGTCTATTTTTCAACACAGTGTCTCCCTATTGTGGGACTATGAAGTTTAATTAAAGAACTAAGGCACCCACATTTGACACAAGGGTAACTGTATTAATCGACGTAACATCGATCTCTATCAATCTAATGCTTATTGAACCGAAACCCTAATAAAACTATTGATACAATCGCCATCGCACCCCATTTTACCCGTGGTTACCCTAAAATTAAAAATAACCAAAATCGTTTCTGGTAACGTATAATTAAACTCCCCTGCTTCCATTTTTGTGCTCTAAAAAATCGTATAATATGGAATGCCTTGAGTATATATATTATAACGTTATATTTAAAAAAACGAGAAATGCTTTACATTTGGTTAATACGAAAAAAATGCTGTTTGGTGAAGAAAACTTTGTTTTTCAAGCTAGGCAAAGTTGAGGATCGTAGGCAAAGTTGTAGCATTTGACGACGTTGACGGTATCAAAGACGAATTCGTCTGGTTTAAATAGATTATCACCGCGCCGCGTACTTTGGTAGAATTTCAATTGTTTTATTTAATGTTTTCTCACATATTTAACTGTGAGAAGAGAAACAACCATAGAGAAATGTATACTTACTTACAAATAAGACTCTTACCTGCTCATTAGTGAGCATCTTGCAATAAAACTTACTATTGATCAGATTACAGTTGGACTACAGACCACATTATTAATGTGCCCCGTAGTGTGGACGATGGTACATTCCAAACAGCCAGAACGTGAGATATGTCACAGATTTGACAGATTTCATACATTAGCATCAAGAAATGAGTTCGGACACATTATTCTTCATTAGTAAACTGATACACTCAGGTTTTAACCTACAAAACTTAATTTACATGAATAAATGTGCACTATTGAACGTATAATCTTCTCTCAATTAAATATTTGTCGAGTTTTTAAGAAATATGTCACTCGATAATCGTGGTAGCGATAATTTATCGCGTGCATTCTGTGTCGCGATCCGACACCATACAGTTATAATTTACTTAAGTGTTAAAATATTCATTAACTTGATGAAAATGACTAGCATGATATTTCTTAGCTTATCTTATCTTACCTTAGAATGAGTATTTTCTTATTCCTTTTTTAGTCATATCTATTTTCAGATACCTATATGGTAATTTGCAAAGCGGAAAATGCATAACAATGTCTGTCTACTTAAAATTTTGTACCAGTCAAATTGTTGCATAAATTCAAGTAATTAGACAGAAAACTTTATATCTATATACTCGTACGATTCACATTAAGAAAAAGTAATTTCTGTACATTACAAGGTAAATCACTACATAGTGTAAAACAAAGTCGCTTCCTGCTGTCTGTCTGTATGTATGCTAGTAGATCTCTAAAACTACGCAACGGATTCTGATGTAGTTTTTTTAATAGATAGAGTGATTCAAGAGGAATATTTTTATTTATAATTTTCTTCCGTGCGAAAGCCGGGGCGGGTCGCTAGTGGGTATTACCCATATTACCCACTGGGTAATATGGGTTAATAATAATAACGCGTGCCATTCTCCGGAAAAAAGCACCTTAATCGATGGATTGACATGATTTTGTACCAAGATTGCACTTTTAATTTAACACTTTCTCTGCCAGGAAACCGCTAGATGTGTTCATCATGCCATCACGTCATGTTTTTGACAAAAACAAGCTTCCTTGTCCTAAAAACTTTTATTATAGGATAGGGGAAGGAATAAAAAGCATTTTATCCCCTTTTTTACAAGCATACACTTCTTTCAGAGAACGATACTTATTTGTAAGTGTAGGGTTACATTTTAATAAGTTACTAACCCAAAATGAGCACCGCCATGCTAGCTCACGCGCAATCAAGGCGCCATAGATCATAGACTATGTGCTTCACGCGGGTGGTCCTGCGACTAATAAACGCGGCGAGTCTGTGCGTGCCATAAATTTCCATACACCACCGTCGTAAAGGTGCGCAGGCGCGAGTCTAGAGCGCTAGCGTTTCCTAACACTGATATTATAACTTGCTTCCATGTTCTTTTTAAGCTCGTGAGCATGTGCAATCTCGTCACAAAATTTGTATTGCTTTTTTATTACCCGATCATATGTCGGAGATTTTCAAGTAACCGCATTTTCTACTATGGCCAATTTCTTAGGCTAGTGGTTTACTATCACAACGTTATCATAAGTAAATGTTTCATCACCACCAACATGACCAACATCATATCATTATCTGGCCACTCATCGAAATAATACAATTTTTCTGTCCTCTGTCTGTATTCGCCATCCTTGGCAGCTTGATTTGATATGTAAAGTAGTAATTTCTTAAGATGTCCGAATCTTACTAGAGATCTACCTACAATTTGGACATAAAAAAAATCTTACTATACGACGTTTCCGTACTGTTCGTGATCTAAATATAATAGTAGGAGAGCCCATGACCCATGATGATAAATTTGCTGTCACTCGAGCGTCGTCATGACGTAGACCATTTTAAGGACATCGTAAAAATAAAAATAAAAAATCCCCGCTTGTGCTCCCCTTCTACAATGCCCTAAGGTCGTTCCGTATCGGTAAGTAAAGAAGTGTGAGCTTTCTACAATGATCTTAAGAGTCGCCAGGACGCTCGCGTTTCCATACAAACGTAGTTTAGATCTCATTTTACAACGACATGCTTTAGAACCACGAAATTTGGCATAGGCATTCTAGTAGTACAGATCTATGTCAGTAATTCGTTTTCGTTGCTAAAAATTGTAATACAATGAAAATACAGCCAGATACAGATTTACATACAAAACTTATTTTTGCTATATTTTATTTGTATTACAATTTTTTGCAACGAAAACGAATTACCGACATAGATCTGTATTGCTAGAATGCCCATGCCAAATTTCGTGGTTCTAAAGCATGTCGTTTTAAAATGAGAGCTGAACTACGTTTGTATGGGAACGCGAGTTTACGCGAGCGTCCTGGCGACTCTTAAAAGGCTGTGGCCGCTTATATTATACTCGTAACTCTTATAACTTGTACCATACCATGCGCCTTCGATTACGTTACTAATTATATTGTGAGGTCCTTATAAGATCGTGATCCATGTTAAGATATATAGTAACGTTCTCATCATTCTGTACCAACTGCGACCCTCTTAATTGATTATAAGTAGCCTTTATCCCGTTGTAATAAGATTGACGAAAAACCAGTCAACAATGTTGACGGTACTTAGCTGCCATTTAACCTTTAAGAGGTTATGATCTAATCTATAAGCAGAATAGGGTTTGGGGTAATGTACGAGTTATTATCACTTAATTTAAATTTTATTTTCGACTCTACAGGTTTTGTAATAAGGATTAAGTATAAAAAACAACTGGTGTCAACACGTATGACTATTTTAAAGCAATTGAGCCTTGTTTCCCACAGGTCTTATAATAACTAGGTCAAATGTAGTGTTGTGTTTCTAAGGGTTTCTGTTTCCTGGAAGTAAGGTTTCCATAGGTACAAAAAACAGTTAGTTTAGTGTTGACTGCGAAGGGTCTGTAGTTGTCTCTTCTGTCAGCACAGTGAATCATTGTACGTATAGGTACTTGAAAGATCAACAATGTTCGGGAGACTTTGACTCTACCTGATAAACTTGGCTGACTGAAAATTTACTTCCGAGGTTCCGAGCAACAATTATCAATAATAAAAAAATACTCTTAATAAAGCAAAGTAGCTGTTTCTGTTATTACAGACCATGGCAAATCCTCGCTTTGTTTGTGTGTCACGCCCCTGTACTAAGATAAATAAACACATCACAGTTTAGCACTTGCTTAGTCAAAGGTCACATCTGCTAAGTCACTATAAACACAGACGAGGACGCAGCCAAAACAAATACACATCCTGGCCCTGAATGTATTCCAATTGAAGGCTAAGGCTCGGATGAACTGATATAAGTTCTAGAGACTGTAGTAATCCTATGCGATGTAACAACAGTAACCACCCGTCTGGTGGTACCAGCACTGTCACCAATAACGGCAATAACGCGCTCCGATTCTAGTGTACACGGTTTCATTGCGTATATAGTTATAAATTCAATCCAGGCCTCTCACAGCTCACAGCCAACTAAGGGCATTCTCGGGTATTCTTGGACCGTCTTACTAACCATCAGGAACACAACACAGCATCTACATAGTTGGATTTCTTAAACCTGTCGAAATGGTAGAAAGAGCTTAGTAACTTAGTAGTTCGGACTTCCTAAAAAAAATTACTGAACCTACAAATGTTATTTTATTTTATTATGATATGGTATTCTGTAAGGTGATAGGACCTTCCCTAATTGAGCTGTATAAGCAGATAGTAAGTACCCTTATAGTACTTCCCATAAATATTTGACTAGCCCGTGATCGGCATGTGATTGGAACTTAGAGAACAAGATTGGAATAACACCCCGGATGGCATGCGGACGCCATTTCACGGACATTATTAGATTAGATGATTGTGCAAATACACAGCTGCGCCAATAGTTTCTAGAATTGAAGAGAATACTTTGTAAATTATGACTATGGTGGGATTCGAACCCCCAACCTACAGCTTCAGAAACTTAGCTAGAAATTAAAAAAGCTTTCCGTCCAATGCGACAGTTTTACCAGAGACTATAGAGATATAGACGACCACAGCCTAAGAACATTTTGAAGCTCATGTCGATTGCGCCATCTATGTCAAAGCCACCTAAAGATACCGAATATGTAAGAGAAATGTCAGCTGCACTGCTACTCCACCTAGTAGCTACTAGTGTACTACTAGTACGCTATTTGTTACTAGGTGGAGTAGCAGTGCAGGTGACATTAGTTCTTAGGCTGTGGTCGTCTATATCTCTATAGTCTCTGCTTTTACTTTATGTAACCACTCCATTGGTTATATTCAAACCAGGACCAAGCGACATACTTATTTTTATGCCTTTTCGTATCGGTCCTATCGTTGTCGCGTTGTCGCATTGTCGCTTCAGCTAACACAATTCCCAACAACAGCAGAGCACGTTTATAAACAAACAATAGGGACATTTGGTCGCTTACGCAAGGTCGTTCCAAAATGCAAATGACAGAGAAAGTGCGCGTAGGATGCGTTTTTATTAGCCCACCCAGCCTATAGAAAAAGCTTATGTTAGTAGACAAATTCAGGCGCTTAAGACATTTAAACATTTTTTTTATTAGTCCACATCTCTTTATCTACATAATCAAAGAGAATTAAGTACCTAGAGTGTTCTTTCCATACATGGCTAAATGCGTATATGTAATAAGTTTTAAGCGAGCTTTGCTAAAAGTTATTATTAAAAAAGATTACAGCTTAATACGTATTACGATTTAAGTGTGCTTAAAACTTAGTATAAATGAGTTAAACCATACCTCCCATACGACTTATTATTTAATTAGTAGTTTTGCTATGTATGGAGTTAGCAATCTATCTACTCATTTATCTATGACATAATGTAATATATTGTTTGATATATTTTGGTGGTTAAGACATTTTGATTGTTAGGTATAGTTTGTGCAGGCGGTGCGGGCGGCCGAGTACCGTTTTACATTACATATCGAAATCGATGTATGCAGGCTTTTAGTAGGTACTTGTCTAATTAACATGCTAACATTTTTTCGATGCTAACTAAGCGATCCTATTTCAAATAAATATCAAATGTCTTATCCCATTTTAACCATTCGAATATACCTAAAGCCGAACACAAAGTTTGGCACTAAACAAATATGAACACACCACCATCAGATATCGGAGCGGCCAAGCTGGTCAGAGTCACAAATATCTGAACAACGCCTCTATTGTCAAGGCAATAAAGTGCACGTTCAGATATTTTTGAATTTGTTGGCGACTATACTTACTGAGTGTTCCAGTTTCAGTCTAGTCTAGTTATGTAAATTCTTTAAAAGTTGCCTGCATGAAAAAAGTAAGTGCCTGTACTACTCTTCGAACGTGCAAGAACTGTCTCCTGACAGTCCTGATCCTTAGATAATGTTTATTAAAACACTTAAATAACTACTTACAGAATTGCAATCTAACACCAAATAATAGCTTCCGATGATATAAATCAGTTGGCAAACCGCCTCTGTTATGATATCCCACGCTGTACTGATATCGATACACCCTTTAAAACCGTACAACATCAAAATTACTGGCATTAGCCAATCGGCAAACCTACATTCATTCTAAAAAGTCGTATAAACGTCTTACACTTTATTACTATACAACATTTTAGTGGTACTTACGGCGAGTCTATCTTAGAACCAAAATGTCGTATAACGTGATAAGTGTGATGGTTATATGACGTTTTAGTTGTGTAATGGACTAGCCCGCATGGCGCACCCTCGTTGTCTTCGCTGATTGTCGGAATGAGAAGATTGCGAGTGGCTAGGGATGGCAATGGCGTTTGACTTTCGTTATAGAGTGCGAACCACCGAACTGAAAACGCAGTTTACTGAACTGAAAGTAGTTTAAAGAGTTTCCAAACACATTGTATGAAGAGTCAGTATGAACTTTACTAATGGTATGAAGATCAAAATATGAAAACATGACGTTTACAACGACTGTTCCACATTTTGGCATTGAAAAGTCCGACCAAGTCGGACTTTACATGAAAATATGGATAATGACGGCATTTTGGAGATAAGCACGTAGTTTACTTATGTGATCTTATTAAAAAAATAGTGACAATAAATTGAGTAATTTGCTTATTTTATGAATGTACCCATGATAATTATGTCAAATTTTGGATAGGTTAATATTCATGGTATACAGAAAAAAACCGTCTCACGTTTAACTGTCCTTACCCTATTGAGGGGAAATTTGCCTATGAAATGCAAGCCCTATACTAGCCCGGACCCCGGACTCCCGGAGTTCCAGAATGGCAGGCGACACGTATACGCTAAACGCGAATGAACACACTCGTTTCGTCTTATAATGAACACATTTAATAATGAAATGAAACAAATTGTTACACTTAGTGTCGGCCTGGATTCTATGCACAGCTTCTAGGAAATACTTAGTAAGGTTCAGAAAAACATTTTAATACCACAACGGTGGCAAACAATGTATACTTGCTTGTGTAAAGTGTATGTACGCCTGATGGTAGTCTGCAACTCCATAAGTGTAGTTCTCGGTTGTATTTCCAGTTATTTGGTAAAAAATATTTATTTCTTCCAATCCCCCGCAGTCGCAAAAAATGTTACTGACAGTTTTTGAAAGGAGTTTAATGACGGTTTCCTGAATCGATATTTTCACCAGATTGCAGTACCGTGGCCTGAGGTCTAACTGTCATAATCCACCAATCATGATTAATCATATATTTTTTGACAGCTGCTGTCAAAAACACCTCTCGTCACAGTGCCGCCATCTGGAATTCAGGAAACCCTCATTGTAATAGACGTTCAAACTCCTAACGACTCGTGCTTATTAGATATCTTAGGCGATTATCACACTGGCGACGGACGCGTGCGGCGCCGGCGCGCGAGCGAGATTGCGCTATACACATGCAGAGCGCTGTCTCACTCGCGCACCGGCGCCGCATGCGGATCCGCAGCAGTGTGATAACCGCCTTAAAATGGACTATAAGAAGATGGACTCTATCAGAACTTTTGTTACTAGACATAAAAATCGGTTGCTTTGATTTCTAATTAGCACTGTTCGGTAAATACATTTCTCGTTGAAGACTTACAACATTTTAATAATGTGAAGCCGCAACAAATCTAGCTTTAAAAGAAAGAAGGGGACGTAAGCTATACTATTACGTTATGAATATATGTTGCTAGTTATAAGAATATTTGCATGCTGGTAAACCCAGCTGAAGAAGGTTGAACTATCACTAACCTAAAGTTAAGACATGTAACTAACCCTTTTTCTGCAAATAAACATATTATCATTATGATTATGTAAGTTACGATTACTTACAAGTAACTGAAAGGTTTACAGTGCATTATCTTCCATATTTAACTCAATGAGTTTTGAAGATTAAAACTGAGAATAGTTAAGAATATATATTAGTAATATAACAGAAATTAATACATTATTTTTATTAGGTTTTATTATAACACATAAGAAACTTATTAGATTGAACATTCCATTTTCCAATCACTCTTCAACCCAAACTCAAACATGTTTTAAAAGATAAAACAATACTGAATATACAGTGTGTGGCCCATAACATGGGCGAAGGATTGAAACGTAGATTCTACTCCTCAAACTGAACAACGTTTGTTCAGCGACTTTTAAAAATAACTTACGGTTTGATTTTTAGTACATTTTAAAGTTTACCTGAACACGCAATGTATTGCGAAATTTATTATGTCTGTAGGGTGAAAAGACTGACAAGCAATGTCAATTAGACGGATTTTATCGTACATTGAAAATAATATTTAGTTTGTATGAAAAAGAAACAATCTAAAAACTACATATTTTTTAAAAGTTGTTGAACAATAGTTTATTGTTTGAGGAGTACATTCTATGTTTGAATTTTTCGCTCGTGTTTTGGGCCACACACTGTATAGTTACAAACGCTATGGCTACTCTTCAACTATAGGTGCCAGTCGATAATAAAATATCCAGATATACTGTCTCTAATAATAAGTACCATAGGTTTCGATAATCTTATTAGACTTTCACTTCAGCTACTAAGTAAGACAAAGTTGTAGGATCCTGCGCAAGCTGAATTTATGGATTTTTAATACGACATCGATACAAAAGCTTATCTTCTGCATCATTGAATATAAGATATGCCCTTTCTCCAGTAAGCTGCCACTTAAAAAAGGGCGTAACTTCTATGAAACTATACACTAGTTACACCCTTGCGTCCGTCATGAGAGTTGTCAGATGGAAGTATGAATTAAGATGTTAACCGACTTGTAAAGCGTTGAGGGTGCTAGTATGCGACTGGCTTCAATAAGTGAGATTATCTACTGCCTTGAGAGATATAGGTATGAGGAGAAAACTAAATTAACATAATAAGTATTCTGATACTCTAGTTGGAGATATGTAACCGACATTTAGATTTCATTCTTATATCTGAACCACTTTTCCTATATTCCTATTGGTACTTGCGAGTTCATTTTATAATAATAATATGTGTTATCGAAGAGGTCAGAACCAATATTAATATGAATCAATAGAGTCTTAAGCAAAAGTTCCGAGTTCTTAAAGCATTTAACAACTATACGTATATTTGTTATATATATGTTAGATACGGTTTGTATGACGGATCTAACTCCCTACATTTTGGATACGGATTGCAAACCCTACATGAATTAGCTTCAAATATCCTCAGGTTTCTAAATAATTCCATACAAAACTAAGAAATAAAATAAACTCAAGCTTAACCATCTGTTTATGTCAATCAGAGACAAAACAGTCGCATTAACATCCTTAGCTTACTCGTTACAGTTACAGACGTCACAATTTTAACTGACCATTAGTGAACCTTATTCTTTAGTAATAAGGGTTACGAATACTCAGTCAATTCTGTCTACGGCGGTACATCTGTTGACATTGAACACTTGCATTATTTAAATGAATTGCACAATTACAGCTCAAGGCACCGGTAACCCACACAAATACGTCCACACATAGAGCTCTAAAATAAAACCAGATAAACACAAACGTCCCAACTACAACTCATGTCAACGAGATTCAAACCTTAGCTTATGCAGTTATAGTTTAAACTTGAATGACAGTTGCAACGGAGTTATGCTTTTTTGGGAAACCAACTCCAAATAAGTGCGGTACTGGCAGGGCTTATCAAGATCTTGTTCTTAAACTAATTGGGTAAATAGATAATTTATTTCAATTTAAATTGTCCTTTTATAGATGAGAGTCTATTTTCCTATTAAAGGAGGTACTTTTAAACTTGTATAAGTGTCATTAATATACTCGTTCATTATGTCATACATACATAATATTATTTGAGGCAGCATCCATGTGATACAGAAAATTCATCTAATAGTCATTTTTGTGCCCTAACATAGAGCACACCTTACCCTATTTACCTTGTATTTTTTAAGAAAAAATTTATGAGGAAATATATAGGTATCTTTTTCTCATTATGCCTATCAAATAGTGAAATTTAATACAAATACTTTCATCTATTCTATACCTACTCTTAAATACATCATATTATAGGTATGTATTTCGAAAATTCTGTAAGCATTATAGGACCCAATCAATCAGTCTGCTCCAGACGATGCATCTTACAAATGCAAATGAAAATAGACTTTGAAACTATCACTATAAGAGTCAGGATAGAACACACGAGTTATCCCAAAGGTCAGGCGTCCCATAAATCCTGCGCCGGCGCAGGTCACGTTACGCTTGCGCGGTGGCGGTCAGATTTCGCCGAGACCACCCCGGGGCGTGGTAGCGTGTGAAATTGTCACTTGTACTATTTATGTGAATGATTCCGATTTTCTAACCCTTAAAGACCAAGAAATACTTAGGTATAAGTAATTAGTTTAATTAGGGCTCCAAACTCCAAAATTAACGGCTTTGCTTTTATTGCTTGCATAAAGTATACAATCTATACAACGTACGACGTATCTTTACTTAAATAATGACACTTCTTTATTACAATTTAAGCCTATATTTGAACGATTCTACCATGACAAGACAGTCAAGACACACAGGATTTTAAGTACCGATGGGACTTACACATAGCTTCGTCTACTTATTTATTTACAGCAAGGTAAAGTGGCCTAGTTACTCATATTATTCAACATTTTTGTTTATACAAGCCATTGCTATTTTACCTCGCACTGCCTAAGAGCCGTTTGTACATTAGAAAACCATTTAAATTTGGAACTTATTGCGTGCAAATAAGATAAATAATTGATTGACTTTTTCAATAGAAGTTAAGGCCCTTTTGTGTGGTAAACAGTATTCACTTGTACTGGCCCATATAAGTCGCATTCTCTCGTAGTTTACACTAATTAGTCACGCCGCCAGATGGCGTAGTTGCAATGCGCGTGGGCACTTCGACGAAACTCTGCGGTCAGCCTTATTCAGCCAGCCTTATTAATTTCATTCAAGGATGAAGGAAAAAATATGAACCTATACCAATAAAATGCAGTTAGTATTAAAACCGCAAAACTGACCGTGGCCTAATTTCTCGATTCAAGAAATTAATGTTCCTGAACCTTTTGTCATTTATAAAAGAGGAAAAATGCTCCCAAAACTACATTGTTCTCGATAGCTCTTTACTCTTTATAGCTCCAGAATACCTGAGCTCACAGTTTGTACGTGTAAGTAATATGTTAGTATTAAAAAAAGTACGTAATTTACCATCCATGTAATTTGTTTCAATCCATTTTAACCTGTATCATCCAACTAGCCAACCACTGCCCCACTCACCGATGCCTCACAAGTCCAGTAAGGAGCCCCACGTTCAATGAGCACGCCATATGGTGCGCGTGGGCACCGTGACGTCATCCCATTCACCGAGGCCGCGCAGCCCAGCTGATCCAAACAGCAACCTTAGGAAATGCGTTACTAGGGAATGCGACCGGTTTTTTATCATTCAGTTTAGGCCATTCAGATAGAGCTTTCTCAATCGCATTACAGTTATAATGCAAAGCTAATCTCAAATGAGGATTTCGAAGTATCTATGAGACGTCAAATAACTTAAGAAATGAATTCAAGGAGCTTTTCAAAGCATAAATTTTTGGTTAGGTTAAGAGACTAACATACTTGCTACTAAATAATTCAGTCATATAATGAAACAGATATTTGCCAAATAGACAATTGCCTCGTCGCCGTAATAGTAAATTGACAACCAATTGAACCAGCAATCTAGCTGTAGTACACAATCAATGTAGAACGCGTATCATATTGCACCAATTTCACTGATTTAGCTCACTGCGATATTACTTATGAGTAACGCAGCCAAATTCTTGAATAGAGGGTCTGTATTGGTAAACACAGAACTGATACTAGTAGGTACAGTCAACAGCAGAAGTAGCTAAGCGGGTAGGGTATTCAAAATGAGCTTGACACGACTTTATTTTTAAGAGAATAAGAGCATGTGTAGGTTATTTTGAACACCCTACCCGCTTAGCTACTTCTGCTGGTGACTGTATGTAGTGTACTTATATTTTACATAAAACTGAAATAAAAAATAATGCATACGACAAAACAAAATCAATAGACAATTAAGTAGAATCATAAAAAGCGACTAAGTAGTTATGTTATGAGACAGAATTGTCAAATACAAACACATGATTTGTATTTGACAATTCTGACAACTATTAACGCCAAGTTAATTGCTCGGCCAGTTGACATTGCAGATGATTTCATTTGGTAGCCAGAAAACTGAATGAGGAAATATGATTCATTCAGTTTTTGTAAAATTGATGACGGGGACGAAAAGCTTAGGCAATGTACGAATATAATTTAAGATGTCGTAAACATCTGACGCCGACGATGACGCCTAGTTCCCAGCCTCTGTATATTATAATAGGTATCGTAATTAACCGAGTGGTAGCGCGTCGATAGGACACAATTCCTGTCAGCTTGCCTAATTTTCAGGCACCTGAGCAGTTTTTCACAACTCATGAAGAAATTTCAAGTGAAATTAAGCTCTGGCTTGTCTAAGAAAAAAAAAGAAAAAAAATTAATAATCTTGCCCTGCCGCTACTGGTAACTATACAATGTAACCTTTATCATAGGGCCTTAATCCTGCTATTTGCCCATACGAAAATCCGAGATTTAAAGCGCTTCGAGCATTGACTTTAAGGTAAAATAAATAACAGTGAGTCCGTCAAGTTTATACAAAAGTGTCAGAACTGTTCCCTTCCACCCTGGTGTAAGGTTGAACATGATCATAATTGGGGAGGGGTGACGATAATAGGTGAGTTTCCCATGGTATGCCAATTTCGTCTGTACGAGGGTTGGCAGTTTTGATTCGTCACCAAAATCCCCCAAAGTTCGCGTGTCTTGCTTTAATAAATGCACCCTAAAACCCAAAATATCATTCCTTATATTTCGAATGTGGTACAGTCAGCAGCAGAAGTAGCTAAGCGGGTAGGTTGTTCAAAATAAGTTGAACACGAATTTGTTGTTAAGAGAATTAGAGCATGTATAGGTCATTTTGTAAAGTGATAGCTGTATTTTACATAGAGCGCGTGGTGATCAACCACGGTAAGACACGTTTTTGAACACCCAACCAACTTAGCTCCTTCTGCTGCTGACTGTATGTAGCATACTTTATTAAAGCTTTCAAAATTAAAACCATCGTTTCATGAAAATACGTATTCGCTATTCATAAGTAAATACGTGTACGTACCTATTAAGTATACTTAAATTGATTTATTTCACATCGACATATGATCCCAACAAACATTTTGGTGATCGTTACAGCTTATTTTATAACTTTTAGTTATATTATAGATTTTCAAGGGTTTTCGTAATAATAAAAGCTTCTATAAAAGAGTTATATGAAATCCTTGTAACCTTTAGTCGTATTGAAACTGCCAAGGAAGATAATTAGCAACGTAAACTGTTATGGTAGCGCTTGAATCAGCTAATACACTTATAAAGCCGCAGCTTAGGGCTGTATTTAGAGTTCAATGTCATTTAAAGGTGCCAACTATAACTGTCCTTATCGCTTTTACTCTTAACTTGCTATTATGAAGTGTCTTAACCAGCATTAAGTTGCTTAAAAGCTGTAGGAGAGTTAGTAGTTCTATTATTATGTTTACTATATCTCCTTTATGATAATTACCTGTACGTGTTATTGGTATATAACGAGAAGTTGCATAGCATATCCTCGTAACTTCTATTACAACTTATAGCTTTAACAGATGACAACAGCCTTTCTTATGGCGCTGTACGAATTTAAGAAGTGTATATTACGTCCATAATATAACCGTTACTTGTAGTTTATAGCTTTAGTCGTACCTCTTATACAGCAAATTGTACTTTATCGCCCTTAGTAATGACTTATAACTTTACTAAGATCATTGCTTAATTACGTTTGCAGCTGTAAATTCTTATAAGTCGTAGACTAGATTCTTTTGCAACTGTGACTGTAGAAAGTTTTAAAATGAACCCTTATGCGCCATCCCAACTAACATTTAAAGTGATAAGAAAGGGAGGTATAAGAGCTAAATTATAGAGCAAATAATTCTATTGAGGGATACAAGAGCGCGAGGAATTAGTGGTATAGCCAGCTCTAACCCCGCTTTACCCCCGGATCTGGCACAAATTTTGCAACTTTAGGCTTTCATATTCACTATACTATAGCTTTATAGAGCTTTAAATTCTTAAAATCACCCTTTTCGCACTCAAGCCTTTATCATTAAAACAACAGATAAAGAAGATATAAAACAGCCATAATAATTGGTGGATTATCTGTATCACAGTTATATGATTTGCGGGTGCCACCATTATAACTCTTATCGCTATTCAAAGGCTTTTAAATGGAATAAATAATGACTTAGGCATACTTTAGAGAGTTAGATTAGTGTATGATAAGTTCTACAATTGAGTTATAAATATGTAGAGTGCCACTTACATACATTACGATTCACTATTTAAACCTGTTATAAACATTTGAGTTACATTATCGTCATAATGTGGCGTAAACTAACTCTTAAGTCTTACATTAGAAAGAAAACCTGCTACGTCAAGTGCAAATATAGATGACGGAAATGAGGGTTCCGTGACGGATTTTTTTATCGACTATAGTATAGTGAGAAAATGGTAGCAGTGTTCGAGGGGGTAGTAAACAAAACATTGGGTTTAATCAATATTTAATTCGACAAATGAATAAGCAAAACAGTAAACAGTAGATATCAATAATGTAACAATAAAAATATTTCTAAATATAAAAATTGACAGAAGTAACTGTCACGGTATATGTACATGCAAAATCACAATTAATAATTTTTGAACAATTTTGTTAGTTCTAAAAGTAGTTTTATTTATTAGTTTATGTAACTGTTACGTAATAAGGGTCCTTAGAGTACGAGTGTGGTTTTATGAAACGAGCCGCAGGTGAGTTTCATAATAAGATCACACGACACGAGTGTTTTAAGGCCTAATTAGGTACAGTTGCATATACTGCTTTATCTACACACATAAAGCCTAAATGACGTGCTCGGAAACCGTCAGATTGACCGCCATAGCACCGCCGTGGCCAAATTGATTGTGCCGGCGGTCGGGGGGAGCATGACCGCGGTCGGGGAGGAGGCCGGATTTTTACAATATCATCGAATTCGATGTTATTATTTAGCAATAATAACATTGCTACAGATAAGAAAGTTCTAACAAACCAGTCTATTTTTATGGTGGTCATAATGTGCGGTTCTTAACGCATCATGGAGGGTTTATGATATGGGTGTAGCTAAAATTATTTAGAATTTCTTCTCATTTTGTGTCCTTTTCTTGACTGCAGTTTGAATCTGAAACCAATTACAAATTGTGTTGTTGTATGAATTGTGTACGTAAAATACGTTACAATGAAATAAATATTATTAATTCTACTGATTTATTAGTTTTAAACAAAACTTATATATAAAATCCACTTAAGAGCTATGGACATGGATTACTTTACGGTTTCTTTTACTTATATAGAATTGTTTATTTTCATGCCACTTTAATTAACATGACTTACCGGTTTGAACTTTCTCCTTTTTATTTGTTTACAAAATCTTTATAATCATCTGGAAAGTTGGATGGCAGCGGCAATAGTTTCTTGTAATTATCCATTTTATTTAATGATGTAATACCATCATCGCGAAAAGAACTGAAAAGACAAAAACAATATACGATTATACATTGGTTCTAAAACTTGATATTGATAAGAAAACGAAAAGTAAGTAATTTGAATTGTTTTTCTTTTCACACTTCTAGTTGCTTATTATTAATGACCGAAAAAAATTTAACAAACTACCATTTCACTTTAAATCGTCACAGTTATGGTTTCAGGTTTTTTCTTGGGTTCTTTTATTTAATTATGGAACCCTAATTAAGTATTTTAAGCCGCTCTCTATAACTGCTATAGATTTATTATATGCCCAAGAGTAGCACAATCTGGATATTTGCGTGTTGCAAATTACCCTAACCGTAATCGCACACCAAATACCCGCTTTTAGTTCTATAACATAGTCCCTTATCTACTTAAGTGATAACGCCATTTTGTTTTACTTTCTTTTCAACCAAGCACATAACTAAATGTAAATAAACCCGTTTACGCTTGTATTTTGCACTATAATCGGGCTAGTTAACTATAAAAAAATACTACGTATCATTTCAGCTACTTATTTGCAACTATTTATAAAATTAAAATAAATCACACATATTTATTTTCGTTTTTTTTCGAGTAAATTTCAGTATTTTGAGGGCGCGTTAAAAATTTATTAAAAACTACTATATACATTCACAGTAAACTGGTCGTCGCAGCCGAAATAGACCCATATAGTCTATAAATCATGCAATGAAAAATATGATATAATTTCATTATGAGACTTACCTTTAGTACAAAATCACAAACACTTCAACCAATTGACATGTCGCAACCACTTCCACTGTTTTGGCACAAGCTTATAGAAATATTGCAAAGATTTTTCCTTCGTATGTAACTCAAATGTTTATAACAGGTTTAAATAGTGAATCGTAATGCATTTAAGTGGTACTCCACATATTTATAACTCAATTGTAGAACTTTAAAACATATCATACACTAATCTAACTCTCTAAAATATGACTAAGTCATTATTTATTCCATTTTATAGCCTTTGAATAGCGATAAGAGTTATAATGGTGACACCTGCAACTCATATAACTCTGATACAGGTAATTCACCAAGTATTATGGCTGTTTTATATCTTCTGTATCGTTGATATATAGCATTGGGTTGTTTTGTTGATAGAGGCTTGAGTTCGAAAAGGGTGATTTTAAGAACTTAAAGCTCTATAAAGCTATAGTATAGTGATTATGAAAGCCTAAAGCTGCAAAATTTGTGCCAGATCCGGGGGTAAAGCGGGGTTAGAGCTGGCTATAACACTAATTCTTCGCGCTCTTGTATCTTTCAATAGAATTATTTGCACTATAATTCAGCTCTTATACCTCCCATTTTATCACTTAAATGTTAGTTGGGATAAGACGCGCATTCATCATAAGAAAGTATTTCAAAACATGTATCCAGGGCGCTGTTATCTCCAAACGGATCGAGACGAAATTACGCCAATGATTTATACCTCAAGATAACCAGCCATTAGCATACTAGAGCACAGCCTTGGAGAGTTATCTGGATGCAAATACGGGGCGCATATATTATGCGTGGATATGTATAAGTAGGGACTGAAGAATTTCGAAGCGCAATAACGGAACATAAAACATGTGATTGAAAGAACCACTCCCCTACCGCTGAACGTATGTTTCAATCACGTTCGGCAACTGGTATCTTTTTTGTTTTCGATGAAGTCTTCCTAGAAAAATTTAGTCATCCTTATAATGTTTTGTTGAAGACCTAACCTTAATAATTAATAGCTAAAAGTAACCATTAAATTAGAGGTAGGTTGTTAACTGTTTGGAAAAATGGTATCTATAAGTATCTTTCTCATTCTGCATTTACTTATAAGTCTTATAACCTAAATAAGCCCCAAACTGCGATAAAAATCTAATTGAATCTAATAAATTAAATTAATAACATGCGATATTAGATCAATAGGTCTAGAAGCAAATTCATTAAATCATTACCTACTTATTGAGATAAAATGAAGTAGGTATAAACTATGTTTTCAAAACAAATATGTCAAAGGCCTCTGGCCTCAGCCTTGGTCTTATCAAAATGTAAGAGACCGACAATAATATGATGACTGTATTTTGCCATAATACCTAATAATATGTGACGTAGTTACTGATGTGCACATAATAATATATGTGGTATCTTCGTAGATAGGTAAATAGGTAGCCTTCTGTGCACTCTGCCCATTGGCAGTGATTTGGAGTACGTATTTTATTTGTAGGTAGCTTTTAGTTTATAGTTATTTATTAATTTTCTAAGATAAGGTAAATAAATATGCCTAAATTAATTTATAACAATTCTAGTAAATAACGAGAAATTTAGATGAAAAGAGTTTGCAAATTAACAACTTGGCTTTCAATTATTACGGCATCTAATATCTTACTAGCAGTTTTTCTTTTGTACAATATATATATAAAAAATGGGTAAAAAATGTATCTGGGTTTTTTCGAGGAAAACCTTGGTGGTTAAAAAAAACTCTAACTCTAACATAAACATTATCAACTAGGTATGTAATGTATAAATGTTTATACACAAACAACTGAACAACGTTTGCAATGTTTTTGGCATTCGTGTCACCCAAAGGTTGAACGAGATCGCTCTTTAGCGATAAGACGTGCAGCAATGTTAACATTTTATTCGTAAATTTACGACTATGTCCCATTTTAACGCTGTTTTTGCGCGTTATGCAATCAATAATATTAAAATGACGTTTGAAGATTAAAATATGTTTGTTCTTATACTCTGTGAACAATTCGTCAAGCTATAAAACTAGAAGAACAATAAATTAGGCAACGAATTTCACCTCTAGATTTATGTTCCGATTACTAAAGTTTAGTGTGAGTTCGAACACTTTTACTTACGTAGCATTTTCGTCAATTTCGTTCTTTATTTAATAAATCACTCGAGTCATATCAGGAATAACTATTCAAATACTATGCGAAAAAAAAATGGTCGTATCATTGTCAAAACACCGACGATAAAAAAGTTTGTAGTGACTTTTTAAACGCTTATATAGAGGCAACTTAATGTTAAGCCATATGAGCCCTTGCCTTAGAAGCGTTTAATGTAACTAGTTTATAAGCTGACGACCGGAACGCATATGTATGATCCGTAATGATGTAAATACTTTCAATGGTTAAAATCCCGGCTTATATTTATAATTAGAAAAGACCACCGTGACGATACAGTTTAATAAAATTATTTACCTAGGATTACCTAGGATGAGCAATACTTAAACATGTAATCCTTACTAGAGACATCAAAGGATCCCACAATTAAAGATGCCCGCCCGTACGTCATCCTTAATCACATTTTAATATTAATTAAATTTCACTCAGCGCGTCCCTTCCGGGGACATGTCCGGCGCAGTTAAAACATTACCAGGATTACAGTACATTGTCTTCAAAGCGTAGAGTTAACTATTTGGAGATATATTCGAGTAAAACTTTCGTAGCCCTTTATTCCATATCAACCCCTAAAGCCCAATTCAAATAACAAAACTTACCCAACTCTACTTTCTCACTTTTTATCACTAGTCGTCCGATCCGACCAATAAAAGTACATTTTAGGACTTTCAGGGTCGCGTTTTATAAAGTTACAATTTACAATTTCGCTGTTTGCCTCTCTTTCTATCCAATATGTGTGCTAGAAAGAGAGGCAAAAAGCGAAATTGTAAATTGTAACTTTATAAAACGCGACCCAGGTTGGCACCATGAGTGAGTAAAGTGTTTTACTTACCTGAAATAAAAATAAGAATTTAGTAGGTCAAATAAATACAAGATGTATATGTAAAATAAATCTTAAAATAGTTTTTAGACTGTTTAGATCATTATTATTGTCTAGCATCTGGCAAACTTTGATTACGAAATAAGAATCTGCCATTGAGTTATAATATAAAATCATTGGAATCTGCCTACCACTTTAATTATTAATAAACTTACAAATTACTGTTCTCATTTTCTGTATTATTTATTTTTGGAAATCAATAAAGAATATTGTGTTGTTTTATAAGATTAATCTACATAAGGTTCCCGAAGTGCCTATACCAGACAAAGAAGAAGTGCCTATACTAGTTGAAGAAAGTTGTATGCTATCCCTCTTCAAGCTGATGTAGAGCATATGTAGAAAAATCTATGAATCTGTTTTTTTACGTTGACATGACATGACATATGATCAATTAGTCACCTTCCTGAAATTTTAAGTTAAAATACTGGCCAAAGCTTTATTTCGTGCATCCGGCGCGCGCGCACGCATACAGAGCGCCATCTGGAGGTGGTCGTCGACTTCCGACGCTTGTTCGAATTTCAAAAATGGAGCTAAGTAGCGGTTACGTCCAGCGAAACGAAAAGGGTTATGTTTATGCAAACCATATACTATAGATTCTATGTAAATATTTCATAATTATGTGTTTATGCAAAACATATGTATATAGGAAAATTTATCAAAACTAGCGCGCTAGCTGTATCCAGTAGTGAAACATGATATGGACTGATGATATTGATGATAGCTGTTATAGATCCAATGAGTAAATTAAAGTATTCACATTTCTATTTGTCAATCGTGTTAGTCAAGGGATACACGCACAGATGTGTCCGCCGGATTTGTCCGACGGATATACCCGGCGGACAGATCCGTTCGTGTATGGCGCTGAGACAAATCCGTGTCGGGCATATACGTCGGAAAAATCCGGCGGTCACATCTGTGTATGTATCTCTAGTAGGGAATGCAAACCGGTTATTTTTGTATGAAAATAACCGGTTATTAACCGGAAAACCGGTTATTTTCATACAAAAAATAACCGGTTTGCATTCCCTAATCCCTAGCTATTAATGCGAGAAGACTGTCAGGTCAGGGCCGTGTTTTTCATATTGATAGATGGTAGCCGCAAATTCTACCACTTGGCGTATTTATTCAAATCTATAACAAAGAAAGAAGATAATACTTTACACGCATATTTGGACAAATAAGGCCAGGTGTTTTGGTCGAATAATAGGTATAATAAATACATAACATTAATGGCTACCTACGTAAAATTCCTACATAATACATTTTCGTGTAGGTATACAATTTTATTATAATAAATAATAATATGTTAGCCTCTATACGTCCCACTGCTGGGCACAGGCCTCCTCTCATGCACGAGAGGGATCAGGCTATAGTCCCCACGCTGGCCCAAAGCGGGTTGGGAACTTCACATACACCTTTGAATTTCTCCGCGGATGTATGCAGGTTTCCTCACGATGTTTTCTTTCACCGTATAGCGATTGGTAAATATCAAATTATATTTCGTACATAAGTTCCGAAAAACTCATTGGTACGAGCCGGGGTTTGAACCCGGGACCTTCGGATTGAAAGTCAGACGTCATTACCGTCAGGCTACCAACGCTTTTATTATAATAGTTTAATATAATTCTATTTTATTGTACCCAGGGGGGAGATTTTTGAGATTCGAGTACTCGAAAGTGACATTTACAACTCAGAATAAAACGATGAAATTATGTTTTAAAAATAACAGCGATAGGAATTTAAAATCATGAGTATTTAAACTATGAATTCCAGCGAAAAAAATGGTGGTAAGGTATTGTGTGCGATTATTTCCGAGCTTAAACTTTTTGAATTCGGTCGCTCGAAATTCAAAAATTGGCCCCCAGGTTTTTTGTGTAGCTTATCTTATCTAACATGTAATTAATATATTAACCATGTAATTTTAATGGCACAAGACTTGCTCGTATGCTGTATTTTAATGAACCCAATAAAGTATCTGATATTTTTTACGCCAGTCAATAAAACAACAAAGAAGATATTAATCTCAGATGATCTCATACTTTATCTGACCTTATCGACTTTAACCTTAAAGCCCTAAAGTTGATAATTGCTTAGCAGGTTAAACATATATATCTCTATATTCACTCACACCTGAGTAACCTTGAATCGTCATCGAGTTGTGTCACTGCGCAGCCTCGAGTGACATAAGCTTCCTTATGATTATAATTATCGATGAAAAATACACCTTGTCTTTACTATTTCTTACAAAATGTGTCTGCGTTTTTGTTACAAAAGGCGTTAAATAATGTTTATATGTATTTATGTATTTCTTAGCGTGTTAGATTAAAGTTTAGATATTTTGGGGACTCCGGACTCCGGAGTCGATTTTATGATAACATTAAAAAATCGACATTATGATATTTACTATTGTAAAATAACCTGTATCACGATAATACTTTTATAACTTTAAAATTTACTTACAAATATTCTCCGCTTGCAACCCGTCTGGTTAGATTGCCACCATTCTATTTTTGATGGGAACCAATTAAAATAATTTCAGACGATCTGAGAACATTAATTAAAATCGTAATTTATTAATCTACTCTTAACTTTTTGCTCTACCTGCTGGCTACCGTTGGCTATGAATACTTTATCTTTTTGTTAAACGTATAAAGAAACACTTTCTATTTACATTTTCTGGCTTTGTATTCCTCCCCTGGTAAACCATATTTATATTTATGTAGGTACACCACAAAAGAACTATTAACCCTTACGATGCTACACTTTCAATTGACAATTGACTTCCCACATTCATCTTCAAATTGATCTATTATTTGGCAACAATAAGAAATTTAACCGCCGTGTTAAAGAAAAATAAGGTATGAAGCCCCCGGTTTTGGAGTTTGAGAATAATACATTTGATAAAGGTTAATTCGAGGTAGATAATAACTAGAATTTATAATGAAGAAGTGTGTTTTTAACACTTATTAAATAAACACTTCATTTTAAAAGATATGTAAAATAAATGAGATGACAATTAATTCTTCAACTCTTTCCCTTGCGTAAATACAGGAAAAAAATTTTTTTTTACAAGTTCCCGTTTTTTATCAAAGCTATTTATTTCACGTAAAACAAATACAATTTATAAAATAACTATATCTAAACTAAAACCTAATCTGACAACGATTAAAATTACATTTATTTACTACTCGTACCTATACTCAATGATGAAATCGTTACAAATTCATTCAATAATAAGCTCTTTATAGTGATTCATAGCACTTAAGAATTAAAGATGCCAAAAGACAATTCAGATGATTACAATATGACTGTACTTGGATTCAGGGAAGTGGTGTATTCCTTAAACAAGCCTTATTGTTCTTTATTAAGCCTTTAAGTAGGTAGTTAGGTATCATATTCTCAACTGTCGTCAGTAACAAGAAGATTGTCCTATTAAAATAAGCTTTAATACCCTGGAATTAGGTCTTAATTTACTGTCAGTATAGAACTTCATCGTTATATATTTAAGAGCTAGGCTCTCGTCGGTGGAGCAATTTCCATGCCTGTCTGTCATTTGCCTTCTCCTTTACAGCCTGATACGACACGACGTTTATTTTTTCCTTTACTTAATCCATGTATGCTCTCCTTGGCTTTCCTGATTTCCTTTCTGCTTCAACTCTACCTTCTATGATGTTTCTTATGAACTCATCGTGCCGCAGCAGGTGTCCAAGCATCTTCCCTCTCCTGTTATCTATGGTTCTCAACAAACTTCTCTTCTCTTGAAAGAACTTATAAAGCCTAATTACCTATATTCTGTTTCAATTGTATGTTTTAACACATATGGACAATAAATAGCTACTCATTTTTGACAATGTTGGATGAATAATATATTTTGCGAAATTATCAAAAGGTTCCTGTTTAAATCAATAATTGTTTCCTTTCATTTCTCCAATGTTCCTGTTATAAATACCTATATTGAATTCGTTTATTTATATTCAGGTCAATGTTGCAGTTTTACTGCTAATATTAATGACTTCAATAAACCTTCCTCACAGTTGTCGTTTTCCAGAAAATATGACTGTCAATGAACATGTGTCTGTACGTAATTTCAATGACTGTTATTAACAATAAAGTTTCTAATGTATCATTATTTATTACCTATACATAATAATTAATAAATAAACATATGGGACAATCTTACTCAAATCAACCTAGTCCCACGGTAAGCTCAATAAGGCTTGTGTTGTGGGTACTAGGCGACGATATATATAATAGATATATGTAGATCTTCTTCTTTCTTTCTTCTTTCTAGCACACAAATAAATGCCCTGACCAGGATTCGAACCCGCGACCTCCTGCTTCATAGGCAGTCACTACCAACTAGGCTAGGAGGCCGTTAATACATAAGCAGTACATGAGCAGTACATCAAATCAATACCTGCCACAGAGTCCGAGATATGGTTTATATATTAAATATTCCTGCAAATATTATTTTATTTATTTGTGTCAATGTCAATATCGGAGTTGACTAGACAATAATGACAATATGACTAGGTACTTAAAATTTTTTTTTTTTACAATTGTGAGTCATACATTTATTGAATTAAGTAGCGCTTCAGGATAATTTTCCCATAAATTTGAAGTAATATTTCAGGTCAATGTCAGTTTCTGGGCAATATTGCCGATGTTCCGAGAATGCGACGCGCCTTGACCCGGATCGGCGCGTGCGCCGCCGCGCCGGCCGGGGAAATGTGCGCGGGCGCGAGATGTGGGCTTCAGGGTAATTATATGTATGGCAGGCTGATGAAACTAGAGGAAACGTGCATCTGTTTTGGGGCCCTTGAAATTGTATTGGAGCTTCTTTGGCGTTTCTTTCAGTCAGGGCCGCCATAATACCGGTGGTGGGATAAATACCCCACCACCATCCTTTAAATACTAATGCCTTACCTTAAAAACTGTCATAGGCTCAAAAAACTATGAAAGTTAATGCTTGCCATATAATTGGCCATGCCCTACCTTAAATTAGCACTGCCCTATCTTAACTTAACTGCAATGAATGAAGACATGAAACCACTGTCATTATCAATATAGCAATCTATAATGACTATTACAGTGTAAACTCTCCATAACGAAAAGAAATGCTTAGTCCTTTGAGTTTCATTGTAGAGTTTACACTTTGTATTTTGTACTAAGGTACTATAATGTAGCGAACTACTTACATGTTTCCGAAGTTTTATCCACGGTAAATATACCTTAACCAACATGGTAATTATTACTCCAGTCAAGTGCTAAGTACCTACATAAATTATACGTACCTACTTACGAATGTATTACTATAACACCAAAAAGGCAACCCTTATCAAAATGTCCGACATATTGACCTTTCACGATCTAATTATAAATCCGTATCGAAATCATGCGATAATTAATTTGCAAATCGTCCAATAAAGAAAATGCCAACATTCACAAGTTCACGTAACAAAACGCCAAAACCATTAAAAATCTTAAATACATCGCTCTTGTTATATAAAAATAGATCTTATTTTAATGTATTATGGTTACAAATTACACCGACAAATCAGATCGTGATATGACGGTATAAAAGTTATGAAAAGTTTTCATAGAGTGCTTGCAATTTGAACTTAAATTCGATGTATTAAAGGCTTTTTTAGAAGTATCTGCAAAAAATACGCTTTTACGAAAGTAATTTAAATCAATACGATGTCGCAAGTGCTCTGCTTTCCCCTGATTGATATAGTTTTGCTTTTAAATGTCAACGTTGCGCCATCGCCCTAAAAGGTATGGTCGATTTAGTACGACGCTGGGTAAAAGGTAAGGTAATGTGTGAAAGTACGATTTAAATTGATAGCTTACAGACTTTACGGAGTCTAATTGACATTTCCATGTACCATTCAGAAATATATGTATGGATTTTATGATGGTCTAGTGAGTATTACCTACCTAATAATTATATCACAGGCACTCTAATACCGTCATTCGAAAAGCTTTAAAACTGCCGCGAATGCAGAAGACGCTGGTTTGATCACTTTGATCCCAGCCTTGGGCACCGGAGGCCTAGGTCGCTTTTTCCTTTGTATATGACATCTATATAGGTAAGTTTATAATTACTTAAAAAGTCTATACAAAATGATATTAGTGAACAACTTCTAGCGAATCAGATAGTACCTAGATCAGTACTGGGCACCAGTAGAATTAGACTCTTGGACAATGACATAAAAATGTCTATAATAAATACTATAAGTAATTATGACCGAAGTCATGAATAGTCGTTGCAATAATTCGAATGGATATTCCTAGTATTCCTACCGCTCAATCTCTTCCAGAAGATTGACGCTCCATTCAATGTGTACTAAAAGCATAGCTACTAAAAATACTGTTAGTAGTCAATTATATGTTTACACTGTTGTACCTTATGCCCTTGTAATAAGGCTAAAAATGTTTACATATTTGTATCAATAAATACACCATTCATGTAGTGTTAATTGTTCTGGGTCGTTATTTTTGAATTCAAACCACTTTGACCTTGCAGTCAGTTAGAGTAATTAGTTGGGCGAGAATTGGCAGTGAACCCATTATTTAAGCGAGGGTAATTACACCAAGATCGTCCAGTTCAGGAGTCCACCGTTCAATGAAACTCTTGAAAAGGATTGGGGAATAATTGCTGGAAATCTGGAATTATTTGCAAAGTACGAGTAGGTTACAGTTAAATCATTGATAAAATTATATTTAAATTCTTATTTTAGAAGCCGAATCAGAAAATTGATTTTGATTAGCCCCCCCTTCATATAAGTATACACCCATTTTTGTACAACGTATGTTGCAAAATAAATAAAGTTGAACGACAACTCGTACTTTTTTCATGTTTAACTAATTAACTAATAACTTAGATTAGTTTGTCTATCAGCCTGTAATTAAAACGGCATTTTTTAACTCAATTAGTATCTGTTCTCTATATCCATAATCACAATAAGGCAAGCCAATGATGGAAGCCTGAAGAGCATTCTATGAATGCTGTTTGTTCGTTCAATACTATATTAGAAATATAATATTACCTATTGATGGTATCAGCTCGAATTAATGTATGTAAACTTAGACTAGCTATGTACTAGTATGTAAGTGCCTACTTATATGAACATAACTAAATGTGATATAGCAAATAGTCAGGATCAGGTTATATCGTCTGCAAGCCAGAATGCTTAATGTGTATTGGATAAGATTAGCACATGAAGGTGATGTAATAATGAAAAGCCTATATTCGACTGAATATATAAATAAAAGTAAGGCAAAGGAAGGCTGTGCATAAAATCCGATTGCATCGACATCAAGCTTTAAGACCGAGTGAGAAATATGGAGATACAGCGTCGCACCCATTACAAAACTTAACTGGAGTTGGGTGAGACATGTTGCCCGGCAGATTGAGAGCAAGTGGATCAAAATGTTTACATTGGAGGCCTCTTTCAAATGATAGAGGCCCCTGGCCTCCATAGACAACAATCGAAAGATTGAGAGACATTTCCGGATGAGGTTGGTTTAGAACAGGGACAAAGTGGCGTACACGAAGAGAGTTATATGCTCAGCAGTGGGCAATAAAGGGCTAATGATGGTTTAGAGCATACAGAAACCCAGCTATATTAATGTTTGTTGATATGGCAATGGGCAGGCCACATTGCACGCAGAGCAGATGGCCGATGGGGTCGAAAAGTGCTCGAGTGGAGACCACGGACTAGCAAGCGCAGCGTAGGACGTCCATTCACAAGATGGACAGACGACCTTATAAAGGTCGCCGGAAGACGCTGGATGCAAGTCGCTTCCGACCGATACTTATGGAGGTCCAAAGGGGAGGCCTATGTTCAGCAGTGGACGTGTTATGGCTGAGATGATGATGATGATGATGAGATATGTAAAATTGAAGGAGATAGTGTAGATACTGACTCGTTTATAAAACTCATACGCAGCTAGGTAGGCAACTTAGAACCGTACTATTATCGCACAGTAGAACCCCGCATTAAGTCAACTGTGCTGTGCTATTATCGCATAACTGAGGATCTAGCACATGTTATCAGCCCACCGCACCGGTTGTTTCAAAAGCGCACAATGGGCGTATTATGCATGGCGAGCGCACGCGCAGGCGTCACAGAATACTTGTACCGAATATTTACTTTGTACAACATAAATCCAGACTTCCAGACCAAAATAATATTGGGAAATATTGGCAAGCATATTAAAACATTTCGACAAACATAACCTTCAATTCAACTAAATATAAACTGGCATTCTAATTATAAATATGGCCATATAAATTGGAAAAAGCTTTGCTTCATTTCACGTGGAAGAACACTAGGTAAAAAGATTCATTAATATTTATCTAAACTTACTAAAGATGAAGAGAATTTATTATGTTTGATGTGGCCATATTTGTCATATCAATTAGTTAATTGTTTATTTTTCATTATTTTACTATACAAACGTATAGTCAAAGAGTTAAAAATGTATTGTATGCTACTAAAACATTTTCCGCTCCCGACACACATAACCATATTCATTAAAATATTGATGTTACCTCTTTCTCCTTGATAAAGCAATAATGATGCAGCCATATCTGCACAAGTACAACACTTTCAACGGCCAAGTGCGTATATGGCAAATTGTCCCCATATTTCTCCTGTTGTACTACGAAGCGCGATTTCTGTACCATTCTGTAGATGATCGTCTAAAGACGTTTGGTTATATGGCAGTACATATTAGTAATTCCGTAAGGCCGACGCAAGCGGGTCACGGACGGCGTCTGCGCGCTCTACGCAGAGATGTCGCAGAAAGCGTGTACACATTACATACACAACACACTGTAGGTTGTTCCATATATTATATAGGTAACATAATGTTCACAACAATCTTCAATGGGTGCTTTATAATATTAATTCTAGGTGTTATTTTGAGAGGTTATAACGGGGAGTCCTGTATGTAGGTTTTTTTTCTTTTCCTATTAAAAATGCCTACTGCGGACGTCACTACCGACAAGTTTATTAGATCCTCTAGAGTTCGATTGATTTTATTTCTGAATTTACAATACGTACGGGCCTTGAAATGTATGACCAAGAGTGTGAAACCGGTTCTCTCATTAGTGGTCATCATTAGATGATCTTGTTCGTTATTTAACAATTAACAAACATCCAATGGTTTACTTATCATAGTGAGTTATTTTACTTTATTCTTAAACCACGTCAGTGGCAAACAGGCCGACAGCTTACGTATCGTAAGCGGTAATCGTAGCCTAAAGAAAAACGCCTACATGCCATGCCAGGGGTGTTACAAACACATTGTTGACTTTTGTTGTCCATATTTATTTTCGTTTTGATCGAAATCAATCATAAAATAATTGTCCTAACTCCTAACCACATAGGTAAATATCTCCAAAATCTCTGTTAAAATCGGATAAATTTTTCATCTTGTTTTATCTCCCAACCGACCCCTTAAATTAATAACGTCCCTACATAACAATACGGTAACAGTATTCACTCCTCAATAAAACCAGTCGCACTAACAATTATTATCATATATCATATCAAAAACCTCTACAGATGCTATTTAATTAGTGACCACCAGATGGAGTGTTCACTTTCAAAGAGAGCGATAGGTTATCAAGTATCAAGAGACGTCGCCAGCAATGTACTGCTAAAGTGGTTGATCGTAGGTCCTTAACGACGCGCTATTCGATTTTAAACCTTTATGGGAAACTACAAGGTTATAGTTCGCATGTCTGTTGCAAATTCATTGCAATATATGACACGTATAATGCAGTTTAGATCAATTTATGGATTGATGCATAAGAGCTGGCCTAATGTATGAAAATGTCGTGGATAATTTTTATAAATCTATTGTTATTTATAAAACTGAACAAAGCTGTAAGAAATGAATCTAATCTACAGCATGCTGCATATCCTCAAGGCATAAAACAATTATGTGCCGCACGTTGTGTGGTGTTAAACATTCCAAAGCCATTCTTTCCTATTTCAATTTCCAAAAGGCATCCGTCAAAGGTCATTGAAAGATGTAAACCCGTGTATCAACATGTAAATGTTACCCCAAACATCTTTTGTGATAACTAACCTATCCTAACCCCGACTAAAAAGTTAAAAAAAAAACAAACGACGATTGAATAGAGTAGTAATGATACGCTTACGTATTCAGGATGCGCTCGCTTTTTGGTCATCTCTTTCACATTCAAATAAAAGATAGAGATAGAAGATTGTACCGATTTAGTCAGGGTTTCTTGAGTTTTATTCAAGCGATACACTGACCAGCCACTATAAACAGAATCATAAGATCGTATTGTCTATGCGAATCGCGAGGCCAAATTATACTAGAAAAGACAAACATCGAGACAGAATGTTTTGTAAATCTGACTGATAGTATCGCGTCACGTCAGCGATATCGTAGCAATCTCACGTGCGTTCTCAGAATAGTCCGCAGGCTGTTTCACTTGTTGAATGCGTCTGCGCTGATAACGGAGAGTTTTTGAGCGGCGCGTGAGTTGCGCTGTTTGCGAACTGTTTTATAGAAAGGGAAGAGCAAGCCGATGAAGCCAATAATACAAATAGAGTCTCACCACATTCTACATGGACTTTGCGATGACGTGGAAATAAGGAACTGCTATCATATAATATATTTTTTTTTTTGCAATATTTTTTTTTTGGTTTTTTTATTGGATTTTTTTTTTGTTTTTTTTTGGAAAAATATTTTTTTTGTAACGTTCTGAATGTATTCAGTCACCATATACATTATTAATACAAGTTTACGAGTAGACTTTTGCCTTACGTATGTCGGAAAAAAAATGGATAATTTTCATATTTATTTCATTGCATGTTTGAGAAAAGCACTATATACCTACATACCTCGGCGTGAAAAGGGGTTGCCAGCCTCGTAACTATCCGTCTATATAACTCAGCCGGCAACACCCTACTTCCCGCCCTCTGTAGTAATGTACTATTATTTCATTTTTTTCTGTACATATTTCGCAATTGCATTCACTCTATAATTAGTTACTTAAAAAGTCAGTGCAAAGTTAGGTCTGAGATTTAGGTATAGTCGTGATAAATCCTAAGAAAATAGACAGAAATGGAAAATTAGAGGGGCTTGGTGGAATACTATTTAGACAGGCGACAGGCAACAGATTATTTAAATAATGTAATCGTCGCTTCTTAATATATTATTGGCCTGTGAAAAGCCAATACATGAAATACATCATATTCAAAGAGGAAGTCTTCGAAATATTCAAATGTGCGTGCACAATAAATGACCACCACTTTTTTCTACTTTTTCATTGGAATAGAAAAAAGGGAACGCCATCGGATCCTTTTATCTGGCACCCCGACAATAGCGAAAATAGTAATTTCGGGGCCGGAAACACATGCGCGACACATGCGCGCGCCCTTTTTAGCTTCTTTCCGTAATGCAGGTCTGTTATTCATGAGCAGAGGCGAGCATTTGTCTCAAATAAACCAGTAGTTAGGCGCACCACACACATTTGACCGGAATTCAACTATTCATTGACAAAAGCGAAAATTTATCTGTGGTAGTTACATTTTATATCGAGGCTATAGACTTTCTGCTACCATTGACATCAAATTTCCGCTTGCATTATCGTATCTTGAGCTCATATTAAAATTGGTTTGGATGAGAAATGTTCATCTTTGGTTGATGAATATGTCAGTGGCTGGCGCATCCTTTGCCTTATAATAAGAAGGTCGTAAGCGACACATGTTTCATACAAATTTTGTTTCTTACGTAGACGATTGGATGGACAGAAATGTGACTTTAACGTCATAATAATAAGAGTCAGGGTAGAATGTAATTACATGTTACGTTACGGCTGTTGGAAAACGCAGTGGGTGTCACATGGTGGCGTTAGGGGTGCCAGTTAAAAACCTTAATACCTCTGGACTTTTAAGCAGTAATTTTTATTCATTAAATTTATATTTAGCTGACACAGGCTTCTTAATTTTGAAGCAACAAGTAAAAGAAATAATAATTCAAATATTTTTAGGCGGGATAAATAAAACCAATTAATAATATTTTGAGTAGGTACAGAACTGGCATAGCAAAAGACGAATCACAGATTTGAATTGATTAGGTATTAATAGAGTGTTTTTTTTTTTAAGGTAGGTACGTATTTAAAAAAGAGTTAATAATAGTAAATCGACTTGAAGAGGTAAAAAAAAAATAAGTAAAAAATCCTCGTCCGCATGTTGCAACATGTGCACATGCATGGTTGTTACTCATCGAAGTAATCGGCCATGGCCGAAAAAACACAACCCTGCGCCCTTCCCGCGTGATTTATGGTCCGAAATCAGCTTTTTCGTCATCGGAGGTCATTAAGGGAACAAGTGGCCTCTATCCTCTAATGGCACAGATAAGTAATGTTCCATTTGCGGTGCAGCTGTGGTTTTATTGATTGTTGATTGGCTATTGAGCTGTTTATGGAATAACGTGTTATCTTGGTCTAGTTTTAAAAGGATCGCGACTTTGCTAGACATACGGGCCGCTGACTCGTATATTTTTGGGTAATAATATTTTGCACAGCAAAAAAATCTGAATGCACATCAAAACTATGTTTTATTTGATGTGAATTTGTATTTTTTATTGTGCAAGTTAGTATTATTAATTAGGTTATGGTTATTTTTTGCTGCACCTTTAAATACTAGCCTTTTCTGGTTCAATATTTTTTATGAAATTACCTGTTCGAAATTTCTTTATTTCGGGTACCCTGTGTCCCTTAATTGTCACGAGCGAAAAACACTGCAGCTGACATATAGTTTCAAATTCTTTAATTAAAATAGAATTGTAAGTAGTTTCCTAGTAGTACCTTAAAATCATCAATTAGTTGGAACTAGGTGTATAATATGTTTTAGCATTGCAGCGTATTTTCGTTACAAATTGAACGGTAAATAATTCACGTCCATTCAGCTCAAAATTATGCTAACTCTACATTCATGTAACAAGTACGCTAAAAATGTTTACGAACGAAATCCAAGTGAAAGCCTGGTTTTGGTAAATCCCACGCATTATTTACACATTGAACCCATTTCTTAATTGCACTAATTGATATTTCCACACAATAAAGTTCTTGTTGCAAGTAAACAACATATTTAATGCATGCTTTCGTTTTTATGATTCCAGCAATATTGAGTAAGTTCATCAATTAATACCTATAAGCATTAAAAAACTGCCATAATTGGGAGGTTTTGGACTTAAGTACTTTTCTTAAAAGTATGCCTAGGTGCTATTGAGTTTTACTCTACCTAGCCTAGGTCTATTTACCTAGGTAGCCATCACTCTCATATTTATTGAAATTATCTTGACATTTCTTATATTTATGTTCTCTGGGTCAAGGAGTTCAAGATACAAGTTGTCGCTCGAGAATGTTATGCACATATTATTGTGCTTATCGTAAAAACGCAAACAAATATATATGCATACGTTGCTGACCCTGAAACCGACTTACCGAGTATTTACATAGCATATTATTTAGCAGCTGGATAATATAATGAGATACCTAACATATTTAACTTAAATTTAAAGACTTTTCGAAATATTACTATGTCTTAGGTTAATCGGAAGAAATGAGTTCGTATTTGTACTGGTAGGTAGATAATTTGTGAGCAAGTTTAGTGCAAGGGACCACTTTGTCGATTTATAGGACAAATTCATTTTTTCACTAATAGATAGTGTACATATGTTGTGTAGTTTTAGAAAGTACTAGTAACTCCATATCGACAAAGTGGTCCCTTTTTCCCTGGACTGAAACATAAAAAAAAAATTGAAAAATGGGTACAAAAACAGTAAGTGAGTGCTACTATCGCCGATAAACTTAATGTTTGGCGAAAAGAATAGTTTTGTAAATTGTACCATTCTTTTATTGGAAATTAAAAAAAAATGACTTTTGTAATAAGTTACATAGGATTCTGAGCTGAGCGCCTGTTAATACAGGATGTGACTGTCCTCTTATTTAATAATTTCGGCTCTACCTATAAGTAGTCGCTAAAAGAATCAAACATCGGACGCAGCCAGAAAAAATATGTTTAAATTAAATGTACTCAATATCATAGCCGAATCATAAAATTTTAAATTAAAAAATTAAACATCTCGACACGCGAATCAATTGGCAAGTCCGCGAGTGCGAAATGAACCGACTCAGCGATGATGTCAGACGCCAATCGATGGACGAACACCATAAACCATAAAATAAAACACATTTTACATGATGCCCACACACTACCCAATGACTAACATGATTCTCTATCGATATGGTATTGGAGATCCGAAAAGGTAACGCAGAGCAATATTTTATTTATTAAAAAAAAAATTGTGATTTTGCCTGAGTTTTAAGGACGTGATTCCGTTTTACTATTTTTTATTGTACCTATACGTATATTTAAGGACCTTATCACACTAATTAAGCGATTTTCCGGAAATGAAATTTCCTAAACTTTTTCGATGTTCTTAAAGTTTAAATTATAGTTTTTCTTTAGGTGGATATCAATGTCAACCTTCCCGATAGTAGACTCTTAAGTTTTTTCATTAAGCCATTATTATTATAATTTGACATTTTTATGTGCAATTTGATGGAACGAATAAAAAAACAATAAAACGTTCAAATTAACTACATTTTTATCGACTTTAAAACTATAACCAGTAGTTGCTAACAGACTAACATACCTACCAAATATAAGACTAGTGCCTAATTTAATTTATTATTTTTTTTTAAAAGTGTACTTACATTTTTTGGCCTTTATCGACATGTGCTTGCACTGTGAATCCAAACATAGAGTCAGCGCTACCCTTATAAACCACCCTAGAAGGTATGTCCACATTGAACCCTAGGGCACCCACCACGCACAACAAAACACCAAAATACACCGCCATGGTCTATAAACACACAACACTTTTAAAAAAAACACTACTTTAAGTTAAAACTCGTCCACATGTTTCGTTTCGTATCGAGTTCGGAGTTTAAGCGACCGAGAGACGTGCGGTCTGCCCGGCGGTCGCGATGCTACTGACAGTACTGACTGGCTGAATACAGCACGGTGAGGTAAGACTGTAAAAAAGAAAAACATTTTCGCGCGTTTTCTTGGAGAGATGACCGAGTGAGTATTTTCGTGCGTTTATTCATGCATGAGGCTGCTTGCGTTTACGTTATGAGCTAATGTCCTTGAGGTGACTATTAATTCTTATAACATTATACAGGTTGATCTGCTTCGATTTTATAAGTCAATAATGCATGCTATGCTATGCTTGTTAATTCATAAAAATAGTTATTTGTTATACAAGTGGTGAAAGTTGTATTTTACGTGCGAGTGTTATTTGAAACACGAGCTAGCGAAAGGATTCTATTATTGACCACGAGCGAAGCGAGTGGTTCAAAAATAGAATCCTGAGCGTAGCGAGTGCTTTAATACACGAGACGTAAAATAACTTTCACCCGCGTATAACACAAAACTTTTCACCTCACTACAGCGAGGAAAATAAGAAAAAGGGTGCATTTTGCTCGGTTTCCCGTAATTCCTCAGGTGTTTAATACTTCTTCATCACTCGAATCACTAATTTTTAACAAAACAATCTAGAAAAACATGCGAATATTTAACGTTGATATGATGGATGAATTGAAATGAAAAGTTTTGACGTAAAAGATTTTAGTAAATGTCAGATGCGTTTTGTTCGTACGTAGACTTATTCGGCTGTCAGAACAATTTATCCGTTTTTACAAAAAGAATGAAGATTAATGTTGAATGCTGATATTTATGAATTAAAATAAAGTTGTCAGACTGTATTAAGTGTTTTTACTCGATGCAATTCATTAATTGCGATGTTAAAAATTCTGCACTTTTAACGTTTTACGTTTTGTTAGCTGTCAAATGTCACTTAAGCCACTTGTCACTTATGTCAAAACTCTTTCACCACATGTGGATAAAAAGCGATTTTCACAATAGATATTAAACAAACAAAAAGGGCTTTCCGAGCTAGTGAGGTGAAAACAAATTTGTACCCACGTGTACTAAAAAAGCTAAATAAGATAAAATTTGAACGAATGCTAATTCAACAAGTCTTACCACTTTTATTTTTCCCAAAATACTATCTTGACTGTGTCTTAGAGAAATTAGGTATTTCATTTATGGGTCAATCAACTATTATTTGTCAGCAAAATTTCGCATACCTCGACTAATAGTGATAAAAATAAATTATGCGGATTATATTTAACTAAGTTATGCACTTTATATAAAATACAGATAAACATGCTACGAATTGCAATCTCTTCTATCACATTTTAACACGTTATATCTTCGTTAATGCCAGTGACCCAGTGGACATAGGTGTCCCTCACTTTTGTATGAAAATAACGGCTCTTCCGCTGGGTCACCCATTTTTTTAATGAATAATGTGTCGTTATTATTTATTTTCCTGATCTGATATGCGTGTAAAGGATCTTGATTCATGTTGACATTGTTATAACCCACAAAAGTTAAACTAATAATGAATAAGGGCAATTCTCGCAAAAAACAAGAAAAAGTTGATTGACCCTTATAAGTAGGTAAATAACCGGAGTCCAAGAATACCACTCTGTATGTGACCCTGATAACCTTACACTTTTTATAGACCGATTCTGTTTCTTTTAAGTAGGTAATTTAATAACTTACCTAAGGCATTCAAATTATCACACGTAGTTTATACCGTGGCTTGATAAGGGTAATGAGGTTTTTAGGGTTCCGTAGCCAAACGGCAAAAAACGGAACCCTTATAGATTCGTCATTTTACTCGGAAACTATGAGACGTATCATTATCAAATTTTTACATAAAGTGTATTGTGTGTGCCGCTACTTAGTTTTGTAGAGAAATAGCTAAAATTAAAATTTTTAGGGGGGGCACTCCATACATGTAACTAATTGTCAAAATTTTTTTTTTGTCAAATATCAACATAATGCACATTAATCGATAGGTCTCTAAAAATAACACTGAGGTTTCTTTGAACATTTTTTGATTAAGTGGATATTTTCAGAAATAATCGCTCCGAAAGTCATAAAAATTATTCCCCCCCCCCCCCCCCGTAACTTTTGAACCGTAAGTCCAGAAATTATGAAAAAATCAAGAAGATACACCTTATATTCTTTCAACAAAAATTATTTTGAACATTATCGGTTTAGGCGTTTTTGAGTTATCTACAAAAAACTACGCACTTAGGCAGATACGACCTTGCGATAATAATTTATTCGATAGTAGCTACTACGGCTGGTTTTTATAAATAATGGTACGGAACCCTTCATGCGCACTTGGCCGGTTTTTGTAACTAATTTTTTGCTTGTTATTTCGGGTTTTATTTCTCACTTCAACAGACAGTCAAAGGAAGGTCATTAGGACTTGATGTTATTTTGGAACTATATATATGTTACTGTAAAAGCCCGAAGTGCTGTTAAACCTAGGTTTTACCGGTAACACCTGGGTTTTACCAACTTGATTCGGTAAAAGCCCGAAATGTTGAGATATCTGCTTTAATTTCGGACTTTTACCACCGTCGAGTCGGTAAAACCTAGGTTTTACAAAAGCGACCGGTAAATGTTGACAAAATATTTGTCCTTGCCACGTTTTTGTAGAATTCGCAGAAATTTTGTGTCACAGTGTAAAGACGATTATAATTAGCTATCTTTCACCTTTTTGAAATTTATTCGGACTTAGCGTTCAAAAGTTATTGGGGACAATAGGGTTTGTTTTGAAATTTTGCATACTTCTATTTTGATCTCTAAAAAATTAATATCTTTTTCTTTTCTTATCTTATCTTTTATTTCTATAGCGTAAAAATTGTGTTTTAACAAGGTCTAGCAGTCGGCGTTTACTGCATAATTTTAGGACGCATATTTCCGAAGTTATTCGAGGGAACGTAGATTGCTATTCCTGTTTATGAGGGGAATCTAGCTTTTGCATTAAGTTTGTAATTGCCGTTACTTTTTAGGGGAGGGAGATAAAAATTCGCGCTTTACATCATCGTATAGAGGGCAGTTTCCTCTATCGTTCGACGCCTTGCGCTGAATTTTAAACCAAGGGAGAAAGTGGTGGAGGGCTGAAAACCGGCGTTTTCTTAACTTTGTCGGATTTGGCCCGACTCACCCTTGACCATTTTTCATACGAGAATTTTAGGGTTGCCTTTTCGTGGGATTTTGCCCGGTGAGGGGGTGGTTTCGCCTAGTGAATCGATGGGGGGAGGCAAATCCCCCCTCCCGGAGGGAGCCTGTCCGAAAAGGACGTTTTGTTTGAGCGGGAAAACATTATGTTTTCGGACGTGGGTGAGAAAACGGTACTGAGGCCTTCCCCGAAAGGGGGTATTATCTCCCATGGGCGCGACGGACACAGGGGCTTCACGGGGGGTCTCACGACAGGGAGCAAAAGGGTTCACCCTTATGCAAAAGATGATGCGGTGTCGGACAACGGAGCGAAAAACAACTCGGCGCGTAGGGAAAGGAAGCCTTCCGCAGCAGGATTGGCTCCTCGACTGTAGCTGAGGATTCGGCCTGCTCGAGGAGCCAAAAAAAAGGCAGCGGGAGTCCACGTCAGGATGTCGGCCGCACGAGGCTAATTAAAGGGTGTGGGGCAAGACTCCGAAGAGAAGGAGACGGAGGACGAGGACCCCTGGAATGACCAGACATCCCTGAGGGAAGGCGAGGACCCCATAGAGGTGGCACGCTCGGCTGCTCAGACGGTGCTGCAGCAGACGGCCAAGTCGGGGAACATAAATGGGTGTGTGAGGGGCACCATTAACGACGCCTGCCGTGCAATCGTGTCTGCTATGAAGCAACTACAATCGGGGCAGGAGAATGATGAGATTCGCTCCCTCAAGGCGGATAACAAGATAATGCGGGAAGAGCTGGAGATCATGAGGTCGCAGACGAAGGCTCTCAGAAGTGCTTTCTCTGAAAAGCAGAAGGTGACTCCTGCGGCTGACCCCAGTGGGTCGGATTTTGATCGCCTTACGTCAGAAATGGTGACACTCTTTGCCAGGTTTAAAGAGGAGCTCTCGGGAGAATTGTTCTCCTCTATTGGGAACATGGTGAACACCAGGTTGGAGGGAACCAAGAGCCGCCACTCCCCTGCAGAGCCGATCGTCCCGCCCCCCATTAGAGGTGGATAAAAGAAAGGCGGAACGCGCCGCAAGCACATCAGCGGCACCTGGGCAGTTGCAACAGAAGGCGAACAGAAGGCCACACATTGACTACAGTCAAGTAACAGCCACGGGATCTACACTGATGCCCCCTGCATGACCTGGTCCTGCCTCGAGGGCGGGAAAGGCTGCTAATGAGCCCAGGCAGGTGGCCCCTACCCCAAGTCAAACGAGTCCCCCCAAATCGGACTGGAGAATTATGGAGCGAAAAGGAGGAAAGAATAAAAAGAAGGCCTCCACACCCCTCCCCGGCAACTAAGGCGACCAAGCCGGTGGCCCCGCTGGCAAAAAAGCTGGTGGTGCCGAAAACCGCGGCCGTGGTACTGGCTCTCAAGCTGGAAGCTACGGAATCGTATGCTTCCGTTATGATGAGAGTCTCCAGGACATTGGCCTTGAAAACCTCAAGGTGCGGAAGACGGCGGACGGGGCCCGAATCTTGAAGGTTGAAGGGGCGGATAATGCCCGTGCAGCCGATGCCTTTCGGGAAAAACTAGAGGCGGCTATCGGCGACGTGGTCAAAGGCTACGCCGGAAATAGTGACGAGGCCTGGTGAAGTGAAAGCAGGTGATATCCGCTTTGGATTTGGTGGCTCTGGCTCAGCCCTGGTCCAGTGCCCAAAGTGGGGAGGCTGACGATCGGGTGGTCGGTTGCTCGAGTAGAAGCACTTGAGATGGAGGCGCTGAGGTGTTATAAGTGCATGGAAACCGGACACACGAGGGCCACATGCCCCTCAGCGATCGAGAGAGGCGACCTATGCTTCCACTACAGGAAGCCGGGGCACAAGGCTGCAGACTGCCAGGCAGATGCCTTCTGCGCGGTTTGCCATCAGGCCAAATTGCCAGCAAGGCACAGAATGGGTGGCACCTCTTGCAATCCCCCAAGGGTCAAGGGCATGGAAGCGAGGATGGGATAAACCCAGGCCGTGACCCAGCAGAAGGAAACAAATGAGGGAGGTAGGTAGGAATAATATGGACCATTAATGCCAGCACAACCACAACAACAAGGTACACAGGAGGTGTTGCAGTGCAACCTCGGTCGCTCTGCCCGCGCGCAGGACCTGCTTATGCAGAATTTGGCGGAATGAGGGGTTGTGTTATATAGCTCCGCCACCGCAGCCAGGCGGTGGCGGAGCCATATAACGTCCCTCCCCGGCCCAACTGGGTGTGGTCGAACGATGGAAAGGTGGAACTGGTGGTCCCAACGGTTGGGGAGATCCTCGCAGGAATTGGAAAAGGGCAAGGGTTTGTAGCGTTGCCGCTAAATGGAGGGGAATAGTTGTTGTAGGGGTGTATTTCTCCCCCTCCTCCCATTAGACGCCTTTAAAAGATTCCTGGGGGATCTCGAAGGGGTGGTGCAAAGAGATAGTGGGGTGCCCGTCCTTATTTTAGGGGACCTGAATGCCAAGAGTCGAGTTTGGGGCTGTCCTAATACCTACCTACCTAGAGGTGCCGAAGTTGAGGACTGGGTCGCGGTATTGGGACTAGTTGTCCTAAATCGGGGCAACACGCAGACCTGTGTGCGCTGGAATGGTGGGTCTATAGTTGACGTGACCCTTGCGACCCCGGCTCTGGCAACACGAATTGCCGAGTGGCGTGTACTGGAGGATGAAGAGACCCTATCTGACTCAATAGGGATCCATGGGGGCGGCCATACAAGATGGTGCGCAAGAAATTGCAGTGCGCTCCCCCCATGGACTCCATGGAGCCAGTACTCCTCCGGAGAGTTGTGGAAGGCCTGTTCCCAGAAGCACCAGACTTTGACGCACCGCTGATGGCTCCCCCAACGGTGGACCCGGAGGAACCCTCGTCGTTCCCCCTGTCACCGACGACGAAATGGAGTGGGCGTCAGAGCGGCTGAGAGCCACACACAAAGCGCCAGGGCCGGACGGTGTGCCAGGGAAAGTGCTTTTCTCGAGCTTTTCTTTTGGCACTCGAGCATCTCGGGGACAGACTCAGGTCCCTAATGGATGAATGCCTGGAGACGGGGAGGTTCCCGGAATGTTGGAAGGAGGGACGATTGTGTCTACTTCGGAAGGAGGGGCGCCCGCCTGACTCCCCTGCAGGATACTGCCCCATAGTGCTACTGGATGAGGCAAATCCTGGCCAACCGCATCCAAAGGCACCTGGAGGGAACGGGCCCGAACCTGAGCGATAACCAGTTCGAGTGTCGGAGGGGGCGGTCCACAATAGATGAGGTGGGAGCTCTGTGGGGCTTCGGGGCACTAGCGGAAAGTAGAGGGGAGGGAGTGGTTGTGGTGTTATTGGATATGACCAACGCGTTTGGCTCCCTCCCCTACACGGTAATTGGAGAGGCGCTCCGATTTCATGGAGTGCCCCATTATATTAGGCGGGTGGTGCAGCACTACTTGATGGGGAGGGTAGTGCTGTATGAGCAGGGAGATAATAGGAGCGTGAGGGCCGTGACGTGCGGGGTTCCACATGGGTCAGTCTTAGGCCCCCTCTTGTGGCACCTTTGGTATGATTGGGTAATCCGTGGGACACAACTTCCGCGCCACACACTTTTCGGGCTCCGAGTCGCCCTACCAAAGACGGAGGCCATGGTCCTAGGGGAGCAAGAGGATGAAGACTGCGGGGTGACACCTCTCTAAGGGTCGGAGGAGAAACCGACCAGGCCAGGACCAACATAAAACACGTGGGCCTTGTTCTGGCCAGTAAGTGGACATTTGAGGAGCATTTCACGAGACTGGCTCCCCGTCTCATGGGTGCAGCCTCTGCACTAGGCCGCCTACTACCCAATATGGGTGGGCCTAATGCCCCATGCAGGCGGCTCTATGCGGGAGTGGTTAGAAGCATGGCGCTCTACGGGGCACCAATTTGGGCTGGCAGACTGACGGAGCGAACGAGAGCGTTGCTCCGTCGGCCGTAGAGGGTGGTGAATAGAATAGTTACCCAAAGAATAGTTAGGGACCGCACTACCTCTCAAGCTGCGGCGTGCCTTCTTGCTGGCACCCCGCCCAGGGAATAAGACGTGGTGGTACTAGCGGATTCCTTCGGATGTGCTGGAGGATAGCCGCTATGGCACGCGGACCATAGGGGCTATCTTACCGGTAATAGACGAGTGGTTAGACAGGCGGAAGGGGACCCTGACGTTCAGAATGACGCAGGTGGTGTCCGGGCACGGCTGCTTCGGACACTACCTGTATTTAATAGGGAGGGAACCAGGGCCTCAATAACCCGAATATGGCGCGGCGGATTACACGGCCCAGCACACACTTGAGGGGTATAATCGCTGGGCCGTGGAACGAGCGGCCCTTGTGGCGGCAACGAGGATAGCGGACCTCTCGCTACACTGCTTAACAGCAACTATGCTGGGCAGCGAGAGGAAATGGGACGCGGTGGCCTCCTTCTGTGAACAGAAGGAGGCGGCGGAGAGGGAACGGGAAGATAATCCGGATGCGCTGCCTCTCCGGCGCAGACAGCAAGGTCGAAGGCGACTTGTCTTTAATAGACAAGACCCCTAATTGAGGCGTGGGACCAGCGGGTTCGGGACCCGCATTGCACGGCCCCTAGTACTAGATCGGGGGGGTGTTCAAGAGTTTCTGATTGCCCCCTCCTCTCGTGCTAGGGCTAGGGCGCCAAGGTAGCATGTTATTCGAACCCATGGCGCCCTTGTTAACAGCAAAGTTATGAGCGGCGAGGCCCACATAACTCCCAACCGGGGCCTAGGAGAAGATGCGTAAAGGCATTCCCCACTCCGTCAAAAAAAAAGGTCCTCTCAACGGCGTTCGTTACATCCCCGCTAACGGCGTTCGATTTCGCAGGACAAACACAGGCAGGTAAATCTAGTCACTTAGAATTGCAACACAATCCCCCATTATTTGCCTTGTGGTGTCCCCACCCCCCAGCACCTGGTGCATAAAGCGCATTACTCGGGGACTGTTATTGCCCTTGAAGCAGATCAGCTTTACAGACCTAGAAAAATTGATACGACGCTTGATCCATAGGTATTTGCCGTTCCCCGCGGGTCCTGGGTGCAAATTTAGCGTCTTTACACTGTGACACAAAATTTCGGCGAATTCCACAAGAACGAGGCAAGGACTAAAATATTTTGTCAACATTTACCGGTCGCTTTTGTAAAACCTAGGTTTTACCGACTCGACGGTGGTAAAAGTCCGAAATTAAAGAAGTTATCTCAATATTTCGGGCTTTTACCGAATCGAGTTGGTAAAACCTAGGTGCTACCGGTAAAACCTAGGTTCAACAGCACTTCGGGCTTTTACAGTAACATATAAATTAAACAACATAATGATCTTCGACATTTAATAACAAATTGTTTAAATAACATAGATCACATTAAATATCAATTATAAAAAAAATAACAAATCGTGTATCATTAGGTAAATACTGAATCTATTCTTAAATTAAAGCTGCGACTGATAAAGAGTTAAATTGAAGGGATGTTTACAAAAACAACATAACTGACTACACTGGTTGACACCTGAAACGATTAACAATGTTCTTAAAAAAGTGTCAACCGTTCTAAGCAGGAGTTCGATTTTTGAATCTCACCGAGTGACTTATTTCGTACTAAATAGTCATCGGCTGCATACAAAAAAGGCACTGGTGAGATTCAAAAATCGAACTCCAGTTACGTTGTTTTTGTAAACATCCCTTCAATTATAAGTTTATTTTTTTGTCATTTTTAAGGCCACCACAGACATATCTCAAATCAGATTTTAAATATACAATGTGTAACAAAAATACTGGTGATCCTTTTAAAAAATAAAAATAAAATGGGGGTAGTTAAAAAATAAATAGAAAGGCCCAGGTGTATGGATAGTAGAATGTAAGGATGACAATCTCTTATATGAGAACCGTCTAAAAAGTGTCCAGCGGCGGGAAACAGCAACTAAAAGTTCTAAATCTCTCCACGTAGCGCCATCGTAGCGCTAGTATTGCTTTCGTGTATGAACCCGGACTACTAAAGCTAAAGTGGCGCCAACAACTCCACGCCTTTTGGTGGACACTTTTGTAACAGAGAGATTGTCATCCTTACCTTCTACCATCCATACCCAGGTGGCTCTAACAAATGTAATTGTAATAAAATGACTCTTGACCTGTCGCAGTATTGCCAGTAAAACATAAACCTAAGCTCACTTGATAATTATAATAGGAAGACAATTATCTCCCATTATAGGGTAAATCGCCAGTAACTGGCCACCGTTCAGTAACTGGCCACTCATACTCAGGCGCGGTCGCAGCCTGAAATTTTGGGGGGGGGGGGGCACTAATGCAATTTTTTTCCAATTTTTGAGGGGGTCAGTAAAAATTTTTTTCCATTTGAAATGTACGATTTTAGGGGGGGTCATGTCTCATGGGACCCCCCCTCCCCCCTGGGACCGCGCCTGCTCATACTAAAAATGAGCTCTATTTACCTACGGACAGAATTCATTTTAGTATAACTTGGCCTGTAGTTGAAAGGTGACAAGTAATTAAAACCTTATACTAAAACGAATTATGTTTATAGGTGCACAGAGTTCATGATTAGTATGAGGTGGCCAGTTACTGGCAATTTACCCTAGTTTGTTCAGCGAGAGAGGCTAGGAGAGGAGAGGGAGCGCTAGGAGAGGAAGAGGAAAACCACGAGCAAGCTATACACAACAACTAAAAGAAAAAGCAAATGTCGTGTCTTACAGGGACCTAAAAAGCCTAGCCGAGGACCGCGAAAACTGGCGCATACTCCACCGACAAGAGCCATGCTCTTAAATTTTGATGATAATGTTCAGCGAGAATGATAAAAGTAATTTTGCCACGGAAAAGGTATCAGGGTAGCGTTTTATAAAACTTCAAGTTACAATGTCTCTGTTTACCTCTCTTTCCTATAAATACATTTACAGTAACAACAATGCTGGTGATCATTTTAAGAGCATAATAGGTATCGTATTCTAATTATGAAAATCCAAGAAAAAAATTCTCGTGAAATAAAATGGTTTTGTATGGAGGGTTGGCCATGGCCAGCTGAAACGAAGTGACCCATACCAAAAAAAAAATGTTTCGCGTCCAAAAATTTTTCTCCTACTTTTTCTTACTCGCAATACGATACCAATTATACCCTTATACGGATCACCATTACTTTTCTTACACCCTGTATAAGAAAGAGAAGACAAGAAGCGAAATAATAAATGTGTCAGTAAAGACGATTTTTATTTGCATTTATGTACATATTTCATTTTACAATGGGTCTTATTGACCGCATAAATTCTGTTTTCTTTGGCCTGAAAACTATAATTCAAGTTAATAAAATCCGTTTGCAATTCTAACTGTTGTTAATGCATATGTTTTAGACGAAAAGTAAGTCGTCTAAAACATATGCAATATATGCATTGAATAGAAAATGTTAAAAGTACCTTATGCGAAACGGATAGCGGTTTTGAAATCAAAATATACCGTATTTTGGACAGACTCACTAAAAATCTCATGACTGATTAAATTATAATAAATCAAAATAATTAAACGAATTTTCATAATTAGATATAATTAATTTCATAATTTGTAAAAACAGAATAGAAATAAGTAAAGAAATGCCTAACACATTATACTACTGAAAGCTAAGCTTATATTAATTTAAATTTAAATATGTAACTGTCATTTTAAATTTGAATTTCATAAAATTTTCAGGAGATATAAATGTTAATGTTGGAAAATTTCCTGTAAATTATTTTAATATTGCATTCCTATCTATTTTCACTATACTACATGACCGAGGTAATGATTTTCCAGCACTAACTCCACCAAAGCTGGCTCTATTTTTTGACAAAAGCCCATTAGGCACTGTTAGTAATAATGACATTATTTCTGTATCCTTTTCTATGTAATATGTGAAGGATAAGTAAAGATATAATGTCATTATTACTGACAGTGTTTTGGTGGCCTGAAAGAATAATTTATGCTGCGCAGTGTTTGGTTAGGACATTTGACACGAAAACAGACGTAATGTTATCCATTATAAGTTTTCATAAGCTGGGTCTACGCTAGACGAGCCGAGCACGAGCGGAGCACAAATTTGCATCACCCTTGCTCGCTCAATTTGTTAATTTTATTTTAAGCCCACACTTGAGCCGCAAACTACGACGCCCAGGACGATTCCGCTCGTGCTCGGCTCGCCTAGCGTAGACGCAGCTTTAAATTGACATGGTTTATCACTCTATGGAATTCAGTTCGTCAACAATTAATAAAAAACACATCAAAATCTAGTCTTTTACATCAATCACATTCATTACACATAATACTAATACATACATAAAAATGTTAAAAATGATTTCGTCAATACATCCTAGTTATAAATCACGCGCAATCAGATATATCGGAGCGGCCAAGGTGGTCACAAATATCAGAATAACGCCTTTATTGTCAAGGCTATAAGGTGCTTGTTCAGATATTTTTTGAGTATCGTGGCCGCTCTGATATATTTGATCGCGACTGTACATTTTACTCCTTACTAATATAACTTTTTTTGGTCTTCAATTATATGGTCCTAAGTCGCTGGGCATTTTAGAACCTTGTCTCTTTATTTACGAATGTTCGATATGTGAATTCTAGAGCGATATCGTTGTTTAGTTACCTACTATGACATAGTAACAAAATGTTCAGCGATTTATTGAGACCAACGGTAAAAGCGTTATATGATTTATACACCGATTCTTTTCCGTTAATTTTAAGGTACATTTTATACACCGATTTTTTTCCGTTAATTTCAAGGTATAGTCACGTATATTAATTGTTGAGCCATTTACGGTTCAAGCTACTTTCTTTTGTTTAGTACTCTTTCTATGAAATGTCCAATGTAAAGTGAACCCTAAATAGCTCAACAATTAAAATCCGTGACCGTACTGATTCCTGACCTTAAATTAAATTGATTTCTCAGAGACATCAGCATCACTGTCCTAATTAGGTTTCTATGTCAATTTAACTTATAATATTATAATTTATAACTCGAATTTATAAAAACGACCTATGCCAATTCGTTTCCTGAATGGTATAGTTGCCATCAGATATATCGAAGCGCCCAAGGTGGTCGCAAATATCTGAACAAGCCTCTATTGTAAAGGCGATAAAGTGCATGTTCCGATATTTTTGAGTACCTTGGCCGCTCCGATATATTTGATGGCGGCTGTACCTAATCATATGCTAAAATTAACGGAAAAAACACGCTGTATAAAGTACTATGTGTAACACTAACTAATAATTTAATAAGCGTTAAATTTATAAAGTACATCAATACAAAAGTTGTATCTTCTGTTCGCGATAGTAACGTTCAATTCGCTTGAACGTAACTTCGTCAATACAACCTTGTCAAATTTATTTCCGACATAATGCGTTTATCTTAGTTTGTGATAGACAGATGCACTTTCTGCCTTATTCTCAGAACCTTAAAGTTGAAATTACCAGGATTATACGTTTGGGCATAGAGTAACTTATATAGTAGAGCAGCACAGCCTAAGAACTTTTTGAAGCTCAAGTCAATCGCGCCAACTTAGCGAAAGCCACCTAAAGATACCCAAAATGTAAGAGGAAATGTCACCTGCACTGCTACTCCATCTAGTAGCTACTAGTGTACTACTACGTTATTCGTTACTAGGTGGAGTACCAGCATTTTGGGTATCTTTAGGGGGCTTTCACGCAGATGGCGCGGTTGACTTGAGCTTCAAATAGTTCTTAGGCTGTGCTGCTCTACTATATAAGTTACTGTGTGGTTTGGGTAACGCGTTTTAAATATCGACTTTATTTTGTTTGTAATAAGGTAGAAAATAAAGTAGATCACAACACCACATTAAAACACCGGTAATTAGTGTCTACACTAGCCTCGACTATGCTTATGCTACGAGATTCAAAAGTGAATCTTATGCAGTCTGCTTTAGGTTCGTTTTAGAATAAATGCTTGCGCTAGGATTTGGAGAACTTGAATACTCCGGGTGTGCTCTTCTTTTGAGGTTTGTTTTCTGCTACCTAGAAACGTACGTAATTATACTTATACCTGCTTATTCATAAACGTGTTTCAAACCTCATTTAGTTAAAATGTATTTTGTCTGTTTCTAAGAAACACAACTGTCAATGTGACAGATAAGGACAAAAGATGATTTAGTTAAATGAGGTTTGCAATACGTTTATGAATAAGCGAGATATAGTCTATATAAAATTTAGGTAATTTTCGAAAAAAATAACTATAAGGTACAGAGGGGGCATTTCGACTAGGGGGGGGGGGGGCATTTCAACTAAGGCGCAATATCTTATGTGTTTTACATAATTAACTAATAGTGCCATTTATAGAGCGATAAAGTAGTTTTTCCGCTATCCGGATATAGACGGCAACTTAGTTAATTATGTGAAACACGTAAGATTGCGGCTTAGTTGAAATTGTCCCCCAGTCGAAAATGCCCCGCTGTACCTTGCCTACTTCTGTTCTATACTAGATATCTACTGATCTAGGTAATGATTACTAAAGTGATTTATAATACAAATCATATTAATCGTTTAAATAAAAAGTCTCCTAGAAAGGAATTGTTAAAAAATGTTGCTGACCAACTTATCTTGAATGATCATTGATCAAACAACAGTTGAAGTATTCTTTTAAGTTCAAAAATTAGTTTGATTCTTTGAAAGTCAATCACAAATACTCGAAGTGTTTTGCAAGCAACTAGTGAACTGTAATTCGAAAACATAGTTAAAATAAAGAAAAAGAACGTTTTTTATTTTATATCGATGTAAAAGCAAATAATTATGAGAAATCACAAGTAAGCTAAATAAGGCTTGTGTTGTAACATAATGATATTAATTAAAAATATGAATAATGCAATACCCACTGGGAAAATCTAAATATTGTATGCCTCTTCAAATCATTACAGTTTTCAGCAAATGTTAACCTGCCAAATCCTATAGTAAATATTTACAATGCTATGGCAAAACAATATTTAAATTGATTAGATGAGATAAAAGTAACCAGGCAGAAGTCATAAGAGATTGCGGTAGATATAAGTGTAAGTATACTTACAGTTCTCTCGCCAAGAAGTAGCCTGGCTTTGTCCTCTTCATGAGGCTCTGGGGCGGCGGCGGAGCGCCGGTGCAGTTGCAACTTCTGACGAATCGCTTGAGACACTATTACCCTGCATAGATATGTGATATTATTGTACTCGTACAGTCGGCCAAAAATGTGGTCTACCACAATACGGTTGAGGTTCGTTTGCACGTCATGAGACAACAAGGTCGCGCATGTTTTAAACTCCGTTTGAAAAGTCAACCTTAGCGATCGTTAGATCTCGCAGAAACTTTTGTCAAAACTGGTAGACCACTTTCTTGGCCCACTGTACAATCAGTTACCCAAAAATCCATTACATGTATTCCAATGCTGTGAAGGATCATACATATACGAAATCTACATATTTGGGTTCAAAACCTGACAAATTTTAAATTAATTATCACATAAGTTATGGCCGGTAAACCAGTTGGCATAAAATTGTTCGACTTTGATGTCAAATATTTCGAAGACAATAAAATATTCTAGTAAATATGAGATACTACATAGTTTAAGACTTGCTGATAATACGAGAAGATACAAAAATCTTTAGAAAACTAAGGGATTCAGATCGAAGATCATTGGCGCAAGGGAGCCCCTTAAGCAACAGTGACTACTTACCTCCAGAGGCTAGTTTTATAGAGCTACAAGTTACAATTTACAAGCGGAACTCTCTTTCTAACCCTATGTGTTAGAAAGAGACTTCCGCTTGTAAATTGTAACTTGTGCCTTTATAAAACTGGCCTCTGGTGTCGCTTTTAGTGGCCTGCACCAGACCCAGCCAAGTCCAGGTCACGTTGTGGTACTCCAAGGTCGGCAAGACCAGAGGGAGATCCCGGACATCTTCCAGATCCTATTTACTGCCATTCTACGACACACCAGAACTTCTAGTACCTATCTAAACGTTAGGGAACAACTAGTACATACCTCCTGGTATCGCTCTTTGTTGCCTGCACCGAGTCCAGCCAGGTCCAGGTCACGTTGTGATACTCCAAGGCAGCACCAGAGGCAGATCCCGGACATCTTCTAGGTTCTTCCCTTTGCTGCCCTTCTACGACACACCAGAACTTCTAGTATCTAAGTGTCAACGTTAAGGAACAACTATTACTTACCGCCTGGTATCGCTTTTGGTGGCCTGCACCAAATCTAGCCAGGTCCAGGTAACGTTGTGATACTCCAATGTCGGCAGCACCAAAGGCAGATCCCTGACATCTTCTAGGTTCTTCTCTTTGCTGCCCTTGTACGACACTCGCATTGGCACCTCTGGGATCTTGATGTAGATGAACAGTTTGTTCTTTTCTGCGCGCTCCTAAAAGCACACACATTTTTTAAGGTGTCAAAGAAGCTCATGTCCCGCTTGATGGTAAGCAAGTACTGTCGCCTATGGACGCTTGCAACTTCAGACCTCTTACATGCACGTTACCGACCCTTTATATAAAGGAGAATTCACTATGTTGACGGCTAAAGGGACAGGAGGGTCCCTCGTCATCAACACACTAAGTCCTCTTTGAGCTCTCTGGCGACCTGACTCACCGACAGGAACACAACACTATGAATATGTGGTTTCTGTAAAGTAGAGGTACTTCCCCAGTCATAGTTCAAGTCCTAGCTTAAATATCTGGAGTTAAACAGAACTTTTTTGTTAAGCTAATGAATGTAACCACTAAAACGTGCATCTTCTGGTATTATTGAGATAAGGTCTTACTAGCCTTATTGAGATTAGGTCTGGTTTCCGCACAATGTTTTCCTTCACCAAAAAACGACAGATAAATATCAAATGATATTTCTTCATAAGTCCCGAAAAACTCCGTGGTTCCACCTGGGGTCGAACCCAAAACCTCCACAACAAACAGTATAGCTAAGATAATCTCGTACATAAGTTCCGAAAAACTCCGTGGTACGAGCCGGAGACCTCCAAACAAACAGTACTGTTTACGACACTAACAAATACTAACCTTCATTTTCTCCACATCATCTTTGTCCTTCTTATCCCTCTTCACATAGAAGTTGGAGTTGGAATCCTTGCCCTTCTTCTTAACCTTCTTGGAGCCGGTGGAAACCAGGCTGGCCGTGGACGAGCCGGCGCGGAGCGTGCCTTCTTCGTCCTCGCCATCCTCGATAGAGTCCGGGTCGCGTTCGGGGAAGCAGAACTTTAGCATGGTGTTGAAGAACTTCTTCGTGAGACCTGGACCATTTGTGGACGAGTTTATGAAAGGCCCTACTTTATCGGTTTGTATAGAGACTTCATTATTTCACTAATAGATAGCATAGGTATATTGTGTAGTTTTAAGAGGTACCCCATATCGATAAGTGGGACCTTTTTCCTGCACTGACACATTTGGTAAAATCACAGTACTATCGGTAAGTAACTATTTAGAAGGGTGGTAAAAAAATAATTTTGTGAATTTTGTGACAATGCCAGAAAAGGTCTTGTTTTATCTGTACTTAAGTTTGAAATTATTGCTTTTTACAAATCAGGTACGGAGAGACTTATATGTACTCGCGTCACTTTTACGTTAACTATGGCACGTCCTTACATTGTCACTGACTTAAGTGTCAAGTCGGCACAAATTTAACCTGGTCGGACTCTAATCGCTAAACTAAAAACAACACAGAATATTTCATTTTAAATAATTCATGACATGAGTTAGTGTCTGTGATGAAAGCATGACAAATGTTTTGGGTTAACATAATCAGACCAAAAGGCATTCTTTGAAAGTGAAAAAGGTCAAGGAGCTTACCTATTCTGATGGGTACGATGTTGACCTCAAAGTGTTCTTTGACACTAATGCCGCCGACCGGGGGTCGATCTCTGCAGAATACACGTAATGTCGCACGACGTGCTAGCGGCGCCCGCCCTGAGGGCGCTTGGGGTACCAACACCTGAGGAATTACTCATTTTTCAAATCCTACTCCAATTTGATAACTTGATTGCGAATTTTAACTGTGATGGAGATGAGAGGAGAAATCAACCAATCAGGAAGCAACCAATAGGGTGCCTTTCCACTTAACGGGGATGTGAGGCGGATGATGCTATTGGTTGATTCCCGTACGCCATTACGCTGCCTTTGAGATGAGAGATGTAAGAATATATGGCGTAAATATGTAGGACTTTATGGCGGATTATGTGAGATAGACCTAAAAGGATACAGTGTTGAAATGAAGTGAAGCGAACTTAGCCGAGTACATATGAATAAGATAAGATAGGCGAAAACTTTTTGTCTATTTATTTATTTAGTTTCGTAATCGAGTCTTACCTCCGGGAAGGGCTCGTTGGGCAGTAGATTGGTGACTCGGACGTATCCCACTTCCAGCTGATGCTCCACTGAGTCATCTGAGCGGGAAGTCTTGGTGTACCTAGGAAGAATAAGTATAATAAAAGAATTGTTTTATTTTCGTAAGGCCAGACGGCCAGTGTAACAATCACCCAAACATGATTTTTGATAAGATAGATGAAGTATGATAGGCTACAGGCTTCAAAACTTACAGGAAATTAGTCAATAGTAAATCAGCGATCCCCAACTGTCCGTCAGCGTCAGTCAACCTCCAGCGGGCACTCTTGAAGCAAATCTCGTTGTATCTATGCGGAGGGGCGGAGGGGCTCCGCACGGCGGGGGCGGCGCCCCGCCGCGTCTCTCGCCAGGCGCGGACCATCGCGTCTAGCTCTTCGCCGAGAGACCAGACGGTCTCTTTGCATTCGTTAACCTGATGATAAATGTAGAAACATTTATGGAAGATTAGACAAATAGACATGTTTAAAAAATGTATTATCATTAATTAGACGTGTGTATGACGTCAATAGGAGACTAGGACTGTTAAAATCAACAACTGTAAGAAGAAGGGTGTGCTAGAGAGATGAAACTGTTAATTCATCAGTAGTTTAAAGGTGGAAGATGAAACAGCATGCATGTGTTTAGCCAATTTAGTCAAAACTTATTAATCTGAATATGGTTAAAAAGCCAAGTAATAGGCACAACAAAACTGTATACTGTTATAATGCTACGAAGTCATACTTCAACTATGTATATTTGACAACGGCACGCGCCCTTGTTATCAACATGATATCATTCACATTTATCAAACCTTAATCTTCGCGTCATGACAATATGACGCATCAAACGGCGTCGAATCGAGACGGTCTGACTGATCTGACCAACGGAACAGCGTCGTTTGGCAATTTGTTGAGGATGTTGATAGTTGGATGACCGATGGTCACTACCAAGGCTAGTTAGATTTGTCATATCCTTTTTAAGTTAGGTTAGCAATAATAGAGGTGACTAAGAAGTATTTTCGACCGATTGAGAACAATAAATGATTGGCAGTATACATTGTGCTTAAACTACTTTAATACAACAATTTATATCAATACTTAATGTTGGAGCCATCTGTATAGTTATTTAATTATTTAAACGAATTACTTTTATGTTATTCTATGCTTTTGTTTTATTTATATTTATAAACAAACACGAAATTAGTTGTGCAAGGCCAGAAAACAGAGATAAATACCATTAAATCGTGCTCGTCGTGAGGGCCGGCCGTGACTTTTGGGTAAAAAATACGCCCCCAGCTCTAACTAATATAATTCAATTTAAAGTAGCTTTTTAAATGTTTTCTGGGAACTATAACACCAGTGGCAAAAAATATATAGACTGGGTTGACACCATTTTAGATCAAAAGTAAAAAGAACAAAGCGCCAGGAAAATATTTATAAGGTTACCTGGTCATCCAAACTCTTCAGTTCAGCGACGGCTTGTGGGTCGGGGTCGTCGCTAGAGATGGAGCGGTTCTTCAGGTAGTACTCCTTCTCAAGCCGTCGAAGACGAGCGAGAGCCTCGCGGACCTATGCAACAACGAAACACAACTCTAAAATGAAAGTTCAAAAACGCACATTTCAATTGTAACACCACCATCTAGCGAGTTTAAACCCATCAAATTGTAATTACCACAACGGTGTTAATAAACCGTAGCCTATGGACACCTGTAACTCAAGAGGAGTCACATGCGCATTGCCGACTCTTTAATCGAACGAGCGGAGCGTAAGCGAAGATCGTTCTTACAAACAACAAGTGTCACCTAGCTACTGGGACGTCTCGGCATTTGGATGGCTTTTTGATTTAGATAGTTTGTCCGACGATAACTTTAGTAACAATTTTCCGATCTTTATGAAATTTGTTGGGGTTGTAGCAGAGACCAACAAAATTTGCGAGTTCGTATATGAGCTGGATCGAGACGGGGGTTCTGAAATTAGAAGGCCTAAAAAGGTTTTGTAAAGGGGTCCTGTTACATTGGTTATTTTATTTGCTACTTTTACTAGCAAGTATGGTTGAGTTTGGTATCAAACGAAAGGTATTGATTAACACTCTCGTCAAATCCATACTAACTGCTTACTGTTTCATAACAATTAGCAACATAAAATTGATTTCAAAGATATAGTAATTTAAAAAAAGTCAGTTGTCAAAATATTTTGGTGTAAATATTTTGACAACTAACTTTTTTTTAAATTTATTAGTGCTTTGGCTGCTGGGGCTATCAGCATACTGACATTAACACATTAGTTAGAGAGAGTTACCATAGACGCATAATGATGGTGACCGAAACCTATTATAGGTGGTCCACAGATGAGAACGACATGTCAAAGCAACAGAGTGAGAGGCATGTGAGAGGTGGATTTAAATTTAGATGAGACCAAAACTGTCAAATTTGAAGCGATTTCGTCGCGGTAAAATTTTGCGCATCAACCGCACAATTTAATATGGACGTTTAGTTTCACCGTGATGGTTAGTTGAGAAAAAATACCCGATACCTATTTTTGGTATTTGTAGTAATTCTACTATTGCACATTTATGGCGAAACACAAGATTCGCGAGTTCACAGTTCGGGGCGAACTACTAGTATAAACTATTCATTCACTGTGTTGACGGCTACAGCGACAAGAAGGTACCCCTTGGCCAACAACAAGCATCCTCTTTGAGCTATCTGGCAACCAGCAGGAACACAACACTATGAGTAGGGTCTAGTGCTATTTGGCTGTGGTTTTCTGTAAGGAGGAGGCACTACCCCACCGGGCTTTGCTTCAGATTTAAGCGAGATGACATTCGCTGAGCTGTGCCCTACCACGCTTGGCGAGATGTGATTCGCAGTGCCCATACTCTTCTTTTGGACGTGGTTTAAGGACATATCCGATTGACCGCTGGTAGACTTTAAATCATTTCAATAAGGCCTAGTCAGGTAATAAGCGAGATAAACAGCATTTCAGGTCACTGGCGCCCTATATTATCTGCAGAACATTTGCCCTACCCCACTTGGCGAGATGAGAATTGAGATTCGCAGTGCCAATACCTCTCTTTAGGACGTAGTTTAAGTACATACCCGGGTCCATAATTGACGGCTGACCTTAACTCGTTGCAATAAGGCCTAGTCAGGTAACAAACGTGATAAACAGCATTTCAGGTCACTTGCGCCCTATATTCTCTGCGGAACATTTGCCCTACCACGCTTGGCGAGATCTGATTCGCAGTGCCCATACTCTTCTTTTGGACGTAGTTTAAGGACATATCCGGGTCCATAATTGACCGCTGGTAGACTTTAAATCGTTTGAATAAGGCCTAGTCAGGTAACAAGCGTGATAAACAGCATTTCAGGTCACTCGCGCCCTATATTCTCTGCGGAACATTTGCCCTACCACGCTTGGCGAGATGTGATTCGCATTGCCCATACTCTTCTTTTGGACGTAGTTTAAGGACATATCCGGGTCCATAATTGACCGCTGGTAGACTTTAAATCGTTTGAATAAGCAGCATTGTTGAGATAAACAGCATTTCATGTAACGGGCGCCCTATATTATCTGCAGAACATTTGCCCTACCACGCTTGGCGAGGTGAGACTTGCAGTGCCAATACCTCTCTTTTGGACGAAGACGATTAAGTTTAAGGACATACCCGGGTCCATAATTGACGGCTGACCTTAAATCGTTGCAATCAGGTAATAAGCGAGATAAACAGCATTTCTGGTCACTCGTCCTATATTCTCTGCAGAACATTAGGTTTATTTTCGCAGCAAGGCGCGGTTACTCGCCCGAAATATCGCGGCCTTGCGTTTCGTTACAACACTGGTTTCCATCGTTCGTTTATTTACGTTCGACGTTAAGTTCGTAACGATTTGACCCGGACTCAATACACGGAACAGCACGGTTAGCACGAGTGTGCAGCGACAGTAGGGCAGATGCCCCGGTTATGGCCACTGTGCCGGTTTTGGCCATTTTTAAATTTATCAAGATATAGACAAATTTTCAAGTCTATGGTTTATGGTTAATATAAGAGTAAAAAATGGCAGTATAGATGGCACTATCATCTGTCATGTATAAGTTGTCATTCAGCTGTCAGGGGCCATGGAAAAAAGTGGCCAAAACTGGCTCCTGGACCCGTTTCTGACATTTCATTAAAGAAAAAAAAATAGATCTAAAGTCAGAATCTTAACAGCGGAGATTCATGTAAATAAAGTAATATATTTTCACTGACTTCGTACAAAAAAAGTGTCATAATTCTTTATTGACACAAAATGACGGACGTCTGAATAGACAAACTCTCCTTAAAGTGGCCAAAACCGGGGCATCTGCCCTATTTCTCAGAGATAGACATCTCTCACTTCCTAATTTCTTCCATTTTTAATTTATAATAATTATTCAAGTTAAAATAGTAGATAGCTCTCCAAATAAGATTATACCAGATATCACAATGTTTAAAAATAAAGGAAAAGTAGAAAAATCCACTGCTTCAGGCGAGACTCGATTTCTCGTAACTCTGGGAAACATGTCCATCGCTCATTTTTGCTTATAGGTAGTCCACATATTGTACATACTTATATTAAATTTGTTTTTTACCTAAAAAGTTCCGCGCCACTTACGTGTTAATAAGTTATTATTGTTAATAAACAAATGGTTTCATATAAATTTTAAAACATGTTAGCTATGTCTTAACAAAATTTCTCAGCAATGAATAAGGAAAATCAACAAACAGAATACTTTTACTATTTAATTGTTTACCAGAATTCAGGATAAATGTTATTTTCTCGAAACAATATTCATCATAAATAATACGATTAAAGTATGTCATATCATATTATTCTTAATACCTTATTATCGTATTAAATAAACAAATAACATTATTTTCAGGTTAATCAATCGGCGTTATCAAATGGAATGTGTATTGTGTAGGTACCTATAATTGGCTTAAGTCATAAAGTATTTGATTCTTATTTGATACGTAATGTATGCTTTAGATATTAAAAGTCAATACATATGGTTCGATTACAGTCATTATAAAGTTGAATAATTTTAAGTCGATAGCAAGTGTAGATTAATTTCGCAATCGCCAACAAGTCTTCGGTAGTATAGTGGTAAGTATCCCCGCCTGTCACGCGGGAGACCGGGGTTCGATTCCCCGCCGGAGAGACTCTTTTGCTTCAGGATTCATACTTTGACATTGATGACTATTATCTTATCGTCTCAACACGAGTATATTTTCTACGTGCACGTGCACGCACACGCAGCGTGTGTGGTTCGGGCTTTAGGTGGGACCAAACAGGCTGTAGACTTACCTGTGTCTGCGTGCTATGTATCAGCGTCCTACGTGTCGTGTATACATATAACACTGCCGGTCAACTCTACTGCCACGAGTGCAGTAGAGTCTAAGAGCAAGTTTGGCCTGGCCAGCCCCAGCCACATAAGAGCTCATAAAAGGCTAAATCCTTGATTTTTTTTGCTGGGGTCGCCGTCATCGAAATCGATGTGGAGGACTATATCAGCGTCCTTGGATCCTGGTCCTGGTGTAGTTGTAGTTGGAAGCGCGTGCGCGCGCGCCGCTCTAACGTGCGCCTGCGCTCTGGCTCTACATGCAGTACTACGTTGTTCACCACGTGTCTATAATATACCTGTGTCTGCGTGCTATGTATCAGCGTCCTTGGGTCCTGGTCCTGATGTAACTGTAGTTGGAAACGCGTGCGCGCGCGCCGCTCTAACGTGCGCCTGCGCTCTGGCTCTACATGCAGTACTACGTTGTTCACCACGTGTCTATAATATACTTACCTGTGTCTGCGTGCTATGTATCAGCGTCCTTGGGTCCTGGTCCTGATGTAACTGTAGTTGGAAACGCGTGCGCGCGCGCCGCTCTAATGTGCGCCTGCGCTCTGGTTCTACATGAAGTACCACGTTGTTCACCACGTCGAGGAGCATCGCGTACTGTCAACAAGCAATGTTTTAGTTTGTTAAGCATGTTTAATTTGGTAGATAGTGTAGATACTATATTCCGACCAAAAAGAGTAGAAATTAAAAATTGGCAACATCGTAGTGTCATCCCTTTCAAATCAATCTAAAAAACGGGACGACACTACGATGTTGCCACTTTTTAATTTCTACTCTTTTTGGTCGGAATATACATAGTGTTTTAGCAACCATTGTAGAACCATTTGAGCTTGTCGTTCAGTTCTAGAGACTACACAGTCGTCATTAGATATATCAGAGCGGCCAAGGTGGTCAAAAATATCTGAACAACGCCTCTATTGTCAAGGCGATAAAGTGCATGTTCAGATATTTTTGAGTTCCTTGGCTGCTCCGATATATTTGATGGCGACTGCACATTAGACTTTATGGATGGATTTGAGATCTCCAAACCATAATCAACTATAACAACGAGTTGTTTGTTTGTAATTGTAACTATTTATTGGATAACGTCATCACGTGACTAAGATGACGTTGCGTAAGGTATAAATTAATTTCGCACGAAAGCATATGTCTTCGGTAGTATAGTGGTAAGTATCCCCGCCTGTCACGCGGGAGACCGGGGTTCGATTCCCCGCCGGAGAGACTCTTTTTGCATTTTTATTTTTGGAATTTGATACAATAGATGTCCCTACGCCTACCCAGTTGTGGTTCCTGTTCCCGATCGGAAAAAAATTACAAGCACTATCGTTTTATCTAAGCATACATGGTTTTTTTTAATGAAAAACTGTTCTTCAAAAGTTTCCAATGCAAACACAATACACAGATAGAAAAAATCTCTTCAACCAAAGAAACCTACTTGAATCAAGAGATATCCAGTTTCCCATATAAGGAAAAAATAAAATTCTTTATTTTAAGATATAAAATGTTTCAAAGTTTATTACTTAACCTAATAAATTGAATACTTTATCCGAGATATAAAAATCTTCTTTTTAAAATAGCTTAATATTCTCACGAAGGGCGTTTGAATTTTGTTTTTGTATTGTATTTTTTTTAAATTGAACTTTATGTGTCTTAGTACAATACATAAAGAACTTAAGCCAAGAAACTTTGTTTCTTGGATGAAGACTCATAGTTTAAATTGAGAATTGAATTTCTCCACGGAAACAAGAAAACGCATTAGTTCAAGAGCATGTGTTACTTGATGTAAAATTTGATATTTTCACACCAAGATCTAAAATTTCTTGGCGTATGAAATCGATTACTTGAAACAAACAATAACATTTTCTAAGGCGGTTATCACTCTGGCGCGGATCCGCATGCGGCGCCGGTGCGCGAGCGAGATAGCGCTCTGCATGTGTATAGCGCTATCTCGCTCGCACACCGGCGCCGCATGCGGATCCGTCGTCAGTGTGATAATCGCCTTAGTGTCTCAGTGCACTACTTAAAAAGCTAGTAGCAGAAACTGTGTTTCTCGGGACTAATCCCAAGAAAGGAAGTTTAACTAAAAGTAGATAATACAAATATAAATTATGATCATTTATATACTCACAATTTATAATCGTATTAACTAGAGCTGAGATTGCTATTGTGAATCTCAAATAAGCCCGGGTAAAGCGCCGAGGGTCATGAAGTTACGTCGAACAAACGTTCGCGTGTTCTAACCTACACGCAGAGACATCTATTGATGCGCAGGGTAACTAACGTCCAAAACTTGAATGTTTCAAAGCAAAAATTATGTGCTTCTTCTTTGGAATAGCTGTGGCTCTTGATTGTAGGTTGAAAACATCAAAGCAAAAATGAATCTCTCTTGCCTAAAAACTTAAAAATCTCAAATCAAACTTTTGGCACTACTTCTTTGAATTAGCTTTGGCTCTTAGCTGTAGATTGAAAACATCAAACCAAGAACTAATCGCTTTTGACGTAAACACATAAAACTCTTAAAGGAAAATTTTGGTGCTTTTTTGCCGTAGATAATTATTATCTTAACTCAAATCATTACTATTCGCTTTAAAAATGGGTAAAGCTAAAGCTGAATAATTTTAATTCTTCTTTTAAAAATCATGATATTTTTAACTTAAGTCATGTTTATTGGTCTAAGGTATTTATTACTCTCTTTAAGAAACCGCGTGCAAGAGAGTTTTGCGTTTTGAATTAAGATATTATTTCTATCTGTCTACCCTAATGACTATAATCAATTAATCACCAAAGGAATATGGATGTGTTGCGATTGAAATTTGTCTACTTTGACTGTGTATATTTGACGCAGAAAACATATAAATAAATAAATTCGATGTAAAACATGACGACCCTGGAGGAATGTAAGTATTGTAATAAGAATAGTCAACAATGTAAGGCACGACCGAAAAGGGTCTTTTGACAACTCTTCAACGTAACTATTCATGGTATTACTCGCAACCATAATTACGTCCAGGTCATGATGCATCAGCATAAACTACTGTGTACAAGGCTCAATTTCCTTTGACTCTAGAAGATACTAGGCCATTTGACCGCTGAGAAAGTCGAGGCGCGGTCGCAGCCTGAAAATTTGGGGGGGAGGGGGGGGTTGTCACTAAAGCAATAAATAAAAAACAATTTTTGAGTGGGTCTTTTTTCAATTCAACACGTATGATTTGGGGGGGGGGGGGGGGGGGTCATGTCCCCTGTGACCCCCCCCCCCCCCTGGGACCGCGCCTGTGAGAAACCCTGGTACCTGTAGAGAGTTGGTGCAGACGTCCAGGTCATGATGCATCAGCGTGAAGGAGTCGTATGGTTGAGGAGCTGAAGCCCACCCTGCAGCGCCGCTGGTACTGACTTCGGCAGAATCGTGGGATACGTAGTAGAACTCGCAGGCGCAGCGGGAGACGATGCGTTGTAGCTGCGCAAAGAGATTATTGAATGAATGAATGAATGAATGAATGAATGAATAAATGCTTATTCAAGATTTAAAAAAAAGATAAAAGATATTTATTCTTCAATTTAGGCACATTACAATGCACTTATGAACGTCAGAGAGAAAAAGAAACTACCACCGGTTCTAACCCTACACCTCTGACCCGAGAAGTATTACTTATTACCGGCAAGAAACTCGGCGGGACTTATTTTTTCAAAACAGTAATACTAATACATTAAAGATACTATATACAATAATGCGTAGTTCTTCAAGAAGGCATATCAAAACAGCTTGAGAGACAGACATGTACCTGCCTATTGTGTAATTAAAATGAAAAATAAAAATAAAATCCAAATCTGACTGCTTCGCAAAACATGACTTGATATATGCTTGATATAATTCTTTCTACTATAAACTGTTATACACTGTTACAGACGGTTTGTCCACACTGAAAAAATATGTAGAAACGATGATAAGAAGCTCTTGGAGGTACATATTGCCTTTCTGTTGCTGGCGCTCCTCGCTCGCAGCATGTCTCTCGGCGGTGTACAGTCGCCATCAGATATATCGGAGCGGCCAAGGTGATCACAAATATCGAAACAACGCCTCTATTGTCAAGGCGATAAAGAGCATGTTCAGATATTTTTCAGTACCCTCGCCGCTCCGATATATTTCATGGCGTCTGTACAAGTGTAATTCAGCCACAATTTTACGGTGTAGACGCTGGTACAGAAGCATAGGAATAGCTGCTTCTTGACGCCATCGCTGCATTTAGCGAATCTCCTGACTAGCAAAGCAAAATGGGTGTCTGACGGATCGTTAAGTTTAAGGGCTTATGTCAACTGTCCAAGTGACCAACCTGCGCGAGTCCGGCGTGCTCGCTGGGCCCCACACAGCGGCCTATGACGCCGCCAGCCGAATGCCCACTGCCGACAAGTCGCGGCACGTCTGGTAAAGTGCTGATTTCAGCGCCGCCACAACGCTCTGAGATCTCTTCCACTGACACCCATTGTATGTTTTCTGTTAAAAAATACGAAGTGTTAATCCAATATTTTGTTGTAGGGCATCTAGGTATCGATATCGGCCTGTCAGTTGTTCGGAGCCGGCAAATTTTTGTTCTAACTGATCGTCAGGCGGACTGCAGGCGGCCTGATAGTCGATGGCCGGCTTAATGCTGATTCAGGCTTCATTAGGGTGGTCCACGAATGTATGGAGAAAAAAAAAGTATTATAAATCTTGCCTCCACATGGCTCCTTTTATTCTATTATGAAAATTTAATCTATATTCTAAAATTGAGCTCATTTGGTAACAATTTAGTGGTCGCCCAGGCGGTCTCTAAATATTGTAATTTCATACAAATTAAAAAATCAAACTGACCCTAAAATGAAAATTTGCAGCGGTATATTATTTATTCAGTTACATTAAGTTGATATAATGTACAAAAACTGTCAATAATTACTTCAAATAAGAATTATTAATTAGCTCATTTCTTTTCATACATTTTTGTACTGCAGAATTGCTCAATTTTGAGCGACCTCGAAATGATGCTTGATTATTCTCAAATTCGGTGTAAATATTTTATTATTATTATTGAACAAAACAAAACATGTGGAGAGAAACAAATCCAAAAAAAATTGTTTTGGACCACCCTAGGCTTCATATGCGACTTACCATCGAGCTGGTCCTTGTCGCCCGCGCTGACGGTGGCGTAGTACTGCATGGCCGACAACGCGCCGCTCCACGCCGTAGCGGCGGGCGAGCGCCGTACCTATTGTCAAGCGATAAAGCGCATGTTTAGATATTTATGAGTACCTTGGCCGCTTCGATATAATTGATAGCGAATATACAAAGCAATAAATAATGAATGTAATATAATACCCGCTGCCGGACTTCAGCGCGCGCCGCGCAGAGGATCACATAGCCACGGCTCTCGCACCCTTTTAGGACAACTTGTGAATTCACCAATTCGACTGGAAAGAAACATAATTTTACATACAAGTAAATAATCCCGAATCGAAGCCACATATTGAACTAAAAAAAATGCTTTCCAGTATTCTGTAAAATATCATATTTGAATTCCAATGCAATTGAAAAATAAAACACAAGAACAAAATAGGTATAATCTTTAGGTTAAACCACAAATTATTTAGGAAACCAAAAATGAACAAATAACTTCGACTATTTCATACACTCACATTTATAGTAGCGAGTTAGCGACATCTATGAATTACTCGCTAAAACATTACCAAACAGCCCATCTCTAATACAGCGCCATCTATCGGAGAACTGCATAAACTTTGAAACAGCGCCATCTGTTATCAATATTACTTACTAAGGAACGCCGTATGAGCGTTTTCATCATCCAAAACATGTCGGGGATGATGAGGGTGGTTCGGGGGCGTATCCCCTTCGGCACCGCTCAGCTCGTCGCTGAAAACCACGGGGGCTTCGCTGCCGGCCTCAGCCACTAAAGCTGCCAGCATTCCTTCGGCATTGGAACCGGGTGCGGCATTGCTTGACTAGAAAAAAAGAAAAATATATAAATATTAAATAAAAATGTATGAATTTAATTTATTTAGGTGTATCGATTACAATACAGTAAGAAAAAAAAGCAAAAAGAGTCTCTCCGGCGGGGAATCGAACCCCGGTCTCCCGCGTGACAGGCGGGGATACTTACCACTATACTACCGAAGACTTGTCAGCGAGGTCGAAACTTTTGAATGTATGTGAAAATCATACGAATAAGGTAAAACACGTAACTCGGTCACCAGTCGACGACTGAATGACTAAACTTCACAACCACGAGGACAATTATTTTGTCTCGCAGTAAAAACTGATGAAAAGTGGCCTACGTTAAGATGTATTTCTATAAACTACAGCGGCGCAGAGTAATTACGACATTTCTTAATGTACAGTCGTCGTCAGATTTATCGGAGCGGCCAAGGTGGTCACAAATATCTGAACAACGCCTTTATTGTCAAGGTGGTGTTCAGATATTTTTGAATACCATGTATTTGATGGCGACTCTAAATAAATATGAATAATTCAGCAATGATACAAGACGGGCCAATTTCTATAATATGAATACTTACTTGCGATGAGGCAGGCGGTGGAGACGCCACGTCGCCTTCTCTTTGATGTTTGGGCGACGCGTCGAGTCTGTCCTCTTCTTTGAGCGCTTTTGTTGACAGATTCTTTTTCAGTTGCTGTACAATAACAAATCATTAGGGCAAATGAAAATGACAATTACCACAAAACGGTTACGGTTAGGGCTGGGGCGGATCCAGGGGGGGCAACAGGGACAGTTCCCCCCCCCCCCCCCCTGACACGCAAGTTTAGCATACTATGGGGGGCATACGGGCGGACCGCATGATTTTTTGTGAAGGAAGTGCCCCCCCCCCCTGAACAAAATCCTGGATCCAGGCCTGGGTTAGGGCAAGTGACGTTATTATACTTATCATGGATTGCGAGGGACACCCAAAAGTTAGTTTAGTACCCTGACATTTAATACTTTTTTAAGCCTCGACCATAGAGAAATAATAAGCCTTATAGAGTTCTCACTCCATACAACTGGTTATTAGCCCGCACGCTTGACATTTTGAAGGCTAGATGACTAAGGGGTTGAGGGAGGAGCGGGCAGGAGGTAGGGCACCCGTTGTAAAACCTTGGTATTCACGCCCTCCCTCAACCCCTTAGTCGTCTAGCCTTCAAAATGTCAAGCTTGCAGGCTAATAACCAGTTATATGGAGTGAGAACTCTATAAGGCTTATTATTTCTCTATGGTCTCGACGGAAAAAGGTCGTTATAAACTTGACATGTGTATCTGTATTTTTGTCTTGTGACATTGTAGCTCACAAACGCTTTAATCGATATGTTAGTGTTTCTAGTCGATAGTCTAGCTAGTTGAACGTGCGAGCGTAGCGGAGTGTGTTCTTACACCTCACTTCGGCTGTCAGCTGGCTACCGGTACAGCCATGCTGTACGAAGTTTTTATTTTATTGTCATACCGGGGTTTTCGGTGCGGGAATGATTTCGTGTATTTATAACTTTGTTTATTGTAAAATAATTACCAAACTATGAATTAAACGTAGGTAGTAAGGTCCTAATGTGCTTAGAAATTTTAAATTAGTATCGTTTTTTACAGTTTTTACCTGTTATTTGGCTAGTGTATAACATTCCCGCACCGAAAACCCCGGGGTATGTTTATTGTTGACAGTTTGTTCCGCAATAAGTAGTTGTGGAGCTAGTAGAGGGTATCGTAGAGTCTGTTGTACTGGTTAACTCGTTTGCAAGGCAGCTTGCGAGTTCTCCATTCGAAGCGAGTCTGTTACCTGTGTTTTGATATAAGTGTCGATGAGCGCGAACGTCAAGTCCCTGTTGAGTTTGGTCCACGCGCCGCGCAGGTCATGTACGGCGAGACGATGCGTGGGCGCACACTCCGCGTCGCCGCACTCCCTCCCGTACGAAACTCGACGGACGGACAGCCAGTAGCATTTCTCCATTGGTGCTGGTTTCAAGGCTAACGTCTAATGGGAAAAATACAAGATTAATAAATATATGTATACAAAAAGCACGAATGAGACAGCTTGTCAAGATCGCAATTAATATAGTCAGTCGTCCATTTAGCAAGCGAGTAGGGTTTGCGCGACGGATCTAAAATATATGGAAGATCCGACAGATCCGGATAATTCCATACATTTTGTACCCGGATTGCAAAAATCTACAAGCGGCTTCTTATGCAAAAGTATTCTGGTCCTTAATTAAATTAAGATGTAATCACCTACTCATTAAAGTTCAGATTTGATCGTAGGACCTCATCGCCATGCCTCTCGTCACGCATCCCAAGAGACGATCCTTAAAGGGCTACTTTGAAAAATTATAGGTTTTTTCAAACGCTGTATTTACTAAACGGGAAAAGGGACTGAATCTATTTTCGAATATATATTATTAGACTATATACTCTTGTTTATGGCACAAGCCAAAACACGATTGCTGAAAGTTGCCTCGATAGAAAAAAAAACCGAAGTTGGGTCCTTTTTCTCCTTATTTTTCTTAGCTTACGTAAACTATAAGAGATTAAGCATTATAACTAAGTAAAAAATATGGTATTCTGGTTTATCTAAAAAGTCACAGAAACAAAATTAGACAAAACTTTATAGATTCGTTTATTTATCGTAGTTTAGTCAAAAAGTCTGATCCTTAAGAGCGCTGCATCTCTTTCTTTCGTGCACGGGAGCCATAAACGTGTCTCTAACGGATGGGCGTGGCTTGTCCGAATCGAGGAACGGCCTTAAGACGAAGTAACATACAAATGTACACTTTATCACCTACACATTAAAGTGTAAATTTAACTACAACTACCTCAACACCGTCCCTGTCGTCAGGCATCGCCGCCGGCGTTTTCAACCATATCTCCGCGTCATTAAGGTTGCAATTCATATAGCCCGTGGTCTAGTTAGCCCGGGGCTTCTTCACGAGGTTGTCACTTGTTTTTACTAAACTAACTAGATGGAGTGATGTCGACCTCATCACCTAGATATTAACTCACAAAGTAGATTGCAGCTCACCTCATCACCGTCCCTGTCGTCAGGCATCGCCGCCGGTGTTTTCAACCATATTTCCGCGTCGTTAAGGTCGCAATTCATATAGCCCGTCGTCCAGTTAGCTATAGAGATCTTACCTAACTAGGCAGAGTGATGTCGACTCTATCACTTAGATATCAACTCACAAATTAGATTGCAGCTCACCTCATCACCGTCCCTGTCGTCAGGCATCGCCGCCGGAGTTTTCAACCATATCTCCGCGTCGTTAAGGTCGCAATTCATATAGCCCGTGGTCCAGTTGGCCCGGGGCCTCCTCACGAGGTTGTCACTTGTTTTCACGAGGGACAGCCGGTGCTTGGAGCCGCAGGTGACGCGGACTCCGAGCATCTCTATACCACGTTGCATGGATGAGGAAGACCAATAGAACACCTGGAAAATCGAATTAAATCTGTCATTGAAACTAAATTTGAATAATTTTTCAGTTTTTTAAGCGATAAGACGTCCGTTGTTGACTTCCGTCCATGTATATTATAATATTTAATTATTAATATGAATATTCTGTTATATTTTACTCCTGATAATTGCAAAAAAGAGAATTATACTTTTATTTTACTCAATTTATTTTGAAAAAAATGAGTACCGCGAGTTACTTATATCGCAGGTGTATGGTTCTCAACTTCTCAATGCTGTCATATGAGACTTTTTTGAGGAATTATTGGAGGGTTAAAACGAGCAGCGAAACTATCGTTTTGCTGATGGCGACAAGATGCTGGCGACGAAAAGTTTGAATGGTTGTCAAATTGCTGTTAAAATTAAAAAGGCTTATGTTATAAAATACAATCTGAAGATTGATGTTTTAGCTTTCGTTTACTTGTTTGCACACATATTTAAGCGTGGTGACATAGGTTTAGGTACTAAATCACGATGACTACCGGTCTACTATATTCTTATGTCAGTGAGTTGACCCTACACAGCTGTTTGCAAAATGATGGTTTACCTGCAAATTATGTAAGGTCACTGCGGCGCTGACCTCGCGGTAGTGACGCGAGAGCTGCAGCTTGCGCGGGCGCACGTTTCTGAACACGCGCCCGCGCCGCGTCGGACGAGTCACGCCTGACAGGATCAGCTTCAGACTTTCGAACCACCTGGAAAAATAATACAATAAAAAAACTGCGAATTTTGGGGATGACTCGAAACCGGTAAAACCGGTTTGGGTTTGTTTTGGCTCCTAATTTCTTTTGAGAGCGCAATCGCTTTAAGAACATTATTTTCGAACGAGCGGGAGCGGCAGCGAAGCAAGTTTCTTACAAACAACTTCTGGATACTGGGACGTCTCGGCATTTCGATGGCTTTTTGATTCTGAGAGATTGTTCGACGATAAATTTAGTAAGGTTTTACTGATCTTTATGAAATTTGTTGGGGGTGCAGCAGAGATACATAATTTGAGAGTTCGTTTATAAGCTGGATCGATCAAGGAGTTGTGCACTTAGAAGGCGAAAAAAAAATCTGCATACGGGTCTTGTTATATTGATCAACTCGTTTGCAAGTAAATCGCGAGCTCTCAGTTCGAGGCGGACTCTTCGTCCTAGCGTTTATACCGGTTTGGGGTCCGCTTGACAACCTAATCCCATGAATTGGCGTAGACACTAGTTTTTACGAAAGCGACTGCCATCTGACCTTCCAACCCAGAGGGGAAACTAGGCCTTTTGGGATTAGATCCGGTTTCCTTACGATGTTTCCCTTCACCGAAAAGCTACTGGTAAATATCAAATAATATTCCGTACATAAGTTCCGAAAAACTCAGTGATAAGAGCCGGGGTTTGAACCCCAGACCTCCGGATTGAAAGTCGGACGTCTTACCGCAAGGCTACCAGCGCTCTTCTAGTTCGAGGCGGACTACTATTATATATAGTTTTCGACAAGCAATGAAACAGACAAAGATTTCCATACTATACCAGTAATTATCAGCTTTATAGCCTGTCAACCGAAGGAGTTTTTACCTTAAAGTACTTCCATACAGCAACAGAATAGGCCCGTCTTTTTCAATAGGTTTCGTCTCCATGCTGATGTGCAGATCCAGGTGTTGAGACCGGAATGCACGGTACGAGTCGTGTTCCTGGAACGAACATAGCTCATTTAAAACATTGAAAGGTCCATAATTTTTAGAGTACCTAGCTGTTTTTTGATTGATACATTTTGAAAGAGGTATGAAACGAGAAAAAGTGTTGCTTGATAAGAAGCCGTCGTTGTTGTCTTTAGTGTGTAATACATAAAAGCAGCATAAGAGCTACAAGTTTGGCGGAAGAGACAGTGGTAAAACTAGACGGTGGCATTGGTAGCTCAAATAAAAAAAAAATTGTTAGCGAATGCATTCATCGCATCTTCAATAATGGCACAAATGGCATGCTTTTGTAGAATGATCATAAACGCGCAAAAATATGCGCAGATGGGTTCGCAATCGCAAAGAAATAAACATCTCGTTGGTTTCTAAGTTAAGTCTAGAACTAAGAACGTCAGTCGTTCAACAATGGCGGTTAAAAAGCACCGTTTATACTCGTAATGTGTGGGTTTTTAACCACATTTGGAAGTTGTTGTTTGATTCTCGTGGGCGTGAAGGGCCGCCAACACAGAACCAAGAGACACTGATAGTTCACTCACCACTATAACTCAACAACTTTACATCTCAACGTAAAAAATAGAAATGGTGATGAAAGGACCGCCGCTGCCGCTGCTGCTGGTTGTGCCGGATAGCTACCTGGTTGCTGGAGTACTCGGGCAGGCGGGTGGGCGCGCAGGGCGCCACGGCGCGGTGGTCGCGCGGGTCGCCGACGCACAGCCAGCCCAGCTTCACCGCCAGCTTCAGCGCGGGCACGCGCAGCACGCGGCAGTCGTCGTACTTGCTGGCCGTGCGGACGAACACGTTCAGCTCGCCGAGGAAGCCGAGCTTGCCTGAAATAAAGACGGCATATTTTAAAACACGACAAATTTTAATAGTTGTCACATCTTATAAGAATAATTCCCTTCACTCATAATAATTACAGGAAAAAATCCTTTCTCCTTAGAGCTGCTCGTTCTTATAATAAGCTCTGCCAAAATCACAATCTCATCGATCTGTTCTGTGATAGCCTTAGCTCGATACGTAAACTAATTACCCAATACTTCTCCTTTTAATATCATTGTATGTAATTATGGTTTCTTTGTTTTTTCATGTATTTTTTTGTTCTTCTCGTTTCACTGTTTAAGAGTCCGGTAAAGTTTTTTTTCGATTTCGCTCAACTTTTTGATGCTATTTTGCAGTAACTAACATAACATAACCTCTATAATTTTGTATACATATTATGAAAGATCGTTTCTTTTTGGATGGAATAAATACAACGATTTTTTAATTTTACGCTTTATTTATAAATAATTCATCCTTATCTAACACCAGTTTCGCGATTTTTGCTTGGAGGATTTGGAGTGAAAAGAGTAAGGTTTTTATTGATTAAAATTAAGTTATACAAGTACTTAAAATATATAAATACACTGCAAAATGAGTCTCCTGAGGAATAAATGTCACAGTTTTTTTCATTTTCATATAAAATTTTTAAGGGAAAGTATGTTTTGCTAGAGATTTTTTTCTAAAAATTGCCGAAGTTTAGGTGATATTTGTGGGAAGATATTAAAGTATTTTACAAATATAAAAATACATAAAAGAAACTTCACTTTATGTTTTATTCAGATAATACAAAACATATTAGGGTCCATAACAAATAATAAATAAAAATCACACGACAAAATTGCATGAATTAACGTCCTCACTAAACAAGCTGTGTAAGAATTGAGTTTTAAGGTATTAAATATTAATATATATCGACCTAAAGTACTTTTTTGCAATAACAAGATTTCAAGCTATCTTACCAAAATTACCAAATGCAATTTATATGCATAATGTCATAATTAGCGATTTTCGTTTTCAAATCGTTACTGGACTCTTAATTTCATTCTTGCTGCTAAGCAACTTAATTATATTTAAGTAAGTTTGTCTATAGATGAATTTAGTACTTTTGCACACACTTCGTATTTTTATGCTGTTTATATCTGTGTTTCTACATCATCATCTTGTTACTTTATAGCTGTAAGTTTTCCTATGAAATAAAATAAAATAAATAAAAAATAATTTAATTAACATTCTGTCAGTTAAGAACTACCTTGCCGAGCTTAGTTCAAAACATAGTTTTTCTAATTCGATCTTACTTAACTTGTATCATCAAAAAATACTTATTGACTACAGGTACTGTGGTTAGTCGTCCTACCTATACAGGGTGTCCCAGAAATCGACGTCAAGCCGTGAATGGATGATAGACCAAGTTATGACAGTTATCAGAAAAATACAAAAAAAAATCTATCTCATGTTCTTCAAAAATTATGGTCACTTTAAAAATTTACTAGAAGTTAAGAGACCAGGGCGTGAATATTCTAGTAAATTTTTAAAGTGACCATAATTTTTGAAGAACATGTGATAGATTTTTTTTGTATTTTTCTGATAACTGTTATAACTTGGTCTATCGTCCATTCACGGCTTGACGTCGATTTCTGGGACATCCTGTATACTAGCTTGGTATTGGTCCAAACGAGGATCTCGAAACAGCTATTTTACAATCCATCTCTTGTATCAACACTGTATTCAACTCAACCCTATTATGCTAGTATCTGTCAAAATGAACTCACCATTGGTCCAATCAAGAACCAGATCTGTCCAAGTCAGTTCCATCTCTTCAGTCGTGTTATAAGGGTCCAACGATACATGTAGCAGACATGTGAACTTCCCACAGTTTGCTGTTATGCGTCCATGCATCAGGAGTCGCACTTTATCCCAAAACGCGAGAGGCGCTGATGGGTCCAGGGATGGCCGTGATACTTGATCAAATGCTGGGGGTGAAAAACAACGTTAATTCCAATATGGTAAATTAACAGTTATTCTCGTAAAGTATTTTGTAAAGGGAAATCGGGATAATAGAAAATAAATCTTGTTGGGGTTGCGGTCCTCATAATCAATGTGGAAAATTATACTAATAATTTTGTTTAACTTAAAAATAACGCAAATCCAGATATTTAAAATAAGCCACTCACACAAGTTGCACTGTGCGATGACTGGCTCCCAGCACGGACCAAACGCGTAGCTAAACTCAGCCATCTCGCAGCACAAGTCGTAATACCACTTGAGGGGCATCATGCTTCGCTCCAGTTCCATCTCGCCCCACGGCTCGCCTTGGTCTATTGTTACCGTTCGTACAGCTGAAAAAAAAAACAAGTGAAAAATTGTATAGCACCAGCAATAAATAAAACTTAAAGCTTGGACTTTGCAAATACTACTATTCAAGCTTCTGTTGTCGTGTACCGTCCGGTCCGATATCCTTTTACATAGTTTGATCTGTTTTAACCCTCCAAAAAAAGCCTCTGAATGTATATGGTTTCCGTATATTGTCAAGGACTATCCGATACTTATAATAGAAAAATTTAATCTGAAAGAGTGGCCCCTACATTAAGCATTCACCTGCCTTCTTAGTTATCTCGTATCTTTTTTACTGGCCATCTCAAAAAGAAAACCAGCACAGAAAAAACAGCAAACTAAAGTAAAGGTAAATAACATGCGGTCTATTAAAAATCTAATAAGTAATTATGATACCTCTAGGTGGAGGATGCTCTTCAGCGCCACAGAGAGAGCCCCACATCCTCAGGCTATTAAGCCGTAACAATGGCTGTGGGAAATCGCGTAGCAGAAGCTGCCACTGCGCACAGTTGAGGCTGATAGCGCGGCACCAGAGAGTAGAGAATTCTACTCCGTCTTCGGGCCATGGGCTGAAATACATTGATATATCTTAGTGAACTAGATACTGCTATAAAGACATAAAAAACAAAGTGCCGCATGATTAATTCGTAACAATCGTAACACAGAAAACCGAATATCGGGTTCGATATTTGGGACATTTAAAACAGTGGAGACTACAATAATCATCTGCTTGGTTTTGAGTTAAATATTTAAAAGGAGCTCTAATTGTTCCAAGTAGACCCACACGAAATAGGTACCTTTAAACTATACTTTCATGATGCAATCATTACCGCGTAATCGAAGATTAAATAAGAGTAATGGGGATGTTACAATTTGGTGCCGTGACCAGGATAATCCTGTTGCAGTCGAGTACAAAGAGATGTATCCACTTTTGAACCTCACTACAACGCAATGAGGTGGAAAAGTGGATACATTTCTCTGTACAGTCGCCATCAGATATATCGGAGCGGCCAAGGTGGTCACAAATATCTGAACAACGCATATATTGTCAAGGCGATAAAGTGCTAGTTCAGATACTTTTGAGTACCCTGGCCGCTCCAATATATTTGATGGCGACTGTATATGCTCTGTTAGTATCTTGATTATCGCTCTCACCTATCCGCGTCCAGTTCTCTCAGCTTATCCTGCGCCCGCGCACCGTGTATGCTCGGATCAGCTAACGCTAGCAGCCTGAAACCACTCAAACAACACGCGACGAGACGAGTCCGCGGCGGCGGCGCGGCGCGACAACGGACCACGTAGATTTGAGCGTCCTTTTGACGGAGGGCTGAATAGAGCTCTTCGACTTTCCCGGCGGGGAGGAAAAGGTGAGGCTTGCAGAGTTCTTGGACCTATTAAAAAGACCATATTAATAAATAGACCCTGGTATAAAGAAAATTCAAAACAAAAACTTAATGCTTCGGAAGAAGCGATGTCATAAGAACAACGCAAAATTATGTATGTCGAATTTTATTAAAATTCTTAAATGAACACTATTTCGTAAGTAATATGAAAACAAAATACCTTCGCATCCAACATGGTCCGTCGCTTTTGGCTTTCTTTATATTCATCTTCTAACAGCTCATAGTTGTCTCGTAGTTTCACTTCGAACGGGTCATCGCTCAATTCTATTAGAAATTCTTCAATCTTAACAGAAAACAAGAATTAAATTGTGTAGTACGGTAGCAACTCAAAAGTTAACCAACTTTCTGCCAAATCTTTTTTTTTTATTGGCGTCATTTTTTGAATAATCTTAAAGCATTGAAATTTAGGTTATTGTTTAATCAAACGTCAAGTGTATCTTTTCATGGTTTAGTGAGATGAGTAGAGTTGGTGATGTACAGACAACGCAACAAATAAAAAAAATAAAAAACCCGATTATATATCTTCAAAATAGCTTCATTTCGCGGTCACAACGACTTTATATTTTTTTATTTATACACATGGATCAACTCTAGTCTTATTCAAGAATAGATCTTAAATGCAAGTAGTAAAGTCTAACTCACCTTGATATGCAAGTCACTGGGCAGATTTTCGCCTTTCGTCTTCCCAATGCCGTGTATCTTTTTGATCCATTTGAAAAGCGATACGAAATCTCCCTGTACTGCGTCGGCAAAGCGATGTTTGTATGGGAATATTACGCGGACTGATTCTACGCTCACCGCCCTGAAAATAATAACAAAATAATTAACTTATTTATAGAGATGGGCCGACTAGTCGCCGACTAGTCGGGAAAGCCGACTATTCGGCATCATTTGTAGTCGGCGATTAGTCGGCGACTAGTCGGCGACTAGTCGGCAAAAAATGCCGAATATTCGGCACTTTAGTACCTACAGGAAAATAAGAACTTGGCAGAAGTTTAAGCCTTTTTTTAGTTATGAAATTTAATATTTCTAAGTTTTAAATGTCTTATTACTATTAGTAGTAATAGTTAGTGTTTGTTTTCTTTTTGCCATCAAACACGTCAGCGCCGGTTCGTAAACAAAACTGAATTACCGCGTGATAGACAATGGCATGGCTGGCGGACGAAGCGAAACGAGCGTTTCCAATTGCACCCAAACTTAGCCAAAACCTACGATCGGCATTGCCGACTAGTCGGCCGATTAATCGGCAATTTGAAAACCGATTAGTCGGCCGATTGTGTAGTCGGCAAAAACCCTAGTCGGCCCATCTCTACTTATTTATTAGGCAGGATCTAATAGCCCACTAGTTAGTCCTCACTTTTCACCCAATAGCCTAGTACATTTAAGACTCCATTAACCCTCAATAGTCCTTACACCATGGCGGGTGCTGTCTCTGCGTTCTTCCCATGACATGAACAGGGGCAGAATCCGCTTAGTGCACCCCTTAATTTTCATTAAATCGTCGAAAGGGCCTCTGCGCGTCGGCATCGGCTCCGCATACGCCTCCCAAACGTCCGGAACACCATTGTTCCGTGGTCGGGAAAGACATATAATTGCCAGAGGCTTTCGTACTAACCAAAATTTAAAGATAAATTAGCCTCTGCCCTTCCGTGTTAAAGTCATTACTGTAATGACTCCCTCTCCGTTGAGGACCTCACCAAAACTTACCAAACTCTGTTCCAAGGCAGTACAAAGCCCTCAGCCGCGCTCCGTTCAACCCTGACTTCGTATAATCGGGACCCTCTCCTGCGTGTGCCAGTACTGTAACGTCTCCCTCTCCGTTGAGGACCTCACCAAAACTTACCAAACTCTGTTCCAAGGCAGTACAAAGCACTCAGCCGCGCTCCGTTCAACTCTGACCTCGTATAATCGGGACCCTCTCCTGCGTGTGCCAGTACTGTAACGTCTCCCTCTCCGTTGAGGACCTCACCAAAACTTACCAAACTCTGTTCCAAGCCAGTACAAAGCCCTCAGCCGCGCTCCGTTCAACCCTGACTTCGTATAATCGGGACCCTCTCCTGCGTGTGCCAGTACTGTAACGTCTCCCTCTCCGTTGAGGACCTCACCAAAACTTACCAAACTCTGTTCCAAGGCAGTACAAAGCACTCAGCCGCGCTCCGTTCAACTCTGACCTCGTATAATCTGGGCCCTCTCCTTCGTGTGCCAGTACTGTAACGTCTCCCTCTCCGTTGAGGACCTCACCAAAACTTACCAAACTCTGTTCCAAGGCAGTACAAAGCCCTCAGCCGCGCTCCGTTCAACTCTGACCTCGTATCATCTGGGCCCTCTCCTGCGTGTACACCTCTACCTCCCCCTCCCTGTTGAGTACCTCACCAAGACTAACCAAACTCTATTCCAGGACAGTACAAAGCCCTCGGCCGCGCTCCGTTCCACCCTGACCTCGTGGTCATCCTGGGCCCTCTCCTGCGTGTACCCCTCCACGTTGATCACTTCGTCTCCATTGAAGACATCACCAAAACTTACCAAACTCTGTTCCAAGGCATTATAAAGCCCTCAGCCGCGCTCCGTTCCACCCTGACCTCGTGGTCATCCTGGGCCCTCTCCTGTGTGTACCCCTCCACTGTGATCACTTCGTCTCCGTTGAGGATCATTTTTAGTTGACTCCAGACTATGGACAAGCCGAGTATGTGGTCGTAGGATACCGTCAAGTCATCTGAAAATGTAAATATTTATTAATATTTTTTTACAATGCACTTATGAATGTCAAAACAAACTACTTCCGGTTTTAACCCTACACCTCTTACCCGAGAAGCATTATTACCGGCAAGAAAATCGGCGGGACTTATTACTTTAAAACACACATTTTGCAACTAACATACATTAGTTACTAGGAATAATGACATTTGGCAGCAACAATAATGACACAGCTTGTACATTTAGGCGCATTATATTAATTATATGTACACAATACTTACCAGTAGCAAACATCAAATTGTTCTCCTTTGACAACACCAGCCCCAAACTAGTCTCCCCCTTAATCCCCACCCTCCAATCCAACTGGCTCTTCTTACCCCCACTTCCACTACTCCTCTTCCTCAGTTCCTCTTTAAACCCTTTAAAATAAAATTAAAAAATATTTATTTCAAGTTTATGTAATCAGTTAGAGACATAATTTCAACTTATTCGTCGCCAAGTGACGAAATAATACACCTTGCCCCTAAAAACATATGAGTAATAATTATTCCATACATCATAGAAAGGTGGTGCAATTTCAAAGTTTTTTTTAAATAAAACAGAGACACAGTTTTTTTTGCAAAAACTCATCGTTTTTCATAGTTCCTGAACGGACGTCTATTGACGTCGGCAGCGTTACCCGCTAACGCCTGACATGCCAAGCCGTGACCGGCCATTAGCGGCCAAAAAAAATCTTCACTCACCTTTCACTGCTTTCACAAACTCCAATATCTTTAAGTGTAAATTGGCGCTCCATTCGCAATCCGTGGTCTCCAGAAACTGGAAGTCTAATAAAGAAGAGTTCTTCTCTTCGTTTGGTGTGTGTTCTATCCTTGCTAGGCGGACGTGGAAGAACGATTTCGGGATCTCGTCTGAACGCTGACATTGGACGTTGCCTAAAATGGTTTAAGTATAAAAGCAATGTGTTTAGGTATCAATAATTGTGGACGAGAATTTGATGTAGATAGCACGGTACGGCCTCATACATTATGGGGTAACTCTGGCTCTCAAAAGTTAAAGTTTAGTGCCAGTAGTCAGTACTTCAGTTGTCAAGCTCACGAGCACCGTTTTTACTTAGATTTTCTGATCAATAATTCTTTGCAAAAGCATAAATATAATGTGGATTTTTGAGATCAGGTAAGGAGAAGTTTCCTAACATATTGATTAGAGACATTTGACATTCACTGATTTTGTAAAACAAACAATCTGACAGCAAGAAAAAAAATCCATAAAAGTAGGTACATGTTTTTTTTTTATCTTTTGACCGCTAAGCATCGGACGGAATAATCATGCCGTCAGCCAAGGCAACTCGATTATATTTTGGACGTGACATCACGAGCAGCCGCTGAGCACGCGACTTTACGTGCGCGTGATTTGACGTCTTTGGCGGTCAATATCTTTTATCTTTTTTTTTATCTTTTAAAGGGTTAATAGTAAGTATGAACATTTTAATATTTGATTTGTGGCTTTTCTGTATCTGGTAGCTACTCATTCTGACCCATTTAGATTTAGATTTAAATCCACCCTGTATATTGTATCACTTTATAGTCTCACCCTTATAAGGCACCATATCCACAACTTTCAACCCCGACACCACCGCCGCGCCCCTCACCGCCCCCCTCTCCAACGTTACCGCATCCACCCTCGTCATTAAGCACATCTTCTCATTCACTATCAAGAACATATTGATATGTGACAGCGCTACGTTCACGGTGACCAGGCAGGGGGATGGTGGGGTGGGGTCCGAGGCGCGGGGGGCGCGGTAGGCGTGGAGACAGTCGAGCAAGCTGATGAGGGTGGAAGCGATGTGGTTGGACCATTCGAGGCGGAGGCAGTCCATCATGGCTTCAACCTGAAAGAAAATACTAAGAGTTAAACATGTGATCTTTATTAATACACTATACTAGTAATCCACCTGGAACTGAGAACTCCCGATTTGCTTGCAAACGAGTTGACCAAATAACAAGACCCATATGAAGTTTTTTTTTCGCCTTCTAAGTCCACGACCCTTTGTTCAGTCCACCTCATAAACGAACTCTCAAATTGTATGTATCTCTGCTACAACCCGAACAAATCTAAAGTTATCGTCGAACAAACTCTCACAATCAAAAAGCCATCAAAATGCCGAGACGTCCCAGTAGCCAGACTTATTTGTAAAAATTTCGATTACATTCAGAGCCTTAACACAAACGATTTGTTGTTATAAAAGCCAGTCCCATCTAAACGATTATTTATTCCAGACTTCCAGATTTAGTAGAAAGAAAAACAAACAGATAATTAATGTATTTAAAATGGCGGCCATTTATTTCCAATAAAAGGCCAAAACTACACTAGATTGTTTTGACTGATTAAGATCAAAGGCTATTGTGTCCAGAATTTTTGTTCATTTCTTATATTTTATGACCCAGAAGCGTAAGCAGCTGGGACAGTACCGTAACTAATTTTGTCGACATTAAGTGGGTACTAAATTAAAGCCCGTATACCTTCGAATCCCTCGGGCCATGGCTGCCCCACTTGACCAGCGCCACCGCGAGCAGCGCCGCGCCCCAAGCATGGTGCTTCCTCGGCGGCGGCTCTTCTCTTGCATCACACGCTAGCCACCCGGAGTCTACGAGTAGTTCTGTACTCCAGTGCCGAGAGCCGAGGAGGACGCGAGGGAAGGATGCTGTGTACGGCTCCTCTGTAAAAGATCAATATTTTTCTGAATTATACAAAGAGAACAGATTCGTCGTACATCCGTCTCTGGTTTACAGGTCGAACAGTCTCCATCAAATACATCGAAGCGGCCAAGGTACTCAAAAATATCTGAGCATGTACTTTATCGCCTTGACGGCGCTTGAGGCGCGCCATGACGCAGTTCCGCGCAGCCTTCTCCCACGCATGCGCGTAATATGCTTCCCAATAGCCATGGAGATTAGGCTAGAAAGGTAATAACTCTGTCACTGACCTCTAGTATCCACAAGTTGGTCCAGCTTGACCTTGAGACCTTGACAACCAATAGATAGAGGAGCAGGGAGACGCGCGCGCAGCGAGCCGTGGCGTAGCTCCGCGCAGCCTTGTACCACGCATGCGCAGTATGCTTCCTGTAGACCTGGAGACTATTAGACTAGAAATGTAATAACTTGGTCACTGACCTCTAGTATCCACTAGTTGGTCCAGCTTGACCTTGAGACCTTGTCAACCAATAGATAGAGGAGCAGGGAGGCGCGCGCGCAGCGAGCCGTGACGTAGCTCCGCGCAGCCTTGTACCACGCATGCGCAGTATGCTTCCTGTAGACCTGGAGACTATTAGACTAGAAATGTAATAACTTGGTCACTGACCTCTAGTATCCACTAATTGGTCCAGCTTGACCTTGAGACCTTGACATCCAATAGATAGAGGGGCAGGAAGGCGCGCGCTCATGGACCCATGACGTAATTCCGCGCAGCCTTGTACCACGCATGCGCGTAATATACTTCCTAATAGACCTGGAGATTGAGCTGGAAAAGAACCTTAAATCAGATTTTATTTGAATGGAACTGATTTTCTGCCTTATTAAGATTGATATAAAGTCGATATTCAAATGCTGTTCAAATTATTCTTGTAATATGAATTTTATAATTATTGTTATAGCTCTTAACAGTCACACATAGGGGGCTGTCCATAAATTACGTCATCGATTTTTGACCCCCCCCCCCCCCCCCCCCCCTTAAAATCATCCAAAGAGTATGCTTCGAATGGCCCCGTTTCCTCCTACGTTATGCTACCATCATCCGATGTCCAGACCCCCCCCCCCTGTTTTGAAATGACGTAATTTATGAATAGCCCCTAGAGATGTGCCGTAACCGGGAACGTTACCTTACTACGGGTAATGTTCTCGAAAGAAAACGTTTCCGAAACAAAACGGGTAACGTCCTCGAGAATTTTTGAGAATCGCACAACTCTAGGTTACACAACAAAGTGAGTAAAAATATGTAACTCAATTATTTGTAGAGCCACAAAAGCGTTATCACACTTACGATTTGCGAGCGAGTTTTGCATGGGAGCGAACACGCCACGAGTTCGCCGCGTAGGCTTTTTGTATAGAAATCGCTTTCAAATCGCTCAAGTGTGATAAGGCCCTAAGAGCGTGATTAAATTTTTTACCAGCGTTATAATATGTGCAATATTTAATTGCAGGTATTAACTATGAATATTCACAAGTATGTTCAAAACGGTCCGACTAATTTAATTTAATATTCTGTAAAGTAAATATCATCACGTGGTTGCAGTAGGAGTCTGCTAAGGGAATATACCGGGAGATGGGTAGCAGCATCTTCCGTAAGCCTAAACAACAATAAACAAAAAAAACTTCGCGCGCCAACCCGCCTGCCAAGCGTGGCGCGTATGGTGAACCCCTCCTTTAAAGGGGAGGCCTATGTTCAGCAGTGGACGTCTTATGGCTGAGATGATGATGATGAAATATCACCAACTTTGTTATCAATTATCACCAAATAGCGCTGTTTTAATTTTGTAAGGATTTAAATTTTAGAATGATTACTTACACGTGCTGACAGGTTGTATCTGCATCGGTTTGGTCTTGTCGAGTCGCTCCAGTATCGAGGTGTACCAACGAAACACGTTTTCGTGGTCGTACGACATTTTAAGCGTGCTCAATATTAGATAGAGATTCAGCACGCCTTTTTCTAGCTGTGACAAGAATAAATTATCAAATTTAAACTATCGTGAATAAGTCATCTACTTCTACTGCTCAACGAAATGATTCTAACAAAGTCAAACAAAATGTGACATTCCACGAGAAAAGGTACCTTATGGTGGTTGAGACTTACGCTATCTCTAACGACGATGCAATACCAATGCGATGCTTCGCAACGTAAGCGCCAACCGCCATAAGGTACTTTCACCCGTGGGACGTCACAAATGAACTTCCATAAACCCATTCCATTGTTCTTATGACCACCTTTGGTCTCCACTATTCATCATAGTAGCTCGAAAATACCAATATATTGTATTGTCATCTATCATTCCGTGAGCATTAAGAAAACCTTCGGGATTAATATCCGACGTCTCTTTCTAGAATACGAATGTTATTGTGCTCACAGACTGTATGTTAACCTTTTCGACGCCATGTCAAACGCAAAACCTACCACTCAGACGCCACGACACCTAAATGTCAAAAATGAAGTTAAACTTTATGTGTGTGCATGTAGGTCTATTTTGCTCTGTGGTTGGTGACCGAGATATCGGTCTTTGGCGTTGGACCTGTGGTGCCGATATATACGTCTTTGGCGTGGAAAAGGTTAAATTTCAGCTCAATTGAACACTAGGAACTAGTTCAAATCTGGCTTGCAAATGTTTCCCTAAACAACAAACTAACTGACAAATACTGTGAGTTAAGTAAAAGCTTGTTTCCAAACTTTTCAACTCAGTCTAAACTTGGGCCCTTAAAACTTGTTAAAGTCTTAGATATTTTGAAAATCTGTAGTTCTTTCGAGCCTTTACGCTACGGCGTTGATTTTAATATGAAATGTAACTTCTGCATACAGGGTGTAACAAAAATACTGGTGATCCGTTTAAGGGCATAATTGGTATCGTATTGCGAGTAGGAAAAAGTAGGAGAAAAAATTTTTGGACGCGAAAAAAAAATTTTTTTGTATGGGGCGAGTCGTCCCAGCTGGCCAACCCTCCATACAAAACCAAAAATTTTTTTCGCGAGAAAATTATTTTTTCTTAGTTAATACCAATTATGCCCTTAAAAGAATCACCAGTTTTTTTACACCTTGTATAAGGTTCAAAAAAATTGACTCTAATCTATTAAAACGAGATCCACCCAGCCATATATACCTTAGCGTCCAACTTGAGCTTATTATTATACAGCAACACTTCAGACGGTCCCCTGGACCTGCATTGCGCAGTTAATTGCAGTTGTTCCATCTGCAGCGCCACATACATTTGGACGCGAGCGTTCGACTTTACGCCTGAAGCGTCCGTGTGTATGGTTGCAGCGCTGAACCTTGAGTTCACCTGGAAAATACAGAATAATATAGATATCAGTGGCGGCGGTTCCATAGAACACGATTTTCGTCGACTTGCCTAATTTGAGCAGTTTTTCTATAGCTCAGGAATAAATTTTAAGTCAAATTAAGCATTGGTTTGCCTAAGAAAAATTTTGACCCGCCGTCACTAATAGTTGATAGATATGAATGGTTAGAAGGTAAGGATGACAATCTCTATGTTACAAAAGTAGCAGTATGTTGCAGTATGTCAGTTGCGCTATTGCGCCTTTTTGCTCCATAACACCTTGATCGAACCTGCTCAATTGCTCATACTCTCAAATTATATTTATCACTGCTAGAACCTCAATACATTTTGTAAAGAGCAGAAAAACAATTACTAAAGTTATCGCAGAACAACTTTTCAAAATCAAAAAGTCATAGAAATGCAGGGGCGTCCATTTAGCCAGCTAACAGTACCGTTGTCTCCCAAGTTGTCTGTAACTGTCCGCTTCGGTACACTCGCTCGTTCGACAATTCGTAAATTAAATATAATTTCTTACTTGAAAACTGTTTAGAGATGCCTTGAAGTCCGTTTTTGTAACGTTGTCTATGCACGTTACATTTGTTGTGTCAATCTTTAAACTAAATATCTGAAAACATACAAATGGGACGTTTTCAAGTCAAAGGGGCATCATTGTCAATTATCAATAAGGCGTTGCTGCCATAAAAAAAAATTGAATTAAACTATTTTAACAACCGTCAATGATGTACCTTTGACTTGATAACGTCACAAATCATTAATTAAATTTATTGTGTATCAATTTCGTCTATATTCTGTTTTCCAGTTGTTATTCAAGGTAGAGTTTCTAAAAGTGGGGCTAGCTAGTAATTTCCTGAAAATTAAAACCGTATTGCAAGGAGATTAAGTCCATTGTTGCTAGTACATTTGGGGATCAATGTTACTCTGCGTCCGTAGGAACCACTTTCGATAACCTTACACGTGATCCCTGGGTGCTAAGAGTAACAAACTTGGCAGCTGCACTGTCCCATCTGGCTCGCAGCACTCACTCGATTTTCTTCATTATATGCTTTCTCACTACTACTTACCCCAGAGAAATGCCTATCTATATCCAGTGGCATGTAGTCAATAGCTATCTTCTTCTTCGGCTTAGCGTTTTCCCGGCCTAGTGCCAGGGTCCGCTTTCCTGCTTAACCTTCTCCACTTTGCCCGGTCTTCGACATCCTTAGGTGTGAGTTTGTTTTCTGCCATGTCCGCTTTCACGACGACCAGCCAGCGCATCTTAAGCCTACCGCGGGATTTAGAGCCTTGGACAATAAGGTCGAGGCATCTATTTATTTCCTACGTAGTCCGGTGGTCTGGCATGTAGCCAGACGATAAATAAATAATTATTACCTTTGGCACGATAGGGGACAACCTCGGCAGCGCTGGCGTCGCCTCTTGGTCCTCGGTAGCGTATTGTCTGACCTGAGGTCGCTTGTACCGTCTCTGCTTCTTAACGAGCTCATGAAGTTCGTCGTGGAATGATAGCTGGGTGTTACTGACGGCGCAGTGGATTTTCTAAAACAGTCCAATATTACAATAATAATATCCAGGTTTATCACACTTCATCATCCTCCTAGCGTTTTTGTCTCGGCTTTTTGCCACGGCTCCATTGAGTCGATCCGCTCGGCAACCTAATGCCAAGAATTGGCGTAGGCACTAGTTTTCACGAAAGCAACTGCCACCTGACCTTCCCAGAGGGGTAACTAGGCCTTGTTGGGATTAGGTCCGGTTTTCTTACGATGTTTTCCTTCACCGAAAAGCTTTACACTTGATCTAGCTACAAAAGTCTTATACCATTACGAAATCCCTATGAAGATACGACCTTTTTAGTACTCGAGTGGAGACCACGGACTAGCAAGCGCAGCGTAGGACGTCCATTCACAAGATGGACAGACGACCTTATAAAGGTCGCCGGAAGACGCTGGATGCAAGTCGCTTCCGACCGATACTTATGGAGGTCCTAAGGGGAGCAGCAGCGTCTGTATGTTCATGTTCTGTATGTCTGTATGTTCAGCAGCGTATTATGGCTGAGATGATGAAGCAAAGGTAAGATGACGTAACTTAAACAGCATCACTCTAATCACGATAATTGCTCTGACCCAACTAGTTAGCAAGATTAGGTACCATTAGCTAATCATTACGCATTGAAGTTAGGTAAACGGGGCAGGTGGCTTTGAAATAACATTTTAAGTGTACAGTCAGCATCAAATATACAAGGTGTAACAAAAATACTGGTGATCCTTTTAAGGGCATAATTGGTATTGTTACGAGCCGTAGGGTTCGTTGGATAGAAAATAGCCGTTAGGTAACGTTAAAGAAATTTATTGAACAAAAAGGAATCACTTAGGAACACTATTGACTTAAACAGTAAACACTAGGAAATCGACTAAACACTGGAATCACTTAGGAACACTACTGAATTAAACAATAAACACTATGTAATTGACTAAAACACTATTCGCTTTTAAACAACTTGGGTTCACTCTTTTATATCTCTCCGATGTTTATCGCTCTGTATCACAATGGAAACTGACTGCGTCCGCTACCGGTCTCCTTTTATATACGTGCGATAGTTTTTCCAGAACATTCACAGTAGGTACCTATACGGTTGGTAAACAGCAGGCATCGAGATCATTCCGGGCCGCACTCGAACATGGTTCTCTCTGTCTAACGCGCGTATAGCGAATATCGATGCTTCTCACACATTTCTCGATTGTTCCAGAGACATGATCGATTAGTGTCGTCGCCTCCGCGCGTATAGGCCGTCCCTTTCACTCCCTTCTGGAATATTCCAGGAACACGTTCGAGTCTGTTCGGTTATAATCGTATCTCTCGCTTCCTCGTACAGGCTATCCTGCTCGCACACCTTCTGGAATTTTCCGGAGACAAGAGGGGTGTAACTAGGCCTGAAACGGCCTGAAAACGGGTTTTCAGGAAGTAGTGCCATATGAGTGTTAGTGGCCTGAAACGGCCTGAAAGCATGTTTCAGGCGCCTGAAAACGATGGTAACCGCGAGCAATTTCCGAATCTCTGGTATGTGTTAGGGCTTCCTCTGAAACGGCCTGAAAACGTGTTTCAGCTGCCTGAAAACGGTGGTAACAGGGAGTAATCTCCGATTCTCTGATATGTGTTAGGCCTTCCCCTGAAACGGCCTGAAGACGTGTTTCAGCTGCCTGAAAACGCCTGTAACTCGTTAAAAATAAAAAATAAAAGTTCCTTTCATGCCGTCTTTACCCCGTCTCCGTAACACTGCCTCCTCCTTAGACATGCTCGTCCCGAGCATTATTAGATCCATTGTATCGTGCCAATCGATTCACATGCACAATCTTAGGCAGGTTCCTCGCACTTCCCATCTTCTTTATGCGATAAGTCACGTCATTAATTTTCGTAATTACTGTGTAGGGACCCTCCCAATCAGCTTGAAGTTTTGGGGATTTTCCTTTACGTCTTATCGGATTATGAAGCCAGACGAGTGAGCCTTCTTCAAAGTCCACGTGATGCATCTTCCTGTCATATCGTGTTTTCGTTTTGTCACTGATTTTACTTTCAGATGTTCTAACTTGTTCGTGGATCTCATGTAATTTTTCCCGTAATTCCGCGGCATAATCTGTTATACTCACTGGTGGATCTGGGGGCCCACCAGTGATCATATCTGCTGGCAATCGAAGTTGCCTACCGTACATGGCCAGGGCAGGTGTTACATTCGAGCTCTCGTGTACCGCAGATCGATATGACAGTAGAAAAAATGGGATATACTTGTCCCAGTCCTTTAGGTGACTATCCACTAACTTAGCTAGGTGTCTTTCCAAAGTTTGATTAAACCGTTCGACCATTCCATCTGACTGTGGGTGGTAAGGCGTAGTCCTCGTTTTATGAATTCCCATTATTCGGCACATTTCTTGAAAGAGTTGGGACTCGAAGTTTCTTCCTTGATCACTGTGTATCTCTAAGGGTACCCCAACTCTACAGAATACCTCGTTCACCAGTACTTCGGCAACTGTAATTGCCTCCTGATTAGGAATGGCGAATACTTCTGGCCACTTGGTGAAATAGTCCATTACCACCATTATGTACTTGTTTCCTCTTTCTGATAGCGGAAAAGGTCCAGCTACATCAACTGCAATCCTTTCCCATGGAGCACCGACGTTATATTGCTTCATTCCGGCTCTACTTCTGGTCTGCGGTCCTTTCACAGCTGCACACGCTGTGCATTTCCGGCACCAATCTTCTACATCCTCGCGGCAGTGTATCCAATAAAATCTTTCTTTGATTTTCATCAGGGTTCTTTTTACCCCCAAATGTCCACCTGATGAACCATCATGAAACATTTCCAACACATCGCGGATCTTGGACCTTGGTACAACTAACTGTAAATGGGATTCGTCACCACGAGCATTTTCCCATTTCCGGCACAACACTTCGTTGTGCAGAACTAAACTGTCCCATTGAGCCCAATAACTCTTGGTTGTGGTGCTTGTGGAGGCGATATCACTCCACCGTGGCTTAGTACCCGACGATCTCATCCAATCAAGAATGGGCTTGATGTCGCTATCTTGTTGTTGTGCTTCTTGAATCGCTTTCCCACACCAATCTGGACTAATGGTGTCTGTCCGAAGTAACCTCACGTGAACGAGTTCTTTTTCTTCACGCCTCACGCAATATTTGCACTCATCAGGACATGGCCTTCTGGATAAAGCATCTGCGTTTCCGTGGGATCTGCCTTTGCGATGTTCAATTGTAAAATCGTACTCTTGCAGTTGTTCAATCCATCGAGCCACTTGTCCTTCCGGGTTCTTGAATTGAAGTAGCCACTTCAGTGCAGCGTGATCAGTTCTAAGACAGAACTTACGTCCAAGCAGATACTTGCTAAAATGTTGTAACGTCTTTACAACAGCTAATAGCTCCCTCCGAGTGACACAGTAGTTCCGTTCCGGTTTTGACAATGACTTACTGAAGTAGGCTATTACTTCCTCACTTTCACCTTTAACCTGAGATAGTACTCCCCCAATGCCAGTTCCACTGGCATCTGTGTCCACTACGAATTCGCACTCTTGATCAGGGTAGCCTAGTATTGGAGTTTTACACAGACGGTTCTTCAGTTCTGCAAATGAGGCTTCACATTCTTCGTCCCACATAAATTGCCTCTTTTCTTCGGTAAGTCTGTGCAAGGGTTTTGCAATATCAGCGAAATTTTTCACAAATCTTCGATAATAGGAACACAGTCCTAAGAAAGCGCGTACTTGTGTTTTATCATTAGGTACTGGCCAATCTTGAACAGCAACAATCTTTTCAGGATCAGTTCGAACTCCATTTTCAGATATCAGGTGGCCCAAGTAACTAACTTCCTTTTTGAAGAACGAACACTTATTTGGGCTTAGTTTTAGATTAGCCATGCGCAATCTTGTAAGCACTCGTTGCAGGTTCCGGATATGGTCATCAAAATCCCTTCCAATAATAATCACATCATCCAGGTATACTAGACAGGCTTCCCCAATTAGTCCAGACAGCACTCTTTCCATTAATCTTTCGAAGGTGGCAGGTGCGTTACAGAGCCCAAATGGCATAACTTTAAACTGCCAGAGTCCTTTGCCAGTAGAAAATGCCGTCTTCTCTTTGTGGCTAGCATCGATTTCCACCTGCCAATAACCACTTTTCAAATCTAAAGTGGTAAACCATTTTGCTCCACTTAGTGTGTCCAAAGTGTCGTCGATTCTTGGCAGTGGGTATAGTAGGACTCAACTGAGGTGAATTTTTCGTTTCGAGCCTTATCTTTCAAACAAAGGCCATTGTCTCTATTATCGCAAAGCCACTAGCTACCGAGGTAGCACGTGCCAGTACAACGTTCATATTGGAAAACAACCGGTATGGTCATAGTTTTAAGGTTCAAATTTAATGTCACTGATATTGTAGATATTACGTTTTGGTAGCGTAAGACGATAGACCGCTCCGAAGCGATACGGCACTCATATTATTTTGATACTTAGTGTGGTGTTAAAATTAAACGTGGTTATTTATTATTATTTGCGGTGGTAAGTGTAATTTACAAAGATGCAGCTGCAGGCATTGCTATTTCTTCTTATCTTTAAAATAACGATGCTATGAAATTAGCACCTCTGATGTGATGCCGACGCATAGTGACAATAAAAACACTGATAATGATTTGCGACCTGACCACTATTGTTTAGTATTAAAATAGGTTTATGAGAAGAGCGGTGTGCATGATCCGTGTGCATGAGAAGTGGGGCACATTATTTTATCATTTAGCGACCCTAAATCAGGCTTTCTGTGGTTTTCTTGCTATCCCAACTTTATTTGCAACAAAAATCATTTTCACTTGTAATATATTATTATTTTTGATTGTTAAAGGTTTGTAATTATAAGAAAGAAATTAATTATATCTTATTTTTTATGACACAATTTTATCTAGTAATACGTCTGTTTGTACACCTACACGGAAAAATGTTGATTATACCTATGTTAAACTTTTTAATCTTAAATTTACATTTTTACCTTAGATTTTGTTATATAACAAATATGCAACGCTTTATCATAAATAACCGTGTTTCATTTTTAACACCACACTAAGTATCAAAATAATATGAGTGCCGTATCGCTTCGGAGCGGTCTATCGTCTTACACTACCAAAACGTAATATCTACAATATCAGTGACATTAAATTTGAACCTTAATACTATGACCATACCGGTTGTTTTCCAATATGAATGTTGTACTGGCACGTGCTACCTCGGTAGCTAGTGGCTTTGCGATAATAGAGACAATGGCCTTTGTTTGAAAGATAAGGCTCGAAACGAAAAATTCACCTCAGATGAGTCGTACTATAGCTATCCTTCTTTGTGACGTCATTTAAACGGCGGTAGTCGACACAAAACCTCAGACTGCCATCCTTTTTCTTCACTAAAACTACTGGAGAACACCAAGGACTGGATGACGGCTCAATGACGTTGTTTCTTTCCATTTCCATGACCATCTTCTGTACTTCACTTTCGTACGCAACCGGAACCCGACGTGGTCGCAGACGTATCGGTATTTCTGTTCCGGTCTCAATTCTATGTTTAACTATGCCGGTCCTTCCTAGATCTCCATCGTTCATGGCAAAGATGTCCGAAAATTGCTGCATCAGTTTCCTTGCTTTTAACAGCTCTTCTGTTGACAAGGTCTCTTTGCAATTCTCGAGTACAGCCTTAGTTACACTACAAGGTTCAGAATTGCCCACATTTTTCACCACTTGCCGTTCGCCACTGTCATGTGCCTGTGAGCTACCTGCAACGATTGCTCTGTGGAATTCGTAATCAATTTTGGGCAAACTACAATTTAGGAACACTTCCTCTATTCCACATTTGAAAATGCCGCTTTCCAAATCAATTTTGCAGTTATAGTTCTTCATAAAATCCAACCCGATAATGCAGTCATCTACTATATCTGCAATTACCACTTTGTGCCGGTAGGTGTTTTTACCAATTCTGAAAGTAACGACACCTTCTCCTCGAACGGTTATGTGCTGGCCAGTAGCTGTCAGGAGCTGGATATTGCCATGTAAGGGTGGATGTCTCTCATAAAAACGCTTCAGAAGTTGGTACCTGATTACAGTACGCGAAGCTCCAGTGTCCAAGGTTAACTGACACTTGGTCCCATTGACTTCCCCGTCGATGACTAAGGTATTCCCGTCTTGAGTCTGAGTGATCATGACTTTTGGGGCCTTCCTCACATTACCAGCCAGCACCCGCCCCGTGGTCCTGGCACTTTCGTTTCCCTGCCGCTCTTCTGCGACAGCGTCCGTCACTACATCCGTTGCTCCCGGTTCCCTGCGCCAAATCTGCGCATCACTCCGTGAGTTTCTTTTAGGACATGAAAATCGCATATGCCCTATTTCCCCACATGCATAGCAAGTGGGTCCGCTTCTGGGTTTTCCTTTATCCATCACCGCTTGAACGCGATAGGACCGAGGATCTCTACGGACTGCCTCAACTTCCAACGCGTGGGCTAGAGCATCCTTTAGGGTCTTGTGGTGACCAAGGCTGACAGTTGCCTTTACCTCACGGTCTCGAATCCCATCTATAAATGCTTGCACTAACATGCTGTCAACCAGAGATGGTGAGGATAAATAAGCCTTTCTGACGAGTTTTTCTATTTCTAAGCTCCACTGTTGCAGGCTCTCACCACCCAGCTGCACTCGATCCTTCAACTGAGTTCTATAAACGTGCTCCAGGTGTGAGTCACCATAACGCGACTCTAGGGCATTCTTGAGCCGTTCCAAAGTCACCTCTCCCGCCATGGTGTCTAAAACGGTCAAGGCTTGATCCCGCAGCCCTAACATAAGAGCAGTTACTGCCTGCTCATCGGTCCAACCGTTTGCTTTTGATACGGTCTCAAACTGAAGTTTATATGCCCCCCAGGAGGAAGTACCGTCGAATGGGGGCAACTTCAGTTTACTCGCTGGCGCACCAGATGTCACCACTCCATTCGCTTTCAAATATTTTATTTCCTTTTCTATTCCCAGTATTTGTTTTTCTTGCTTTAAAAATCTGTCATCCACTTCTATTTCCAACTTCTCTATTTTTTTCTTGAATTGTCCGCCTATCTCTTTCAAGCTTTCCTCTTGGCGGCGAGCTTGTTCCTCCAACAGAGCACGCGTTTGCTCTTCTTGGCGGCGAGCCTGTTCTTCTTGACGGCGAGATTGTTCCTCCAACAGAGCACGCGTTTGCTCGTCTTGGCGGCGAGCCTGTTCTTCCTGACGGCGAGCCTGTTCCTCCCACAGAACACGCGTTTGCTCCTCTTGGCGGCGAGCCTGCTCCTCCTGACGGCGAGCTTGTTCCTCCAACATGCGTTGCATAGCCAGTAATAGACTGGAAGGCTCTTGATCTTCGTCGATGGTGCGGTTAGCGTCAAAACTTTGACGTCGAGCGACGACACGTGCTGCTTGTGCTCGCGTCTGGACTCCCGCTGTATCTCCTCCAGACTCCTCCTGTTCCTTCTTTGGTGTTAAAGGCATCTCTCTATCCCACTTCTGACACCAAAATGTTACGAGCCGTAGGGTTCGTTGGATAGAAAATAGCCGTTAGGTAACGTTAAAGAAATTTATTGAACAAAAAGGAATCACTTAGGAACACTATTGACTTAAACAGTAAACACTAGGAAATCGACTAAACACTGGAATCACTTAGGAACACTACTGAATTAAACAATAAACACTATGTAATTGACTAAAACACTATTCGCTTTTAAACAACTTGGGTTCACTCTTTTATATCTCTCCGATGTTTATCGCTCTGTATCACAATGGAAACTGACTGCGTCCGCTACCGGTCTCCTTTTATATACGTGCGATAGTTTTTCCAGAACATTCACAGTAGGTACCTATACGGTTGGTAAACAGCAGGCATCGAGATCATTCCGGGCCGCACTCGAACATGGTTCTCTCTGTCTAACGCGCGTATAGCGAATATCGATGCTTCTCACACATTTCTCGATTGTTCCAGAGACATGATCGATTAGTGTCGTCGCCTCCGCGCGTATAGGCCGTCCCTTTCACTCCCTTCTGGAATATTCCAGGAACACGTTCGAGTCTGTTCGGTTATAATCGTATCTCACGCTTCCTCGTACAGGCTATCCTGCTCGCACACCTTCTGGAATTTTCCGGAGACAAGAGGGGTGTAACTAGGCCTGAAACGGCCTGAAAACGGGTTTTCAGGAAGTAGTGCCATATGAGTGTTAGTGGCCTGAAACGGCCTGAAAGCATGTTTCAGGCGCCTGAAAACGATGGTAACCGCGAGCAATTTCCGAATCTCTGGTATGTGTTAGGGCTTCCTCTGAAACGGCCTGAAAACGTGTTTCAGCTGCCTGAAAACGGTGGTAACTGGGAGTGATCTCCGATTCTCTGATATGTGTTAGGCCTTCCCCTGAAACGGCCTGAAAACGTGTTTCAGCTGCCTGAAAACGGTGGTAACAGGGAGTAATCTCCGATTCTCTGATATGTGTTAGGCCTTCCCCTGAAACGGCCTGAAGACGTGTTTCAGCTGCCTGAAAACGCCTGTAACTCGTTAAAAATAAAAAATAAAAGTTCCTTTCATGCCGTCTTTACCCCGTCTCCGTAACAGTATCGTATTCTAATAAAGAAAGAGTAAGAAAAAATCGTCCAAATTTCTTTTTCTCCTACTTTTTCTTAGTCGTAATACGATACGAATTATGCCCTTAAACGGATCACCAGTATTTTTGTTACACCCTGTATTGTAAGCTAGAGTAGCCAAATAGTTCGTCTCACCATACAGAATATTTATATGGTGTGACGTACTATTTAATCACTTTAGCTGTTACAATATATTTCATGCTGACTATACCATAAACAAAATCATGTACAGTAAGCAGCAAAAGTAGCTAAGCGGGGAGGGTGTTCAAAATGAGCTGGACACGACATTATTGTTAAGAGAATAAAAGCGTGTGTAGTCAGCGAAAGGCAATAACGTCGTACATTGTATGGATTCAATATTATATTCGAGCGATAAATGCGTAAGTAAGCGCCGGCTGCCAAAGAGTACCTTTTGATGTAGACAGTCACATTTAATACAATAAGTAACCATTCTCTTCATATAATATGATTATACCTCGCACGTTTAGTGACTTCTGCTTCTGACTGTATGTTTATTTATTTAAACTTTATTGCACAAAACAAATTATAATATACAAATGGCGGATTTCATGCCAAATGGTATTCTTTACCGGACAACCATCGGGCTAAACAGAAACTCGTAAGGTACAGGAGGAAAATTTAATTGAGCAGAGAATAGTTAACCAAAGAAATTTGTCCATTACAATGAAAAAATGAACTGTGAAGAACTCTGGACTCTGGAACATCACGGGATTCGAACCCGCGTCCTTCCGATTGCCGGTCCGACGCTTCTAATTACACCAGACGATCCTGTATCCATCACAGCGTATTTAGTCATGTAATAGGTTTTACAACCTTGAGCCAACTCTAAAGGCAGTTATGCTCTACACATGTCAACCTCCCAACCCAACCCCACAACTAAATATAAATTATTTATGTGAAAAACAATAATATTCTGTCTTACCTCAACATTAAGTGGCCCGTCTGCTTTCACCGTGCCTTCCACCAATACGCTTAGCCCCGCCTCTGCAAGGACGTTCCTTTCCTTCAGCACCCGCGCCTTAAACAAATCATTAAATAATTTAATAATTATGAACATATTTTAGTATGGTTCGTATATTACAGTCGCCATCAAATATATCGGAGTGGCCACGGTACTCAAAAATATCTGAACATGCTCTTTATCGTCTTGAAAAGAGGCAATCTTCAGATATCTGTGACCACCTTGGCCGCTCCGATATATCTGATGACGACTGTACATAGTTCTTTATACGTCATCCCATCGAAATCATAACTTAATATCTAGCACTGACAAGACATTCCTTTAATGAAACTTAGTTTAATTTTGTGTATTCCTAACAACCCTGTGTTAAGAACAAAATATCAAAATTAAAGGATGAATAACACAGCCTTTTAAGGTCGGACAGACAGAAAACTGACAGTGTATGAAAACTTAAAAATTACTACAAAACCAAATACATGGTGGTCATAAATATTTGAACAACACGTCTATTGACAAGACGATAAAGTGCATGTTCAGATATTTGAGCCGCTCCAATATATTTGATGGCGACTGTACTGGAATTTCTTAAGCTTGATTGTAGTTCTTTAATAACTAACAGGTTATTGAGTTTCCATACCTTGGCTTCAAGTAGGTTGGCGCAGAACACAAGAGCCCGCGCCGGGCCCCCAGCGGCGCCGTCCGCGTGAAGTTGACACGACGAGGCTTCTAATGTGAACGAGGGACCGTGGATAGTCACCGTGGCGTTGGTTATGTGGACTCCCATGAACTGGAAATACGAAAGTTACACAAATCGTAAAAAAATCTAAATTTTTTTTTTGTCCGAGAGCACATTTTGTAAATATGTACCATTTTTATCATGCAGCAATCTCGGAAGCAATTATGATGCTATAAAGAATTGTGCATTGGCTGCATATTGTAATTTTAAAATCTTTATCAGTTGTAGAATTTGCAATAATATCAGCACAAAATGATTTTTAGAAAGTTTATCTTTAAATATTCCAGAAAATTTTTACTTTTAATTCTTAATATTTAGTCTTTATCCTCTTATAATTTTTTCTTGATTTATAAAATTGCGCAGATTTATAAATTTTGCAATCATAATAGACATGTTTTTTAATATTTACAAAGAATGCAAGACATTTAACTGATGTCTTCATCCTCTTTAACCTTTTGACCACCGTCGTCTGATATATTAGACAAGGTGACAATGGGAATGACACCTTTAAACATTATGACAGAATTCAAAATTGAAAGTTAAAATTTGGATGCAAGGCGGTCTAAAGGTTAAAGATATTTGCTATTATTCAGTAGAAATAAATACTTCAACATACCTGAGCAAACATAATCAAGCTAGGTGGTAGCTTTTTATCCCTAAAATCCAGCACCTTCCTCTCCATAACCCTCAACCCTCGGTCCAACTCTTCAAAACTCATCTCCTCTACCTCCCCCCTACTATTAGTAGAGTTTTGTTTAGACAACAGCGGCTTGAGTATGGTCTCTACCGTGCTCCGTCTCTCTTCTACATTGTTGGTTACGTTAAATCCTTTGATGAGTACGGAGACTAGTTTGTTGGTCTCCGAGTTGAAAAAACTACTGCTGAAGGAGATTTCGTCAATTTGCTGTGGAATCAGAATGATTTAATGAAGTGGTAGGCTGCGTTTCCACCAGAGATGAGTGAGGCTGTGTTGAGATGAGTGTTTGTAAAAAACCAATAGAATCCCTTCATTAACCTATCCTTGCACAACACAGCTCTAAGATTGGTTCTTATTAAACATATTCCTCGTAACGGATCTTTGCTCATCTCTGCTGGAAATGCAGCTTAAATCTTTTTATTAACATTTTAGAAACTTTTCATATCTTTATTATATTACATGTTTTAGGCTAATGTGGGTTAGAAAATCTTATAGGAAAGATCGTCTACTCAGATAAGAAGTACCATTTAAGCTACTTAGAAATGGTTAGTACAGCAGAAAAAGCATAATCTTACTGTCTGTGTATTACTGGCATTTGAATACACAAACGCAAGAGTTATAGTCTGTGTACACTATAGACTGTCTTGCCTTTATGTTGATCTTCCCGACATTGACTTTAATTTAAATTTAAATTAGGTCCATGCATAAACAAATCTGCTTTGCTAGCGTTAAGTGGCTTTTACGTTGATTAGATTCTATTATAGTAACAGTATTTATTTGTAATATTTTAGGAACACACAGCAATAAGGGGCAAGTACGACTACAGTTATATTATTAACGTTAACTTACAATTGAGTATCCATCCCTAGATAAGTTAACGTCCCGTAAAATTAACTTCGGCAAACCAATGCGACCTATTTTCAGCTTTATATGGTACTTTCTCTTGAACAGCCAGGCCAAGAGCGTCGGGAGGAGCCTAAAAATACGTAAAACAGAAATAAACACTAAGCAAAACAACAACAATAACATAGGAATGTTATTTTCTAATCTTACCATGAGACACAGGAATATATAGCGGTGATTATAAAACACAATATTACTAAGATATGCATTTTTATTGTTAGTATGATTGTTAATCACTTTAATAAGGAATTAGTGAAGAATACATGTCCATTTTAGATCACTTTACGGGTCATAACCTCCGCAGTAGAGCGACGTGAGAGCGACACAGCGATGGACCGACCGACAACCCGACAAATGTCACTGTCACCTTGACGTTAGTGACGTTGGTGACGTTAAATATTTTTCGTTTAGGATCTAAAAGGGTAGTATATTTCGTCTACGTTTAGGATTATATTCAAAAGGGGTGGCATTAAGTAATTCGCAAGTCGTAAACTCGTTTGATTTTTATTAATGCAGCAAATGCTTTGAAATGATTAACGCTATAAATGTTATTTATTTGAGCTTTTTCATATTTAATTTAATAAATCGAACTAAACGACAGAAAACTCGTGAATACTGGAGTGCTACCCCTCACGCTTGCTAGATGTCACTACGTGTAGTAAAATGTCGCTAAATTCGTTTTTCGCAAGTCGCGAGCGCAAGTTTTCGTTACTTTGCAATTTTTCGGAAAATTGGGAAAACTGCAAAGTAAAGTAAACTTCGTCTACTTATTTGTTTCTGCTTTTTAATTATATTTATTAGTTTGTACTAAGTCAAGTGATTACGATATGTATCGATAGTCTCCTCAATTTGAACTCTAAAACTCGAAACACCATCTCCCAGGACCGAGTTTGTTCCGCCTTTATTGCTTGGATCTGCATGGAAGCTTTAAGTTCACTCGGTAAGGTAAGTATAAAACTTAAATTAACTTAATAGTAAAACTTTATAGATGTCATGAATTCATGATGTCATACAAAGGAAAAAGTGATCTAGGCTTCCGGTGCCCAGCTTTCCTTTCTAGCTTTTTCCTGTGTATGTGACATCTATATAAGTTTATATAACTTTATAATTTATATAGTAGTGTGTCTACTTAAAATAAACGAATCAAAATATTGATTTAAAATAATTTTATTTCACCTTTGATCAGTTGTATTAACTTCGTTCGTAGTTCGTAGTATTACTTAATTAGGTATAGTCTGGCAAACCAAAAAGCGCAGTAACAGTCAGAGCAACATGCTATACCCAATGGGTAGTACTCTCACTACTACGTTTTTAGTAGTGAGAGTACTAGTATTAGAAAAAGACAGTATGATTCTCCCTGTCTATGCTTGAAGTGAAACAAACTCTGGCCAAACATATGCGCCCAAATTATATTTTATTTTAACTTTTTGTATCTTTTTATGGCTCTGAGGTATCAGAAAATTTGTTTGCATATGTTGCTACATTTCCTAAAGACACTAATAAACCAATGTTATAGTATTAAGCCCTTAGCACATTCACTGCTATGCTACGCGCGTAGCGCTACACTGTAGCCGATAACATGGGTTTCCCCGCTATGTAGCGAAAATGCTTCGTAGAGCCATGACGACGTTTCGTCATTAGCACTAAATGGGTTAGGCTTAGTTAGTAAACCTTATGAAGTGGAGGAAGATTAGATATACACGATATACATAATTACATAAGTACTAGTACTTAATTTTTTTTAACCAGCAATGGCAAGTAGTAGATATAGTCTGGCTGGCCAAAAAGTGCAGTAGCAGTGGAAGTCTCATTCTCTTTGCTTTTTTAGTAGCGAGGGTACTAGCATAAAAAAGAGATAGTATGATTCTTTCTGCATTTGCTTGCAGTAAAACAATCCTTGGCCAAAGTGTAATTAGAATTTATATTCAAGTTAAAAAAAAATTAAAGTCTTAACTTCCAGGATCTCATATAAATAATTATGCTCATGTTATTTTCATTTGTAGAAGTAATTTATTTCAAGCCATATCCCTGTTAATAATAATAATTCAAATATTGCTCCACATATTTGATAACAAATAAGGAGTAAATAAAACCATTTTTCATCCTATCAACATTTTTATTAAACATCTAACACATAAATCTATTTAGCATTTACTTAATATACATATTAGTTTGCTTAGGGCCATGATCGCTTAGCGGAGTATCCTTCGTACTTCTTCCTGGTCTTCAAACCGGACACAATGGTGGAGCTCTTGGGAAACGCTGATTGGCCATCAAACATGGTATCCTTGTCTGAAACAGAAATATAAACATAAGCAACAGCAAAAGTGGGACTACTATGAGTTTTTTTCTACAACCTGTGTTTTTAGAGTAACAGGCCTTAAGGTAATTTTAGCTAGACATGACTTGGGATGTTTTTTTTAGCTAGCTTAGTAAGAGGTTTTTATAAAGGACTACAATAAGTGTTGCTCTTCGGCTGCGAAACGTGGAGAGTGACAAAGGGGCTGACACACAAGCTACAAGTGTTTGTCAATAAGTCCCTTCGGTCGATCCTCCGCATTTTCTGGCCGGAGACTATAAGAAATGAGGACTTGTGGAGTATATGCCATCAGTCTCCGATCGCCCAGGAAGTAGCGCTGCGGAAGTGGAGATGGATCGGACATACTCTTCGAAGAGGAGCGTCGGATAATGCCAGTATCGCTTTCGAGTGGCGGCCTCAGGACAGTAAGCGAGCCAGCGGACGCCCTGTACACACGTGGCGGAGGAGCATTGAGAGCGAGCTACGAGCCGTAGGAATGAACTGGAGAGAGGCCAAGACCGTTGCTCAGGACAGAAAGGCGTGGAAGGATCTTGTGCGGGCCCTATGCACCTCCGGGGTGCCCTAGGAACAACAACAACAATAAGTGTGATAAGTGCACCCGCGCCACAACTGCATGAGGCAACGGTGTGCAAGCATGACAGCGCTATGAGTAACACAGTGTGTAAGCAGCCTAACGGGCTCTTTAAAGAGGAGTGTACAAGTTTTTAAACAGCTGGCTTGCAGACATCCATAGACTATGGTGACCGCTTACTATTAGGTATAGGTAGGCTGTATGCTTGTTTGCCACCATCATGGTATTAGTTTAGTTATTAAGAAATGTTTTTTTAGTGCTGTTGATGAAGCCTTCATTGCAGATAGGTATTTAAGCATATATTTTATATAGTATTTTTATTTAAGATAATGTGTCTATAATTGTAGTCAACTCACCAGGATGGAATCTGACATAGTCTTCCTGAACGTGCAGATTCTTGGGCAAATCCATCTTCTTTAAAGCATCAAATGGTGTTGCAGTGTCTACTGGGGTCTTGTAAAATTCTAACAAGTCCTCTGGAAAGTTAATGAGATTATAAATTTAGGCATATTACAATACAGTAGACCTTACTAAAAACAATCACGTTTAATAAGTTTTCTCGCATAATTCATAACAATCCCGCATAATACGCTTTCCCTGTTAAAACGCGTTTATGCCTGGGGTACATTCAAAATGTTAAAACGCGTTTTTGCCTGGGGTCCATTCAAAATCGTTTTAAGCTAGTTTTACAGTATTTGCAATACAGTGTGCATGCATGCTCGCAAGGAAATCGCCGCGCCAGGTAGCTCAGCTAGTGTGAACGTGCCTCGCCCGAGGCATTGCGGCCGCGCGTGTGTTTGCCTCAGGTGGAAACCTCCACTAGTCGAACTGCCTCGCGAGGCGGTATGTAAGATGTGGACACGCCTTATTACATATTTGTTTCAGAGTTGTGGATGTTTTCTATGTATTAAAGTATTTATCTATTATACAGGGTGGCCATAAAAGATCGATTTGATTTTTCTACGGCCATTGATTGAGCGGCAGCGGTGAGTAATGCATGGTAGAAAACATACACCTATTTTGCGAATATAGTTATTAAAATGTTATTAGCCGTGTCCACACCAGTCGCACCCCCTCGCGAGGAAATTGCCGCGCGCGGCAGCTCGGGAAGTGTGGACGTGCATCGGCCGAGACAAACGCGCTGGCGGCCGCAATGCCTCGGCCGAGGCACGCCCACACTAGCCGAGGTGCCGCGCGCGGCAATTTCCTCGCGAGGCAGTGTGTCAGATGTAGACACGGCTATTGAAATGTATTTGTTGTAAATAAAATAAACGTGTGGACACCCGAATTTTAGAGGTAAAAAAACCGTGTTCCACCCTAAAATCCGTTCACTGATTATACATTATTGTATAGTACCCATAACACAAACCTTATTGGGGTACTGTGAGACTAGGTTGCTTTATGTAACATTGCCCCCCTAATACATTAAGGGTCGCCACACACCTAGCGGTTTTCCTCGCGGAATTACCGGAAGTAGCGGAAATTCATAGACAAATTAAGCATTTTGTCTATGAATTTCCTCTACTTCCGGTAATTTGTCTATGGCTTCCATACAAAAAATCTGCTACCATAGACAAATTTCCGCTACCATAGACAAATTTCCGCTACTTCCGGTAATTCCGCGAGGAAAACCGCTAGGTGTGTGGCGACCCTAACACTCACCAACAGTCTCAATACTGTGCAGTAAAGAGTTGGGTACACTATGATCCGTCTCCTGGAAGCAGGCATTCAGCACCGTAAACTTAACTTTCAACGACATGAACTCCGAGTCTGTGCTCAGACCGTTCTCTGTGCAGATCTCTAAGATTGTCTGCTCAATGTCGCTAGGTGGATCCCAGGGCTTGTTGGGGCGGAGAAATCTGGAAAAATAATAAGTACAATGAAGGTAAGGGATGGGAAAATAATAGGAAAAATTTGGTTAGTTTTACTGTTATATAGAAATGGTTCAAACAGTGTGATACATATTAATTACCTAATCAGTCATACAGAGCCTTGCCAGCCTTGACAAAACTATGATATAAAATCATTTAAATCGTATCATGCTTACCCTCGGGCCGCTAAGGATTCTGCAGCTGACTGCAATTTCTTGGAGATTTTAGGCACTTTAGGTTGCTTGTGCCTCACTGCCATAACCTGTAAGCATAGTTTTGGTCAACTTTTAGGCTCTTTCTTATTAATATCTTGTAGTTTTGTCTAAATAAATAAACCAAAATTAACCTGAAAACTTGATCGTGACAAGGGCAATAACACATTTCGCAGCATTTTGACTAGTAACAATGGACCGTTATTTGATTATTAAAATGAATCGAATTATTTATTTAAATGCCGATTTAATATTATAAGTTAACAAATTAACATTATTTTTTGCAAAACATTTGACAGCGACTATTTTTTTTATTCCGAAAATGAGGGCAGCACTAAGGAATTGGTTTGGTCGCAACAAACAGCCAGAAAAAATAATTATTGAAGAAAGGTATGTGTCTACACTTATTTTGTAGAAATATCATTAACATCAATTGCATTAAAATGTTTTATTATATTTTAAACATAATTAGCAATATTATATACATTTTTGAAATAAAAAATAACTCGTAATTGCCTAAAACCGTAGAACGGAACGCATTGTAGTTCAATATGTGGCCGCTGGGTGCAGCACTGTCGGCTTGGGTTGTTGTTTCCTATCCGCCATTTTCCAGTCGCCATTGAAAGGTGAAAACTTCGCTAAATGTCGGTGATGATTTTAAGATTTTGAGTGGTTTCTTTAAGATTGTACCTGTTTTTAGTGTTGTGAAATGAAAATGAAGTGCCCCGGACTACCATGACGCATCAAAATCACCAAACAAACGGTGCAAGTCTTGAGGATTGCCACACAAACTTCTTCTCCTTGGTAAGTCACTTTTACATTGACGAAAGATCTCGTACATACTTTTCTTTCGACATCGTAATGATTTCTGTGACAATAGCGTTTATTGCTTAACAGTGCAGCGTGTTAGGTGCTTGTTTATTTATTTCCAAATATTGAGTCCACGATGCCAAAGTATGCTGATTATCGGTAGTACGTTACTGGTATACAAAAATCACCCTAGTGATATACGGGTAGTGAATCGATCTCATGCCTCGAAACTATCGAGTAGAACAATTTATGTAGAGGCGATTACTGACGCCCAGACGTTAGTCATCCTGGCATCGCTCTCGCCACAGCCCGGAGTCATGTCGCGTCGCTAACCCACAAAATGTCAACGCAATCGGCGAGCGAGGCCACCAGAAGCCACCGGCCCATAGAGGTCATTTTGAATTCACCTGGCCGGAACGCGGACCGTAATGCGTCCGCGGGACTAGTTTCGCCAGGTCGAAGAAATATCTCTCTTATTACGCTGTGTAAATCGTAGCTGCGCTTATACGGCGTTATAAATAGAGAAAGAACGCGTCGAATTGTTTATGTATGCGCGTAGCCGCACAAAAGAAACAGTCCCATTCATTATCGGATCGTAGTGTGGAGTCGCTTTGCGTAATGCTCATAGCTGGCGCGAATTTTATCAGATTGTATTCGGGTGAGGATTAGAGGGAGGGTGGGCGGGGGGTGGCGGGTGCCGGCGGCGGGGGGCTCGCCGTCCTCGCGGGCAAGGCGCCACTTCCACCTGACGCCGTCGCGTTGCCACATCTCCGCGGCGGCGCGGCCTGCGCCCGCACCCGTCTCCCTCGCTCCGCCTATCTTGCCGCGATACAAATTACCGATTTCTTGCCCTGCCTGCTTATTGTCTAATTATTTATGCGTCGTTTGCGGACGACATCGTTTGCACTGTGGAATTTTCTCATCCTCGACGCGTGAGGGGCAACTAGGTTGTCAACGCCTGGGTTCATTACACTTTTTCTTTTGTATCTTAAATACCTACCTATTGTGATACACTTTGATGTAACGCATACCTTTCTTACTAAGGTTGCATTAAATTTATGACATTGCGCATGATTCGATTAACTCGGTAGATTTAATGGCTCGTAAACTCTTCGACCGCTCTACTTCCTACGATCCCTCGATACTCAAGGATTCTAGGTACTTATGCGCATACGCATATTATGCAACTGTAAATTAACTGTATACTGGCGCTTAATAATAAACGATGATGGCATTAAATTTATGGGCAATTTTAATATACTTATCTCTCTTCTCTTCGTCCTAGCGTTTATCCCGGCTTGGGGTCCGCTTGACAACCTAATCCCATAAATTGGCGTAGACACTAGTTTTTTTCTAGTTTTAATATACTTATGGCAATATTAAATTGAGAAGTAGAAAGTTAAGAAATATTGGAGCCTATTCAATATTTTAGACAGGTTAAAATCATAGATAGGTTAGACATATGTTCTTATACTCTTGATTTCCATAGAAAGAACGTCACCATAAGCATAAAACATCAAAAGGTCAACTTTCGACCTCCACTGATCTGATTTGGAACAAATGTAAACAATTTTGAAAATCGGTTCTAAAAAGTGCAAAACCGGTTTCCATTACCGCCACTCAAGTCCACATTCCCGCCAACGGCTATCGAGCTAGTTTTACGGTCGATCTCGGCGAGATGAGAATGAGATGCGCAGGCGTCTTTGCTCGTGCTCATTCAACCGTTTATGAATGGCCGTCCACAGGCCCATAGCGGCCTCCGCCTGCGCGTAGGTACTTGGAAAAGTACCTTCCATTCCTCTGTACATCGATAGTTCTAGTATGAGATTTGAGTCAGATCTGTCTATTATATTATAAGTAATGTCGTGAAATAAGTTGATAATAATTACATGAACTCATATTGACTTATTGACCTGTTGTAAACAGTGGATTACTGGTCAAAATTTTAATTAAACACACCCATAAACTCTCTATGGACTAGCATAGTGCATACTGTCTATCATAAATTATTAACGGTATGCGAGACGACCCCTCGTCTGCGCCATTCAGAGCACGACTCTAATATCGCGCTGAATGCTCGTAACCCTCACTATACGGCGAATACGTTCGCCGCATTGCGTGATATCTGAGAATATTCAAATGTATTAGAAATGAAAAGACATAATGCTAGAACCCCTTGAAGAATTGTATGAGCTACACCTCCAACTCCTCCAAGATTTACTATTGTGTTGTCGGTGAGCCTATAAGTATGTTTTCACATTATTGCCGTTTGAAGTTTTCCTATGTCGCAAGAATAATATTATGATTCTTGCGTGCGTGGTTCAACAGTGTCTGGCTATTATTTATCCTTTTTCCAATCGGATAGTTTTCAAAATACTTCTTATAATTTGTCTGCCGGACAGGGGCACACAAGTAATTTTCTTCTGAGAAACTAACTTACTTCGCTAGCTCAGCGACCCAAAATGGATCTTGGCCTTCCGCACTAGATTCCTCCATTCGATCCTGTGCGATCGAGCGCCCTTCAGCCGCTTGAATGTTGCACAGGTCTCTCTGGAGTCTGGACCTCGTCGATCCACCGATAACTAGGCCTTCCGCTCGGAAGTCCCTCAATTGGTCGTCGCAGGTGCGCTCTCTTGGGCGCATGATCCTCTCCCATTCTCTCCACATGGCCGAGCCAGCCAAGTCGCGCAGCCTTGCTCTCGTCGATGATGTTTGGCTCGCCCACCGGTTCTTCCACCTCCACGTTCTTCCTTATTCTCCAAGAGCCATCTTGCCTTGCAACAGCCGCGCCTCTTGAAACGGATTCTTAAATTCTCTATGACTATGACAGATCAAATCTGGTAAAAACAAGTCTGGCTGTGAATAGCATTAAATTACATTAACATTATGCGACTGTTGGCTTCCGCGCAGTAGGGTAATGGCCACTCATTAGCCTGGCCATAATATTCACTTGAAATCGTGGCCTATTTATTAAGAGTCCACTCGGGCTGAAATTGAACCTACAAAGACCTTATGAGCATCGACTAAAAGTATATTTTGGTTTGTTAGTTTCACAAGAATGAGACTTTGTTGCCTTTAGAATGGAAAATAACAACATCAGACTACAGTAGTGCCTCTTAAATAACAAGTAAAGATAGAAGAAATATAAAAATACTACTTACATTAATATTATGAACAGCATACCACTGTCACAAGTAATCGGTCTAATGATTAATGACAATAGTGACAATTTACTATTTTGCCATGTAGATGTAGTGTAGGGACGTCCGGCCGGACTCAGGCGGGCTGTCGAACGCTGTTCGCGTTCATTCAGCCCAGTTTCCTCGAGTTGGAGCTGCAGGTTACTGTCCCGGCTGCGTTCCCTCACTATTCCCCTCGAATCTTCTTGTCTTCCTGCAGAACTATTTTGCCATAATTCAGGACATTATCTTTCTAACTTAACTCCCACATGCCAAACGGCTAGTTTCATGCCCCACCACTGCTTTTACATTTAAGCATACGTTACTAGAGTTGTAGAGCGTACCAACATGGATATTTTCTCTCTTCTTCGTCATTTAAAAAACAAAAAACACCCGAACAAAGTGGTCGTGGAGAGAGAACTCTCTGTAGTAATGCAATTAGTGATTAGAAAAGAACTTTTTACTTCTCATGCTCGTAAAGTTTCACTTTATGCTGGGTATAGGCGGACTAAAACTCAATTTTATGCACAAGTGCATAAAAAATTGCCATTGTCAAAATAGCCTTAGAAGAAGTCAATTTTTTATGCACTTGTGCATAAAATTGAGTTTTAGTCCGCCTATACCCAGCATAAAGCGAAACTTTACGAGCATGAGAAGTAAAAAAATATAAACACTTATGAAAGAAATTCCTATTCTTTTTATTTCCTCACAATCGAAGTAAAAAGTAGAGTGTATAACTCGTCCATAAAACCCATTTTACGCTCGTACTTTATATCCATCCTCGCTCGCAAGCTCGCTCGTATGGATAAACGCCTCGCGTAAAATGGTGCGTTTTATGCACTTGTTGTACAATCTACTATTATTGAACACAATTACAAAAGTTTTTCGGCAATCGCAATATCTTAATCATTCAGTCATTTAACTGACCGCCAGGACTTGGTTTTAAGACTACCATTAGGCATATCACTCTACGAGTCTTGAGGTCACGTCATAGTGGTTTTAAGAACTAGACTCGAGCAAACTATTACAACGAAAGCCTATTCCGAAGAATGCTAAGTTAGATGATGAACCACGATAGAATGCAGGAATCAAATGGTGCTAATTACTTTAACTATTATCTACACACGAGTGTTATAAATAGAGAAGTATATCAAATTAACCACTTTCATTCCGACTAACGCATTCAATTGGTGCTGGTTTGGTTTTAATTTGAATTAACTTTTTAAATCAGCTTTATAAAGTTGGTAACTTATAAGTACCCTGTTAAGAGTATACGTTAAAAAGAAGAGCTTATTTTATAAAATTGTATTATAGGTATAATATAAGTAGTTAAATTGGATTGCTATGTTATAATTGTTACTGAGATTGAATGTCTTAGTTTTATCTCGAACTGATTGTTGTTTAGTGGCATTTTTACAATGTAGTTGTGAAATGATTAGTGGTAAGATTGTCAGCTCGTCTCCTAGCTGAATCGTAAAACAAACTATAAGTAAAATACATTTACTGTGAATATTTCTCTGATTTTATCTACAGTGTCTAAATGTCTTTAGAAGCTAGAATTAAAGCGTATTTACGACTATTTGACTGTATAAATGCGCTGATAATGTTATCGCTGTCACCCGCAAGGTCCAGTGATACAGCTATATCTTGAATAGTAATCGCTACTTAGACGCTATTTATTTTCGCCTAGAAAGATTATAAGGCTAGTTAATGATACTTTTTTGTTACTCTGTCGAGTGACAAATTTAACAATCAGTGAGTGAGGCGATAGTAGAATAGGTACCTATCATTATTTGAGATGTTTATGACGACAAATTGATAATCTAAGCGCAAGATTTAAAAACGCTAACAAAAAATATTCACGCACGAGCACAGTTAGCAGAATTCAAAAATAATACGAGTTATTGTTAAAATAGTAAGTTTTATTATGTAACTAATTTGTGCTAACCTATTTCACATTCACAATATGATTTAAAAGGTATCATTATTCCTTTACAACTGACGCGGCTGATTGGCTGAGAACCTTGGATATCAATTTGTGACATACCTGATGTATATTTCGATTATTAATGCCATACGATTAAATAAATAATTCGTCAGTCAGTCAGTCAGTCGTAAAGGTATCAGTAGTCTATATATTCTCACAAGTTGAGAACAATTTAACTAAAAAACGTCAACAATATCACCCAGGATTCGGTTATAAACGTTAACTTTTATTTTTCAAAACGTGCCATCGACCACATGGAAATTCGCCCTCATTTTAAACATTAACAGTCAGAAAGATGTCGCGATTGGTTCTCACGTCATTATCACTGTTTGATAGCGTTGCGGCGGCGTTATCGCCACTTGTAAAGGTATGCGTCGGCAAGAGGCTGCCGCGACCCGGCAGTCGCTGCCCGGCAGTCACTGCCCGGCAGTCGCCCTACTGCTTTATAGGGATTTGTATAGGTATGCGTCGGCAAGAGGCTGCCGCGACCCGGCAGTCGCTGCCCGGCAGTCACTGCCCGGCAGTCGCCCTACTGCTTTATAGGGATTTGTATGACACACCGTCCGCAGCAGGCGGCTGAGCGGCGCGGCCGTGGTCGCGCGACCTCGGCAGCGCCGCCGAGCCGCTCCCGTAGCAGTACGGCAGCGCTGCTCGCTCGCAGCGGTCGCAAAAATGGTGTCTTTTAACAGTTTTAACGAAGAAAACGACGAGTATTTAGTGGAGCTTATTGCTAAACATCCAGCGCTTTATGATTTTCGACTGAAAGCTTCTACTCCTCTTTGATGAAAGTAAAATCATCATTATATCATTAATTTCATCATCTTATTCTTCGTCTTTAAATTGTCTAACATCGTTATTTGTAATAATACGCAACCGAATCGCACAACTGCTAGCACTGACTCCTATGTGACTACTGCGCGTGGCAGTCGGCAGCCGCCGCCCGGTCGCGCCTATCCGAATGCTTACGGCGGCGCTGCCCAGCAGTCACGTTCGGCGGCGGCGGTCGGTCGCGGCGGTCGGGTCGCGGCAGCGTCTTGCCGAATGCTATCTTATGACACACCGTCCGCAGCAGGCGGCTGAGCGGCGCGGCCGTGGTCGCGCGACCTCGGCAGCGCCGCCGAGCCGCTCCCGTAGCAGTACGGCAGCGCTGCTCGCTCGCAGCGGTCGCAAAAATGGTGTCTTTTAACAGTTTTAACGAAGAAAACGACGAGTATTTAGTGGAGCTTATTGCTAAACATCCAGCGCTTTATGATTTTCGACTGAAAGCTTCTACTCCTCTTTGATGAAAGTAAAATCATCATTATATCATTAATTTCATCATCTTATTCTTCGTCTTTAAATTGTCTAACATCGTTATTTGTAATAATACGCAACCGAATCGCACAACTGCTAGCACTGACTCCTATGTGACTACTGCGCGTGGCAGTCGGCAGCCGCCGCCCGGTCGCGCCTATCCGAATGCTTAAGGTATGCGTCGGCAAGAGGCTGCCGCGACCCGGCAGTCGCTGCCCGGCAGTCACTGCCCGGCAGTCGCCCTACTGCTTTATAGGGATTTGTATGACACACCGTCCGCAGCAGGCGGCTGAGCGGCGCGGCCGTGGTCGCGCGACCTCGGCAGCGCCGCCGAGCCGCTCCCGTAGCAGTACGGCAGCGCTGCTCGCTCGCAGCGGTCGCAAAAATGGTGTCTTTTAACAGTTTTAACGAAGAAAACGACTAGTATTTAGTGGAGCTTATTGCTAAACATCCAGCGCTTTATGATTTTCGACTGAAAGCTTCTACTCCTCTTTGATGAAAGTAATATCATCATTATTTCATCATCTTATTCTTCGTCTTTAAATTGTCAAACATCGTTATTTTTAATAATACGCAACCGAATCGCACAACTGCTAGCACTGACTCCTATGTGACTACTGCGCGTGGCAGTCGGCAGCCGCCGCCCGGTCGCGCCTATCCGAATGCTTACGGCGGCGCTGCCCAGCAGTCACGTTCGGCAGCGGCGGTCGGTCGCGGCGGTCGGGTCGCGGCAGCGTCTTGCCGAATGCTATCTTTACGGCGGCGCTGCCCAGCAGTCACGTTCGGCGGCGGCGGTCGGTCGCGGCGGTCGGGTCGCGGCAGCGTCTTGCCGAATGCTATCTTAAGCATGGAAACCGCCGCGCGGTGAGAACACTAAATAAATAACAATATGTCAGAAACGTGTCTGTTTACGGAATTTTTCAAACGTCCATTTACCTTCACGATTGTTTCAGCAGTAGTTCTAATACTGATTGGTATGATACAATTTTGAACTGTTTCCCTATGTTTATGTGAATACCTATGATGTAGTTTCTATCATCTTTTTAATGTGTGATGCTTTTATCAATTGAAACCCAGCGCAATCGTGTCATACCGCAGTTACTTGTGGAGAATTTCTAAAACTACGTTATTTACTTTCTTTCAAAACAAAATCACCGAAACTCACAGTCGTATTTGAGCGTTGCAAAGGTCACAATCGAGCGTATCCCTTGCTTTTTATAGAAACATCTAAAGGTCAAGAGTTACCGGAAACCGCAGTTCGGAGTTCTACAGAGATATGTACCTACTACCTACGTTATGTTGTTTAAAGTTTTAAAACAACGTATTTATACGGCTGTATGAGAATATTGAGGGCTTCATGACTAACAAAACAAAGATAGGTAGGTACACAGAAAGTTTAAATGTTAACCATTTTAAAAGAATCGTAAACATTGTTCCTCTTGAAATTATTTTTTATCATTTTCCACTGGAAGTGTTTGAGTTAGTAATGATAATAATTGCCATTGGTCAGATTCTGATTTCTCTGTGCCAGTGCCATTTTTTAACAAAAAAAAAACAAAACTTGAATGTTTAATATGTACAGATCAACGTGAAAATGCAAACCCTTTTCCCAACGCTATTTCAATTTTCACAGTTTACTTTCTAAACGACACATATCTTCGCTTTGAACTTGAACTTTATTTCACGTGTTACAAGGTTGCGTTTTGAATACCGGTTTGTTAAGGGAGGTAGGAAGTAGGAACAGTAAGTTGAGATGCGATGGGGGTTGCGCAACGCATGTGGGAACTGCAGAGGAGCCCAGTAATTGAGTCACGCACCCAGATTTGAGCACTAACAATAATATGTAAGTATATGTACGAGACTTGGGCCTGGACTTCAATCGCCTTTTGCTTTCTTTAATTTTGATCGACATTTCTGATTCCTTAAGAATTCTTCAGTGGTTCACAGGACACTGTGTAGAGATATTCTTTGGTCTTATCCGTCATTCTTCTTAACAATTGAGCCCTAATATGGTTGTATTGCAATGCCTTCAGTAAGATCAGGTAAAGGCCATTGCACACCGAAGCGCGGGGCGGTAGCGGGACGCCAGCAGCGCGGAGTGCGCGCGCCCGGCGCGCGTGACACGCGCGGTCTGATACACACCGACACCGCCTGCACACCACCGCGGCGCGCACGCCGCGGGCCCGCGACGGGCCCGCGCGGGACCGCGGCGGGCCCGTCGCGGTACCGCGGCGCACCTTTGAGCGCTATTTTTATATTTTTTATTATTACAAGCTTTTATTATATTTATAATAATGTCGTAATTACAAGCTTTTATTCAACTCACAGTGTTTGTCAATTTGTAGATAGGTATGTTAGTGTGTTTGTTAGATGTTTAGGTAGAATCTTGCGAGGCAGATTTGAACCAGTTCTTGATGTCCGATTGAGCTGAAATTTAGCACACATGCGTAACTTGGATGACAATACAATATTTTGGTACCATCGAGCTGGTCTGATGATGGAGACAGGAGGTGGCCATAAGAACTCTGCCATAAAGTACCTCAACCAGATTGAGTTTGGGTTTATTAGAATCGTCCCGATGAGTACTCCTTGATTTTCTAAAGAAAAGTACAGTCAGCCACAATATCTGAAGCTGATTTGACCTCAGAAGAAAGAGATAAAAACAAGTGACTCCCGAAAAATATGAAACTACTCGCGGCGGCAAGGCGGCATATATCAAAGGGCGGCAGGCGCTTTGCCTACCTTTGATATATGCCGCCTTGCCGCCGCCACTTGCGATCGAAAATATCTTATCAGATCGTAATAAGGTCTGATTTTGTATGGCAAAGGGCGTGTGTGTGTGTGTGTGTGTGTGTTACGTCGTTTTGTCCCGTGTCCGGCATCGTCCTAATAGAACGCGAATGGGCGATCATCGTAAGTTCGCGCGAATTTTACTCGTACGAACGCACGGTCAAACATATTGAACTCGAATAGGTGTCCTAACTGACAATCGCGCGATTCCCGCAAACTTACGATGATCGCCCACTCGCATTCTGTTAGGACGATGCCTCCGTGTTGCGTTTGTTTATACCTATTTTGATTTTTTTGCCGTTTCTGTCGTGATCAGCAAAGTGTAAGCAAGTGAAGTTTATCACACATACCTACCTAATACGCATTTAAAGTCTTTAATTGTCTGTCTGTCCGTCTGTTACCAGGCTGTAACTAATGAACCGTGATAGACACAGATGATGATTTCTGTTGCCGCTATAACAACAAATACAAAAAAAAAATATTTCGTTTTTTACTTTAAATACCTACCGTGAACGTCGAGTCAAAATCAAAACAAAAACCACGTAGCTTTATCTAGCTCCGCGTTCAGTTAATAGTTAGGTAAATTATTAATGTCAATTATCTATTAAAAAACATTTAATTCCGATTTTTGCAATCCATAATATGTGTTAGTAAACTTAACCATAACTTAACTATTCAATCTGCACTAAAAATTATATTAATGCATTTTTTTTGAGAAAAAGCTAAATAATAATTCTCTAATTATTTACTCGCAAAGCACTAACACATTAATTACAATTGATTTCAATTCGCGCAAAAAATTTACTAGGGCCTTGCGCCCAGCGCCACTCCGCTTACGCGGCGCTCCGCGCACGCCCCGCTCCGCGCCGCGCCGCTCCGCTCCGCGCCGCGCACGCGCTGCCACCCGCGCGCGCCCCGCCACCGCGCTGTTGTGATCGGGCGGGAGGAAAGCGGGGCGGGCGCGGCGCGGGGCGCGCGCGGGCCCGCCGGCGCTGTGAATCACCGTATTTAGTCCAATGCTATACAGCGCGCCGCGCACGCTCCGCGGCGCGCCGCTACCGCCCCGCGCTCTTGGTGTGCAATGGCCTTAAACTCGATTCAACCAATATCGCTGGAAGTGCAAGCTCGGTAGGAGAATTCCAGTGTAGAAAACCTATCATTTCTAGTCGCGGAAGGTTCCTGGATTTATCCTCGGCTACTATCCCACAAGTTATTGCTCAAATTTAAGACTTAAGTAGGTAATATATTATATATTAACTGGAATTGAATTTGATGTATATTTTGATTAGAGAGTGAATATTGATAGTAAATATTGATCTGCCAAATATTGATCTTGAGTAAATATTGGACTAGATTCAAATCTGTACAAGCCAATCTCCGCCAATACTAACGTTTACTGATAAATGACAAAACTCGTAATGGATAGCATACTTACCTTACTACGTAATCTACGTATACCTAACTGCCACATACTTATTTTACTAATACCGATATAATTAGATCCTACATACATTAATGAAGATAAAGAAGTTTTAAAGGTACGATTTAATAGTTGCAAAGTCAAAAAACTGCCCTAGAGCATACCATATGGCATAAGCAAACATTATCTCATACTCTGTTCGTCCGTACTTGTCCTATCATGTAACCAAACCATTCCCAAATAAATTATTACACTTTTCTCACTTCAAATTGTCAATTATTCACTTTATTTATTTATTTTATTTAAACTTTATTGCACAAAAGAAATACACAATCGTACAACAGGCGGACTTAATGCTATAAAGCATTCTCTACCAGTCAACCTTCGGGCAAAGCAGATAAGTTGTAGGCGGTGCAAATGACATGTGGAACAAAACGAAAAAAAGAAGGATTATAAACATCGGACATAACACGTGTAGCTATAAATATATAAATTAATACAATATACATGCATAAACAAACATACATACAAACATACTTAATATAATATCTATAAATATATACAAAATATAATATTAATACATATATAACATAAGTATGAAATCAGATGAGACTACAAAGCTGAAACGCTAAGGGTTATGAGTTCAGCCAGCAAAATACTTACTCAAAGTTCTTTTAAATGCAAACCTGTTCGGACACTGTCTAATATTAGCCGGGAGACTAATAAATATCACTTTGAGGTTACTTTAGTACATGTATCCGAACGCTCCGCGCGGTGCGGTGCGGTGCTGTGATTGGCTGTCTGTCACTGTCATTAGCTGTGATTGGCTGGAAAAGTAAAAAGCACTAGTGCGCGATATCAAACTTTCCGCACGCTAAACCACTACAAGAAAAGCACTTTTTTGAGCAACTGTATTAAAAAATGTTATTGTATACAAAGTAAGTACCTATTGAATTAAACCAAGTGGTGACCGAAAAACATTTGTAATAAAAAAATCTTCAATAATATAAGAAACGAAGGAATAACCACCAAAATAACTGAGTCTATTTGTTTACATGATAAGACAAGTAAGGATAAATTCACTATACAGAGAGGTTTTTCAATAACTAGCCATATTGGGAGAGGTGATTAGTTATGTCATACTGAACATCTTTTTCTATGAGACCAACCCCGAAATCCGAAAAAAATTTTTGGCCTCCCCATAGAAACTGTCGACGTGTGATCGGCCGAAATGTATGAAACAGCCAAAATATTTTTTGGAATTTCGGAGTTGGTCCCGTAGTAAAGTTGTTTAGTATGGCCTACCAAATCACCTCGCACAATATGGCTAGTTATTGAAATAATTTAAAACAAAAAAAGAACCGACTTCACTTAGGATCCGCTATTCCAAGAGGAAGTGGCCGTGTTGCTGTAAAAAATAGTGAAATCACTATAGGTGTGCCTATAATAGTTGAAGAGTTCCCTCGATTTCTCCAGGATCCTATCATCAGACCCCGACTTGGTGACAATGGGACCATCTAGGGGTTATACCTGTTCGATTAAAAAAAAAATTTTGAAAATCGGTTCACGATTCACGGATTTTTATTAAAATAACAACATATGATTAATTAAAAACACTACTTAATAAATATGCATATATATCTATGTAAAAAAAAAACGTAACTAATCAAAGAGTCCCCCACGAGCTATGCCAGGCGCAAAGGTGCCCATCACACTTGCAGCGTTTCCGCGTTGGATTCACGGAGATATGGAGTAACATACATACAAAAAAAAACATAATAATGATTAAAAAAAATCAGTCGAATTGAGAACCTCCTCCTTTTTTGAAGTCGGTTAAAAATACCGTGTAGATCGGAGGATATTTAACAAAACAGCTGGCTTATAAAATAAACATGGACATGACAATTCGCCTGGCCCACTGCACCGCCGAAACAGCTGCATGTATCCTCATCGCAGGTCAAGGTTGTGACGACTTGAGGAAAATGAACCCGCCGGCAATATGTAGTCCAATGAGGTCGACGGCTTTTCCTACATAAATATCATTTATCGGAAAACTTCCTATTCGCCTTCTTTGATATGTGAATATGTGTCATGTACAGGTTTTATTTATAGATACTCGTTTTCTCTATATCGTCGTCATCGACATTCAATAACACACCTGGCAGGTTTTATTCCACAGTGATAATTTGTTTCTAGTTGCTACTGGTAATTGGGCACTGATCGTCTTACTAGAAATATTACCTGAAATTGAAAATATACAAATGTCAACTGCCAAACATGGCACGCAAAATTTGTTCTAGATGTCGCATCTAGTAGAATACATAATAAATAAATGGTAGTCCCTATATCTCAGAATTTCAATCCACTCTTTCTCAAATACCTAACACTTCCGCTATATTCTAATTCCATTTATCTCATGCCAGATAACAAATTTATGCCTGCCCATATCTGAATATCTGCCCGTTTCTCGATATACTAGTATTATACTGCGCTTGAATTAAACATTTTTCGAAACTGCGAGTTCTTTAAAAGGTGCTGGAAAAACACCAGAATCCTTCTTCGTTTGTTTATATTCCGCAGTTGTCATTTCCCATATTGCAATTAAAGGTCCACCGCCATTGGTTCGTCGTCGGCCGCGGCCGCGGTCACTGGATGTAGGTCAAGAATCGAGTCAGATAACAGAGTTCGCTCCGCGGCACACATTCGATCGGACGCCGTACAATCAAGGGAATGTACGGCAAACGCCAGAAACACGGAAGAAGTGTTTTTTTCAAACATTTATAAAGTTATCACTTCTTGAACTATCTTGTTAGTTTGTATTATTTTAGACACTAATTAAGGTTCAATATGAGCTTGGCAGATCTTGTTGAACACCTCAGTACTGCTGAATACACTGGTGGTGCTCAGTGCGTTTTATATTAGTGGAAATACTGGAAACTACACTATCCTACGCAATAACACTTTGATGCACGTAACTTACGAAAATGATTACAAAAAGGGGAAAAATATAATGATCTTATAAGCACTTTCCAATCCAACACTTTCGATGTTTAATAAACTCTCAGACTTACTACGCAAGTTGTTTATAAATACAGCAATAAACTGAACATTTCAAGAGCAGTCTTAATAAAGCGAAGGAAAAAAATCTCGACCTACATTCACATTGTAAACAAGACTTACGATGTTCGATACCGAACACAAGTTTTCCTCTGAAAGGAAACTTCTTTACTCTTGCATTTTCCGTATTGTCCGAACCAGTATCAATGTGACCTATAGATCCGCTACAAATATACGTATTCAGAGGTCACTTGATCACTGTGTTCTTCAAGGGCGAAGAACAGACCAGATTGATCTCGTGGACGAGTACCGAATGCGAATAGCACATTTACTTTAACGACCGTTTGGTTCACTTCGACAGTTCCATCTCAATAATGGCTGGTTAATGCTTTGTAATCTCACCAGACACAATAAGAGTCGGGGCTCTTTCTTTCTTTCTAATAAAATAAAATGCAGATTGCTTTTTGAACGAGCTTTGAAAACGTAACGTTACTTGGAAAGAATACGATCACCTATGTAAATTCCACTCCAAAATGTTTATATAATAAACATGTGTATTCTTCAGGCAACATCACTAACTTAATGCCATTTAGTCTTGAATAGTACTAGTGGACAAACATTTTTATCAAATGAATGACATACATATAAGCTGATACTTAGTATAGTTTTATCTTAAAACCATAAGGTATAAAAAATTATACCTAATATCAGTGAATCATTTCCGACGGGACGATCGATTACCGACCGATTGCCACGCAGACTCCCAGACATCAATGTTGACAATATATTTAGCAACATATCCTGATTAGTAAATCAGTAGCATTGATGCTACCTGAGTACGAGCACAGTCACCGGCAATAGTATCTTCCTACAAGAAGGCCGAAAAAATATGAGACACGCTCTTATGGTCCTACAAATAAGAGCGTTTCCCATATTTTTGCGGCCTTCGTATAGGAAGATACTTTTGCCGGAGACTGTACAATGCATCCTGATTAGTCATGTATTATTTAGGTCGTCGTATCACTGGGCCTGGTTTTACCTCAGCTATTGGACGTAAGGCCTCGTTAAGTGGTTTACATGCTCGTTAACTTCTGCAGTGTTAAGTTTGTAAACAAATGTTACAACTTCATTGGTTGGTTATGAAATGTTGTTACGAGTTCTGATAATAGAAAACGGTGGAGGATAAACTAGGTATGCGGCCGTTTAGAAAGCACTTGAAGTTTTTTTTTTCAAGTCTATCTATTATCACGTCACTAAGGGTTATGCTAGCGGATACATTCTCGTTTACCATAGTGACCGGAGATCGTTCTCAACAACGCCATATCTCTCTCTAATCGTCACAGCAGATGTTATATGTAGCAAAAATATATACTCAAATATATTTTAGCTGTTTTTTTTTGTATTACCATTTTCTGATTGAAATGGATGTGTGTTATACTTACCATACTTGCTATCACATAATAAAACACTGTCGACAGCAAACGTAAGTACAATTATGCCCTAATTTTTGCAGTTATACACAGTTATTAGAAAGTGTCATTAAAAGAGCTATTCATTACAATATATACTTACCTAATCGTATCTAAATTATAATGCAATTAGGACTTTTGTTGTTGTGTTAGTTCTAGAGATGCACCGAATATCCGGTTACTATCCGGTATCCGGCCTATCCGGCCCTTATTTTAGTATCCGGCCGGATACCGGATATCTTCGTACTATCCGGCCGGATACCGGATGTAGTCAGAGTCGCCCACTAGTCATACAAAATATTTTTTTACACAAAAATACGCGAGCGCGTATGTACTTTTGAAAGAAGTTACTCCGTACTGACATAATAAAATTCGTTTTGTTGCCTAGAATTCCTAGGAATGTATCCGCGCGGACGTTCACTACGAAACAGGCCGAAACCTGCACGACGCGCACCTGCGAAACTCAAATTGTAGGTATAGTACCGCCGGCCGAATATTCGGCGGCCGGATACCGAATATTCGGCGGAGGGTCAGGCCGAATATCCGGTATCCGGTATCCGGCCAAACCACTATCCGTTGCATCTCTAGTTAGTTCAGTAGCAGTTTCTATTCTAAAATGCCTATTAAAAGTTGGCAGAACGTGGTTTACACAGTAGTATATAAGCATGCAACGTGTCCCAAATGTTCTTTACGCGATCTTGTTCCTTTTAGGCGATTATCACACTAGCGACGGATCCGCATGCGGCGCCGGTGCGCGAGCGAGATAGTGCTATACACATGCAGAGCGCTATCTCGCTCGCCCACCGGCGCCGCATGCGGATCCGTCGCCAGTGTGATAATCGCCTTACAATAAAGTCATACGAAGAAAATTTTGAACTCTGCATCGCGTGGCAACTTCTGCTGCTGAATGTCCACATCTTAGGCCTGCTCTACATGATGGGCCATCATAGGGACGCAGTTATACGATGGAACGAGATCGCAATACCTTACCTCCTTCTAACGCATAGCTGCGTCCCTATGATGGCCTATCATGTAGAGCAGCCCTTAAATAGAGTACAATTTAGTGAATTGGAGTTGTAATGCCTTAACCCAGATTACTGCTGCTATGTTGTTACACGCCAGCACACAATCTCTGGTAAACTTGGCCAAACACTGAGGGCGTGCGATTCGATTTAAAACGCTTTCACCGCCCCCCACTAGGCGTAGACCGTAGATTCACGGTTTGAACTCGATTGCGACTATTGCGAGACGCCAGCGTGCGATTTTGTACAAAATGTACTTAGCACGGTCAACCTTTAATGCCGTTTATCGATATAAAAACAGAACATAAAATATCGTGACATATTTAAGTGAATCCGGTTATATCTTTTTTTTTTCAATACAGAAATATTTCATTTCTAAATTCGCGTTTTTTTAAAACCAAGTACGACCAATCTTTGTTGAAGGGTTATGAACAGAAAATATTAAGGAAGATGCAGTATGTCAAAAAAAATGTTTCTCTGAGATTATATTCGCATGCCATTTTGGTAACTGTTTAACCATGAAAAGTAAGACAAAATCAGTAATCAGATATCTAAAAAATACCTACATCAAACTTGTCATCAAAACATACAGCAAATATTGCATCGAGAATATTCATCCAATCCAACCTATTAAGTTATCCGCGTGTGGCCGCGACAGCGATATGTGACACCAATTAAACCATCTGACCTGTTGAATGCAATTCACACTATTTTTATTTATGGAATGTAAAGCTGTGTCTGCAGTTCGGATCGTTGAAATCCAATTAGTGCTTGTTAAATAGTCAATAAACGCATAAGTATATTATCAGTTGTTGGTGTTATCCAATCCTAAAGTCAGGACAGGAGAGCGACAACGCACTTAGGAATTCTAAGATCATGTCAAGATCTTCAATTTCTATCGCTCTTGCGATATTGCACCAATATGTGCCACGCCTGCTTTGCCGCTTTATTTTGTCATGTTCGTGGTTGTCTTCAGGGTATGTTGCAGTCGTGGTATAGTTGAGGGTTAACAGAAACGACTCGTCGCTTTAGTTACATAAGTGTGTTCTACTCCATTAAGGGCACTCTATATATACAGACGATACACGCCCGATGTATGTAGTAATCTAGGTTACATACGCATCTGTACATTTTGTGTGAAAGTACATCGAGGAGGCGGCTAGCTGCACGCTTCACCGTATATCTTGCCCCTAGTAGCTTTCGCACTTGCATCGTTCCAATTGTTAAATGGTGCATAAACCGTCAACGTATCAACAAAAAGGCTTATAACAAAACCTCGCCTCCAATAGATCCATGTTCTAGAACCTTGTCACTACAAAATGGAAACCTCACTTCCGTTACTTCCATTGATTCAAATTTAAAGTTAACTATGACAAAGTAACAAATTGCTCAACATTTTGATTGGCTGAGCGTACGAGCGTCTACTTGAACCAACCGTGAGAAGCCACGCCGCCGTGTCACGTATTCGAGCAATGCAGGGCCACATTCTGTTCACTGTTAAATTGCAGTCATCAGTCAATATCGTTTTTATAGCATATTTTATTTTTATATATAGGTAGGTACCTGCCGGACATTATTGATTATCTAGTAGACAATTTTTTTTTCAGTAATGTGACATTGCTGTTTATAATGCTTGTTTCATAATTATGTAATGTTGTGAGATGATTAAATTTTTTGACATTATCGCTCATAGTATTTTTGGTTTAATTTAAAGACCAATTTGCCGCATGACGTCCATATTTCCTATACCGTCAACTGCTACAACTTTGCATAGCTACAACAAGCCAGGCAAAGTTGTGCATCATAGGCAAATTGTAGCAGTTGACGGTATGGAAACATCCAAATATTTGGCAAAAACAAGGCAGAGTGTATTGCTAGCTTCACTAGAACTGTTATTTCGGCTTTCCCTTCAAAATATTGAGATTTAGGTCGTCTCATCCACTTGTGTACTAGTCTAAGCCGAGTCCTGGGCACATATTCACACCAGTCGCAGTGGCAATGCAGTTTACTAGCGCCAGTATAACGTGATTCCAAGACCCATCACAAGTATAAAAAGACATCTTATACTGGTGCGTAGAAAGGCTTCGGCTTTCTTGCTTAGTATAGCGATTGGAATAAAACCCCTAGCTCCTTTCATGCTTTGTGAAGCGGCTTTGCGGCGCGAGCTCTCTCAGGCAATGTATTGTGAGGCCTCCCGGGTATCTCTTGAGATTAAAAAGGGTATGCACATGCTTTTTTTATGTTATCTGTTTATCAGAAAAGTATCACTGGATGCTAGTATTTTGCTATAAAACACTGACAGCAATCAAGGATTGTTGAAAAATGGAAATTTCAATAAGAGATGCAAGAAAAACAAATATTTATATTATAAGATGGTGTTTCTTTATTTTGAGGTATACAATAATGTGTAATGTTATGTTATGCTAAAAAATATAGTTTACCCGCAAATTAGCATTTACTAGTTGTATACGTCAAAGTATTTATTTACTTTGCTACTACGCTAAGTTAATGAGATATTTCGTGTTATAATCCGAAACAATTAAACATCAGTACAGTACATAAGTAGTTGTTATCATCTTCCGTACACAGATTATGAAGATATAAGAGAAACTCCGCATTACTCGCGCGATAACTGGGGCAATCCTTCAAAAGTCTAGTAAGGTCGCCGGGGTCGCTGACCGCAGACGCGGAGCCTACCGTTACCCGCATACTGTGGGTGTGGAGCCTAACCTGTGTATCCTGTGCACCAAGGTCAGGAATTTCTGGTGTGAAGGGATGATCCCGTGTGGAGTTAAACTAGGGTTTGTTGAAGCCGACCAGTCAAACAAATACTAAATAAGCAATGCTAAAAAAGGCCGAGCGTATACCGTTAGCCGTAGGTAATGTATGTGACGATTTAATATTGATGTACTTTTTACTAATGTATTTTACATGTAATGTACAGTATATTGTCCTCTACCTGTGGATCCTGAACCATAAGGTCACGTTTATGTAGGTTTCTTTCTAGATGATTTTTTATTCAATATTTTCAGTTTTTCACTCAAAACTAAATAATAAAGGCACTATTGAATTCAGACAGGCTCGGGAATTTCTGTTTAAGGACTGGACCGTTATGCAACTTAAAGCAGAATTTTTAAAACTAATATTTTGCACCATCATTGCTAAAAAGGGTTGTTCTTACAGAGAATTTAATTTCAGGTGAGATTATTACCGACCTCCCCTGTCTCTACCGTTATAATTATGGTGAACCCAAGTAACATGCACGTTTTACGAAGCCAGCTAACCTAATAAGGCGGAGTTTATCCGCGCACCGTCTCCCGGCCTAATTAGGTTTGTTAACTGTTTACCTTTGCCGAGGCTAATTTGGTGTCCGATCGGGCTCAAAGTGATCGAGACTGTTAAGGTAAATCTACTAAAACCAAAGATGCTGCCCTGCGGTACCTCCTACAAATTTATGCCAGTGTTAGGAAGACCCTGGCCTGGTCGGAAGCTCGTTATTTTTTTTGTCAGCAGTGTTTACATTCACCGACGCTAATTAAGCATTTGATAGAGTCCAAGCCATCGAAAACAAGAAAAAATAAAGTGCTAGGCCTAGATTTTTTCCTGGGGGGTATCCTGCCTTTTCGCCGAAACTTGTATTGCTGAATTTCACTTGCCAACCAACTTTTCGCAGAAGTTTCATTTGGCCGAATAACTTTTACTAAATAATTATTTCGCAACCATTTTATTTCCCAACCCCATAGTTGGAAAATGAAACTCTCCTACTAGGTTGGGTTAGCTTAGGTTGGATTATGTTAAGTTGGGAAATGGAATTCGCCCAAATGAAACTTCTGCGAAAAGTTGGTTGGCAAGTGAAATTCGGCAATGCAATTTTCGGCGAAAAGGCAGAGAACCTCCTGGGGAAGTCCCGGTGACTTATGGACGGATTTTTGGAATCAAGTAGGTGTGACCCGACGTTTATTATATATCTGTAATTTGGTAACTAATCAGGTTTCTGACGATCAACATTTTAGGGAAATTTCTTCCTAAAGAAGTTCCTGAAACGAACAAAATGGAAATGGAATATATAAAGACAATAGAATGATAAAAGTGAAGTGACTATTGAAATCTAGCAGGTTTAGTGCACTGCGAAATTGAGTATAAATGTGACTATTGAAACCTTGCAGTTTTAGTGCACTGTGAATTAACGCATGCGTCGTTTGAACATAGTTAATGTGCTAGCGAACAGAATTGTCAAAGGAGTTTAAACGACGTGTAAAATCAATAATCGTTTGGCGTGTTTAGTTCCTTTTGTTAACCACTAGTTTCGTGATTTTCCTTAGGATTTTCAATAGAAATGCAAATATTAATGGGTAATATTTATGATTGAGGTGCAGTGGGGCAATGTCTTCGTGTTACATTATTATCTATAGTGCGGAGAAGCGCTTAAGGTATCAGAATACAGACGGCACATAAATTCTAAAATAACTAATAGGTATCCAAAAGGTGAAAACAATGCGTCCTACTCCTGCCTGATATGTAGTTACTTAAAGGGACGGCTGCAGCAAGTCTTTGCTGTTCCATAGTATGTACGTGTTATAAGCATACCTAATGGACAAAAATAGGACACCGATTTCGTGTACATTGTCCCATAATAGGACTTCTCTTGTTTAACTTGATATTTGCAGCCATCATCAACGCCCACCGCTTTAATAAAACTCTAACTTTACACACAGTTCATTGTCCAGCAGTGACGGTTAAGTAATTCCATTTGATTATTGCGAGGCCGTAAAGCCGGGAAACAATAGGCCAGCAATTCGAGACGGGGAACAGTTGACGGGCAGTTGGAGAAACACCGAAATTGCTGTGATGTCATCGTCGGAAGCATCTTATCAGCTCGAGGAACATGACTTGTTATTGTGACTTATGGATATTAATACAGGTCAATTTCTTTATACAATTATGCGTTGGTGCTTTAAAAACTAAATTAGGAGTGTCTCACATAACTTCATTGTCAATTCTCCCTGTTCGTCTACAATTTCGGTATTTCTTCTAGCCAACACAGCATTACCGACACGCCTTTGGACCTAGCCTTGTACGACTGATTTTTCAATAAACCTATTCATGCATAATCCATTGTCAATCGCTCAACGGATTTGTTTGTAATTTGTAATCGAGGCCTTCGGCGGCGCGTGCGCGTACCTCACTTCACCCAGAACCAAAAGATCTTATGTTTCTATCGAATTATTAATATCTTACGCCTATTTACTCTTCAGCGGCACACCATGTTTTCCTACCAGTTTAACTCTATCCCTTTCGAACACGACTAGTTGAAAAGGGACGGGTATCGTACTATACTTAGCTAGCTTGTTTTGCTTTGGCGATGTAAACTTGACTGATTTAGCGACTGCCAGTTGATATGCTGTTGTTTTATTGCCGATGCTAATTATGTGTTGTTAATTTGTGTTGTTGTATTCCTAAACGTTTTCCTTACAGCAACTTCGCCCTTGGGAACTGATTGCATAGAAATACATTAGCATTTTAATGCCTACTGAAAGATGCAGAAGATGGTAAAGTGATAAAAATACACAATCCACACGCCTTCTAAGAAAATGTATTTGAACACATCGTTCGCCTAACGACCATTGAGTAACAGGAGATGAAATACCTAAGAAATTCTTAGCGTCAAAAGTTAGACTGAAAATCACTAAAAGTCTAAGCAATTCTTTGATTCAGTGATAGCTGTCAACCGCCAATCATGATGCAAAAAAATTGTTCGAGATAACCCATTTAGTAAAATAAATAATAAATTAATGCTAAGGACACTATTGGTTTCAGTGTACGGACAAAGGGACCACTTTGTCAATTAGGAGTTACTAGTACTTTCTAAAACAACGATACGCACTATCTATTAGTGAAAGAAAAAAGTTTCCTTATAAATACCTTGCACTAAACTCTTCCACATTTTCCGACTATAAATTCCTACAGAAGCGGGAAATAATGAATAGCCTGACTAGTACTTGGGTTAAGTTACTACTTTCTTGGCTTTATTTTTACCTAAAATCAGTAAAAAATAGGTGCTACTTTTAGCTAGTCTTAAATTTATATTCTAGAATAAGTATTGACTTGCGAAATTCACAATCTGAAAGCGGTGCAATCGGAGACCGGAGGTCATAAGTTAATTCAGTTTATCATCACTGCGATGAACAATTTGCTTACTCGGTTTATTTATCTATCCGTCCTCTTCTCACACACGGCGAATGAGAGAGATGTTAAAGTTCTGTTGAATTACATCGTAAGAAAACAAGTTAAAACAACTTTTTCACTGTTGTCCTTGACATCTCTTGTTTAAGTAATTGGCTTGAAACTTCAATTCAACCAGAGATCTTACTTTAAATAGATTAACTTGCAACTGTTTTATAAATTTTATAATGGTACGTGTGTTTTATGTAATATTTGCAAAACATACATGTCGTACTAAATATTGTCTTGGTTTGGTATGCGGAATATCCGGATAAACACATAAAAGTATACTTTTATTTTTTTCTATTTATTTCGACAAAAAGAGTTTATTAATATTACCTATCTGCCAAACTGCGCAGCAGTTTGTTGGTAGAAAACTTATTCTACCCTCCACCTACCATTTAGGTAGTACTTATATAGCCGTGGGAGTGTCTGCATGCTCCTTTGTATATACAGGGTGTCCCAGAAATCGACGTCAAGCCGTGAATGGATGATAGACCAAGTTATAACAGTTATCAGAAAAATACAAAAAAAAAATCTATCACATGTTCTTCAAAAATTATGGTCACTTTAAAAATTTACTACAATATTCACGCCCTGCTAGCCTACTATGGTCGGGTTTTTATCGCCTGTCACCATAGCTGTCACGCTCTAACAAGTATGTAAGTGTGAAAGTGACGCATAGCGCGATAAGTGATAAAATGGCAACCATGGATGGCCTTCTGGTCTCTTTACTTCAAATAATAAAAAAAAAAAATATTATTATAATATAATAATAATTTCTTCAAGAAATGCATCTTAGGTAAAGAAACTAGTCTTACAGGTTCTTGAAATAAACTTGTAGAAGTTCACACCGACTGTATACTCAAGTCCGCCTACTTTAAGTACATATGTTGTTAACCGCTAAAACAGAGTACTGGTTTTATGCGAGTAATAATAATAGCACCAGTGTGGGCAATATATTCGTTTAAATGCCGATTACTTTTATAGGTGGCATAACTGTTGAGTAATATTGTCGTACTGATATTGTGAAATGAAACAATTGACGACGCGGGTTAACACTTTCGCAACCGCGTACCCGACTCTCGGGCACTCGTAAACTTTACTCAGATGCCGGCATGCCCGCTAGTCGGGCAAGAGCTATAAACCTACACGCGACGCCGAAGTGCCCGACAGGCGGGCAAGCATTGCATCTACACTACCTCAGGGCTGCCACTGCCACTAACAGAAAAAATTGTAAGTATTCTGATTATTATGTGGTCGAAAAGTTGGTACAGTTGATTATTATATTTTATTACTTCACTTTGTATTTTTATTTACTTTACCTAATGCGATTACAAAATAAAAATTCTTATTAGTTGGTTACGTGAAATTGCATACACGGGTATGTATCAATAGGAGTTAGAATTTTCGTAAATCGCACAACCTAATATGTGTTTACGAATATTTAGTAAGTATAGGTAATACATCTATTTCATGAGTACTAGGATGATTTTTGTGAAACAAAATTCGGAGAAAAAAAAGCCAAGAAATTCAACTAAGTACCTAACAACATTCTAACTGCTAAGCGGCAGTTCTCAGAAAAAGACAATAGGTCAGTCATCATAAAACAGCACTGCACTGCAACTGCGTGGAAGCAAAACGTAACAAGTAGCTTTGAAAAGTTACGATAATTAGTACGTTCGTACACATACAATAAAGTCGCAACTTCTTTGACAAAAGAATGTAGTTACTGTGATCATACACTTAACCCTTGAGATGTTGTTTACCATCCCTTATCTATTTGAAATTGTGATAAGTAATGAGACAGCAGATTTAATTTTATCCACGTACTTATACGAAAGTTACTTGGCACAGCCCTGAGCGTCCGCCGCTTGCCCGACTAGCGGGTTCGCGGCGTGCGGCATTGAGTTGCACGTCGTTGCCCGACTAGCGAGTACTGCCGGTTTCTGGGGTATTGTTTGAAATTTTGCCTGGTTGCGAATGTGTTAATCTTATTTTAGAAGTCAATCCAGAATATTCAGTACAGAAGCATTTACTAATACTAACCTATATGACATATGACATTGTAGGTTAAAATATAATGTAAGTGTAAGCAATTTTAGGATGGCTTATAAAAACTGCCGGTCATATGCAGTGTTGCAGTGTAGTGATACTGAAATGTGAAGTGTACCTATTTGATGATCTTTAAATATTTGGTCATTATAACGTTTATATGACCTCAAACTCCCAATAAATGTTTTTTGAATGTATTATTAGTTCTACGTGTGGTCTTTTGTAAATGTGCAAGATATTTTTCGAAGTTAATGCCACAAAAAGACAACTAGCTATAATCTGAACCGACGTTATCTGAGTTTCTCTGAATATTCCATCGCCTTATCTTTAAGGTTGTTTACGAACTCATGGTACAAATAGCAACACTCTTAACTACATCGGTGAACCTTATTTCAAAAGACATAAGGTCCATCGATGGGCAGTTAACAGTTTGGGCGATGGTACCAGTGCGGCCTGCCTTTAACTTATTCTGCATTCCAATCTTTTTTCAAGTTAAACGCTTACAACCACCAGTGTAACTGACTACACCTGTAATCGCCGCGTAATATAAGTTACTTGGCTTAGGTAAATCTTTGAAACAGCACACCTTTTATGTTCAATAAAACACGCCATACACTCCGTGAGCTTTAAGAAGAACCTTCGGGAATCGGCGATGACACACGAGGGTAATATTGCTGTTCTGCTTTTTCATGTGTCACTGTTGATTGATACCCGACGTCTCTTTCTAAAACCCGAAGGTTCTTTTGAGAGCTCACGGACTGTACATAATAATGGTGACGTTTGCGGAAGTGTAGGCGGCTCTAGCCCTACGTACGTTAAGTGTCTTTATAAATAATAACAGATTATAAAAACATGAACAATTTTTATTTTAATCACTCAATCATTCTTTCGAAGAGGTCAACATATAGGAAAAACATCGAAATCATTACTGAAGACTTCCTTTGATCAGATATTAACCTCCATTTTTGGATAGTTCCAAGTTAGACACTTCCTGACAAACTTACGCAAATTGGGTTTTATCGTTTAAAATTACCACTAAACATGCAAATAACAATTGGGACTGTTGGTAGCTACACCATTTTTTATAAAAACTGACCCCGAAACCCCTGGCATCACTGGAAAGTTACCAGAACAATACTGAGCAGCAAGTATGTCACGATCGTGACACACTTCGCAGGAATTCCTTATTGTGATCATTTCAAAGTTTACAGTCACCCTTGTGTAATAAGTATTCCTTTTCTCAAACATCAAGCTTAACCGGTATGAGAGTGCTCTCCGATAACTAATACTTTTCACGGATCTCGAGGTCGGAGTTTAACTGGTCCGAGCGTTCAACCCGCTGCAGATTAACACCCCTGAACCGCGTGACGTCACCGGCATGCAGTAGCCAAGTGCACGCACCGGGTGCGCGCGCGCTCGATTGTTTACCCCGACGTAACCGCGTTGCCAGCTCGCGCTCGCCTCCTCTCACTTTCGCGACGAGCGGGAGGGCGGTATCGCGCGCCCGCTCTGAACTAGCGGTGCTCGACTTTTTTGGACGTGCAGTTTTTTCCGTACGGGTTTATTGTTTATAGTGGAACTGTAATGTAGATTTTTTTGCTTTGATTTACATTCATTAACGTGGTTTTGGACGTTTTTGGAGCGTTTACTTATACTATTAACTGAATGGACGCGCACGGTACGGTTTCAGCGGTTTTTTGCTACGGTTCGGCTGTAGATTGAGCTCCCTGCTTTGATACTAAGAACAAAAAGTGTTCAGAATTTAATAGAATCCGCAACGAGTATTGGCTTTCCCGGAATTTCAAACACTGTATGATTGTTTAATTCATATCATAAAGCTATATGCTTTTTCATACCATCGATGTGGCAAAAAACGATTAATTTTTTCCATTAACCAGGTGGAAACAGCTTCGCTTCCGCTGCCCGCGGTACAAAAGACATAAACGCAACCGCTCGTGCGCTTGAATTACCGCGTTAACTTTTAATTGGCCGTTATAAATAAAAACAAACCGGGCCACTCCCGTTTACGAGTTCATAACCATAATCATAAACGACTTTGTTTCGGCCGTACCGCCAATAAAGAGAAAACGCTTAGGCTTATTCAGTGTGGTTGGTGGCAGCTACCTATATTGTCCTGATTTGATTAGATTTCCCAGTCAAGACTAAAGGACGGAATAATCTTTGGTTGAAGTAGATGAACTATTTCCTTTTTTTTTATATTGAATATGTTAGGACTTTATAAGAGATTAGTTACACAGGAAGGTGCTTAAAAAACGTCGATACACCGTTAATGAAGTATAAGTATGCAGCAAAAACGTAGCTTATTCTTCTTTAGACTTCAATGCGCAACCAATGCGTCTAGTTCCGGTGAAATAGGAAGCGCTCCTTCATTTATTTCAAGTTCTCAAAGACGTGAGGCCGGGACGGCGCATCGCTCCACATTTTAAATTCAAATACGTAGATTCCCGGACAAAGTTGCGCCTTCGGAGCTCTTTGTCGGCCATATCTCTACATAATATCCCGCTGTTGACTCGGTGCAGCTTTTCAAGCATAATCTATTTGAGTTGTGCATGATGGAAAATGTTGGGTAGTTTGCGATGCATATATACAACACACGTATTATTTTTCAGCGGTTTTAAAAGTTTACATAGGGTCGTATATCGCTACCGATACCCACCGGGATTCAAAAATTCTTCAAAGCTTCTACCATTGGAGTTGTAGTTATGACCAGGGGTTGTTTAAATGAAGCCATTTGCTACATTCATTATCATTTATTACCCATTAAGTACGACTAATACAAGCTCCTGTTCCTCGACGTAATATATAGAATCTGAAGTATACCTATCAGAAAAATCAGCCTAAACCGATAGTGGCATGTCCAGGTGTGACTTTCATGGCTCCTCTACATGATGGCCCATCACACTGGCCCACTATGATGGGCCAGCGTGTAGAGAGGGTAGTGGCGTCGGATGGCTTATGGCGTGGCGAATGGCGCTGGGATGGCCACGGTGTCGGTTTTTTGACCGCACATCAAAGGGACTGGGCCAGCGATGGCAGTGCGCATCCACACGTGGCCCATTCCTCAGTGTGTGCTCGAACGCGGTTGGGTGCGGACGTGCGTGCGCTCTATTATCTCTGAACTAATTAACGATTTTTTAAATAAATAAAATGACGAGTACGTGGCCTTATCATGAAATAATGAAGTTCATAGAACTATATCGGGGATGCGTTATATATGGCTTTTATTTTGAATTATAGAGATACTAAAATCAGAACCTAACTAATAATAAGAATTTAAAGAAAATCAAGTAGCTTTTCAAGTACCTAAGTAAATATTCTTTATTGCACCACAAAGAAAACAAAACAATGTAAATAAAGACAGCAACAGGCGATCTTATCGCTGTAAGCGATCTCTTCCAGACAACCTTAGGGTAGTAGGATATAACACTGATTTAGACTTTCACGGTTTTTACTCATAATTATTTGTAATAAACGAAACTTAACCGCGTATATAATTTTTAAATTACCTTCGACGTTTCGAGGACGACATTGTCCCCGTGGTCGCGAAGAAAGACTGGCTCCAGTTGACATCAACATCTTCTAGCCGCGCGAGTTTTTCGAACTACCCGCACTTGGTCTTGATTATCAACTTGAACGCTAGGGATGTCACTCGGTCGACACACAAAACTCACAATGTCCGGCTTTCGAACCGGCGGTATTCGTTGACGCCTACATTTACTAATGACAGGATTCCATGTAGATGAGATCCTAAAACCATCGTCCCGATTGAAATTACAGTGTTTTTTGATTTCAATGGCTTCACGAACTTTTCTACTATAAAACCGTTAATTATGAAGCTTCATAATCCTAAAATCCTTTCTACGGATCGTCGGTTTTATAGTAGAAAAGTTCGTGAAGCCATTGAAATCAAAAAACACTGTAATTTCAATCGGGACGATGGTTTTAGGATCTCATCTACATGGAATCCTGTCATTAGTAAATGTAGGCGTCAACGAATACCGAGTTTTGTGTGTCGACCGAGTGACATCCCTAGCGTTCAAGTTGATAATCAAGACCAAGTGCGGGTAGTTCGAAAAACTCGCGCGGCTAGAAGATGTTGATGTCAACTGGAGCCAGTCTTTCTTCGCGACCACGGGGACAATGTCGTCCTCGAAACGTCGAAGGTAATTTAAAAATTATATACGCGGTTAAGTCCCGTTTATTACAAATAATTATGAGTAGGATATAAGAACAGAACGTACCTATTATAACTGGTAGTGCACGCATTAAATTTATTTTTAATTAATTAGAGGAATAGTAAAATTACACATACATTACGCAGACAGTACATACAGTACATTTACATACAGTACAACTTAAATAAATAAATAAATAATTATAACATTAAATACCAATAGTAAAATATATACATTCATACATACACAATAAAAACATAGCGGCTCATTAGGCTGGCTCTACATGATGGGCCATCATATAGGGACGCAGCTATACAACGGAATGAAATCGCAATATCGTGAGCTCCCTCTAACGCATAGCTCCGTCCCTATGATGGCCCATCATGTAGAGGAGCCATTAAGAAAGAGATGAGTAATGTTTTTTTCAGTAGCGTTTAAAAGTTTTTGCATAAATTTAAATTTAAGCATTGGATAAATAACATCCGTCATCTTCTACGCTATTTCTTATTAATAACTTTATTATCGTGTACGAGTACTACGAGTACATTAAGAAAATGGTGGTACATGGCGCATAAATAGATTGCTGCAGCGGCTAATGCTTCCACGTCCATCCTGGAAAACGTATAGATCACAACTGAATGTCGCCATCGTGTAGTTGCGCGCATGGCCATTGCGCTGGCCCAGCGCTGGCCCAGCGCTGGGCCATCATGTAGAGGAGCAATCATTGAGTTTGATATCCTACCAACGCACCAACCACTATTCAATGTAACCTTTATTTGTTTCAACAGATTGATCAGATTACTTTCACTAGTGATCGAGAACAAACGGATCATAATAACCAATCATTAATCCATCCATTGAATGGTATCATTATCATTACTTTCAATTTTGTCTTGATACTTAATAGTTACAATACTCGTTAAGTTACAAAACTAGTTTTATCACAAATTACAATGTAACTAACGTGCTGTACTGGTGTAGCTAACATTTCCATTTGAGGGATCGATATTTTATAGATGAACATGCGATATCCGCGTTTGCAAGAATGAACGCTGTCGTTATTGAACTGCATAGCCCTTAGGTACTATTGTTTACAAGATAATTAAACAACACTATCATCACTTGTTTGTAACGTCACGTCACACAATAGAAAGTGAAGCGTGCGCAGCGTCGGGCGCTAGAAAGCTGCCCACCCGTCAACCCGCGTTCACGAAACCAGACGAGGCGCATTCTTTCACATGTTACCATACTATCAACGAATGTTTGTAAAGCTTATGGGTTGTGATTAAGGTTTAATTTTGATCGCCATATTATCTTAAAGAATGACGGCTTAGGGTTATTTTTAAGGATATGTTGCCATTTAGTGAAGGCAATTTGAACGCTTCTGTAACAAACCAATATGCACGCACTTACCGTGCACCAGTTGTAGGTAAGGGTTAAGGATTCTATATATTATTAAAGAATTAGTTCACTTAAGAGATCAATTTGCGTGTCAAATAAACTAATTATAATTAATGTGACAAAAATAAACTTTTGCGTTCCTTTAGATTTTTTTTTACTTGTTGGCTTTGCAAAAAGTAGCCCTAAACCAAATGCGTAGCGACGCATAAAATGACGTGTGACTGCTGATTCTTTTTTATCTTATCGGACGCCTCCACAGTAGTGTAATGGCTTTTTGCAATCGTATGACTGAATCTAGATTGACAATCAGAAAAACATGCATTTCCCATTGTTTGGTAATATTGTCAAGACAAATAATTGAAGGTTTTTTTAAATAGTAAACCTTGAGTAAACCCTACAAAGAATGATATTTTCATTGACAAAGTAAACAATTAAATAAATATCAATATCACTAAGGCGTGCGTTAGGAAGCCTCCTATTAGCCAAGAGTTTAGAATAAGTCGTATTTTTCTTTATTAATCAAGCCATGAATAAGTTTTGCTTTGAATACTTCTTGCGATTACACACTAATCAGAATTCGTACTTCATAATTAGACTAAACTAATAAACGGCCCATCATTATTTAGGTAAATCCTACTGGCCTGGCTACCCCCACTTTATCCCACACAATCACCAACGCTAACCCCCCAATTTTAAGTGGTATAATCGCTCGGCGCGACAAAGTGATCGTGTCGTAAACTCCCCGGGATGCGCCCTACGTCTGCCAGGTGTGCGCGGGCGCAGATGGTGTTGGAGACGGGTTCAACGACCTTAGACAGAAATTTACAACCTACCAAAATAAACTAATTTTTAATTTAACTACTGTAGACAAATTAGGCTAGCGTTTCAACACAGTGACGCATCAATGAGCCTTGTTATACCCTTGTCACGTGACAACGTATCTCCCTCAGCTAAGCAACCCGACGGCACCTTCCGGACCGTTTAGTCTGCTGCTAGCAAAATCTCACTTTCAATAGAGCTATCAGATCCCAAGGTCTCTTCTTAGGATCTCACTAAGCCAAGGCTGATCGTAAACTCAGATATTTCATTGCTTTCTCCGTCAATCAGCGTTTTAGAGCCGAAGCGCGCGTGCGCATTCACGATTTACTTAATAGGAAAGTAAAATTATCAAATACATATAAATTGTTGAAAGGAAAAGTAGTATGGTATGCGATCATATAACTAAGACTGTTCTGAGGAGCTAAGTTATCCATAGCTGCGATGTATGTAAAAGATACCAATCAAACTTTGGTACTTAAATAAAATATTGATGTATTGATGGCTTCGCAAGTAATGATTTCAAAGCGACAAGCCGCTGCGTTAATAATTACCGTAGAAATGTAACAAAACAGGTTGTTTGTAATTTCAAAGGACCAGACGAGGGGGCTTTTGACCGGCCGCTTGCATTGCCAAGGTCGCCTCAAACCCTGTATTCCTACCATTTGCCCAGTGTACCACTTTGACTAAACCACTACAGCTAGTGTCTCTAGATCCATTGAAAACTCCTTTGACATTTTATACTGGTTTTCTATAACAGATAGCTCATCGTCGCTGGGAATAACCAAGTCACCACCTGCCTCAGACACGCCGCCGTAACTTAGTCACTTTTATTAGTACTATAAACGCGTAAATATGCTGATTGCGGTTATTACACTTATTACACTTGAATAACTTGAGCATGCTTTGAAACTGGTAGTCAATTTGTAATTATTAGCATTATTTTTCATTCATTGAATGATCATTGTCAATTTGTCGAACTACCTTAAATATTTAATTTATTAAAGTATATAATCTATCATCTTTTGTCATATATATTTTTAGCATGTAATGCGACTGCGACTAACAACATACTTTAATCATACAAGATTAAGAGACAGTGGATTTATCATGATCTCTAGTTTAGCTGATGTTCCAAAGTTTGACAATGAGACAAGCCGTCACAGTAAAAAGTTTATCTAGCAGTGCAACTATCTCAATTTCGCCGAGATGAATACTTAAAACTTGGCTTTGGCGCAGCTCTCTACTCTAACAGAGAGTGTTATTGTAGTTCCTAATCTAGTTCAAAAGAGTCAAACACTTAGGAAAATTCTCGAAATGATCTCGTAGAAATCCGAATTTTCTAGAGGGTTTCTATATATTTTTATCGGGATAAACAAGGGATTTTCTAAGAGGAAAGACCTGTAATAAATGCTTGTCAGGTAGTATAGAAGTATTCATGCTTTCATAAAATAAGATGCAGAAAAACTGCCTAACTGAATGGAAATGAGTTTGGATTTACAACCCTGGCTCTGAAAACCACGATAGGTAACTGCTAATGTGTGACAGTGTTACGATTATCGAAGATATACAGTTGTACTGGTTGACTCCCCTTGTGATCTCAAAAAACAATGAGAATACATCAGCTCCAGTAGATATCATCGGTACGATTATTTTAATTTTGCTCACAACAATACGAAGTGCTCTTGCGGTGGCTTCCGGCTACAATATTTAGCCCTACACCGGTGCACCTCGTCTGGACGTTTGCCAATTTCACTTTGGAAATCCGAGGTCTGTCCGCGAGTTCATCCGGGTTTCCATTGTTGTGGTTGAATTGTGATTATCATTTCTCTGCGCTGTCTAATTATAGAGTCCAAATTTTCCAAGCTCCACTGTCCTACAACTACTCCTACTATATTATTTTAAAAGTATCAATGTATATTTGAGACCAAATTAAGATCATCTCTGCTAAGCAGCAAGGAGGCTTAGAGGCTCTTATCACTTAAATAGGAATCGTGTGATTTTAAAACCTCACTCTGCAGCATCTTATTTTTTAATTTCTCGGATACTTTTGGCGAAAATTAGGGTTTTTTCCAGAGACCTGTAATAATTGAGCATAAAATTAATAAGAAACTTCCTTCTTTCCAGACGGAGTTGTATGGCATAAAATGGCGTAAGCTAGTTTGGGGCGAGACCACCGGCGGCGGCGGCGAGGGCGAGGAGGGCGCCGCGCCGCTCGCCGACCCGGTCATCAGCAGCTATGCGCGCTGCCTGGCCGGGGATATCCTGTGCGTGTGGAGGCGCGTGCCCGCCCCCCAACCTCAGGATATCTACGAGATGAGTGCGCCCCCCGCGCCGCCGCCGCCCCTCTCGCTCCGCGCCGCCAAGGAACTCTGGATCTTCTGGTATGGAGAAGAGCCGGATCTGAACGGCTTGGTTGCTCCGGAGCTGATTGCTGGACGTGAGTACTTTTATTTTTTTGCCTGCGCAGACAGCATTAGAAGAACTAAGATGCGAAGGGTCTAAACATTATTGACAATAAATTTTAGTAAGTTTCATGTGGACGAAAACTGCATTAGGTTGCAGGAGAGCTTAATAACTACTTAATTGTTTTTTGAAGAGCCAATGCCAGATGACTACTCTAATCCACGCCTCTGAGTAATTCTTCTGTGTATTAATTACTTACTTATGCTTCCATGCTGTGGATTGTCTTGTAAAACGTTTCACAATCTTCAGAAAGACCTTCTAATTAATCCGGAGAACTTCCTTACAAAGCAATTATGTCGTTACCGGTTAAACAAGCCATCGAGCATAATTCGCGACCTTACAACTTAAAACAGTAGATTTAATTTACCGGAGACTCCACAATAGATCAACTTAACAGCTCGTTAAGCAGCAAGCTCCCGCTAAGCGAGCTTTGTACGCTAGCAATTAGCCGGGAGATTATGATCTCGCGTCGTCATCCTGGGATAAAGGGGAAAAATCCACTGCTTCCTCAGGCTTGGCGCCTACAATCTTATGAACTCATGTTCAGGGCCGTTTTTCACATTTTTCCGTTCGTCCATTATCATGACTTGATCAGAATTGGAATCAGTCTAGTGTGCTAATTAGAAAAAGAAATTGGTAACTTAATACTTCTGATCAGTTCTTGACATAGGTTTCGTTCTGTGACAAACGTCACTCAGACATTTTTCTTGGTTTTCGCAACAAATCGCGATTCGTAATCCTCTAATATATTCAGAAAAATTCAGTTTCCTTGGAGGAAAATCACAGCGATTCTTGTAATACACTAGGCTGAAACCGGGATTATATAGAGTGGTCCATCCGAAAAATATCTTCGGCGATTTACCGGCCGACCCCCAGATCGTTCGGTGATTTGTCGCGGCGGATACACCCCGGACAACCGTTTATCTTTTCTCTACGCCATTTTCATGGTTAGCGTATGTTACCGTAGCTCGTAGAATTTCCGAGCTCGTTGACTTTTATAGTTCCTTTCGCAGATTTTGCGTGAAGTGTTTTAGTATTTTATCAATTGAAATATGTTTTCAAATACGGGTTTCAAGGGCGGATGTATACCTAGTCACAGGTATAGTTACCGAACGATGCCCTTCACAACCCTCGCTTGCCTCTTGTCCATTAACAACTCTATTTTTACTACATCGTCGCAAAACTGCCATAATTAAAGAGAATAAAACGGAATAAGACTATGAAACTTACTTTTTTCTTGTCCGGATAATATCACTCGGTTTTCTACCTTATAGCAATAGGAATAAGGGAAATATTTACTAGGTACCTAGATATAGTCTGAGTCGCGCGCCTTACTCGTGTCGTGTGGGCGCACGGCGAGTTCAAAGTATTGTAAAGCGACTTTTTACCGGCACCCGGCCCCATTAAGCTCTACAATATTTAAACAACTTGATTAAACAATGAAATTGCTGATAATTGCACAATTATCAAATTCCTTTTGTGCACTATGAAGCTTAAGCCAATTTACGCCTTCGGATGGACAGATACAACATCCGTCTCTTCATATAGATAAACAAGGCACCAAAATGTATAAAAAAAACTCAGTTGTTACCTACTCATGCCATGCTCCTAGAGCAACGAATTGGTGTGACATATAAAATGTGTATGATTTTATTTCAATATTTTGAACACTAGCGGAACAGCTGCTATCAATGAAAACGACATCAATAAAACATTTATCACGGTTCAGTATCAGAAAAATACCAAGACAGAATATTTCGAGCAAACCTTCTAAAGAATGGAATAAAAAATCAATGTCTATACTCGAGCAAAAAGAGCATTCCACCCGCCTCCACATCGAGACCCGATATTACCATGCTGAATTACAAAGCCCTATCTCCGCGCGAGTTTCATAGGGGGTACAGCGTTTTAACTTGGCCGGATAACAGTTAAGGAGTAAGACCGCCCAACTCAAAGGGCGGTTCGTGTCATCAGCCCGTGTTGTAGGCGTTTCTGCGGTGGCTAGCTTTTTGTTCCCGTAAGGTAAGCAAGCGGTAGCTTTGTGTAGACGCGCTTTAGTCTGACGATTATAGTCTAAATTAGGGTTGTTATTCGTTTTTAAAAGTAACCTGATGAATAAGATATGTTTTTAACTTTTAAGTTTGGAACAGATCTTGATAAAGGCACTGTATTTAACTCTATCATCAATTCGATACAGACTCATTAATAATATCAGTGCATTACACTATTTACACTCTTACCCCCTTATTCATAAACGTGTACTAAAGTTAAGAGGCCTCTGATAATCGTTTGTCCCTTTCCGTCCAACCTATATGAGGGAAAGGGACAAATGATTATCAGCGATCTCTTAACTTTAGTGGCCGTTTATGAATAGGGGGGTTATTTTACACTGGCTTTAAAGCGAGCCAGCCCATGTAACCCATGTACAATCGCAGTACTTCATTAGCATATTCGAAGGTTGTCATAAAAAACTTCCTATTTAACAGGCCACGCTCTCAAAAAGACGTCTTATATTATTCTTTAATCAACAACAACAATAGTCTGAGATCCAAACTTAATTCCATTTCAACATATCCACGTCTAGATTGCTAAAATGAATATAAAAGCAAATCATTGCTGTACATTCGCAATTTCAGCTCAACAGGTGGTATATAGCGGCCATAGTTCTCGCCGGTTTACCCCGATCTTTTTGTTTGCCTACACTGTAATAAACTTTTACATCACATGATTTATTTAACGTAAAATAGTGTTACAATTTTAATTAATCATTAGCCAACAACAAGAACGTGGCATTAGTGCAGGGCAGAGGTAGACGGGCTGGGTAGGGCAGCACCGTCGATGAAACTGAAGAAATGTTGGGTGGATTTGAATCTGTGCCGTGTCCCACGGATACACATGCTGGTGGCTCGGATTATCGAAATTATAATTTTGGATCTTAGCCACTGTAATAAACTTGTTGAAGGTATATGTTGATGAAAGTTCTTGTACTAAATTAAATTAATAGATACCATCTATGACAGACGAGTCTATCACCAAATGATTATTTGAGAAATCTTTAACATTGACTGCATCGATTTGTGGAATATCCATTCTTTATTTTACCGCCCTAGGTGTGTAGGTGACGCTTTTATTTTTGTTTTTTGTTTTCTTATTCCTTTTGCTTGTATGTAACTATTTGTATGCTCAAACTAACATAGTTATTAAGTCTAGAGTATAAGTACTATATTTCGTTTTTTTTTTGAGATTAGAAATTAAGTAAACATAGAAACAGAAGTTGCCAACCTGTTCTAACCTGTTCTGTTTTAATGTTCAATTTAAACACACTGCAAGCACACCAACAAACGATTAGTTAACATGATGAAGAGTTCACATTTGTAAATAAATAATGACAATTTGCAGATTATAATCCATAACAGCAATAAAAACACAATTTCGTTTTGATTATCACGTTAGAGACACACGCATACGTTATAAATCGAAAACCATATGTTTCGAACCTCTTTTTCTCCTGGTTTTTTAATTTGCAACATTCACTAAAACATTAACAATGATAAGAATAAAAGATTTCGTAATAATGACTACTATTACAATACTGTAAAATAATTAATATTATTCAATTTAACATTTACAAATACCTACGCATGGCTTTATTATAAATACAAATATATTTGAATATTTTTTATTGGCCGCATTGGCACTTTGACACTTGTGACATGTATCATGCCGTATCGTGCCTGATAAAGAACCCTGTACATGCGCCTTTCGACTTTTTTCTAATCTAAAAAAAAACGAACTATAATATATTATGGATCATGTGATCTGAAATAAACATTTTTTTTTAATGTGCTATTACATTTTGAAGGCAGAATAAAGGGTCAGAAGCTAGTTGAGGAAATGCATCATGGATTTCGGAAGTTGTTTTCAACTTCATTATCATTCATGTTTATAGTCTCGCGAAGTCTGCAATATATACACACATATGAACTAACTTATTATAATTATGTTTATACTTTTATGACGTTGTTAACATCGTAATAAAGTAGTCTGACATCAATAGGAAGTGACATAAACGTGGCATAGTACAGATGTCGGCCACGCCTCGTATTCGTATCGTTACAAATCGTGCTAGTAGCAAGTTAGCAACGAATCGTTTGGCTGCCAAACCCAACATTATTATGACTAATACACTCATCATTGTTCTGGCTTTAAGCGTTTAAACTTTTCCTCGTGCGATTTATTTAAATGAAAACGGCGCGCGCGCAACTTCACGTGATACCGATTCGAAAATAGAACGTGACATAAATTTACATAAACGGGCCTGTATTTTGGCCATTGCCCGCTGTCGCGTAAGATTGCCTTTATGACGTCGCCCATACCGTCCTTGAAGAGTTCGGCCCAGTTAGAATCGTACAAACCAATCTAATTAGCATACTTTCTGTCTTAGTCTAAATCATCTTCTCCTAGACTCCAATCCAAAGTGTAAGGGTCAGAGTCAGTCTGCCAATACCAAGTGTAACTGCGACTTCGGATTATTTAATAACTATGAAACTCGTAGAGCTCATTTATACGTGCGACTCTCCAGATGTAAGCTATTGGAACAGCGAGCGAAATAGAGATAAGCAAATAGACGTATCGTATCCTAAGGCTAAGGTTGTCGCTTGACATTGACATTGCATATTCGCTTCATATTTATTGACACTGGCATGCGATAATTTGTTTACCTTCGGTTTTCCACGTGTTTTATTTCCTGTGTGACGTCATAATTGGGAGATTCGTCACAGTCACGGTATCTCATTGCTTTATTAATAATGGCTATGAGGAAAATTGTTCACTAATCAGGAATCAGTTGTACTTAGTGTATTCCATTGGATTTTACTAGTTCCGTTTAGTAGGGTTTTGTCTCAGTACAAATGCGAAAAAAATTGTGCGCATCGAGAAAAAGTTGTGAATTTTTGACCATAGATAGAGTGAGCAAAGATGAATATTTTTTAGGATTGGCGGTCTGTAAAATTTTTGGACCTTCACGTCAAAATCAGTGGTCCCGTGCAATATGTTATTACTCTCTGGTTAAGACTGCTAGGGGTTGTTTGGTATCGTTTTCGTGTAAAACAGACATGCAGAATTCATTTCTGATATTAAAAATGTAAAATTTCGTATTAAAAAAAAAGTTGTGCCGCGAGGAAAAACACAATTTTATTTTTATTTTTTTAGAACGTCAAATAACTAATATATATCCTTTATTTCAAATAATAAAAAATATTATAAAGAAGCATATTTAATATAGATTATAGAAACATATACATTTTATACACCTTTAATACAAAAAACTTGGTGAAAAAAAACTGGTTTTTTTTTTTACTTAAGTTGAGTAACGGAAAACAGACGTCGCGTCGTTTGAATTGTGACGGTTTATGTTAAAGTTAAGGAGGAAAAATATGTTTTTATTTATTGTATTTTTTTATTTCTGCATTTTGTGAAGTTATTATGAATAAAATTTACTAATAACAAGCAATACATGCATTTTAAGGTCAATACGCTACGGATGTTCACGTTCACATTGATTATCGATACTTACTATGGAGAAAACATATACACCACGAAGCAAACATTTTTTTTCGCGTAGTTTTTGTATACTATAAGCCTAAAAATTGTATATATTTAGAAACTACATTAAATATGCTCCTTTATAATATTTTTTATTATTAGAAAAAAAATGACATATATTAGTTATATGGCGTTCTAAAAAAAATAAAAAAATGTGTTTTTCCTCGCCACACAACTTTTTTTTTAATACGAATTTTTACATTTTTAATATCACAAATGAATTCCGCATGTCTGTTTTACACGGAAATGATACCACACAATCCCTAGCAGCCTTAACCATAGAGTAATAACGTATTTCACAGGACCCCTGATTTTGACGTGAAGGTCCAAAACGAAGGTTTTACGGACCTCCAATACTAAAAAATATTTATCGTGGGCCATTCTATCCATGGTCAAAAATTCACAACTTTTTCTCGATGCGCACAATTTTTACAAATTCGAGCTCTGCTAGTTCCGTCGTTACACGTTAATAGGCTCTGTACATGTGTAGGTAAATGTACTTAGGCATGTTTCTCAGATTAGGGCAAAACGTCGTTTTAGCGGGATATTGTTTGGGGCTGTATGATGTTTGTAGCTGTATCTTAACTTAATCTAAGTACAAACTTTAGAAAATGCCGTTTTCCTACATTAAAAAAGTATTTGTTGGAAAGCTGATGTGTTATTGTCGGTCGTTGATAAGTCTAAATTCTATTGTTATCCAAGCCACTATTTTCTGAACAGTACAAAAGACAACACCAACAATATTTAGGTACTCATCACCATTTCACGGCATAACAGAAATGTACTGACCGTACAAACGTCTTAAGACCTTGATCTTAATGGTGGTGACTAGTCATTTGACCCCATACGCCACGAACAGCGTCACACATTCTATAAGAAGAACCCAACTCTATAGAACTTGTACGCAGCGTGCCGTGCGGCGTCAACCGGAGACCAAGATCTACGCATAGTTGCGCGGGCGCACGCTGTCTGTGGCCGTGGCTCTTCAATTGTTTCAGCCTTGCGAATCCATTAGAGCACGCGCCACTTGTAAGCGACTAGGATCAACTGTCTACCTTTGCCCTATACCGGCAGTGACAAAAACTCGTAGACATTTAGTATGGGATCTATGGGTGGTAGATTTAAGTAGTGTTGTTGCTGTATGAACAAATAAGCTACTGAAGGCATTGATTAGAAACACTTATGTTGTATTCGATATTGGAACATGGAATAGTAAAGTTAGTAAATAAGTAGTTAATATTGTGATTGTTTCTATGAGGGCTTTTAAAACTTGAACTGGCCTTGCATACAAAAATATTTACAATCGGAGGTTCCATTCAAGAAAGAGAATTATTCCCTATTGCTTGCGTATGATTCATTTTAATGAGAAAATAAAATCTTCACGTTCCGTTTATCCAACGGAAGACACATACAACTCGGCTCTTAAATGTTTTTATGATATTTGTTACATAAAATTTCCTTATTAAGTCACGTTTTAAAGAGTCTAGTGACGAGTCATGTTTGCCTCAATACAATGTATTTGTCGACGTATTGTGATAACCGATGACGTCATGGAATACTTAACTTACTTTTTAGTAAATAAGTAAATTGTAGTTCCTAATCCCTATTAAATATGTTATAAGTTACGTGCTTAATTGGGCACACGCTCCCTTTCAATCGGTAATAGATGTTATTTGCGACACGCGCTTTATACAAGCTTATAGGCACGTGAACGCTTATACGAGATACAACACCTATTCGCACCTATTATATTAGTCTCTGAAGACGAGGATAATCATGAACATGAGTTTATGCGCGTAGACGAATCGATAATCTGCAACCGATCTAAGCCTGGGAATATGCGGTGTGACCGATAATGGATAATTAATTGTGCCCTTAACATGTCGATGGAACTGTGGCATTATATTGGAGTATGATAATGCGTCAGCGTTGCGCTGAATGTGGCTACCACTTAATTGCATTGTTACATATTAGCCTGATTAGCGGGATCATCTAATAATAGCCATTAGTTTCGACACGTGCCAATTATGTTTGTTTAGAGAATTGAGCTTGTACAGCATGATACAAGCCAGTCTCAGAAAACGTAAAAAGTCCGACAGACAAAAATCTTTCTTGTTTGACGCTAAGAAGAAACTTTATTTTGATGAAGTAATCACTTAAAACACCAACAAAAGCATAATATATGTTTTACAACTAATTGTCTTAAGCACGTGTTATTGACTCGCAGCTAGTAAAAGTTGTGCAATCTCGCACCAGAGTGCTAAGTGGGTGTAACAGTTACGCGATAAAGAATGAATGGCCGGCGTTGTCCTTACGGCTGGACTTTCGATCGAGTTTCCATTCTAGGGCGATGCGTTGTTTTATTTTATTTGTTTTTGAAATGACCATGAATTACACAAACACATGTAAAATTACCCTTCTTCTGCAAATAAATGCTTTGTTTGTTTGTTTGACTTGTGGGAGTAAAATGGCTTAGAAATGTTGTTGCTTTCTTGTAAACAGGGATTTGCTGTTTACTAAAATACCGGTATTTTCCGTTCTTATTTCGCTCTTTAATTTCCTAATTCATATTGACCAGGCAATCTATTTTAACATCAAGGCAATTTTAAATACAAAATATTGTGTTCTACATAAAACTCCTAAAAAAAATTATGTTTCGCGTTATCGCAAACCTCGCGCCTCGTTCAAACGCAAAAAACAATCATGATGTTGATAGAGCCTGCATTGACCATGTACATGTAATCTTAATCTCATTTCAATAGTAATTAGCTGTATTCATTTTATCGGCCGTGGGGTGTATGTGCAATATTTAATTGCAGGTATTAACTATGAATATTCACAATTATGTTCAAGACGGTCCGACTAATTTAATTTAATATTCTGTAAAGTAAATATCATCACGTGGTTGCAGTAGGAGTCTGCTAAGGGAATATACAGGGAGATAGATGGGCAGCATCTTCCGAAAGCCTAAACAACAATAAACAAAAAAAACTGCGCGCGCCAACCCGCCTGCCAAGCGTGGCGCGTATGGCAAACCCCCCTTTAAAGGGGAGGCCTATGTTCAGCAGTGGACGTCTTATGGCTGAGTTGATGATGATTTTATAAAACTCCTAAGTTGGAATAAGCTGCTATTCTGATACTTAAGATAAAACAGGTCATTAATCAAAGTTTCACATTTCGCTAAGTATTTTCCCGCGTGGCTGCACGTCGGTAGCCGTCCAAAAAATCATCAATATTTGTAGCTTTCCTATGGTTATCCAATATGTCTGGATTAACGCCACTGAATCGGCCGGCCTCCATCAATCAGCCGTTGGGGCCTCGAACGCGTGCGAATTTTTAATATTTCTAATTTGGATATACAATTAATTAATTTAACTTGCGTATATTCTGTTAATTTTTGCCATGCCATGTGCCACTGAAACCTACGCTGCAATATTTTCAACGACATCAGCGAAAGCTGTTTGCTTTGAAAACGTTTACATTTGTATGTACACTCAAGTACAGTAGAAACTGGTCATCTTTTATGGACATTTCTATACCAAGTGTCTCGTCTTCATTTTCACCGAGTATTATTAATATCTATTCACTATTTCCAAGGTATCCTGAGGTTTGTATCAACTGCATGACTGTATTAAGCATTTAAGCTACACAACGCTAACTTAAATATTGTTGCGCGTAAAAAATACAGTATTGATATGACAGTTCCTCCTGTAGTTTTAAACATTTGTTCTTAACAATACATTAAATAAATGTATGTTGATTATTCGGTGTCAATCATTGGTTTATAAAATTAGCCAGTTATGGACTGGTCGGTACTCGGTAACACAAGTGGGCTATTGTTTGTTAATCAGCGCCTTTTAAATACTTACCTTATCCTTTGTTCCAGTGTTAATTTATAGTGTGTAATATAACATTCATAATTTTAGTATACACTGTGTTTGGGATGTGGCCTTGAAAAATTGTAAACCTTCTTGATACATTGTAAAGGTCACTGTCATCGTTATTGCGTTTTTTTTTTACTAAAGCTTGTGAGCTTTGTTGTTGACAATTTGACCGCTACTTACTTCTTAATTTTTTTTAATGGTTAGTCGAAGTACCCTTAAATAGTACTTATGAATTCAATTTTCGTTTTCTTTATACGATGGCAGTGTAAAAACTAACGGTTTATTGAAGAATGCAGTAAAGTAATATATTTTGGTTTCGCTCGTGGCACGTGATCGGATATAAACGTGATGCGGCCTCGGTCCGTGACTCGATAAGACAACACTTAAGATTACGTGCTCGTAATATAATTAATGTGATTATAATTTGCATAACCACTGCTATATGTATACATATATTATTATGTCTGTCATATTAGACACCTCAACATTTTTAAGTCTTGTAACATACGGTAACAAGAATATTTTTGATCGTATGTTATTTATTTATTATTATTTTATTATTTATTTTATTTTTCTGACAAGAATACTGGTGATCCGTTTAAGGGCATAATTGGTAACGTATTGCGACTAAGAAAAAATACGACTAAAATTTTTTGGACGCTAAAATTTTTTTTTGTATGGGACCCTTTGTCGCAGCCGGTTAACCCTCTATACAAAACCAATTATTTTTTTCGCATTTATTTTTCCTAGTTAATATATAAGGTAACTATTCCCTTAAACGGGTCTCCAGCATTGTCATTACGCCTTGTATGCTTATGACATGAATATATTCACCGCGCGAATATAGGTCGGCGTTGCGTGTCTTGCGATACGCGGCGTGGGAAGGGCGCATTACTTGTAGACTAAGATTAGGTGGTAGTGCACCCTACCTAATCGGGTAGCAAGATTCGGCATATATAGGGGGTAGCACCTTAAAAAGTTATGACTTTTAGTATGGGACACTATGAGCCAAACCTGGAGCGTTCGGAATGCAGCCAACTTTTCGGGTACCAAAAAAAGTCAGAAAATACCTCATCGGGTAGCAAGATTCGACATATACAGGGGGTAGCACCTTAAAAAGTTATGACTTTTTGTATGGAACACTATGAGCCAAACCTGGAGCATTCGGAATGCAGCCTGATTTTAGGGTGCCAGAAAATATCGAAAAATACCTCATCGTGTAGCAAGATGAAACTAATGCCAAATGAAAGTACTAATCATCCTGTTAATAAAAAAAATTGGTAGTCGGTCCTAAACCTGGAGCATTTCAAATGCAGCCAACTTTTGTGATCGAACAAAAAACTCATCTGATACCATTACAACGTAGAAATGGCCCCAGATGATGGTTTAAAAGACATAAACAAGCTTAATTTGACAGAATTTATCAAAAAGTGCCAAAATATTTCAGGTTTACTCACCCAAACTTATCACTTTCGTGATTTGGCTTAATTTTAGGGTACCTGAAGACTTAAAAAAATACCTTATTGAGTAGCACGATAATATGTATGCCAAATGAAAGGACTTATCATCCTGTTAATAGAAAAAAATAGCAGCGGGTCCTAAACCTGGAACATTCCAAATGCAGCCAACTTTTGTGATCGAACAAAAAACTCATCTGATACCATTACAACGTAGAAATGGCCCCAGAAGGCGGTTCCAAAGACATAAACAAGCTTAATTTGATAGAATTTATCAAAAAGTGCCAAAATATATTAGGTTTACTCACCCAAACTTATGACTTTCGTGATTTGGCTTAATTTTAGGGTACCTGAAGATAAAATAAATACTTTATTGAGTAGCACGATAAAATGTATGCCAAATGAAAGGACTTATCAACCTGTTAATAAAAAAATATAGCAACGGGTCCTAAACCTGGAGCATTCCAAATGCAGCCAACTTTTGTGATCGAACAAAAAACTCATCTGATACCATTACAACGTAGAAATGGCCCCAGAAGGTGGTTCCAAAGACATAAACAAGCTTATTTTGATAAAATTTATCAAAAAGTGCCGAATTTATAAGGTTTACTCACCCAAACTTATGACTTTCGTGATTTGGCTTAATTTTAGGGTACATGAAGATTTAAAAAAATACCTTTTTGAGTGGCACGATAAGATGTAAGCCAAATGAAAGGACTTATCATCCTGTTAATAGAAAAAAATAGCAGCGGGTCCTAAACCTGGAGCATTCCAAATGCAGCCAACTTTTGTGATCGAACAAAAAACTCATCTGATACCATTACAACGTAGAAATGGCCCCAGAAGATGGTTCAAAAGACATAAACAAGCTTAATTTGATGGAATTTATCAAAAAGTGCCAAAATATATTAGGGTTACTCACCCAAACTTATGACTTTCGTGATTTGGCTTAATTTTAGGGTACCTGAAGATTTAAAAAAATACCTTATTGAGTGGCACGATAAGATGTAAGCCTAATGAAAGGACTTATCATCCTATTAATAGAAAAAAATAGCAGCGGGTCCTAAACCTGGAGCATTCCAAATGCAGCCAACTTTTGTGATCGAACAAAAAACTCATCTGATACCATTACAACGTAGAAATGGTCCCAGAAGATGGTTCAAAAGACATAAACAAGCCTAATTTGATGGAATTTATCAAAAAGAGCCAAATATATTAGGTTTACTCACCCGAACTTATCACTTTCGTGATTTGGCTTATCAGATGAGTTTTTTGTTCGATCACAAAAGTTGGCTGCATTTGGAATGTTCCAGGTTAAGAAGCCGCTGCTAATTTTTTTTATTAACAGTATGATAAGTCCTTTCATTTGGCATACATCTTATCGTGCTGCTCAATAAGGTATTTTTTTAAATCTTCAGGTACCCTAAAATTAAGCCAAATCACGAAAGTCATAAGTTTGGGTGAGTAACCCTAATATATTTTGGCACTTTTTGATAAATTCCATCAAATTAAGCTTGTTTATGTCTTTTGAACCATCTTCTGGGGCCATTTCTACGTTGTAATGGTATCAGATGAGTTTTTTGTTCGATCACAAAAGTTGGCTGCATTTGGAATGTTCCAGGTTTAGAACCCGCTGCTATTTTTTTTTATTAACAGGATGATAAGTCCTTTCATTTGGCATACATATTATCGTGCTACTCAATAAGGTATTTTTTTAAATCTTCAGGTACCCTAAAATTAAGCCAAATCACGAAAGTGATAAGTCTGGGTGAGTAAACCTGAAATATTTTGGAACTTTTTGATAAATTCTGTCAAATTAAACTTGTTTATGTCTTTTGAACCATCATCTGGGGCCATTTCTACGTTGTAATGGTATCAGATGAGTTTTTTGTTCGATCACAAAAGTTGGCTGCATTTGGAATGCTCCAGGTTTAGGACCCGCTGCTATTTTTTTCTATTAATAGGATGATAAGTCCTTTCATTTGGCTTACATCTTATCGTGCCACTCAATAAGGTATTTTTTTAAATCTTCATGTAACCTAAAATTAAGCCAAATCACGAAAGTCATAAGTTTGGGTGAGTAAACCTTATAAATTTGGCACTTTTTGATAAATTCTATCAAATTAAGCTTGTTTATGTCTTTTGAACCATCTTCTGTAGCCATTTCTACGTTGTAATGGTATCAGATGAGTTTTTTGTTCGATCACAAAAGTTGGCTGCATTTGGAATGCTCCAGGTTTAGGACCCGTTGCTAAATTTTTTTATTAACAAGATGATAAGTCCTTTCATTTGACATACATTTTATCGTGCTACTCAATAAAGTATTTTTTTGAATCTTCAGGTACCCTAAAATTAAGCCAAATAACGAAAGTCATAAGTTTGGGTGAGTAAACCTAATATATTTTAGCACTTTTTGATAAATTCCATCAAATTTAGCTTGTTTATATCTTTTGAACCATCTTCTGGGGCCATTTCTACGTTGTAATGGTATCAGATGAGTTTTTTGTCCGATCACAAAAATTGGCTGCATTTGGAATGTTCCAGGTTTAGGACCCGCTGCTATTTTTTTCTATTAATAGGATGATAAGTCCTTTCATTTGGCTTACATCTTATCGTGCCACTCAATAAGGTATTTTTTTAAATCTTCATTTACCCTAAAATTAAGCCAAATCACGAAAGTGATAAGTTTGGGTGAGTAAAGCTAATAAATTTGGCACTTTTTGATAAATTTTATCAAATTAAGCTTGTTTATGTCTTTGGAACCACCTTCTGGGGCCATTTCTACGTTGTAATGGTATCAGATGAGTTTTTTGTTCGATTACAAAAGTTGGCTGCATTTGGAATGCTCCAGGTTTAGGACCCGTTGCTAAATTTTTTTATTAACAAGATGATAAGTCCTTTCATTTGACATACATTTTATCGTGCTACTCAATAAAGTATCTTTTTGAATCTTCAGGTACCCTAAAATTAAGCCAAATAACGAAAGTCATAAGTTTGGGTGAGTAAACCTAATATATTTTGGCACTTTTTGATAAATTCCATCAAATTTAGCTTGTTTATATCTTTTGAACCATCTTCTGGGGCCATTTCTACGTTGTAATGGTATCAGATGAGTTTTTTGTTCGATCACAAAAGTTGGCTGCATTTGGAATGTTCCAGGTTTAGGACCCGCTGCTATTTTTTTCTATTAATAGGATGATAAGTCCTTTCATTTGGCTTACATCTTATCGTGCCCCTCAATAAGGTATTTTTTTAAATCTTCATGTACCCTAAAATTAAGCCAAATCACGAAAGTGATAAGTTTGGGTGAGTAAACCTAATAAATTTGGCACTTTTTGATAAATTTTATCAAATGAAGCTTGTTTATGTCTTTGGAACCACCTTCTGGGGCCATTTCTACGTTGTAATGGTATCAGATGAGTTTTTTGTTCGATCACAAAAGTTGGCTGCATTTGGAATGCTCCAGGTTTAGGACCCGTTGCTATATTTTTTTATTAACAGTATGATTAGTCCTTTCATTTGGCTTACATCTTATCGTGCCACTCAATAAGGTATTTTTTTAAATCTTCAGGTACCCTAAAATTAAGCCAAATCACGAAAGTCATAAGTTTGGGTGAGTAACCCTAATATATTTTGGCACTTTTTGATAAATTCCATCAAATTAAGCTTGTTTATGTCTTTTGAACCATCTTCTGGGGCCATTTCTACGTTGTAATGGTATCAGATGAGTTTTTTGTCCGATCACAAAAGTTGGCTGCATTTGGAATGTTCCAGGTTTAGAACCCGCTGCTATTTTTTTTTATTAACAGGATGATAAGTCCTTTCATTTGGCATACATATTATCGTGCTACTCAATAAGGTATTTTTTTTTAATCTTCAGGTACCCTAAAATTAAGCCAAATCACGAAAGTCATAAGTTTGGGTGAGTAAACCTAATATATTTTGGCACTTTTTGATAAATTCCATCAAATTAAGCTTGTTTATGTCTTTTGAACCATCTTCTGGGGCCATTTCTACGTTGTAATGGTATCAGATGAGTTTTTTGTTCGATCACAAAAGTTGGCTGCATTTGGAATGTTCCAGGTTTAGAACCCGCTGCTATTTTGTTTTATTAACAGGATGATAAGTCCTTTCATTTGGCATACATATTATCGTGCTACTCAATAAGGTATTTTTTTAAATCTTCAGGTACCCTAAAATTAAGCCAAATCACGAAAGTGATAAGTTTGGGTGAGTAAACCTGAAATATTTTGGCACTTTTTGATAAATTCTGTCAAATTAAGCTTGTTTATGTCTTTTAAACCATCATCTGGGGCCATTTCTACGTTGTAATGGTATCAGATGAGTTTTTTGTTCGATCACAAAAGTTGGCTGCATTTGAAATGCTCCAGGTTTAGGACCGACTACCAATTTTTTTTATTAACAGGATGATTAGTACTTTCATTTGGCATTAGTTTCATCTTGCTACCCGATGAGGTATTTTTCGATATTTTCTGGCACCCTAAAATCAGGCTGCATTCCGAATGCTCCAGGTTTGGCTCATAGTGTTCCATACAAAAAGTCATAACTTTTTAAGGTGCTACCCCCTGTATATGTCGAATCTTGCTACCCGATGAGGTATTTTCTGACTTTTTTTGGTACCCGAAAAGTTGGCTGCATTCCGAACGCTCCAGGTTTGGCTCATAGTGTCCCATACTAAAAGTCGTAACTTTTTAAGGTGCTACCCCCTATATATGCCGAATCTTGCTACCCGATTAGGTAGGGTGCACTACCATCTAATCTTAGTCTATTGTGCGGCTTATCTGCTCTGTACATACACTATATATTAATACCGGCAATGTACGAAGCATCACACTTACACACTTTTGTTCCTAATAAGCTCGAAGCTAGCAAAATGTTGCCAGTGAAAGATAAACAAAGTAACTTTACCGAAAAAAAATCAGATTCCGCTCAATTAAAAATATCACTAGAGAACATTGTGATCAAAATTAAGGGAATAATAACGTTATTAGAGATTAATGTGAATATAACCAGTGATTACTAGAGAGATAAGCTAAAAGATATAATGCCCTGGTTACACCTACCGAGTACAGTGGCGAGTCAGTACTCTCGACCGAGTACTCGCAAGGTGTAAACACATCGCTGAGTACTGGGCCGGGCCATTTTACTCTCTCGGCCGAGTGGCATTTTGCTGTCTCACCACTGTACTCGTTAGGTGTAACCAGGCCTTAAGACTCACCTATCTTCTGCTTATCTCGCTGTGTTTATATGATTCCTTTTAATATTAGCACAAAGTAATAGTCTTCCCATTTTTAGTAGTTTCACTCTGATCATGGTCAAAATAAGAAAAGAACTCACGGTCCTAACCACTTTTAAATTCAAGTTTACGCTATCTATTCAATGCAAGCCCTGATGTGCCGATCGTGTGGGTATGCCAGCTATTTTCGATACCTGCTAAAATTGTCTGCACTCGCACGTCGCGTTCAAGGTTGCGATTTCTGCTTTGTCAACTGTCTGTATCAGTTTAACCAGGATAATATCCCATAGGTCCTTAAAAATGTGGTTTTAGCAATAGCGTCGTGACAATTTAGAGTCGCCTTGACCTGTCAGATAATATGACTGCACAATTAAGCTAAAAATAAAACCCGTTATTGTGCTAGTGATAAATCTCCCGCTTGACCCGCCCCTTGCACAGTTTTAATCACTGACATAAACTTGTCTCTTACTGGCAAATGAGCAAGTGTGACAGGGACGAAAGCTTTATATAGGCGATAAAATGGCATATGCTTTAGCCTATATGGAAGTCGCGCACACTGCCGCTGCGCATCCCTGCTGATGTTTCTCTAAAAGGGACCATATACATTTGCTATTCTGGGCTGTTGAGGTCTTATATTACCTAGTGTTTATGTGCCTGTTGATCAGTAGTTGGCCTTGTTTGTGCTTCTTGTTTGTAGCACACTTGCAAATGTATACTAGATTTTATTCAAGCACTTTGAACACCAGAAACCCTTAATTTTTAAACAATAAAGTTGTTATTTGGATAGCGTCATTATCGATGACGGATTCCATCATCTGTATCGTATTTATTCAAGAGTTGAAATCTCAATGGATATAAGAAAACATGGACACTCGCTCCCTGTCCAGCGGAAATAACCAGACGTCCAATTTCCCGACCAGACAGCCTATCTATTCAGCAACCGTTTTGGTACTAGGCTCTCAACATTACCTATTATAACTTGGCTTTTAGATTCGCAACTACTGTCCGTTATCAAAGGCTAGACTTTAAACTGGTTCCTCGAGAACAGCTGACAGCCGGCCATTTTGTTTATTGGCTTGTTTGTTTACACAACTATGTTATCGTCTAACTGTGCAACTTGACGGTTTCCGAGAGTTTTGAGCGCAGTTGCATTATGTAAACAAATCGACCGATTATGTAATCGAGTCGTTATTAAAATATCGAGGACCCTGTGATTTCTCAGTAGTATAACCCAGTAAAAAGAACTAGAACTAATGTTCTTTACGAAACTTATAACAAGCTTCTTAACTTACAAGTTTTGTATGTAAGCTACGGTTTCCAAATAACACTATCTTTTGTGGTCTGACGCTGGAGTCGGAAGGAGGCCATACAATTAATACACGACTAGGCAAAGAACAGCACGTAATTTTTGCCAGAAATTTACTTGTTTACGCATCAGCGTGACCCAAATACATGCCTGAAACCTAATCTGCCTTATAGAATTTAATATTTAAGTGGTTATCCGTTCGAGTGGCGTACGTGAGGTTATTCGTTGAAGATTAACGGCCGACCCTGCGCATAATCTCTTTAGACGTGTGACATATGTACGTGTTGGACTCCTGAATATGCCTTGATGTTAATGCGAAGTTTTTATAGATTGGTATACTTCGTCTAATGATAATTGTGACAAATTGTGACCATTGACCATATGTAAGCTGTCAATGGTCTACGGGAAACGTTTAACTTTCTTCATGTTCTCAGTTTCGATTCCTGACATGCTCCAGAGTTCTCCACGGTTGATATTTTAATAATAATGGATATCTGCTTTCAATTTATTCATGTTGTCTAATCCCCTATCCATTAGGTGCGTGACATATATAGGTCCGTATCGATCTCCGGACCACGTCCTGATGTTGAAAAGATCTTCGTCGCTCCGTCCTGACTGAGCATCGTGATCAATCTTTATGAATTATGATCTTCCATATGAGCAAAATCATGGGGTCTTCTGATTACTCACGAAACTTCAGCTTTCTAGATGTTAGCAAGGCATGTAAAAGGGATGCTTTGTCTACCCTCGATTTTGCCAAGCCTAACCAAAGGTTTTTTGTAACGGTGATCAGAACGCATACGCATGAATCTCTATCGCTACCGTGACAAATAGTTGCGAGCGACTCGCTGAATTCTCTCAATTTGGACATTCATCTGTTGTCGACGGTTCTTATTTTATCACTCATCACAGAGACGTATAACTTTGCCATATATGTATGTATCAAACACAAACGTATTTGTATTACCAATGAAATACGACTCGATACCATGTTTCCATTAAACTCATACTGGTAAAACTATTCTATCGAATGCATTTGTCAGACGGGTGCACTATAATCGAATAAACATCAAGTTATAATACGACAAATATGACCCAACTTATACGGCTTCATATCGATGTCGCCGCTTTACAGTACAGTCAATAGCAGAAGTAGCTAAGCGGGCTCCGTGTTCAAAATTATCTTGGCACTTTATTGTTAAGCTCCAAATCATGTCGACGGAAAGCTGCAGACGTCATGACTACATTTGCCGCTTAACAGGGTCATACCTATGGCTCGTCATGGCGTCTGGGACATAGTTTTCCATTGACGAGCTGAACGGTCAAAAGGTTAACAGAAAAAGAGCGTGAGAAGGTCATTTTGATCACTTCACCCGTTAGGCTACTTCTGCCTCCAAGCATTAATATGCTTGCTGCTGCGTATGCGTGCTGGTAATCCAGGGGGCGTGTGAAATGTCACCTTGAAAACTTAATCGAACTAATCGAATGAATGTAGGTTATTTGCGATAATGACCCTAGAATTCACAACTCGCCCTTTAAACGTGTGGGTGGAAAGGGAACACGGCCGTGGGTGTAAAGGTGATCGCAGATAGCGGTAACTGCTGCACGGGGCGGAACAGAGGCGGTAACGTCTGTAATACTCGTTGTAGTAAAGTCCTGCTTAAGAATAGGTGGTTTGCAGCGACCTGCAAATACGCTTCAATTACTTAATACTCACTTAACCACCTTAATATGCGACCAGTATCTGAACAGTGTACTGTGAGATATACAACCCCAAACAGGACCAACTCCAAAAAGAAAAAAATGTTGGCCTCCCCATAGAAAACGTTGACGTCAGATCGGCGGAAATGTATGAAACAGACAAAAATATTTTGAGATTTCGGAGTTGGTCCCATAGTAGTTTAGTTTGGCCTACTAAATCACCTCGCACTATATGGTTAGTTATTGAAGAAACACCCTGTGTAGGAGCGACCTCGGCCGCTTCAAATATTCAAATTCAAATATTTCCACACACTTCTATTGTCATGGCTTTAGAGTTGCATGTTCAGGTATTTTACAGCTCCTGCAGATGCAGCTTTAGTACTGCTAATGGTGACTATATGTTTGCAGTTTTGCTATAGGTAGGGTCGGGAGGGCGCTTAGTACAAAAATATCGTCCTTTTGTAAGAAACAGGTGTCGGTTACGACATTCTAGTTATTTAACTTTAAAATTGGGTCATTGCTGTATCCTAGCGCCCTTAAAGGATTTGTAATTAGTGCCGCAGGTGGAATTCTCTGCTCTATTTAATAATGGAAATGAAGACCTCTCCTTGACATTAAAATAGCGTTTTATTTACATTCAGTTGTTTTCCTTTGCGTCGTACCCACTGACTGGTATATTTTACCCTCATTGTATTTTGCTTTTAACTTAAGTACTTATTTGAAAAAAAAATTGAATAGTGTTAGTGTTTGGTCGATTTGGGTATATTTCAATGAGTGAATATTAAACTGCCGTGAGAATTTGCAATTCATTTATAAATAATCTGTAATTGATATATCCAATACGTAGTCCGCAGTATAAGTAGCTAAGCGGGTAGGGTGTTCAAAATGAGCTGGACACGACTTTATTGTTAAGAAAATAAGAGCGTGTGTAGGTCATTTTGAACACCCTACCAGCTTAGCTACTTTTGCTGTTGACTGTACATATTAGGGCAGGGTTGCAAAGGTGAACAATGTGAACATGTCGATTAACTATTTTGTGTTTGTATCGGTAACTAGTCAAGCACTTTACCGTCCATGAAACAATACGACAACCTTCGCACATATTCCCCGCCTACCACCGTTTCACACTAATCGCTAAACCCTCCAGACTCCATCCAATAACCGACTGAATTGACCAATTACCCTACCTGCCACGGCCAACGTTCAACAAGCTCATATCTAATTAGCGTTAAAATATCAACTCTATTCCATCTGCATACGTTTTAAATTCACACAGGATTATGTCCGTGCTGAAATATTTCCAATTCCTTACCAAGAGCCAGTTAAACTGTGACATCGAATATAGAATCAACTGCTGTGCATAGAGAGCGCACTTAATACTGGTCCGTGAAAGCGTCAGATTCGCCTGTTGCTTAGAATGACGCTAGGGGTGTCGCGGTAATAATTATGCGACCGATATGCGGTATCTACGTCCCTAATGGAATTGTATTGCTTTCGTACGGCCGAGTAATAGTTTATTAGTATTATACTATTATTGGATAAAACATCATTAGGCACAGCGACAATTGTAGACTAGACTATATTGTATTTTTGTTAATTCTTCGACCTCCTTTTTAGAGAGCTTTATAACATAAATTCAGTAAACTATACAAAAAAAATTGGCAGTTATAGGAACTGCCGATAGGAGTGAAAACTTAGAACTTTTTATTTTAGGAAATAAATGATATAAATTTTCACTTTTCACCTTTTCACTTTTCTCCTCACATACATTTACTCATTTAATTGTACACGTTTCTCAGTCGTATGGTTTTTCAGTTTTTCGTTTTCGTGACGATGACGAGATTTTCCCCTACCAAAAAGTGCCCGACGTGGCTAAATAAGTTTTCACTTCAAAAATTCTGATTTGTAAATGATTGTCTGGTTATTTATTCCGTATTCCGTAATCTATTTCGCACAAGCTGTTAAAACATGTTGCATTATGTAAACTATAATAATGTTGATGTCTTGACAGCAGAATTATAATCGCATGCAAAGCAACTTCATTATCATAATAAGAATTTGAACAGATGACAATTTGCATAACGCTGGACACATGTATTCGTCAGTAGACTAACAAAAACCTGTATTATATTCTAGCCACAACAGTTACGTTTTCAACCTTATTTTCTATTAAATAAGGTGCAAGATTTTTTATTTAGACTATACCTATTTGACATCATTATGGCTCCTCTACATGATGGGCCATCATAGGGACGCTATGCGTCAGAGGGACCTAACGATATTGCGATCTCGTTCCGTGGTATAGCTGCGTCCCTATGATGTCCCATGTCCCATCATGTAGAGCCAGCCTGAAGGCGTAGACGCGCCTCGACTACAAATTCCTTTCGTAGCGGTTCGTAGCTCGTAGCGCTACGGACGTAGGCTGTGCGGAGGCGACAGCGTACGCTACGCTATTGATCCGAGGTTAGGGCGGGCGGTAGGGTTGGCACGTGTTTATTTTTATTTAAGTAAAAGAAGTGCTTATTAGTTATTGGTTATCGAAAAACTTTTAATATTATTTATTTATTCATTTTATTTTATTGTTAAACATATTGACATAACATTACAGTAAGTACCAATGCGTTATAAAAGTTATACTAAAGAATTACACTGGTACAGTGGAAGTGGAGTGGTGGATTATACATAGATTTGGTGTTTGGAAACAAACGAGAGATATTATACCAGCGTATGCGCACTTTACTACACTAATACACTAGATATTGAGTTAATTTATGAAAGAATTGTAGGTGAATTATACAATAAAATATAGGCGTAAACGAAAACGTAAAACATTAGTGAGTAAAATATCGTTATGTAACTATTCTACTGCTTGTTTACATGTACAGTTTTTCCTCACCATTGTAGGTTATTATACAAATAGGGTAAAGTCATGTTTTTCCATAGGTGGCAGCGTATTGCAATGTATGGATACAATATTAACGCAGATTGTATGGTTGATGCGTACGAATTATCTAGTTTTATTTTCAGTAACCGTTCATTAATATCTACTAATTAAACAAGACGTGACAGCACCAAACTAATTCAAGCTATGGCTTAAAAATCGAGGCAGGTTGATTAGGTTTATTACGAGCTGTCTGTAATGTTAGTTGTAAGGATGCTAACTAGATTATTTACTGTCTGAACCCAATTACTATTCGCCGCTTAGTAAATAAAAACTTGCACACGAACTGTCAGCCCTAGCCGAATCAATCCGCGCCCACCCGATACGCTAACGCCGGCCGCTGACCACGTGCGCGACCTTCGCACGCCCCGTAGCGCCGTACTCACGCCGTAGACGTGCCACTCCGTAGACTTTGCGGCCTCAGGTACTTACGTAGAGACATGCTGTCTCAGTGTTGCTTTCAGGGGTGTGAAAAGCTGTTTAGGACGATAATGAGGGTGTCACATTTTCAATGCAATTTTCCTTTTTTTCTTGTTCTGCATAGGACAATAAGTGATTTAAAATCTTATAATATTCTGAACTAACAAGAAAATATCAAGAGCATAAGCATAAATATTTTGAATATTATAAGTCATTTAAAACTCTAGTTTTTAGAATTATAATGTTGCCTCGACTCAGGGTTGCTAGCCAAAGGATTTCAACAAATCCAAACTATGCGCATCCAACAGCATTCCGCATTGCGAAATTTGCATTTTTACGAGTCTGACTTTACAGATGTAGTACGTATAAAAGAGTTGAAGATGTCCAATAAATTGAATCGATATTTTAGAAAGTTAGACGTTGGCTGTACCATACGAGTACAAAGACAATTAACCGATTAAGCCTAAGAATGTCTAGAATAGTAAATAATAATAAAAATACCATTGTATCAGCGTAATAAAAAAACCTAAGAAACTAGACTAAGCAAATTGTTAGGTCGGGCCAGCCCTCCAACTTGCCAATACAAACAGTATTAGCGGCGGGCGGCATAACTACATTTTAAATACCTAGCCGCTCGCGACTATTTGTACACAATGCGGCGCGATCAGAACGCGCGATAAATTAGGTGTGAAGACGGCGATAAGTGGCGCTCGCTCGCGATCGATACGCTCGCACCCCCTGTACCATCGCCCCACTCGCTGACCATTCATGAACCTTATTCCAACGAGATAAGGTCTACCACTGTGTAGGTCCCTGGTCGGTCCATCGTGGCCACAGTGTATTGTTGGACTTTAATGTACACGGCGTAAGGTCTACAAATGCTTTGTTGTGGGTGTACGCCGTACGGGCCCGCGCGGGATACCGCGTGGGATACGGGGTTTATACCGGCGGTTCGTTAGCGTCAGGGGACTATTGGTTATGCGGATTGCCGGGGCGTTTTAGTACACTTTTGTAGAAATTGTTATGATATAGTAATCTATATATGATAATCAAAGTCGCGCGGGATCGATTCTTAATAATCGTTTGGAAAGGGAGATAGATATCAGTAGCGGTGGGTGAAAAATTTTCTTAGGCAAGCCGGAGCTTAATATGGATTCAATTTTCTTGATAAGCTGTAGGAAAACTGCTCAGCTGTCTGAAAATTACGCAAGCCGGCGGAAACTGAGTTCTATGGATGCGTCGCTACTGATAGATATAAAATGGCCGTCGTGAACGTGATAGTCAATATCTCGACACACCCTATAGCTTGGTCGAGTTTTGACCTAGAATTTCCCACATACACCAGAAGTCACAATACCTCGATCGTGTTACCAAAGAGGCCAAGTTAAGCCATTGAAACGTTTTGTAGGGTGAATTAGGTCGGATAGAATTTACGGTTGGGTTGGGTCTAATACAAGTGCGCATTCTCGCTCTTTGATAGGTATAACTAACCTTCTAAAACCTAATTCTTATAGCAAATCTGACAAAAGTGGTCAAACTCGATATGTTGGTAAAGCAGACGTGACCCAAAGGCTAACACCTACCCTCCGCGGTGGCGGCCGGACGACCGCAACCCCGCCATTACGGTCAGTCTCAATTACCAACGCTTGTTCTACTGACATGCCTTTTTGAGCTAAAGGAATATTTAGTCCAATAATGTAAAAAGCTGATGCGATATGTCTGACCTTCGAAATCGAATTTAAAATATGTGTAAAAGTACACAAACTCAAAATATGTTGGCAAAATAGGCGCAAGCCAGTGGCAAACACCGACCTACCCTTCGCGGTGGCGCTAAGGTCGCAACTGTAATGACCCGTCGGCTGAGATCCCAATAGGGAATATTCCGCAAAACTCTTCGTAGGGGGCGGCACTCAACCACGAAACACGAAAATTAAAATTTCGTTATCTGGTTCTCTGTCACTCTTTCATATTCGAGCGATAGAGAGGCACATGTCAAAATTTACATTCTCTCGTTTCATGATAGGCCCTTTGTAAACAAACCGCCTTGGTGCGCAAATGACATATTTATTCGTTATAAATTATCTATGAAAACTTGTAAAAAACTGTTTTAGGCCTAGTATGTATTAAGAACTCTATGGTTTACCGGTTTGCTAGTGCTGCACTCTGGTGGCAGAATATTGCAGTAATATCCCCTATTGCCAAAACTAAAAGTGTCATATGAATTAGACACTGAACAGTGACATGTCTCAAGTGACACAGTTGTGAAACAAACAGTAGGTACTGGTGTCTGTCTATTATAAGATACCTTTTATCAATATCATGTTATAACTCAGAAGACTAATTTATTATAATTAGTCCGACACATCGCTTAATGCCAAATAGCAATCGTAAAGCACTAGCACACACATTATCGCAGTTGCGATCTAGCTATAATGTTGTTAATGATGATCCATTATTATATTATTAGATCGCCTTATGAAATTCCTCAATGATTTTGCATGTTGAATTCACCTGCATTTTATTTTTTTAACAGAACAGAGGAATACAGGAACTACTTGAATACTAAGAAACATGCTACTAAATGAAGAAGGAAAACTATAATATATTGTCAACACACATTACAGGAGGAATCCGAAGTATGGCATATTATGGCACGCGCATGTCCGTGAACAAGAAAGTCCTGCGTGTGTCATCGCGTTTGACACCGTGCCAAACATTCGGAATAGTAAAATTTGTCAAGTTCATTGAGAAGGCCACTCCGGTTCCGTTGCGATTTAACGGTCATAATGTAAACAATAGGCAAGATGCAGTGTTTTCATTTATACTTCCATTTGAAAGAATTGCACGTAGAATAGACCACGAGTGTGTTAAAAAATGAATATACTATAATTTATAGTCAAAAAAATGCTGTTACAAACTGACAAATTAAATTTTCGCGCCTAAACGGATCTACAGTTCCTGTGATGTCACTCATGTATCTGTCACTCGCCATATTTGTTCGTCCTTGGTTTGTCCCTGTCAAACCTGCCAACAGTGTCAAATTCTAGCCCTTTAAACCAAATCCCATAGAACAAAACTAGTGGCAGTTGCCAACCCCATTAGCCGTCATACAGGTGTGACGTCACCAGACGCTGATTGGTGGATTAAAACACGTTCCGTTTCACGTGACTTCAAATCGTAATTATTGTTTGAAATTTGTATAAACTAAAGTAAAAACGTTACAATACCCTTTATTTTATGTTTTTTCAACGTTTTGATCACAAAATAATGGTAAATATTATACCTGCATCTTTCCTATTATCTTCTCCACCATTTCTAAGTGAGGATATTCACGAACGACTAGTGTATAGTTAGCAAAGTTCATCCTGTGAACTGTGAACGAGATTCGAGACACTGCGTGAGAATCGTTGTATACTTTATTTAGCTTACGCAAAAGCTTTATTTCCTGGTCGTGCCGCTTGCAATAGTCCCGAAATACTAATATAGTCTGGCAAACCAAAAGCGCAGTAACAGTCAGAGTAACATGCTATACCCATCCCTTTTTTAGTAGTGAGAGTACTAGCATTAGAAAAAGACAGTATGATTCTCCCTGTCTATGCTTGAAGTGGAACAAACTCTGGCCAAACTATAGATCGTAAGCCAGGAACAAACTTCGTCGGTAACTTGTGATATATAAGGGCGATGTATGAAGCAGTGGCGGTGGATCAAAAAATTTCTTAGGCAAGCCGGAGCTTAATTTCGCTTAAAATTTCTTCATGAGCTACCTATAGAAAACGTGCTCAGGTAACTGAAAATTAGGCAAGCCAATAGGAATCGTGTTCTACTACTGGTATGAAGCCTCATGAACGTTAGCTGCTCTCCGTTGCTGGGAAAAGGGTTGAGGAACGGCAGACATTTAATCTCTTTAAACATTTAATCGTGTCCCACTTGAACTTACTTAAAAAACATAAAATAAAGGTAATCGAATGACAATAGAACATCATAGTAAATAAACAATGCTATTGTTGTATCGTTAATTATAAATATCATGCAAAAACCCGGAAGAGCAAACGGCGACACGATCGTGTTGTTACACTTCTAATCCAAGAAGCCGGAATACGTCTAGACGGTGTAATGTCGGCTGGAGCTAATTACCCGATTTGAGACGATCTCGCGACTTACGTGACGAGGGCTCCCTAAAGCTGGTCTTGTTCATCAAGCTTACCCGACTCCCTACACGTACCGACCAGCTTTAAGCTGTAATTACTTCGAGTGTGACCAAGAAGGTTAACACCTATGGAGTGCATCGTGTTTACCCGGTTGAAAGCTTCTTTTCCCGTGGTTTGCGCTTTGTTTCTTTTTGCAAAATGATTTTATTGAAAGCAGCTTAGTAACGATAAATCGTTTGACATACAGCTCTTGAGCTCAAGCAAATAGTAGTTATGAAAATTTTGCGAAATATTATGAAAAATCATCCAATCCGCAACCTTTTCGCCCGTCACGTATTTCGCACATACGTCATAATCAGTACACAAAGTCTTACGAATCTAGAGTTCAAACACAGGCAGATAGGCGTTCAGATATGAATACAAAGAGTTTGTGAATTGATATTCTGGGGCTTAGCGAACTTAGTGGAAGCTCCTCAAATTGTGAGACTTTGGATCAAGTGAATTATGCTGTCTGTAATAACGGATTACGGTGATTACTGCAGATTTGAACACGTATCTTCAGGTGACAAAGACAGGATTGGAAGGTTCAAGTTGTGATGTTTGTCGGCATCGCACTCCTGCGGCAGTCGGATAAAAAGGAATATGAATTTTAAATATTGAGCATTTTATTGACAACTGACATGTGGGAACTTTTGTTTAAAAAATCATCATCATCATCATCTAAGGCTCTACAGCCCGGGGTGGGCCTTGGCCTGGTCGAGCAACTTTTTCCATTCTGGTCGGTTCATGGCTTGTTTTCTCTAACATCTAACTCCTAGGGTTTTGAGGTCTTTCTGAACGCCGTCCAACCACCGGAGCTTAGGCCTGCCTTTACTGCGGCGTCCGTCTGGTTTAAAAAACAATCCATAATAATTATCCTACAATCCTATATGCCTGATAAACTGAAAGTATACCTCTATGATACAGTCAGCAGCAGAAGTAGCTAAGCGGGTGAGGTGTTCAAAATAACCTTCACACGCTCTTATTGTTATAACAATAATGTCGAGCTAAGATCGTTTTGAACACCTCAGATGCTTAGCTACTTCTTCTGCTGACTGTACCATTATTAGTGACTTCTTCGTTGAGTAACGAAATATTCGTGAAACTTTGTAATATGTAAGTGTGTAAATTTATTCTTGTTTATATGAAACAGAAAACATGAGTCACCATCTACAATACCTCATTGAATCGCCTCAGAATCGGCACGAAGTCTCGTTCCATTGAAAGTCTGGGCTCAACAGGTTGTTTTGTACTAATCGTGGACGCAATTAAACCGTTTCTTTTAGCCATCGCCTCGGCGCAGATCTTTTTACGCCACATTGCTCAATTTAAGTCTTAATTGGCCCTTAACTGTCGATTTCCAATATACTTTTTGTAGCTATTTAACGCCCGGTTGACGGTTTTTAAAGAATAGATTTAAGGGCGAAACTGGCTTTATTATTTGTCATTTTAACATACAAATCTGGCTTTCAACATTTATTCAAAGTAAGTTAGAAAGCCAAAATGTTGACGGAGTGGTGGCCGCTTTCAGATGAAAGAAGTCCCTGGTGTCCGTTCGCTCGATGGGTAGACGACATTCGGAAGGTTGCGGGTCACTTTTGGATGAAGTTGGCTCAGGACCGGGACAAGTGGCGTACACGATGAGAGGTCTATGATCAGCAGTGGGCGATAAAAAGGCTGAAATGATGATGATGATGAAGTTAGAAAGGTATCCGATGTTCCATTATATGTTATTGTCAACTCCTTCAATGTTGTTTAATGGGCATTTTCACATAACTATGTACCATTAGCGGCCGGTTAGCAATCGTCACAAAACTGACTTACTTTACTTACTCCGCTGGCTCAGCGACCCGAAGTGAGTCTTGGCCTCCGATACGAGTTGGCGCCTGCGCGCCCTGTTTAGTGCGATCTCCTCCCAGTTTTCTGCTTGCAGGGCGCGTAGATCTCTCTCGACTTGGTCTCTCCAGCGGTACTTAGGGCGACCTGCTGGGCGTCGGCCTGTATGGGGTCCAATGTAGGCCCTTTTGGCTGTTCTATCGCCTGACATTCTTTCAAGATGCCCAAGCCACCCACAAAACTGACGGTCAATGTCAATTTCCATACATTTAGTCAGGAATGTGACGGTTAGACCTTACTGAAACACGACTTAAGTCGTCTTTTGGAGTACAAGTTAAAATAAAAATGCCCTAATACAATATTATCACTTCCTTGAACATCAGCTCGGGGCCGAAGGCTTTATAGTTCCTGTTTATTGTTTAATTAGCCTAGCCTATGTCATTCTTATTTCATACCATTTAGTATTTCGCGGACTTTACTGGTCCTGTAATAATAAAGCCAAGCTGTTGCTAGTCAAGTTTAAAACAGTTTTTTCTCCAATGTGCTCGGAAATTTTCAGCTTACTGTAGCAAAATGAGTACGTGAAGTTCTTCATTTTTTACCAAAACGAATTAAAAAAAATAAAAATCATTATTTACCTGTTTTAGCGGCCGTGAAGTAATTTGTCAACGCCATAAATATGTATACACTTTTGCACCTTACTCCATTGTAATAAGGTTCAAAGTGTATACATATTTTAGGCGTTGACTAGTAAAATCCATTACTGTATTGTTTTTTACCTTTTAAACTTTTCATCCGTCTAACAAATATCATTTCAAACAGCCAATACTTAAGCGACGTCTATACACCGTCTGAACGGCAATCCCTTCAAACTGTAGGATAGAGCGAGATAGTTAGATCAAAAACCTTGGTTGTCTCGTTCTTTGTCATAGCACCGCGTTTGATCGTGCGAATGAGGCTTAATACAATCATAGACAAAACAACTATTTTTAAAGTTTAATCTTGTATCTGTTGCATAAAAGGAGCATATTTAATACTGTCTTAAATAGCTTTTGACGAAAATTTCTTTTTAAATATTATTTGAATGAAAATTGGCAGTATACATAGTTCTTAATACTATAAAAAAAATTATAGAGGGAAACTAATTCATGACATTGAACGCTAATAACGTAACCAAAATCTGTAATTATTTCATTTACATTACTTTATTTCCTCGCACTTTTAGAGAAAAGCACTATATATGCCTCGGCGGGAATAGAAATTCGTGGACTCGTCTTATTTTTTCGGACTCAGCTGCGCTTCGTCCGAAAAAATCGCTCATCCACGAATTTCCCTTTCCCGTCCTCTGCAATAATGTACTATTACTTTCCCGCCAGCTACCGGAGTAACTCGTTCCGCCGGGTTTGCCCTCGGTCAGTGCGACACCTGATCCGAAGCACATGCCCCACCCCACCGGCTATAGACAGATGTTCGAGAGGTCACCGCCTTAAAACGACAGTAGATTTAACAGCCAATGTCACACGTGATAGTCGTTATCCACTTTCTAAGAATTTAAACATTTTTAATAGGCCCGCGTGGCTGCTCGAATTCCTGACATTAAGTTAACACGTGTCACTGAATTCTTATACAAGGTGAAACAAAAATACTGGTGATCCTTATAAGGGCATAAGTGGAATCGTATTCTAATTGTGAAAAATTAAGGAAAATGAATTTATTCGCGAAAAAAAAAATGGTTTTGTATGGAGAAAACCAAAACAAAAAAAATTTTTTCGGGTACAAAAATTTTTCTCCTACTTTTTCTTGCTCGCAACACGATACCTATTATGCCCTTAAACAGATCACCGGTATTTTTGTTACACCCATTTTGATACTGCATTCGTACAAGTACTTTACAGCGCATTCTTTATAGATAAATGACAAACTTTCTCAAAACAGCTCAATAAGAAGTTAGAGTCTGTCCGGAAGTGTCGTAGAATGTATGAGCCCCCATATAAACCACGACACTTTTCTTTCCAGACAAACTCTAGGAGTAACACTTTTAACGCCCGTTTGTAGTTCTATTCTTAAACTTAGTGTTGTCGGTAAAATATCGCAAGCCATCTTTTTGTGGTGTTTCGTTCTAGTCGATTTTACAAGTATAAGCGAGCACAAATCCATGGCAGTGTGCGGGCCATGTCGAATGGTGGGCTAGATGAATTATTCCACCTCGGCCGGCCAGTCGTTGACCCACCCGCTTGTCACGCCCCTAAGGGTCTCGCTTTATCTCCTAAAATTAGTGCCATACTTTTACCGATAGAGAACGCTTTGAAAAGTTTGATGGCTTAAGAAAGTTATCTCATTTATCTCTAACAGAAGTTTCTAGAGATACGGACTTTTAGGACTGTAGATTCGAATCTTAAAGATATCCACGTATTGCAATCAAAAACGTGTTGTCTACCTGTGGCATTATATTTTAATGCAAAGTAGATAATGTGAATCATTAAAAGTCTTCCAGATAGAAAGAGAGAGGGGCAATTATGAAGAAGATTGCAGTTTATAAAATGTAGCCCATGTATGAGTAGCGTGTTGTTGTCAGGGCCCCTCAGGTTTAAGGTGTTTCAAGAATATTATCTAATCCAAACATTATCTCACCGGCCTGATCTGTTATGACGACAGATAATGCTCGTCTTCCGCGCGGCGTGTCTTGCTTACAAAGCCCTCAGGAGATAAACATATTATTATGTTTACGTTCTTTATCATATGTAATAAATGTAGCATTTTGAATAGATCAGATTTTGCTGGTATGTTAGGTTTCTCACATAAGTTTCGTTGAAAGAAAACTAAGACCCTTCCATTGAAACGACTTATAATCGTCAAACCAGTATTTGGGCTTGAGCCTTCTCCTTTTGCTATTTCAGCCCAATCAAAACTCCCCCTGCGCAAAAAAAAACATGTAAGGAGAGGATCTTAAACTTTAGTGTTGCCAGTGACAGCGGTATAAACGTCATCGCCACTTAGTGTTCCGCTCGAACAAATAAATCACGAGTGTGGCAACCTGCCGTTAGCTTGATTAATTAGCAGAAAGGGCCGCGTAGGCGCAAGACTGTTTGTGGGGAACCAATCGAGTGCGCCAGCGCCGGAACGCCCGCGCGCCGTTCACCGACCGCTTTCCACCAAGGTTACCAACTTACCATTAACAAAACGTCTTCGCAGCCTTTAACCCTGTTCTGGTTGTGTATTTTACACTCTCGCCTTGCTTTTTGTATGTCGACCACAGCATTCATATTGTCTGCAGCCTACCATCCAGTTTCAAATTCAATAAAGCACTTTTGTTATGGCCCAGAAATGAAGTAATTCTAAGTAAGTACTACTCTTTTAGAATCCACTATTAGACGAGGTCGAAGGTCTGAAGTGTATCCCCCCCCCCCCCCCCCCCCCCAAATGAGAAAGATTGTAAAACCCATCATTACAGGTGGGAGGCATTTTCCGTTTGTTGTTTCGCAAGACCGAAGAAGAATTGAGAAACTAAAACAGGATGTAAATAACCTCAAACTTCAAATCTTATTGTTGTTCTATAAACTTGTCGAGCGTAGGCAACTAACGCACACGAAGATTCTCCGAGCGTTACCGTTAAAGCGTCGTCACGGGCCCCTCACAACGCATGTTTCCCTTTCAAATTGCACCTCACACATTGAGCGTCGCTACAACCTCTTTTGTATAATCTCGGCTGTTGCGAGAAATGTATGCTGCGCTCACGTCGCAAAGCAATGAGGCCGTGGGAAGAGCACTTCACGTCGCTGCCGTAGATAGTAACGGTGATGCGCTTCTGTCTGCGGTTGTGATTTCAAGTTTATGATCGTTAGGATGTTATGTCTTAATTTGTCAGCTAAAACTCACTATCGAAAATTGCATTAGAATCCTATACCCCACGTATCTCAATAAGTATTTAGCGAATGTCATCTCTACTCAAATTTTGGTAGAGAAAACTCCGAAACCAAGAACTTAATTGCCTGTACTGTAATTATGGTTAACGAAATATATAAAGTTAGTACCTAAACAAATTGCAAGCTGTAGGCCCATCGCCTGTTAATAATTACCTTCTGCGTAGAGTGTTTGCAAAATGTCTCCGTTAAAACAAATAAAAAAAATGCAATTATAGGTTGTGGTGATATATTTTTAATTGCGGTAAACACGTTCACGCAGCCGACTGTAAAAATTCTCAACAACGGCCAGAGAAACTCGCAAAATGTACAATATAGTCGTAACAGTCCGTGATGTAACTATGCAACGTAAGCCTGCGCGGGGTTGTTGAACGGCTCCGAGTTTTATTAATAAAATGCGAGTGACGTGTATCGATGGGCACGTATCGGATCGGGCTATTTATTGATGCGCGCGCGCCGATCGCCGCGAGCGTGCGCCTGAGTCATCTTACTTAGATTGGACCAACTAGCTAAATCCGAGATTAAGCAATAAAATTGTGTAAATTATTTGATTGCTTCTATTTTATGCAGCCGATAAACGCAGAGTTTTAGGCCGATTATAATCCACATTCTACAGGCAAAATATTCATTATTGGCAAATACCTATCACAAATAAATTAGAGCTCAGGAACTGGAAGGGAACACACATATAATTGGCAAAATGTAATTGTTAATTATGTATTTCTTCTTTCAGGAACACTTCCCGAAAATCATAAAATAAATACAGTTCAACGTAAACAATAATTGGGACGAAACAAAATTCGAATCTTACAAACGTTACTTGAACAAGTTTACTTCCTTACTATTTATAATCCGTAATTGAAATGTTAACCCTCAAACGCGTATTGAAACAATGCCGAGAGGGGTCGTGTGCCGTGTGCCGGGCAGCTGCGTTCACAGCGCAGATGTTACGCGTGCAAGACGCCCGGTGTTCTACCGTACGTCTAACATATCTAGATGGACCAGTGTGATAGGGAATGTTCGGGTTCCGTGGATACAAGAGATCACAGTAAAGGGATTCAAAGGATCACGTACGGCTATTTCAGATGTTGTAACATTCGTGCTTCTATTGTTCGTCTAACATATCTAGATGGACCAGTGATAGGGAATGTTCGGGTTCCGTGGCGTGGAGACAAGAGATCAGACTAAAGGGATTCAAAGCATCACGTACGGCTATCTTCTGGTGACCTATATTATTCAGATGTTGTAACATTCGTGCTTCTATTGTTCGTCTAACATATCTAGATGAACCAGTATGAGGGAATGCTCTTCGGGTTCCGCGGATACAAGAGATATGTAAAGGAATTCAAAGCATCACGTACGGCTATTTTCTGGTGACATATATTATTCATATGTTGTAACATGCGTGCTTCTATTGTTCAACAGACAGTGCTAGCGAAAATGTAGTCTTCTTTCGTTTGAGGCCTTTATGGTGTAAACTGTCTAAAGTAGAATTCCCTATGGATACGTGTTGTTGTACCTAATAAAGAAAAATACAGGATGCTAAGGACGCTAAGGTATCAAAGGTCGAAGAGCAAATGAGTCAATCAACTTTTTATAGCGTCTGGTTGCTATGGTTACGTCCCTTGGACAACCAAAGATTTTCTATGAAATAGTATGAGGATGTCCCTCGGACAACGGGGACAGAGTAAACAACATTAAAAAGTTGACTCGCCCAAATTCATTAAGGTATGAAGTTTACGACAAAAACATGCAAATAGCAACAGGTCTATAGACCATTCGAAGTAAAGGTGCATGCTGAAATGCCTGAAATCTCTCATTTGCTTATGTACAAACAGCAACACTTTTAACTGTACATCAGTGGACCTTATTACAAAAGGCATAAGGTCCACCGATGGCCAGTTAACAGTGTGGGCGATGCTACAAAATTACAAATGTTACGGTCTTGATTTCATTAGAAATCAAATACCCTCAATACAAATTTACCAACAAGTGCCAAACCTAAATGATAATCTAAACTACATCGGAACATGTTTAAATTAAATGATCACGTTGCTGCGCTTATGTCTCGTCCGATCCCCTTTCGTCCATATCGGGTAGTGCTCTGACGTGCGGGTCCGTGACGTCAGAAACACGTGGGCGTGCGCGAGCGGGACAACACAATACGAGCAAAAGAGACGGCAACAAGGGAAGGGGGCGCGCGCGAATTGACATATTTCCACGCGCTCGATACGATCTTGAATTACATTAGTGCGGTAAAGTACCGATAGGGAAGATGCATCCATTTTATTACTAACTTGAAGATTCAGCTTCTCATAACTGAAGAATGATTGGATAAGAGCCTCAGGGTTGAAGTGATAGTTAAAAACAAGTTTACTATAAATTTAATAAGTCCGGATACTTAAAATGCTAAACAATCATGATGACTAAGAAATTGGTGCATTAGAGAATTCAAAATTCGCATTTAGATAATTAACTGGCGAAGGAGAAAATAAATACAATATTGGCTATATTTCCTTACTTAATGCTCTATGTATTGTTTCCACATACTTTCCTTACCATCGTTACCTCCAAAGGCTTACCAAGTAAGTACATGGTCTCCTTACCGACCGGTTAGTAAGGTAAGGTTAGCAGTTAACCTCGCGCGGCCGGTTGTAAACAAAGCCGAAGCGCGCGCATTTTCCGCGACGTTGCCGCTACGACTACAACGGAGCTGTCAAACGTTCTCTGTTTTTCTTTTTCGGACGTTTTCCCGGCGTTTTGTCTGCAGTGAAGGGTTCTTGCGCATTGAACTGTTTAAATTTAAAGTGTCTGTTAACCGTTATTTATGGTCGAACAAATAGATACTTACTTAAAAGAGTAAGAAAAAAAAGATAATGTTTAACGAGCGGTCTCTTAATTTTAGCTTTGTTCATTTCGTACTCTTCTAGAAGGAACAAGAAGATTATAAGACAACTTTAATTGTGATAGTTTAGCATGTTGCTTATAATTGCGGAGCCTAATCTCCCACCGCCCAACCCACATAACTTTGCAACGTGCAATCTGCTACTAAACTCTGGGACTACACGAGTTTCACATAAAAATGCGGCATTGTTCCATCCGGCACAAGATTCAGAGGTGATCCAAATAGTTCCAACCGTTTACCGAACTAACTGAACTAAGTATGTCGAACCCTCGCAGAAAACAGTAGAGTGTGGTCTCGTGTTGCACTCAGTTGCTACACATCTCGAGATCAAGCTTACGCTGGCTACTGAAACGCCTGAAAAGCAAAGGAAAATGCAAAACCAGGTTGCGTCGTGCGAGCGAGAAGGACGCCCACGTGTCGCCGTAATGTTGTCGTGCCGTCGTAGTTGCACTCGTCGATAAATCACGCCGACTCGCCGCTTGCTGCGGCCAGTCGTAAACTAACATGTTTATCGTCTGGAGCCCATTGGCTTAATATTCCTAGCGCCTCTTTAATATGTAGCTATTTCTTTCTGTGTTAGCTGTAAACATCTGAAAATTTAGTCTTTACATCAGAAATTATACAAACAAATAATATAATGGGACAGTACTTTCTAATCGACCTACCTATTCCTACAGCAAGCAATAATAATAAACTTGACCCAGTAAATATTGGAAAATTTTACAACGTATTTCACAAAAAAAAGTGCACCAGATTCCTATGGCCTGACAAAATATAAACACAACATATGACTACATACAAAAGATAACGTGGGGAAAACATAAACAAGAGAAACTTGTGCAGAGACCCCTAGAGAACATGTGTTGCCCATGCCCATTGCAATTCCCATTAAACTTCGCCAAAATCTACCATATTTGCAATTGTTGGTACTTTAAAAATAAAGAGTAATAAGTGCAGTATTTCACCTCATTCCCAGTATTTGCTATCTGATATCGGTTACCATTAGCAGCGCTCCACAAACAGCTTGATGATCGCGCGGCGATCGGCATCGGGAGGGCGGGCGTTGCGTCTGCCCGCTATCGATCCCGGCGCAAGGTCGCTCGGCGCCGCACCACGAGCATGCGACCTTGAACCTAATCATAACACTTCTTAAACTAAACGGGATAAACATCTAAATGCACCCAACTGAGGTCCGCATGCCGAGAAACCTCGAAAACTCGCGGGTTGTCAACAGATAAAACAACGCGCCCCGCAAGCCTCGCAACAGAATTGTTGGTCGGCCGAAAAACTCTTCTGCATTCGTCTGGTCACATAAACATAAACTTTCTTGCAAAGTCCCTGTGAAGTTCTCTCCCATATGTGATTGTTAACCGAAACAGCATCCTCGATCAATTGACGCGTTACCGAGCAATATTGAAGTGCATATGCATAGTATGGGCTTGGGTACAGCGCCATATCGAATTACTAGTACTAAAAATACAAAGTCCCTCTTTATGCATCATAAACTAATTTGGTAGCAAATCCTTAAAAATCCTTTGAAGAACACATGCAAGTTCTGTTATAGTCCCAGATATAGGCACGGTTCAAACCTGCGTCACCGGCAGCGGTCTCCGAAAGTCAAGTGATACGAAGAATTTTCGCGACCTGTGTGGCTAGACTTGTTACCGTCTACCGTATAAAAATCGCACTTTTTATCAGAATTGAATCCTGTGTTTGAATTCACTGCAGCAGCAGCAGCATGCACACAGGAATCACAGTTTCACGAATTCCATACGAAGCAGCGATATTTTGGGCATTCTTAGAGGTCTCAGAGCGTTCACCGCAGACTCACCGCATAATCTCGATCCATCAGATGACGTGTTACCCAACGGGAACCACCTCAATTGCCCTATCATTATTGAAGTACCGATCGATGCCGAAATCCTTGAGTCTCCGCGATGGCACGGCGCTTCGTGACTTGTACTGCTTGCCACTTCACAAAACACCTTATGCAATATAGTCTACTATAATCGGACCTCAACATTCAGAGCATCAATGCTGAGACTCTCACTGGTCGATGTTCTTGTTAGGCGTTCGTGAATAACTGGGCGACTACGGTAAGCGTACCGTTGGTTGCGTTAGCGGCCTTGGTCGCTGGTGGTAACTGCAGTGCTCTATAGCGGTATCTCTTCTACGCAACGAACGTTCCACTTGATCTACATTAAATGCCGTTACGCTAATTGTAATTTGAGGTTTCATTGTGAGATCTACGTCAATTTTTCCAGAGATTCGTTCATATCGTTTTAAAGTTTATCATTTCGTCTCTTTCTATCTTATCTAAATCTGTCTTGGTCGTGCGATGGTTGCCGTCTTGTGATATCGAATAGTTTATAATGTTCAAATGTAAACACATCAATTCTGCATGGAGAGGACTCATGTGATGTAAACTGCCCTATTTATGTTTACAAAACCACGCCTAAACAACCGCTTGCCACCGTTTACACCCGCATTATCGCTTCACTATTGATAAACCGCTCATCAAAATGGATTCAATCTATCAAACGATTTTAGTAATCGATAGCACGATAACGAGGCAAACGCGCGATAACATACGCGTGCTCTAGTTCAGTAGTCGCACCTGGAGCTAATGTCAAGGCGACTTGGAAGGCATCCAGCCGTAGGAAAAATACTCCAGACAATTATCATACCTCAACACTTGAAAACGCTCGGAATATTCCTCTGAAAAGGTCATGTACTCATGTTACGCTAGCGTTGATTACAAGGATCGGACCAAATATTATGGTCCGCGAAGAATTCAATGTCAATTATAATGTCAACGGAGCTTGCATGTGTGTCCGCGACAAACACAAGCACGTGCGAGTTCGGGCCGAGACGTCACGCGTGGCCCCGCCCCCTCAGAGCGGGACGGCTACACCGGCACGGAGTGGCAACGGCGCCCTCAGTTTTGTTTTGCGTTACACGCCGGTGATAGGCCGAGTTTGTCTTCTGATTGCAAATGCAACAACAGCTATTTCAAGCGCACCTCACTGCGATTCAATAGGGATTATATCGCTACCATTGTTGATAATTTCATGTCAGTCTTGACCTTCGATGCATGTTAATTGTTTCCATAATGCAACTCATTTAAAAAGCAAAATAGGCTAAAGAGCCAATGTTTAGTTACAGTTACCTTTTATTTACATATCATTGTCCATACTTCTTATGAACCATTAGGTTTTTCCCCGTCATAAGAATCACCATCAAAACAACTCAATGCCAAGCGATCATGCAAATGAGGGTCTTACCATTGAAGACAAAAGGCAGCCAATGTCAAGGGTATTCGCGTCATCATGTCAGTAATTGACCATATACCGGCTTATTTTGCTTGTTACTCGGATCACTTGGAAACATTAGCCGGTCAATGTTGCACTGCTAAAGTTTCGCCGCCAATGAAATTTTGCGGACAAATATCAGGGCCAAATTAGTTTTAACAATCATCCCTAATTCCGCTTCTCCAACATTGACCCATGAATCAGCTTCTCAATACTGTCTCATCATCATCACTTGACCTAGATATTGTATTTATGTTTCTTGAACTGGTTATTAAATATTACCATTTTGTTTATTTGCAGAAGGCGACCAAGGATCCTGGGAGAGCGGACTATCCTACGAGTGCCGCTCTTTGCTCTTCAAGGCCCTCCATAACCTAATCGAAAGGTAAAATAGCAATTACGACCACTTTTATTGGACTTGTACAACCAGTAACAGAAACAAAGGTTCTATAACTTTGACTTGTTTCATATCTTTGGATATTTAAGCGACTCATAAAAAAGATAGCTTGCCTCAGCTTTGGGTTACCTGCGGATGTATTTGGCAGTCGTGATGAAAATCGTTGTTGATTCATAATAATTATATCACCTGAAAGCTCACCGCTGGATGACTGCCTCTCTCAAGAATCTTCAGCCATGGTGCTTTAACCATCCGGTACAATTTTTAGGGAGGTCTGTCGTTTAGGTTTAATTTACTTTTAACATTTTTAACGTCAGTCATGTCCAATAAGTTTAAAAAGTCAGGACTAGAATCTCTAATAATCACGCTAACATGCATCTTCTTATCTTTGAACGTGCTTAAGACACGTTAGGAAGTAGGATGTCGCCTTGAGCGCGACATGTAATCGAGTAGTAATTTCTAACCAACTGACATAGAATAGCTGCAATTATTGGAACCAGTTTCGCAGCATTCTTTTACATGTATATAAAACGAGAGGCCTAACCACCTTGGTAGCTTTATAAAAAAGTCGATATCACAACGGTATTTATATCGTGTGTATCAGTATGTTCGTTTGCAAAACTCTGTATTTCTATAGCTCGACTATCTCCCGTAAGATCCTAACCAATTTGGGTGAATTCGTGTAATTAATAGTTTTTTTTTTCTATTTTAACGATCAATGTCCGATATTCGGAAAGTCACGGGTTCATCATTTCCGTATATCTATACCTAACTAAATGCAAATATAAATGACACGCGGAGTACGAGCATTTGTTGCATCTAGCTTAATGTATTTTCTGTGTATTCATCCCTAGAAAGAAACCGTAATACTTGTTGTTATGTTATACTTGTTTATGTGCAATAAAGTGATACATACATACCGTAAGAGATTGTATTTTACCAACAAGGCTAACCATTTTATGTCCCGAAGATGGATAGCCAATAGCGTCGGCTGAATTTATCGCCGGTGTCTCGCTAACGTCGTACGCGCAATTTGCGACGCTGCTACGATTGATTAGACGATCAGCTTTGGTTTGACGTTATTGATTATCTATATTATCGGATTGTCGCTCTACAGTTTTCTATTGGTCGTTTTGTATTTGGCGATCCGGGACTGTGTAATTTATCTTTTTCACATTGGGTGTCTTGTCTATAGTTAATTTTTGGTCTATTGTTTGTTAAAACCTTAATAGTCCATCTTTATGTACCATTCCTTAGCAGCAGTATTATATAGTCTTAATCCTTGTCGAAATCTTAGATATCCTACAGTCCTTTAGACATCTTGCCTACCCCAAGTTTACACTTTTCATGTACTCACTTTCCCTTATTGTTTCCGATATTTTTACGGCCTTCGTTGTTGAACGTATAATTGCATGTGACTGTACCTTATACCATTATTTGATCGCTTCCCATCGACCGCTTAAATGGTTCCCATCAACAAAAAATTACAGGGTCATAACAACTTCCATGGTGTCCCACTTTGATGATAATCTCTTCCGTGTCAAGCTGTTTGACAGCAGTTTATCGCATACAGCATTTCCTTTGTAATCGCATTTCGCGATTTTCGCGGCAATTAATCCGCACCTGGCAGCTGGTTCTGTATTCTTATTGCTTGCGCACACGCAGGTTAGTCTCGAGCGCCAGACACATATGTAGCCTCGTGACTAGTGAGAACCATGTGTAATGGGAGAGGTTTTATTATGGTATGCTTAGTGACCTGTTCGGTATGCGTTTGGAATGACAGGCGTGCGCGGACGCATCGTTCGTCGACATTGTTTCACGAAGGTCGTTGCATCGCCGGGGCGTTCTAATGTCGTTTTTTTGCTGACCGGCATATCTATTCGCAAACATGCTCACGGGTCCTTAGAGTGATCCTCAGATTTGAAAAGCTATGTGCCGGTATCCGTTACAATTTTGCGTTCTTGAGTATTCGTGCTTGTTTTCTATGGCGATACGTGGGTGATTTGAATCGCTCTGTTCTCAAACTAGCAATTAGGATATTCCTTTTGGTTCGTCTCGTAATTTTGAGCCGCGCACGCGTGACACGCGATACTGGCGGCTTTTCCTCTCGCTCTGTTTTTCGGCGTACTACGAGTTTGCGGTTTTGAATGTTTAACAATGCATTACGAAGGTGTTTCCTCATCGTATTGTGCTTTGAGTATCTTGTTTATGGCGCTTGCGTGGGTAGTGTAGCCCAGACTATTTCAAACCTCAAAAACTTCTTAAATCTTAACCGCGTTTAATACTTGTCGCTTGTGTAAACGTCTATTAGTATAAAGGGCTATAATCTATACTTCCAGTTCATATGCTGCAATAAGCTATCTAGTAGTACTTAAGACATTCAAGCAATGTTTCACTGGAATTCTCTTGAGAAAATCTCGACAGGAACATTTCACATCACATGGAATGGAATATCTCTAAAACTGAAATGTGCGTAACCATTTTCCGTCCCAGGGTGTGAGGATGAACGCCTGCTTATGAGGACATTACCATTCTCTATCTTTTAATCCCCATAATTCCTGAAAGCAATATAAATTGAAAAAGATGAATTGCACCTTTCAAATTTTTCATTTGAACAGCCAACGCTATCAGGAATATTGAGCTGTCTGAAATCCGAATTGGAAACAGATGCGCTCTGTAATTGTATGCTCTCCCGTTTATTGACATTGCACGATGGATTCGACGAATTCTTGGGAGTTTGGAAACTTAGGTATTTACTGTGCTGCTTTCAAATGTCATTGGTAAAAATCTTCTCACTTAAAAATAAAGTGGACGACCGACGACCGCCTTCATACAAACGTAGTCGCCATTTTCCTAAATGACGACATTATGGTCGTTACGGACACGACATTATGTAGAATATTTTTACACACTTTGGTTTTTAATAATTACATAACTATTTACAGCCATGCCTTAAGATTGTTTTCGTTGTTTGAAGCCTTAACAATTGACAATTTATTCACCCACTTTTTTTCTGGTCTTGTATTCTTTCTGCTGTTACTATTAAACTATCTATGTTAAAGTCTCTATTTCCTAGTTGATTCACATAAGAAATACCCATATACACAGACGAAAACACGTGTATAACACCTATTAAGGAACTCGCGACTAACTAGATCAACGCAGTTCAGTACAAGCACTAACAACGAAACACAACTGAACATAGACTTTATGTAGTCTCTATTAAGGTTCACGAACAGTCATCTAGCTGTGTCGATGGTACTTGAAGCTCCCTGGCTGCGGAATCTGGCATGAACGAAATCCGGACGGGTCGTCGACCCCGTCGGCTCCTCAAAGCAACAATGCGATGTGATGTGACCGTTTCTGTGAGCCATCGTTCACCGCGGCTCGGATCAACCAATTTATGTGTGGTCTCCGATTTTGTTGGCTTCTAAAAACATGTTGTAAGCGATTTATAATTAGTACAATCTTTTCTTTAATATGAAACTCCCTAGAGATTTGGACATGTTAAAATGTTGTATAATCATTTTTGGTCGATTCCACTCGACATGTTTCTGTCAATTTCCTACGATTCTCTTGTGGAGTGCCCATCTGCGCAACGGAGAAAATTACGTGACTTTCCCGTTTTAGGACATTATTTAAATCTGTATATTGAAGTAGTATCAACAACAATCGATAGCAACAGCGAGCGATCTTGATACGCATTTTAAAATAACCCTCCTTTGGTTTGGTGTCGCTCTGCCGTCGGATACTTCCGTACTTGCCACTAGATCAACTTATATTAGGCCTAAGTTCTCTGTTGCAACTAAATGTTCTTGAATTGGATGACATTTTACGATGCTCCCACCAATTAGAGATGCGAACGCTTGGTTTTTCTTTCGAGTTCGATCGATTGTTTTCATTAGTGGCTAATTAATCAGTATTGAATTCTGTATATCGACTGTTGAGACTCTACTGCACTTGCGATTTCAATGCTTGATTTGTTTGCTACGCTTGCCTTATATTAATAGTCATACATACGTTTATTAAAATTTGTTTCTTAATTTCGTTTCGGCTCCTTTTAGTGTTATAAATTCTTGAAGAAAATATAGTACATTACGTACCTAGGGCGTTAAAATAAAGAATGGCTCAGATCGCGGGCATTTGTGGCCCCAACCGAAGGTAAGGGCCATAAACAAGCGATCTGAGGCTTCTTTATTCGCCCGTGGTGCGTACACAATAGTACGTCTTCTCCTGGGTGTGAAGTAAGATTTGCCGCTGCGCTCGTGGGCTGCAAATCTCACTTACCGCTCAGAGTGACGTAAAAGTAGATTAACCAAACCTATGCAGTAAGTACTTCGACTACTTAGAATTTGTGTCAATTAAATTGTGGTAGGTAGATTATAGACTTGCGTAACAGCTTTTCGTCTCCTTTTCTTCAAGGCCCTGAAAGCTTCTATCTGCACTTAAATTCCAGTCGTATCGATCTTTCAACTTCGGTCCGTTGTTTGTTTCTTATGATTTTTTAACCTATTCATTACAATATTTGTATTGTACAAAAGTTCAAAGGCTATTATTACACCGTATAGGTACGAAGCTCGCCGAAATATAACACCTATTATTCGCAACAGCGCTTGACGGCCAGACGAATTATGGCGTGATGTTATCGCCAAAACAAATTTGGAATACCTCGGTACAATATGTACTAGTACTAGGTATAGGTACTTCTGTTATCTTCTGGCATCAGCGCCTGAATGTGACTTGTTTGCTTGTAGATGGTTGTGTGCCGTGAATGCTTGAGGTTTTGTGAGTTGATGGATGACAGGCTATCCAGCACTTGTTCATAATCAGTTGTCTTAATATTATATATAATGTAATGTACTTATTGTCACACTTTGAGTCAACATCTTGTTGTTAATAAATAAATCTTTGGCACTCTTGATATATTATGTTATGAGTTTATACAATCTGCGATTATTTAGTAACTTTCAAAGAGAAGAAATTTGTTTTAGTTATTCTAGATACCATCGTTTCACGCAACCACTTATCTTCTTCCATTTAATTAAAATTACCTAAGTAGGTAAATGAAAACCTAATTGCAATAAATTTTATAGCACAATATTTTCGCATATCTATATTGTTCATATTTATAAGCAGGTAGCAACTACACATTTGATTTAAAAAGTTTTAATATATAAAATACCAGTCTGCGCTATGGATATTACCAAAATATGTACCTTCCACATTCTCGTATGTCGCCACAGCATCAATCCGATTCTATTACCATCAAAATAGAGTTTAAAATCTATTGGCAGTGGTTTTTGCCAATGTCAGACCTTAGGAAGGTCGGTCCGGGACGTCTCGGGGTCGGGGACCGTGGACACGCGATGCGATCCGACTGGTACTGTCGGCGTCAAAGATATGTATACATTTGTATGCCTTATTGCATTGTAATAAGGCAAAATATTTATACATGTCTTTGTGAAGTAGAAGGCTTACAGACTTTAAAATAAGGTGCTATATTTGACATGAAATAATGTTCAGACAGGCGTAAGAAGTGCTTTTGTCAAGCAGCTGATTCATGCTTCATGCAATTTTGTGACTGGCAAGGAAATAACTGCAATGCAGTATATTGGAAATTTGGGAAAACAAAAGCTAAGTAGTCGTAAGATGGTATTAGGTATAGGTAATGTTTGAATTGCTCCGTAAGAAGTCTCGATGATAGAGAGAATGTTATAAAGCTATTAGTTTCAATAAATACCGTCTAATCTAGGGAATGCAGTACCGGTACTGTTTCATAGAACCGGGATTTTCGGTACTAGCCAATAATGGAACCGGGATTTCCCGGTAATTTCGGTACTTTCGGGAAAAATCTTCTAAAACCTCTGACGCTGATGATTTAGGTAGTAAAAATGTCATCGCGTAATGTTTTAAATAAACGCGGGCCGTCCAACCACCCGGCGCGGGCCGGTCGCCCGCCAGGCGTCAAGCTACCTGGCGCTGAGGGCAGCTACCGGATCCCGTGCTGCCCTCAGCTACGCGATCATGGCCTTAGAAGACCTTCCCTCGATTTCAAATTTATGAAGATTGGCGTTTACAGATTTTAGAAAAAACATACAGGGTGCGAGAAAAAGATAATTTTTGACAACTTTTTTTTTATGCCTTTTTATCCCATTCCTATCCAGGATCAAAAGCTTGTATGAAACCAAAAATCCGGTTAGAAAAGCCACAAATCGAGGAAAGCTTTCCCCGTACATTTGGTGTGAAAAAGAAAACTTTAATTTTTCACATGCTATTTTTTTTATGTCAATCGATCCTATTTCTGTTCAGTATCAATAGTTTCTATAGGATCAACTTACGGTAATGTACCAAAAAGCCACAAATTGAAGAACAATTTTACATACATTTACTGCTTTAAAATCCCTGTTTGATATATTAAATGCTTTTACTGTAATGAGGTCATACAGTATTATGGTCCTTTTGTCTATAGTTTACTATAGATGTTGTGATTATGTGAATGTATGAAAAAAAAAAACTTTAATTTGTGGCTTTTTAGTAAATTACCGTTAGTTGGCTCCTAGGAAACTATTGATAATGGATAGGAATGGAATCGATTGGCATAAAAAAACAACACGTGAAAAATTTAAGTTTTCATTCTGATACAAAATGTATGGGAAAAAAAAGCCCTCGATTTGTGGCTCCTCTAGCCGGATTTTTTTTTGGCCTAAACAATCTTTTGATCCTGGATAGGAATGGGATCCAATGGCTACAAAAAAAGTTATTTATTTATTTTATTTATTTAATAAAAGTAAAGTAAAGTCAGTTTGTCAAAAATGACCTATTTCTCGCACCCTGAATGTTTTTTCAAAATCTGTTAACGCAAATCCGGTAGCTGCCCTCAGCGCCAGGTAGCTTAACGCCTGGCGGGCGACCACCGCGACCACGGCCGCCGGTTGGACAGCCCGCATTTATTTAAAACATTACACGATGCAATATTTGAACTTCGAAGAATAAATGAACCCAAAAAAGGTATAATTTTTTTTCCCGAAAATCCCGAAAGTACCGGGATTTTTATTTTCCAGTCCCGGTTCTTTACACGACTCGAAATCCCGGGAATTCCCGGTATTTTCGGTTCCGGTATTTCCCGGGAGCAAACCCTAGTCTAATCTACTAAAAACATCTTGTAAGTAGACACTTTGCCTGCCGTCGACTTCAAAGTTACTTAAATTATAACCTACGTGTATGACGGGAACTGAGTACAAAACAATTCGCATAGTTAAGCATAAAAAGAACATAATAACAGTGCGCAACGCATCGCGCATACCGCGCTGCGTGATCACCTGCGTGCGCCGCGACGCGATCTAACCCACTTTAACCTCTAGCACAATAACATACCTACCTATAATATAAACTATACAATGTATTTTTAATATAGTCTACCAAGTACACAACTCTATAAGATGTCACTTAACAAAAAAACGAAAACTAAACTTTTAAACACTACCTCCTTAGAAAATGAATTCCGGGTTAAATATATCCTATGTATCTTTCCATGCGTGTCCGGTTCTTTCATTATGCTGCGTTCAAAGCAACACTATATAGGAATGTTCCTGAGACCCCGTAAAATATGTATTATGTGCGCGTACGGCGTCAAAGGGAGACCAAGGTCTAACAATAATCCGTTGCAGCGTTGTTTACATCGCTATCGATGCCGAATGCGTGGGCGCAGCACACCGGCGCGCGCAGCTCTTGAAATAAACGCCTAATTAATTATTATTAGATCATTTTGTGCTGCGTATTAATAATCGCAACCACCAGCTCTTTCGTTCATACCATGAGCGGAGCGAAAAAGGAACAAAACAAGGTCATGGTTCTTCGCAACATTTTTTAACCGACTTCAAAAAAGGAGGAGGTTCTCAATTCGACTGTTTTTTTTGTATGTATGTTACTCGATATCTCCGTGAATCGTAAACCGATTTTCAAATATTTTTTTTAATCGAACGGGTATAACCCCTAGATGGTCCCATTGTCACCAAGTCGGGGTCTGATGATGGGATCCTGGAGAAATCGAGGGAACTCTTCAACAATTATAGGCACACCTATAGTGATTTCACTATTTTTTACAGCAACTCGGCCACTTCCTCTTGGAATAGCGGATCCTAAGTGAAGTCGGTTCTTTTTTGTTTAAAATTATATCGTTATAAGCTTATAAGTGAAGTTAGGAGTTAAAGGAGCTTTCTTTCTTCAAGGTTTCTTATTCCTATATTTTCGCGTATTTATAGTATTTTACTAAAACGATTGCCAAGTGAACCAAAACTACTTCCTAGTTGCAGTTGCATACTATACGTATTTGTTATGAGAAGATTGTGTGTAATCTTTTACATAGTTGAAATATGACTAGGTAGTAGACGAGACGATGTTTTCCTTCGACGAAAACCTATTGTTAAATATTAAATCATGTTCGGTACATATTACAAGTTCTAAAAACACATTTGAGACATACATTCTACAACAATAATTTTAACAGTGGTTTCCATTGTTTTAGTAATTTTATCATGAAGTGTGTAGTGTAACAAAGACGGTAAGGTAAAACAATATTACTCATTGCGTAATTTGTACTCGCGAACGATTAATCATCAGTTTATGCTCCACAAATACTTGAGAGTAATAATGTTATATAATGTACATATATTGCAGCCTTAACCTATATATAAAGGGCCAATTTAACAGTTTTTAAGAGTTATTAGAAATCTTAAAAAGAAAATTACCGCATTATTCGTTTATTTAAGAAACTGTGTTACTTAAAGTGGGCTATTGCAACTACACAGCTCACAGCCGTGTGTCATATTAGTTAAAGTTTAAACTTCAAATTCATATCGCCAAGCGAAAAGTCCTCGTTAGAAGTTAATGCAAACTTTCCCACAATTTAGTACTACAATGAAGACTTTCCTCGCATACTAATATCAAACGAACACAATAAACTTATCTGCCCACGCAATCGACTGGTTACAACACCGTACAACGAGATAGTTTAGCTTGTATAAGGATATTGTAACGATACCCCCCGCGCACTGACTGCTAAGTAGGTATTTGTAGAGTGTACATAATGCCTTCCTTTTTTCATTGACGTGCTTTTCCTCTATTGGTTCTTAGAGTTCCGCACTAATACATTTTGATCCAAACAAAGAAAAACAAACGTTTATGTACAGTCACCGGCAATAGTATCTTCCGACACGAAGGCCGCAAAAATTTGACACGCTCTTATTTGTAGGGCTATAAGAGCGTGTCACATATTTTTGCGGCCTTCCTGTAAGAAGATATTATTACCAGTGACATGCTCGTATTGTCGTTGTTTGTTTTAAATAATAATGCTGACAGTAAGTCGCTGGCCCAATATTACAATGTTCTATGTTTCATTTTTATCTAATTGAAATTTGAACATTGTCATAGCGACACTAAGTCTAAATTTAACTACCCTGAAAATGTAACATAAAACCCTGAATTGGGCTAGCGAAGTGTCAAAGACATTCAAGTAAGTAATAAAACATTTCACTGTTCTGTAAATATTTCGAATTATTTTGTTTCTTATAACTTAAAGCAACGACTTTATCAAAAGTAATTCATGCCAGATTAGTACTTGTTTCTATTTTATTACCGGTGCAAATTCAAGATCAAGGCAACAGAGCTAACCTCGAGGTTGTACGGCATTTATTCGATACATAAATAACATTAGCATAATCCTCTGAAATATTAATAGTATTTATTAATAGCGAAAGGTTAGCATACGTCGACCAGAAATAGATAAAGGGTTAAATGCCGAAGGGTTTTAAGTACTTAGAGCTACTGTCACTTTTGCATATATAAATATATAAAACAGTTGTGTTAACTAGAGACTGGCAGACAGCCCACAGCCTAAGTGTAAGGCCTGAGTGGACGCTCGTGGCGGGGCGTGCAGCGGGGCGGGCGAGCGTCCATACACTTTGTGCAGCGTCGACTCAGGACACCAGTACGAGTGTCCTTTGTTTGACATGCACGCCGCCCGCCCCGCCCCGCTGCACGCCCCGCCACGAGCGTCCACTCAGGCCTTACACTAAGTCCTCGAAGAGAGAGCCTTAAAGGAACATAATATTCTTTGAATGTCATGGGGCCTCCAATAAGAAATTATTTTGGGGGTGAAAAAGTAGGCTGAAGTCGCGGAAGATATATTAATCGTCAGAATTGCTGTTCTTTCGTCGTTAGAAGAGACTGTTCTTTATTGTACAGTCGCCATCAGATATATCGGAGCGGCCAAGGAGGTGACAAATATCTCAAAAACAGGCGTTATTGTCAAGGCGATAAAAGTCCATGTTCAGATAATTTTGAGTACCCTGGTCGCTCCGATATATTTAATGGCGACTGTACCTGATTTTCAGAAATATTTTGTGTTTAGATTTGTTATTTATTGTTAAACGATATTATTTGTCTTTTTCAGATGTCTCCTATCCCGAGATTTCGTGAGGCTGGGCAAGTGGTTCGTGCAGCCGTACGACGGAGACGAAGAAGATGTCGGGAAAAGGTATTAGAAATATTAATATACTATACAAAATATACGTAATAAGCTCCCTCCCTCCTTTAACTGCCATAATAGGCTATGTCACCAATCTGAACCTTGACGACCCAGCCATAGTCAGTTACTACTTACTGTACTTACCCGGTATCTGGACAGGATTATGTTGATTACTCGACTGTAACGATAATGGGGTTGGCCAGTCGAAGTTATTAACAGATGCTGATGACTGACTGATGGCGCCAGCGTAGCTTGTACCCGTCAGCCCTACCAATAGTGTCAAATTCTAATTATTTGTAATAAACGGGACTTAACCGCGTATATAATTTTCAAATTACCTTCGACGTTTCGAGGACGACATTGTCCCCGTGGTCGCGAAGAAAGAAACCGTGAAAGTTTACATCAGTGTCAAATTCTGTTTTTTTTTCTGACCTGGATGGTAGCCGGGTGGCTTAAACCAAATCCCATAGAATAATTTTAGTGACAGATACAAGCTATACTGGCGCCAACTAGGCAAACTAGTTGCATTCCCATTAATTGAGGCCTGTCGATGGTTTTTCCGTAACAACCCTACATCACAAAACCATAGCACTGCAATAAAATTCCAATTGGAAAGTCATTCGCTCGACGACCCCATTGAGTTGCGGATGGAAGTACACTTTGACACAGTTTTGATAGCTGTTCTCAAATTGCGAGCGGCAGCAATGCCCGGCTTGACTTCCTATAAAGAAACGAGGATCTCTGTGTTGTGCTCGTCAAGATATCAGGGCATGACTTCGTTCCCCCTCGAACATTTTTCTATTAGGTCAAATCCTTAATACTTTAATATATACATACTTAATTATGCTGACTTTCTAGTACAGAGATGAAGTGTGAACCATTTGATAGATGTGTTATTATTTTCTATACTTGTAATATAGCGAAAAAAAGGTAAAAGAAATGTAAAATGCATGCGTAGTACAATCAGCAACACACTTAATTGACCATCTATAGACCTTATGCCGTTGCAATAGGGATTACAAATGGTCAGTTAACAGTGTTGGCGATGGTACATGATAATGTTGCGGATATCTTTATGATACATAGTCATTCTAAGTAAATAGAAGGTGACTTCGGTCTTAGAATTCAGCCATGTCAAAGACCGGAGCTGAGATATAAAAAAAGTAATGATAATGATACATCACTGAACAATTGTCGAGACAACTGAGTCATATGACTGATAGTGACATCAATCTTTGAAATGTAGCAGTGCCTTTGTTTTCATGTAGTCTCAAAAGTTATTTTCATTGTTACTTTAGCTATATTTTTTAAGCTATCCTGAGAAAATCAAGTATGGCTAAACCAGATTAGTTCAAGGACGATGAAAAAGGTTCATCTTGTATGGAAATTACGTTACAAATTATCCCGTTTTCATCCCACTAAAGCTTATTTGGAGCGATATTTATCTGGCTGGTCAACCAGAGAAGGTTTCATACGTCACGAATCAGACAATATCAAATTTGTTTCTTTCTTTTGTTTTTTTTTTAACGATCACCTAGCCTAGTCGGTAGTGACTGCCTACGAAGTAAGAGATCCTGGGTTCGAATCCTGGTCAGGGCATTTATCTGTGTGCTTATCAAAGATATTTGTTCCTGAGTTGTGTGGGATGTTTTCTATGTATTTAAGTATATATCTATATCTATCTATTATATACAGGATGACTTCTAAAACGTAATACAAGATAGTCAAACCTGAATCTATTCATGATTTTGATCAACTTTTGCTATGGGCTCAACTTTGTAAATTAAAAATAAATAAAAAACTTCCTCATACATTTTCGTCTAACTATCCTTGAACTTTTCTATGGAACAACAATTTTTTTTTAAATTTACAAAGTTGCTCCCATAGTGAAAGTTGTTCTAAATAATAAACAGATTCACTCAGGTTTCATTATCTTGCATTACGTTTTAGAAGTCACCACGTATATCGTCGCCTAGTATCCACAATACAAGCCTTATTGAGCTTACCGTGGGACTAGGTTGATTTGTGTAAGATTGTCCCATAATAATAATATTTTCGTTAATACGGAGCCGGCCATACTTCTACACTTTCCTTATCCTTATCTAATGAACACATGTTCGAGTGCGGCCGCGGGTCGGTATTATTGTTGTTATCGCCGAAGCATTTTATCGATAATATTTGCAAACAAGGTCTCATAACATTGCTCTCGGCTGCCAGATCAAATCGTGTAGCTGATTTGAATTTATGAGGCGTAAAAATGATTAATGAAGCGCCGAAAGGAAAACTAAGTAATATATTGACTACAACTTGAAGAAAGTAGAAACTATAAAATTTACTAGACGTCAGTTGAGACTGGCTACATGGATTTGTTTAACAGCTCGTTTTTTTTCTATCCTACCGACATATAACTAGGTTTTGCCTACGACTTTCCCGACGACCCTAATTAAGATATAATCATTCAATATTCCCCCTCTTTTCCTCATTTCCGTGATTAAATCTTTTCCGATTCCTGACCTTCTTCGGAACTCAAACTATCTCCGTATCAAATTTCATCTAAATAGACTCAGTTTAAGCGAAGAGTGATAACATAGACAGAGTTACATTCGCATTTATAATAATTAATAGAGATAATAATATCATATAGATCATATATTTACTTTTATCTTACATCTGCCTCATGCCTGTGCTGTATTCTAAACTTACATATCATTTTTAATTTCCAGCCCCTGGCATCTCTCCTTCTCCTTCGCGTTCTTCCTCCACGGCGAGAGCACGGTGTGCGCGTCCGTGGACGTGCGGCAACATCCCCCCGTCCGCACGCTCACCGCCAAACGGCTCGCCAAGCTCAACGGCAGAGAGAGGAGCGCCGACGCCGATAACAAGGGTGAGTACAACGCTGAGGACAGCCGTGGACGTGCGGCAACATCCCCCCGTCCGCACGCTCACCGCCAAGCGGCTCGCCAAGCTCAACGGCAGAGAGAGGAGCGCCGACGCCGATAACAAGGGTGAGTACAACGCTGAGGACACCCGTGGACGTGCGGCAACATCCCCCCGTCCGCACGCTCACCGCCAAGCGGCTCGCCAAGCTCAACGGCAGAGAGAGGAGCGCCGACGCCGATAACAAGGGTGAGTACAACGCTGAGGACACTCGTGGACGTGCGGCAACATCCCCCCGTCCGCACGCTCACCGCCAAACGGCTCGCCAAGCTCAACGGCAGAGAGAGGAGCGCCGACGCCGATAACAAGGGTGAGTACAACGCTGAGGACAGCCGTGGACGTGCGGCAACATCCCCCCGTCCGCACGCTCACCGCCAAGCGGCTCGCCAAGCTCAACGGCAGAGAGAGGAGCGCCGACGCCGATAACAAGGGTGAGTACAACGCTGAGGACACTCGTGGACGTGCGGCAACATCCCCCCGTCCGCACGCTCACCGCCAAACGGCTCGCCAAGCTCAACGGCAGAGAGAGGAGCGCCGACGCCGATGACAAGGGTGAGTACAACGCTGAGGACACCCGTGGACGTGCGGCAACATCCCCCCGTCCGCACGCTCACCGCCAAGCGGCTCGCCAAGCTCAACGGCAGAGAGAGGAGCGCCGACGCCGATAACAAGGGTGAGTACAACGCTGAGGACACCCGTGGACGTGCGGCAACATCCCCCCGTCCGCACGCTCACCGCCAAGCGGCTCGCCAAGCTCAACGGCAGAGAGAGGAGCGCCGACGCCGATAACAAGGGTGAGTACAACGCTGAGGACACTCGTGGACGTGCGGCAACATCCCCCCGTCCGCACGCTCACCGCCAAACGGCTCGCCAAGCTCAACGGCAGAGAGAGGAGCGCCGACGCCGATGACAAGGGTGAGTACAACGCTGAGGACACCCGTGGACGTGCGGCAACATCCCCCCGTCCGCACGCTCACCGCCAAGCGGCTCGCCAAGCTCAACGGCAGAGAGAGGAGCGCCGACGCCGATAACAAGGGTGAGTACAACGCTGAGGACACTCGTGGACGTGCGGCAACATCCCCCCGTCCGCACGCTCACCGCCAAGCGGCTCGCCAAGCTCAACGGCAGAGAGAGGAGCGCCGACGCCGATAACAAGGGTGAGTACAACGCTGAGGACACTCGTGGACGTGCGGCAACATCCCCCCGTCCGCACGCTCACCGCCAAACGGCTCGCCAAGCTCAACGGCAGAGAGAGGAGCGCCGACGCCGATGACAAGGGTGAGTACAACGCTGAGGACACCCGTGGACGTGCGGCAACATCCCCCCGTCCGCACGCTCACCGCCAAGCGGCTCGCCAAGCTCAACGGCAGAGAGAGGAGCGCCGACGCCGATGACAAGGGTGAGTACAACGCTGAGGACACCCGTGGACGTGCGGCAACATCCCCCCGTCCGCACGCTCACCGCCAAGCGGCTCGCCAAGCTCAACGGCAGAGAGAGGAGCGCCGACGCTGATGACAAGGGTGAGTACAACGCTGAGGACAGCCGTGGACGTGCGGCAACATCCCCCCGTCCGCACGCTCACCGCCAAGCGGCTCGCCAAGCTCAACGGCAGAGAGAGGAGCGCCGACGCCGATAACAAGGGTGAGTACACGCTGAGGACACCCGTGGACGTGCGGCAACATCCCCCCGTCCGCACACTCACCGCCAAGCGGCTCGCCAAGCTCAACGGCAGAGAGAGGAGCGCCGACGCCGATAACAAGGGTGAGAACTTGACTGTGATATGATCTCCTAATCTCGGCCTATAGCATCCTCTGAACTGAATAGTCGTTAGAAGAACTTCGACGTTTATGACAAGGATGACTATGATATGATACCATACAGCATCTAGCCTCTGGCGATTGGCATCTGTGGCCAACCTAAACGGTTGCAAAAGCCAATGTCTTTTTTCACACTGCGATAACCGTGTTCGTGGACGTGATCTAACCCTCCCGTTTGCACAGCCACTAGCAAGCATGAACAAGGGTAAGAATACTTGAGGCAATATCTTACCTAGTCTCGGTTTGCTAGTATCTGTGGGCAAGCTGAACGGTTGGAAGTTAGCTATGATTCTACAATTTATAATTTTCTTTTTATAATTTTGCAGTGATTCTGGCGCCCTTCGGCCTGGAAGGCACGGTGACGGGGCGCGATTGGAGCGACTCCGACGCGGCCACCGCGCGACTTTTGGACGCGTGGCGGCAACTCTACCCTTTGGAGCAGGGCTGCGGGGCTGTTGAGGTAAACTGGCTTTCTTATTATGCTTTGGAGTTTTAATGGGTTGAAGTTTGAAGTTGCTTGAAAGGGAAGGCGACTGTTAAAGTAATATTCTCTACGATGGCTTATAAGACATGATTAATTAGTGTGGTTGGAAATAGTGTTTTGCGATAGGGATTTCGTGTGTTTTGAATATAAAGCTTTTTTTGTATCTTTCAATAATTATGGGGTAAACGCTGCTAGGTTCGTGTGTTTTGTTAGCGGGGCGCAATCGCCTCTGGCGCCGCGTTCATAACTTGTATCGCTCTCTTGAAAGGCTATTGTCTCTGTTTGCGCGGGCGCGGCGCACCGGTGCGGCAATGCGCGAGTCGCTCGCGCCGCGCTCACAAAACACGCGAATTTGATGGCGCCTTAAGAGAGCAATGAGAAATCTTTTGAATTGTACAAGATTTGATGTTATACTGAATCTAGAATTAGCTTTAACTGCCGTTCTCCAATTAGTAGCGGTTGTTTGTAATCTCTTGTCCCTCCGTCAGGTGGTGTGCGGCGGCGTGCGCATGCGCTACCCGCTCCCCTACGTGCTGGTGACGGGCATGGAGCCGCCGCCCGCGCCGCCGCCCTCCGCCGCGCCGCTCGCCGCGCGCGCGCAGCACGCGCTCACCACGCCCAAGCCGCACCTGGTACACACACCCTCCGTCCCTCCCCCCCTCACACACACACACACACCATTACACACAATACCCACCCAGTCAACACTGCGATCCATACAACTCGGCAACCGTACAATTGAAACATTATTAAAGCATGTCACGCGAGCGAAAAAACCACTTATAGACACCGCTCACTCTGTCACCCGCGAACCACAAAACGACTATCAATTTGAAAGATCTTTAACCCTTTGACCGCCAAAGCCGTCATATCACGCGCACGGAAAGCCGTACCGTCAGCGCCAGGACGTGATATCACGTCCAAAGTATAACCGGTTTGGCTTGCTCGCGCGCGCTAGCGCTGAGGGCATGGTTTTTTCCGTCCGATGCTTGGCGTTCGAAAGGTTAAACGGCGCGCATTTTATAGTCGAATCATTAAACCTTATCTTCGATTTACGCCGTACACTATGCACAGCTTGTAAAAAAATAACTACAAGAAACAATGACAAATAAACACTATTGAACTAAAATGTAAAGTATATAGAATTATAATCACTTACATAAAGACTTTTATATTTAAAGTCATTGATAGACTTGCTTATCGGAAGTAGGAAACAAACGTATTTCAAAATCATTAATGCGTTTGAGTATACTTCCTATAATATTTAAGAAGTAAAATAAAAAGGCACAAATGACATTTTATATAGAAATTGAAATGTCATCTAATTTACTTCTAACAAACACTTAGAAAAAAAACCTTGTGACTTTAACAAAAAAAAAACTGCGCGCGCCAACCCGCGTGCCAAGCGTGGCACGTATGGCAAACCCCCCCTCCCCCCCCTTTTAAAGGGGAGGCCTATGTTCAGCAGTGGACGTCTTATGGCTGAGATGATGATGAAACACTTAGGGCCGGTTGCACCAAACCATCTGTGAACATCATCGTGAAAATAACTCTTATGAGAAGTTTGACAATTCTGTATTGAAAGACAGCTACACCGCCATAATTAACGTTAACCATTTCGTTAATTGTGTATAATACAATCGTCCCTTACCGTATTGCACGTACTATAGTATCCGCAGAATTAAGTGGCGACAGAATTCATAATGCTGTCTCCTTCTCTCTTGCAGTGGCCTGTCAAATGTGAAAGAGAAGTTTTATGACCTCAGTCGCCACTTAATTCTGCGGATACTATTATAAAATTATGACATTATAACCACAATTTCACACAACTTATGACATACCAATTTGAACTTTACATCTAACGGTTTTAAGTAATATTTCCTTCAAACTTTGCAGCCTGCAGACGTGTGCTACGCCGACTCCGGCGACAAGGGCGAAGACTTCGTCGATCCCACCAGAAAAACCCCCTGTACCTGCGCCAAGTACGTACCGCTTCGAAACAACTCATTATACTAGTCCTTATATTCTTAGGACTATCACTAGTCAGTTAATTCTGTCAACCTTGACTAGAACCATAGACTTAAACATATAATAGTCGGCCATAGTCGTAGAACTTATTGAGGCTCCAAGTTTTTAGCGCCATCTAGTCCAGAGCGACCTAAAGATGTAAGAGCCAAAATGTAAGAGGAAATGTCACCTGCTCTGCTACTCCATCTAGTAACGACTAGCGTACTAAAGCAGGTGACATTCTCTCTTACATTTCGGCTATCTTTAGGTCGCTCTGGACTAGCGCTTATGGCGATAAAAATGTGGAGCCTCAAAAAGCTCTACGACTATGGCCGTCTATTATACGCAACGCACTGCATACATTCAGTAAAGAAAAATATACTTTATTGTTTTTGAAATATGGTTGGTTTTACTAGAATGTTTGCAGTTTTGATACTTGATTTGTCCGAATGCAGATGTAATGACGTATGTCTTTTTCGTCTGCGCGTTGTATTTGTCGGATATATGCGCTACAAAACCATACAATCCTGATATAAAGCACTGTAAAAAAATCCGAGTCTCTTTGTGCCATTACGAGGCAAGATACTGTGGTTTAAATAACAGATCAAAATCGGGTTTAAATAACAGATCAAAATCGATTGTAAATTTTGTATTGTCGATTGGAAAATAGCGGTAAATTATATGATGTAAAAAATGCCTTTTTTTTAAATATTCACTTTATTGAATATCTTGGACAAAATCGGAAGTTAGCGTTAGTAGCGCATATATTATAATTAATTTATTATTAAAATAATAAGTAGATAGGAGCAGTAAATAGCTGTAGCTCTACTTTGTGTGTTATGCATTTTTATACGTTTGTATTTATATGAAAACGATCACATATATATTTATATAGTTTATTAAAATGCATTGAATGAATAAGCTCTGTCGTTTACGGTCGATAAGACCTTAAGTACATATAATTAAATACGGTTGAAATTGTCCGTGAGCGACGACACGCAATGGAGCTGATAATGTAGTTGGCGTGTAGATATCTAGGTAGATGTTATGTATGTGAATGTTCTATATTATTAGTTTCTATTGTCGTACAGTCGCCATTAAATATATCGGAGCGGCTAGGGTACTCGAAAATATCTGAACATGCACTTTATCTCTTGACGATAGAGGCGTTGTTCAGATATTTATGACCTGGACGCTCCCATATATCTAATGGCGAGTGTACTATGGATTTGTATGACCAAAAATATACATTTGAATTTTTTTACATGACATTTGTGGTCGATAAATTAATATGTAATGAGACATATTTTTGCATGGTTTTACGAATCCAAAGTATGTTTAGTGTAGTGATATAACCGTAGAGGGCCGCTGCTTCGCCTATATACATCGCGTTTTTATGGCTTTGAAATTGGCTGAATGTCTTAAAGAAGTAGATTTCTTAAATTAGAATACTTTACCAGAACGGAATGCAGTCCTAAAATTGCTATAGTGAAACCAAGACTTCATTTTTGGGTCTATCTGGCGTACTTTAGCTAAAACTAATCGGTACGTGTCAGTTCTTTTATATGAAAAGTACACTTCGCTAATATTAAAATGGGGATGGTGTCTAAAAATAGTTGCTTCAGTGGGATAATTTAAGAAAGGTTCGGCAAATATTACACCTATATAAACTAAGCTTTTCGGCTATCGGTTGTAAATACACAGGGGTTTTAAAGGGATTTGGAATAGCTGGAGCTACATATTAGGCAAGGTCACGCGCGGTGAGCCAGACATACTTAAATTCGGGAGCTAGCATCCATATCAACGGTAGGAGTATGTATAGGCTGTGTTCCAAATCACGCTAATGACGCTTACAGTGCTGTCGCCCAGTCAGAATCAGCGCACTCAAGACCGCGTGATGTTTTGTTTCGTACCGTTATGAGCAGTCTGAGCGCCGTGAGCCTGATTCGGAACACAAAGCCAACGTTAACTTGACGTTTGCGCTCAAGGTGCTTACGCCCGGGAGTATGAACACCGCGACGTGTAAGCGCTACGAGCGTGTACCGGTTTGGTAGGTCGCGCGCATAGTTTCGAGCGTGGTGCGGGTAGGCATAGGCATAGGCAAGCATGTAAGTGCTGCTGCTAGCGTGTAGCGTGCTGCAGGTGGCGGCGCCGCCGCGCGCCGCGCCCGCCGCCCTTCCACCGCCGCCACGACACCGCCGCCCGAGCGCGTCGCCCCCCGTGAGTACCGCGAGCCACGCGCCACACACACTACAGGGCACTGAGGCGTTCCCTTGTGACTAGCGCGGACTAAGATTAATGCCATCTTTGATACAACTATCACAGATATATACTAGTAAAAATTGGTGTACAGTTTTATTTCTTACTGTACCTAGTGGATAGCATTGTCATTTAAATTATAGAAGCATACCAAATTTCAGCTCAATTAGACACCGGGAAGTGGTTGAAATGTAACTTAGAAAATTTGAAGGGGGTCATGCTAAATATAAATGTGTATAAAAGACCACAGGTCTGAGAAACAGTGTATGTAATTCCCTTTTGACATATAATTATACATTGCACCTTATTGGTATAGTTAAAAGCCTAATATTAAATCATTATCAAGGTAACGCCTCAGTTATAACAGATTCTTAATCCAACATATGACAAGTGTACTGTAGAAATATTGATCACAGATTCCAATACAGTTACAATACTCCAGAACTAAGACGGAATCTTGTTAATATTCCTACTGTACCACGTCTCAACTAAAAGATTAGTCACGGCCTAAAAAACAGGGTAACACTGTAACAAACACATAATCATATCATTGTCAATGTGTTACGGCACAAACATTGGAAACGATTCGAAGCTTATGGAAGGAATGGCAAGCCATTGAATGCAATGCTTTCATTATGCATGTAGATATTCGAAATTAGAACCGAACGTGGCAGTAGTGTAAAGTAGATCTTTTTTTTTTTCTTCAAAATACAGTCCGTGAGCTTTAAGAACCTTCGAGAATCGGCGATGACACACGAAAGTACTATTGCTGTTCTGCTTTTTCATGTGTCACTGTTGATACCCGATGTCTCTTTCTAAAACCCGAAGGTTCTTTTTAGAGCTCACTGACTGTCATCGAAAGTGTAGTCATAATAATAGTCTTGATAGACAAAAGTAACTGAACTTTTTCCACTGCCACGGTTGGTTGTACAGACAATATATTTTTCCTAATATTGCATTGTAGAAATATTGCATGATATTTACTTATGGAATGTCATAAATTGCATGTTTTGTGTCTTTGTGTCGATCGATATCGTTATTACTTATTACCCACATTTTTAATGTAAGAGAATAAATACCGTCGAATGCTACAACTTTGCCTACGATGCTCAACTTTGCCTGGCTTGAAAAACATGGTTTTCAAAACCGTTTTCTTCACCAAACAGCTACCGTAAAACCACCCAACGATAGTCTAGTACTACAACTATGATCCACAGCTTCAATACGTAATTATCTACAAATCAATCCAAATCTTCTATTTAGTTTTGTTAAAAAAACATATATTTAGAAAATTAAACGCATCATTTAAATAAAAGTAACATCTAATCGTAGATATTCGAGTCAGTTTTGGACCATAGTTAGGAGTTTTTGGACTATAGTTGTGTAGTTTTACTATGTCTTATCACTGAGATTGAATAAAGGCGGCCATCTCAGGAACAAGATATAAATAGCTGTTTGGTGAAGAAAACCATATTTTTCAAGCCAGGCAAAGTTGAGCACCGTAGGCTAAGTTGTAGCAGTTGACGGCATTCGCTTCAATTTAAGATGTTTATGCGATTAATATGTGTAGGTACACGACCTTTGGGATTAAGGGCGTGTAGTGTGTACGCATATTCTAGAGATCTTATAAATATCATGTTTCATGTTTAATACGAGATGACAATTGGAACCTATTATCTCGCTAAAAATAATCACAATACACTAAGACAAATACTAATTAACATTTTTGCACATAATGGAAGATACATTTGGGACAACATTCTCGTGATTTGTCACAAATTGTTAAACATTCTTCTTCCTATATTAATATGAAGATCTCTGTGCGATACTTTCTAAGACTAAAGGTGTTGCTTCGTTCCCCTTCACACATTTAAATGTATACAGGGTGTCCCAGAAATCGACGTCAAGCCGTGAATGGATGATAGACCAAGTTATTTACTAGAATATTCACGCCCTGATCTCTTAACTTATAGTAAATTTTTAAAGTGACCATAATTTTTGAAGAACATGTGATAGAATTTTTTTTTGTATTTTTCTAATAACTGTTATAACTTGGCCTATCATCCATTCAAGGCTTGACGTCGATTTCTGGGACACTCTGTATGTATACAGTCGCCGTCAGATATATCGGAGCGGCCAAGGTGGTCACAAATATCTGAACAACGCCTCTATTGTCAAGGCGATAAAGTGCATGCTCAGATATATTTCAGTACCTTAACCGCTCCGGTATATTTAATGGTGACTGTACGTCACGGTTATTAATTGTTGAGCCTTTTACAGTTCAAGTTATTATATTCTTTAATACTTGCTCTATAAAATGTCCAATGTATAGTGAACCCTAATTAACTCGACAATTAAAGCCTGTGATCGTATACAATATTGGTTCGAAATTGCATAATAACATCTACCTTTCATATCGAGGCTTCGAGGAAGAGTGTTCATGAGCCACGGATTCCATTGTGACGTACATTGCATTTTGTTCATGGATTCATTTTGTGTCAATTGTCTTTTTATCATGAGTTTTGTGAAGCATAAAATATAGATGATTTATACGATAAAAGGGGGTTTGGAAGCGAAATGTTAGAAGTGCTGTGAAAAAAAATGAAGTTATTCATATTGGGTTTATCTTTAATTTGGTAAATTTTATGTTATTTCTATTTAGAAACATGATATTTTTCGATCGTAATGAGGAAAAAACGTGTCCCCAACTAGTCATATACTTAGTTTTCGTTACTTTCATTCTGTTATTGCCATATAAGAAGATTACGAATGGCAACCGAGTGGAAAAAAAATCAAACACTTTTTTGCTCTTCACAGAATTGAAACGAAAACTCGTGGTTCTGAGTAGGCAGTTATCAAAAAAATTAAAATTAAGTAAAATCACATTTTGAATTTCAAATTTACTTCATTATTTAGACGGGCATTTGAATCAGATGCATTTCGCTTCCATTACTATATAACATTGGTACAAGTAGTTGTGTAAGCGCTACAACTTGTGTGTTTGTGTGTGTTGCAGAGGCGGCGGCTTGTGCGCGGCGGCGGCGTCGCCGGGCTCGTGCGGCGGCGGCTCGCCGGCCGCGGCGGTCTCCGCGCCCTCCTCGGCCGGCGCGCCGCACGGCTCCCCGCACCCGCACACGCAGCCGCAGCAGACGCTGCTCACGCACCAGGTGAGGCACCAGGCCGTGCTGGTACTGGTACTCTACCTCGGAATAAGAACTGGCGATTCTTGCAAACGAGTGGACCAGTATAACAAGACCTTTAGACCATCTGGTTCCAGGATCACCTGCTCAATTCTGCTTTGGTACAATTCCAACAAATTTCATGAAGATCATAAAAATGCTACTGAAATTTTTGCGAAACAATTCCTCCCATCATCATCCGAACAATCGCTGCGCCCGCTCGAACGATACTATGTCCCGAGGGTGGTATTTTTAACCGATTTCAATTAAAAATAATCAAGATTGCGTAGGTGGTTCTCAATTCATTGGGATCTTTGTTCTCAACCGACTTCAAGATTTCGAAGAATTAAAGTAGCTCAAACATGTGCTCTTGGGAAGATGGAGTATATAACATAAGTGGAGTCGTTTCTCTTTTGTTTAAAATGACGTTTATTTGACTCTTCTGTTGGTCCCCCAGAGCGCGCTGCCGCCGACGACGCTGCACACGCCGGCGCCCACGCCGGAGACGCACGCGCCGCCCACGCCCGCGCCGCCCTCCGCGCCGCCGCCCACCAAGCTCTATAACCAGGTAACCCCACACTTGCAAAAAGCAGAATTTCAAAAAAAAATTGGTTAAAAAAAAGCTAAAATTATTTACCTACAATAATTTAATTTCCCATTTTAAAAAATATAAAAATTACCGATATATCGTTCCCAAAAAACATACACTTGAGAAATGTGTAACCTTAATTGTATCCCACAGGGCGATTCCCCGCGCGACGCGTCGCAAGCCACCAACGCGTCGCCCGTGCCCGTCGAGCTCCTCAAGCGGCCCGTACTGCCGCGCGGCGAGACGCGCGTCGACCCGCTCGAAGACGAACACTCACTACACATGCTGTATGACTACACCACCGTGCATGCTTGGTAAGGAGACTCACAGTACTGCGGTTACCGCATGCGGCGACGGTGTGCGAGCGAGATAGCACTCTACATGCGTATAGCACTGTCTCGTTCTACCATCCGGTTGCAGCGCCTTGCGTAAGGTTTTATAACGAAACGATTTGGTGTGATGGATGAAGGCTTGGTATAATTGGAAGCACGTTGGAAACAATCCAGAGGGCTTTGATCCCATGGTCTCCAGAATGCTTTACAGTAAAAATTTTCATTGTAATGTGCATTTGTGTCCGATTTGTGATATGTCGGAACAACTTTTCTACCTCTCTGACCATAGACATACCATAGCATAAAAGCGAACCTTCAGTAAGTGTGGCAGAGAAAGCGCTATTCGTCACAGTCTGGCTTTAAGTTGTTGCCTACTACTAAAAGATCCTTAGGACGCCTACTACGATAGATCTTTTACTCCCCGCCAAAACTTGGTGGGCAACAACGTAAGCTAAATTGCGTATGTTTTCATGGTATGCTGTCAGCCATTTATTTGAAACGTGTTTTCTAAAACGCCGCGTTGCGTATGTTCCTTCTTGGGCGCAGACTTCAAGGCCTTTTTATCTTTCGATATGTAACTACCTTTAACCTTTTAACCTTCCGTCTGAAACAGAGGTCTCGTATGTCTAAAATGGATTATATTTAAACAATAAACCATGAACAGAGACTAGAGGTATAGACGGCCACAGCCTAAGACTACTGCCTAAGCTGCTGTACTATATAAGTTATTCTATGCTATGAATTTATTTAAGACAATCAAGTACTGATTCTACATTGTCCTGCCATAAATATTAGTATAAACTTGCATATTCAGAAAATAAATTGCTCCCAAACATTGGCTTTAAAAAAGTCCCAAGAACAACATTTGACCTAAAAATTATAAGTATGAATTTTTGCAAACTAATTTATGTGTCTGAGATGTTTCCATGTTCACCGCTAACCTATGGCTTGCAGGTAAACTGTAGTATTTCTTGACACTTGAATTATTTTATGAAAATTTATCGTTTCATTTTGAACCTTCACCTTCATTTTGAGTATATTTTTGAGGTAACTATATCATCACTGTCGTGCCAAAAGTGAAGATAATTTAAAAGTGAATTAATTCAGAGTTTTATGCACTTTGAGTTAGAGTTTATTTTTACGATATATAATCACTTCAATATATCTTCATCAATTAAAAACGTGTCGTTTTATTTAGAGCCTTATGTACTTTGATTTAGAGTTAATATTTGCGAGATCCCACCATGGGCGCGTCAAGAGTTAAGGCAACTTGACGTGAATCTAGGGCTCGCAACATTACGTTACCAATGTGCGCATCAACATTTCCTTAGTTTGAATTTGTTGTGTTCTTCATTTGGGTACATTAAATTTGGAATCAACATAAATCGGTTAGGTATATCAGTCTAATACGTAAGAATTCCCTGCATGCAGTAATTTAGCTTGCTAAGTATGTCGTCAGACAGAGACACAAAACACACACCATAGACAAAGGACAGCTAGAGATCGAACGTATTGACGTCATTCTATTGGCATAAGATTCCGAAAACATCATACAATGACGTCCATCCGTTCGATCTGTGGTCATTATAATATGAACATATACATAAAAAAAAACAGCAAACCGAATGCAGAACCTCCTTCCTCAATGGAATTGAAGTCGGTTAAAAATAACAATCAAAAGCCGTTACATTCTATTTTTTGGTGGTCACATTACACTATTATAATAGACTACTATTATCCTTTTTGGTATAATTTGTCTAAGTAGCAGTGGCGAGGCGATTTCAATAGGCTTTCTTTTAAGACAATCTTTGACTTTAAAACAGTAAGCCTAATCATCTCCGACGTATTCCCGGTTATGTAGGTATGTGCCAGGCCACTGCTGTGCAGTTGTTAATTTAGTTAGAATCTCTGCTAAATATGAATATTTCCCCAGGCTGGAGCACCCAGTGAAGAGGTTCAAGAGCGACGAGAACACGTTCCGGGAGGAGCTGGCGCTCGGCAGCACGGGCGGCGACCTGTACGCCGGCCACGACCACACGCGCATGGCCGTCATGCCCGACCACGCGGACGCCAAGCACGACCATGTAAGTTACAGCCACGACTATATATCTACCGACCAGTGAGGAGGTTCAAGAGCGACCAGAACATGTTCCTAAATCCAATAACAATCAGCCAAAACGCCCAAAAGTCCATTAGAAGAAAAAAAATCAGCCAAAATACTTCCAAAAACTTAAAAAAACATTTACCTTCCAGGATGACGCAGCATACAAGAACCTGTACACGTCAGACGGCCTCTGTCCCACGCTGAAAGACCTCGACCAGATCTTCGAGAACTCTGACGACGCGGCCAGCGGGGATGAGACGGTAAGACTTGTGAGTGTGCACCCTTATTTACTACTCCTTAAGGCTTCACGGCCAAGCGATATTCACACCTATTGTTAAGCTGTTAGAGATGCTATGTCAGGGTCGCCATGTGATGTTGGAATTAACGGGAACTACTGTTTTACGATTTATAATATAATTAAAGTTACCTTATATAGGAACTACATGAGTGTCAGTGTGGTGTAGCACACACTATAAAGACGATTATACATTGTTTTAACGATGGTGTTCATGTGAAAGTGTAAATATCGCGTGGTCTAAAAACGGCGTACATGTTGTCTTGTCCATAATCCCTTTTATTTACTATAAGCAAGATTTTCTGTCTATACTGAAGTTTAAGTTACAAACATGAATAGCGTCGTTCGCTATTCATTACATAAACTAACTATATTTATTTTAGTTAAGCTATTTGATAGCTTTTGGTAATTCAAAAAAAGGTGTTGTAACTGGTCTCTACTCCCATAAAAATATTCTTTGGGCGTTCGATACAAAAAATAGAACTTCGTATGTGTATTCTTTCTTCTTTTCGAGGTTGAATTAAAACAACCATTTTTTTTGCAAGAAGCAATAATCTTAATTTTACTTTCATCTTTTTCTATGCTGTCGACGAAAAATCGCAATATAATTGAAATTATCACACATCATAACAGTGTACATTATTTTTCATGACCCATGATGCATGGTGTCAAAAAGGATGGATCATAAGAAGCAACAAAACAAGGTTTCCACAACGTCTAACGAGCCGTGAGCGAGCTCTGAAGAATTTGGCGGGTGTACGACGATAATTGCTAACGTGTTTTCAAGGTGCGCAATGCGCCTATGCCACATATAAATCCTGCTTTAAAACTCTTCAGAGTTTACTCGCGGCGTATTCAGTCGCTAATTACGTAATTCGATCGCAGCTCCAAGTACAAACGCCGCCGGACTCGAACAAGTCGTTCGAGGAGACGCGCGGGCGCATGGTGCGGGCCGAGGAGCTCAGCAAGATGTTCCCCACGCCGCCGTCGCTGGAGCCGCACGCCGCGCCCTCGCCCGGCTTCACGCTCGACCTCGAGCCCCTGCGGCACGCGCACGCGCACACGCATCCGCACCTCACGCCGCATGCCACGCCCCCTCATGAGCCTATTGAGGTGAGTTCACTACTGGTTCTATAGTATAGTACCGTCGGTAAATATACGCGAAAGCGGGGGGTTTAGATTACGTAATCAATTTCTAAATATTCTTTACATCACTCTAGGCGGTAAGTGAGATTTGCCGCCCAAGGGCGTAGCGGCAAACCTCACTTCACACCCAGGAGAAGACGTAAAATTGTGTACGCACCACAGGCGGTAATAAACCTAAATCTGAAACAAATGCCCACAATCTGACCCGTTCTTTATTTTACCGCCCTAGGTACGTAATGTACTATTACCGTTGTGTTTTTTTAATACCTGTCTTAATTCCCCAGGACTGGTCGTACGTGTTCAAACCGCCCACCGTGTACAAGTGCGTGGGCTCGTCCAAGTACGCGCCGCTGGCCGCGCTGCCGTCCGCGTCGCTGCCGCCCGTCACGCTGCCGCCGCACGCCGTGTACCGGCCGCGCTGGCAGCAGGACAAGCGCGAGGACAAGGAGCCCGTGCAGACAGGTAACGTGCCACGTGTACACTTGTACACGCACTTGCGTGGGCTCGTCGCTAGTACGGATAAATATTTTAAAAATTAACTCCTTGCACATTTGCAAGATCTTGAAATCAAACTCGACCTACTAGTTGCTGGTAGGTAGTAGAAATATAGTACAAGCTGAACTAAGCCGACCCTTCTTTTCGTCACGCAACAACAATCGTGCCAAGCGGCGTTGCTCGAGATTAAAGTGCAGACTTAAAACTCTTACCGTCTGTAGTATTTAATATCCTTTGTTTGTGCAGGAACGAAACGGGCGGCTTCCCCCGCGGCGTCGCCGGCCGACGCGCGGCCAGCGCCGGCGAGCTCGGCGCCCGCGGCCGGGGCGCCGGCGCCCGGGGCGACGGTGGCGGCGCCCGGCTCGGCGCCCGCCGCGTCCCCGGCGCGCTCGCGGGCGCCCTCGCCGCCGTCGCCCGCCACGCCGCGCGCCGCGTGCAAGGCGTGCCCGCTGCTGCTGAACGTGCTGCTGGCCGACACCGTGCTCAACGTGTTCCGCGACCACAACTTCGACAGCTGCACGCTGTGCGTCTGCAACGCGGGGCCCAAGGTTAGTCTCACATATAACGCCCACTGTATTGGCTGCCCGTTGGCTCAATGTAAAAAAGAAACAAACGGGTGGTGGTTAAAATTTATCATCATAAATTAAGGCCGTTCCTCGATTCGGACAAGCCACGCCCATCCATTAGAGACACGTTTATGGCTCCCGTGCACGAAAGAAAGAGATGCAGCGCTCTTAAGGATCAGACTTTTTGACTAAAATGCGATAAATAAGCGAATCTATAAAGTTTTGTCTAATTTCATTTCTGTGACTTTTTAGATAAACCAGAATACCATATTTTTTACTTAGTTATATTGCTTCATCTCTTATAGTTTACGTAAGCTAAGAAAAATAAGGGGGAAAAGGACCCAACTTCGGATTTTTTTTCCATCGAGGCAACTTTCAGTAATCGTGTTTCGGCTTGTGCCATAAACAAGAGTATATAGTCTAGTAATATATATTCGAAAATAAATTCAGTCCCTTTTCCCGTTTAGTCAATAGAGGGTTTGAAAAAAACCTATATTTTTCAAAGTAGCCCCTTAATGTCGCACGATGAGCGAAATTCAACCGAATGCAAATAACATGTTTTTAATCGAACGAGCGGAGCGATAGCAAAGCTAGTCCTTACAAAATGCTGATACTAAATATGTGTATTATGCATGTATTATTCATATAACCCTTGAATCGCTCTATATATCTATTTAAAAAAACGCATCAAAATCCATTGTGTAGTTTTAAATATCAAAGCATACAAAGGGACGGACAGATAGCGGAAAGCGTCTTTGTTTTATACTATGTACTGATTATATATGTATAGACAATTTACTAGCACGGTCGGTAAAATTATGCAAACTCGTGAAATATAATAATTGGTTTCTATTTTAGGTTGTCGGCAATATCCGAGGCGCAGACGCATCCACGTACCTCCCGGAGACGGCGGACGCGGCCGACGACGACCCCGGCCGCTGCACGTGCGGCTTCAGCGCCGTCGTCAACCGGCGGCTCGCGCACAAAGCAGGGCTCTTCTACGAGGTTAGTGGGGCAGGGCCGCCATGTAACACCATTCAAAACTATATCAACTATTTTGTTTAGAAGATTATGAGTAAAATTGTTAACACTATGATTAATATCTGCAGGATGAGATGGAGATCACGGGCATAGCAGAAATCCCCTTACGGAGTAGCACGCGGAGCCTGGGCGCGGTGGCGGGCGCCGTGCTGGGCATGTGCGCGGCGCTGGGCGGCGGCCGCGCCTCCGCGCTCTCCCGCGCCGCGCGCCACGCCGCCAGGGAGCGCCACGACCAGAACGACATCAACCTGCTCGAGTGAGTACACACATAGCACGCGGAGCCTGGGCGCGGTGGCGGGCGCCGTGCTGGGCATGTGCGCGGCGCTGGGCGGCGGCCGCGCCTCCGCGCTCTCCCGCGCCGCGCGCCACGCCGCCAGGGAGCGCCACGACCAGAACGACATCAACCTGCTCGAGTGAGTACACACATAGCACGCGGAGCCTGGGCGCGGTGGCGGGCGCCGTGCTGGGCATGTGCGCGGCGCTGGGCGGCGGCCGCGCCTCCGCGCTCTCCCGCGCCGCGCGCCACGCCGCCAGGGAGCGCCACGACCAGAACGACATCAACCTGCTCGAGTGAGTACACACATAGCACGCGGAGCCTGGGCGCGGTGGCGGGCGCCGTGCTGGGCATGTGCGCGGCGCTGGGCGGCGGCCGCGCCTCCGCGCTCTCCCGCGCCGCGCGCCACGCCGCCAGGGAGCGCCACGACCAGAACGACATCAACCTGCTCGAGTGAGTACACACATAGCACGCGGAGCCTGGGCGCGGTGGCGGGCGCCGTGCTGGGCATGTGCGCGGCGCTGGGCGGCGGCCGCGCCTCCGCGCTCTCCCGCGCCGCGCGCCACGCCGCCAGGGAGCGCCACGACCAGAACGACATCAACCTGCTCGAGTGAGTACACACATAGCACGCGGAGCCTGGGCGCGGTGGCGGGCGCCGTGCTGGGCATGTGCGCGGCGCTGGGCGGCGGCCGCGCCTCCGCGCTCTCCCGCGCCGCGCGCCACGCCGCCAGGGAGCGCCACGACCAGAACGACATCAACCTGCTCGAGTGAGTACACACATAGCACGCGGAGCCTGGGCGCGGTGGCGGGCGCCGTGCTGGGCATGTGCGCGGCGCTGGGCGGCGGCCGCGCCTCCGCGCTCTCCCGCGCCGCGCGCCACGCCGCCAGGGAGCGCCACGACCAGAACGACATCAACCTGCTCGAGTGAGTACACACATAGCACGCGGAGCCTGGGCGCGGTGGCGGGCGCCGTGCTGGGCATGTGCGCGGCGCTGGGCGGCGGCCGCGCCTCCGCGCTCTCCCGCGCCGCGCGCCACGCCGCCAGGGAGCGCCACGACCAGAACGACATCAACCTGCTCGAGTGAGTACACACATAGCACGCGGAGCCTGGGCGCGGTGGCGGGCGCCGTGCTGGGCATGTGCGCGGCGCTGGGCGGCGGCCGCGCCTCCGCGCTCTCCCGCGCCGCGCGCCACGCCGCCAGGGAGCGCCACGACCAGAACGACATCAACCTGCTCGAGTGAGTACACACATAGCACGCGGAGCCTGGGCGCGGTGGCGGGCGCCGTGCTGGGCATGTGCGCGGCGCTGGGCGGCGGCCGCGCCTCCGCGCTCTCCCGCGCCGCGCGCCACGCCGCCAGGGAGCGCCACGACCAGAACGACATCAACCTGCTCGAGTGAGTACACACATAGCACGCGGAGCCTGGGCGCGGTGGCGGGCGCCGTGCTGGGCATGTGCGCGGCGCTGGGCGGCGGCCGCGCCTCCGCGCTCTCCCGCGCCGCGCGCCACGCCGCCAGGGAGCGCCACGACCAGAACGACATCAACCTGCTCGAGTGAGTACACACATAGCACGCGGAGCCTGGGCGCGGTGGCGGGCGCCGTGCTGGGCATGTGCGCGGCGCTGGGCGGCGGCCGCGCCTCCGCGCTCTCCCGCGCCGCGCGCCACGCCGCCAGGGAGCGCCACGACCAGAACGACATCAACCTGCTCGAGTGAGTACACACATAACACGTTCTCTAATGGGGCAACCCAAAACTAATTTCCAACTGCGATACGATCAAACACGTTCACACGTATATGAATGAAGGTCTGCAGTGCTAACTTTTCAATCGCAACGCAAGAGATGTCGCTCACCAACAGGTCTTCCGCGCGTGAGCAACGCAATTTTGCGTGGAATTGCGGCAAGTTGTGTCAGGCTATGTGAGTTTTTGGTTGCGTCGGTAAACTGGCACTATGGTAGTTGCACTTAAACTGATATTCGGGCCGTAGGCTGAAGCTTTGGGTGTATAGTTTGTGATTTGACATCATTAAACACCTACACCTGTAAGCAGTGTAATGAGAGTTGTGTTGTCCTGCAGGTACGCTGACGGCGGCGCGGCGTGTGCGCGCGCGCTGCGGGCGGCGGGGGCGGGGGCGGGCGCGGCGGGGGGCGGCGCCGTGCACCGCTGGCCGTTCCTCGGCGCCCGCGCACCCCGGTGCTCTCGGGATGTCATCAGGTAAACAATGCCACCAGCATAGATTTGACCTGTCACTATAATTGGTCTAGGGGTAAAATCAATATCTTAAAAAAAAACAAGAATTTGACACTATTGATAGGAGTAACAAGTACAGTCCGTGAGCTCTCAAAAGAACCTTCGGGTTTTAGAAAGAGACGTCGGGTATCAATCAACAGTGCCACGTGAAAAAGCAGAACAACAATATTACCTTCGTGTGTTTAGGGTAAATAGCCAATTCCCGAAGGTTCTTCTTAAAGCTCACGAACTGTACAACTTATGCTGCCGCCATCGGTAGTTATTATCAGAGAGACTATATATATAACAGACTGCTACAGTCTTAAGAACTTTTTGGCTCCAAATTTTTAGGACGGGAGTAATCTAAAGGGAAATGTTTATCAAATTCAACTGTGACTGTATTTCATTTCACCTTTTACTAATTTTCTGTCATATTACAAAATGTTGTTACATTAAGTAATCCATTGCAGACTAATGCGCCGCCTCCGCCCCCTCCTCCAAGACGCGATCCAGAAGCGCTGCTGCGGCGCGCGCATGTGGGACGGCGTGGCGGGCCCGCTCACCTGGCGCCAGTTCCACCGCCTCGCCGGCCGCTCCAACGAGGACCTCTGCGAGCCCCAGCCCGTGCCGCCTCTACTCGTCGGCCACGACCGCGATTGGATATCACTCTCACCTTACGCTCTGCGACACTGGGAGCGCCTAGCGCTCGAACCCTACTCCTACTCCCGAGATGTCGCGTATGTTGTCCTAGCGGCCGACGGAGAAGTCCTAACAGATCCTATTAAAACCTTCTTTAGAGAGCTCTCCACGGCGTATGAATCCTGTAGGCTTGGGAGACATCAACCTATAAATAGAATAGCGCGGGACGGCTTAATAAGAACATCCCCGAGCGATCGCGACCAAACAGCCGAAGAGTGGACGGGAGAATTACCAGCAGGAAGACTTGGAGAATATATCAAATCTTACGCAGAAACGTTAAGGACGAACCTAGTACCTCAACTGGCGAGTTTAAGTATCGACAGGTCGCTGTTAGAAACGGAGGTGAAGTCGACGCATATAGAGCGGCCGGCGCCGTCGCCGATGCGGCCGCCGTCGACGCCGGACCACCCGCCGACGCCGAGCAGCCAGAGCGACCAGGAGAACGAGACGCCCAACACCGCGTCCAGCGCCAACAACAGCTCAGGTATAGTCCGGCTAACTAAAACTACGGTAATGGAAGAAATAAGCTATACTCATGCCCTTTGTGTGATAAGGGAACTAGTGTAAAAAAAGTATGATTCTTTATAGCTAGTATAGGCTTGAAGTGAGACAATCCCTGGCATCTTTCGGAGGTTGATCAAATAAACTGCAAAGTCATCAGTTGGAGCTATTTTTATACTGATTCGAGATTCAAATATTAATTTCAATTAGAAGTAATTATTATTGATTAAATAAACTATTAAATATGGTATTTCAATTACATTGACAATATCTTTATATATAATCTGTCAATATGTCACGTTACAATTACAAAACAGAAACTAAATAATCTGTAAAAAAAATATGTTAGTGCAGTGCTAGCACAAAACATACTATCTATCATCGATTTGCCAGTATACAAACGATCTGTTATGAGCTTATGAGCGGAAGAATATTTGAGTGAAATACCCACAGGCCTAACAATATTACCAATTTCCAGTGAACAATTCGTGGGAAGAGGAGGAGGGCGGGGCGCCGGCGTTAGTAGTGTACGTGGTGGAGCCGCCCGCCGCGCACGCGCACCGCGCGCACGCCCTGCACGCGCTGCTGCGCCTGGCCGCGCGCACGCACCACCATCTGCGGCACCACAACCCGCTCGTCAAGGTCAGTCCGCTCGGTCACAGATGTAGCAGTAGTGTACGTGGTGGAGCCGCCCGCCGCGCACGCGCACCGCGCGCACGCCCTGCACGCGCTGCTGCGCCTGGCCGCGCGCACGCACCACCATCTGCGGCACCACAACCCGCTCGTCAAGGTCAGTCCGCTCGGTCACAGATGTAGCAGTAGTGTACGTGGTGGAGCCGCCCGCCGCGCACGCGCACCGCGCGCACGCCCTGCACGCGCTGCTGCGCCTGGCCGCGCGCACGCACCACCATCTGCGGCACCACAACCCGCTCGTCAAGGTCAGTCCGCTCGGTCACAGATGTAGCAGTAGGCGGGTCTCCACAGAGCGGACAGCCTCGCAAGGAAATCGCGAAGTAAAGCATACGACTCATGTTTCCGCAGCAGCGTGCTCGTGTAAACATTGTAGTGGGTGTAGTGTGTGCATCAAGCATTTTTGCTACATCATACAAGGTGTAGCAAAAATGCTGATGATCCTTTTAAGGGCATAATTGGTATCGCATTCTTATTATGAAAACCTACGAATAATTAATTTTTTCACGAAAAAATTAATTATTCGTATTTCGGCCTCGATTTCCTCGCGAGGCTACTCGCTCTGTAGAGACCCGCCTATTGAAATATTAGTAGTTTACGTGGTCGAACTGCAGGCAACAAGTATCTGATTGTTTATTTTATTTCCAGATAATCTCGCTAGAGGGAGTCTGCGAAACGGCCGGCCTCGGCTCCGGCACGCGGTCGGAACTGCGGTCTCTAGCGTTCAGCGTGTTCACCGGCGCGCGCAGATTATTGCAACCCGCGCCCGCCGGGAAGTCGCTCACCGGCTTCGGCACCGCGGCGCAGGCGCGCGTGCTGCTCGAGAGCATGCAGGTACAGTGCTGTAGTGCTGGTAGAACGCTGCTGGTCAGAACTGCGGTCACTAGCGTGCTACGCGGTCACGGTCAAACGTGCGAGCGGCCCCGACCGTGACGCGTTTACACTGCCCGAGCTGCTTCGCGCGGCAATTTCTGTAATATGTTGCTCGGCCTGTGTGGACCCGACTTTATCGGCCAATAAAATATGATATCTCAAGTTTAACACTCGTTATCTGTTTCAGGAAAAAGACCGAGCGCCCTACAAGCTGTTCTCCCCCGCGTGGGTCCTCGCGCCGCCGCGGGCCCTCAAGGAGGTGGCGGAGACGTGGGGCCACAGCTGCGGCGAGCAGGGCGCCGTGCTGTTCCTGTCGTACTGCCTGTCGCACGACCAGCGCTGGCTGTTCGCCGCCGCCACCGACGCGCGCGGCGAGCTGCTCGACACGCACGCCATCAACATACACGTGCCGCACAGGTGTGTACTATAGGAGACGTGGGGCCACAGCTGCGGGAGTAGGGAATTAAACGAAAGAAATGGGTAGGCAGCAGAAAGACGCAGTTGCAGTGACTCAAGTAAAAAGTTTTGTGCGTGATCAAATACGTGTTCAATCCCTTTGACCTCCGCGGAGAATCTAAACTTACCATCAGACGTATTTCCTTCTGGTTCGCCATAAACATATTTGAAAGCTGGTTCTACTCTTCGCGTTGTATCGAGCTACCTAGGTCTAAGAGAATGTCAAGCTAGAAACGCCAGTATATAACATATTGCACTCTGTTAACACTATATTCAATTGATACTTATCGTTACAGATCCCGGCGGAGACGCGCGCTTGGTGCGCGACGCTGCGGGCTGACGAAGCTCATGGACTGGGCGCTTGGGGTTATGTCACAAGCCGCGCAGCCCTGGCGGCTCGTCGTCGGCCGGCTCGGCCGCATTGGTCACGGGGAACTCAAGGGTAAGCACCAACCACTATATACCAGAAGTTGGGCGACTAAAACCAAGATTTAAAAGGAGGACGTTCTCAATTCGTCGGTATATATTTTTCTGTATGTTCACCGGTTATTCGAAACGACTGGACTGGATCGATTTAGAAAATTCTTATTTGTTTTGAAAAGGTATCCTTGACAGTTGGTCCCATTGTGATCAGATCACGATTGTGATGATGAGTCTCTGGAGAAATAGAAGGAACTCTTCAAATATTATAGGCACACCTACACCGGTAGTGTTTTGAGTATATTTTTTACAATAAAATCAGTTTTTTTTTGTGTGCTTATAATAAAGTTTTATTTGTGTGAATTACTTGGATGCAATTAATATATAAATCCTTTTTCCAGGCTGGAGCTGGCTCCTCTCCCGCAAGAACCTCACCCGCGCCTCCAACCAACTCAAGGACATCTGCAACCCGTGCTCCATACTGTACCCGTCCGGCGCGCCGTGCATCCTGTCCGCGTGCCTCGTGTCCACCGAGCCGGACTCGTGCCTGCGGCTCATGGCGGACCGGTTCACGCCGGACGAGCGGTTCAGCCAGGCCTCCATACAGTCGCACCTGCACACGCCGCGCGACGTCACCGCCACGCACATACTGGTGTTCCCCACCTCCGCCACCGCCACGCAGGTTAGTTCACAAGGAGTTCGATTAGAGATTTCCCAAACCTTAACCCCGAACAACAGTCGGCCTTTCTGAGTACACTGCGACCCTAACAACATGGCCGTCCTGACCGCACTGCGACCCTAACATGGCCGTCCTGACCACACTGCGACCCTAACATCATAGTCGTTCTGACCACACTGCAAGCCTAACAACTCGGCCGTATTGACCATACTGCGACCTTAACAACTCGGCCGTCTTGACCACATTGTGTCACTAACAACTCGACTATCATGCTAAAGAACAAGTCCTGAGTCCTGACACTTGCCTCCAACCAACATCTATTCACACCACACTCGCATCCAACTTCAGCAGCGTCAAAAGGCAGAGCATAAACATACCAATAGGTTGGTTATGCGACTTTCAATAGATGTCGCAGAGAATGTGCTATTATCGTTTGCCCTTGTCAGTCGCACTTTATGATTGTTGGCGGGCAACAACGATAACCCAATTCAGTAGATTGCATATACTTGAGAAATTCGACCGGTACTGCCGTGACTGGGTGGTGTAGTGGTCAGCGCGTCAGCCGCGATAGCTGAAGACGCCAGTTCGAATCTGGCCTCGGACACCGGAGGACTTGGTCACTTATTCTGAAGTATATGACATCTATTTCAGTTTGATAACCCAATTGTTTATTGTATTATGTAATTTATATAAGCCATATTGTAATGTGTTTTTAAATGAATTGCGTTGCGTATGTTCTATCCATCATGGGCACGAGCGAATGACAGCTCTGTGGTAACAGTGAGATTTGTCACCAAAGCTTTTTATTACTTTTATATTTGTATTTACACTTGTGTTTGTCCTGTTTCAAGTCGGCGCAAGGGCAGTTCGAGCAGAGCGCGATGGCGAACGGCGAGGCCGACGACATGATGCTCCTCGGCCTGGACATGAACGACATGAACGACGACGAGATGAACGACAGCAACATGACGGACCTGCTCATCGGCGACATGTTCAACACCATGTGGCCGCAGGGGAGCCCCAGGAACGACGGCGGCAGGGAGGAGGACGCGGCCGCTGACGAGGACGAGCCGCAGCGGAGCGTGCCGCAGGCCAGCCTGGCCGGCGACGACCACAGCCAGGTACATACACACAAACACATTATCGAACTAGCGGAGCGAGTTTTTACAAACAACTAGGACGTCTCGGCATTTCGATGACTTTTTGATTTTGAGAGGTTCGACGAGAACTTGAGTTACGTTGTCTTGATCTTTATGAAATTTGTTGGGGTTATAGCAAAGATACTTACATATAATTTGAGAATCGATTAAGCTGTTATAGCGCTAGAAAACGGGGGAAAAATCATCACATGGGTCTTGTCATATTGGTCAGCTTGTTTGCAAGTAGTTCGTGAGTTCTCAGTTCGAGGGGGACTACTAGTTTACTGAGTTAACAAAGAGTTTTATTACATTAGAGAGAGACAATCCTTCTCAAAAACTCGGTTAACCTGTCCATCCTGTTCAACAATCGGGACTAACATTCTGCTCTCCTGACCACACTGTGACCCTAACAACTCGACCATTCCGATCATGATGTAATAGCAACAACTTGGCTATTCTGCTAAAGAAAAATGAATTCCTCGGTTAACACTTGGCCTTCTTGACATTGACGAGACAGGAAAGTAACGGACTTGCTTATTGGCGACATGTTCAACAACATCCTCTACAACGATGACGGTAGGAAATAAAAATGCGAATGAGCAAATGTCCTCTTCTGAAATCTAGGCCTTCTTCACAAATCTGACAAAACACGTCTACTGCTAGTCACCAAGGATCTCCACAATTTTTAGCTGTTTGCTGCCCTCACTCAATTAGGAGTTTCCTCAAGTGGTGGGTCGTATTTCAGGAACAAGTAGGCACCGTGCTGCAGCAGCCGCTGGCGCTGGGCTACATGGTGTCGACGGCGCCGCTGGCCGCCATGCCGGCGTGGTGGTGGGCGGGCTGCACGCACCTGCGCGACGCCTGCCCCGCCTTCCTGAAGAACGCGCTGCACCTGCACACCGGCTCCGTGCAGGCCGCCGACGACTTCACCAGCCTCACGCAGCGCCGGGACCACGTGCACCCGCTCGACAGCCAGACCACCACCGACGTGCTCAGGTACGCATAGAAACTCACTTACTAATAGCCAGTTAAGGTTACGCACACCTAACTGCTCAGCCCCCGAGTAGCACCGCCTAAACCTAAGGTATTCAGTCGTTTTTATAAGTAAGCCGCACACTTATCGACATCGAAATAGTACCACATTGCCTCGCTTATATCGCGTGTTGTCATGTAACCACACCCGTCTACCGCGAACCTTATGGTTAACGTATAGTTGACGGCGAGCTGATGAGGTGAGGCGATCCTGATCCAGTGCCAAGCTCTTTGATGTGCGAAGACATTAACTGTTCGACCTTATCTCGTTGCAATAAGGGTTACAAAACGATAATGTCAACGCTATACAACATAATAGGCTAACAACATACATGTTGATATTCAAAATTTGAAGATTTTCTATTATACCTGCTGTGTCTTTACATTCTTGGTTAACAGAATCGGCTCTTTAACTCATAATGAAGTTCAAAGTCATTTATCCCTCGCCAATTTCAAATTATATGTTTTCAAATACACTGCCAAAAGATTGATAAAAGCAATAAATCATATAAAATTGTCTCTTAGACATAAATAAACCATACCTATTGTAACATGCAGGTACGTGCTAGAAGGCTACAACGCGCTGTCGTGGCTCGCGCTGGACGGCGACACGCACGACCGGCGCTCGTGCCTGCCGCTGCACGTGCAGGTGCTCATGCAGCTCTACCACACCGCCGCCGCGCTCGGCTAACACCATCCTGATCAAGCGGGAGTAACACTCGGCCATCCTGACCACACCGCGACCCTAACAATCCGGTCATCCTGACCAAGCGGGGTAACAATCGGCCATCCTGACCACACTGCGACCCTAACGATCTGGTCATCCTAACGTTCGGTCATCCTGACTACACTGCGACCCTAACAACTTGGCCATCCTGATAAATAACAAGTCCTCGGCTTTCCTGACAGCGACGAGTCCTCACGAGTCATCGGGATCGTAGCCGGCGCGGCCTTCGTTCGACGCGGTTAGATAAAAGAGTACACTAATTTATTACCCTAGTTAATTCGACATAGCATCTTTTCTATTGTAAATTGCTACCGGCGACCCCGCTCGAAAAATGGCCGTTTAAGAATAGAATTCTAGACGACAGTACTTAGGTAAATTATACGATAGATTAGGCGCCGCCGACTCACGCGCGGCTGGACCTTGTTACGTTACACGCTGGGTTCAAAATCCAATGACAGATGCGATTTGATACGTAAGTTAGACCATTCGATTGTAAGATGTTTGTAAAGATTATGAAGTAAGTGTTAACATCTATGGATGGGATTTTCGATAGTTCATAACAATTGGAAATTCAACTAAAAATTTGACACAATTTTAAATACTATCTAAAAACTGCATTTGTTTTTTTTTTCAGTTGCAATGAGAATTAAGATCTTTTTATTTTTAATAATAGTGCTTCCAATTGTTACGAACTTTCAAAAATCTAATTGTTTAATTGAAAGGCCAAGATAGTCACCTATTTCGGTAGCTTAAGTGTATTAATCATTCAGCGCTTGTTACTTAGTGGTGATAGGAACATCCTGTATCAACATCATTCCTTACAGCCGCCATCAGTGGTCACAAATATCTGAACGCCTCTATTGTCAAGGCGATAAAGTGCACGTTCAGATATTTTTGAGTACCTTGGCCGCTCTGATATATTTGATGGCGACTACATTTTTAAGCGCCCATTTTTTTATTGACACAATATCAGTATATTTGACGCAGAGGGAGGCCTTTGCCGAGCAGTGAGACACTCTTAACATAAGGTCAGTTCAATTCTGCCCTTTAATGTTTACATATTTAAGAATAACACCAATTTATATACATTTTATTGAAAAAAATCAATTTATAATAAATATTATGTAAACTTTTCTTTATATCAACAGTGAGATAGTTAATGGAAGCTATATCTTAAAACAGTGAAATTTTAACAACCGTCATTATGACAGCTATTTTACAATATGACCTGAAATCTAGAACCGAGAGGCAACGCACAGGCGTATTATAAGTATATTAATGTCGAGCCAAAACCGTTCGTAATTTAACTTATTTAAATCTATTTGCACGACATGGACGTACTTTAAATAAAATAAATCACGACGACCAGTATAAGCATCAAATACCAATAAAACCTGAGAGCATTCAACCCGGAGTAGCCATGTCTGTCATTTTCTATACGTCGAATGTATGGCTATGCGCACGTAACGTACAAAGAGCCACGTCAGATCAACGTCAACTCATAAAATAAATATAACAAAAGTCATATGTTTTCGGCAGAGGGGTACGCCTGTCAATGGCCGCTTCGGTTGGTTGAATGCTCTAAGAATAAACATCATGAACTCTGGGCGCCAAAAAACATTTCCAATTTGGACAAACTTTGTCAATTTCTATGGGCATTTCACCTTTCTTTGGAAACGAAAATCTTCCATTTTCAGTCTTTCATTTGTACTATTCTTCCGCGATCTCCTATTCCATTTGTTCGTGAACCTCATTTTGAATAGCATTCTATTTAGAAATCAAATATTAACATACTTTGTACTCATAATTTTATTGAATCGCCGACGTATTTTTTTACGTATAGAAACGTTGCGATTGCTAATGTAGGGTTAATTTATATTGATCCTAATTTTAAGTGTCATTGAACTTTTGATAAGTATGAAATAGGGTACTTTCCAGTAGATAAACTTAAGTATTTCGTTGCATACATAAAATTAAAATTTCAAAAATACACGGGAAAATCCAGGTGTAACATGTGTTTACGCTTTAAATGATTTTATAATGGTTAAAACTTTTATAAAGGAGATGTATTTATCATATAGCATTGTGACGTCACAATATTACTCTCCCGTATAAACTTCACATAAGAAATGGTTTAGACGTTTCTTAAAGATTTGACTTCATAGGAAAGTAGCCTATTCATACAAAAGGTCTTAGTGTAAGGCCCTCGTGGACGCTCGTGGCGGGGCGTGCAGCGGGGCGTGCAGCGGGGCGGGCGAGCGTCCATACACTTTGTGCAGCGTCGACTCAGGCCACCAGTACGAGTGTCCTTTGTTTGACATGCACTCCGCCCGCCCCGCCCCGCTGCACGCCCCGCCACGAGCGTCCACGAGGGCCTTACACTTAGCATATCGCGACAGCTCTAACACTGGTTTAATATTTTAAACTAAACATTATATCATATAATATTTGTCAATTTGTAGAGCTAGTCGGTCTGTTTAACCATCTCATTAAACATTGCCAACATATGTTTGTGTAAGTGACCGGTACATTACCGATATTCGGTTAATTACATTCATTTAAAAAAAAAAGGACATACTATCAATGACAATTATACTATAGTCGCGTACAGCCTGCAGCAAAAGTAGCTAAGGTGTCCATGCCTTTATTGTTAAGAGAATAAGAGTGCGTGAAGGTTGTTTTGAACACCCCTGCTTAGCTACTTCTGCTGCTGACTGTACAAACGAAAACACAAGTGTCCAAAGACGACCTTATCTCGTTGTAATAAGGTATGATTATTAGTTAGAAAAATATTATTTTTCGTATCCAATGAGAACCCAATATTATTGGGTATATAATTTAATTACTTCAATGAGCGTTTCCTGAATCGATTTTTTCACCAGGCGGCAGCACCATGGCGATAGGTCCAGCTGTTATAAATCCACCAATCATGGCATGTTTAATCACATTTTTTTTTAATATAATGGCTTTCTCCCTTTGTCTAAAGCAATGGGAATTTTGCCAATGTCGAGTATATACGTTAATCTCACTTTTATTACTTTTAATAAAATATAGGCAACGTTGTTCGGTATAGGCCTTTTTAACCGACTTCAAAAAAGGAGGAGGTTCTCAATTCGACTGAATTTTTTTTTTTTTTTTTTTATCATAATTTTTTTTTTTTTTTTGTATGTATGTTACTCCATATCTCCGTGAATCGTGAACCGATTTTCAAAATTTTTTTTTGAATCGAACAGGTATAACCCCTAGATGGTCCCATTGTCACCAAGTCGGGATCTGATGATGGGATCCTGGAGAAATCGAGGGAACTCTTCAACTATTATAGGCACACCTATAGTGATTTCACTATTTTTTACAGCAACTCGGCCACTTCCTCTTGGAATAGCGGATCCTAAGTGAAGTCGGTTCTTTTTTTGTTTAAAATTATTATTTGTAAAGTGATAGCTATTCTTTACAAACACGTGGCGGCCAGCCAGGATAACCGTCCGTCTAACTAAAGAGTGGCTACACGCGTTATGAGACTAATTCTTCATAAGCTGCAGATTTGTTTATAGATCACCGCACAATATAGCTATCAATATTACAGACTGAACTACTACTTAAAATGAGCAAAATACAAAAAAAAACTGTTCTCAAGACGTCCGCACTACCCTACGTCTCGGACGGAAATCACATTTGTTTTGATTGGTGGATTTTGACAGCTGCTGTCAAAAATAACTCCCGTCACAGCGGCGTCACCTGGATGTCCGGCAACCCTCATTGGAGATATATTTGTGATTGGTAGGAGTTTGCATTCGAATTCCAACATGGCCGGTTGATCTTGGGGATAGTTCTTTGTTTTTTGCTCACTAAAGTTGTTCAGTGTGTAATATTGATAGAGTATTGTGCAGTGATCTATCGAATAAGTGGTGCAGATAACGAAAAACTAGTCTCAAAGCGTGTCTTTCCATGTTTTGATCATCGAATGTTAACTCCGTGGTTGATCGCCACGTGCTCTTTGTAAAATACAGCTATCACTTTACAAAAAGCTGTTGCACCGTACAAAGTCAAGCTTTAAAAGCTTTTATAACTTTTAATCGACCGTACATTTATCGCCACTACCTTGATACTGGCTAAATTGCCCCAATGTGCAGAGCCATTTATTTTCACAAAATAACTAACTAACTGTGATTGGTAGTGTGTCCGGCCCGGGTCCTCACGTCACAAGTTATGTATTTATTACGGTTATTGCCGCGTTGCGTTGTTGTGCTATTTATGTATGATGTAATATATTTTTATTTTACGTTATTGTATTAAACCGGTATGAATTACCAAAGGAGTAGATACGTGTAGTTGTCTAGATATTTTTTTACCACCATCGTCGGGTGACAAGCAAAACTCACTAAGTACCAGTTCATAGCCATAATGAACCATACTGGCAACATAACAAGTATGGATGGTAGAAGGTAACGATGACAATCTCTCTGTTACAAAAGTGTCCACCGAAAGGCGTGGAATTGGTGGCGCCACTTTAGCTTTAGTAGTCCGGGTTCATACACGAAAGCAATACTAGCGCTACGTGGAGAGATTAAGAACTTTTAGTTGCTGTTTCCCGCCGCTGGACACTTTTTAGACGGTTCTCATATAAGAGATTGTCATCCTTACATTCTACTATCCATAATAACAAGGTTGATTTTTGATAATTTTTTTGTAATTAGTGACTTTTGGTTGTCATCTGACGATTTCATTGTATTGTTTTGTAAATCAAAAGGCGATCTTAATTTATTACTCGGATATTATTTTTATACGATACTTTTTATTTAGAAATGAAATTATTTTGTGTAGTGTTTTCTAGTTGGTTCGCTCGCGTAGTTAGAGGAATCGTTTAGCAACAATTATATTAGACGAATTAGCAGCGCTGAGCGATCGGCGGATGTACAGTCACGAACCCGGATTGTTGATCCAATTGCCATTGTTCGTAATTTAGTCGTGTTATGAATGACTGATGATACCGACTAGCTGTCAACTGTCAGTTACTTCGGTCATTTATTACACGGCTAAATTACGAACAATGGCAATTGGCTCAACAATACGGGTTCATGACTGTACAGCGCACTGCAAAATTGCATGGACACATTATGAATTTTAATTCTCGTGTCTATCCAATTTCAGTTACTTGTACAGTCGCCATCAGATATATCGGAGCGGCGAGGTGGTCGCAAATATCGGAACAGCGCCTCTATTGTCAAGGCGATAAAGTGCATGTTCAGATATTTTCCAGTACCTTGACCGCTTCGATATATTTGATGGCGTACACACATGTACAGTGTACAGTTTTATATGAGGGAACAATAAGCTCAAACCAGATCACAAGTCGCGCCGCAATTACTCAAAACCATTGTATTAAAATTCTCAATAACTAATGTCGCTTTAAAATTTACTTTATAGTTACACTTTGTTAAAGCGACATTAGCTATGATACACGTATATACAATCGTTAGCTAAGTTGATTGATAGATAATAATTAGGGGCCGGAAATAGGCGGTCCTAAAAGAAAACTCGGGGTCGTGTGTACCACCTTTGCTTAGTGCGACAAGAACCTAAGATAAGACGCAAACCCATACTAATTTTATTAACCCAAGACCCCGCATAGCCGGGCGACCCCCGCTGCCAGGCTTGAAGTAGTTTCAATCTGTAGTGACACTAATTGTTGGAAGTGACAGTAAACATAGTACGTCACCATGGCAACCATTAATGTCTGACTCTCTCTTACGCCTCACGGAACAATCGCTCGTTCCCTGTCTAGCATTGCGTGTTCCCCTCCCGCACCCCTCATTTTTGGCAGCTTAGGTTTCAAAGAAATAATGCGCTAAGCGGAATAGAGAGATATCTTGTGTATGCGCAAAACACAGCGAAATTCAGCTATCATAGACAAAATTCAGCCAGAAGTTGGATTTTTCCGCGGCTGATTTATCTATAACATGATAGCTGAGATCCGCTCAAGTTGGTGTTGCGCCTAAGGCATCAACGTCATTTAAGGTAACACTGATAGTGACTAGCGTTTTAGTAGTTTGCGGTGCGGCGATACATTCTAAACTAAACAGAATTGCTAGTTGTATGTCTTATGAAGAGAAACCTCCGGTTAAACCTAATTAGTGACACCAATAGCTTACGGTTAGATAGAGATACGAGACCCCCTTTAGGTAACGTTGGAGTAGCATTTGTATAATTTTAGACAGCGTCGTTTTATAAAAGTATAACGGAGTCCTCGGAACCAACGGCTAGGTTGATTCGTCGAATCTCCAACAGTTTGGTAGTTATATGAAATTTTCTATTTTAATATATAAATAAAGCTTAAGTGTAACGAGGTTTGCCGCGAACTGTAAATACTGATGAAGGAGCGTGTGATTCATTTGTACTCATTTTTAATGTTGATTTTTATCATTTTATCGTATCGCTGCAGACTGTCGCGTGACAAAGATCATGTTTCATAAAAAGCTGGAATCAAATCAATTTAGAACAGTGATTTTGTTGCTTAGTACCTATTTATTGAAGTTTTCGTGCGAGCATCGCCGGCGGTGGGGGCGAGCGAGGGAGACAGCTTTAACCCGACGGTCTCTCGTCTCGCTCGCACCCGTGGCGCACGCGGGTAACTGAATTATGCCTAGTTGAATATGAAATGTTTTAAATGTGTTACAGCATTTGAGAATATTTAATGATGTTGTATATAGTTTATATTTTGTTTTGTAAAACATTTTGTACATAGCGTGGAGTTGAGTGCCGCGGCAGAGCACGACTTGAAGGAACCACTCGTAATATTTTGTACAGTTGTTGAGCGAGATTTGTAGTTGAATGTATTATTTTTAAGAATTTTTGTTTTCGATCTTTTTTGTTATTGTGAATTGTCAATTTTTTTAGGGAAATGGGATTGTACTGTACATAGACCTCACCATTTTGTCATATACTAGGTTAAGCGGTAAAATCTGATGATTGATGTGGAAATCAAATTTTCTAAATGGAGCAATCATTAGAAATTCGTAAAACAAAATTAGTGTAATACTTGATATTAATATAACTTTATAAATAACTGTGAAAATAGGTAATAATAATTATGAATAAAATATTACGTATTTAAAAGCACTGTTTTATTTTGTCTTTACAAAATATGCTTCAAATTCTTTCATAAACATTTGCCTACTTCTTCTTCTTCGTCGTACCCTCATGACTGAGGATCGTGACCAACTGTGATGTCTAGAGGGCGGAGTACCGGTGGCAAATTTCACACAAAAGGTATGGAGTCGTTTTTATAATTATTATTTAAGGCTTGAATAATAAAATTATTCATTTACCTAATGTACTTAGTATGGTACCTACTCGTAAATTGGAAGTAAGTACTTAACATTTATTTTCATAAATCGATTTCAGGAACACCTAAATGTTATGTCGTAAATGTTTTGGGTTTTTTTTAAATTTCTTTTAACAAAGTCACCATTCATCGATATTATATTTTTTACCATAATTACACATTGTTCCAGTCCTCGATTGTAACTGAATGGTCTTGAAAATAATATATCGTTTGGCAGGTATAACTTCTTAGTGTAAGGCCTGAGTGGACGCTCGTGGCGGGGCGTGCAGCGGGGCGGGGCGGGCGGCGTGCATGTCAAACAAAGGACACTCGTACTGGTGTCCTGAGTCGACGCTGCACAAAGTGTATGGACGCTCGCCCGCCCCGCTGCACGCCCCGCCACTTAGTCTAGTATTTAGTACCTAATGATAATGTTTTGATAAGAAAACATATTATTATGTATTATAGATATTAACAACATATTACATTATATTTGTATGCTCGTTAAGATAATTTCTATAAGTTCCTTAAAATTATTATGCAAAATTAATCATTTATTCGTTATTAATTTAATCATGAGAATACTTAGGCGACTCCATACATTTAGTGTGAAATTGGCCACCGGTACTCCGCCCTCTAGTGATGTCCCTCCATGTGACGCGGTCGACAGCCATACGGACCGCGCTCTGCATGGAGCCACACGCCACACGCCCATTTGCTAACTAGGTACTATAAATTAAAAGTCTTAAATAACTTATTCCTATCCTTCTTATACATATTATTTTCTCGAACGGCATAAAATATCCGCAGTCTTACAAATAATTTCTTCAAATAATCGAGAGGAAAACACTGGCATGGCGCGTCAAACTCAAAACTTGAGATCTTTTTCAATACTTGATGTCCAATACTTGTTATCTTCACATCCTGTCTGCAATAGTCTCTAAACCTCTTCTCTAATATTAGTATAAAATCTCTAAAGTTCTGAGGAGGAACCAACTTGCAATTCCTGATGTCAACTGGTCCGCTAGAGCGGTACGGAGGCACATACTGCCGACTCTCCGGACAGCGACTCAAGTAGTCTCGGAATGTGTTGCAGGAATGGTGATCTATACATTGTAGATATAGATATCTACAGACTGTTTCGAACCTCTTCTTTCCAGGCAACGCTAATCTGTAATCCGTAGTGCCCACTTCGATTGCCTGATTGACAGGCTTACCCACCCACAAAAGAGATTGAGGGTTAAATCCACTTGGTGAGTTTTTGCTACAACCAAAGGGTTTTTTCAGCATACTGTGTATGAAACATCTAGAGAAACATCTTTCAAATTGTCTAGGAGAACTCTTTTTGCCTTTACTTCTTGTCTTTGCAAATAATCTGTTTAAGGAGTTTTGACTTAGTCTACTAGTAAGCAGCATTTTTGCTCCTACTTTTTTTAGTTCAACATACAATTGCATTATTGATATAATTGATATTTGGATAGTTTCAATGAACTGGAGACTTTTTGTAATATCCTTTCCTGCATTTTTTCTTATTACTTTCAAATTTTGAAGCATGAATAAAAATTTATTTAAAAATTTGCTTTGATATTTTCTATCTGAATATGCCCTATTGAAAGGAGACATAGTTACATGCGTTTTAGAGTTCAACATACTGTATAAATTATTAAATTTCTTTGCAAATAAAATATTATCATCATTTTCTGAGCTGGAACCTTTAATATAAAAGTGACAGCTTTTAAGATAGCATTCCACTGTTTTTCGCAGCTTTCCTATATCATAAATGTAGTATATATTTTTATTATTAATCGAAAAATATGGTTTAGCTGGAGTAACTCTTTGAGTATCTTGCATGTAGAGTATTTCAGTTTCTGGATCAGATACAAAAGCTCTCACATCTAAGCCAACATCAATAAGTAGCGTAATGATTTCCTCAACCCACATGGAAATGTCAGGGGAATTTTCATGATGAGAAATGAAAGCATAAGCTATGGGCTGTGTCCATTTCTCTAATATGCCTTGGGCTATGAATACCAAAGCATATCTTGCTGGTTCAACCTTCTGTACTCCATCTATCTCATGAAAACCTTCAACCTTATCTCTAGTTATATTGTAGTACAAAGTTGGTTTAAGAGGCATAGTACTAATGGATAAACTGCTAATCCTTTCCCTGGCTGACATGTTAGCAACTTTTATTTTCAAAGCATTTATTAGCTTGTTATCAAACTTTGTTGTTTTTGGTGCAACAAGCTTTTTCAAGTCATTTATTTCTGGCAAGCCCATCATGTCTTTTAGCAAACTGTAGGAATTTGCACCAGAGAAATACAAGTTAAGAGCAAACATGTGGAATTTGTAGTTGTCTACATTTTCTTTTGAGTTCATTTGCCATTTGATAAGTTGCACCATGCCTTTAGACAGATTTTTGCTGCAACTTTGTATAAAATAATCATTTGTTTCAACCGGATCTAACTTTCTTTTCTTGTTTTTTGGGTCATCTTGAGTCAGGGTCTGGGTTTCCTTGGTTACTTTGATGACACTCTCACAGAACTCTGACATGTCCGGGAAGCCAGTCAGCTCGGGACTTGTGAAGTGTGTTGTAGTTGAATGCTCTACATCATCTATCTTTTCAATTTCAATTTTAATTACATCTGGAGATATTTCCATCTCAGAAATTGGGTCATTATTATCAAATTCTGCTACAGCAATTGAATCCATATCTACATTTACAAAATTGACAGTTTCGTTCATCTTTATAAGCTTCTTTCTATCAGGCTTGCTGTTTTTCTTACTAGAACACTTATTACCTACTTTAGATGAGTTTTTACTAATGAGAAGAGCTTTGTTAACATGTTCTAAGCATGGGACTGCATCCTTCGTGAGACATTTTCGGCCTTCACATGGTTTAATGAAGTGATCCTGGAAATGTGCTTCGCAGATTCTGTGGTTGCCCCTCGATTTGTTGTCAATGAGTTTGTCGTGTAAATCTAACCGACCGACCGCTTTCAGCCACTCGTATCTCCTAGAAACATACATTTTGATTAAAATACTTCAGAAGATCAGAACAGGCAACCTTTCCTCGGAAAGTCTGAAAAATCGTGGACGGGGAGATTTTTTTTGTTTTATTTACCTTTCTCTATCGCTTGGATAAATGAAGAAGGAGAGATTTTTATTCGCAGCAGAAGATTGCCGGCACACTGTACATATTTTACCAACCATTGGAATTTGAAAACTGATCAACGATCAGTGATTGTAATCGAAATTGGTTTATAGTGGTAAATTGGTTATCATACATTACATTAAAATCTAAGCATTAAAACATTAAAATGCAATACAATACAAACTCCAACACACAGTAATGTAATGTCAATAATCAATCTGTCACAAACCTGTCATGTCACTGTCACTTAGTCTGTCAGGCTGTCACTGAATAAAGCTTACTATTCATTATCCTAATCAAAGATAATGAAATGCTTAGGGTGAAAGCAAACGTACGGTGGACGGGACGGCTGCCTGGTTCGGTAACCTGACCGAATCATACACGCACACGTCCGGTTGTGACATTTTGACATGACATTAGGTTTTTATGCCGTACGGCGGCGAACCGTATGTGTGCGGGGAACTGGCATTTAGTATGAGAAATGCGCCTTCAGGCGACCTGACGCGGCGATCGTATACGGCGACCTGACATGCAAACCGAACGTTTGTCTGGGCCCTTAGATGCAAAGAATACTATACTTAGATGCCCTAAACTAAACCAATGTTTGGCAGCGTTTTTTTTTCTTCTTAAACTTATTGTAGAGGTCGCTGTTCCATGTTCTCAGATTCCATTCAATGAGAGAAAGAGAAATACCGTATACACTGGTATACAGTCAAAAAGCTGTTTCTTTTAGGCAAAAACCTTCCATATAGTTTTCTACACCACCTTCATTTTAGAATATTTCAGACCGGTGGATTTCTATTTAGGAACGATTCGAGCCAAAACATCATTCTCGCGAAAATAAATAAAAACTACTTCCTACCATACACCGCATGCCATACAGGCTTTATATGTGTGGCCAACCACGAACGAATCAACATTTGATGATCAAATAGTATTTTATACAACCGTATCGTGCAACAAGCACTCGGCAAGCTTCGTGGCCTAAATAAATGTAAGGTACCTACTCGATTGAAAAGCGTAATGATGTCACTATTGTATACTTTTTCTACGAGTAATCAAAATAGGCAAGTCGGTAATAATTGTGTTCGACAAATGCGTTACAATCTGCTGCCTCTATACAATTGTGTAACTTCAATCTCCCGGTGATTGTGCCGGCGTCCCCCCGACGGCAGCGTCATGGCCAGGCGGGCTCCGACACGAGTGCTAAAAACATGTAAACACCCATTTTAGGGTCAAAACACACCTAGCGGAATCACAGCGGAATTTAGCCAATTCATAGACAAAATGCTTAAATTTGTCTATGGTAGCGGAAATTTCTAAGCGCGAGGAATTCCGCTAGGTCTGTTTTGACCCTTAGGCATTTTAAATTGGTCAACGATGCTAAAATGTGCGCTACATCGAAAAGTATACGCTAGCCGTTCCGTCTACAAAGTCTCAATTCAAGCATTGTAGTCGACCAGTAGAAAAACGTGGTTAGACGCGTTTCGAGACTAGTTCTTAATTAGCTACAAACTTACTCCGATTAGATCATTGTACAATAAGCTATCATTTATTATACACTGGACAACTTTATTCTATCCTGTCAAACTGCCACACGTTTGCAAACAGGATAATGAATCTTTTGCTTTATATGTAGCGCGTAGAACATCAAGTTAAGGGTCACCACATACCTAGCGGTTTTCCTCGCGGAATTACCGGAAGTAGCGGAAATTTGTCTATGGTAGCGGAAATTTATCTATGGTAGCAGATTTTTTGTATGGAAGCCATAGACAAATTTCCGCTACCATAGACAAATTAAGCATTTTGTCTATGAATTTCCGCTACTTCCGGTAATTCCGCGAGGAAAACCGCTAGGTATGTGGTGACCCTAACACTGTGTGTTAACATTAACATGGCAACATCGGTATGAAAATGTCAACTTTTATTTTATTTGGAAGTAACTGGAGGCTTTGGCAATTTTATCAATATTTTCCATTATAAATACTTTAAAATCAACATTACCAACTCTCTTGCAGTTATTAACAAAGCGCTTAAGTAACCGCGCGTAACAAACATTACAAATGTATTTGCATAATTAGATAACTCGAAAGCGGTACCGTGAGCGTAAAAGCGTGTCCTTTATCGGCATAAAAACTGTTAAACATGAAGATTAATGAAAAGAATCTATGCGCGTTCGCGTCGTCGGCGACCCCGGTAGACCGGGAGGGCTGGCTGGATATGCGGGAGGTCGGCAAGAGCTACACACGCCGCTGGTTCACTCTCAAAGGGAACTTGTTGTTTTACTTCGATAAGAAGGGAGATAAGGAACCAGCGGGCGTTATTGTGCTGGAAGGATGCACTATTGGTATGTAATTAATTTCATTATATTGTTTTTATGTATAAGTTAATATTTGTAGGGGACTTGAGGGAGGAATATTATTACTGCCAGTTTTAGATCCTTGTTTTGCCGTACTGTAGCTATGGTAACCAATACATGTTGGCACGTCCACACTATCCGATCTGCCGCGGCAATTTCCGCGCGAGGCGGTGCGCCAGATGTAGAAACGGCTATTAAGGTAAATTGGTAGTTATTTAATCCAATTTCCTCTAATGAGGCTAATGCCTTAATCTAATTAGTTAGTGAATAGAAATGTTTGAAAGCATAATCATACTAATAGTGTTATTAGAACATTGTCTGTATGTTTAGGATTGGGAACCTTACATATAAATTATAAATGAAATAATTACAAACTCCTACAATACTTACACTCAAACAATAGAAACAAAATTTGACTTTCTTTTATGATCAGTAATTAGTCTAGTCCACACAGTCCGAGAAAGTTTGCGTAGAAATTTCCACACAAAGCAAGTTAGCCAGCAAACATGTAAGTGGCCTCATCATGGCGCATCAAGCTGCGTTTCGTGTCCTTCCACGCGAGGCTAATCTGCCAGTGTGGACCTACAAATTGACACCCATTCTGACATCATATCTTATCTGCAGAGTTAACGGAAGAAGAAGATGCCTACAGCTTCAAGATAGTCTTCCAGTGTGTGGGCGGCCGCACATTCTACCTGTGCACCAACTCGCAGGCCTCCATGGAGGCGTGGATGAAGGCCCTGGCCTGCGCCAGCTACGACTACATGAAACTTATGGTAGCCGAGCTGCAGAGACAGTTGGATGAAGCAGAAGGTACGGTGCTTGAAGCTACATGATTCTAAATCTTTAGATATTTAGTACATTTAAAACTTTCGCGTTTTGAACACGATGATCCAATATTAGATGGGCCATAAAATTTACCAGTACAACCAGTGTAAGAACTCAACGTAAATAAATTAAATCGGTATAGACCTGTATAACGTTAGTAATATATAGCTTGTTCCTGGCTGTAAAAGTGCTACTAACTTACTTGAACTTGTGTTCTGAAGAGCAAAAAATCCAAAACTTGTATGGGCACAGTTATATGGTTAATGGGTAGTCCGTGAGCTTTAAGAAGAACCTTCGGGAATCAGCGATGACACACAAAGGTAATACTGCTGTTCTGCTTTTTCATGTGTCAATGTTGATTGATACTCGACGTCTCTTTCTAAAACCCGAAGGTTCTTTTTAGAACTCACGGACTGTAGTTGCTGGTGCGAGTGAAAGACTTGGCTGAACTAGACCTATTTTGTGGTTAAATATCTTTTTTTAAATAACTGTTAATTTAATTTTGAATGCAAGTCACATTTTATTTTTCTTCACAGCGGATTCAGCAGCGGAAGCTGCAGCACTAGTGACAACTCCGACAGAGGAGCCGCGCGCGCCGCCGCGCGGACAGAGGCACAACCCCTTCAACAAGCTGCCGGACAACGAGCCCAAGGCTGTGCAGAGCAGCAGGCACCGTGAGTACTAACATATTACCACCTGTCACAGTTACAGCTGAGGTAATTATCACAGCGGAAGATGCAGCACTAGTGACAACTCAAACAGAGGAGCCGCGCGCGCCGCCGTTATAGAGCCATAAGTGCCAGTCGAGGGGAAAAGGTAATATGTGGGCGAGTAGTGCAAGGGACCACTTTGTCGATTTACAAGGACACTTTTTTCTTTCACTAATAGATAGTGTATAATTGTGTTGTTTTAGAAAGTACTAGTAACTCCATATCGACAAAGTGGTCCCTTTGTCCGTACACAGGCACATATGGAGTTATTAGTACTTTTTAAAACTATATATTATACATTGTTTATAAAATGGGAAGAAATATCTCAGCTGTCACCTCTAGTTCCATGCCATTTAACGCAGCCACTGGCGTGGACTATTTTACATTTATTACCATTGCTTTGCAATATGAAAGCATCCTCCAGCTATGGTCCATACTTATCCTGATATGCTTGTTTCAAATTTTTTTTCACTTCACAGACAAAGAGAATCTCCGACCAGACTTGTCCCGCAAGAAGGTCCCGTTCCGCGACATCCACACCGCCTTCGGCCGCAAAATACTCGCCGACCGCAGCGAATGGCGCGCTATTCTGGCTAAACGGCAGAAGGTTGTAGAATCACCGCTTATACAACTATAAGGGAACCTACGGCCAGACTTGTCTATCATCCGCACCGCATTCCGCCGCAAAATACTCGCCGACCGCAGCGAGTCGCGCTATTCTGGCTAAACGGCAGAAGGTTGTAGAATCACCGCTTATACAACTATAAGGGAACCTACGGCCAGACTTGTCTATCATCCGCACCGCATTCCGCCGCAAAATACTTGCCGACCGCAGCGAGTCGCGCTATTCTGGCTAAACGGCAGAAGGTTGTGGAATCACCGCTTATACATCTATAAGGGAACCTACGGCCAGACTTGTCTATCATCCGCACCGCATTCCGCCGCAAAATACTCGCCGACTGCAGCGAGTCGCGCTATTCTGGCCAAAAGACAGAAGGTTGTGGAATCACCGCTTATACAGCTATAAGATCTGGTAGGACATATTTAACGGAACCTCACGGATTCGAACCCGCGCTCATGGATTGCCAGTCCAACGTGCTTCCAATCCACCAGACGTTCCTCTCTCCGTCACAGCGAATTTAGCCATGGTAAGGATGAACAAGTCGCTATACCTTGTGCAATCTAAGAAGCGGTTTTTGACACCTGTCATCTCAGTACATTTTATAGCCTAAAATCGATTAACGATATCTTGACACATGGTTATGATTTCATGTTGAAGTATATGTTTGTTTACGTATTGATTCACCGCCTGCACATTAGCTATGTAATACACTATTTATGTGATAAATAATAGGATAAGGGAAACATTATTTTTAATGCACAATCCATCAAATATTAAAAGTTATTAAGGTTCAGCTCAAACGGCCGTCTTTCGTTTGAAAAGGGAATGACGTTGTTGCATAAGTATTTCTTATCTTTTTTTGATATGGAATATTTCTGCAAATTATTTCATAGAATAATTTCATGGATATTTTTTATTTGGTAATATTATGCTCCAGCAACGGTGTATATTTTCATGTTTTTTTCCAATTTTTGCAGTTAGATATTATCACTTCGTCATAGTGAAAAAAATTGTTCATAAAACGATATTTTTATAATTATTTATTGAAATATTTATTTTAAATATTGTTATTATTAATTAATGATACGCTGAGCACACTTAGTAGTTGGTTATTAATGAAAACTATTCTAGTTATAAAGAAAAAGAATAATCAGAAAAGGTTAGAAGTTCAAAATGAGAAACTTAATTTAAACCATTTCGCCTATAAGATAAGGCAGATATTTTGAAATTCAAGTTTTTGATTATCAGTTTGATTTGAATATCTGTTCGTTATGTACTTATATATATATGACTATTTTTTATCAATGCGCTCACTTGCCTGTCAGTATTAAAGCGCTTACTAAATTAGTTCCTAAATCGATGTAAATAAGTATTAAATCAAATAAATGAAACAACGGTTGTATTAAGTAGTTTTATTTAAAAATCTTTGTTATGTAAACCAACACTTTACAACGTCAACTGAGACAGGGGAGAGACACGGCGGCGTCGCCGCGACGTCACGACGCCGCGACGACACGACGCCGCGACGACACCGGCGCGTGCGCAAGTAATTTATCAGCCGCGTCCTTATCCTAAGTGCCGACAAGCGTTATACAATGCAATCGATTGTTTTGGTATTTCATTTCTTTATATAATTTAATGAAACTAGATAACATTGAGCAATACGATATATTAAGACGCCTTTCGGCTTTGGACTCGCTCGAAAACGCGGAGTGACACTATACACAACATGTGAGTGAAACGCGTGGAAGACAGTTACAAATGCCCAGTTCAGAAACATGGTAACAAACAAGTTTACACACAGGTTAGGGATAAACCGAGTCAAACTTTAACGCTCTAAAATAACTTGTTAATGTGTAAAACAATATAATATGCCTCTATAAATATAATTATAAGCAAGTGCCCACTGGCGGCTATCCGTACATATATGTCCCAAATTCTCACAACGCAAACACTAAACTATTTATAAAACTACAAAAAAATAAACGAAGGGATCGCACAGACACAGTGACGCAATGAACAACTTTTTTAAATGATCCCATAGACAATGTAGAGCAGAGAGCCACTGTGCCCGGCGCGCCCGAAAAAGTAAAAATGTCATAAATAAGAAATATTTGGTAACAATTCCTTAAAGATTAAATGGACAGGAAACTGTGCACGAAAACAAATGGTTACAAAAGGAAGGACCGTTAGTATTTACACAAGGTTACATTTTTAAAATCACTAACCAATCGTCTACAACTACCTTAGAACTGAAGAAATCAGTCACTCGAATAAAAAGAAAAAAAAACGTACAAAAGAAAGAAATATACAGTTAACTAGAACTAAGTAAAAACAATACTAACAAAGTTATATACATTTCATGTGGTGGGAGTTAAGAATCTGGCCACTTCTTAGAGAAAATTATATTTGGTAATAATCATAACATACTACAGCTAAATGTTGGGACACTATTTGTGTAGATATATCAATAACGTGAATAACTGCTCTAACAACTAAGTTACACAACTGTAGTCCTAAATATATTTCTTTAAGGGTTACATTTGAATACACTGTCATGAAACACTCATAAATAATGTTAATAACTACTATATTCTTGTAATACTTAGTATATGTAATATTTATATTGCTAAAACATATGGGATAAGCAAAGTGGCCAGGTGCTAGCGTGGTGGGTGAAGCGTCCATTCGAAATTAAACTTTACTGCCATGACTTTGCGTTCAAAATCATTTGTCAATTTTAATGGACGAATCGTTACTCATTAAGCCAGGTTTAGACTAACAAGTTTACTTGCGACAAGCAGGGACGCAGCTATATGCTAGAATGACACATGAATATCACTATTTCATTCTAGCATATACCTGCGTCCCTACTTGCCGCAAGTAAATTTGCTAGTCTAAACCTCGCACCTCGTTGTTAGCGTAAATGAGTAATAATTTAAAATGGACGCCGATTCGTCGCTCTGTATCGCCGATGTAGATTAGACTTTATGTCGACGGCATAGGATCGTTGTTAGCTTGGATGAGTGAACAACTCGGATTGTTCTTTAGTCGCCGATGAAGATTGGGCTCTATGTGAACGGCACAGGGTCGATGTTGGCTCGCTACAGCTCGAAACGCTTCTTCCGCTCGGCCACCATTCCGACGAGCGGGGCGACGGTCGTGCGCTCGCGCAGGGAGCAGCGCCGCGCCCTCAGTTCTGGAACAAACGAATGAATGAATGAATGACTTCACTGCGAGTAATGTTGTTAGAATTATGTCAACAGATGGCGCTTTTGGGTATTTATTTATAAGCGCCCTTGAAGCTTTGAATATTGTAAATAAACATAACAATTTATACTTTACGGAGTTCTTCTTCTTGACACTTGGCGGTCACCGTAGTCCGTAAGGGACTGCAACGGCGGATCTGGGTGACGGCGTGGTTTACATGGAGTTCTAAGAGTAGATACTAGTGTACTACTAGTACGCTATTCGTTACTAGGTGGAGTAGCAGTGCAGGTGACATTTCCTCTTACATTTTGGGTATCTTTAGGTGGCTTTCACGCAGATGGCGCGATTGACTTGAGCTTCAAAAAGTTCTTAGGCTGTGCTGCTCTTACTATATAAGTTACTCTACGACAATATGCATGGTAAAGGATGATACCTGTACGGGCGACAGCTGCAGGTTTCTGGTTGCCTCTGTCTTCGCGAACTGTATCTTGGCGGGGCGCGTCGGCCGCGCCGCCTCCATCAGCGGGCTGTTCCGCGACTTGCCCTACACATGATAACGTTCACGTCAAGTGCCAAAATATATGGGAAAGCATCTAGATTGCTCTGAATGAGAAAAACTGTAAATATTTGTAACGTTTTAAAGACAAATTAAGGTACATCATTGTCGATTGTTAATAAAGTTTATAGCCATCTATTTCACTCTTTTATTATTTGTAGTGTAGTTAGGGAACGTACCCAAACTACGTGACCCATTTTTTTCAGTTTTTGACCCCCCTCCCCCCCTCGGTGACCATCCGTAGTAATCGCCAAGATCCCCCCCCCCCCCCACCCCCCTAGTTGTCACGTAGTAAAACTCGCACATATAGTTTAGAGTGATGTTTTGGACATAGAAAGCAAAAAATCATAATTTTGCCTACTTATTGCCTTTTATTTTACTGGCCGCGTTACGCCAAAAGTGCATGGAAACCTATGATTAAAAGCGCGATATTTTAGCATAATTATTGACTACGTGACAGAACCTAAGACTCCCCCCATCCCCCCTGTGACCTAGAGTAGTATTTTGTCGGCCCCCCCCCCCCCCCCCCCCCCTAAACTGGTCACGTAGTTTGGGTACGTTCCCTTACACTCAGCAGCACAAGTAATTTTACGAGTGAGGTGTTCAAATGTTCACACGCAGTGATTCTCTTAACAATCACGTCGTGTCAAGCTAATTTTCTGCTACTCGATAAGGTAGGGTTGCCTACTGACTACCCTTGATAATCAGTTAGCGAGTATTATGTAAACATTTGATGCGTGTTTGCACGATCTGGATGCACCTTATGGTTACAAGGACGACCCTTTAAAAAAACAATTTATGTTTTTATTACATTCTGAGCAATTTAGATGCTTAATAAATTCATCACATTGTTAGATATTTTAGAAATTATATCTAACTAGAAAACTTGAAAGTAAAATTAATCAAATAAAAAAATAGTAGTAATTAAATTGCTATAGGTACTTCACTAAATATAAGATTTTTAGCCTATTTCACTATTATGTAAGAACTCAAAACATACGTAGAAATGCATAAATAAATTAAAATATGTTTTGTAACAGCTTTGATGTTTTGTTATTTTATAGGCAGCAAAAGCAAATTAGTGTTATCTAGATTATGTATGTATGTATTCGACTTTAATGACTTGATTACACACACACACACGGACACATTAAAATCGTATTCGGAATTTTGATCTCATGCAAAAAATATTTTAAGTGTAATTATTGAATTTATTAGAATAAACTAGAAAAGCAAATTAAAGTAATTTCCAAATCTACAAAATGGAAAACAAAAATTAACTCAGGTATCTAGGTGGTACTAAAAAAAACTGCATGTGAACCATTTACCATTGAAATTTACCTCGGAATTTTGTGCTTTTACAATTGCGATCAACGCCATCTACCGGATAATTGGATCTTCGTTACTCAAGTACCTACTATTTTTTTAATTTATTTAGTATTTAGTCTAAAGGCATTTAATAAGTTCGACAAAAAAATCCCGTGGGCACTGTTTCTGCTCTGCCAAACTAACTAAATACCTACATCCGTTGTCAGCAAGAAACATGAGTAACCAAGTACCCGCTAGATGGCGCTGTCCTCAAAAGTGTATTACCTGAGTCCCGCTGCCACACGCCGGCCAGGCGCCGCACGTGCTGCCAGAGCGGCTCCCGGCCATGCTGTTAGTGCACCCAATCAACCATAATGTTCTAACGATACGCATACGATACGAGTACTGTACGAGACCGAACTGAACTATAAGCGTAGAGTGAGCCTGTGGAAAATTCTAAACTAATGTTTTAGACTTTTGCAAATCGATTTTCAGCCACTTGCATAGATATGATGTTAAACGCGTAAAATAACGTGTAGATGGCGCTGCAAACGTTTAAAACATCTCTTTGGATATTTCAAATTTGTACTCTATTGTATGAAGTTTTTACAACGTATGTAGAGTTTTAAAGGGTAAAAACTACAACCAAAGAGTAAACAAGAACCGTTTATAATCTGTGGATTTTAAACGTCATATATCTAACTTGCGCTTTTTCCCTTTCCGCATAAAGCAAAAGTGCGGTCTGTGTATTGTAAATTCTATAAAAAAAAAAAACAGTCATTAGTCTAAAAAAGAACTTAGAATTTTGCAGGATCTTACTTGGTGGGAATTTTCGATGACTCAGTTGGTAAAAAAGATGAACTTACAGCGGTCATTATATGAGTCAAAATAGTCATCATTCTGCAAAGTCGTTATAGGCATGGCTCATGACCTATTGCACAATATTTTATTCACATTTAAAATAGTTAAATTCGGTCTACAAGTTCTAAAACATATGAAGGCTTAGACAGGATATATTTTCGATATTTACAGGGTGCAATTTTCTCCATACATACAAAATAATTCCTTTGAAGTCCAATAATGCAAAGATCATATCAAATAGAATCGTAACGGAATTCAATAAGATATAATTTGGCATGAAGGTTAGGTGCGATGTCTTGCAAGCGTGGCAGTCTAAAGCTTTATGGTCTATGGACTATGGAAGCGCTATAAGCCTGGCTGTAAGCGGGTGCCGTAGTCTCGGGAGGTGACGTGAGATCTAAATACTTAGTTTATTTTTTCGCCTTTGTATTCGATTGCCCAAACTGTATAAATTTAGTTCTATAACACAACTATTTCTTGCACAAAAGAAAAGCTTATCGTACAGTCGCCATCAGATATATCGGAGCGGCCAAGGCGGTCACAAATATCTGAACAACGCTTCTATTTTCAAAGGTATAAAGTGCATGTTCAGATATTTTTGAGTACCCTGGCCGCTCCGATATATTTGATGGCGACTGGTCAAAAGGCGGACACAAATTACCATAAGGGGTTTTCTACCAGTCAACCTTAAGGCAAAACGGATGTCGTGGGAATATATTTTTAACGTAATTTTGTAATTTCAACCACAATCTGTGAAAACCATTGAGGTTATAGTAATTAATAAACCCATCTATAGTAAAAATCATTGGCCCTAAACAATGATTTTATATATACTAGATAAGAAATCAGCACTCCAAATGTGGTACAGTAAAAGCGGGTGCAACGCGACAGATTTTGCCGAAGAGAGCCGAGCCCGAGCCGAGCGAAGCCCGATCGTCCCGACGAGTATATTTACAAAGGACTAACAAACGTTTCGTTAAAATATTACCAGTGTAAGTGAGACTAGGGATTAAGCTTAAATGCTACAGCATGAAGGTCAACGTACTATAGGCACAATTGGCGATAGGAAGTAAAGGTTTCGTAAATTTCAACCGAACTGACAGCATTGAGGCATAAGGCTAGTGGAGTAGTTGTTGTTTTTTTTAAATTACGAAACTCAGAAAATAATTAAAACTTATTTAGTAAATTTTATTATTATATTATATTTTATAATGTTGAATAGTTTTTTATGGTTCCGTGGCTCAATTGGCAAAAACGGAACCCTTATAGTTTCGTCATATTCCGTCCCTCCGTAAGTATGTCACAGACATTTTGAGACGTATCCTTATAACATTTTAACACAAGGTGTATTTAATGCGCCACTAGTGAAATTGCTAAAAAAAATATTTGAACATTATCGGTTAAGGAGTTTTCGAGTGATCTCCAAAAAACTACGTACATAGGCAGATACGACCTTGTGACTTGTGATTTTTTTAAATAATTCTCTGTTATGCGTGGTCCGACACGAACTTTAGCCGGTTTTTGTAAAATATACCTCAAATGATACCGTAATATCCTCATATCTAATCCCAAGAAAGCAATTATAAAATATTTTCGTTTATTATTTTTTCATTATTTCAAAGTGTGATCTATCAATTTTGGAATTAAAGATTTAAAAAGAAAGCATGAAATACTATGTTTACCGAGCTATTGTGTTGCTTTTGATTCTAAATTTGTCTTGAGCATGTACTTCGCCCCCGCATGGGCCGCATGCCTGCTTCCCTTTCTGCTCGCTCGGCGGCCAAAAAACTCAACCCTCACCCGCCACCCATTGTGCCCGTACGGTTTACACCGTCAGGAATACGTTAGGTCAGAATGCAAACAAGTAAACATAACCGACCGTGTGCAGTTTTCATTCCATTCTGGAGTCGAATCAGGCAACCGGTTCAAACGGTCAAAACAACATTCGCCTCACAAACTTAGGTAGAAAATCCGTCCGATACATCATTTTAAATATGTTATTATAAATATTATGTCGATCTTTAATCGATTATTATTTGTTCAGAATTAAACACTAATACATAATCACAAATAGTTTTATTTTTATGCTGATGTTGTCAACCTACGCGAAAATAACTATTATGGAGATATATGAACCCTTAGCTTTGGAAAGCACAAACATACATAAATATATATATAGTTAATAATTTCCTATTTTTATCAACAATATGAAGGCAATATAATACAATACACACTATACAAATCTATTAAAACGAACTAATACGCGAAATAGGTATAATTATGAAGTTATCAATATTTATTACAAAAGTTTCATAATTTTTTTTATTATAAATAATAAATTAATTAATACAAGAGCGACTCCATTGCTCTTATGTGCCATGTGATTTTTGAACGCCAGATGAATGACAGGTGAAATTTTATCATATCTTTCTTCTAATTTGTAATACAACCTTAACGATGTTAAATAATTCGCACTGGCCGGCTACACATTTTTTTGTGCTATATTTTCGGAAAATCTTGTTTGTGTCTGCGCCTCTATTATATTATAACTCAATGGCCCTAAATCATAAATCATAATACATAGAGAAACCATTGATTTATTATGTAGGTATTCTCCTAAATGTGACATCTAGAACACATTTTGTGCGCCATGTTTGGCGGTTGACAGCTGTGACTGAATCAAAGAGTAGTATAGACTTGTAGTGATTTTCACTACAACTTTTCGGATAAAAGATCTTAGGGATGTCATCTCCTGTTATTCAATGAGAGAAACTGACTCAAATTTAATTCATCCTGTCATCATCTCGGCCATAAGACGTCCACTGCTGAACATAGGCCTCCCCTTTAAAGGGGGGGTGTGCCATACGCGCCACGCTTGGCAGGCGGGTTGGCGCGCGCAGTTTTTTTTGTTTATTGTTGTTTAGGCTTTCGGAAGATGCTGCTGCCCATCTCCCGGTATATTCCCTTAGCAGACTCCTACTGCAACCACGGGACGATATGGTGGGGGACAATTCTAAGGCCGGGCACCCCACGGTACCCTGACACGCACGGCACGGTGACATCCTGTAACCTTTGGTAAGCTAGACAAATATAAACGTAATTTAAGCTTATATTTTTATATTATTTTCCATAGTTTGGTATCTCACGTCACCTCGTGCAATGGCCTACATGAATGGATGTACTAGAAGCAAGCTTACCGCGCCTGCGTCGTCCATGAGATGCGGCAGCGCGTCGTTTTTCAACTCGCTGGCCTCCGACATTATGTGCGCGCGCAGCTGCTTGTTCCTGCAATAAGTTTTATTTCGCATTATTTACAGTCCAATTGTCAGTTCCATTGTCTAGTTAGCTTTAAAACCCCATACTAATGTTTTTGTAGGGGACTTACTTTAGTAAAAAGGAGTGCCCAGGCTTTAAGAGTCGCCAGGACGCTCGCATGAACTCGCGTCCCCATACAAACGTAGTTCAGCTCATGTCGTTTTAAAATGAGAGCTAAACTACGTTTGTATGGGAACGCGAGCGTCCTGGCGACTCTTAACTGAAATTCACAGGACAAAACCACAGCAGAGAAAATTTCCCTGAAACCGCACGATTGTAACGATGAATTCTGTCGTTGTCTCCAGTGAAAGAAAACCGCATGTATGTTATATTGGGATTTAGAGAGGAGCCTCTAACCACCAGGGTTACCCGCAGTTTAGAATGTGTTGAAACTGAAGCCAGCTGAGTTAGAGACATCAACCGCCGCCGCCTTAGCAGCCATCGCCGTATTGTCGACAATTACTGTTACAGATTGGTTTCCAAAATTTTCAACCCTGGGGGTAAATTACTCTAGTTTAGTATGGAACTGACCTAGCGTCGAGCTGCATGATGTGGTTGTGCGCGTGCGCGAGCTGCGCGGTGGCAGCCGCGAGCCTGTCCTCCAGCGCCGCGGACTCCACGCACTTCACTGAGTACTTCTCGCTCAGCGACAGGATCTCTCGCTTTATCTCCTCCATCTCTTGCCTGCAAAACAATCATGGTTAATCCTGGTAAACACATCTTCTACTGAACTAGGTCTTATACTGAACTAGGTGGTGGACAGTGGTGCTGACACTATTTAACAGTGGACTGATGACAAATATTTATTACGAGTACGCAATTTTTGTCTCACAAACGCTATATTTTGGCCACGTCGAGCGAGATTTTTTTCTTTGTTCATGGTAATTAATGACATGTATAAGTAACTCAGTTGCTGAGTTGCGACAGCGCGCCGTGCTGGCTGAACTTGTCGACCTCTCGTCGGACCTCGCTCTCGTGAGCATTGTTAATGGTAATTAGTGACAGGTATAGTAACTCACTGGTGTTGGGTGCTGAGTTGCGACAGCTCGTCATGTTGGCTGCGGCTCAGGAACTCCGCCTTGAACTTGTCGACCTCTCGTCGGACCTCGCTCTAGTGAGCTTTGTTCGTGGTAACTAGTGACAGGTATAGTAACTCACTGGTGTCGGGTGCTGAGTTGCGACAGCTCGCCGTGTTGGCTGCGGCTCAGGAACTCCGCCTTGAACTTGTCGACCTCTCGCCGGACCTCGCTCTAGTGAGCTTTGTTCGTGGTAACTAGTGACAGGTATAGTAACTCACTGGTGTCGGGTGCTGAGTTGCGACAGCTCGCCGTGTTGGCTGCGGCTCAGGAACTCCGCCTTGAACTTGTCGACCTCTCGTCTGACCTCGCTCTAGTGAGCTTTGTTCGTGGTAACTAGTGACAGGTATAGTAACTCACTGGTGTTGGGTGCTGAGTTGCGACAGCTCGTCATGTTGGCTGCGGCTCAGGAACTCCGCCTTGAACTTGTCGACCTCTCGTCGGACCTCGCTCTAGTGAGCTTTGTTCGTGGTAACTAGTGACAGGTATAGTAACTCACTGGTGTCGGGTGCTGAGTTGCGACAGCTCGTCATGTTGGCTGCGGCTCAGGAACTCCGCCTTGAACTTGTCGACCTCTCGCCGGACCTCGCTCTAGTGAGCTTTGTTCGTGGTAACTAGTGACAGGTATAGTAACTCACTGGTGTCGGGTGCTGAGTTGCGACAGCTCGTCATGTTGGCTGCGGCTCAGGAACTCCGCCTTGAACTTGTCGACCTCTCGCCGGACCTCGCTCTAGTGAGCTTTGTTCGTGGTAACTAGTGACAGGTATAGTAACTCACTGGTGTCGGGTGCTGAGTTGCGACAGCTCGCCGTGTTGGCTGCGGCTCAGGAACTCCGCCTTGAACTTGTCGACCTCTCGTCTGACCTCGCTCTAGTGAGCTTTGTTCGTGGTAACTAGTGACAGGTATAGTAACTCACTGGTGTCGGGTGCTGAGTTGCGACAGCTCGCCGTGTTGGCTGCGGCTCAGGAACTCCGCCTTGAACTTGTCGACCTCTCGTCGGACCTCGCTCTAGTGAGCTTTGTTCGTGGTAACTAGTGACAGGTATAGTAACTCACTGGTGTCGGGTGCTCAGTTGCGACAACTCGCCGTGTTGGCTGCGGCTCAGGAACTCCGTCTTGAACTTGTCGACCTCTCGTCGGACTTCGTTCTCGTGAGCTTTGCGCATGGCGTCCAGTGCTGCGAGCGTGGCGCGCGTCTCTTCGGCTAATGCTTGTTCTTTATCCAGTCTGCAGGATGAGAAAAATACTTAATTATTAGTAAAACTTTCCATTTCTTTCTTTAAATAGGCATAAAACATAGTCTTGGTCTTGACCTATTATAGTTTCATTTTAACCTGATGGGACTCATTAGGCCGAAAAAAATACTGGCCGAATTTAAATGTTAACTGGAAAACGTGTTTCTGTTCTAAGTACCCAATTTGATCTTACTTGCATTTACTTAGTGATACCTCCAGATGCAATCCAAGGGAAATTTGGAACTATGAGTGGACGTGATGTAGGCGTATCTAAGGATAATTCTGCAATAAACTCCACGTAAAATGATCTACACACGGCTTGTTTAAGTATACACTCACCTGAGCTGTTCTCGCTCGGCACGGTGCTTCTCCTCCATCTCTCGCACGATGCGCCGGTGCGAGCTCTCCATCGCGAGCAGACCTTTCTCGCACAGTGCTCGCAGTTGCTCGATCTCTTGCTGGTAGCGCACGCGCAGGCCGTCCCCATGCGCGTCAGCTGATACTGCACTCTGAAAGTTCAATTTAGATTTACGTTTAAGCTGGAATTTGAGATTGCTAACGACATTGCGTTGTGTTAATTTTATTTGATTGTTATTGGTTTTCATTAGATTATATACAATATTACTGTTTAACTCAAATTTAACTGAGAGTCGAACTGTTTTATTAGTTATCTAAAGGTTTTCTGTTAATTTATTTAATTAGATAACTACGAGTAGAAATTGCTATATTATGATGTGACGCCATCTTTTATTTCTGAAGCTTCCAATGCTCCATTTACATAAAATAAAATAGTCCATACACAAACCCCAATAGAAACTTACGATAATGCTCCAAAAACTGTAGTTGAATGCCTATTGGTATCAAGTAAGTCTAAAATGTAAAATAGGTAATATAAAAGTTGTACTTACTTGGTTACTAACCTGGTAAGCCGCGCGCAAGCTATCCAGCTGCGCGCTATACTCCGAGTCGAGCGCAGCGAGCCGCCGCTGCAGCGTGCGCGCGCGCTCCCGCAGCGCGCCACGCTCGCGCTCGTGCTGCGCGAGGAGCGCGGCGCGCGCGCGTCGTGCGGCCGCCAGCGCGCCGGCTTGCTGCGCGCGCGCGCTCTCGCCTCGTGCGCGCTCGGCCTGCAGCCTGCCACACGCCAGCACATCACTAACAGTTAAGTTAGGAAGGAAGGTTAGTCACGGTTTACAGATAGAGAGTTCCCTTCGGTGCGCATATTTTCGGGATTTGATATATTAATTAATGGCCTTGTGATAAGCGTTTCAACCGCCGGTTTAGTTACACGACCAAAAAGTTGTCAATAATTCGTAACTTGCGTATGATAGAAAACACAAACATTTTTGGAAAATTTTGTGTTGTAATCATTAATGAAGTAATGTTCGTGGTAGAAACGCTTATGATATTCACCCATTCATGCGTAACGAAGGATGACAGAGTTTAGTAGTTACAGGAATCAGTGTTATAAAAACCCCCCTTGAATGAGAAATAAGAATTGAATGAAGTTAGGCATGATGGCGAGCGAACATATGAAACTTTAGAGGAAGTTACTTCTTTTAATATGATGAAACATATTTCGGAGAAAAGGAGTGAAATAATTAGGCACAAAAGTGAGAATCTCAATAGGTAAGATGTTAAATATATCTTAAACAATTCAGAGTTTATTTGTCAGAATTATATTATACTCGAAAGCATTGAAAACTGGTTTAATTTTCGTTTATTTATCTTTCATTTTAGCCGACTACTCCGTAGCACTTGGATTTTCATATTTGCTTTCATTGCCCTAAAAAAAATCATAAAATACTAAACTATTATACAAGAATAGTATGCCTACCTGTCTAACGCGTCCTGAAGCTGCTTGCAGTGCTGGCACGGGACCAGCGCTTGCAGAGCCTCGACGCGCCGGCGCAGCGCCTCCACGCGGCCCAGCACCCCCTGCCCCTCCTCCTCCGCGGCCTCCCCCCCCGCCCCCGCCCAGCGCGGCGCACACCGCCGCCACCGCCGCTTCCGCCCGCTCGAGGCTCTCGCCGATCTTCGTCAAGTCTTCACTGTTACCCGAACAGTCACTGGAGAAGAGCGCGCGGCACTCGTTCGAGAAGTGCTGGAAGAGGTACACGAACTCCGCCTCTTGGGTGGGGTCCGCGTCCAGCGAGGATATCGCATCCGTGGGCGTGCGGGCTGCGGGGTCCCGAGGGGCTGAAGCTCTGAACGTCCCCTCGACGACGGCTACCCGCGCGTCTACTAAAGCCTTATGCGCTAGGACTTCAGCGAGCTGCTGGAGTAACACGCGCGAGTCTACACCGGGCGAGCCTTCCTTGCCTCGTCTCTCGCCGAGGCATTCGCGGTATCTAGCAGCGATATCCCGCACGGCCGCGTCCATTTCGCATCGCAGGTGATCATGCGCCGCTTGCCACCACAGTTCTAAATCTGCGCGATCCTGAGCTGTCAGTGTTAAACGTCCTGTACGTGCGCGGTCAAGATTTTCTTCGCATAGTTGTGCCGCACGGCCCAGAGCGCGCGCGACTTCTGCTTGGACTAGTTCAGCGCCAAGGGCATCGCGCGCCGCCGCCCAGGCTTCTCGTACTCTCGCGGCTTCTAATCCGGAGCGTTGTTCAGAATCGCCGTCGCCAGGAGCATGAGCGAGAGCTTCAGAAGCCAGCGCAGAACACAATTCTGCCAACTTGTCGGTCTTATACCGGTCGACGGCGGCGGCTACCTCGCGCTGTGACGCACGGAGTGCTTCAAGATCCGCGCTCTGGATGATAAGTTCCGAAGCCCGCAAGTCCCTCGCATCGCGCGTGCTGTTCATGAAGTCGATCTTCCTCGACAGAATCCTTGCCAGGTAGTCCAGCGAGCTTCTCGTGCTGCTAATGTTCCGGCAGCTGTCCCCGCTAATCTTACACTTAAGGTTATCGATTAATTGACTAGTTTCGATTATTTCAGACTTTATTAATCTAGCGAAGAATCTGCTCCCGTTGGACGATTCTAAAGCCTCTTGGATCCTGGTGACCAGGACTGCCTCATACGCTAGTTTCTCGGCTAGGATTTCTAAGCTCTTCCTCTGCGTGAGCTCGCCCGCTTCGTAGAGGGCCGCTTTCTTTTTGGAGAGTTCTAGAAGCTTGGCTCGCAGCTGTTCCTCTAGCTGAACAACCACCTGCGCCACACTGTCATTGGCATCTATCTCTCCATGCTCGCAATTCACGACGCACTTATCGAAGCACTCTTGAAGTCGCTTGCTGACATCAGTCAAGCACTTCTCCATGGACTTGATGCTATATTTCTTCTCGAGACTAGGAGAGGGTGATCGTCTTGACTTCGCGGCCCTCATGGCGCTCATCTGGCAGAGGCACTCGTTGACTTTGTCGCGGGAGTGGATGACTACACTCTCGAGGCTCTGCAGCCTGTCGAGCAAGTGTCGTTGTGACTGTGTTCCTACACTCTCCGGGGTATCTGTGAAGACTGGACTGTTGGTAGATCGCGTGGCCTGGCTTAGGGATTCACATGAGTTGGTCAGCCTGTTCTCGAACGCTGATGCGACTTTGGTTTCTAACGACGTTAGTCGGACGAGCATCTTCATGGGTTCCGTGCTCGTGGCGAGGGCGCTGTCCAGTGACTTCCTCCTTAACCGAGCGGCGAGTCGCTTCGCTCTCTTCTCTTCCGAAGAACTTTCGGTTTTGGGAGCTTTCTCTTTGGCAGGCGACGCACTCTTCGATGGAGAATTTATGATAGGAGTCGGTTCTCCCGTTTCCAAAAGTGTGATTTTGTTTTCTAGTTCAGTCAGTTTTTCTTCGACCTCTTTACCTAAGGTGAAGGATTCCCTGCCCTTAAGAGATAAGCTTCGTCGCTTTTCCCTGGACTCTGACTTCTGTATTTTGTGTTTTAGCGTTCGCACTTGTTTATCGGAGGCCGTTAGTTTATTCGTCAAGTCCAAAATTCGCGCCGCCATCAAGTCGATCTCTGACCTACTGCACTGCTCCCGCAACTTCATTTCATTCCTCAGCTTCATGTTAGTTATCTCCAGTTCATCGTACATGTTATGAGAATCCTTAAGTTCTTTCTTCATAGTTTTGATTTCCTGTATGGCTTTGAGGAACCTCGCTCTCAGCTCGACGTATTCTTCGATAAGTCTGTTTTTCTCTAAGGATTCTAGGTCCAAGTTTCTGTTGAGGTTACTGAGATCGCTGAGAGAGCCGATGCTCTTTCGTTTCTCCTTGACTGGTGACTCTGACGTCACGCGTCCCTCCAGCTCTCGGATCCTCATGTACAAGCCATCGTTCTCTTTTACGCTCTTCATAAGCTTCTCGTTGAGTTCGTTTAGTTCTCGTTGCAGTTGCTGCACATTCTCCTGCGCTGAAGCCAGCTGCTTCGTCAATAATTCACAGTGCTCCGTTGACTCTTTCAGGAAGTTCTGGGTTTCTGTCAGCTTCGTTTCCCACGTGGTCTTATCTTGGTTGTACATCTGTTTTATCGCATCTAAATTTTCAGCCTCTTTAGTTCTGATGGACAACTCTTCTTCCTTTTGCTGCAGAGTAGTAACTAGTTCTTCCATTTTCTTTTCTCTGAGAGCAGCCTCTGATTTAAGTTTGCGTAGACGAGCTAGTTCTGACTCAGCGGCGTTGACGTCTGAAAGAGCAAGCTTTAGCTGCTTTCGTAAGTCGTCGATTTCAATAGATTGTTTGTCGATGGTCGATATGTAGCTGCGTTTGCGTGGCTCGTTTGGTTTTTCGTTTTCGTCGACTTCGTCTGGACGGATTTCTTTGGTGGAGTCTATTTCGTCTTTGTCGCTTTTCGGCGCGTCCCGCGGCGGGATCTGGTGGCAGCCTCGTGCGCGGACTTTTTCTTTAACTTTGCTGATAGGTGTTCTGTTTAAGATGGGTGACGGTGGTGGCTGAGGCGCCATATCTCCCCAATCTGCGCTGTCCCTTCGGCCGCCTTCGGAAGCTGTTCGGTATTCTTCGTCAGACGAGAAGGGCGCTGATCTATTTGTGATCGGTGTTACGGGTGTGATGGGTGATGTGGATGACTCTGAAGCTTGATCTACGCTGTCTTCCCGCAGGAGCAAGGATAGTGGTTTGGATTCCGGCAGACCAGCAGTGCGGCGCATAGCAGACACCCAATTAGCTCGTATGCCCGCCGTCACCGCTGACAATACGATATGTTTGCCATCCCATGTCTGAAAAAGAGATGACACAATTTATAGTATTCGGTTGATTTCCTTTAGTATAATAAAGCTCAATGGTCTTTGATTTACATAGACTAAAGTGTCGACTTTACCGCGAACTTCATAAGTAAACTTACCTCAGTCTCAAAAGCGTATCCATTAGTGGACGCCGACGTCGGCAGTTCCACAACCCTCGCGATCCCACTAAGATCAATAACCCCATCCATCAGCCCTCTGTGCTCCGCATGAGGGTCTCTGAAGTACAGCAAGGCTGCACCGCGGAGCACGAACCAGTGGCGTGACCAGCCGCCAGGCCCGCGGCGTTGTAGCCAGCCGGCTCTGGCGTGGAGAAGCCGTTCCGCTGGTAGTTCGACTCGGCCGCTGGCTTCGGCTTCGGTTGCTTCGACCACGTCGGCGGGCTCGCTGCCTTCGCTGGCTGAGCTGGAGCTGCCTTCTTCTGGTGGTACTGCGCCGTCGGGTGATCCTCGGACCTGATGAAAGATTGTTATTATATATTTGCTACAATAGTGTGGATTTTGTTTATTTTTGCTAGTTCGTCTGACGTTTATATAGGAACACAAAATGCGCACAACTTCCTAATTCCTTCGCAAAAAATGGCTAGTGTCTAGGGACCCCTTTGTTCCTTTAGCCGTCAACACAGTGAATTCTCCCTTTTGTAGAGGGTTGGCAAAGCGCATGTGACACCTCTGGAGTTGCAGGCGTCCATAGGCTACGGTAGCTGCTTACCATCAGGCCGGGCGTATGCTTGTTTGCCGCCGTCGTGTTATAAAATATAAGAGGTGCTTACCGGTAGACGTTCAGGTGCTAAGCGTGTGGGCCGCTCCAATGTTGGCGGCAGTGCGCGGCGGCTGCGGGGGCGCGTCAGAGAAGCGGCGATGTCACGCAGTTGTTCGTCGTAGCGGTGCTGCAGGAGCGGCGACGACACGCTGGCAGCTGTGACACAAGAAGCAATGTTAAGGTTTTAACAATAATATTCCCTATACGTTTAATCCGATAGGTAAGTATAAATATCGACTAAGAGGACCCTAAGCCATTGGTCTAGATAGGCAGGCTTTCAAAGAGCTGCTTCTCTACCGATATTCTATGTCACTGGCTCTCAATCGAGCTGACTTGCTGAGAAGCCGTTTAAATCGTTTCCATCAAACCCACAATTCTATATATTAATACAATTCGTACTTCATCTTGGCGCATTCTTGGCACAGCTTCGGAATTTAGAGTCCATCTATAGCAAGCCAGGTAAGACGGTATAGAACCTGGTCAATATCGACTACATATGTTCGTTGTTGGAGCACGGGTGTCGGGCGCACGTCTCAAGTAGTCCCAATTTTATAGTGTTGTTGTTGTTGTTGTTGTTGTTCCTAGGGCACCCCGTAGGTGCATAGGGCCCGCACAAGATCCTTCCACGCCTTTCTGTCCTGAGCAACGGTCTTGGCCTCTCTCCAGTTCATTCCTACGGCTCGTAGCTCGCTCTCAATGCTCCTCCGCCATGTGTGTACAGGGCGTCCGCTGGCTCGCTTACTGTCCTGAGGCCGCCACTCGAAAGCGATACTGGCATTATCCGACGCTCCTCTTCGAAGAGTATGTCCGATCCATCTCCACTTCCGCAGCGCTACTTCCTGGGCGATTGGAGACTGATGGCATATACTCCACAAGTCCTCATTTCTTATAGTCTCCGGCCAGAAAATGCGGAGGATCGACCGAAGGGACTTATTGACAAACACTTGTAGCTTGTGTGTCAGCCCCTTTGTCACTCTCCACGTTTCGCAGCCGAAGAGCAACACGGACTTGACAATGGATTCGAAGAGGGAGATTTTAATGCGCCGAGTTAGCACGTTGGAATCCCAAACAGGCTTCAGTTGAGCAAAAGCAGCTTTTGCCTTCTTAATCCTACTCTCGATATACAAATTTTGAGACGGATTCAAGGCGATCGTTTTTGAGCAACAAAGGTTCCGAGCAATCTGATTTTACTCGCATATCAACAGTTTTACGTCGGTTGATTCGCAGGCCCATGACTTCAGCTTCCTCTTGAAGGCTCTCGAGTTTAGCTTTAAGATGGTCTAGAGATGGCGAAATCAGCACGATGTCGTCGGCGTAATCAAGATCCTCCAGCTCCTTAGTGTCCCGAGTAATGCCTCTTGGTGTTTCGACCACTTTTCTCATAACGTCATCGAGAAGAATTATGAATAACAATGGTGTACTAGGAGGGGCAAATTTTTACAACCATTTAGTAACTAATAAAAATACACTGATTTAGACTTTCACGGTTTTTACTCATAATTATTTGTAATAAACAAAACCTCCTGTCCTGTCATTAGTAAATGTAGGCATCAACGAATACCGCCGGCTCGAAAGCCGGACATTGTGAGTTTTGTGTGTCGACCGAGTGACATCCCTAGTGTGCAAAACGTTCAAGTTGATTATCAAGACCAAGTGCGGGTAGTTCGAAAAACTCGCGCGGCTAGAAGTTGTTGATGTCAACTGGAGCCAGTCTTTCTTCGCGACCACGGGGACAATGTCGTCCTCGAAATGTCGAAGGTAATTTAAAAATTATATACGCAGTTAAGTCCCGTTTATTACAAATAATTAATAGAAATACATATTTAATATCGCAATCAGTCAACGCGTGGCCGTTGTACAGTCTTGAACAAGGGCAGTACTACCTATTACTATTATGACGCAACCCGAGTTTCAAAACAATCAGGCGTGTTATTGTTTTCAACTCCTGTCTGCTCGATATCTGGATTCGTCACGCGAAAAACAAGTTTACGATTAGCTTGACCGCTGTAAATTTAATGATGCTTTAATTATATTTTCATCTTGAATAATGTATTTGAGTTTTTAAGCAACTCCCTAGTTGTATTGATTGAAATGTTGGCGTAATATAAACTTGCTACTCTAACTATTTTAGCTAGACTTAATTAATTGTTGATCTTGTCTCTGGTCGGAGACGCTGATGACACTAGCTGGTTGGTGTATAGTGTACACAGTGGCTCACGGTCTTCAGGTGAAGTGGGTGTGGACGGCTCGGCCCAGGTGTCCCGGCGGCGCGAGCGCGCCTTCTCTTCCCCGTTGATCTTGTCTCTGGTCGGCGGAGATGCTGATGATACTGGCTGGTCGGTGTACACTATGGACAAGAGAAAATGTCAGTTAGTCTATGCCATTATAACGGTTATATGCTCGTTATATGAGCAAAGTATACAGTCTGTTACTCTACGACAAAGCTACACAAAATTGTATGCTAAAAACATCTCATTGCATTCTATCATATACACGATAGACAAAAAAGTCTGCAAATATAACTGTGGACAAAAAGTTTGCAAATATAATGTAACATAATATAACTACTTGCCAACAAGATCCGTCGGTAAGAAGTAAAATAATTAACCTTCTCAAAACCTAGATATTCTAAAACTCTGACCCGATTTCGGTATTTCTCAATCGTCTTCTAATCATGTTCTAACTGCACTCCAATAAGATTTAGTCATAAACCTATATTTATTGGTTTGGAGTGATACGGTTTAACTGTCAACCATTATCCATCAGTAAATCGGTCTGGCGGCCAGCATTGTTAACGTTTGCGGCGTGGTTGATGTTAAGTGGAATTTTAATAGTTTGCGGTGTAGGGAAAATTAATTACACGGCCGGTACAATCCAGGGCTTGGTTGTCACAGACAGGAGGTGTGAGGTGAGTAAGCGTGTGAGGTGTCCAAAATGATGTTCACAATTTTGAATATTGGGACCGCTTAGGTAGCTGTTACTGACTGATCCAATTGTTTTTGTTTAATTAAGAACGGAAAACAAGTCTTAGCTATGGTATGGGATACGTAAGTTATTTGACATTCATCAAGTACCTACCTAATATGAATAATTTCAAGGAAATTGATTTTTACCACGTTCATCGCTTCTAGTTCCTCCAACACACATTTTACACAAAGCCAATAATGACATTAACTTTTTGCCAAATACCATAGATAAAAGAGATAACATAGACATTTAATTTATTCTAATAGTGCCTATACTATGATGACTACACTCTCGACTCGGTAAAAAACCGTTTCAAAAAGTTGGTTAAATTACAGGATCGCTAAAAAAAGAAAAGTGATTGGTCCGACGATCTGGGTATGCGCCCGCGGCGGATTTACTACCTCCAGTCCATAGATTACATCCCGTAGAGATATAGCATTACGAAACTTTGTGAAAACTCTCGCGGTCACCTCTCAAAAGGCCTTGTTACACCTTCATAAGTGACATTATTTTGGGAATATTTCTATTTGGTGGCGCTTTCATAACACAAATACAATATTGAATTTTAAAATACAAAGGTACACCATTGTCGTCTGTTATTCAGATAGGTACCTTTGCCAAAATAATGATATGATATAATGATACATAAAAGCATACCGAACGATTAAATTACCAAAGTGTGTGGAATGTAACACGTTAACTGATTAATATTAACGCAGCTTGCTAGGTAAATACTTTCATTGCTTGAACACAATTAATATCTTCGCTTTCTCATCTCAGCACGCTAAATTAACATTGCACTGTCACCGCGTAGTGACCACGAATCATCTTATATGCTCAGTCTAGTGGGCAAGTAATAAGTATTTTACCCGTCTCTATCGAGAGGAAAGCGAACCAGCTTCGTAGTTACAATGTAAGAGGTCTATTTCGGGCAATGGTTTCAATTCGAATACTGATTGTAAATTTCAGAGGATTAATTTAGTCAGGGTTGACAAAGTTATGTCTGTACGATAATTCTGTCTGAAATGTATGGCTATATAACTTGGTTTTCCACCACTAAAAGTAGGATAATAACCACAGGGCAAATTCTTTTAACGCTGCGTGCTTTTCGAAACATTTAGCAACATGTTCACCTATTTGAAGCCTTAAGGATAAATACATCTTCATTTTCTGACGATCGCATGCCGCATGCCGCAAGGCCGCGAAAAAAGTTAAAAAAACGTCTGCCCTTTTACCTGATTATTTACGAGGTAAAGCATCGAGGGATATCTCGGCGGTCCGGAGATCAAATAATATAAATGAACTGTCATTATGTAAAATTGTAGTGCTCTTTGTGCAGGGTTACCAGGTGCCAAGAGATTTGTCAGGTGAAATTAGGTTCCGATTTTCAGATTAGAGGAATCCCTCAAGGTAAATTGGGGTAGGAAATTTTTAATCCATTTCACAAAAATTGTAACAAAGTTCTTTCTATGTTATTTGATAAAGATATTTACTGGACAATACGAGACAGTCTGTACGCACAAAATTTGATGAATTTTATTTGATAAAAAACATCTACAATTAAATATTATTTTTTGCACCTCAAATAAACTTAGAAATACCTGTATTTAGGAAATCTAGTTTTTTACGTTAAGGGTGACAAACGGTACCCTATTACTAAGTCCTATCTATCCCTCTCTCCAGTTGCCATCCCCATGAACTACCCCGTTATCCTGTGGTGAAAAGAAAAAAAAACTTTTTTTTTATTGAAGAGAAATTCCTCGTCCATCTATCTCTTAATTATTATTTATGAATTTCATACAACGAAAACCCAAGACAATTATTTCCCCACAAATTTGCGTGCCCCTGGTAACCCTGCGCGCGCGCACGCAACCTCACAGGGAGTTAGTAATGCCCGAGATAAATTGTAATTGTCCCATTAATTACTGCGGTATTATAGTGTTATCCAGCTAAGTAGATATTCTTTTAGTCGAGATAATCAACTAGTGTGACCTTTACTATAGACGGGGCGAGGTAAATATACTCGAAATAACCTTTTTTGAAGTCGGTTAAAATACAAATTGGTACACGTCGGATACGGCGTATTTTATTACACCAATTAAAAAAGAAGTAGTTTATGATCCTTAAACAAAAATGAAACGACATCAAACTTTCAATGAGTGCGAATCTTCGATGAATGAAATACAATCGCGACTCGCGAGGGTTGATTTTATGGCACCCATAAGAGTATTTAGACGTAAACAAGCTATTTGCAAGTTTCGAAGTAATGTAATTGAATTTTTATAGTGTTATCATATGATATTAATTATGATACTGGAAAATATTTGTCTTCAAAGTTTAGAATCCTTAGTTTCCTTACGATGTGCTACTGCTGTAAACTAAGCGAGCGAATTTTTGCAGCTATACTCGTACAGTCTCCCCATGCGATTTGTAGCACTGCTAAAAATATGCTACGCTATGTGCCAAAATGTGCCAAAATAGTGAATCAGCACTCTTGCTGGTTCACTATTTTGACAGTTGTCTGTCATGGAATGTCTCTACATTTCACATATTATAAGCAAAGAGTGCGCCTGACCCAAAATATGGCGTCACAATCATGCACACAGCGAATTTGTTTCTTAAAGTTCCAAAAATCTATTATGTAGGTAAAGTTGATAAAGTAAATAACATTACCAGGCTTTGGCGACACCGGCGCCGGTATGGCTACCTGTTCTAACTATCCCACTTCTGAATAAAAAATACGTCAGATTATCACAAACATATCGTTTATGTCCTTTCGTGTTAAGGTACATTGCGAGACATTAACAATTTAAACTCTAGTATACGAGCATCGACAAATTCTAATTATCTATGCGGTTTTAAATAGTTCTCATATTGACATATTTTGCATACTAATGAGATATGTGAAGTCAGTACGTCTAGCATGACTTACGCTGCGGCGCGACTCCCCATACTTCAGGCGCGACTCGAAGTATGGAGTCGCGCGCGACAACGAATGTCATGCTAAGGCCCCTGGTCTATATTGTTTTATAGTCTTAAAAGGTTGAAAACGTTATTTTTTCTATATCTATAGAATGTGTAAATATTAAGTAGGTTACGAGCCACAAACAATAAACAAAAAACTGCGCGCGCCAACCCGCCTGCCAAGCGTGGCGCGTATGGCAAACCCCCCCTTTAAAGGGGAGGCCTATGTTCAGCAGTGGACGTCTTATGGCTGAGATAATGATGATGATGATGAGGTTAGTAGCGTGTAAACAAAAAAAAGTGTGATTAGTCGTGAATGTGAAACGTGTGATTTATCTAAGTATCATAAACGATCAGATTAAACATGCAAATAGCGGTGCTTAATAATTTCTGTGGATACCCAAGTCAAACCCATACACTACTAATACAAAAGATGTTTGTAAACTAATGTAGGATTCCAAAAAAAAAACAGAACCTATTAATATTAAAAAAAGGAACATTACTTGAAAATCTTTGAGACTTACTAGAAATTGTTATCGACGGGACGGGCTTAAAAAATTACAATTTTCTAAGGTCATACCGTATCATTTCAAGTATATTCTGCGTACTGTACATTATTGGGACTTATGGGGCGAGTGTACGTGTTTATTACAGTTTCTCGTGTTATTGCCGCGTTAGCCTCCTCATTATTCAGGAGCCCTAGGTTATAGTACTAGTCATACTAGTCATAATGCAGACCGTCCGATCCGATCGTATTCGTAGTATTATTATTACATGGAGGCTTAAGCTGTTTAAAGTTTTTACCTTTTTTTAATTAAAAAAATTGTATTGTATTACATTTTAATGAATAGCTTTTCAATCGAGTACCGTGTTAAGCCACGATTCCACAAAGTTGAAGTGGTCTAAGTAAGGTACGAAATTGAAAAGGTTAATTTTTCTACGAGTGCTCAAAATAGGCAAGCCGGTAAGATTGAGTTCAACGAACATCTTACAACCCGCTGCCTGTATACAATAATGTGACCTAAACTGAAGCAGTAATAACATTTACGGCGTTAGTTCCACATTTTCCCGCTGCAAAGCCCATTCGGTGTTTCGGAGTTACCTCGCTCGAGCTCTATAACTTTTTGAATGAAATAGTTTTTTCATTTAGCTTTCTCAGTGGCGGCTCTGCTATATGTAAGCTGTTCCCCATAACCCAGGTCCCACGGTGGCGGTGTAAATTGCAGACAGCTAGCTCACTTCTTTATTGGAAATGTATGTAAATGTCCCGCCATTCACAAACGCTGACCACAGACAAACATGGAAGCATTATACCGTCTAAAATAAGTTGAACTCCGTGCGGTCTAGATTTCTATGATTCATTTGTTATTAATTAATTATATTCGTCGATAACGTGACAAAGTGGTTAAAATTGTATGATAAAAATGGCGCTGTCATTATAAGTTAAAATGTCACGCTATCCGCATGATCATTTTCATAATTTGTATTTTTTTTGTTCTTAAATAATTCATTGGCTAAGGTTACTTATGACGATAGCGTCATATGAATAAAATCTAGGCTTAGGAACTCTTATGTAAAATAAATTCTAAATTTTAACGTTAGTATCTGAATTTCGCTTTTCGCTTTTAGGGTCAAGTTATATTAAAAGGGCTCACAGTTGATATGAAACGCCTTGTTAATAATATGCAGGTTTGAGCATTAGAGCTCAGTTGGCTTCGTTTAATGTTCATAATAATTGCATTTTATTGCAGCGAGTTTCTTAATCTCGTTTAAAATGGAATGATACCTATTTGTCTTGAGATCGAAATCTTAATAGCAAGTATTTGTATATAACTAACTCCTCTGGGAATGTTTTTGTATTTTGTTTGTATATTTTACTGATTTTGTCTGTCCGTCAGGCATCCAGTAAAGGGCGTTGTCTGTTCGTCTTCTAGTCTGTCTGTATGCCTATATTGCTAATGTTTGTTTTTTCGGTGATCTCTTGAGTTTAATTTATACGTAATACAAACTGAGACAGGCACATATTTATTTGTTTTTCAGCGTCCCCTAAGGCACCTCTTAATTTTAACCTTCGATTTGGCGATATAAAATACGAGCTGGTAATTAACAACGACATTAAAATTGATCACTTTATTGAGGTTAAGATATCGTTAATGTTTATGATGCTTTACATTTCTTTGACAAACTTTCCTTGTATCATTATTTTTTTATTCCGAAGGCAAAGGACGGTAACGATTTATGGCTTGTTGTTTTTCTTTGCCACATTTTGCAGCCTAAACGAAAAATAACTTATTTTTACTTGTTTTGTATACAAGACCTCACATTTTTCAAATTTTTCAAAGAAAGCATTCAATTCTTCAGTCTGAATAAGTTTGAAACCATGTGACATTAACTTCTATTCAAATATTTAAACACAATTTCATAAAAATAAACCATAACTTTCGCGAAACCTCGACCAAGTCATAGAGCCGGCTGTCACGCGTCAAGATTTACTGTTAAAAAACTGGGCAAGTTTAATAAATATGAATGAGCCCGTAGACAAGTAGATGTAAATCATCGACACCCACAGCGCGCGCGCATTGTGCCCCCCACCCCCTCCACCCCCCGACCGGTCGACCCCGCGACCTAGGCCGTCACAAATTAATATTATCTGTAGGTGTCAAATGTCGTTTATGAGAAAGTGTGAAATCACTGTCGTTTAAGAAGACAATATGTACATTTTTAAGGTTGTCTGGAAGAGATCGCTTTTTAGCGATAAGACCGCCAATTGTTTTACCTCTACTTTTCTGTTTGTAACTTGTGTATACTCTGTTTCTTTAATTTGAGGTGTGCAATAAAGAATATTTATGTTATGTTAAGTTATGTTATTTTTATTACGCCACATAAAATCATGAAAGAAAATAATGAAAATATACAAGATTCTACAACCAAAATAAGTGTAGTATTTTTTAATCCTTCAAAATCGCAAGCTGCGTATTTATTCATATGTATTATTAGCGTTTTTGGTTTTCTAATCGTATAAGAACTATAAATTAACACTATATTTAAAATTAACTAAATTAATTCTACGTAATTCTAATCATACAACTGCATAAGGTTATATAAGTTACCCAAATGGGTAACACATGCTTTAAATGTGGATACCACACATGCACAAAAATTTAAAAAGCTCTTTACTAATACAATAACTCTAAATTATGCCTTAATGTGACCTATTTAAGATTCAAATTCCAAAATCACGTGTCCGGTTTAACTGGCGAAAGTACGCATACTTAGATTACTTAGCAAATAGCGGGCAAGTTCAGTCTGCCGTATTAGGCAGGCAATGACCCGAGTGACTAATGACATGACGCTTAGAGGCCCCGATGACGCGCTCCTGCGTCACGAACGTCACGATGAAGCATTCTGTACCTTAATTGGAACCCAAAAACAGGATATGTGTGCGTCACTGCGGGTCTACTTGATTGATTTTTTCCCCGAACTTTTCGAAACACACTACCTACCTGTATAATTAACATTACCTACAGTTCATAATTTAACTTGACAATGATCAATAAGTTCTTAATATCGATAAAACAAGCAGCTTTCACAAGTAACTGTAATTTCAACTTAATCCAATTTCTTATCCACGTTTCCCAAAAATTAACCCTTACCTCCCATAAACCACTTCAATAGCCAATAACTCATTATTACTACATCGATACGGATCGAAATTACCGCGTATTACAAGCAAAAAGCACCCCGACCTGATTCGCCGAAACTTTCGCTTATGCAGCATTTTTCCAACAAATATTGGCTCAATGCAATTTCCGGACCAAAAATTAATAGTTACTTTTCCAAGGATGTATTCTTTTTCATTGTTCTAAAGTAAAAGCTACCATATGTTTGTTAGTATACGGTTTAAATTGAAATTAAATTAGTGACTTATGCGACATTAAAATGAGAAGACGTGAAATACCTGTTGGTAGTAATTTCAATCGAACCCTTGAATTACGCAACGAACGATACCATATACAGGCTTCAAAGGAAATACAATAATTATGAGTTCAGTTTTAAATATGAATGTACACCGTATGCAGAGATGATAAGGTCCAGGTTGCCACTAAATAGAACAGGCGGTCATTTCTTTTCGCAGATAGCCCTCACGTATAATTATTAACAGCACGTGTGAGATTCAGATAAGTATGTATATAATGCATGTAGATTTAACAAAATGCAGAAACCAGGTAGCTTTAAACCACCAGCTTCACAAAGATTCATAACAGTAATTTGGTTAAAGGACCTAAGATTGAACATTTTATTTTGCCTAAAATACTGGAAAATTACACACACTCGTACGCCAAAACTTGCATTAGAAATTAGCAATAATAAAGTTTTAATTTATATTTAATAGTATTATACTAGGTAGGTAGGTATATAATACAGTATTATACCCTTGTTACACCTACCGAGTACAGTGGCGAGTCAGTACTCTCGGCCGAGTACTCGCAAGGTGTAAACACATCGCCGAGTACTGGGCCGGGCCATTTTACTCTCTCGGCCGAGTAGCATTTTACTGTCTCGCCACTGTACTCGTTAGGTGTAACCAGGCCTTTAGGTTGCCAAACCCATATAAATAATGATAATAACGAGAATGAAGAACTAAACTGAAGATCCAAAAACCATAGATTATAAATGATTTCGACTGTCTTTTGTTTTGGAAGCATACACAAAGTTCAAAAACCCATTTTCTCAATGGCGTACGGATTTTTCGTATCCAAAACTTGTTTACCTATTTTAGCCAAGTGCTTTGTATAAATGATTGAAGCCCATCTGTGTATTTATCCTCATTGAACACACGGCTATGTCGGATGTTTGCAAATGAAATAGCAGTTTTTAAACAGTCAGCTCAGGTGCAATTTCACTTTCGCCGCACCGCGCCGGCGCGTGACGCGGAATGTTGGCCCGCGGCACCGAAAACTAGCCGCCGGAACCAGGGGACATGCTGACTGGGTCATACGTAGATTATGTTGGAACTTGGAACATAGAAAAATGTCTAAAGAGCGCTGGTAGCTGGCGATAAGACGTCCGACTTTCAATCCGGAGGTCTCAGGTTCAAACCCCGGCTCGTATCTACTTATCTACTACTGAGTTTTTCGGAACTTATGTACGGAATATCATTTGACCAGTCGCAGCAGAAAACATCGTAAGGCCTAGTTTCCCCCCTGGGTTGGAAGGTTAGATGGCAGTCGCTTTCGTAAAAACTAGTGTCTACGCCAATTCATGAGATTATGTTGTCAAGCGGTTAAACAGTTTTACCATTTCGTAAAAAAAGCTTATGCAGAATTTTCTGTAATTGCTTACTATCCAATCTTCGCCGACTGACGATCTTTGCCGAGTTGACCTTACCTAAGATATTATGAGGTAACCAGAACGACGACATGAACTGCGACTATAAATGAAGGCCAGTTTTTCATATATTAGACTTTTACGCTGATTGACACATTATACTTGCAAACTCGGTCCAGAGTTAGTGTGGCCTGACTATACCAAGCTCGTTGCGAAATACGTTTATCATGTTTTAAAGCCCAGACGTGCCTAAAATGCTATTTATCGCAGCTCTCCCGCCATTTTAATTTAATGTCCCCAGGCGACATGACTAATTCCTTCGGAAACATACAATGTTTAGTGTTTATGAAGCCGAATCGGGCCCGTGTGTAATTTACGACGTTGTTTCGAAAGTTAATGTACTAACAGCTACCTTCTTCTACAGTTGAACCTTATGTCTCATACAATAAGGTTTAAATAAAGTCAGTCAACAGTGTGGAAGGTACGCCTACGTCCCATATTGGTGTTACTGGGTATCGTCGGTTTTTGGGAGTTTCAACCGGAGATTTCCGAGTTTCTGTCGATAGTAATAGCGGGGTGTCTGTAGAATTCGATTCCCAAGGACTTGCCTATTTAAAAAGCTTCTTATAGGTCACTAATCCAAAAAATAAGCAGCTATGGATTGCCTACGAATATTTTTGACGCGCAGCTGCTGATCGGTAGCAGGATTTTGAAAATTTTCATCAACAACTTTCCTGCCACCTCTGCCTTTGTCTCACACTCAAACTTAATAAAAAATATTGCTTGTATTGCTCTATCTCTCCTTGGCAATTATTGTTCCCATCTGATGGTGGAGTCTGCCTTCTTAAGTTTCTTCTTCCAAAGTCCCTGTTCGACGTGTTGGCTTCGGATAAATTGCAGCATTCCAGGTTTCTCTGAATGGAGTCTTTAAATATCTACAAATATAGGTATTGATGAACATATTTGGTAATTCTTGGCAATTTTACTATGCCGCACGCAAGCGTTTTCATTTAGAACCGACCATGTATAGACAATACAGAACCACTATTTAACTAAAGCCCTCCAATAGCCGTATTCTAAAAAACTATTAGGACGAGCAAGTTCTGCAAGACGCTCCATGTTGGTAAAAATGGTTAGGGCCTAGGGATGCTACTACAGTTTTAAAAGTCCTTCATTCAAATAATTTCAAGAAGAATGACAGAAGTTTTAGTTAAAATAAGGTTAAACCCATATAATTAATACCAATTTTTTGCCCCATCATATTTCCAGATCAGTGTCTTGTAGGTAGGTAAAGAACTAAAAAGTTAATTGGCAGTGATAGTAAATCTTTCGCCGACATTTTCCTACAATGCAATACAAATATTATTAATTCCACACCTCAGTAAAATATTACAGAAGATTCTCGTACAGTAGGTACACAAATTCAAAGTAGAAGCAGTCAACAGGCAGTCGTATCGCTAGAAAGCGATCTCTTACAGATAACTTTTACACAAATATTACTAACATCTACTTCATACTACTTTGGCGTTGCTTATATTCATCACTCTGTATTGTTGGTATATTACGAATAGTTTTATTAAGCTAGCTAGAGAAATATTTCTCCACGGTCCTATAATTTTGATTAGGAATACTATAATATCGAATATTTTTACCTAATTTGTTAAAGTCACAAATGCTTGACGGCAAACAGCAAAAGCTTCACACTTATATATTTAGGTCCTAGTATAGCTCCCTGGGGTAGCCCTACCTGCGCCGGCGCCGGCAGCGCCTGCAATCACGTACGTGCCTGCGGTTGCCGCAAAAAGTTATTTGTTCTAGCCTTTCGGAGATTGCCAACCTCGCCTTAAAGATATACCGTAAATGCTAGCCACTTTTATAACCTTCGGCAAATATTGGTTTTGGCTACAAAATATTATTTACTTTGTAACTAAAAACGAGTTATTTACCCTTTTAAACGCTAAAAAAGTTCTTCAGCCTCTTCATAAGGATACACTTATATATTTGGGTATTATCCTCCGGTCAAGTAAAGAGTGTATTGGTCTTCCCAAATAATGAAGCGGAATGAAAAAGTAATCCCTTATTTCCATTTTAAAAAACATAAATTTTCTTTCCTATATCTTTCTAAACGACCTATCGGAACAGGACCTGCTAGGACAAGATGAAGATTTAAAATTATTTAAACAAAAACATCATTTTGGATAAGTCAAATCCCTACACAATTGATAAATTAGTCCGTTTTTAAACTTCATAACGGCGCGACTTTATTAATTTTATAAGGCAGATTAAACCCTAACAGCAACGGTTAAATTGATTATTATTGGCACTCTAAATTATTATAACAGTATGACTATATGTTTGGAACGGAACACCGAAACCGTGCACTTCTTGGATGCAATCGAATCCTGAGTTTAATTTCTCAAGGTGAAATACTTAATAAAGGTGTCATGTCATTCCTGACAGTATCTGTAGGCAGCCAGAAAGTGAACCACATTTTTGGGGCCGAAAGGGTTCTTTCATGTATTCATTCGCATAACGCTTATATGCAATAGCATAATTATAAATGGCAGGACAAGTGACCCTCAGGGGGCCCACCGACTATTCTAGTCGACTTCGACTATTATCTAATCCGCCTGACGATATCGGCCTGTCAGTTAGAACAAAAAAATTGACAGCTCCGAACAACTGACAGGCCAATATCGTCAGGCCGACTGATATTGGGTGGGTGGGGTGGGGCCGACGTTGCACACTTCGAATTGAACTGTTTCCTAAAATCTCGTAATGAATTCCTTGCCTTGTCATTAGGAAGCCGCGTGCTGTGAATGCGACGTGCTATCGCTGCCTGCAGCCAGAAATCGAATGACACCTTTAGGATATCTGAAATGCGACTCCGTGTCGATTACCTAACTTCAACAAATCTCGAAGACAGATTTATGAGGAGTGTGGAACACGGCACTCCTAGGTGAATTATTAATGTTGCCAAATGTTTAGATATTTGCCAGGTTACTCAAAAATATCTGAATATGCACTTTATCGCCTTGACAATAGAGGCGTTGTTCAGATATTTGTGACCACCTTGACCGCTCTGATAGCGACTGTAGCTAACGTACAAAATGCGCAAATGCCCGAACATTTGGAGACGTCAGAATACGCGTGAATGCAATTTTTAATGTAATATTTCATGTTTGTTAACTTTAAATTGGTAATTGTGAAAGAGTTTCTTGCAAAACTAATGTTATAATTGTGAATACCTAGTATTTTGTGGGGAACCGAAAACACTTGCATGAATACAAAACATTTGACATTTCATTTGTCAGATTCTAAGTATAGGTTGCCAAAAAAATATTAACAATTGTTTTTACACTTTATTTGTCTCTAATAAAAGTAATAAACTATTGCATCCATATAGGTATAAACTACTAAAAAGATAAATACCATTATTTATTTACCCGGATCACTTGGATTGGCCCGCTAAGATCCCATTTTGCCTCTTCTTATCTTAAACGTATCACTAAATAATGGAAACAATTGTTCTCATTTACTTTTTTCCATGATATGGCTGAAAAATATAAAGAAGCATAGACGCAAATCACCCGTTGTTTTGTTAATCCCAAAAGAAACCAGGTATAGTGTGATAAAAAGCACCAACTGATAGGTTCCCATACTGCCCCTATCAAGCCATCAAATTATCCTTCTACTGGGCCAGTACTTTCGTATTTAAGTTCCATTAGGTGGCACACCTCACGAGGCGTTGGTAATCTGTAATTAGAGAGCACACCTAAACGATCGATCGTAATTGCGATCACCAGGTGCGTTCGCATTCTGTGCAAACTCAAGCGCATTGTAGAGGCCAGTAAAAACGAGATTGTTTACTGTATTTAACGATAAACATGATGAGGATTTAATATTTCTGACGGACGGAGATGACATTCACGCGACGACGCCGTGAGCGGTGGTTCGTGTACCGTGTAGCTACGTATAAAAATGAGACCAATGGGTAGATTGGGTAGGTTAGGTGAATACATTCACGGTATGTACTGAGTATTTTCTGAATAGCTTTAAGGCCTTTTGCAGTTTCCAAAGGTGTTATCAATTTCTCTATTCCAAAGCTATGTGTCCCAGGTTGTGCTTTCCACTTCGCCCTATCCTGGACGTCTTCTTCGGACACCTGATACTCACTAATATCTTTTAGCACCACGTCCCTCCATCTTGTTTTGGGTTTGTCTTTACCCTTTGCCGTTCTTTTTCTCATTTTTGTGTTATCTATGTTCTTCTAACATCCTACCATTTATTTTATCCAAAATCTATAAGTCTAAGTTGTTTAATTGGCTTCAAACTATTGTTTATCCGCTACAGTCGGTTCGCGCCACTACCCGGGACGGGACACTAATGCGCGGCCTTGGTAATTGCCCGCTCAGCTGCGCGCGCGCTGATATGATCACTTCCTTAATTCCTGCCTCATGGGCTCGGGTGCGACGTGCGGTGCGAATAGCGCAGTTAACGCTTACATAGTACTTACAGACCTACAGTTTTTTTAGGTAATGTTAAATGGTTATGTCACTATATTTCTGATTTTGTTAAATTCAACACACTGAAAAAAAAATTATTACCATCAACCAAACTTCGTCAACTACTAACTTAAGTTTTGGGACTTCCGATCCGAAGTAAGGCTTATTATTTAACAAAGTGTGTTGATATTTATACGTAAACTTTGAGTTATAATCAAATAAACTTTATTAATTCCTTATTAAAATTTTGGTTATTGATGAAATAGCCGAAGTAGTTCGCTTGTCCTTTTTTCAGTGCAAATGTTTCTAAAGATTCCCTCGGAACTATTGATTTCTTGATCTATTTTTATGGCGACAACACACTTGGCTTTGACCGTCCAAATTTTCGTGTGGTACTTACTGACAACTAGCTATATCTTTTTTTACATTATGTAGTAAGACATAAGACAGAGACGCAACACGAACGCCGCCGGTCATTACTAATTTATATTTAAACTAAATTTTCAAACCAATGCATACGAAAGATCAAATTCAAAGCTCTGTAACGAAGTATTGCTGAAGCAAATTGATTCACAATCAAAACTTATATGTAATTAAAATTTCTGCAAACAATTAAACTGGAACCCAACGGCTGGCTCACCAATGAAATATTTACTCTGCAATTACGCGGTTAAAATATTGCTTTACCATCCGTAATAAGCAGGTTCTAAATCAATTTCCCACCATTCCCTATTTACCCTGTCCAACTAATTTAGAACAGGATAAACAGTGTAATGTCCAACACCTGCAGGGTTGTTCAATTAGTATTATTTACAGTAACGGTGAGAAATTTAATTGACGCGAGGAATCCGCCGCGGGCTCGTTAGTGCTGTTTAGACGTGAATCATAGTCGGGAACTACAGGGCGGTGCAAGCCATGGGAGATAGGAGTATTGCCATGAAGAAGATATCCATACTAATGTTATAAATGCGAAAGCGTGTGTACGACTGTACAGTCGACGTCAAAGATATGTTTACACATTTGCACTTTACTCCTTTGTAATAAGGTCCAAAAGTGTAAAGATAACTTTGACGTCGACTGTACGTCTGTTACCTTTTTAGGGCGGCCACCCACTATCAGTCCGCCGGATGATATCGGCCTGTCAGTGGTTCGGAACTGTCAAATTTTGAACTGTCTAACTGACAGGCCGATATCGTCCGGCGGGCTAGTACCTAATAGTGGGTGGCCGCCCTTACGCTTAAGCCGTTGAACCGATTTGGATGAAACTTGGTGTAGAGATAGCTTGTGTCCCGGTAAAGGACAAAGGAAATATCCTATACCCTATCCTATTCTATCCTACGTTCATCCAGAAAATGAAAAAGTAGGTTGGAAATTTATTGGGAATTAATTATTAACCACTGAACCGATTTACATTAGGTATGAAGATAGTTTGAGTTCTAAGGAAGATTACTAATTCCATGCAGATGAAGTCACGTGCAAAAGCTAGTTTAAGATAAAAGATATATTAATTTCATACCCTCCACAAGTGAATGACGCCAACAAAAGACAGGGAGGAATGGAAGAGGAAAATATGCTGCGCCGACGCCGACCCCAAAAATACCAAACGGGCCATACGAAAAAAACAGGCCAGGTCAAGTCAGGGGATTTTCTTAAAGCTGTTTCAACGTGAGAATTTGCATTTGTCCGCTGAAGCATAGATAATATATACCATTTAAAAAAATGATACGGCACTTAAGTAACTATTAATTTAGTTTAGTATTTGTACTGTAGTACCTCTGTATATTTAGTTATGTAAATAAATGTTTTTCCAGTAACTATAAGTTCTGTTATATATTTTAGATCTCGAGAAAAAACAGTTCGTTTCATTATATCTCCCAGGCTCATGTCACGCCGCGACTGCACCCAGTTTCTCTTCAATAGAAATACTATTAATTTCCCATCCAATCTTACCCGCTATCCGCTTTCCGCTCAGCTCCTGCGCCTCAAAGGTTACATCCACGACTAACGGAGTGTAATTAGGTGCGACTGTACTTGTCGCTGCGATTTATGGCCAGCCCTTGTCTATGCGATTAAAAAACGCTAATGGACAGATAGGAACACGCAGGTTAAATGGGTCAGGGGTATTTATAAGCATTGCGGTATTGAATTATGGCGCATATCTTAATTTAGTGATTAGATCGTTCGTAAATAAATATACAGGTTGATTCAGTAGACGTGAGCTGGATTAACACTGCGGATTCAGTCAATAACAAGCTATTGTTTGATACCGGTATTAAGTACTGTAATTGCGTTAATTATCATTCGTTGTTATTTTACTTAAACATGATGGCGGCGGCCGAATCATTCTTCATTATCGTTAACTAAGTATGTAGGGTTGTTCTTGCTCACGTCAGTGAAGTGGACTTGATAATTGAACCCTGTATAAATACATGTTGTTGTGTTGTTTCATTTAAGTATACAGGAAAGACGTTGTTTAAAGTAAGAATGATATTGGGATACGCATTTGTAGGTTTTAATAACTTCTATATAGGTATTAAAATTCATCTCATTTTTGTAGGCCACGGATATGGTGATTAAATTTTAGGTTTTACATTACCAGACGCGGACAGTAATAATGACATTATTTCTCTACCCGTCCTCTTCAACGTGTATGTTATAATAAATAGAAAAATAATGTAATTATTACTGACCGTGTCTGGGGGCTTTGTAAAACCTAAAATTTTATATCCATTTTAAAATAATTAATAGTTTAAATAATTAATCTATATAAATGTCTAGTCTCTAATGTTTTTAACACATACAATTAATAATCAATAATAATTACTTAGTCCACAAACTATCAAATCCGCATCGCAGGCTTCGTCAGGAGGATACAAAAACAGGTCCACTACAAGCTTCGTCACACAACAACCAATATTTACAAGAAGAAATCCGCCACAGGCTTTGTCAATAATAGCTACATATAAACCTTAGTTACATGGACCACCCCGGACCGAAGCCGGCTCAAACGTCCCCATGACACTGGCCGCGTTGCCACGCTGAACCGCTAAGGAGATCTGTTGAACCAGAAACGATCCGGAACGAAATATTTAATGCTACTTAAAATCGAAACGAAGTTCACAGTATTATTTTAAATTTTATTTCGAGGGCAAAATATAGTCAGCAGCAGAAATCTAAGCGTGTGAGGTGTTCAAGATGATATCGGTACGACTTTATTGTTAAGAGAATAAGAGCGTGTACAGGTCATTTTGAACACCTGATCAGATACTACTAATGTCGCTGTACTATACAGAGAGTAACAAAAATACAGGTGATCCGTTTAAGGGCTTAATTGGTATCGTATTGCGAGTAAGGAAAAATTTTTGGACGCGAAAAGAAAAATTGTATGGTACACTACGTCGTCCCAGCTGGACCACCAAGAGTATTTTTTTTTTCTTCTTAATTTTTCCTAATTAAAATACGATACCAATTCTGCTGTTAAAAGGATCACCAGTATTTTTGTTACATCAGTACAAATAAGCAAAACGCGGGAAATTGATTACACGGACCCTTCAGTAACCAAACCAAGCGATACAGTTTCGCCATTTGCACATTCCCTATTACCGAAACTTTCAATCCATGCCAAAAGGAACCAAGTACCTAAGCTCTCGGAGTAAGAAGTGAGGGCTTGTGCACAAATCACGCGAGGTTCGAAAGGGGGGGGGGAGGGGGGTCCCGAAAAAATCACGATAGATCACGTGGGGGGTGGGGGGGGGGACATGGAGACCTCACGTGTATTTTCTATAATGAACGAAGCCGTGAAAAATATAAAAAACTAAGGGATCGTAATGACAAAATAGGCCGACCAACGCGCATTCTAACGCGGCGAACTATAGCGAGATCCCAAAGGGAAGTTCTTTGTGTAATGCGGGAAAACGACGACGTCGTGTCGTGTGGCAAGACGAAGACGATGTCGAAGGATGTATGCCCGCTACCTGCCTGCCTGAAGATGTGTGCCCTGTTGTAACGTTTAGAGACGAACCAGAACAATCCCTGGACCGACGAATGATTTAATTTCAAAACAGGTTTAATTATATTAATAAATATGTCTATTTTACTGCGCTATAAGCCAAACGGTAAAAAACGGAACCCTTATAGATTCGTCATGTCTGTCCGTCCGTATGTCACAGCCATTTTACTCGGAAACTATAAGACGTATCATTATCAAATTTTTACATAAAGTGTATTCTGTGTGCTGCTACTTAGATATGTAGTTAAATTTCTGAAAAAAAAATCATTTTAGAGGGGGCACTCCATACATGCAAGTAATTGTCAAAAAATATTTTTTTACCAAATATCAACATGATGCACATCAATCGATAGGTCTTTAGAAATAACATTGAGGTTTTTTTTAAAAAAAAATGATTAAGTGGATATTCAGAAATAATGACTCCGAAAGTCAAAAAATTGAACCTTATTTAAGTCCAAATATTATGGAAAAATTCAAGAAGATACACTTTTGAATATTCTTTCAACGAACATTTTTGAGTTATCTCCAAAAAACTACCTACTTAGGCAGATACGACCTTGCGATATTAATTTATTCGATAGTAGCTACGGCCGGTTTTTATAGATAATGGTACGGAACCCTTCATGCGCGAGTCCGACTCACACTTGGCCGGTTTTTTTTCTTGTACCCGTCAGTAGCACCTGTAATATAAATGTAATAAAAGCTAAAATTAAATCGGCGAATGTAGAACTTTGAAAAACCATACCTATTACCTCAAAATAAGAGTCAACTTTTCAGAGATAGTAGTAAAAATTACACAAATACATTTGTGCATCAACGGATACCAAATATATGGCAAATATAACATCACATTAATTGCGAAAATAGAAAAATAAACAAGATTTTCGAATATTTAATTTAAAAATTAGGTTGAGTAAAAAAAAATCAATAAATATACGCGAGGTTAGGTGGGGGAGGGGGGGGGGAGCTTAGAACCTCACCAAAGATCACCAGGGGGGAGGGGGGGGTCAAAAAGTAGCCAAAAAAACCTCGCGTGATTTGTGCACAAGCCCTGACCTTTTCACCGAATTGTGTTATTCTAACTACATTGCGATCGAAGCTAGCGCCATATACGGTTGTGGACGAAATTGATGACTGTAGCCTGTCAATGTATTCCCTTTTGTATGCGCGAGCGCAAGTCAGTCGTGATCGGGCGCCAATGTAACATGATCTCGGAATTCACTGCTATTTTGTATACCATCATAAACTCTTAAACCTTACCAATCATCAATAATACAAAAATGTATACAGTCAAACGTCTATGAAAAATGTAAGCCATTTCGTTTGATATAAAATGGTCATAAAATCAGCATTATTTTTAATTTACTTCATCTCTTTTGATTAATGTCTACAATTATATAAATAAACACTTAAAATAAGGTTAAATAAATATATTTATATCTGCGTAAAAATTGTTTTTTAATAGTTGCCCTGCATTTGAAATCTCTTTCCTTTGATGGTGCTTACAGAGTAAGTAACAATGACTGTGGTCTTCTGTGAGTAATGAGATAACAATTCACTGTGGTCCACCTCTATGACGGTTGAATCTAGTATCAATTTTAAGGAAAAGCAAACAACACATGAAGTGTACACGGAAAGAACATGTCTAGTCACTTTGACAACATTTTGAGTTATAGCGGTTTTAAAGTTTGGAATGATTCAATTAACCATACTATTGTCGTAACTAGGTAGTTTTTATGGATTAAAAATTGGATTTATGTTAAAAAATCCAGCTGTTACAAGAGTTGTTGCTAATAGTTCATTGCAAGCTCTACATTTTGATACAAAAAACTCATTTTACGAAAAAAGGGACTAGACATGTTCTTTCCGTGTACCCTTCACATATGCATATCTGAAGAACACTCTAAGGGCCAGTTGCACCAACCAGTTTTGAAATTCATCAGCGTCACCCGACGGGATAGTATGAAAATGTATATACAATTAAATTTATCGGACGTGTTAACGGTGACAGACGATTTCCCGACCCTTATACGCTCAAACTTGGTGAGCATTTGGAACAGGCCAATCTGTCTGTCGCAAGCGGTATCAGATCCACGGACGGCCAAAATAGGGAGCGGTCGAAACTGCAAGTGAGTCTAACAAATCTGAATATAAATTGTCACAACATTGCCCGCCTTCCCAACATTGCCTGGCTTGAAAAATAGGTGATCTCCACCAAACAGCTGTAGGCTTACCTATGTATCTAAACCTAGAAGGTAAGAAGAAAGGTGATCATTATTATGAATTATACATTGAAAGCTGTAGAGATTCACTGTTTTTTAAAGCTAGGCAAAGTTGAGCGTGATGGGCAATGTTGTGCACAATACTTAGAAACCTAGCCTCGGGTCTGACAGTAGATAGTCGCTTCCATCGGCTTTGTATTTATTGCGCCGTGAACGAGATCTTCTTTGTATTTATGATGGAAACGCCAAGAAAGGAAATGGTTATCGGGGTCGAAGGACCGTACATATAAAATATATTACTAAATCTAAAATTTACGACTGTTATCAGAAAAATCACAGATTTCCAATTAGTTACGAAGAATATCCTTATGTGGGTAAAGAAAATATTTCGCTTCTATCAACTTTTTTATATTCTGCATACATTTAAAAAAGTACTTACTTGCTACCTGAATTCACCTTTTCCTTAAACTCTTGATTCAATCGCTGGACGTTCGCGAATTCACTCTCTCTTTTTTGTCAAACAAGTCGAAAGACTGTCTAAAACCTAAAATTATGACACATTTTTCATGCAAATTTCAAAGCTTCTGCTTAAAATTGTGCTTGTAATTTGTTATCGAAAGCGTGTCAAATGCACTAAAAGGCCGTTTTAAATCAAATTTGCCGTAATGACCGAATTCGGCGAATCGATAAAGGCGATACAGATTCGCTTCTCCGTATCGCAGAATCATAAATAATTCACACCCGATTATTACGCTGAGGTATAATTTGCGATACATTCAATTCGGTTTTGTGAATGGCGGTATCTTGCATAATACCGTCTCAAATAAGTTTTACGACAATGCACTTATTGACACACTTATTGGTTACATTTTAGAGTTGCAATCTGCGTGATATAAGTGTAAAATGAAAAACGTTGGTTATTCATATCGTGGAAAGTATCTTATTACCAAAGTAATAAAGTTGAAATTTGTGACATGTATGTCAATAGATCGTTTGATTTTGTCATACAAACAACGTGGGTGTTAATCGGCATGATTTTTTAAAATTAGTTACAATTTCCATTGTCAGTTCATTTGTCAAACTAAAACTGATTTTTGACTGACAGGATATTTAGCAACGTCTAATTTTGAAAAATGAGCTAACTTGATTAGTACTTAATTCAATGTCCTAGATACCTAAAAGTCAAGGATCTCATTAAGTTAAAGTTCACATTGCGTTAGTATATCACAAACGAGCATGTTGGTAACCTATGCAGATGAGCTGATTTCGAACTTGTTGTCGCTTGCTTCGTCCTAAATCCATATGCCAAATAGGCGTAAGATAAAATCTACAATCCAATCTCGTAACCTAATAGTATACCTTCCTTCTGCTGCATTTAAAGTATTGCAGTGTTTAATGCTCAGCCAATGCTCAGCTAAAAACGAATTTTTGAGCACTTTTACAACTTTCGATCTCGGCAGTCTCACTGCATCCGTCCATCGCATGATATACCGATGTTAAAAACATGAAAATTAATGAGATTATTCGTGACAATAATAACGTCGTTTTCTCACCTATATGTATTTAGTTAGGTACTTATTTATCTATAGATTAAGAGGTACCGTGGGTATCAATTAAAAAAGTTTTCTATACCTTCTGAAGCAATTGAGTAGAGAAGGTGCACAAAAAGGAGATTAAAACTTTTCATCCGGCCACTAATGGCCTAAGCACGGCAGTAAATTGTTAGTGTTTGCACTGTTTGCTATGATACCTACCACCTTTTTCTTGTATTGTAACATTTTAATCGATAATAGAATCGTAAGATCACTTCATGCGTCGCTATAAATGAGTTGTATATTTTGAATTTTTCTATCATTTACTTCACCTAGACCGCTTCAAAGGAATATTTATGCCACGGCTGTGGACTTTTCTGATACTCTCATCTCAAGTATGGGAAGGTTTAGAGACTGACCTTTGGTGTCGATGGGCTGTGGCGGCGCCAGGCTCGGGATCTCTGGCTGCGGAGGCTGGACCCTCGGCCCCGGCCACGTCGTGGTCCCCGCGCCGCAGTACCGCGGCCTTGCTGCCGTGCACCCGTCTGCTGCATCACGCAAGGTTGAAGCGTCTGCGGAGTACTCTGGAACAGCGGTTAAATGGTCTATTGGGAGTCATCTCGGTAGTTGGGTTATTCTTGTTAGGATTAATGGCATTTGACAATAATGACGTTCTAATATTTTTTTACCACGACGGTGGCAAACAAAACAAGCATACGGCCCGCCTGGTGGTAAGCAGCTACTGTATCCTATGGATGCCTGCAACTCCAGAGGGGTCATATGCGCGTTACCGACCCTTTACAAAAAGGAGGATTCACTGAATGGCTAAAGGAACAAGAGGGTCCCTCGTCGTCAACACACACTGGTAATAGACCGAGACGTGCGTTTCTGGATGTAGCTAATCAGAAAGCCAACGGAATTACGTATCAGGAGCTTCACATATTAGCAATGAGAATAACGCAATGGCGATTACTCCACCCACGAAAGCTAGGATCGTAAAAATAAAGATAATGATGATGAACGCGTAAAGGCACTGGACAAAGACTAACCGCTGATACTGATACTGCAAATCGCATAGATTTCATTGGGCCTTATAACTAAGGCAACGTAAATAAACATTATTCTACTGTCATTCCTTCAATAGGGGTGGTGACACATGTTGAATTATGCAATGAAATTTAGTTGATAGGATGCAAAATGATCAAAATATCCAAATAAAGTAAACATTAAAAAAATCTATTGAAATGGTTCAAAGATTCAAATTTTTTAGATTTTTGAAAGTACGAAATTTAAAAAACCAATGATACCATTCGATTTCTAACATTTTATTGTGAAATAAATTGTATAGCAACCATATACATAAACGCAACATTTCACAGTAAAAATAGCAATTTCATAATTTTTCCATACTTTAAACAGGGCAAATATGAAGCCGTGACGTCAAAGCTTTATATCATTTTGTTAGGAGCGTTTTGAGAAACAAATGCAAATCTCAGACTTTAAGTCTTTTTCCTGTCTTTTATGTGTATTTAAGGCAATTGGCCCCATATAGATATTTGATCCTCATAACAAAACGAATCGATTGATACCATGCATGAAAAACATTCATCTAGCCTATTCATCTATTTATATTTGTTAGTCAAGTAGGAAGTAAAACTTTTGACGTCGACTTACTTCTAGTAGTTGAAGACTGCAGCAGGCTCGCCGTCTGCCCCCCGGGAAAAGTCGCGTTTCGTTTGTGTCGGCCCTATTGACAAAACAAAATTTATGATTACGTAATCTGATGAGGACATTAATACCATAATTGAGTAACAGGAGATGGCATGCCTATTTTTTTTCGCCAAGAGTTTAAGTGCCATTTCAATTCAATTCAATTTTTAAAATATGGCATTCTGTCCACAATATTGGGACAATTTTGCCAATGTCGAAGTAGATAGGACAAGTGTACGGTTAATTAATTAAAATTTCGCTCCAAGAGCTGGACGTTGTACGGTGAGGTTAGGCTTTTTATAAGAAGATAGCTACTCCCTACAAACAGCACGTGGACTAACGGATATCTAACTCAAACTGGGGTTACACATGTTTCGAGACTAATTCTTCATTATTTGCTCACTAGTTCGTTAAATCACTGCAGAATAAGCTATATATTACACATTGAATCACGAAAATGAACATAAAATAAGAAGTTTTTCCCGAAACCAAACCACCTTGCTCGACAAGATGGCCGCAAGTCTAAGTGCCATATATTCGAAGTCGGAACACTTACATGATGCCAAGCAACTGACAGCTGTCAACCGTCAGTCATGGCGCCCAAAATTCACAAAATCATATAGCCCATCTAGACTTGCGGCCATCTTGTCGAGCAAGGTGGTTTGGTTTCGGGAAAAACTTCTTATTTTATGTTCATTTTCGTGATTCAATGTGTAATATATAGCTTATTCTGCAGTGATTTAACGAACTAGTGAGCAACTAATGAAGAATTAGTCTCGAAACATGTGTAACCCCTGTTTGAGTTAGATATCCGTTAGTCCACGTGCTGTTTGTAGGGAGTAAGCTATCTCCTTATAAAAAGCCTAACCTCACCGTACAATGTCCAGCTCTTGGAGCGAAATTTTAATTAATTAACCGTACACTTGTCGTATCTACACTACGTCTGTCCCAATATTGTGGACAGAATGCCATATTTTAAAAATTGAATTGAAATTGAATAGCCCATCTAGTAGAATAGGTACATAGTGTATGTACACACACACACATACAATGGACACCATAGACAAAATCGAGTCACAAAATCGGACACATTAAGCTTTAGTTAACTTATTTAAGAACCTAAGTAACTCGAACCAATTTACATTAAGTATGTAGGTACTTAATAGGTGTGAATGTGCGACAAGATACAAGAACAATTTAATCTTTTACGTCATATTCCGACAAGTCTCATTTTATCACGCCATTAAACAACATAAATGTGATATCACTACCCTTCGGAGCGGTATCGTATTTTTACTAGCTTACCAACACAATAGCCATTCACCAGTTCACCCATTCATTCATTCACCGGTCGCCCACACAAATGTCAGTTCACACGTTAGATCATCTAGTCATTAGGGCCGGCGGCAGGATGTCGGAAATGTTGGAAATCTAGCCTGGAATAGTTTCATTGTCACCTTTATGTGCCTTTGCTATTTTCTACTGGACAATGTTTGTCGAATGACTGTTAAAATCTGAAGAGTATTGACATTTTTGCTAATAAAACCTATTAGTGTAGTGTTTGATTTAGTTTTGTTTTTGGACGTAAAGTTTTCTACACCCAAATAAAACCCATACGGCCTTCTAGTCCAGTTGGTAGCGACTCGGAGGTCCCGGGTTCGAATCCTGGTAAGGGCATTTATTTGTGTGTCACAAATATTTGTTTCTGAGTTATGGGTGTTTTCTATGTATCGAAGTATATATTTATCTATATAAGTAGGTATATCGTCGCCTAGTACCTACCCATAGTATAAGCTTTGCTTAGTTTGGGACTAGGTTGATATGTGTAAGATTGTCCCCAAATATTTATTTATTTATTATTTCAGTAAATGCAGTTGTTTGTGCGTATGTACATTGCATATATACGTAGTTATCGCTAGAGTCTAACTACTTATACCCTAACTTATTACAGCGGAAAACTAAAAACACTTAGAGCAGGTGATACAAAACAAATCGATCCTTATCTACTCCAAATGTGAACATTCTCCATTAACAGCTACCCATTTTAAACCTTATTTCAACGTAATAAGTAAATACAACAATACAACGTAATAGTGTAGTGCCCTATCGGTGAAACGTTGGAAATCGGTAATTACGAGAGAGCACATAGCGAGCTAATTATCGTGAAACCTGGATCGGAAACGACATTCAGATGACGAGTGTTGGCGGATGCTTTAATAACTAGTAGCAATGTTTTCACTGCCCTATTATGGTTGGTAATCTCGTAGTTTTTTGGAGTCAGCGTGTTTGTAGATAGACAATTAAGATAGGATTCCTTGAATTGATTGTTTTCAAACTCCGGCTTCGTACTTCAGATAATTGTTTTGATGATTTTTCGCAATCGTTTGTAAACGGCTTCTCTTCTACTTAGTGTTATCCCGGCTATTGCCAGGGTCCGCTTTCCTGCTCGCTTTCCTCCACTTTGCACGATCCTGGGCGTCTTCTTTCATAAGCCGTTTGTAAACGGCTTGTTTACAAATAATGTTGTATGTAATTTTGTACGTCTGCTGCAAAAATAGAAAGAAGTATGGTAGATGGAGTACGGAAAGATAGAGGTAGAGTATTATGGTGGAGAAATTCGCAGCCATCAGGTAAGTCTCAGTAGCTCAGTTAGTCAGAGCGATGGGCATGTTTCACAGAGTTGCGAGTTCGTGTCTCGCCTGAGGCCTGAGGCAGCGGATTTTTCTACTTTTCCTTTATTTCTGAACATTGTTTACAAATATTTATGTGGCATATATTTGGTACCATTGCAGCAATATTTTGGTAACATTGACTTGAACTGATGATGAAGAAGGAAGATGGGCTCGCTGTATATGGAGAAGAGATTCTCCCTCTCTCTCTTCCAAGCTACGTGTTCGACATGGCGGGTCCATTGATTCATAATGTAGGCATCTTATTTATCTCCTGCTACTCATTGGTGGGGTCAGCTTTCTGTGACTTGGCAACTTCTCTACTTCGCCCTCTTTTTGGACACTTGACAGTCAGAGTAACTCTAACTCATGTCTTTCAGCAGTTACCTATTTTCCTCTATCTTGTTGGTGTGTTGCCTTCTACCTTTATGTATAAATGATTGTGTAACAAAAACCGACTGGCAAAAAATGCACCTAAAATAAAATCATCGACAGATTGTTATATTGATTGATTGCAACGTAGTGCAGTGACCCGTAACGGGCCGCGGCGCCGGCGCAGCTTTATGTCTTCGTCCATCAAAGACGATATAATACCTGGACTGCAACGTATGAGTCGTGGTCAGATCTTGATAACCTAACCTGAACCCCTTTATTGAAATGACTGGCCGTTTCATCAAATGTATAATTGTAAAATCTGGTCCTGGCCACGACATCTATAAAAAATTGCGTTCAAGTTATCCAGGGAAATGCACAAGCGCTATATCTATCGCGCCACTAACGCAGCAGGTCACAGTTCCATAGATTTGTTCGGCGATTTGACCCTGTTCAAAACTCTTCCCAATAGTTGATTCCGCGCCACCTGTTGCGCGCCAAAATAGAGATACAGGTCGCGGCACGTAACTCTAGCGCTGATCGTTATTGCGCAGAAGTCGGAAAATGGGTCGCGCGGGGGGTACAGGGGGTGAAGGGCTATGGAAGAACATGCGCAGAAATCAAGGTCAGCGCTAGAGTTACGTGCCGCGAGGTAAATATATGGCCGGAATGTTGAAGTAACGCGCTTTTGTACAGGTACAGTCCAGGTATTACATTGTTATTCGTCCACAGTTCATTTTAATGCCCAATTAGAGGCAGGTTTGGGCAGAGGCATTTTTATTAATGTCAAATTTTGCCTGGATTGTATATTGGAATGTCGAGGTTGTTCACCCTTATATAATATGTCAATCTGTTCGTTTAGGTGTCTTACTGAAGGAAGGAGATTGATCCCGAGTACCTTTAAATATAAATCAAACTAGCCTCAAAGGTTGTACTATGGGTACTAGATGATTACTTATACTTAGATACTTATTTTAATTTAAACAGACAGACAGACAGACGGACAACAAAGTGATCCTATAAGGGTTCAGTTTTTTCCTTTTGAGGTACGGAACCCTAAAAATTGGAAAATTTTACGTAAATCAATCCCTCTCAATAAGATTTGTGACGTAGGTAGTAAAGGACGATATAAATAAATACTTGTAGAAAACACCAATAACTCAGGAAAAAATATCCGTGATGAACACAAAAAATGCTCTTACCAGGATTTGAACCCGGGACCTTTTGCTTACCGTCTAGGCTCGGAGGCCGTTAAAACTTACTGTTTTTGTGCGGGATACTAAAAATCAGCAATTGACCCAATGATTAATAATAGAAGGGGATGTGTACAGTCGACGTCAAAGATATGTTTACACTTTTTCACCTTACGCCTTTGTAATAAGGTGCAAAAGTGTAAATGTATCTTTGAAGTCGACTGTTCAATAGGTAGCCAATATAATCGCCATATTACTTAGCGCTTCTCCAATAGATGTCCAGGTTCCAGATAATGTTACGAGTAATTACGTGGGAAGGGGCAGGGCGGGCGTGTTCTCGCCATGGGAGAGACGGGACCCTTGAATACAATGCTGTGTTTTTCACTGACCAGAGGTATTCTATTGATAGAGGCGGTTTTTTCGAAGTTGACCTCTAAACGTTTGTATGGGAAGTGAAAAGCTGTAGTTTAAACAGTCATGCTCATAATTGGTTGCATTATTTAAATGACAACAAAATGTATGTATTACACAAAACAAAAATTCCGAGATTTCTTAGGGAAGCTGGAGCTTAATTTGGCTTAAAACTTCTTCATGAGATGTAAAAAAATTCTCTGGTGCCCCGATAAGAATCGTCTTCTATGGACGCGCCGCCACTGTAAAGCAGGCTCCATTGAGATGATTTAAAAACAATAATACCATCAGCGTTGCGCGGGCGCGGCTACATCACCCTCTCGATGAACCTATTATCTATCTTAAGCTGTGAAGGATCAGTTATTGCAAAGTACTAGCTTTATTTAGCTTTGTAAAGCCAGTTTGATGCATAAAAGGCCTTAGATCCAAGGATCACTACATCATATAATTACCTCTCAAGAATAGCGAGTGCTCTCCGTTTCACTAGAACTGATGACGCGCGCTGACTCGCTTGGCACAGTCATTGTCAATTAAATCAGAGCTCAATACATTAGCAATTGAGTGTGCTGTTAAAGGAATTTATGGATAAAGTTCTGGTTGTACATAGAGGACAATAAATCAATGTTTCAACCCTATCGTACACAGAATAATCTAGCCCCAAACTAAACAAAGCTTGTAGGTACTAGGCGACGATAATAAATACTCCAAAACTCATAAACAAATATTCGCAATAAAAACACAAATAAATGTCTCCTTCATACTTCCAGCTTCATAGGCAGGGTTGTCAGACATGTTGCCAGGCTGGGTGACAGCAGGTGGACTAAAATGTTGACGGATTTGCTGCCCCTTCCGGATGAAAGGAGTCTTTGGCGTCCGTTGGGTCGTTGGGTGGACTATATTCGGAAGATTGCGGGTTCTGGATGAGATTGGCTCACGACCGGGACAAATAGCGTACTCGAAGAGAGGCCTATATGCTCAGCAGTGGGCGACAAATGGCTAAAATGATGAATGATGAGGCAGGGTTAAGACCTTACTGCCAATTCTACCATGGAGTAACAAAAGTATAAAAAAGGCAAAACAGTCCGACACACAAATTAAAAACGACGATGGAAACAATCGAGAATGTTTATATGGAAAATGCCCACTGTTATTACCGTTCAAGAATATTCAGCCACGAGCAGTTGTCGCTTATCCACAGATGCTGCTTAAATCATCAGAAAAGATGAACAAGGCCTGATGATGATTTGATTTGAAGCTACATGTGTAGCAGCAGCCTTACTGACGTTTGACTCTAAGTTTGTACGAGTTGTCTGATGATAAGGCACCCCTCAGAGCCGGTCGCGGCACGCCCCCTATTGTACATCCATAGCAACGTCATGTTGATGAGGGCTAAGACAGAACCAATTCGTCATGCAGCAGACTCATTTTTATGGTAAATCGAACTCTTTTATGTGCAAGTGCAGGGGCTTGTTCCACACTGCTCTTGGCTCCGCTTCCAATTTGAGTAATTAGTTTCGGGTAATTTTATAGCTTGGTTGGATTGGAGGATAAATCTCTTCTTACACTTGGCGCTCGTTCTTTACTGGGTCGAAACATAATAAACTTGGGATGTACAGTATTTTGTTTTTGGTGGTGTCTAAACTATTTGTAATGTCGTTACTACTATAGGCACATATACGAGTTGCAGAACAAGCCCTGTCATTCTGTAAATTATGTTTTACTCAAAATGGTCTTGTTTAAAAAATGTTATTATTTAGAAAAATCTAATCGGGGAATAGATGCTTGGACACCTGCTACGACACAACGTTAAACCTTCTGTCTAAACAGTCAATGTGTTTTTTTTTCAATGTATGAGTTAAATTTATTACAGATAAAAATATTAAATTAACATTTTTACAGTTTCAGTTACAAATATGGTGTCCTAATGAAACAGACAAATTCATTACAAGATAAAGTGACTATCACCATGTAAGCTCAGGGGTTATGTTTAATAGTCCACATGAGTCACACGTCACTGTCCTGTCAGTGCGCGGACGCATCTCTGCGGGCGGATCTGTATCAACTCTCGCCCTGTTGCGCTCTACATGGCACCGCTGGTGTGTTACGTCCTTTTATGGTAAACATTCATGATGCACCGATGTCTTATAGACGGAGAGCTGGCTACGTCAGATATGCTGGTGACTTTTATATTATTTGTGGAAGTTGGGTATGCTTTTGTGGAAACGGACATCTGGCAGCTGTATAGTGATGGAGGTCAAATAATGCAAATCATTTTTCACTCTGTATAATTGATTCATTAATTTAAATTTGTTATTAAACTTATATTTAGGGTGCATCCTCTGAGGTAAAATTGGAGTGGAGCACCTCCGCAAGCTCCGAGGTCATCGCCCCTTGATCACGAGGTTTTTTACACGAATATTTCGTTAAGTGCCACATATAGCTATTACTATAGCCATTACGGCGCATGTGATGTAATAGTTTTATTGGAGCTGTATAAGCCGATACTGCTCTAATTTGAATATCGATATCGTGTGAACGCTCCGTAGGAGGTGTAGATCGGTTCGATTTATTTTTTGTACAGAAAACATGTTGTTGTTGTCTTATTTTGCATTGCATTATGTTATGAAGCGATTTTTTTTAAATTCTTTTTTTGTCATTTCTTAATACTTACCTAGAACGAAAACGATATTTAAATGTCCTAATAATCGTTTTGAACTATTTACTTACTTAGTTTTTTTTAAGAAATGGTCGTCGTTATTAAAAAATCATGTGTCTGATTTGAACAAACCACCATTGGTTTGACGAAAAAAGTGTATGATAGTATTTTTTTATAAAATAAAATCATGCTAAAGAATATTCATCAAATTTTATTTCTATTTAAACAAACTCCTAATTTGCTGTATAACTAAGTTTCACCTTTCCAACCATCAGATAAGAAACCAATTAGAAAAACGTTTCTAATTTAATCAATAAAACGTCAATTCAGCATTTCACAATACGTACGATTCATTAATTTGACTAAATTCTTTGGAAAATCACGTTTATAATCACCATCTATCACTCTGACAATCATAAGAAATAAGGGTCAATTTAGCGTAGTGTTTGTTGGTAATATGAACCTTATTGACTTAAGTTACGCAGCTATAAGAGCTGGCCTATAACAGTGAAGCACTTCGTTCATCGAATCGTCTATTTGCATCACTCTCTTTCGTATATGCAAGGGCGAAAGAGATGGGACCATCGTTTTGTCGATTTTCGAACTTCGCGGTAGGCCCTTTGATAAAGAATGCGTATAAAAAAATAAGAGTTAACGTACGTTTAACTGTGTTTATGTGTCTATCAATCAATCAGTGGCATTGCTAACGTTTACGAATTCATTTCGTTTTCCGTGATCAGTCGGCAGGTCGTTAGTAAGACGTTGTGCCCTTTGAACTGGTGTAAGTTCTTGGTAGTTTTTTTTTACAAGTAAAATTACGCAAAAAATGAGTAGTTTGTTAGTGTTGGCCTCGAAATCTATGGAAAACTGTATTTTGAGAGGTATTATATTATAATAATAGGGGAGTGAAAAATGTCTGTTGATTTTCTGATTAAATGAAAACAAACATTTTACATTTTATGCGTGTAAGCTCTTCTTAACTTAATCCATCTTAGGCATCTCATGTACCGTCAACTGACTCAACTGCTACAATTTTGCCTACGATGCACAACTTTACCTGGCTTGAATACATAGTTTTCTTCACCAAACAGCTATTTATATCTTATTCCGGAGATTCCGCTTCGATCTCAGGAAAGTCAGGAATAAGTTATAAACTGCTGTTTAGTGACGAAAACCATGTTTTTCAAGTCAGGCAAAGTTGCAGCAGTTGACGGTCCACATTTTATGTAAAATAAATATATTCGATATTTGATTAGATTTTTTGTTTTACCACACCAAATAGTACCTACAAACTCGACGTATCCCTTTACGTATTGGAAAGCCGAGGGCAACTTCCTGTGTCTCAAATCCCTACAACTTGTTCGCTTAGCATACAATGCTAGTAAAAAGCTAGTTTGCTATCGATTCGTCGCATTAATTGGCGTTTGTAGGGACGCCGAGTATGGACGGGGAATCCGCTTCCGCGTGAAGCAAAAACTGAGAGAGCATCGCAGGGAATGCCGGCTGCCACACAAACTGCAATGGTTGTACAGTTATCTAAATGTAAAGTGAAGGTTTGGGTGTAATTTAGAATATTGTGACCATCTCATTATTAAATTCAAATCATATTTTACTTTGTGTCTAAATAAGAAGGACAATTCGTTTTATTTTATACGGAAATATCTATAATTAAACTCATAAAGTGAGTAAATCCAATACGAACACTAAATTAAACCAGGCATAAAATTTATTACTGTCATCATTTATTATTTAAGAGGTTTTTTTAAGTTGAGAAACGTCATCTTCTTTGTCTTAAGCATCTTTGTAGTTCTGATGAACAAAGTTCACAAAGTTCCTGTTTTTATAAATCTAAGACAAATAAAAAAAAACTTTTTTGGTACCCAATTCTAAGGCACATGAAATAGTTCCTTAGTTCCTATACCGATATGTATTATTCTCTTTAGTAGTTCATTCTTCTTTGTACAGCCTAGCGGCATCCACGGCTGTACCTTAATTGCCCTCTGCGCGCGCGCAGGAAAAACTGCGCTGACCGATCGCGCGCCACGGAGCGGGTTGGACATGGACACTCTGACAACTTATTTCTATATGACCATATTAGACAATTACGTGAACTAGAAATAATAAAATATAAACGATATGTAAAGAAATTTATAAATTCAAATAGACGTCATACGCTACAGAAAAAAAATGCCCAAATCTCCGAGGCCAGATTTGAACTGGCGTCTTTAGCTTTCGCCCTGACCTTAGACCACCCAGTCACATCTGGCTTCGGACAGAGAACTTAGTCACTTTGAGACCAGGTAGGTGAGCAGCAGCAATAATCCCCCTACACGTTTATTTTTATTTGTTAAATAACATTTAAAATGGTAAACATAACTTGTTAAAAAAACATGCATCAAAACTAAACTAAATCAAACTAAACATTTTCTTACTAGATGGATATCAAAGCTATTATTAAATGCGGTACTTTCGTACCAATCTAAGTATGTCTGCGATATCTAGACTTACTTTAAGCTTTCTGTTCTAATTAAAATTAACACTGATTCTACCAATCTGGCAATAACATTAGCAATATCTTTTAAGGACCGCCATAACGATTAATTGGGTATTAAAGTCATCGACATACAATCAAACGCTACATTTATAGCTCAGCTTTCGACGGTAGCCCGAGCTTTAGAGTTGAACTTAGAGAGCTTTTGCCTCAGATAAACCATCAAAGAGGTCGCTCCTTGCGTTTGTCCTGTCTTTTTGCCACTTTTCAATTGAGCTTGGGTTCGCTAGGCAACCTGATCTCATTAATTAGTCTAAATAAATAAATAAATATTATGGGGCAATCTTACACAAATCGACCTAGGCCCACGGTAAGCTCAATAAGGCTTGTGTTATGGGTACTAGACGACGATACATATAATATAGAGATATAGATAAATTCTTAAATGCATAGAAAACATCCATAACAAATATCTGTGATTATTAACACACAAATAAATGTCCTTACCAGGATTCGCGTCCGGGACCTCCTGCTTCGTAGGCAGGGTCACTACCGACTGGGCTAGTAGGCCGGAGTCTATCCACTAGTTTTTACTAAAAATTACTGCAATCTGACCATTCCCAACCAACCAACCGAGTATGTGAAGTCCCCGATCAACTTTTGGCCAGCGTTGGGACTATAGCCAATCCCTTTAGGGTAAGAGAGGAGGTATGTGCCCAGCAGTGAGACATGGGCATTGCCCATATATGTAAATTTATTTGTTGGCTTAAAAACGCCGATTGGGCATACTTTTACTGGTTTGCCAGGGGCGTCATCTCGTTAGCCAGTGGCAAAAGCACCCAGTTTCTCCGATCAGTGTTTAAGTGCGATTGCCTATTAAAACCTAGCACTCTGCCATATAATTATCTGGTTAGCTCAGGTCAGTATGTCGACTACTACGAGGACCCACTTTGCATTCAAATGGGCAGTCTATCTGATTCAATACGACGTAATTTGATGGCAAACTTCTGTTGTTTAATCCCTTTTGTGTTTGGACAGTTGGCAATTACTCTACCGCTTGGAACGGAAAGGTCTTAAGTCAGTTAAACACATATAGAGTGCATGTCTTTTGGAAAGCGGTGGCGATGGCGATCACTCGAGGCAGAATCGACACTAGGACAATGACATGATTGGCCTGGCCTGGTTATGAAGGACCAGGTACAAAGTGTCAATTTAGGAACCTGATTTCTGTAACTGTTAGTACTCAACTCAGTATGTCTTGTACCGTATATAGGATTAAAAACCTGCAAATAATAAATGTGAAGGTTTGTAATGTAATGGGACCTATCCACTATCAATCGGCCTGACGATATTGCCTGTCAGTTGTTCGAAGCTGTCAAATTTTTGTTCTAACTGACAGGCCGATATTCAGGCGGGCTGCTAGTCGGTGGGCCCCCTAAGATTGCGAGTAGATGTTAGGATTAGTTTCTTAACCGCCGTTTTTCCTTAACACCAAAAAGGCCTGAATGGAACTGGATGAAATTTGACTTAGGAATTTAATTCCCGGAATTCATTCCCTAAAGAGATGAAATGAGGGCTTAATATAAGGAAATATTTTGAATTTGTCGCTTTTTTTTAAATTTAATTTCCAAAATATCGATCCTAGAAGAAAAATTGTAAGGACCAAACTTGTAGAGAATCAAATTTCGTACAATTTTTGTCCTTACGGTTTTACTGTAAAATTAAAAATGGCCCAGTTATTCAAGAAAAACCGTTTTTCGAATATACGCAGGAGGCTGATTCAGTCTACTTTTTGAATTTACACTCCCAGTGCCCCCCCAAGGGACCTACGAAAAAAAAAACCAAGAACTAATTATTCACGGGTAGGGTCGGTTTTTTGGATATAATAACTGAACTATTAAGATTCACATGCATTCACATATATTCACAAATATTCGCAAAATATAGTGTAAGTGTCTTGTATGTTATGTTCATGTGAATAAATCCTTCATTCGTTCATTCACCCCACTGTTTCCTTGTACCAGTGTCAGTTTCATCATCATCTCCTAGCCGTTTTCGGCTACAGCGACTGCTTTTCTACAGCTGAGAGCGTCGCTGGTGCGCTCTCAGGTGACTGACGTAGCCAATTTTTGCAGCAAATGTGCGGCCACATTCGCTGCAGGTCAGCACCCCTCCGACGTAATTGTATGTGATGGCCACAGGTGGTCTGGCCTTTAGCTCGTCACGCTTAACGTCGAGCTCTGTGCGTCGCCTGGCTTCAAATTCACGCACCTGCGTCTGCACAATATGCCTCCACTGTGTCAGTTTACCAGCTCTATAAAACAGGCAAAGCTACGAAGTTTACTAGGTAAACAAATCAAGACAGAACGAATGAAATGAAGTTTTACTAGCCGAGTAAAATAGGACAGAGCTAAACAGAACTGAGTAACAGCCCGTTGGAGTCATAACTCGGTTTCGGCGTAAAACTAAAATGGCCGTCGTTTCGGGTCACTCGGTCGTTCAGTCGGGACAACGCCTGATTCTAGGAGTTGCGGACATGACTTATTATTGCTCAAAACCAAAAAGCAATACTTTCTGTACATGTACATCAGTGGCGGCGGGCAAAAATTTGTGTGTTGACGACGAGGCACCTCTCTTGTTCCTTTAGCCGTCAACACAGTGAATCCTCCTGTTTTTAAACGCGCATGTGACACCTCTGGAGTTGCAGGCGTCCATAGGCTACGGTAGCTGCTTACCATCAGGTGGGCCGTATGCTTGTTTGCCACCGTCGTTGTATATAAAAAAAAATCTTAGGCAAGCTGAAGCTTAATTTGGCTTAAAATTTCATCATGAGCTGAAAGAAACTACTCAGGTGCCTGAAAATTAAGCAAGCCAACAAGAATCGTCTTCTATGTATGATGTACATTGAAATTCGAAATTAGACACATTATGAATGAATTCATTCATAAACTGTCCATTCAATTTTAATTATGGGTGTACAAAGTACAAACCTGTAATACTCGTGCAGATAGAAATTTGGTGAGAGGCTGTTTTCTTATTTTATTTGTTAGTGTGTTTGTTCAAATTATGCATAGTTGTAATGTTTTTTTGTGTTAAGTCTAAAACGAATTGTCCAATTTGGTTGCGTTGTTATGCAAAGCTGATGCACTAATAAATGCAAATCATATTACAAATAATACGAAGTGTGGCAGCTATCGCACAAACCCATAAACGATCATCTCGAATCCAGATCACTATCATATCAAGACTTTAAAATCAGAATACCGATCCCGGCTAAAACTGGATCGGGTTCCTGAAACCGAGCGACCCAGTTACAATGAGGTGCGCAGGCGGCGATCAGATGTGCATTAGCGCATGATGTCATCCAGTCAGAGACGGAGTTCGACAATTGTAAGAGCCGGCTTTTACTTCAATGTTATGTCATCTCACGCTCGCAGCAAAATCTAATTTTGCTCAGTTTTCAGGCAGCAAAGTACCCTCGTTTTGTAACTTTTGCAAGCGTTTGGAAGATTGATTTAAACTGGGCTGGGTTCCTGAAACCGAGCGACCCAGTTACAAATGTTACAATGGTGTGCGCAAACGGCGATCAGATGTGCATTAGCGCATGATGTCACCCAGCCAGAGACCGAATCGTTGGACAATTAAGCTGAAAGGGTGACGACCTATGTATGACGCATGCTTAGGTACAGTCATTATTTATAGGTACTGATATAATACAATACAATACAAATACTCTTATTGAAGACCTCAAAAACAAAACCAGTACAGGAAAAAAAAACTGATACTGATACTGATCTGATAAATTTCCCCTTTATTTTTTACGGGGGTAAATCTCTGTCATTAAAATATCAGGCTATATTTATTAAGGGTTCCACATGTAAAATTTCATATAATCGATTTAATAGTTTAGCCGTGAAAACAGGACAAAGACGCTGACTCTATTTATAAAATAAAGTAGGGAAACCGTACTGATTTTACAAAAGAATTTCGTCTTGGATATAGGAAAATAAAAAACGAAACAAAATATCTATGAATACATTGTCGGCTGAGCTCGGTTGGTGCTTTAGTACAATCAAACGTATTTAAAACAGTACGATTAAGAAGCAAGATAATTGAAATTGCCTCCGATTTCGTCCAATCAGGTTAAAGCATGTCTGACATGCTCCACATGTCCGTTTGACGGCAAATTGAGCCATTTAAGACTTCAAACGACTCGGTATCTGGATCGTGGTGTCGGTCGCAAAATGTTCAGTTTACGTCAAATACATGTTAACATATTTGTAAGTACCTTAACAGCGACAGTAAGTAACTGAGATGCGTCGTTGAATACATTTTGTAAGCGATTCTGTTTTGTAAAAGATGAGACGATTTTGAAATAAGACATGTTAAGAATTTACTATAATAATACCTATATTTACTTTGATTAATAGAAATAAACGCGATAGTAAGAAGCCGCTTTTCTTATAATTACTATTTATTACATTAAGTAAGGGTGAATCCGGCCACGTTATTAAGAGAGTAAATGACAATTCACATTGAAATTTTGAATCCATATTCTTTGAATCTTATAGAGCTTTGCTAAGAAAAGATTTCAATTCTCGAATGCAAGTTCAACCCTTAAAAGAGTTAAAATGGGGTTGAAATTTGAAATAACTTTCATGCGAACTAAGTCGCGGGCGCAGCCTATAAAAAAAAACTAGCTTTGCAGCCTCTTATCTTAAGATATCATTTAGAAAAAAGGCCATTGAGCTTAATAGTGGCCTGCCAAGAGCAAGAAATAAAGAGAAGAGCGTACTGCTATCGCTTGAAATGTGTGAAATCTGCAATTCAAATGACTCGCCATTTCACATAAACATGTAGTTAGACCATCATTATGCAAAAAGCGTAATAACTAATTTTCCATAGGAAAAGCGCTCATTATTTAACACTTTGCTAATCGAGGCAATAAATTGAAACGTTCATAGAGAGCGACAGGGTAATGCGCGCGCGCAGGCCCCTAGCATGAATCAAACGACTTAAGATGAAACAGACTCAGAACTGCTTATTTTTTGAGTTTCTATGAAATTATCATGTGAGTAGTTTCTTGTGTAAAGGGTATTGACATTTACTCTATTAGGTTAGGTACAGTCACGAACCCGGATTGTTGAGCCACTTTGCCATTGTTCGTAATTTAGCCGTGTAATAAACGACCGACGTAACTAACAGTTGACAGCTAGTCGGTAACATTGGTCATTTATAACACGGCTAAATTACGAACAATTGCAAGTGACTCAACAATCCGGGTTACTATGGCCTATAAATGAGATGCTTCGCAACAGAAGCATAAGTCATATCATTTTACTACGACCCCAAGTGTTTACCTATATTCACGCAACATTTGACCCTCAAGGATTTTAAGCCGCCGCAACAGGGTCCTTTGTAGGTACTTTAAAACATGCATAAAATTCAAGCTCTCTTACATTACGAGTATTCTTTCACGGTAGGTCTTCTTCTTCTTCTTCGGCTTAGCGTTTTCCCGGCCTAGTGCCAGGGTCCGCTTTCCTGCTTAACCTTCTCCACTTTGCCCGGTCTTCGACATCCTTAGGTGTGAGTTTGTTTTCTGCCATGTCCGCTTTCACGACGTCCAGCCAGCGCGTCTTAGGCCTGCCGCGGGATCTAGGTATTCTTTCACGGTAGGTATTCTTAAAAAAATCTATACTCTCTATACTCGGCGCAATTTTGACACAAAAATCGCCGGCGATTTCCATACGTTGCAACGAAATCAATCAATGGAACAAAAACCGCGATGGATTGAAAATAGCACGTGATTCGTTGTGAGGTCAGTAGAGAGCATAAAGAGTCAAAGTTTTATTGCACTAAAACTTTGTATTCGCTGACTCAGTCTAACGCTAGAACATGCTAGCGCTCAACTCAACACATTACAAATGTAAACACCGTGTTTGGGCTCTACTCTACCTTAGTGCGGGTAATGGTTGCGCGGATGTGGAGAAATTACACTCGACTGTACTAGCCACTGCGACGTACGACACACACGTGGCGGAGAGAAACAGAAATATAACAAGTGGGGAGAGGGATAAAAGAAGATAGGTCAGGAAACTGATGCGTACTGCCAGAAACAAGATAGACAATCTGACAGAAATCTTAGGACAACGGATTCCAGTACAAAGGTGTTGAATTTGCAGTTCACACTCGCTAATTAATTGTCTTTGTTTACAGACCTTCATATCACTCAACGTGATATTTATTCTACAAAAACTTGCCAATTGTCTCGGCTTCCGGACCTTAATAGCACTGATCTGATCTACTAAATTATCGAATGAGATCCACCAGACCAAGTACAATAATAATGCTTTGCTATTCCGCGGTATAAAGCAAAACCAATAGCAAAGCAATATTATTGTACTTGATAATATGGACTTCCGCAAAGTAACGCCTGATTCCATAACTTATCCACCAGACCGTTAAGGGTAGCTTTGGCAGTAGCTAGGTGTAGCTACTGACTGTGAAAATAGTTTCACAGGTAACTTTGGTTGGCTAAATCATCACTGTGGATTTTATCTTCCGGCTCGCCCAGTGTGCAGCGTGTTTAAGCAGCGATTATGGCTAGCGTGCACCTGATGAGTGCGAAGTGTGAGGGCGGGGCGTTCACACTCGCCAATTGTCTCGGCTTCCGGGCCTTAATAGCACTGAACGTGTGATGTTCTACGAAAACACACAACTAAGCTCTCGACTACTTATATGTAAACATCAGTGTCATCATTGGCGGCGCATGGGACATATTTTTAGGCAAGATGGGGCAGTTTGGTAATTTTTCATGGCCTAGGAAAAGTGCTCAAGGTTTTTTCCTTTGAGATAGTTAACAATTAAGTACCTATTAACACATTCAGCACCGAGAACCCGACAGTCGGGTTCTCTGTTCGTACCTACTACGCGCTACATTCGAGGAATACCTGGCTACGCGGTACGGAAAGTGTTAACAAAGTTGATAAAAAAGCTGGTTATAATAGTCATCGTAACCCAAATCAAATTGTATTCAGGTCTATCAAGTTTCTTTTGGGAATCATAATCGTGTATTTGTCATCATCAGGTTCACGATACTTTATTCTCAAAAGAAGATATACAATACAAACATCACTTACGTATATGAGAATTACATTAAATTAACTTACTGATCTTATTGTAAGTCCACCTCGATTGTTCACTTACAACTTTTTACATGTTTATGAATCGTCTTAGTAATTATCCAGCAGGTTCTGTACCGTCATCACATTTTACTGACTCTGTTTAAACCTTATCAGCTTAGAAATAAGGGTTACCAGTGGTGAAGTGTTTTGGCGCGGTGCTAGGTCGGGATTTGGCTTGCGTCGGCTCTATAATTACACCACACCTGTCATCCAGGCTTAAGGCCGATGACTTGGTGACGGGTTGATGCGCTGTGTTGATTGAAATCCTTTGAACGACTTCAAAAAAGGAGTTCTTATGATCGGTTTTTATGTGATAGATATACCTACTCCACGCTTTCAATGGACAAGCTATTTGACTATTAAGTTAAACTAAGATTTTTGTTCTAGCTGTCCGAATGGTAGAAAGAACTCGTATGTGGACATTAAATCAAACGGTTCAGGAGTTCGGAGGAAATTGGCTTTGAAGAAGACAGACAGATGGACAGACACTACAGACAGAGTCGTATCATACAAAAAAATTCGTTACGTTCATAAAAAAAGTGTAACAAAACTGAGAAATTATCAGTTTCGTTACATTTTTCTATGAACGTAACGAAATTTTTTTGTATGAAAATTTTGGAACAGTTGGGACATTTTTTTTATCTATCAGACTCGATAGAGCTCATGATTCTGCATAGGATAGACTCAAAATATATATCAAATAAAAAAAAAAGTAAAGGTACATTTTTTCTGCAAATTACCCATTTACCATTTCGGTGCGAAACCTAAAAATGTACACTACATCTATTTTTTGATACAGATACTACCTATTTTAAAAGAGTTGGTACACATATTTCTCTTTAAATGTATAATACCACATAGATCCCGTTAGAAATGGTCCCCCATTTATTTTCCTACCATGAATATGAACACAGTTGGTTTTTAACTTGTGACGAAGAACCCATACAGATTTTTAAAAAAGTGTCTCATAATTAATACAGAAATAATTAATTTAAATACCACTTTTCTGTTATAGGTGGAGACTAGTTTATTTATTCAGCAATTTATCTGGAAGTCGCTATATAAAACTAACAAAAAATGCACTCGATGTCTTCACTCCGATAAATGTAACCCAATCAAGCTTACTCATTACCTAACCCATGATCACACAAACGAGTCTACCCATTGACCACAGGCCACAGGAAACCGGCGCCGGTTTTTGCTATCCGTACAATACTGGTCTATTCTGACGAATATTCAAAACGCCGTAAGTCCCTATATGACTTTTGAATGAAATGACATTCAAGTTCTCAGTCACGCTGATCATGTTTTTAAAAAGACAAATCTTGATACTTGTATATCGTTTTTGTGGTGACAAAGGACATAGTCGGACTAGTTTTGCGCCCTTGGTTTTAACGTCACGAGTGGTTTCATTGATTCGATGTTGTTATAATTTGTAGGATACTGCATGGTTTAACCAGAAAGTCTGGATGTTACACATGTTAAAATCTAGTTATCAGAGGCGGTGCGTCCATAGAACACGATTCCCGTCGGCTTCCCTAAGTTTCAGGCTCCTGAGCAGTTTCCCTACAGCTTATGAAGAAATTTTGAGCCAAATTCAGCACCGGCTTGCCTAAGAAATTTTATGACCCACCTCCACTGCTAGTTATGCTAGATCTCTGTGGGCTACGAATACAAGAAGAAAAAAGGTATGAGTTAGGGAACGTACCCAAACTACGTGACCAGTTTAGGGGGGGAGGGGGGTCGTCAAAATACTACTCTAGGTCACAGGGGGAGGGGGGGGAGTCTTAGGTTCTGTCACGTAGTCAATAATTATGCTCAAATATTGCGCTTCAATTATAGGTTTCCATGCACTTTTGGCGTCACGCGGCCAGTGTCGAGTAAATAAAAGGCAATAAGTAGGCAAAATTACGTTTTTTTGCTTTCTATGTCCAAAACATCACTCTAAACTATATGTGCGAGTTTTACTACGTGACAACTAGGGGGGAGGGGGGGGGGTCTTGGCAATTACTACGGATGGTCACCGAGGGGGGGGGGGGAGGGGGGGTCAAAAACTGAAAAAATGGGTCACGTAGTTTGGGTACGTTCCCTTAGGAACGCAAGGACACCGGTTTTCAAATATATGCCTAAAGAAACTACCATAAACTTCGCTTGGCTTATACCTAGATTCCGACCATGCTATGTTTGCATAAAATTTGCAGCAGCGAAATGTGGAACTACCCCCAGAAATGTCCTCTTCACACTTCCATGAATTGCAAATTCCATGCAGTTATTGAGGTTGGAATTTATCTTTGTAACTACTGAAGATTTTCAAATGTTGTGGTGGTATTATCTATGGTTTAATGTGCTCTGAGTAACAGCGCATGACAGCCGCAGTCAAACGGACGCGTTTTTGCGCTCCATCTAATATGGTCGCAAATGACAGCCTTTAATAAATAAACCATTTTCACTGAAGGACTCTTTTCCGTAACCAACCCTCTATCCCAAACTTTATTACTTTACCGGCAAGGTTCATTTTAGGAATCCATTTTAAGGGTAGTTAAGACGTTTGAAATTATATCTGGTTGGTAGTCATCACAAGTGAGTGTTGGGTTTGTGTGAGAAATACCTAAGGAGTTTGTGATAGTATCAACAGCTTCCTTGATCGAGCCATGCCTTAAGAATTTGGTCTTTCATCTACAATAATCATCATTTTAGTTCTTCTTTTAAATTGTTTATGTTAATTATAACTTTATTTTCAATTTTTTTGTCATTAGTTTTGTGTTATCTGTCGTGGCATCACCAAGTGAGCCCTATGGAAGACCATGCAGCGCTAGCTTGCATACTAGCTAGCATTTTGCTGAGCAGGGTCCATTTCGTGATGCTACCACCAATACGTTTTTTGATTTGTCTGTTTGTAAAGTTTGTAATATACGTCATGAATAAAAAATCTTGAATCTTGAATAATCTGTACAAATCAATGTTTATAACAGACGAACGAATCGTCATTGTACTTGAAAAGGGATATTTTCGATTACTTACTTACTTACAACGGCCTACATAGCCCAGTTGGTAGTGACCCTGCCTACGAAGCTGGAGGTCCCGGGTTCGAATCCTGGTAAGGGCATTTATTTGTGTGCTAATCTCAAATATTTTTTCCTGAGTTATGGATGTTTTCTATGTATATAAGTATGTATTTATATATCTAAGTATGTATATCGTCGCCTAGCACCCATAGTACAAGCTTTGCTTAGTTTGGGGTTAGGGTGATTTGTGTAAGATTGTCCCCAAATATTACTTATTTATTTTTATTTACTTACTAAATAGCTTAGTACCTCCCTTGTAATAGTGTCTCAAACTATTTTTTTTGTGCATATAGACATTAATAAAGTTCAAGCACTTAGAATGGTTACAAATATTCCTGGTTCCAATTATATATAACCAGATATTATCTGGCAGATAATTATAAAACATTTCATTATAATGAATTGTATAAAATTAAACACAATAGTAATAACAATATGACGTAATTATAACAAGTAATTGTCATACTGCGGTAACCCTTAATCCTTTCCTTTTACAAGTGGCAATTAGCGCGATGACTTCAAAGAATTAAGCTTAATGGTACCATCATGCGGCAGAATCAGTGTTAATATCATCCCAGAGAGGTTAAGGAAGGAGACACTGTGCCACATAGTTTTTGAGGCATGCTACAATATCTTAAACACAACAGAAAATAGAAATCATCAAATGTGTCAGTGTACGGACAAAGGGACCACTTTGTAGTGAAAGAAAAAAGTGCCTTGTATATTGACAAAGTGGTCCCTTGCACTAAACTCGTCCACAAATGTTTAAACAGTGCACCAATAAATAGACATATAATTATCTCCGTCTAACTGCAACCTCTCTTGTAGGTAGATTAGAAACATGAGACAGTTCAAAAGAAACCTTTTAATAAAATATCAACTGCCATTAATTTACATCACACATAAAATGGCATTCTCATATTTTAGCAGCCTTAAGCGTGGGGATTGTTCCTTACATTGTTGCTAATGTTGTTATATGTGCAACCTGAGAGGTGATAGCTGCAGGCTTGTACGCTTTGTAATCTCAGACTTGTATTTAGACAATTTAGTTAGACGTTTTATTTTATCATAGCTATTTTAGTATTTTTTGAAATGCCGTTTTACCACCATACCAACAGTTCAATGATTGCTTGATGATTAAATGCTGATGCTGGTAGTTATCACGTGGACCATAGCATAATATGAGCATGCATGAAATGCCATTCGACGTCATTTTCATTGCTTCATTCTTAATAATGTCATTAATGACAAATGAATCATTAACTTACAGATTCCACAAGCGTACGCATGTATTCGAAATTAATGCTGAGTTAAAAACAATGTTGTGTTCGTTAAAGTTGTGTATAAATACTAAAAATAGGCAATACTTATGCAAAAAATCATAAACCTTTTGTGTTCAGAAACATAATATGTAAGAATACAAATGTCCTCTGACGCAATGCGCCACCAAGCGGCACAGTAAGGATGACGCACCTACGACACAAATCACAAGACAATATATCTTAGATATTGTTATAGCAAATGTGTATTGTCTACATAAACCTGTCTGCCGCTCGGTTCTTAGAAAGTTAAATGAAGGATTTGTCTTTATTACACTACATTACGAATTATTTGTCGCAACTCGCACTTTGCAAGAATTTTATACTCGTAGTTGTGGTTGAATAAATCATTCATATCAATTTCTCTTACAAATCGAAGGAAATTCTGGCCTAGGACTAGGACTATTAAGAACCCCGTATTCCCACTTCTTGAATAACCCCATTTTGTGGAAAACTACAAAATAAATTAAAGCAATGCTTGCACGTATATCTAGAAGTATCGGTATATCATAAGCCCCACCCACTGGATAGACGACGACAGAGTAACATACGCAAACATTAAATTCCTACCCCTCTCATGTACCCTATATTACTCCGACCATATTAGGAGCTGCTAGTTTTGTTTGTTTGTATGTCTATATTAAGCTGTAAACGACCGTTAGAGCCGTGGGCGGATCAATTATAAGAATGCTATTGGGAATTCAGTTTATAGTCCAGTTTATCATAATTAACCCTTTGTAGTGCCGCTCTGGGTTTATTACAAATTACAGTTAACTTACAATCAACAAGGATTACCATTTTAAAACATATTGAGTAGCTATAGCGAATTACACTCTCTCATCTGACATTCCATGCAAATTCTTGACATCCATACCAGTATCTATTAGGTGGCAACTGTTAGGGTTAAGTTTACCCTCATTTTTATGCCAGCCAAATAAAAGGAACACAGTGACAGATACGCTTAGGCTCGGTTGCACCAAACTGTCTGTCACCGTTAAAACGTACGCTAAATTTTATTGTATGGAAACTTTCATAGTAATCTGAGGTTGACGCTGATGAGTCCGTCAAAAGTGGTTGGTGCAACTGGCCCTTAGTCTATTAGGACTTTTAAGTTTTTGCTGGCTAAAGATAAAAGTACTATGTTGCAAACAATTGAAACTGTATTAAACTCACGACCCTTACCTTGCTCCTAGGATACACGCTCAGCACATCGGCCCACCACCTCGCCTCTTCCCTGCAGGTGCCCTTGACGAAGGTGACTCGTTCAGGCGCCGTCACCGCCAGGCTGTGCGCATGGCCTGTGACGGAGTCCGCCTCGCTGACTTCGAGGACCGTCGTCATGTCGATGCTGGCTTGCGGGACTGTGTCTGGCTGTGGAAGAAGAAAAAGAACGGTTAATTCTTTGTAACAATTAAATCAATTCGTATAAGATTAGTCTTAGGTTGATAATTTGAGTGGCAAGTAACAAACGAATCTGTACAGAACGCTATTATAAGAAGTACATATATGTATTTGAAATGCTCAGGTTTCCCAAAATCTTAATGTAAATGTTAACAATGCCTAGAATGAGAAAGCTATGTTTAATGCAAATTAGACGTAGCTTTTGGCTACACAAACAGACTTTACTTTTCGGTAAAATCTGATTGGCTAATTTAACTTGTTATCGTATGTTAACTATATCTTTCAAGGAAAACTTGAAATTAAGGGATCATAATAAAACAAACCGACCACAGTTTAGATACCAAACATCTTTTCCACGTAATTAATTAAAATAAATTACACCGCTAACCCGCAGAAATAACTTCTGTGTTCTGATAAAGGTCCATAGCTCTTGGCTATTTCTCCACCATTCCAACGCTGGCCTGTTCCCATCAGCCCCGCCATACCTCACTCTGACACGCACTATTAGTTAACAGTTCATTAATACTAGCAATTAAATCAGGCCTTTTCATTACTATAAACCTACAACGAGAAATCTACTCTAAACTTTTAACAATAAGGTTTATTTAAGGGTGTACGTGGAGTTGATGGAGATGCTGGGTTTTTTCTCAGACAGAGCTAGCGATGGGACAGAGATGAAATGATTATCGTTATCAGTCACATCAGTAAGACTAGAAGTCTAAGTGGTCGTAAGATGTTTTAACAGGTATTATTGATCGCAACATTAACGTCAAATGCCGTTTAAAAGCTCCTGGATTACGCAATTTGTTATGAATGAACTAATAAATCTGCTAGAAAATCGTAATAAACGGTAAAATTGCAATTTGCTTCATTTCTGAATGTGTAAGACTAGTTTTTCCCAGGATGCACGAGTCAAGTTGACATCTTGCAACTAAATGCACGTCAAGAGCCCATATTAGCATACCGCTAGGATAACTGTCGGGACCGGACCGGAGCGGGGTCACAGGTCCGGCAATTAGTCGCCGGATGACGTGCGCAGGAGCATGCGTAATGGACGTAATGGTCCAGTGGAGTTAACTTCAAAAATATGCATACAACTTTCGCCTTATCTCAATGGGATATAAGGTGAGAAGGTGTTAACACATATTTCCCTCTAAGATGAACAGGTTAAATTTCTATGTAACAAATACTAAGAGACAGATCTAGGTTTAGTGCGTTCTGAAAACCTCCCTCAGTTAGCGAGATCTATTATTATACCTATCGTCTGCTGCTTCTCCAAAATTCCCTTTGGCTTTTCAACTCACTAAAACTGTTGGCTCTGAGCTCTGTTTTAGAAAACAGTGCAGTGCTTAATACTAAATTGGATCGTAAGCGGACTGAAGGAAGCGGCAGGATGTCTTAAAAGAAGGAAGTCTGATGATGTAGATGATTAGAACCGCTGGATATCGGCAGCATACAAGCGGTTTTTATAGGAATTTTTGAGGGTGATTTATGGCCGGAAATAGATGTTTTTAAACTGATACGAGTCAAGAAGAAAAATTACCGAAGGCTTCCCTAAGATAGCCGGGAAACGTATGAGATGTCCCCCTACAGATCATTTGCATGCAGCCTGTGATCCTGCACAGTAATCAAGATCCGCGCCAGATATTAGTCAATCACCACGACTAATTGCATACCTGTGACCTTGTCCGGGTGCATTTATCGCGTCGCGTTGTGACCTGTTGGTTATCCTAGCGGTATGCAAATGTCCAACGGTGCAAGCGCAAGTGATGAGATGATAGCACCTGTTTTGCTGTGACTACTTGTGACGACCGAATTCTTGGGCAATAAGCAGTAGAAATTAGCCCATTTAGCTAGCTTTAGAGTTAAGGCCGTAGGGTCTGCAGGGAAGTAACAGTTTATTTGACATTAAAGTAAGTTAAGACCCCACAAGAGTTTGTGCATGCTCCTGCGTGCGCTTTAAAATATGTAACCAGGAAAGTTATTTAGTGCCTATTTAAGTAGAGCAGACTGTTGCCGAGAACACATAATTGACACTGTGGTTCATACTCGTAGCTCACAGGCTGATGAAAAGTTAACATAATAGAAATAAAACCTTCATTTTCCAAATTTATGACACTGGTTTTAAAAAATCCAGAAATTAATAAGCTAAGCTCTCTGGGTGCGTAAATCATCTGGGAACTGCTGATAAAATCCCTGTTCGTCCATATCTTGCGCCGACGCAGACTTCGAAATAGTGCGGTTGACGACCGTCGCCCGCGCGCCGACGTTTCGAAAATAGAACCGCAACGGGATTCCGCGCACATCCGTGCAGCAAAACATTCGTTGAGGTGCTACTGGGCTCTGATTAATAAGAGATAAGGAACTAGCATACTTTGGTACGGAATAAATTAAAGATGGCAGTAAGTAGATTTGCTGGTGACCTGATGGCTGTAATATAAAGCATTTGTTTAAATGTTGACAGCAAACAGTAATTAATCGACCTAGCAGTCATAATGCATCATTTCCCACTCAACCTAGGCAAATGATTTAGCTATTAAGCAGTTCAGTTGGTCGAAGAGATGTTAATGTAGTGCTATTCCAAGAAATGAAGATAAATGACATGATTTATTCGTATTTATGAGAAGCTACTCTTCAGCAGATTTCAAAACAGTAGACTTTGTAGTGTTTGAGAATTCTTTTTCAGAATGATTCAGAAGAAACTCACGAATATTAAGCAGTCATTAAACTTATTTCCCAGTCTTCCCATAGGGATTCCTATATTATATAGTAGTATTAGTAGTTCTGTCTAACTTGCGCAACATATAACTCCTCGAGACCATGTGGGTTTTTACTAGTAGCTTTGCTCATAAATAATAGCAAATAGATGTTATCAGTAACGCGGAACAAACGTGCCGATACAAAAGCGATCTGGCTCGTAGAAACAATGAGACAATTGGATTTATAACAGCACTTTCCAGTCCGAAAATGGTCTAATTTGACGTAGGTATTCGTCGTACGCGCAGGCTAAGGGTGCGCGCAAGGAATGCGAGCGTTGTTAACCACTGTCAAATTTGGGTGTACGGTAATAGTTCATACCTGCAAGAGAAACTGAGTAGAAGGTGAAAATAGAAGGCCAATATTTCCCAAGTCATTAGAATGGTCAAAACAGAGTCTTGCAGGTTTAAGGTATAGGCAGCTTAAAGGATTTTATTTTAATCTAGTTACAGTCAAAAGGCGAGTTAACAAAGAGGTTGTCCTCGTCTTAGAGGTGCTTTTAAGCCTGCATGAAATGAAACAGATGGAAATTCATATGCCGTTCCCGAAGACGAATGGCAACAGGATAAATATCTGATCATCTCTCTTCTGATCCCGCCATACATTATTTACTCCAATTAATCGATGTTCTCTACAATTTGGTCCATGTAGCAAAGTCATCACCAAAGACCTGAACGCTTGTGGGTTGGATGAAAACGATGTCCAAGATCGAAGTGGAATCAGGAAAGTGGACCCCGTCACTGCAAGGGACAAACGCTAAGAGGATAAGGATGATGATGATAGCAAATGTTGAGTACTTCCTTTCTAATCATCGTTATCAAAAACTTTACACCCGCCTCCAGTGTGAGCGTAGCTTTAAGATTACGCAACGGTTCCCTCCGTCCCGCCCATAATTTCAGGACCGGTACAAGACAGCCCGCTGAATGCATTCCTAGCCGCATTACACCAGTACTTCAGCCCAATCAAACGTTCTGTTTACCTTTTCGACCACTCCATTGATTTAGAAAACATTTCTAAAACCAACCTTGGACCTGTACAATAAAGTTGAGAGTTCAATGGAGTTTGAGAAGAGATAGGAAGTCTTGGAAGTAAGAAATGTACTGTTGAATGACAATGAGTAGTGAATCAAGATGGTAGTACGATTGACAGTGGTTTAGTATTCGGTGTAGTTTGCGTATTTGTGCTTACATAACAAGCTTGTGACCTTATTTAGGGCTGAGACTCACAATGTTTATAGTATGCTGTAATTGTACATAACGGCTTGCTGGAACAAATCTTCGTTATTTGCATACTTAGTAACATCTTTGTGTTCATCGATATCAGGTTTTGCTTGTGTATTGTTTCTATATTGATTATTCGAACAAAGTTGAGAGTCATAATTAAGATCTAATTAGAGTACTTAACAAGACCTTATAAATCATAGCGATTCTAAAGACATATTGAATACCTAATCTGCCATTATTTCGATTGTTGGTTTCATAAAGTAAGACATGTTACTGATGGTGTTTGATTCTAAATTTTTCAAACCATGTCCAGGTCAGTCATTTTGCCATTGACCATTAGTTGTTCAAGGTTATTATCATGATCTTTAACGGGAATATGATAGAAGAAAAGAATTACGGTAGAAGTTTAAAGCCGAAGAACATTTACAACTTTTGAAATATTTACTAATCGTAAATATATATTGAACTGAAAATACATTACTTGTCAGAGCCATCAAGGGCTCAGCAACCGGTCTGCATCTTGGAAGCCTATTCGAATAAAAAAAATCGTACTCGATTTGATACTGACATTATTCACTATGTATCTTGGAATAATTACTGTGCGACTCTGGGCGAGACGCATTGCATGTAATGTTATAAATGTCAACTCTAAGGGTAGGTTGCACCACGCACAATTAAAAGGCTCATCAACGTTAAATATGGCGACGGAGCTGTCATCCCGTAGAAAACTGTCAAACTTTTCATACAAGATTTTTTTTACGATTACGTTTACGTTCACAGACAGTTTGGTGCAACCGGCCCTAAGTTGCAGTTTGAAATACCGAATAGGTTTCAAAGTGCGCGCGCCTGTAAATATGCAAACGTTATTGATCGCGCCCGGTTACTTAACAGTTCATATAATTTAACATTTCTGTCGATTAATGTTTAATGTGTAAATTGCCTAGATGATGCTGAAAATGTAAATGTAGATGTTTTATAATGTAATAGGTATACAAATAATAAATAGGTATACAAAATTAAGCCGTGTAAAATGGAACGGGCAGTAGCAGAGTCGAGAGATGGTCATGGCCATGGTTGTTGTGGTTCAGATCCTGACCCTTTCGAACAAACAATATTTTTTCAAATCGTTCAAACCGCCTTCGAATAATCGAAGAGCAAGACATAACAAAAATCTCGACGACTTGAGTACCTCCTCCTTCGAAATCGTGAAATCAGTTGAAAACAATTAAACAGACTAACAGCTCCGAACACCCAAATCGCAGTAAATCCTAGCGGTTCCCAGCGCTGGGCATAAATATCCCATCAGCGACACCAAACGGGCCGCGTGACAAATTCGTAATATGCCCACTTTGGCGGCCATCGAGATAGAGCCCTGCGCGGGCGCCGCTCCGCGGGAAAATAGCGTATGAGGCCTATTCCTACGTTTGTCCACATAATCTGAATAGTACATTACGTACCTAGGGCGGTAAAATAAAGAAGGGCTCAGATCGCGGGTATTTGTGGCCCGAACCGAAGGTAAGGGCCATAAACAAGCGATCTGGGGCCTTCCTTATTACCGCCCGTGGTGCGTACATAATTTTACGTCTTCTCGTGGGTGTGAAGTGAGATTTGCCGCTGCGCTCTAGGGCGGTAAATCTCACTTAGCGCCCAGAGTGACGTAAATCTATTTATAACCGACTTTGAAAGGAAGTTCTTAATTAGTATGTGTTTTTTAAGTTTATACGGCATAACTCTATCATTAGAAAGAATAATGAACAATGGTAGAAGAAAATATTTAAGGTAAGCTATCACTACAACGTCCAGGAGATAACGTTGATTCTCAAACTTTAACTTTTGGTGTAATTTTAAGTAACTTAGTGGATGTAATGTAATGATATAAATGAAACTTTGGAAATTTTTACTAAGGCATTTGGGCATTCTTCTTTCCAAACTAAAAACTGAAAAGTTGCTAGCTTGCTTCACATCATTTTCATAGACTGAACTTTGTCTGTAAATTCACTGTATGCTATGCTAGAAAATATACTTTTCACCTCAGCAGTTCGCACAAGCCTACTTTCCTCACTCCACGGAGTGAAATTTTGTTTCTAGAAGCTTTTCGTCATAATGATGATGCCTTTCATTCAGGAATGTAAATAAACGTGTTTTTTTAACTTTAATATGTTCTCACTACCGAGGTGAAAAGTTGTATGTGTCACACGAGAGGACAGTTTTTTTACATCTCGTGTTCTTGAGATCCCTCGCTACGCTCAAGATTCAAACTTAGAATCACTCGCTTCGCTCGTGATTCAATTATAGAATCTTTCGCTTACTCGGGACTCAAAATCAACACTCGCAAGAAAAACCAACTTTCCTCTCTTGTTGCACAAATAACTATTTTCTAACTGTTTTCGTTTTACTCGAAGGACTCCAAGTGACGAGGGATCATGCTAAACTGGCGAGGACTGGAGGTGGAAGGCTAATTGTTTGGTGCGCAGGCGCTGATTTATGCCGTCACGCATTTAAATGGCTTCCGCGACCAGGGTCAGCATTTGTTTTTCGGGATTTATTTATATTCACTTTAGGTAACCATGATTTTTAAGGGACTTGTACAAGGTTCTTTAAAAACTACAGTTTTTTTACGGCCGTACGCATGTGATATTCTTGAAGGTAATGAAGGTGCAGGAGCTAATAACAGCATGACTGTATAACAGATGTTTATGATGGACGAGGTATAAAAATTGCTATTGACTTATCATGACTTAGATTTCGTTACCAGGACAAGCTTACTTCGTTTGAAGTGGTCTTCAAGATTCTGGCTATAAAACCAAAAATCTACATATGTATTATAATAATTGGTACTGTGATATTTTTTTTTCAATGGTGTAATTACCTATCTATGGATTTGACATGGAATAGATGGATCCAAATTATTTTTCTCATAGCACGGACTTTCTACATTGCCAATGCAGATTTTAGCTTACTGGCCTAGCAGGTTTGAGTTGGATAGTAGGTAGGAAGAATATATCTAATTATTTCGACACATTCTTCTAATTTCTATATAGTACATATTTCATGTTTTTTATTTGTCTCCGTTTTCACTGGTACGACGATTTGGCAGATTGATGTGTGTGTATTGGTTGGTTGGTTGGTTGGTCAGTGTCGGCCTAGAGGTCGCATTTTTCATCCGATTTCGATGAAATTTGGCATGTACGTTCCTTGATTTATTTGCCAAAAATTGTCGAGCCATTTTTTTGATTGGGGGGAAAATGAGGGGGAAAATGGGGAAAGTTTGCTGTCGCGTTATTTCAATCATTTTCGGGTAAAAGGTCAAGCCGACAATTCCTTAGAGGCTGTTGTAAAAAAAATAACTCTTCGAGGGAGGGAGAATGGGGGGAAAAGGGGGGAAATGCTCCGAAGTCTACAGTTCACAGAACTACTACTGTTTATATTTGTATAATTTACTATTTATTTGTTGCATGTACTACTAGCGACCAAATAGACGTATTATCTGTATATTTATGTATTTAGGTACCAACTAAACAGAATTTGGCATTACAGTCACTATTTCGATAAATATTCATTAGTTTAATCGCTCCATCTGTTGCAGCAAGGGTTCAACTATCTCAATAACCCAATCTGAGTGGGACACGTAAATCATAAATCGAAATACTAGATTTCAGTAAATTATTATGGCTTTAAGCCAATTAGGTTCTGCTTATTAAGTTTCACGTTTATAAAACCAATAGATGAATGTTGATTTTAGTATATACTTCTTTATACGGTGGCAAACAAGTATGCGGCCCGCCTGATGGGAAGCAACTATCGTAGCTTATAAGAGACGGAGTTCTTCGAGGTTTCGTTGCTCTCTAAATTTTGTACCAAATTAGAGGTCAGCGCTTGATTGATTTCTTCCTGCTATCCCTCATTAGGGACACAGGGCTCGCAGAAGAGTTTTCCATTTGTTACGATCTTGAGCGGCTACCTCCAGCTCTTTCCAGCGGAGTCCAATCGAACCAGCCTCCTCAACTGATCACCTCCGTGTATTTCGGGGGCGTCCCAAGCTTCTACTGCCAGTAGATTGCCAGTGGAGACTCTGCTTGGAAAAGTGGTTCTCTGGCCAGTCTTAGTCTAACATAATACTAGTACAATAGTATGCCTCGAACTGAGAACTGTCGATTTACTTGCAAACGAGTTGACCAATATAACAAGACCCCAAGGATTTATTTCCTCCTTCTAGCTCCATAGCCACTTGATCGATCCTGCTCATATACGAACTTACAAATTTTATATATCTCTGCTACAGCCCCAAGAAATTTCATAAAGATCCGAAAAACGTAACTAAAGTTATCGTCAGACAAACTATCGAAATCAAAAAGCCATCCAAATGCCGAGAAGTCCCAGTAGCCAGGTGACAGTTCGGTCTGGAGTTGTTTGTAAGAACTCACTTCGCTTACGCTCCGCGAGTTCGATGACCGAAAAAATATGTTTTGAGGAGTTAAAGTAAGTACGACTAATTAGGTACTTTAGAACAGGAAGCATCAACATTTTCATTATATTACAAACCTACCGGATCATAATTATTTTGTGATCGTTACAATTTAATGTCATCGAAAGCATCCATTACTTGCCACTTCTACTTTAAACGCACCTTGTATATTTAATAAACTGACCCATTGACCCATATTCTATTATCCATAGTCACGACAATCTCATAATAAACCCGATTAAATAGTCAAGTCTTAAGTCCACAACCCGTCTGGCCCCACGCAGTCTTCCCAGACCTCACACATTGTTTCAAAGGACAAGTTTTCAAACAAAAACCATGGCGGATCAGACGTTTTGAGATAAGGGGTTATATTTAATAAAGGATACCGTTGATCCTATATTGTTGGTATTAGAAATGTGAAAGCGTTGTTTTGATTAAGTCTGTTTATTGAAAAGATGAAAGAATGTTATTCTGGGTGACTTCTAATTCGAGGTATTTTTTTAAACAGGGAATACTCCCCCGGTTAATGGGAACTTATTTGTTGCAAAGAAGTCTAGTACTAGCCCCTTTAATGAATACCTCGAATTAGAAGTTTAGAAGTCGCCCGGTAGATGAAAGGGTTACTTCAATTTTTCCTTGTCGGTAAATGCAGGCTTCATATAATTATGTTAATATTTTTGTTTTGAAATTTTGAACGGTGGGTAGGTAATAGGTATTTTATTCACGGATACACATACATACAGACATACATACAATCACGCCTATATCCCAAAAGGGGTAGGCAGAGATCACGGATTTCCATTGGCTACGATCAATGCAGCAAAACAGCCCTCCGTGACGTGAGCCACTACACACAAGCTTTTTATTGTTATACACGGATATAACAATAAAAAGCTTGTACTTAGTAAATGTGGGACGATTGCAGTATCGTGGTAAAACGATAGGCAGTATAGGCACCTTATTACTGGATTATCATTGTATTTACACCGACTAGCCTTTTAAAGTGTGGTTAAATTCTACTAATATAATATATAAATTAAATACCCATATGGATAGTACATATGTGGCGTTCCAAACCTAAAGGGCCCTTATGCTCGCTTTTGAGTTGAGCAAGGCCATGGCCCCAGGCGGCACATGAGAAGGGGCGGCCAAATCGGCATTCAAAATGCTATTGGAAAATCAAAATCGAACCAGCTACGTTCTGACGTCTGCTAGCCTACTATGGTCGGGTTTTTATCGCCTGTCACCATAGCTGTCACGTTCTAACAAGTAAGTAAGTGTGAAAGTGACGCATAGCGCGATAAGTGATAAAATGGCAACCATGGATGGCCTTCTAGTCTAAAGTTGATCATAATTGGGGCTAATTTCTGGTCGGCCCTGGGCGGCCAACACATACGCTACGTCGCTGAGCGACAGACATCCTCGCCTAAAGCAGTGAATTACTACTTTTCTATTATTTCTAAACATGATGGTAAGCGGTTATCGTAGCCCAGTGATAACTTGCAATAAGGGTCTCACGTACCTGTTGCTGTGGCCTTACAAATAAAACTTCTTAACCCTTTGATTCGTCATATCACGCGCCGAAAGTCGTGCCGTCAGCGCCAGGACGTGATATCACGTCCAAAATATAACGCGAGAAACGCGTTCGATGCTTGGCGTTTAAAAGAAAAAAATTATGCCATCTCGAGGTAAAAGTAAGCAACGAATTAAATTTTCAATCTACAATTCCCTAAAACTAGTTAATGGCTTTATCATACTCCAATTATATCCTTATATTCTTTATAATTGAGCAACAAAATCAGTTTTAGGGTAAAAGAAGACCTGACTTTGAAAAATAAAACTATCGAGGAAATTGTAGCCAATCGTGTTTTCCTTCTACAAATCCCTCGGCCATATAGTCGTAAATCATTCTTGAAAGTATCAAACTCGTAAATCAAATATGCTTCGAGAAAATTTACATCTGTTGAACACAACTTTAGTTTTGTATCAGCTTAAAGGACTCCATAGTCCCACTACGCCTTATGCCGTCTATTGAGTTGTTATCAGTAATACTGATGAACGGATTGACGTCAGTAAATCCCCTCTTAGCCGACTAACCCATAGGTACTTACGAGCTTACATACACACGCTTTTAGAGACCACCCAAGACTGATAACATTATCACGGAACGTTACGTTACTCGATTTAAATAACACTATGGCTTTTTAACGTACAAGTTTGTGTTGCTGTGATTTTTAGTTTTAGTAAAAAGTTTTCGAGGAAATCTTATTCAATTCCAATTCTATTTATTCAGAGACCAACTTGGATCATTATTGTCAGTACGAATGCTTAAAATAAATTGTTAGTATTTACAAATAATTCAATTACCTATCAATTAAAATAAATAAATGTCGGCCGTAGTCTAAGAGATACATTAAACGTAGATTGAAATTCATTACATATATAAAATAAAAAATTATAATAAAATTAAAAATTTTAATGTAAAAATGACATACTTAAAACAAAATATCATTTTAATCAAGTTTCATCATCATCATCATCCTAGCGTTTATCCCGGTTTGGGGTCCGCTTGACAACCTAATCCCATGAATTGGCGTAGACACTAGTTTTTACGAAAGCGACTGCCATCTGACCTTCCAACCCAGAGGGGAAACTAGGCCTTTTTGGGATTAGATCCGGTTTCCTTACGATGTTTTCCTTCACCGAAAAGCGACTGGTAAATATCAAATGATATTCCGTACATAAGTAGGTACCGAAAAACTCAGTGGTACGAGCCGGGGTTTGAACCCGAGACCTCCGGATTGAAAGTCGGACGTCTTACCGCAAGGCTACCAGCGCTCTCAAGTTTCATGTCTCACTTAAATTCTATAAATTGCCAATTATATTAATTACTGATTGTAGTTATTTTACGTTATTTTTACAAGTTGCTGTGTTTTGTCCTACGACTATAATTTTGGTAAATACTCGGTTTAACCTGAGATTTCCAGATTGAAAGTTAAACGTCGTATAGTTGAATTATCGAGAGCGTGGAATTGCATATGTAGTGGTTGTACCGTGTTGTGCCTCTTTGTGTGCGGATTCAAATATAGAATGCCTGTACACAAACAATACTACTACATATGCAATTCCACGCTCTCGATAATTCATATATACCGCCAGGCTACCAGCGCTTCAAAGTTCAACTCCAAAGTTATAAAGTTCATACCCTAATAAATACAAGGTGTATTTTCCATAACTAGCCATATTGTGAAAGGTGATTATGATGAAGGTAAGTCATACTGTTTTTTTTCTATGGGACCAACCTCGAAATCCCATAAAAATGTTGGTCACATCATACAAATCATCCACATCTGATCGGGCGAAATGTATAACGACACAGCCACATTTTTTAATGATTTCGTAGTTTGTCCCACATTACAATTTTCTAATGGGGCCCACCCACTATCAGTCCGTCGGACGACATCAATCTGTCAGTTGTTTGGACCTGTAAAATTTTTGTTCTAACTGACAGGCCGATATCGTCAGGCGGACTGATAGTCGGTGGGCTCCCTTATAGTGGAGTACAACTACGCCTTTTTAACCTATAAAAATGACAAAACTCACAAGTCCGATTTTATATTGTGGCCCGTTAGAATACGTTAAGTACTAATAATGACAAATATTTTCTAACAATTGTTAGCATGGCGCTAGGTATAATACACGTATTTGTTTGCTACATAAAGAAAAGATAATACAAGTTTTATTTTTCTCTAACAGGCTATCGCTTTTTATTATTGCTACATAACTTCACATTTTATAACGGTTTTGTCAATAGCGTTCGTCGTCTTAGCCATTTGTCGTTCGTTTAGAATTCAAGGTCACGTATATTTTTACAAACTGTTTACGAATATGCTCACATAATCTATTGACCAAACTCTTATAAAATGACAGATGATAATGAAATAGTTGAATGGAATAGTGTGGTAAAGAAAAATGTAATTTTGATAATCTTTTCTTGGTGTTATTAACAAATATCTATATAACACCTAGCGCATCGTCAATAACTGTTAGAAAAGATTTTTTACTATGACTGATCATATTATACTCTCTAACTAAAAATGAAAATCGCACTTGTGAATTATAAAAGTTCAAAAGTGTTCCAGTACTGTAGTATTAGTGAGGCCTACCAAATCACGCAGCACAATATGGCTAGTTATTGAAAATACGCCCTGTATTCATATAACCATACGTTTCTCTTCTCTCTGTAATATTCTACAATATTATTCCTACTTCTAAATTAGTGAATCCACTTCCACAGTTCCGCTTGAGGCAGGGCATGAGTGTAGTCCAGTCAACTCCTGGCTCAATTACGGCCAGCTGTAAATCAGAGCCGGCGACGCCTCTAACCGGAGGTGCCCGGTAGTCCAATCAATCGAGCGGAAGCGTTATGTTAAGCAAGGAATCAAGGATTATAAATCTAAGCCTGGTTTTGCAGTGCCTATACAAAATCGGTTTCCTCAGAAACCATACCTCTGTTTTTTGTTTTAGGCCATACCTCTGTTTTTTGTTTTAGGTGCCGCATAGCCATCTCTGTAGTCTAAAGTTGAGAGGAGACGTGCAAGACAACCATACCTTCCTGGGATGATGCTATTGGTTGATACCCGCACGTCTCCTCTCTTCTTCGCCTCAGTAGACAAGCAGCTGTAGGTATGCCAATCATGCCTATATAAACGTGGTTATCTTCCTCTATCGTATCATTGTATAATTACGACGAAATCACGCAGTGTACCACGTCTGAGCTGAGGGTCTACCACGAACGTCGACAATCGAAACTTCGTTACCTCTCTCTATCGCTCTTGCGTATTCGAAAGAAAGTGATGCAAATAGACGAACGAACGAACGAAATTGTTTGAGACCTATAATGGTTTGATACCTATAAAGGCTATAATGGTCTGATACCAGCGATCAGAAACGCTTTCAGCTTGTAACTTAGCCTTTTCATGCTCTAAATGACACCCCGCAACGATAGCCGAGCCAGATGCAGCGAGTATCGATACTATGTGGAAACCTAATGAACCTAGGCAACATTGTTGCTCGTACAAAAATGGCAAATAGAGAAAACGAATAAATAAACACAGTTCTTAGGTTTTATCCCACATTTAGTAGTTTCCGTTCACTAATTGATATGTTTTGTAGAAGGGTGAGTAAGGTTGAGAGCTCGTGTGTTGACAACGGCGGACCTTCTTGTCCCTTCAGCTATGGATTGTACGAGTATAAGGAGGATAAGTATCTCCATAGATAAATAATAAGCCTTATAGATTGCTCACTCCATACAACTGGTTATTAGCCCGCAAGCTTGTCATTTTGAAGGCTAGACGACTAAGGGGTTGAGGGAGGAGCGGGCAGGGGGTGTGAATAGGGCGCCCGTTGTAAAACCTTGGTATTCACGCCCCCTGCAGGCTCCTCCCTCAACCCCTTAGTCGTCTAGCCTTCAAAATGTCAAGCTTGCGGGCTAATAACCAGTTGTATGGAGTGAGCACCCACTGGTATCTCTTATAGGAGAACGGTCGAAAAAGTGTCCCGCTGTAAACAGGAAATAATAGTTCCAAATCTCTCTGATGGCGCTAGTATAGCTATAGTAACTGAGCAGTTATTGACGGAGTGAAGTGCGCTGCATATGCGCTACCATATATTATAGGCTATAGCTATTGTGGCACCACCAATTTAACGCCTTTTGACGGACACTTTTGTAACAGAGATTGTCATCCTTACCTTCTACCATCCATACCTTTAGCCGTCAACACATTGAATCCTCCTTTATTTTGAGGCGACGGCAGCGCGACATGACACCTCTGAAGTTGCTGGCGTACATAAGCTAAGGTAGCTGTTTACAATCAGCGAGCCGTATGCATGTTTGCCGTCGTCATGCTATAAAAACTCATGACAAGATCATTTTGAACCCCTTACCCGTTTAAAAACTGCTGACTCTCTATGTGCACATTGTCAAACCGGATAATTTCTCTGATCAGAGCTAACCCAAAAACCGCGTTATCGGAAAGAAGGCGATCGCTCGTTTGTCATGAGAACGGGACCTTAAGGGCCGACACACTTATCTGCTAAGCCGATTAGCAGATCAGCTGATAGCTGACCGACCCTTAGCGTAGGGCTGACACTTCATAATTTTACGGTGATTGTCAACTTTTTTTATCAAGATTATCCTTTCCTTGAAGAAATAGTAAAGCATATTTATTTAATTCCCAGATTAAAAATAGCAGATGTTGATGATTACTCCACTAGTTAATTCAGTTGTGACTTCGATACACGGAGTATTAAATTGAAAACCTGAAGAAAGTAGTTAGGATGGTATCCAAGCCAATACAAATCATTTTAGTAAGACATCGAATTTCTTATTCACAAATTAATATGAAGATTGCAATCTATAAGGATTTTAGAATAAAAGTCTCTTCTGAATCTATAAAAATATATACAAATTTTAAATTTTAAAAGTAACATCAAAACATTTATTTACATAATTAAAAATACAGAGGTACTACAGTACAAAAACTAAACTAAATTAATAACTAGCTCAAATCTAAACTAGGCCCTTGCGGCATTGTACCAAGGATGCTGGCGGCATTTCCTCGTTGTATCGCAATGCTGATACGCTGTGCGAGGAAACCGCCAGCTCTTCGGTCACCAGTTACATCAACCAGACGCTTTGCGATTTCTGCAAAAAACTTGTGTGCGCTGGGACCCCATGGACCTAGAGTTTCAATCAAGTAGCATTAGAATATCTAAGACAACTTCTTTAAAACCCTCAAGAAAAAATACAGCTATAATTAGCTGGCACAAATAACCATAAATAAGATTTTTCGCGTAGTGGCACCGGTAACAGAACAGTTTCCAATTTCTCTTTTATATTCTTTCTAAAACCTACTGCTACCGTGCCAACCCTAGCTTAATCCCACCATACTAGTCAATCCTACATCACGTCGCTGAGTGAGTCGGCACCGTGACGGGGACAATTCTTAGCTTGTCCAATTAAAGCTCGCTTTGCGGCTTACAATTTGATTAGCAGTAGTACCTTGTCACTGTAACATGGGCCCGTTTTGGTAGCGGAAACGTGCGACACGAGGGTGGGGCACGGGAGAAGTGGCTAGTCATTTGGGTTTGCAATAACGGTAACAATTGTGCTGCTGATTCTTAGATTGTCCTTTTGTCCTACTTGGTATAATCTCTTGCACGTTTCATATCACAAAACATCCGGAACGCTACGGAATCTGCTAGGAACTGAGGACTTGAGGTGCTAAATATGGCCATTTAATGACTACACAGTCGATAAAGTCTAGGATGGAGCCACATAATTCAGAAGTTGTTAATGTATTGATGACATCGACCGATTACTTAAGTAGCATGATCTCTGTCTGTACCATACCAGTGTGATGCTGATGTGACAGAGATGAAAGATGGCGTGTTGTGCGAAAAGCGAAGATACTTAAGTTTGCTACTTGTGCTGGATAATATAAATTAGGAAAGTGATATAAGGCACTTCTAACAGTTCTAACCCCGAAATTAACTCCCTGACAAAGCGAAATGAGGGAGTACAAAGCTTGAGAAGAGACTGCTTTGCGGTGAGGAGTTGGCGAGACAAAGTCGCAGGCAGGTAAGGTAAAATCCACAATTCCACGGACTGATTTGACAGCTCCTGGCATACAAAGCGATTGTCAAATGTATGAAAAGAGCTGTCAAATCAGTCCGCAGATTTATGAATTCTACCTTAGTTCGTAATATATCACCATTTTTAAACCAAAACCACATTGTCCCTTGAACACTTCCGCTTTGTCTCCACATCAAATAGTGCCGTGGAGCGTGGCGCCGGAAGTGGCACAATGCGCCATTGTGGACCGGATGTACGTCACAACGTGGTCACAGCCTACGTTAGGTCGCATGTATACTGGCGGTTGTCTATGCGATTACGTAATTGTTTTAAAAAATATTATTTATATATTATTTGTTAGCCTGTAGTGTCCCACTGCTGGGCAAAGGCCTCCCTCTCTTTCTTCCACGTGTCTCTGTCTATGGCAATATCAGCCCAATCGCGACGAAAGACGTCAAGATCGTCCCGCCATCTCCGCCTAGGTTTGCCACGCCGCCGTTTCCTGTTGGGTGCCCACTTAGTCGGTAAAAATATTGGTCTTTGCATATTTGCTAGTATTTAGATTGATGAAGTTCTATGACAAATAAATTCTGATAAGAACTAGCAAACGTATGTCATCCATTGCTAAAAGCTCCGTTATATTAGTTGAAAATATAAAATGGATTAAAAGAAAAAACATATCTTTTCCTTCTGTAAAGTTTAACTTTTCAAACTATTGTAAGACTTTGGGTCCCAAAACTTTTAACGTATTGGAAGACAAAATTAGATCTAGTTCCTCAACTATTAACCCGATACTGAAGCTCAAAGCCTCAATTGTTCTCATATCACGTCTTCCGTAACCTTTATCATCAAAACAGGCGAAGGGCCCTAAGAACGTTTCACTGTCACCCTTGCTTTCCTTCGCCGTTGAAACACAATACATCCATAAATTTGGTTCCATGAGTGATCAAGCGAGACTGCCCTGGACATATGCGTAAAGTATTGTGAAAGGTGAGCGTGTTTAGGAATCAATATGATATCAGTTTGTTTTCAATACTTTGTTTAGCAGCTTCGCTTAAATCCAATCGTATCTTTGCCGTGTTTTTGTGCAAACCTAACTCTCTCTCTATTCTCTTATCTCTATTTAAAACTGTTTTTTTTCAATGGGTGTGTGCTCGTAGAGTAGAATAGCAGTTCATTCCAGTTCATACACTATCGAATCAAGTTGGTATCGTGTTTCATGTCTCGAAATACATTTCAGAGTTATAAACATTATTAGACCATATTGATTCTCAGATTTTTGTAATATTCTGGGAGGAGCATTAGCTTATTTATTTATGTTACAGTTCGGAAAGCGAGAATGGGGATAATATTGTCCAACTGTAAATTAAATTTATTTTACACTCCAGAGTTCGCGTAGGTTTAAGGTTATTGCGCTCTTAAAGCAAATCGTAAATTTATATAATATGTTATAACTAAACGAAATTACCTCTCAACGCGGAAACACTAAATAAAACACGTGCAACAGAAAATTTCTCCTTTTATTTCAAAATTGAGACATTTTTACGCAATGACCAGAAGATTTATTAATCGTTAAAACAAAAGACAACTCCGTTTTAAAAACCGGGTGAAAGTAATCGGAACAATTGCGAACTTTAAAATATGTATCGACACCATAAATTGGAATCGGCTGAGCTGCAATCATCGCCCATTTATAATGGGAATCGATTACGAATATCGATTTTAATTGATCGGTTCTCGTTTTCGACATCGAGATGTTTATCCACTCAGTGATAAACGCGCGTGTGTTTAACCTTTATTTTCATGTTTCTTTATAGTTTTAAATCGATTGTTTTAATTAACTTTTGCTATTTATTGCGCTCTGGTTCTTTCTTCAGAAGGAAGATCGGTAATTATACTGTATCAATAAAGTTCATCGTTTTATTTACACTGAAGTCTGGGTGCACCAATGAAAATTTATGATTCTCGTTTAAATGGTGCCAGCAGCTTACTTATCATCGCATGGGCAATCGTCATATATTTCGCTATTACTAACGGAGCTACTGTTTGTATTATTATAAACTATCTAAGTTAGTTATTTCTTTGTCTATTTTGTAATAAGCATAGTTATTACTTATTAGGTAAAATCCTGCTTAACGGGGTAGCTGTTTTTTTTCATTCATTTAAAATTTTAATTTTAATGGCTTCATTATTTTTGTCAGTAATGAACCCAATGGGTATTTTTACGAAACCAACTTCAAATAAATAGAAGTTCAAATAAATAGGAGGTATCATCGATTCGATTTTCAATTGAATCAACAATACTTATTTTCGTAAGTATTTAGGATTAATAGATAATTCTAAAAACACCATCAAGACTAATGAGTAATGTTTCCCTCCTTTTTAAAGTTGGTATTCCTCTTGGATTTACTATCTATATACGTCTCATAGATAACCTCCTTACCTTATATGTGGTACGTCTTGACTAGATCATCAGAAAAAACGGATAACGGATCGATATGATCGTAAGATGAATATAAATGGAGGAAATAAATACGTCGGGGGAAAAATCCATGATAACGGACCCGGAATCAGTCGCTGTGACGGAGTTGATGCTGGACTAGAGAGGAAGACACGAGCGGCAGCGTTTATAGACTTATATTTATTTTGTACAAAAATGTTTTGTCTATGTTTTGTGTTCCAAGATTGCGACACATTATGAAATTTATGAGATCATCAACGTACATTAGTTGAATGTTTCAGTGAAGAAGACGGCTGGCTCTGCTTGAACCGTGAAAGCCACCAGACTACATATGGGCATTTTTTGTGCCAATCTGTTTGAGTTCTGACTAGAACTGTTTGTGATTAATTAATCAGAATTAGCTCTATATGCAGATTACACTGTCGATAAACTAATAAATTTTATCTACACCCATATCATAAACCCTCCATGATGCGTTCAAAAACCGCACGTTATAACCACCATAAAAATTTATTGTTTCGTTAGTAATTAGAACAAATGTCTTATCTGTAACGATGTTATTATTATCAAATAATAATAACAAATTAGATTTCATTATGAAAATCCGGGACGGGCCCCGCCCGCCGGCACGCGCTCCCCCCCCGACCGCCGGCACAATCGAATTGGCCATGGCGATGGCGGTGCAATCCGTGCAATGGCAGTCATTCAATCATCATTTCGGGTTTATAATATGTGTGTAGATAAAGCAGTGTATGCAACTTACGTAATTAGGCCTTAAAACACTCGTGTGATCTTATTATGAAACTCACTTCCTTCGTTTTATAAAACCACACTCGTGTTTTAAGGACCCCTATTACGTAACGGTTACATAAACTACTATTAGGAACCCGTTGAGTCTTATGAAATGATGTTTACAAATCTACAATCAATAATGTACAAATCTTTGTTGTCTACCATGTCTGGCCGATTTCTCTCAGTTACTTAAAGGTTACCTGGAAGAAATCCCTTAAAGGGATAAGCTCGCCTTTGAACGCATTTACCTTAGTTTTTAATGGTCATGTACTTGTTTTGTGCAATAAAGTGTTTTACTACTACTACTACTACAACCCGATTCGATTCTGAACCGTCGAATTCGGTTCAGAATCGAATCGGGTTTTCACTCGGGTAATCGGGGAATTCACTGCTGAATTCTTATTTATGACTAAGTGAGAATTCAGCAGTGAGTTAAACATTTTGCTATAAATATTCGTGAATCTTGGACCATTGATGTCAAGTAACATTTCCTACCTGCGGCTTTGTTTGCATTACTACTATATTGCGAGTATTGATGGTTTTTGTATCGAATAGCGGCCGCGGGCATCGAATTAGCTCGCGCTGCGGTCAGCCGACTGCTATTTTGTTTACCACCTACTTCGAGAAGCATGATCTAAAAACGGTGTCCGACTTTCTATGCAATTTATAGTTGAGAAAAACTTTGGATTTTGGATCTGATCCTGTCGACGCATTTTTGACCAAAAGCCTGCATGCCTACCTAATTAAGCTGTCTACAATCTACATAAATCGGCCTATCATAAGGTAAATTTTCTATTTGTTCGCAAAACGGCTCCACTAATTCAGAAGGTCCTATAAAATAAGAAATTCTTAATAGGATATAATTTAACCCTTTTTAGAGTTCGGTGACTCAAAAGGGAAAATGCAGAATACCTTATACGTTCACTCGTCTGACTGTCCGATTGTCACAGGCACAGCAATTGCACCCAAACTATTGGACCGATTAAGTTAAACCGCAGTCGCAAGTTTTGTTGCATTTTAACTTTGTTTCTGGTACATGACCTTAATGCTTGACAGCCTAATCCCACTCACACCTTTATTTATTCTCATCTTATCACTATTATGAATTAATATTGAAGTGTCAAGCACTGGGACATTTACCGTACATCCGCATGCGTGTACCATATGATCAATAACTGGAGCATGGTTTGCATCCTTCAGCGCATCCTCCACGCCTCCTATATGAGGGTCTCAATCTGCGAGGCCTATAATTGGGTCTAACGTGTGGTTCCGATTCGCGGGCGACGGTTTTGCTCAGATAAACTATAGACACAACTCTATACAAGTTGCGGGTTAATTTTCTAGTAGAAGGCAGCTCAGTTTTGGGTCTAAATCTAGTTTTCAGTAAACTGTTTTTTTACACGACTGCTCAAAAAAGGAGAGTATTGTTTTCAGGGTTCATTTATGTATTTACTAAGCTAACATAATAAAAATCAATTTCATGTAGCTAAGACTTCAACCGTAATTTTTTTTATACAACGTCGGTGGCAAACAAGCATAGGGTGACCAGATCTGATTTCCGGTTTTACGGGACAATGCGTTGAAAATACGGGATTCGAGGTTAAAATACAGGACAGGGGGCAATGTACTGTCCAGACTGTCCCGTATTGGTTTCGCCAAATTACGGGACAGTGAAAAATTCGTACCTGAAATACGGGACAACCCGTAAAATACGGGACATCTGGTCACCCTAGGCCCACCTGATGCATGAATGACCTAATGAATTGTAATAAAAATAGAAATTCCTTCGTGGATGTATGTAGGTTTCCTCACGATGTTTCCTACACCGAATAACGAACAAATACCTATACATTACAAATATGTACCAACGGGGTATTTGCCATGTTTATTTGTGTTACCATGTAAACCATAGGCACGTTGGTAGTATAGGTCCTATACTCTACGAGTATATGCCTTTTAAATAAATAGTGTCACGGATCTGTCTATCTGCCCCGCCCAGCGTCGGGAATACTCGGCCGTCAGCAACTACCGAGGCCTCAATGGCGCGGTGTTAATAAGATGCTCGTGTCACTGTGCATGCGCGCGCGCAGGGCTGTCCGGTACTTTATTTGCGAAACACCGGGGCTTGAGAATTTCTACCTAATTTATATATTAAACAAGTGGCGGACTGATTAAAGGCATTCTCTTAAAGTCTGACTAGGTCAAGTCAGGACTGTCAGGAGTGTGGTGTCAGTCCAGGGAAAAAGGTCCCACTTTAACAATATGCTGGTGGTTTGCTTGACGACATACTGGAAAAACACCTAAACATACATGACGCTCAGTTTGGTTTTAGGCCAGGCTTATCTACTGAAAGCGCAGTGTTATGTCTCAAGCAGACTGTCCAGTACTACACCACTCGTAGGACTCCGGTGTTTGCCTGTTTTTTGGATTTGTCAAAAGCTTTCGACATGGTGGCTTATGACAAACTTTGGCATAAGCTACGTGAGCATACGAGTGTGCCCCGCGAAGTCACGTGTTTATTTAAATATTGGTATGGTCACCAGTCGAATACTGTTAAGTGGGCCGGTGTACACTCTGACATGTATAGATTGAGCTGCGGCGTGAGGCAGGGGGGGTTGAGCTCACCCAAGTTGTTCAATCTATACATGAACGAGTTGATCGGGGAGCTCAGCAGTACGTATGTCGGATGTCATGTGGACGGGCTTTGTGTTAATAACCTCAGCTACGCGGATGACATGGTGCTGTTGAGCCCCTCGGTTGGTGCACTGCAACGACTGGTGAACATTTGTCAGGCATACGCTGTTGCCCATGGGTTAAAGTACAATACTACAAAAAGCGAAGTAATGCAGTTTAAGGCTGGAACAAAGTCTTACAAAATGATACCAGTCACGCTGTGTAGCATCGCTTTAAAAGTAGTAAAGAAGTTTAAGTACTTGGGCCACTGGGTAACAGAAAGTATGTCGGACAATGAGGATATAGAGAGGGAGCGCAGGGCGTTGTGTGTTCGTTGTAACATGCTGGCTCGCAGATTTGCACGTTGTAGTAATGATGTAAAGCTAACGCTTTTCAAAGCATACTGTCAGACATTCTACACGTGCAATCTGTGGGTCGGCTTTACGCAGCGAGCATACAACGCTCTGCGTGTGCAATATAATAACGCGTTTAGAGTGCTGTTTGGGTTGCCACGCCACTGCAGCGCGTCAGCTATGTTTGCCGAGGCCCACACCGATGGCTTCGATGCTATAATCAGAAAGCGGTGCGCTTCATTGCGGAGCCGACTTCACCGTAGCCCAAACAGCATTCTCAACGTGCTGGCGGAGCGCTGGGACTCGCCACTATTCGCGCGCTGGGTGCAGCTGCACGCACCGCCTGTTGCGGCGCCACGCCGCTTTTAATTAATATTTAGGATTAAGTATCTAACATAGAGTTATAAGTATTACTAACATTGATATGAATTGTTAAATTCGAAATAAATATATTGAATTGAATTGAATTGAATATGGAGTGTTCAGTACTTCCAAAACCACATAATATACGTTATCTATTTAGTGAAAGAAAGAACTCGTTCACATAGTATTATTTTGACCGGTGTTCAAATTTGTGCCATATGTGCCTTCTTTGGACAGGGCACAGCCCTACGCTGGCTGCCATTTGTCGAATGTAGCACACATTACCGTGTGACATACGCCACACGCCTAACGTTAACCGCTTTTCCTTATCTTATCTTTTAAAAACATTTCAGAACCGGCCTGCCGTTTTACCACACGTTTTTACCATGTTTGGGTTAAACTGGCCAGTTTAGCGTTGTATCTATATTGTTTTGAAGTTTGACCTTGATTTTTTCCGTATAACTTCCCACACACTTCCCTTGAGTTGTTAAGGTGGTAGTTATCAAAAACTTTTATCGCAACCCCTCACCGGTATCCTGCCTTTTCGCCAAAAATTGTATTGCCGAATTTCACTTGCCAACCAACTTTTCGCAGAAGTTTCATTTGACCGAATAACTTTTACCAAATAATTAATTCGCAACCAATCATTTCCCAACTTCGTAGTTGGGAAATGAAAATTACCAACTAGGTTGGGTTAGGTTAGGTTGGATTATGTAAAGTTGGGAAATGAAATTCGGCCAAATGATACCTCTGCAAAAAGTTGGTTGGCAAGTGAAATTCGGCAATACAATTTTCGGCGAAAAGGCAGAGAATCATTTTCACCCGCTTGGATAGATATTTTGTAGGGTTTTTGGGTGAGTACAAAGTGTTTGAGTGTAAAATCCTTGTTCACTGCTCGTAAGTGTAAAATGGTCTTACAAAAGTAGCCAATATAACCTAAGTCGTGCTAACCTCTAATAGTGACGTAAGTGAATTGATTAATTACATTATAGTACCGGTTGCGCACGCGTTCTCTTGATCTATAAAATTGATATATGCATAGAAAATTAGGTATTGCGTGGAGATGTCAATATAAGTGGATCACTATTAATGCTTATATATAGATAACAAATTCGTGAAATATGCCTAGTTTTAATCATGGTTTTTTTATTTATTTAATATACCTACTTCAATTAGGAAGGGTAAATCGATTGATCGATCTTCTAGACCTTTAAAATAAAATAAGTACCTTAAAAGTATTACTGAATTAAACCACTTTTTTTAAACATAAGACATTAAAGGCTAAATAGAACTTTGTAAATCATGCCGTTTGTGCCAAATGCCAACACAGATTTTAACTAAATTACGGCAAGGACCCCAATTACAATCAAACGCAGTCAAAAATGATAATTAAAACTAATTACTTGTCTTACCTCAATAAAGTCATTAAAATCTTTGGCGCCATGCGTCCCAGGTTCTCGGGACTCCACGTTCCAGCTCATGAAACCCAGGACAACTACCCCAAATGTCAGGACCAGAACTGTGCCCACGCTATTAGACGTATTTGTCATTGAAAAAAGTTTGAAATCGAACTTTGTGACACCGCGATACGGTTAAAATTTGATTGAATTTTCCAACGGTTGTTACGCTTTTTATGCATGGACAAATAAGGTCACTTTTACGGCAAAAATGACTTGATCAGATCAAATTGATGGCGGTAATAAGTTTTAATTACTTGAGATGGGTATCTAGTTTCGTTTATTTCGTTTTAAAATTGTTAACGAGCTTTTTGCGATCCAAGAGTTGGGACATCAATTCATCATAAATAATAATTATGTTCAATTAACTTTTTTAGCACTAGATAAAATATCATAATTAGATAATTCAGAGGTTTTCATGAAGTATTATAAATATATCATAATGATATGTCCCATTTTTGGATACCCATTTTTGGATATCCATTTTAGAAATTTTGGTGTCTGTAATAAGAGACTTTACTTATGGTTCGTAACTTTTCACAAGGGAATTTATGGTAAAACTATGAATCCATTTAAGTTATACTATACACGTATATATGCCTAAAAGTCCAGAATCCATTACTGTCAATATAATATGCGGGTAGGTTAAGCTATATAATAGATATATTCGATAGTTACATATAGGTATATTCATTGACACAATTGACGGATTCCATTCACAAATAACTTCATTCATTTACTTCGATCCATTCAAACGAAATTGTTAGTTACCGCACTAAAGGTTCCCATCAAAGTGTTGAGTATTGAGTGGCAGACGGACAAAGAGATAACTAGTAATGTAATTATAGAAAGTGATAGCGAAGAAATTGATGTTGCATCATTCTATACGATACGACAATAAACTAACGATGGAGTTGAACATCATTTGAATTAAAAATGTAACGAGGATTGGATATTTAAATTGGCCCTTGGTATTGGTAATACATAGTGGTACTTAAATAATTTTAGACAAAAAAGGACCGACGACACTTAGACTCCACATTTCCAAAAGAAAATGAGCAAGCTACTAAAAAAAATACTTAAATCGCTATAGGTGTGCCTATAATATTTGAAGAGTTCCCTCGATTTCTCCAGGATCCCATCATCAGATCCTGACGTGGTGACAATGGGACCAACTGTCTAGTATACCTTTTCAAACAAAAATAAAATTCCAAATCGGTCCAGCAGTCTTTGAATAAAAGAACATTTTTTTAAATAGCTAAAACATAGACCCCGACGAATTAAGAACCTCCACCTTCGAAATCTTGAAGTCTGTTGAAAATGATTCAAGTCCTTCAAATTGCAATATTTCTTGTGATTTTTATGTTATTTCTTCTTAGAATAATAAGCGCTTTTGATTGATATAAGATTTTAAAAAATCTGGAAAAGTATGGACTTACATCATCCAGCAGAAAGAGAGGTACTAATAGTCAATAGATGAGAGGAGATGCAGACTCCATTGGAGATTAGAACTCCTTGGTAAGAAGTTGAACCTAACATATGTATTCTATAGGCATCTAAGTAACACAGTCATTTGGTCTCAATTGCCCGGCAGTACCAGTGGCGGTAATAAATAGTGATTTGCGTCGACGTCCGATCTGAAAAGCGTCGAGGAAACGGCAAAAGGCGGTCCTGGGGCGCGGGCGCATGAGGCGTAAGCCACGAGCGGTAGCGAGAGCGGCAGTGGGAGCTGGAACGGTCAATTTACAAGTGCAATGCAATGGTAGTCGCATTTATGTCGCTTTTTTGCGCGATATGAAAAGAAAGAGTGTGGGATAGATAGGTATAAAAGGCAAGCAGATGATAAATCAGCTGAAAAACGATTACCTAATTAGGGTACACCAGACATACTCAACGAATGGTAAATGAAAGAAATTGAATGAAATTACTTGATCACTTGCTGGTATTTTTCAGCAACCGTTTGAGTAACGACAAAACCCTACGTTTCTATAAATATATTACCCAGCTTAATAAAATACAAGGTTTTGGTTAGTATACTGAGATAGAGACAAAACTATAAACAAAAAATAAAAACCCGGGACAAAATTATATTATAATCCTATTTATGTAAGAACCTTCCCTGGTGTCCAATAAATTAACAAACTGCCCCCCCCCCTCACCCTAAGTGCATACTGCATCTCCGTTATTACGGGATAAGAAATAGCTACTTCCATAACCTCTATCTCTTATAAATCACGGCACACCCCAACAATCATTAGGGCTAGCGGCAACTCGCGACATGTATGCAGCCTGTTTTGTATGTAAATGCCCCGTTCTGGGTTAATCTTCACGGGAAAAAACATGGCATTATGACATACCGAGCCGAGGTAATGACAATGTTTGACTTTGCTTCCTTCGCTAAGCTGATGGAAATCTCCATCAGATTTGCAGTAAAAAATGGTCCCTGGCTTCCGGTTGACGCTAGTCGCGATGCGTAATAATGTCTATCTAACTTCTCATATGTGACGTTACTGACGCTATGATCCACTGTGACCTTAAAAATTAAGAGTCGCCAGGACGCTCGCGTTCCCATACAAACGTAGTTCAGCTCTCACTTTAAAACGACATGCTTTAGAACCATAAAATTTGGCTTGGGCATTCTAGTAGTACAGATCTATGTCGTATATTCGGTTTCGTTGCGAAAAATTGTAATACAAAGAAAATACAGCAAGTTACAGATTTACACACAAAACTTATTTTTGCGATATTTTATTTGTATTACAATTTTTAGCAACGAAAACGAATGTCCGACCTAGATCTGTACTACTAGAATGCTCATGCCAAATTTCATGGTTCTAAAGCATGTCGTTTTAAAATGAGAGCTAAACTACGTTTGTATGGGAACGCAAGTTCACGCGAGCGTCCTGGCGACTCTTAAGTGAGTAAGGTACAAGGTTTTGTATACTGTGCCTGTAAGTAGCCTTTAAAAAAAAATAACTGTCAATTTTTGACATATCGTGTCAGTAAGCGTTAATCGAAAACGTCATACGATCGATACGTCCGCTTCCTACTTTCCAATTATCAAATTTTGGTATTTTCGAAATTAAAAAGGTTTCGAGAAAGTACAGCACAGTCAACGCCTAAAGTATGTATACACTTTTAAGCCTTATTACAATGGAGTAAGGTGCAAAAGTGTGTACATATTTATGGCGTTGCCTGTACACTAATTCACATGACCTCTGGCACATGGAAAGTGATTTACTTCAATTGGACCTGTGTCTGAACCGCTTTTAAACGATTCTTATCTTGATTTTGTTTTAATGTTTCCTTTTTTTTAAAACATGAGTAACAATATTTCCTTTAGTGGTATTTAACATGTTTCAACTTTGATTATCTTTTACATAAAAATAATATTTAACACAAGTGTGGAAGAATTAACTTTTAAAAAGCAACAATAATTTAAGAGTCGCCAGGACGCTCGCGTTCCCATACAAACGTAGTTCAGCTCTCATTTTAAAACGACATGCTTTAGAACAACGAAATTTGGCATGGGCATTCTAGTAGTACAGATCTATGTCTGTAATTCGTCTTGGTTGCTAAAAATTGTAATACAAAGAAAATACAGCCAGATACAGATTTACATACAAAACTTATTTTTGCTGTATTTTATTTGTATTACAATATTTAGCAACGAAAACTAATTACCGACATAGATCTGTACTACTAGAATGCCCTTGCCAAATTTCGTGGTTCTAAAGCATGTCGTTTTAAAATGAGAGCTGAACTACGTTTGTATGGGGACGCGAGTTCACGCGAGCGTCCTGGGCGTCCTGGCGACTCTTAAAGCTCGAGAATAGTGAGTGTTTTACAACTAACTCGTAATGAATACTGTATTTTTTATGGTTACACAATTTCCACATTACATTTTGCCGAACAATCACAAAAGATGACAATTTTAAATGTTCACATAAAATAACTACTAGGTACTACGTAAAATGTTCGATCTTCTTTTGCCAACAAATTGTTGTTAATAGATAAATATAAATATTTGGGAAAAATCTTACACAGATCAACCTAGCTTATACTATCTAAGTAGTATGTGTTGTGTCGCCTATAGTTAAGAGTCGCCAGGACGCTCGCGTGAACTCGCGTCCCCATACAAACGTAGTTCAGCTCTCATTTTAAAACGACTTGCTTTAGAATCACGAAATTTGGCATGGACATTTTAGTAGTACAGAGCTATGTCGGTAATTAGTTTTCGTTGCTAAAAATTGTAATACAAAGAAAAAATTTTTTTTCTTTTTGTGTGCATCTGCTTTTAGCGTGAAGTGAAAACCTGGAATATTATAAGTAAGTTATCGTAACGTAACCAGATAAACATTAAATTTGTAGAATAACGGCGCAGGCGCAAGTGAGACGTCTCACGGGTGTTTGTTCCGGCCTGATAACCGGTGCTTATGGACCGTGGACTATTATTGTTGTATAAGTACTTTTTTTAAACTAATCACTTTTATAGAGGTTTTTCTTGACCAATATTGCCTTTTGAAGTGAGTTTGTGTTAAATGGCCCGATTCGTACGTTTTTCATTACTTATACGTCAATTCTGAGAGTTCTCATGAATAATCATCCGCCCGCGACTTCGTCTGCATAGACGCGTTATAAGCTATCAACCCCTTTTTCGCCCTCTTAGGGGTTGAAAATCAAAAAAACTTTTCTTGTTGCTTCATGACATTTGAAGAATATATTTATATAGAATGTAGGTATTTATGCGTGAGGTAAAAGAAACTTTTTTCAACCGACTTCAAGATTTCGAAGGAGGAGGTTCTCAATTCGTCGGGATCTTTTATTTATTTTTTGCATATTTTTTATGTATGTTCACCGATTATTGGAAGACGGCTGGACCGATTTGGAAAAATTCTTTTTTGTTTGGAAGATATACTTCACAGTTGGTCCCATTGTTACCAGGTCCTGATCTGATGATAGGATCCTGGAGAAATCGAGGGAACCCTTCAACTATTATAGGAATTAGGTACCTACCTCTTGCAAAAGCGGAGCCTAAGTGAAGTCGGGGTTTTTTGTTTAAAATTATATATAGCTACTTCTTTACATATGGATACTAAATTTATTCAAGCACTCGCTCTGTAAGCGAAACCAAAAGGAACCCTATTTATAAGTAGTTATCGCATATTTTTCTTGCATAAAGATTACCGTTTTCATTTCTCTTCAGTGTAGGTACTGGAGGCAATACCCACGAAGTTAATCTAAATTTGCCAACATATAATTCACACCTCATGGTGTATTGCAACATCCAATCTCAACGGTGCCGCGACCCAGCATACAACCAAAGACCAATCATTTATAAAGACGGAACCACAGTTAAATATGTCGATATGAATACAACGTTGTTTCAGACGATGTCAGATACTTACATTAGGGTGGATCGAAATTTTTTTTTTTCGGATATCAGAAGGGGCGGTATTTCAGAAAGATGCTGTAAAGGTACACAATCAAAACTTTATAAGAAGACTGTACAATTTTGAGTGGAAGTACTGCCCCAACCACAGTCAAAAATTTCAAATTTGATATATTTTGCAAAAAAAAATTAAGTGAGGGCTTCATTGTTCGTCAAATAAAAGTACTTACAATTATATAAGTAAAGTCGTATTGATGTTATAATTTGGTTAAAAAACGAAACAAAACAAAAGTAACAAAAAAAACCTTCAAAATCAGGGTTTACGTGTCGAACAACTTGTAAAAATTAAATTTAATTATATACTTCACTATATGTAATTTTTAATATTGTATATTATAACTAAGTGTTAAAAGTTAAAAATAAACCCGCTACAACTATGTTGTGATATTTTTTATAATTGTAATTTTCTAATTTTAGAACAAAGCGATTTTTTATTATTGAATGCGGCAGTACTTGCACTCGTTCAATTATTATTATATTTGGAATATAAAATGCTATTTTGTCAAATAATCATTTCCAAGAACCGCCATTTTTAAATTCGGAATTATTTTTTTTCCATACTTCAGCGATCCACCCTAACTTACATATTACTTTTTAGAGTTTTTATTTAAACCATACTCAGAACATAAACATTCATAGAATACGGAAAAGTTAAAGTGGTGGATAGGAATTGTTTATAAGTAAACCAATGCACCAAAAACTAAGGGAGATCTCTGAGCAGATTTATATTTTTTCATCACACCTGCTCGTAAATGGTGTTATTTCATGCGGGTGTACTGAAGGACAAAGGCCTACTTTGATCCCGCGGGAGTTAGGAATTCTTATAACTCCACAGTGTGGAGTTATAGGTTTAGTTTTAAAAATGTTGACCCACTCGTACATTACTTCAGACTCAGGACATTTATATTCAGCCAGGGTTTTTTGTTATGTCACCCAAACTTGACTACAAGCAAATTTTAAAGTATATAAAACTAATACGGTATATTTCTTCATTATTTTTAATATTTAAAAGTATTTATCATTAATTTTGGTAAATATTGTTATAATAATTTTGCAAAATCTAGTTCGAAAACTATGTCGTAATAAAAAACGCACGGAATGTTTGTACCGCGTTGCTAAGCAACGGCGCAAGCAAAATGGCGATCGAATACCTATTTGAAACGTCACCGTATTTAAGAATTATTTCGCTTAAATTTTAGTTTTTTCCTCGCAAGTGTGATGAAAAACATTGTGTGTAACTCGGGGCGTAAGAATATTACAAACTCGAGTCTTTAAATCGCTCCGGCAAGCCGTCGCGATTTAACTAGACTCTCGTTAGTAATATTCCTCTTACCCCCCATGTTGCACAATGTACTATTCGTGCATTGTTATGCTTGATAATTTTGTTAAACCATTTAGTTACAAGCTGAATGAGAATGTAAGAATTTGTTTATTAGGTTGTCTAAACGCCTTACAAAATAAATCATTTTCGCCTTACAAACAAATAGAAAAATAAAACAAAGGCCTGAAAAACTCCAGATGGGCTAAAGACAGATACATTGAATAAAATCTTTGAGAAGGGTAAGACGTACAAGAGGTGTGGGTAGGTGGTAGGTAGCCGCAGAAAGTAAGTCTTTATTATTTCATGGTCTCTGATATAACACAACCAATAACCACACATATAACTATGTTATGAGCATTGCGTAAAACAGTTAACGTCATTTTAACGGTCACCCGTTCAAACGCGAACGGAATCGAACGAGTTCTATTTTCAAATTGAATGTTGCTAGTTGTGTAACGTTTGGAAATTGGAAATGTTGCCATATATTTTAGTAACAGTTACTAAATATTATTTGAAAAATGATTTGCTAACTTAAATTTAGACTTAAAGTAAATGTACCAACGCTCAACACGCGAATGCTCAATAGTTGGCAGTGTTGGTAGGCACTTCCAACATCACAATCACTGGGACTGACGAGCACAATGTCTCCCTTCATTTCTTGTTTAGCAAAAAATACTTGGTTGAGTCACTAGGTATATTAAATACCAATTTAGCCCAATGTTCTAGGTGCAATTAGCTCCGAATTGATGACTACTGAAAGGCCCCATACGATGGCCGGGGCAGAGGCAGAACGAAAGAGACTGCGGGACTTACAATACTTACTAGTATTGTATTGTAAGTCCCTAGGTGCATTTTATAGGAGCAGAGGCCTTTGGGAAGCAGCGGGACACAAACTAGGCTATTCAAAAAAGAGCAAAGAATCAGACTAACAAAGGTATTTCAAATAAAATATAAATAAATTCCTGCTATTTCGATTCGCTCGTGCTCTGTGAGCGACGGGAGCGCGCAGGATGCGCTTGCGCAAGTGTTGTCTCGCTGCTCTAATTGCCTGCCAGTTAGCGTTGGCTAATAAGGGTTAAAAACATCGCCGACGGCTATTTCTTCAATTCGCGCTGAGGTTTTCGCTGAGAATTTAGATCCGGTTCGAAGGACCATTTCGTGAACTGGAAATGGAACTAAAGACTACGTAACGTACAGCTGTTCAATGCTAAACTAACATAAATTGAATGATTATAAGGCTATTATTGTGGACTAATTATGTTCGAATTATTAAAAATAAAGTCTTGTTTTAAGTATGTTGAACTAAAATTGTGCGATCACATTTTTTATCCTCGTTATATTGTATGCAATTATGATCCCAGTTATGTCAATAATGAGTACTCATAAAGAATCCTGATTATAACACAAAGAATAATATAGATACCTTAAATATTTTGATACGCCAGGAAAACGTTATGTGCCAAAAAACAGTTGCAAAACGTTAAATCTTGCCAAAAAATTCGCCAATTTGGTAGTAAACTAACCGTATGTTGCTAAACCACACGTGTCAGGTAAAAGTCACGATGCACGACCGCATCGACATTTTTCGCGGCAATTTTCCTGAGCAAATCAGCACGATCCGTATCGTTACCCCACAGGCCACAGTTCAGGAGATAACGGATCAGACAGACGGCTAGATAAATACAATTTATTGATGTTATTAACCTGTGATTATGTCAGGAGCTATTGTTTTCTTTCGTCATGGTGTTTGAGAGGAGAGATTTTAGATAGGGTTTGTATCGTAATATTCGTGGTTCCAATCCGGTAATTTTATGTATTCCAAGTTAGTTATTTTGTGAAAATAAATGGCTCTGCCCATATATTGGGGCGATTTAGCCAATGTCAAGGTGATGGCGACAAGTGTACGGTCGATTAAGTTATTATAGCTCTCAGATATGTATTCCAAAAAGATCAGCCAGTTTGATATTCTTGGCAGTTAGCAACTCTAATACTAACATAAAACTGGAATGCTAATAGCGATGTGATATTTTGACATTAAGGGGCTACTTTGAAAACTTATAGGTTTTTTCAAACGCTCTAGTGACTAAACGGAAAAAGAGACTGAATTTATTTTCGAATATATATTATTAGACTATATACTCTTGTTTTTGGCACAAGCCGAAACACGATTGCTGAAAGTTGCCTCGATAGAAAAAAAATCCGAAGTTGGGTCCTTTTTCCCCTTATTTTTCTCAGCTTACGTAAACTATAAGATATTAAGCAATATAACTAAGTAAAAAATATGGTATTCTGGTTTATCTAAAAAGTCACACAAGCAAAATTAGACAAAACTTTATAGATTCGCTTATTTATCGTAGTTTGGTCAAAAAGTCAGATCCCTAAGAGCGCGACATCTCTTTCATTCGTGCACGGGAGCCATAAACGTGTCTCTTACGGATGGGCGTGGCTTGTCCGAATCGAGGAACGGCCTTAAAGGATTGTTTAAAATATTTCGCGCGACTCGTTTTGGAACGTTACCCCCGAACGCGCCCGAAGCTCGCGTTTAATTGCTGCGCTTACGCTAATTACACACTTATCTTAATTCGGCTTGCTGCAATTACTTCACACGTGGGCGACGCTATCTCGCTCTAATTGAAGCTCTAGTTGTTTCAATATTGATACAATTCGGTTCCTAACAAAGTTTAATAAAACACATACAAAGCCGATCATTGAAAAATATTAAGACATTTATTTGCAATAATTACAAGCTCGAATAGGTTAGCTCAACTCTGCTGCATTTTTGAAATGAAATACACTCTCGGACAATGAAAACTGGTCACTGTGTATAAAGAAGTTCAGGGGATGCGTTACTGATCTTTGAATACCTTGATTATTGAAGAAAAACTGTTTATTTCAATAAAAAAATAGCACAAATGACTCCATACCATAATTTAACAGAAACAGATTAAAATTACAGAGATCTGCCCATATTGATATTAGTAAATTCATTATTGTGGTCACTGGTCAGGTCGCAAATTGTACCTACCCTAGAATAAGCAGGTGGCATAACAGAAAACCGTCGTGTCACCAAAATTAATAGTTTTAGTTTATAATGTAATGTATGCTAGTTTTTAAGGTATTTATTTATGGGCCACTAGTTGCCTGAAAATAAACGTTTTTCATTTCATTTCATAAAGCGTGTTTGTAATTGGAAGTTGCACAGGATCAGGATAGATAGCGTGCTCTCGTTTCAGAATTCTAGATCCTTTTTGGATCGCTGAGCCAAAATATTCTGTAATTTTGGATAGTACTAGTAAAAAAGTCCTGCGTCGTTCTCTGCGCCTGGGCACGGGCGAGCGTGCGCGGAATGCGGCCGTGTTGTGCAAGCGATGCGCCGGCGCAGCGCCCGCTCACCTGCGCGCGCACCCGCTTCCGCGTGCATATTGCCAACACCGCACATTGGGTTCAAAAGAAGAAAAACTGTACAAATATAGCAAATATGATAAAAAAGCGGTATAAGAACCTACGGAAAAAATATGTGGAAATCATAAAAAAAATTAAAATTTTAAATATAAGCTCGTGCACAACGCAGGCTTCATAGATATTTCGTAGTATTATTATCGACTCCTTTTGCCCTGACACAAGTGACACACAAAACAGACATTTGGCAGCTGAGTCAAGTGTGACTTACAAAAATGCTAAGTGCATTTTAACTGGATGCAGACGCAATTTTTGTTAAAAGAATGCGTTTAAAAAAACAATAGGTGCATCCGTTTTCACCTGTCCTTAACGCTATTTAACTTGCAAACGAACACATTTGGCCGAGTGAATTATCGTCATTAATTTTAATCACCTAATAAAATTCAGTCATGCAAAAGCAATATATTTCAATAACAAAAATATATTTAGTAATAACTAGAGCAGTAATTAGAGCTAGATAGCATCAGGCACGAGCGAGATGTTATGCCGAATTGAAATAAAGTGAGTAATTAACGCGGCAATTTAGTGCGCGCTTCGGGCGCGTTCGGGGGTAGCGTTCCAAAACGAGTGATTGCACATGCGAATACGAAATACCTAGTTATTGTATATTTTAATAGACTTCCTTTCTTCATTATTATGTCAAAAATCGCAGAAGGCAGACATAACTCTAATAACACGGTGTCGGAAGATGAGCGCTTTTGGGCTAGATAATTTTTTTCACAGCTCACGTGGCACTTACTGCCAATAATATAATTGCTGCTATTCAATCGATCATACGTAGTATAAATGTAGGTTAGTATATGCTTCAGGACTAGGCCACGAAAGTCGCGGTACCGGCGACCGACGAGTGAACATCACCCAGAGACGATTTTAGTCCTCATTCTGAGGTTAAAGGTTAAATCAAAAATTCTATCGCAATGAAAACTAATTGCCTCGACATTTTTTTTTGACAATCTTACACAAATCCTGATAAAATAGGTACTAGAAGTAATCGTAATAAAAACAAATAAATACCCTTACGGAACCCATGGCCTCCAGCTTCTTAGACAGGGTTACTACCACATAGGATATACTGAGGCGGAGGCCGCTCCAGGAAGCTACTGTTATCAGTGTAATCACACTCATGGCGACTCGCCGCTCGCCGCTCCCGCATCCGCCTGAGATTGTAGCCGAACCGTAATGTCAGCGGCGAATTACGGGTCAGCGACGATGAGCGACTTGTACGGTCTCCTCTTAAGCCAATAATGCCGACATTGCCAATAATGTAGGGGCTTCGCGGTGACTCATCCATCGCCCTACCCGCCCTTACTACTACGGAGTACTACGAGTCTTGTTTTCTTAGTTAATCTACCATAAACTGTTTTACACTAGGTAGATTATATACTAAAACTATTTCCAATAAAATGTAATATGACTAGATGATCTGCCTCTATCTAACTCTCAATCTAAGTCTAACTGCAGTACTAAAAACACTAGATAAATTGTATGACGTAATTTGATCTACTACTAACTCTAGATAGCATAGTTAGAAATTAGCATAGTTTATAGCAACCGACCCTTTTTTAGTATCTGGATAAAAAGACCTGAGCAAAGGGGGAATATGAATGGAAGATGGTATCTTTCTCATATTGAACGTTATATCTTTTGCTGTTGTTCTGAAAATTTTATATAATTAGGAGAACGTAATTATAAATAGGAACTGAAACTCTACACAAGGGTATAATATTTCTACCAATACTTACACTATTAATAGTACAAATATTTCATCTTACAAAATATTTATGAAATGAAATGAAATGAAATGAAAAACGTTTATTTTCAGGCAACTAGTGGCCCATAGATAAATACCTTAAAGACTAGCATACATATTACATAATAAATTAAAACTATTATTTTGGTGACACGACGGTTTTCTGTTGTGCCACCTTCTCTGGTGTAATATTTGGCAGCGTCCCTCGGAACCGCCGAAACACTACACCCTTCGGCCAGAAGCCTGCGCTCTCTATGGTCTCCAGCAGCGGCCGCGGCACGCGCACCACAAACGAGCTGAAGTGCACGTAGTGGCGCGATCGCAGCTGGAACACCCTCAACTCGTATTATTACTCGTATTTATCAGTATTACATAACATCTACAGTGACAAATTACAAGAGATAAGTAAGTAAGTGTGAATGTGAACTAACCACAATTTATAAAACGTGTTATTACTGACAGTAGTTTACAACACTTTTGTGAGATTTTTTTAAGATTCGTCTTCGACTCGATTTTTTCGTGATCATAATAATTTGATAGCTCATAATGGTCATAAATTGTTGTTTTATTAATTTTTATTTGACTAGAATACGTTATGGCATTCATCCCTGTTGTCACCCCTATCATCTTCTTAAATTCGGGTTTTGTGATTGTTCTCGGTTTTTGTGTGTGTTTTGATTAGAATTTGGTCTTTGTAACTATTTAGAATATCTGTCTGTGTCCCATTGACACCCTTATTTCAATTACCATTACAATTTGTATGATACTTATTTATACTTAACAAGCTCAGTATATATTAATTAAATTAATAAGCTCGGAAATACAAATTAAATGGGACAGCGGACATTAAGAAGTGAAATGTGGCTGCAATCAGGAACGAACACTGAGTTATCGCCTCATACAACATCACTATTAACCGACTAATGTTAGACCTTACGTAGTGGTAATAAGGCTCAAATATGGTCAGTAAACAATGTCGATGATTCGCTCATAACACCTACAGAGTAGTGTTGTTCCACGATCGTTTAGCTCAGCTTCCGAATCCAAAATCCGAATCAAAGTTGAAGAGGAATTGAATCCAATTCCTATAGTACATTTTAATCCCACTAATCCCACTAATATTATAAGTTGAGAAAATCTACAACCTTAGTGAGAGTGGCAATATATAGTTCTAATACGAGTTAGTTAGAAGTTCTATATATACAAATGACGTTAAAAACTTCGAAAGTGCGTTGTAGCTGTCTCCATCTTCACGTGAAATGCATACGCTAGAAATGATTGTTACATGCATTAATAAATTACATTTTAGCTTAGAACCTATATAAGCATGTAATTTTACAGTATTTAATAAAAATTTATAATATTATCGCTCTAAAACTCATAAAACCATGTGGCACAGCGCCCTAACGCCATCTGTTGACACTAATGTGAAGTTATTTCCTGGTACTTCGTAGCAGATTTGCGGTAGAGAGGTGTTGAGGTTGTAATACCTACCAGCAGTTGGGCGGCAGGTTGTTTATAGAAGTAACAAATGCGCAGGCGTAGTATTTACAATTTATTTTCACACAATGGTTATATATATACAATAATTACAACGCCGATAATAAAATAACTGAAATTGAGAAAATCTGTGGAACGACTTTCAGATTCAACGGTTGCGTAGTGTTGTGTGTATCGTTGCTAGGCAACCGCGGGCGGTCGAGCAGGCCGCCACAGATTCTTAGTATCATGTATTGTATTTAATAATTTTTTAGTGACCCACTAAACATAAAAATCATTAAAACATACTGATGCTAATGTGTTATATTTTTACGCAATTATGGCTAGCCGGATTGTAATAAAAGTAAAGAGATTATTAAATTTATATTCCCGTTATTATTTTAGTGCCCCCTACTGAACTGTAGGTTGCAATGTTTTCTACCGCTTTTCACATCTCAGAGGCCTGAATGTAGATGGTGCTCATAATAGTATTTTAAGTGTTTGTGCCGGCTTTTCATGCTACGTAATAAATTTCCTTCATAACCGGCGTAGCAAAAGGCATTAAAATCGATCGAACCTCTACATATTTAAGAACTTAAAAATAATTACCTATTATGAAAATAATCGCGTCGTTGCTTGGATTTGACACATTTAGGAGCGACCGTTGAAGGCTCTGGGTCCTTCCGTCGGGGTCAGCCCTTGGTCTCCAAGCCTGAACCTTGCCTTTGTGGCTCGCAAAACAGCATTTACACAGGTTTATTCTTAGTTTATTATTCCCAATGCAGCGTTTTCGTCCATTTCGTTTCTCCTGGCCGGACCATAAATAATATTAACTTTTTGGTTTTAAGGGGGTTTAAATATGCATGGTAAATGTAATTATTAATTATTTATACACTGAGTGTTAAGGTCAATTGACAAATTGATTATGGTTTATTTGGAAGAAAAGGATTTAAACATAGAAAATCTAAAAAAAATGGCTACACATAGCGAAATGAACCACAACGCTATCTCTCGCAGGATTGTCACAAAGTTCGTAATTTAGGTGCATACAAAATTCAACTCAAGTTCGTGGCATGCGCCCTAGGTGTCGGGAAATGTTTAAATATTAACTCAAAAATCTATTTGGAGAATTCATGTAAAAGAAAAGCTGTAGATGGCTCGCGGTGTTTCCGTCTTTGGGAAACGAAGCTGCGTTGCAGACATGTTTTTTTGCAAGCGCTGGTACCGAACTTGAACTCAACGCTCTTCGACGGACCAATGAAGGCGCGAAGGCGGAAGCAAAGCTTATCACGCAAAGCCTGAGAAATACCTACATACTGTGTGATCGCTATTTATACCGGTATTTATATGCGAGATTAAAACGCGTCTTGCTTTAACTCACAAAGGCATTACACACTGAATTATTTCCACTAATACCTAGAATTTTTAGGTTAAATACACTGCACTGTCGCTATTTATACCAAAAGTCAGGTTTAATGTTTAAGACGGGAGCAAATTTTAATAGAGTTTACCACATGATAGTCGGTAAAAGGGAGGGCTTTGGGGGCACAGCCCCCCGCTCAAAGATATAACACAATATAACTTATATTCAAATCAGGAATGGTGAGGTTGAATGTTTAAGACGGAAGCAAAAAGAATATTGATAGAATTCACCACCTGATAAGCTTGATAGTGGAGTTCGGGGGGGAAGTCCACGCATGAAGAAATAACACACTGCATTATCGCTACCTATACCAAAAATGATTGAATGTTTAAGACAGGAGCAAAAAGAGTTTTCCACTTGATAGGCGGTAAAAGCGTAGGCTTGGGGGGCGCAGCCCCCCGCTCAAAGAAATAACATACATACAATTTGTACTTATATCGGAAATGGTGAGGTTGAATGTTCAAAACGGGATCAATAAGTTCCGGAGTCCGGGAGTGCAGCACGTTTAAGGTGTTAAAAAGGGGGCTCAGGGGGCAGAGCCAAAGAAAAAACACACCGATTGATTTATAGTCATTCAAAAAAATATTTAGGTTGAATATTTAAGACTGGAGAAAAAAGTATATTCGTAACAAAAGTGGTTAGGTAAAATGTTAAAGACGGGAGCAATAAGAGTATTGGTAGTGATTACCACTTTATAGGGGGTGAACAGGGGCTCGGGGGCCCCCTCATAAAATAAAGAATTGAACGATTTCTATTCATACCAAAAATGGTTAGTTTGAACGACTAAGACGGGAACAAAAAGAGTAGATATTGATTTAGTGTTCACTACGTCACAAACGGGAAAAGGAAAAACAAAGGAAGGAAGTATAGGAAAAACAAACTGTAATATCGCTATTCATCGAGATTTCCGGCCTCCTGGTTCGCTTCTAAGACACGTAGAAGCACTTTACACAGGAACGCTTCGGGTCTTCGACTCTACGCAGAGCTCAGCTTTCGACATTCACAGACCTAACCACCTACGGTTGGGCTTCCGTCCCTTCAGTTCGCTTATAAGACACTTCTCTCACTGATCTCTATCCTGCTGGATAAGAGAAGCATTTTCTACTGACACGCTTCGGACGTTCGGCTGTACGGGGAGCTCTGCTTTCAGCTCAGCAGATTTTCTTGCTTACACGCTTCCCTTGACCATGGCTTTCGCCCTTCGTCGATTTTAGTTAAACTGCTGAACTGAGTTTTTGACATGTAGAATGCGTTACTTTTAGCAATGGACTGTTTAAGGGTAACGAAAAGTGATAAAGCCTACTGAAACGCGCGAGTGAAACCGCGGGCATAGCTATAAGTATAAATATTTAAAACATAATCGTGTCGGTTACACCATTTATAACTCAAGAACGGCTGAACCGATTGGATTTTTCTCTGCCCTGAATAGTAGAATACTTAATTGACTTATTATATTTTTTAAGAAAAAAAACCGACTTCTTCGGGGGAGGCCGGTGAAAGATTATTGTAGATGGTGCACTCTTAGATTTCATACAATGAAATAATTTGCTTAACAAAGACAGTGAAGAAGACAAATCGCCAAACGTGAACTATGTGTCTTTGAAGAGATCCGCATCGATCATCATCAGTAGTTCCACTTCATCAAATATCACTCCTTTAAATGTACCTAAATGATTGATTTGTTGATTCCAATCCTAGAATCACTAAGTGTAAGTATGTATGCTTTTAACATTTGAAGAGCTCCCTCGATTTTTCGTGGATCCCATTTCCCATCCTCAGAACTCGAGCTAGACAATAATTTATCTTGAAAATCTAACTTTCTTAACAAACACAGCGAAGAGGACAAATCGCCAAACGAAGTATGTGTTGTTGAAGAGTTCTGTTCTGATCAATTTTGTATTAAGCAGAACGTCTGCTGACGATACCACAATGTTTAGAAAAAAAAGGAAAAGTAGATAAATCCGCTGCCTTAGGTGAAATTTTTAACTCGCGACTGGTGGAAAAATTCACAGCCATCAGGTAAGTCTCAGTAGCTCAGTTGGTCAGAGCGATGGGATGTCTCCCAGAGTCGCGAATTCGAATCCCGCCTGAGGCAGTAAATTTTTCTACTTTTCCTTTATTTCTAAACATTCCGTTCTGATCATCATCAGCAGATCCACTTGATCAAATGTCACTTTTTTGAATGAAAATGCTTGATTTGTTGATAAAAACACAAAAAAACTATACACGGTATCCTTTAAAATTAAAGGAGTTCCCCATTTCCTCATAGATCCCATCATCAGAACTGCGTTTTGACCAGAAATGGCGACAAACACTGATCAAAACGTAACAATTTAGAAGACATTTCCGATTTTGGAAATAATATTCTGGATTGGTGCGGTCTGGAAAAGGGTTATAGTGTATGAACGGATTTGAATAGAAATTGCAAAATATATGGTCAGACTATGACATGGATAGGTACCTATTGTCTATCCCAGAATCCCTCATCTAATGAAGTGTCACATTTATTGGAAATTTTGTCAGAATGCGATGTACAATTGTTTTACGCAGACGAAGTCGCGGGTTAAAGCTAGTATAAAATAATTGGACAGCAGATATTAAATAAGAGGCGAATGTGGCCGTAATCAGGAACAATCTTTGGGTAACCATTAGTATCTTGTCTGAATCTGAATCTGATGGTTGAAGTGCTAGTAGAGTTAGTACCAGTTCAGTGCCTGCCACAACCGGCAAGTTCCGCAACTGATCTACAACTCAGCAGTGAATTATGACTTCCCATTCAATAAAATTTAGGGAGCGAATAACGCTATTATGTTGATTAGCGTGTTGGTGCAACCGACCTTTAGACTTGGACTTAAGAGTCGCCAGGACGCTCGCGTGAACTCGCGTCCCTGTACAAACGTAGTTCAGGTCTAATTTTAAAACGACATTTTTTAGAACCACGAAATTTGGCATGGGCGTAGTAGCAGTACAGATCTATGTCGGTAATTCATTTTCGTTGCTAAAAATTGTAATACAAAGAAAATATAGCAAAAATAAGTTTTGTATGTAAATATGTTTCTGGCTGTATTTTCTTTGTATTACAATTTTTAGCAACGAAGACGAATTACCGACATAGATCTGTACTACTAGAATGCCCATGCCAAATTTCGTGGTTCTAAAGCATGTCGTTTTAAAATGAGAGCTAAACTACGTTTGTATGGGAACGCGAGCGTCCTGGCGACTCTTAAACCTTGGAGTTGGAACAGCCCCATCCCTACTCCTTCTGAAGCCGTCGCAAGCGCATGCATATGTAAACCCAGGCTATAAATTAATGTGAGAGCTTATGAGAAACAACTACTCTCCCAACCTCGTATCTGTTAAACACCGCTGGATAATCAACTGTAGCTCGTACAGAATAGGGTTATTTTCAAATTGTTTAGTTTTAGTTATGAGGTTGCGTCAGTTATGATATGCGGAACCTAATAATAATCGCTCATCGAGCATAGGTGAGTCGAATGCTTAGCGAAAACTAATATATCACCAAAAATTGTACGCCAAGACTCACTAGCTCTTAGGTAACGCTTTCGACGTAGAAAAGTTTATCTATACTCATATCATAAATCCTCTATTTTACGTTCGGAAATCCTATACAATGACCACCATGCACCATTATTGCAACCAATAATGTATGGAAATCCATAACAACATCGGTAATCGGTACCTATTGAAGGTATTGTTATGAAAATCTAGTTGGTCATGAAAATCGTGCCGGCAGTTGGCCAAGGCAGTGCAATGGCGGTCATTCTAATGGTTCCCGAGCACATCATTGAGGATTTAAAATATACGTGTACATAAAACAGTGTACGTAACTGTACATAAATAGGCATTATGTAGCTGTTACATAAACTATATCAGACGCCCTGACTTACCCCTACACCTTGGTTTGAAACGTATGGCTTGGCCGTTATGGGACCCACCCACAGTCGGCCAGACGATATTGGCTTGTCAGTTGAGTTCTAACTGACAGGCCGATATCGTCAGGCTGACTGATAGTCTGTGGGCCCCATTACATTGGTGCGCGTGAGCATTCGACTCTGCAACCACCAGAAATGCCAGGACCGGTGTGGGTGCCAACCTTCGCCGGCTTATGATTAATGGCCACGTGACGCCTAACAAGTCGAGATTATGTTTTATGGCTGACGTGGAAATCGGCAGGAAAGTAAGCGTAATCAGAAACTAAGTGCGTATGCGACTTGCAATGTATTGATTATTGATTAGCAGTGGTCGATCGGTGATTTAACAAATTTCAAGCTGGTTGAGTACTTTTATTTTAATACAAAATCATAATATTTTTAAAGCTCCGCCACTGTGTTAGAATGTATTCCGTTATCATACTATAACAGTATTACAATAACAATTTGATTTATTTTTTAGTATTCAGGCTCAAAACAGACTATTTTAATTTTCATAAATATATGAAGGGTACACGGAAAGAACATGTCTAGTCCCTTTTTTCGTAAAATGAGATTTTTGTATCAAAATGTAGAGCTTGCAATGAACTATTAGCAACAACTTCTGTAACAGCTGGAATTTTTAACATAAATCCACTTTTTATTTCATAAAAACCATCTAGTTACGAAAATAGTATGGTTAATGAATCGTTCCAAACTTTACAACCGCTATAACTCAAAATGTTGTCAAAGTGACTAGACATGTTCTTTCCGTGTACCCTTCATATGCATGTCCCCTGAATATGTTGCTCATTTGCAACTAAGACATATCGGGGAACATATAAGGGTCGGAAATGAGCAACAAAATGTCAAATAGTCTAAAAGAAAGTGGTTTCAAAAATACCTCGTTAAAATATATTCGAATTCCCATTATTTGAACAAATAAAGAACACATTGACACGATAATTCGAACGCAACCGATTTCGAAAACGAATCCGTTTAAATTTAAATCTCGAACGGAAATGCATTTGTTTAAATAAGCAGTTAAATGCAATAACGCTTTGAAATATGCAGATTGGCCAAAGATTGGGACAAGCAAATTGCTTGTCTGGCTAAGAGGCATGTTTGCGGGTAAATTATTGGTCAAATAACATTTAAACTACCAGTTTCCCGCTGTTAACGTGAATGTAAGTAAATAATAATATTATATTGTCAATATTTTTAGTAACGAGAAACTCAATACGTTCATGTCATAATCATAAACGTATACATTCAAAATAACTGTAGAAACAATGTTATTTGAAAGGTTTGTGAGTCGCTGCGGTTTCCTTCATATTTTCGAAAATAAACAGATTTTTAAAGGTAATAGTATTTTATATATATTCTGTGCAATTGTGCATTTATTACATATCTACAGTAACCCAACTTTTAAAATATTCTGTGTTTATAAATAGTGGTTAGTTCACATTCACACTTACCTCTCTATCTCTTGTCATTTGTCACTGTAGATGTTATGTAACACTGATATCACTATCATGTTTTGTAAGATGAAATATTTGTAGTAATAAAAGTGAAAGTGTTGATAGAAATAGTCAACTCGTTTTTTTTGTAGATGATAGCAATTTATCGTAAAACCACCGCGAGTTAGAGGACTTTAATTAGAGGATTACGTTCTTGTGTGGAAAATTTAAGCTACTTCACGTCAGAGTAATAGCAGAGTTAATTGATCATCATCATCATCTCAGCCATAAGATGTCCACTGCTGAACATAGGCCGCCCCTTTAAGGGGGGGTTTGCCATACGCGCCACGCTTGTCAGGCGGGTAGGCGCGCGCAGTTTTTTTTGTTTATTGTTGTATGTATTTGTATGTATGTATGTATGTAAACACTTTATTGTACATAAAAAAAAGTTACAATAAACTTAGTGTTGTTTAGGCTTTCGGAAGATGCTGCTGCCCATCTCCCGGTATATTCCCTTAGCAGACTCCTACTGCAACCACGGGACGATATGGTGGTGGACAATTCTAAGGCCGGGCACCCCACGGCTAAAGAGTTAATTACCCTTTATATATGTTATTTTTCATCCACTTATTGATTTTGCCAACTTTGTGATGAAAAAAAATCTTAAAGACTTGCTTATAGTCTGCCCTTTAATACAGTTCACGCACACTTCTTATATTTATATCCCAGTTTGGTAGAAAAGAGTTGTTTTTAATACGTATTCTGTGATTTTACGCCGATACGAACTGATAATTGGCTCTGACTGTACACCATAATCTAGAACCACACTTCCGCGTCTATGGCTCCTGTTCCGATAACGAGCTAAGTGTGAAAGGGCCCTATAAATTAGGCCTCCACTCTGTTCTAAAACGCCTTAACCGCCGAGAAAACCGTATAAAACATGAGCCTTTTAAGATCGCGTAACTTGGTAAGACAAAGGTTTAATTCCTTGTTGTGTTATATTTAGATAGGACCTTGTGTCATTAGGGTAGGTTAATGTGTGGCCTAGTGTGTCGGTCCGTTGTGGACAGTACAATAGTACGATTCAATACAATCTTACACGTCGTAAATAGCGACCTGAATAGCAAAGATACTGGGTTATGTTGTTATTTTCAATGCTTTCGCCATTTTGGTTCAATTATGAATGCAGACAATTGATTTAGAAGGTGTTTCGTCTAAGTTGACGCTTTCATAAAGTACTCTATTTTTTAGCGTTAATTATTGTGTGCTTATTTTAAGCTAAAATAAGCCGTTTAAGCGTCAAAACCTAGACACGAAATTTTGATATCTTTAATCAAATATGGCGGCCAATTTAAAATTTTTAGATAAAGTGGGATAAAGTTATGGTAAATAAGGTTTAAGCAGGTACGTAGGTAGCTAAGGTAGATCCTAATATTTTTCAATAAAAGTATACTTTACCCATTACACCACAACAGAAAGTCCGGATGAATGTCCACTATTCCCGCGTCCCGATCGATATGGTCATGCAATGTGTGTAACATTATGGGAGCGAGACGTAGACTACCAGAATTGTGTCGGTACAACTCCTAGTTTTTCTGGTGGGATAGCTGAACTCTTCCTGTTTGTGGGACGCTAGCATGATCGTTCATCATAGGAATTATTATTTTAATTAATATCTGTGTAAATATCGATGTCTAAAAATAAGCTGATCGATTCATAATGCGGGGAGAACGTGCGGAATACCTTTAAAATTTTGTCAGTGTATTACAAATTTTTTGCTAACTTTATGAATACTATGAGATATTATGTTTTGATATATCTGAGGATCTGAGTTTCAATAAGAGACACGTTTGATAAACGGTAGCTATTATGACTTAGGTATATGTATATTAATTGAACGAGCTGTTCACTCTTAACAAGTGTTTCAGCAGAATTCGATACATGTACAGAGAAAGTGTATAATCAAATGGTATTTGAACAAAATTTCTACATTATACAATGCTGCTAATTTATAGATCAAATTGTGGAAGAAAGTAAATTGTTTTCTGGTATATAAGAATGTCACAAAGGGGAGAAACACTGATAATTTTTTACAAGAATTAAGTCTTGAGCTAGCGCAATTTTTTAAAGAGAAAAATGTAAATTTTTCTGAATTTTTAAAGGTAAAAACCTATATATAGCTCAAGTTAACCTAACCGTTTAACTTAGTTAGTCGGTGTTCCAACCTATGAAGAACCTTGGTTCGGCAAAATCACGATAAGTGTATTTATTTGTTATAGATGTACTAATTACTTAAACTACTACGAGTACTAACAGTACAAGCTTTACTTAGTAAGAGCGCTCAACTTTTAACATACTCGTAGTACCTAAGTGTAAGGCCTGAGTGGACGCTCGTGGCGGGGCGTGCAGCGGGGCGGGCGAGCGTCCATACACTTTGTGCAGCGTCGACTCAGGACACCAGTACGAGTGTCCTTTGTTTGACATGCACGCCGCCCGCCCCGCCCCGCTGCACGCCCCGCCACGAGCGTCCACTCAGGCCTTACACTAAGATTTTAACCCCGCCGATCATGCTAGCCGCTTGCGCAGGTCAACGCAGCGCGTCTGGTTTTTGCGCGAGCGACACCTATATACGGCTTGTATTAAAATTCATGTACGCGATCCTTGCGATGTCAATTATTATGAATATTTATAGTGCCAGGAAAATGCACGATATTTGATAATCATCGGTGGTTCTTTGGGCTCTAAGTGGGCTAGAAAAAGGAGCGGTGTGCTCTGTCTTAAGAATATTATCATTTTATTAGATATGAATCCAATAATAAGTCTGTAGATGTTCTTATCTTAAACCTGAAGTCTCGTTAACTTTTAACGTAAGGCTCAAAACACACCTAGCGGAATAGAGGCAGTAATGTATGGTAATTTGCCTACTAATTTGGTTAATTCCGCTCAGGTGTGTTTTGAGCCTAATGCTAAAAAATTAATAGGGTAAACGTCCTAGTGTTTGTTTCATCAGTCTTATTATTTTTATCGCGTATTATTTAATTATTTCACGATGACAATAGGGACCTGCAATCGTAAAACTGTAGTAAAATAAAATAAAATAAATGAATCAAAATCATTTGGTAAAAGTAACCAAGGTCAGTTATTGCAGCTTTTTCCGGAAATCGGTATAATTTCGGTTTCCTTGGAAGTGACCTGCTTAATTTAAAACTGGTATAAGTACAAATAACTTGCAGATAGACAGAAACTTGTGTACTTATACTTTCCTTCTTGAAGAGTTAACTTATACATAATCAAAACCTAAAAACAACCTAGTAGTTCGTCTCTAATTTAGAAATCGTGATTTATAAATGAAATTCGCTTTGGATCTTCTAGCTCCGCAACCCCTTGATCCTGCACATATTTTAAAGATTAGTATAAAAACTCATATCGCTACGCTCGCTCGTTCGATTAAATTCCAGATAAGAACAGACTTTAAAGTGAAATGTTTTAATCCGAAATCTAAATCTTCCTGAAAAGCCCTCATCAAAATACTTGTACCAATGAATAGTTCACACGCTCCCGCACTCCATTTATTAGGGTGAATGCGCCTGTTAGCGGACACCCGCGCTAACGAGTCAATTATGGGCCGCGTAAGGCGACGGCTGAATTTGTACGCGCTAATGGCGAGTGAGATGTCTATGGGATTGAGTTTGCTTTGATATGGGCTATGTTGGGGTAAAAGGATTGGCTCAGTTGCGGAAATTTATTTTCCAGGTTACATGGTTTTTTCTGTATCGCCCGTCTGAAACAAGTGCGTCTTAATATACCTAGTCGAGGAAAAGAAATTACATTGGTGGATTATCATTTCGTTCTGTGCCCCCATCAGTCTGTAGATTATCTTTAGTTTGGTATTGGAATAGGATGGTTGCGCTTCAGTCGTTTATCGTGTCATGTGTCACTATCGCACAATACCTAATCATTAGAATGTGACATGGACGAATTGGACGGCCATGATGACAGACGGTACTTAAAACAGCAATAATCTTAAGCCCGCAAATTGGGATGGTTACAATTTCGTTTATCAACAGTGTCTGAAATTTCAGGATACTACTTTTTTTAAAGACTGTCCTGCAAATAAATAAAAAAACCACTTACGTGTTCGTCAAGCGAGTATGTCAACTCGCCATCGTCGTACAAAACGAACCACCTCCGCTGCCATCTCTGCAACAAAAGATTACATTTATTAGTTAAAAAAAATTGAGTGACAAAAATTTTATACGAAAATAGATAGCTGCTCGTCCCGTTAATGCTCCGCCCTACTTAAAGTGAGTTGACATACAAATTCTCATGATATGAAGCAGACAGTTGCCCGAGAGCTCTAAGGATGCAGTGTTCATTTAGCTTACTTAGCTACTTATGTTGCTGACTGTACCATTACATAAAAATAGAGCCGTATATCGAACAGTGGGTGGACACCCAATGATCTTTATACTATGATATATATGTATATATATATATGTATAATTATATATGTATTTATTATACCTAGGCTTAGATTAAGTAGATAATCTGTTTAGATATTTATTTCCGTACACTAAGTACATAGTGCTTGTTTGTCTTTATAGTTTTCTCTCATTTGCTCAAAGGTTAACTGGAAGAGATCCCTTACAGGGATAAGTTCGCCTTTGTACTTTGTTTTCTCTTTTATCATGTTTTATTGTAACTTTTTTATGTACAATAAAGTGTACACAACACAACACTACACTATCGCTAAAACATCACTCCTACCCTCTTATTATTTCGTTAATGCACGAGAGAAAAGGAGCTATACTGAAAATTATACATCAGACAAGGAGAAACGTTATCTCCGGCTTTAAACCGCAAACCGTAATTAATTAGTAAATCATTCAAACAATGCTTTACGCAGTTACAAGGTAAACGCGCCTATACATGACACTCGAGCGAACGATGCCTATCGGGCGTCGTGTCGACTCGCCACTCGGCACCTACAATGGCATTATAATCTTTAAAAACATCACAAGTAACTTTGACACCAGATACCGCTTAAGCTCTTTTATATTTGTTAAAGTGAATGTTTTATTCATTCTAAAAAGACGTAAGTGCTTGTAATTAGATAGGACTTAAGATGTTTGATAATTTCGTGAATGGGATACAATTAATGGGGCCCCAATTAACCTATTAGGACCTAACTGATAATGTAAGTTGGATAGCGGTATAAATCGCAAAGCGTGTTGGATTGTTCGAATAATGGTTTATCCTTCCATTAATACAGCTTACAGCTGTGTAAGAGATATATGTGCATTTAAAACAGAGATAGGATGAATAATTTGGTAGTCAATTGGAAATATGGCTTAAAGAGGCTTTTATTAGTTTGACTTCTAATATTTTTGGTTGTAGTTTTATTTAAAAACAAGTTAAAGGCATGATTTATGTTCTAGTTTAAGCACCGCAACCTCATGCGGCGACAGTGTGAAAGCGTGATAGCGCTATACACATGCAGAGCGTTATCTCGCTCATGCGGAAACTGCAGCAGTGTGAAACCTGCCTTAAAGATATTTTTTATAGTTAAGATTTTAAGGCTTTTTGTTTAAAAGTATTTTGTGCTCTTTTTTTAACGGTTCTGCCAGAGCACTGCCAGCAGAAAGTACAGTCGTATGCCAAAAGGTACGATTTTATCAACATTACGTTTCTTTTTTTATTATAAAATATTTGTCTGAAATAAGTCTTGAGTTGCATTTTACAAACATAGAAGCGAAATTCATAGACAGTAAATAAGTATTCGAAAACACAAAAGTAGATATACTAAACTACATAAATACAAGTTACTGTATTGCTTTTCGACACCCGTATAATATCAATCAAATGCCAACCAAACCTGAAACTCTATGTTAATTACATCTTCTCGTGTTACAAGCCCTAAATGTCAGCTGCCGACATCTACGTTATTATACCGTGTATCGTCATCGTAATTTAATTCTTAATGGATTGTCTTAAGGTGCTCAGTAATCTATTGTTTCTATGCTTTCCTATTATTAAGTAGATAAATTAGTACGTCCGTATGGAAAGATATGCAGGAAATTTACATTACAAACCGCAAATAAGGTTAGTAGGAAAAGGAAAATGAATTATGGTAAAATTATGGAATAGGTATAGTTGTGTACTACTCGTTTATCGTATCATGGGCGAGTAGAGTTGATTTAAGCCATGATGCTGAATCAGAGAATCCTGCAGATACATAATTACCTACAACATTCATTTCGGTAGCCTACAGATAGTATACCTACTTATACATATCACGGGTTCCTTATGGCATTAGTTCATATAGTTAATAATAAAATATATTGGCCTATACTTCCCACGCTGAACTCAAGTTTCTTTCATACACCAGAGAGGGATCAAGTTAATCTCGGCGATTGCTCAAAACGGTTTCACGACTTCACATACACCTTTCAATTTCTTCGTGGTGTATAATGTATGCAGGTTTCCTCATAATGTTTTCCTTCACTGAAAAGTGACTGGTTATAATCGAATAACATTTCGTTGTAAGTTGAAAAACTCATTGGTACGAGCTGGGATTTGGATACGAGACCTATAAATTGAAAATTGGACGACTGTGTCATGTGCGCTCCATCTTAAATTGACGATCATTTCAAAGTTAAAAATATAATTAAGTTTCATGACTTAAACCAAGAAAGAAGTAAAAGTGAAGACTACAAGCAAACTCCGTAACAATAGCTAGTCTTAAAGTTTACGGCGCGCAAATGCCAGGCCATATCAAGCGGCATCGACATAATTAGGCGCGGCACTCCTGCGCAGATAGCGGACAATTCTGGCAACTTGCCTCGTACGTGACAATGGGCACGATTGACTGGTAACTAGTAGTCAAGTATTGGGCCATTTACCCTAAATTGAGTTGTTAATGTTAAGCTTCTTAGATTTAAAAATTCCTTTCGCAAAATCTAAAGTAAATAATTACTAATACAGCTAAATGTTACATAGTTTGCGTACTTTTTTGGAATTAGTAATAATTTAGTTATTTAAAAATAGACGGTTACTATAGCGGGTTCTCTTCTAGTAAAATTGTAGGCGAATCCGAATATATTTTGTAATAAGTAAAAGATTTTGATAGTGTTTCTGCGTAATATGTGTGAGAAAACAAATTAATCTCAAAACGAATTGACATTTCGACCTTCAACAAATCAACACAACATACAATTATTTTTCTTTAATTGTACCCTTAGCCGTCACGCACAAAGTTACTTTTTCCGTTGTTATCAAACATTTATCAAGCACATTACTGATCATTGGTAGTTCTTATCACGTAGCGATAGGGCTTACGAACGTTCAAAATAAATATCAACAATAGTATGAGGACTCGTCAGTTTCAGTTTTCGACAATAGCAGTTTTAAGTTGGCATTGCAAAACTGAATGGAACAAACTCAATAGTTGTTTCGTCTAATAGTGGACAATTAGACTGTTTCACACGAAGTTTGGAAACGCTCTTTGTTCGGTATCTTAGTTAGACTAATTATTTGCGTTTTGTTTTTAACTACTGCAAATGTTACGAATGGCATAGTGATATGACACAATTGTCGATGGTAGAGAGAAACACGACTCGTGAGATGATGACAAAATAGTGGCAGAGAGATGGACAACAATTTAAAAAAATATATAAATGAATACAGAGGTAGCTAAGCAAATACATGCGGATCAATTCGGAAGTAGACGACTTACGTTAGCAAAATGTTTATACCAAAATAGATCACGAGCCAGATTCCCAGGCTAGGTAACCATCTTTGTGTTGAAATCTTTGTATTCATGTTTAATCATTGACACAAACTATAAATCTCACCGTAACGAGGTACTGATAAATTCAGTGTGTTATACTATTTTCACCAATACAATCTCCCATACATCCATATTCATTAGCCAGCCTAGTAAACAAAGCACACGTCAGCGATCATAATGATCAGCGGAATAGTGTCAGTCATTGTTTTACCTCATTCCTACGCAAATATATGCGAGATTTTAGATTAGAGCTTATGATCTGCTCTGCATAAATCGCCCACTGCTGTTTGGATGTATTTAACTGCATACAGACGTTGGTGTATACGCTACTGTATGATGTTATGACTAGGTACAGTCAGCAGCAGAAGTAGCTAAGCGGATAGGGTGTTCAAAATTACCTACACACGATCTGATTATCTTAATAATAAAAGTCGTGTCCAGCTCATTTTTAACACCCTACCCGCTTAGTTACTTTCGCTGTACTCAGGGCCGGACCTAGGGTAGAGCGAGTGGAGCGGGCGCTCTAGGCGCCGGATGGCAGGGGGGCGCCAAAATGGCCAAAGAAAAAAAATAGTTTTAAAGCAAATGTGGCGCAGGCGCAAAATATGTACGTTTGGAGTGGAGTGGCGCGACGGCGGATAGTACCTTTACCTTTTGGTATATATTTTTTTTGGTATTTTTGTTATGTCAACTTGTTTTATCAGGCATGACTTGCTACTTTCAATCATGAAGGGCGCGAATAACTGGCGCCAAAACGATACGTTCTTTATATTTTTCTAATCGATTGGGTTTATCAGGATTGCATTCTATTATTTAACTTTCTTTTTTAGATCGTTGCTCTTGATCTTGAAAGGCGCGAAATAATACCTGATAAAGGCGCCGAAAAACCTTATAATTTTCTAAGCGATTGGGTTTATTAGGGTTACATTAATTATCTATTTTTTAAATCGCTGCTTTTGATCTTGACAGGCGGGAAATAAAGGCTGATAAAGGCGCCGAAAACGTAAAGAAGGCAAAACAAATATAGATGAATGACCCCTAGAAGATGAACATTTGGCCTTAATATTGTTTTTTTTTTTAATAAAACTGCATCACTCTGGTGTACTATTTAAACTTCTAAAATACTACATCCAAGTTTGAGGTCGTGAGAGCTCGCCAAATCTATACCTCATAAATTGCCCTTTGTAATGGTAATCTTATTAAGAATCGTGGCTCAAAATCGATATAATTAACCCTTTATAGGGCAATGGTCTCAAAAGAGACCACCTGTAACATTATCTTTTTCTATTTTTTTCTTGTACAGAATTTTTAGGACTATAGATTGGCGATGAGGCTAGAATCGAGCATTTTTTTCAGTCTTGCCCGTTAAAGGGTTAAGTATAAATTTATAAAATTTAAACTAACTTGATTTTGAATAGCATATTTTAACTTATTTTATGAAATATTTATTGTTCAAGTCATGGTTCCAATATTGTGGGATTTTTGCAATAGATGAGTGGCGTTCAACTTTTGGGCCTGGGTTAGTATTTTCAAATACTTTTATAAATTCACATAAAAAGATACACCATTTATTTCTTAAATTGCTTTTTATGCGCGAGTCCGACTCGCACTTGGCCGGTTTTGTTCCTTGATTTTATGACTAAAAGATGAAAAAAACTTTTTTTTACTTCTCATGCTCGTAAAGTTTCACTTTCTGCTGGGTATAGGCGGACTAAAACTCAATTTTATGCATAAGTGCATAAAAAATTGCCATTGTCAAAATAGCCTTAGAAGAAGTCAATTTTTTATGCACTTGTGCATAAAATTGAGTTTTAGTCCGCCTATACCCAGCATAAAGTGAAACTTTACGAGCATGAGAAGTAAAAAATAAACACTTATGAAAGAAATTCCTATTCTCTTTATTTCCTCACAATCGAAGTAAAAAGTAGAGTGTATAACTCGTCCATAAAACACATTTTACGCTCGTACTTTATATCCATCCTCGCTCGCAAGCTCGCTCGTATGGATAAACGCCTCGCGTAAAATGGTGCGTTTTATGCACTTGTTGTACAATCTACTATTATACCACTGTGATATTATCACGGGGATTAGTTTAATATGGAAACTGGACTGTTTACCTAACAACAACGAGAATTTACTAGTTCATCTTTTAGGCTGCATTCCAAAACATGAATTTTGCATGTTTTTTTTTTACTTAAAAATCATGAATACCGTGCTGAAAGCTTGATCTAACTAAATTCAGTGTTTTATTACATTTGAAAAAGTTGAAACCATTTTAAATTGAAACAGTTGAAATACCTTTATTTACTTCAATTATTGCACAAAGCTAAATCAACCCGATTTCCTAATTTTGCTTGTGCGTCAAATCATTAGTTTTTGGGTACTTGATTTTGTTTTTATACTGGTTCATCTTTTGAATCAAACCGTTCATAATCAGGGCACTTTGTTCATATTCTGGGCGAATTTGCCTATTTTGGCACAAACATTCTTATAAGAATACTGTACAGTTCTAAGAGGGTTTGGAATAGCTTATTCTAAACTAGATTATATGCCAAATCATATTAAAAACTTGTTTAAAATTGGTTATAATTATAACATACATAAAGAAATATTAAAGTGGGGGTAATAGCTCAAAAGTTCATTTATGACTTTACCCTATTTCTCTAACGCTTTGGGTAAAAAGCTTCAACGAAGGGCGCCAAAACCCGATTTCGCTCTACCCTGATCGAAGGCTCGGGCCGGCGCTGGCTGTACTTATTGGTTATATGCGAAATAATTGGAAAACATCAAAATCATAATAACGCCATAAGAATTTTATCATATAATATAATATAATATCATATAATGGTATCATAACATGCGTTTAGAAGCTTCGATGCCACATGCTTCGGGGGTCAAATTAAAAAGCAGTTTAAATTCATTTTATAACCAAAATCTATACATTTGTCTGCTTCAATTTTCATACTTATGTCAACTGGCAAAAATTTAATGTGTCCCATAACCGTCACAAGCGAAACAAAAGTCATATTTGACTGCATTCTCGTAGCAAATCAGACAATGCCAATACGCAAAAAAAAACACAACTACAGCCTTGGCCAGAAGTGTTGAGCACCAATGCGACTTTCATACAAAACTGGAAAGTTTAGTCCATCGTTTCCATCTTTGTTTAAGTTATTTTGTCAATTAATTTAAACTTATAGGCATGTTTTGTTGAAGTTAGTAGTAACTGCATAGAATATTTGCAATATGTCGCACCGACTTAAATTTACATTTTTGGTACCTTCTGTTTTCATATTTTTTAAGTACCTTGAAAGTGTTATTAAGTGAAGTTTTCTATATTTATAAATAAAATATAACATTTACCGTTACCGTACATTGTTAGGATAGGGAAATAATGCTTAACATCAAAATTGTAAACAAAAAACAGCTATGCTCAACACTTCTGGCCAAGGCTGTATATCGATTGATCTAATAACAATTGACGTACTTTTTACAACAATTACTACAAAACGTAATGCTGCAATAGGAACGTGTGAACGACTGTATCTAGATGGATTGTGTGGCTGCGCCGGCGCAAGTGTCGTTGGAAAGTGCAGGCTAGATGCCGAGGCAGGAATAGGGGGTCAACAGGTATGCAACTGTGCAGACTGGTATCGTATAAACTAAAAAAGTCACATCCAAAACCGCTTTAGGAAAAGCCAAACTTAGAAGTAAATAAATATATTGTGTAAATATGTTGCTATAAATATGTTGTGTAAACTTCGTCGATGCCACTAGGATATCAAACTAATCACAAAAAACCAGCATCCTTGGTACAATGCCGCAAGGGTCTAGTTTAAATTTGAGCTAGTTATTAATTTAGTTTAATATTTGTACTGTACTGCCCCTGTATATTTAATTATGTAAATAAATGTTATTGTTTATCACAAAATGGACCTTAAGAGGTTACGATTTAAGAAAAATAGGTACCTATCGAAGCACAATAGGTATTAAAAGCTGGTAATTCATAATGAAACACTAGCTTCTGATGGTGGAGATGTTAGGATGCAGGGATTTGTATTAAAAAAAACATTGTTTTATTTTGCGTTTTTTTAAAGATGGGAAGATAATTGACGCAACGAAAGGATAGTAACTTCAGCCCTAATTGATTCGAGTGTTTTAAACGAATAACTCATTTTCCAAAATTAATCTTAATTCAGTCGCCCTGTCTTGTTCTTTATGCCTATGTAATTTAAAAAGCCTGTATATATTCAGCTTTCAAATCCCATCACTAGGGGGTCAAAATATTGAATTGAATTGAATTGACAATTCACTTCAAGAACATCGACAACGCCACCTAAATCAAAAGACGCAACTACCGTCTACAATTTTTGTAAAGGCCTTACGGGCAACGGAGCTCACTTCAAGAATAGCGGCCCTACACCTAAATCAAGGGACACAGTAGCTTCTAAGTTCCGTCAACAATTGCCGGGGAAAGTCGGTCGCCGCTAATGGGCCGGGGCTGGGCTGATACGTCGATAAGATACCTATTATCTGCAGTTTCCTGCTTGGTGGAGAAGCATTCGATCAGTGTCGCTTGCAAACGCTAGTCGTTAGATTTTCCTAAAAAAATGAGAAATGGACCCTCATGCTCCGGCAGGCGTTTATATAGGCTACCGGTAACCGCTTACCTTCAAACAGGCTGTAGCCACGCTTGCTTGCCAATAATGTGTTGTAGCCGTGCTTCGTCAAAAAATTGTACAGAACCTCCACAGATTCCCAATTCAAAAAGATTTCCAAGCATTTCTAGAAGTCTAAAATGCACTATTTCAATAGAATGTTGTTTCTGAACGGCTGAAATCCTCGAGTAAGGAATTACACCCGGTTTTTAGGATGCTGTAAACATTTTCCTTCATGAACTTTATGTTTATGCTCGTGTTTCTGAATTTTTTTTACAAAAGACGAGTTTTTAAAGAATAGCTTTTTCGTATTGTGTTCTCGTTGGTACAATATCTGCGATCCAGAACCCCAGCCACACAAAACTGTATTTTTCCGGCAAAAAGGAACGAACAGCAAACGATGAGCGATAACAGGTGAATTGATAGCCGCGACAAACAATAAATTGGTAAATACATTTTTGAATCGAGAGATCTTATCTTTATGGTCGCTACTCGCTACTGGAGTTTCGGTCTCTTAAGACTGGGCTTCGGAGAGCGTTCAATGTGTTAAAATGTTAAAATGCAGTGCCGAAATAATTCATGCCTGTGATTAACATATGTATGCAATACTTGCATTTTGAATTATTAAATGTATTTTTATACAGGCCAGAATAATACCGGAACGAGAACTTTTTGTCTTAGAACTGTGCTTTTTCAAATATTTAATGTCGAAAGCTATTATTAATGTACCTATAACTTACTGATATGAAAACATTGTTTTTTTTTTATATACCTATAACAGGACTGGAAAGGCCATGATATAAATCTACCCAGAATTGTTACTTCTTTTTATTATTTATTTAACTAAACAATTATCACACTTGTTCATCATTCGTTCAAATATCTAGTTGAATCTACTGCACTCAATTTTATTCAAAGAATGTTGATTTTAAGTCCAAATCGAAACGAGAAAGTAGCCCGGCGGTATGACATCTCTAATTTATTACCTAGATTGCATCCCAGAGATTCCGTTCGGCTAAATACTACGAATAAATCGGAGCGGATGTTCAGAACGCATGTGACGATATCGACCAATCACATCACGCGAGTTTCGCGCCGATTCAAAGTACGTTCCGAAATCGTATCACGATCGAATTCTTCTACGTTTATCTTGGCTGAATGCGTACATAGACATTTCCGCCGCAGTCCTATTTGTTTTTTTGAGCGGCCTTTTATACCAATTACTAGCAATGATACAGATTTATTTGTGTATTCGGCAATCTTATTAGATCATCTAGAAACCAATTGTTAAGCTATTAAAAAACATGATTCTTATTGTGTAAGCATGTTCTTTGAGCAAAAAATGAGATGAGTTTACATAATGGGTGTTTATTTGTCTCAAACGGTTTCAGCGACAAGTTTATTTGCGTGTGGCAACCCATTGTTCGCATTGTTTGAGCGTTGCAAAAACCCGCGCAATCTACGACCGCAGCGAAAAATTCAAGTGAAAGTGTTGCTATTCTTGTGCGTAAAATAATTATCTCGGATTTAACGGTTTTTGGAGTAACCGACGGGAAACAAAAGTCCATAATATATTATCTCATCGCCTTTTATAGAGTTATGCGCATTGTCGCTATGTTCGCATTCACGCTAGTTTTAATTGGTAATGTTGGCAGAACTGGAAGTGAAAGTGATTTATATCAAATGTGAAATGTTATTAGTTAATGACAGGTTTGAGCGGTCTTCCGTCGCCATGCAGGATCTTACGTATCGTTAAACTTTGATATTACCGTATATGTATAACCGGGGGTTACATAATTTATGTAACTACCAGAAGTGTCAACCGGACGAGAGGTCGGTGGCATGGTGCAAAGTAGTCTCTTGACTCTCTTGTAATAGACCACACACACTTTAAGAATGTATGTCCGTGTGTGCTTTCTGCTTAAAACCTTTCTTAGGAGCTGGTTCAATGAACTCGAGCAAAAAATGACTTGATGTTGAGTGGCATTCATCACGGGGTTTTGGCGATGATTAATTTGCAAGTTTGAACTTGGTTCGCCTTTGGTAGTGAGGCAAGCGATTCGTCACGAGTTCAAATGGTATAAATTTTTGCTTAAAACCACCTTAAAACACATTAAATGTAAGGTTTCTTGATGTTTTACGCACGACGAATGGATTACTCAAAGGTGTTAAATTTGCTTCTATCGTTCCTTAATTGAGATAAATTAAATATGTTTGTCAGCATATGCAATATATGTATGTATGTATAGCTTCACATTGCAACTGTAACACGTTATTGTGTTTATATTAGAGGAGGCGAGAAGTACCTATAGTTGAAACCTCCTTTAAGAGCTGTGAGTCATTTAAGAATGAAGCTACAAGCTCATCGTAACAAATCCAATTTTTAGGTGTTTTATACCACGATGGTGGCAAACAAGCATACGGCCCGTCTGATGGTAAGCAGTTACCGTAGCCTACGGACGTCTGCAATCGTAGAAGATTCACATGCGCGTTGCCTATACACTTTTAAGAACCTATACACTTCTTTTTAGAAGAACCTCTCATACAGCAGCTCGCTGGAAAAATAAAACTTCTCACATTCTGAAAAAGTTATTTTAACATACTTATTTTTATATGTAGCTATTGTAAAAAAGAGCTTATCGCGCTAATGACGCGTGAAGAAGTTATCTCAAACGGAATAGAATTAGAAGTCAAATAAAGGCATAATATAAATTCATACAGTCATTGTATGTCATCTCTGAATGCACCTCCAAGGCGGTTTAAAACCACGTTTTTAAATAAACGATGTACCATTAGCTCGTTAAGCCTACATTGCGATATTTAGCATTGACATTCAGCGTTACAAAACGGCCACATTACAGCTTTGTTCAATGAAAAAATATGTGTTATTAATCTTCGAACATTTATCTTGTTACCTTTTTAATACATACACGTCTTTCTTATTAATGTCGAGTATATTTCAAGCTCTAATATTAAACATATTTGTAATTAAATTGGGATCCAAGGAGCTATATGTAGTCAATGCTTGTTTAAAAGCAGAACAAGTTATTCCAAAAACAATAAAAATCTAGTAGCCCTCATTTTTCATAGGTACATAATATACCTAATATGAAGGGTACACGGAAAGAACATGTCTAGTCCCTTTTTTTGTAAAATGAGATTTTTGTATCAAAATGTAGAGCTTGCAATGAACTATTAGCAACGACTTCTGTAACAGCTGGAATTTTTTCCATAAATCCACTTTTTATTTAATAAAAACCATCTAGTTACGAAAATAGTATGGTTAATTGAATCGTTCCAAACTTTAAAACCGCTATAACTCAAAATATTGTCAAAGTGACTAGACATGTTCTTTCCGTGTACCCTTAATATATCCTTGTCTTATTCACAAGGACCGGAATTCTTCATAACAAAACTCAAACTGTCAGAGGGATTGACCATGATGTTTTATCGACTTATCGATGTTACGGAATAATATCACATTAGGTATCCACTACCATCTTAAAAGATTATTCTGTAACATTTGACCTCTTTGATAAGCAACTTGCGTCTCCATATTGAAATAAATTATATCAATGTCACATATGTCACTTGAGTTTTCATAATTGATTCCCATGCTGCCGTGCTACTAAAATGGTTAATCCTAAAAGAAAAACGATATTCAAATTGGTTGTGTGTATATCCAAAGGTCTGATTTCATTACCTACTTTAGCTTTGTTTCGTCAAGTGACAAATATTTATCGATAAGTCGATAAAACATCATGGTCAATCCCTCTGACAGTTTGATTTTTGCTATGAAGAATTCCGGTCCTTGCTGTTATTCAACTCCATAGTATAACATAGACACATGCACAATTTAATAAATATCTGTTGCATGCAATACGATTAAATATATAATACTTATCGATTCGCATCGCTCAGTATCGATAGAATTCGATAGTCACAAGGCGCGCGATTTGTCAGATCGATGTGTGTGGTGTGCGCATAATATTGATACACTAGGGTTGGCATTAAGTATATGTGAAGCCGAAGATAAGGCGCTTTCCGCGAAGAAAATCACAAAAAGTGCTTAATCAATGCTTGTTTAAAAGCAGAACAAGTTATTCCAAAAAAAATAAAAATCTAGAAGCCCTCATTTTTCATACATAAATTCAGTGATCGGCGAAAAGGATTCCACACCGCGGGAATTCAACTAGACATAGTATTATGGATGCGCCGTTTCGCCCGCGATACCAATTAAACTGCTCGAAAATATACGTGTTTGTATTATGTTTAATACAATGAATCATTGTAATAACTGTAGTCCGCCCCGAACTAAGAACTCGCTCGTTGACCAGTAAAATAATGGTTTGTTATTTTAATTTTATAGAGATGAAAAAAACAAGAAATAATATGCGAAATAAATAATTTCATTAAAATACTTAATTACAAATGTTTGTGAAAATTACTGTAATTTTATTTTTCTATCCCGCAAAATTCACCCCGTGTGGAATCCTTTTCGCCGATCACTGTTCATAATATACCTAATATATCCTTGTCTTATTCAACTCCATAGTATAACATTGACACATGCACAATTTAATAAATATCTGCTGCATGCAATACAATTTTACAACAATCGATTCGCATTCGCAGCGCTCAGTATCGATAGTATTCAATATTCACGCGCCGAACGATTTGTAAGATCGATGCGTGTGCGCAAGCGCATAATTACGTTGTTACGTTAGGGTTGACGCTACTCATGTGCATAGTGCCTAGTGAAGGTTTTGTATATTATTTGGGAAATTACTCCTTATATTAATAATAAGGGCTATTTAAGGGTGAAAGTTTACATTTACTTAAACTCTCCTAATTTATCGGAAGCTTCTATAAAGTTGATTGCACAAGCACATCTGTAATATAACATCCCGTTCTGAAACTGAAAAACACAATCCCAAAGCATGCAACTGAGATATTCAATGCAAGTTGACTAGTTTAAATGAATAATTCGCCGAAATAATTTCCTAAGTTCGTTGTAGCTTAGCTTAGTTCTTAAGTAGTCGCAGCATGAATCTGAAAGCCAGCGTAATATCCAAAATAAATATCTAAATGCTCGTTCAATTTGTAAACTTAAATAGACGGTATAAACAAAGGAAAAAGTGACCAAGGCCTTTGGTTCCCACTGTTACTTAAAATGAAACCAATAAAAATATTTATTAAAATAATTTAACAACTAGAGTCTATCTAGTTGTTTAATTTGTTTTCAAAAAAGATATAAACCAATTTTTTTATGGTTTATGTATGCTATCATTAACAATACGCTGTCTAAAACAATTTAAAACAAAAAAAGAACCGACTTCACTTAGGATCCGCTATTCCAAGAGGAAGTGGCCGAGTTGCTGTAAAAAATAGTGAAATCTCTATAGGTGTGCCTATAATAGTTGAAGAGTTCCCTCGATTTCTCCAGGATCCCATCATCAGACCCTGACTTGGTGACAATGGGACCATCTAGGGGTTATACCTGTTCGATTAAAAAAAAATTTTGAAAATCGGTTCACGATTCACGGAGATATGGAGTAACATACATACAAAAAAAAAAAAAAGATGATAAAAAACAAAATCTTTCGAATTGAGAACCTCCTCCTTTTTTGAAGTCGGTTAAAAACTCTTAAACTATACCTACTTCTTATCTATCTGACAATGACAACCCTATGCACCCAAACATCGATCAGAATTAATTACCGACATTGTATCATGTGAACCCTTGGCCACAAACTATCTTAAACTTGGAATCGATCATTTGACATACGTATCCTTCATTCTTTTCAGTCATATCCTATCGGCCCAACACAACTCATAGCGTTTTGAACGCTATACAAAAGTGCTTAAAGTTGAAATTAGCTTGATTTGGTTGTAGTACTTATGCCATTATGATTTGAGAAACACGGTATGATAACAATTCGATTATTGTAACATAATGCCTGGCTGTGTCAATAATTGGTTCCCAGTAGTTATTTCTACTTAGTACAGTCGCCATCAAGTATATCGCAGCGACCAGGGTACTCTAAAATATCTGAACATGCACTGTATCGCCTTGACAATAGAGGCGTTGTTCAGATATTTGTGTCCACCTTGGCCGCTCCGATATATCTGATGGCGACTGTACAAACATGCAGGGTGTATTTATAAAATGGCTTAAGTAATCGTACAGCTAGTGTTTATTTGGAAAGAGAAGTGTCGTGGTTTAAATGGGAGCTCATATATTCTACGACACTTCTCTTTTCAGACAGACTACTCGCTACTAGATCCACCAATACATTGAAACCTCACAGGACGAAATAACGGAACATAATACAATAAATAATAACAATTTTATAAACCGTTCCATATTTCAATTTTAACTTAGCCGGGGGCTACCGAAACTAATAACGGTGTACATGTGAGCGTGATAGCATGCAATTCCGAGCGGGAGAGATGAAAAGTCAAACGCGTTGACGTTTGGCAGGTAAATGATCCTTCCCTGGAGTGTACAGTCAGCATCATAGGTAGCTAAGCGGGTGAGATGTTCAAAATAACCTTTTATTCTCTTAACAATAAAGTCGTGTCTAGCTCATTTTGAACACCTCACTCGCTTAGCTACTTCTGCTGCTGACTGTGCCCTGGAGTGTGGTTAAAATTATCTTAGCTTTGAGCGAAATATCTCTTTAAATGTTTATTTTATTGGTTATATCGGTTAAGGTAATACAAGATTTGAAAATTTCAAACGTTCTGTTAATTGCTTGTCGGATTGATACAGTGCTCTTATGTATTTGCACTCGTAAACACAACGTATCCATTAGAAATTTCACAGTCTACACGTATTCGTAATTATAGATTTAACTTACATTACCAGCATCTGAAAAACTAAATGTTCTCTTACATACTTTCTAATAACTATGCTAATACTTATCGCATGCGGCTACAGAGCGAGACGAACCTGCGAACAAAGAAACAAAACGTTAGACAAAAACAATATTTAAATGTCCGAGCAAATTAAAATGCCATTAGCACGGTTCTGCATCGAGACAGACGGCGGCTTTAGTGGCCATTTGTATAATACATTACATATGCTGTGTATGTTATTTTGCTACTTACACAGAATATAACAAAAATAGTGGTGATCCGATCTTACAAACAACCCAACCCTCATACAAAAAAATTGCATGTTTTTATTTGCCATTTTTTTCCAAATCAGATATCAATAATGTTCGTAAACGGATCACCATTACTTTATTAAATCCTGAATATATGTAGAATGCTATTGCTATGTTGAGGTACAAAATTCAAATTTTGAAATAAATCCTATTTATGTTTGCCATATTGACTGCTTTATGCATTTAGATTTAGTATAGTATGCTTTTTTAAGATGTCGTAATTGTAGGTAGAACTCCTTAGAAAGATTCCCACATCTTCCACCACATCGAAAAAAAACACTACCTTAATAGATTTAATGCGTAGGTACAATGCCACCAAAAATGCCCTTTCAAATCAATCTAAAAAAAACGGGACGACACTACGATGTTGCCACTTTTTAATTTCTACTCTTTTTGGTGGCACTGTAAGTATAGTTTTAATCTTTTGTCTGGTCAATCGTAATTGCTCTAGTAATTTTTAAAAATAGAGCATAATTATTGATTATAGCATATTTAACGAAAATATTATTCAAGCCAGTTTGTTAAATGAGAAACTTCAAAGAGGGCCTGTCGGAACACTTTGTTATTTTTATAAATATTAAGCGAACCAAGCCAAATGTTTACAACAGCTAACACGTTTAAAAATAACCATTTTTGAACAATATACAAACTTAGTTTAACGGTTTCACCTAAAAGAGCATAACAAGAGTTTTAACTCATTGTCAAATATAGACATATATCGTGAATTTCAGATTAAGTAGATAATGCTTAAATCTGAAAAGACGTATAAGGCCTTATGATCATGATGAAGTAGCTAATATACTATGTATCTAGAATAAGATAGAAAAGAACTAACAATATTGTGTCCAAGTCACAAGCGCTGGTAGCCTTGCGGTAAGACGTCCGACTTTCAATCCGGAGGTCTCGGGTTCAAACCCCGGCTCGTACCACTGAGTTTTTCGGAACTTATGTACGGAATATCATTTGATATTTACCAGTCGCTTTTCGGTGAAGGAAAACATCGTAAGGAAACCGGACCTAATCCCAAAAAGGCCTAGTTTCCCCTCTGTCTGATGGCAGTCGCATTCGTAAAAACTAGTGTCTATGCCAATTCATGGGATTAGGTTGTCAAGCGGACCCCAAGCCGGGATAAACGCTAGGAAGAAGAAGAAGAGAATTTTGTGTCTAAGTCAATAAGAGTTAGTTATTACAGAGATAAATAAGAATGTTCACTTAATTATCTTTGATTATTCTTGCATGTGTGGATATTACAAGTGAAAAAATATGAAAACAGCTCTTAAAACATCCTAATCGTCCAGCCAAACACACGTGTCCAAAAACAATCGCCAAACGTTTTTATCCTCTCTCTCTCGCCTCGCATCTCACTCACACTTAATTAATCAAAGTGCCCCGTACGTTGCCCCCATGCGTTTGAGGAGACTTTCGACACTCATGTAATTGCCGTACTTATATAATTGCGACACTACTTAAACGCGCGACATTTTTCTTTAATCTTGTTAGGGTTCCGTAGCCAAATGGCAAAAAACGGAACCCTTATAGATTCGTCATGTTTGTCTGTCTGTATGTCCGTCCATGTCACAGCCATTTTACTCGGGAACTTTTAGAGGGAGCACTCCATACATGCAAGTATATTTTTTTACCAAATATCAACATGATGCACATCAATCGATAGGTCTTTAAAAATAATTTTGAGGTTTCTTAAACAAATTTTTGATTAAGTGGATATATTCAGAAATAATGCCTCCGAAAGTCTTAACAATTGTGTCCCCCCCGTAACTTTTGAACCGTTTATTATGGAAAAATTCAAGATGATACACCTTTAAATATTCTTTCAAAGCAAAAACTACGTACTTAGGCAGATACGACCTTGCGATATTAATGTATTCGATAGTAGCTAGTGTTTATTATAGGTACGGAACCCTTCATGCGCGAGTCCAACACGCACTTGGTCGGTTTTTTTTATGTGCTATTAGATTTAATCTATAGTTTCTATACCTACCAGTTTAGTTAGTTATGCGTTATCTAAAAGGCTGATCGTGTTGTCAACATCTTTAATTTTTTTAAACAAACCGTCGTTTAAAATGTTGGTTTATTACAGTCTTTATAGCCGTCAAGTATGGCTGCTTGCGTAAATCTTTTGGAGAAATTGTTGTGTAGCGTGAAATTTAGAAATTTGGATGTATATCTTGAGTATCTACATATTTATGTATGTACAAATATAAAGTTCCTGTGAGCCAATTACAGCAGTAAAATGGTATTACGAGTAGATGATATTAGATAGGCAAAAGCGGCCATTAGAACTGAATTTTTAAGAGCAGACATTAATTAATATTAAGTATATTTCTTAAGAAATTGTATGTGTAAAATTGTATTGGACCTATGTTGTCTAGAATGAATAAATGAATTATGAATTATTAACTTAAGTAAAATTATAGAAAAAGTATCAGGCACATCCATTGATATAAGTAATATATTTTGAAAGCTTAAATAACTGTTTAACTAATAGGTACCTTTTGTCGGCTCTGCTTAATTATAAAAAAAAATGTATGGCGAAAGTTTTATAGTTCATAGGCTACTTCCTGGGAGTCGGTACCTCGGCCGCAGCTAGTTATTTATATTTCAAAACTTCGACAAGAACATTGCAAAAATCGACCTCTCGGCACCCCAACAATTTCGCTCAAACTAAACCATTTCACAAGCGCCGGCGCATTATCTATCATTTGGCGAACACGAGAGCCATGTTGTGCGGAACTACACGTTTTCGTCACGTCACGCGTGACGCAACGTGACGCGACGTGACGCGCGTGACGCAACGGCATATGTTGGCATGTGCGGATGATTGATCGGGTGGTGAATTTGTTATTAATTTTGTTATCTATGCGGTGGGTCCGTTTTATACCCGGATTTTGGGAGCTACGAAATCTCGCACTCAGTTTGCTATTATTAACATTATAGATCCGGACGCCTGGCCGCTGTTCATCGGAGGACATCAAGTTAACAGGCCATAAAACTTTTCAGTTGAGAAATGGAACGGTACGTGCTGTAAAAGAACCACAGTTGTCTCATTTATCATCAGGGTATGGTATAATGTCGAGGATTTTTTTATTTATCTAATTAGGTACTGCATAGTTTTCGGCTATAATGGAGATATCACCTTTATTGGTCCCACTAACCACAAAAAAAGACGTTTAAAACTTCCTTAACCTTTGTTCTAAAATGTATTTAGTTGTAAAACATATTTGGTGTCGTCATCATGTGTAGATATTTCTGCCGCGACCTTTGCCCCCTAATTGCACCGGTTGTACATCAACAAAGAATAAACTTTTTAATCAATCACCGCTGTCTGTTGGTTTAGGGTTTGCGCAAGCGATTGTCTTGTCGGCGCGCGCGCAGCTCTTGTTACTATTTGTTAAAGAGCACTTGCCTCATAATAACCAGAGTAACCAAACCGACCAACATACAAAGTGTAATAATAATACTGGTGATCCTTTTAAGGGCATAATTGCTATAGTATTCTAATTATGAAAAAGTAATGAAAAAAAGTTTACTCGCAAAAAAAATTTTTCATAGTATCGGCCAGCAGCTGTGACGACGTGTCCCATACAAAAAAAATACAGCCAAAAATTTGATCCCCCAATTTTTTTTTTTGGGTTCTTCTTACTCGAAATACGATACCAATTATGCCCTTAAATGGATCACCAGTAGTTTTGTTACACCCTATATGGATAATGGTTGAGCAAGCTCTTGATCTTTTTATACAATGACGGTGGCAAATATGTTGCCCCGCCTGATGGTAAGCGGCTACTGTAGCCTATGGACGCCTGCAACTCCAGATGTCACACGCACGTTGCCGATCTTTTAGAAAGGAGAAGGAGCAATAAGGTCCAATTCAACGTCGTCAATCTACTGCATCTTTTTTGAGCTCTGGCAACCTTACTGTCTGACTGGAAGACACACTGAGGTGTAATAGGGACAATTATACCAAAGATCCTCTTGGGTCGCAGTGTATATAAAGTATATAGACATATATGTAAAGTAACCAATGAAGAAATTTGTTGAGAACCATAGAAAATAGGAGAGGAAGGAAGCTTGGACATCTGCTACGACATGACGAATGTATTAAGAACATCATAGAAGGTAAAGTTGAAGCAGAAAGGAAGCCAGGAAAGCCAAGAATAGCGTACATGGATCAAGTCACGGAAAAAATAAACGTCGTGTCGTATCAGGCCATCAAGGAGAAGGCAAAGGACAGATATACATAGAAAATGCTCCACCGACAAGAGCCCAGCTCTTAAATAAGTGATGATGATGATGATGTAAAGTAGGAAGACGTGGTGCCGTGAGGAAGAAATTGTGATTCCAATAGTGAGCCGAGTTCCACGCGTTTTTTCTATGCGCGACACTTTGTAGATCGCGATTAAATTTTAGACATACCTATAAAGTAGGAGGACGTGGTGATGACGTGAGGACGAAATTGTAATTCCAATAGTGAGCCGATTTCCACGTGTCTACGCGTGACACTTTGTAGATTGCGATTAAATTTTAGACATATAAAGTAGGAAGACGTGGTACGCCGATTTCCACGTGTCTACGAGTGACACTTTGTAGATCGCGATTAAATTTTAGACATATAAGTAAAGTAGGAAGACGTGGTAAGCCGATTTCCACGTGTCTACGCGTGACACTTTGTAGATCGCGATTAAATTTGTAGATCTCAAGGTTTACTTAGCTAGCCTGCAGAATGCTAGTGGAACAGTTTGACAAATGATCCGCCATATTGCGCGCATGCGTCGAATTAGTTTGCGGTTTTTTATGTAACAAATAATTGTAGTGTGGGTGTAATAGTTCTTTGTTTTACTGATCTATTTTTTGATTATCTTTACAATGAGCGGTGTGGGTTTTGAAGATTAACAACAATTTAAACGTTATTGAATTACATATAAATAATGAAACTAAAGCCATTTCGCCACGACTTGCTAAGAAAACTAATACCTGTTAGGAAACGTAAGGTTTATTACCCTAAACCCAAAAAATATGTCAACGAAACCTAGCTAATTCGCCACACTTTTTAATTATTAGATACCTGACAGCTGTTCATCGGTGGAGGCCAAAGTAACACAATCACCAGTTTAAAAGCTGCGCGCCTTAATGGTAGGCTACAGTAGCCAAAATTAGAATTATTTTCTGTCAGTAAACTTTATTAATCCAATATTCCTATCATTAGCGCTTTCTTAAATAAACGCATAGATCGTATCGTAGGAGCCGGCAGCGCACGCGCATATGAATGAGAGGAAACAATTACAACTTCCTCTCCTCCTTAGCAATTACAATAATGCATAAATTTGCGATTCATTATGTAATTTAGTATCGGATTAATTGAAGCTGATGGCCTACCGCGAACATCGGAAGTCGAGTTTCGTGATGGCTTTATTTAAGCGAAAGTGACGCTTACGACGAAATTTTTGGACATTTTTCGTGGTATGCCCTGGCCTACCGCGAAAATCTAAATTTCGTTATCTCCCTCTCTATCGCACTTGCTATAGTATCCTCAAACCAAATTGACGACTGCGGTCATAAAACTTCTCTTTCACACTTGCACAGCCGCAGCAAAAGTGAAGGAGACAGCGCTATGACCTCAGTCGTCCGTTTGGTTTGAGGATACTATAATACGAGCGAGGGAGATGGAGATAACAAATATCGATTTTCGAAGTTCGCCGATGGTCTTCAGAGGGCCTACCGCGAAGTTCGAAAATCGACAAAAACGATGGTCCCGTCTCTATCGCTCTTGCATATACGAAAAAGAGTGATGCCAATAGACGATTCGGTAGATGTGGAAACCTAAGTGGCGAGTTGGCTATATGTTTAAAGTCCAGTGACACCTCTCTACCCCCAGCTCCCGCACCGGTGTTGCCCTTGAGCCATCTTTGATGTCGCTTTTTATGGGGGCCCATCTTGCGGACGGCGAGTCACCGTCTGCCGGAAATGAAATTGGATACCGTTTTATTAGGCAGGCGTCCGGTTCTTCATCCAATAGCCCATTAATCAGTCCATTACTTTTCACCCAATAGCCTAGTACATTTTAGACTCCATTAATACTCAATAGTCCTTACACCATGGCGGGTGCTGTCTCTGCGTGCGTCCCATGACACGGGCAGGGGCAGCATCCGCTTAGTGTACCCCTCACTTTTCATTAAATTGTCGAAAGGGCCTCTGCGCGTTGGCTTCGGCTCCGCATACGCCTCCCAAAGGTCCGGAACACCATTGTTCCGTGGTCGGGAAAGGTAAAATACCAATCATGGAAATAGCAGTACGAAATATTCAACTACTATTTACTAAGTTAAAAGTTGGTTAAATACAGAAATATCTTCACAGTTATAGTTCACCGCGGAAACGGAAACCATATTGCCTCCGATACTACGTTGTACAAAATAACGTAATTCAAGACAACAAATTTCATTATAATAGAAAAAACAATTTCTGGGCAATTAGAGATAAACCCGGGAACACAGTGCACGTAGTATAAACAATACTATAACTCTCTATAGTCAAGTAAATATGCCTACTACCTACCTACACAAAGATTGAAGAAAGATTGTGGAAACTTCGGCAAAAAAATTAAATTTATAAATTCTGTGTTTTAAACTCAAAATCCGATTCGTTGATAGCATATATCGAAGACCCGGTTGCTTGAAACGAGCATCAAGCTAAATACATACAAGGAGTAAAAAAATATCAAATAAAATGTATAAATTTCGTAATGAGTATAACGATGACACTATCCCGCCCTCTCAAGCCCTAGATTAAAACAGTGTATTTTATTAGATCGTGAATATCGTGATCATAATGACTCTTGGTACAATGATGGGTAATCACCGACTTAGACAATAAACTACACCAAAAAACAGGGGACATTGCCATGCCAGTGAACCATAAAGCAGAGACATTAGATTGTGTTGATGTATAAATAAAAAATATTAAAAATGTACTATTCCTATACCTACTAAAACTAATCTAAGTAAGCAAAACAGTCGGTTTCGTTGCAAAGAATATGTAAAAAATTAAAGGCAGATTGTAAACAGCTTTTTATGTTTTGACTAGTCCGGAACCTGAAACCGTAAGTTACATTTAAAACATTATACTTTACTCAAAAACTTAAAAGGATTTCGTACCAATATTGACATGCGACCAATTTTCAGGCCAGAAACAAACGTCCCGCTTAAAAAAACAACGGATTGTTGATTCTAACTCAACGTGTTTACCAAATAATGGGCCGCAAAGCCCACACTTACCTGTCCAAATATTTTCGTAAAAAGAACAACTTAAGCGCAATTCGTTTAATTAGATAAATTTTCTTGGAACCTTGAGAGGTTAAGTGTAAAACATAAGCCGAAAACACTTTGAAACACGGAGCGACTATCAATGTGGTATATATTTTTTGGAAATGGTTTCATATGGGTTTGTTAATCTCGAAAATTATTACTATAAATATTACATTTGCCAAACGCATTTTTAAAAACCATTGGTGTTCCGGAAGGGTTATGTTTCACACCTAAACTAGTGGCTTTTATATATTACATTTTACAAAAGTTTGGAATAATTAACAGGTGGCAAATGAATCATCGGACACAGTTTTTGAACTTCAGATGGGTCACCACAAGTACACATTGATAATTCAAAATTACGATTCGTCAGTACTTTCTAAACTATCACAGTACATTCGGTACCATAATTACGGAGTATCAAATCTAATGTCCGCCTGGTCCTGACCCTGATGCCGTAATGAAGGGTTTTTATTAAATCAACGTCAGCCGTCCATTAAGAGGCCCGCGGACCAAGGCCATCAATCAACCAAGACCAAGATACGATATACATATACATACGGTGGGCAAGTGGGATTCTGAAAGCGGAGAAGAATTCCGTGACAAGTTTTGTAAAATTATAAAAGAATAAGGTGTCACTCACACTTATTTAGTAGTAGTAGCAGTTTCGGAGAGGCTAGTTGAAACGGCCTGTGAATTCAATAATTTTTGTGAAGATGGTCGGATCATAAAAGGTTAAGTACTGCTTTAAAATATTCTGCTTGCAGAAGCAGAGTCCGAATTTCCCAAAATCTAGCTCGTATTAACTACGTATATAATAGTCAGACGTTAGTATCTTAGATAATTAAAAAAAAACAAGAGCAAAACGTGGGCAATTACATAGTCCTTGTAAATAGAGCATGCGACTAAGTTGAGAAATATGAGTTGTTATACATATTTACATACAAGAAATCAAATAAGGTAAACGTCCTAATGTTCGACACGCTATTGCCCAATAGTTGATACCCTGCTGTCGCCTTCAGTGCGAATGCGAACCTATAATGATGATATGTACTGGGGTAGTGACGTGACAAACCGTCGATTGTAATATGAATTAACGTAACCGCCAAAGGATTTTTTGGCGGTTACATTAATTCATATTACAACCGACGAAACACTCGCACTCCAGTATCTTTTTCAGATAAAATTTAGAATGCTAAAATTAGAGATGGGCCGACTAGGCGACTAGGGTTTTTGCCGACTACACAATCGGCCGACTAATCGGTTTTCAAATTGCCGATTAATCGGCCGACTAGTCGGGAATGCCGATCGTAGGTTTTAGCTAAGTTCGGGTGCAATAGGAAGCGCTCGTTTCGCTTCGTCCACCGTGCCATTGTCTATCACGCGTTCATGACCAGCGCTGGCGTGTTTGAAGGCAAAAAGAAAACAAATACTATAATAAGATTTAGATATTCATAACTAAGAAAAGGGTTAAACTTCTGCCAAGTTCTTATTTTCCTAGTAGGTATTAAAGTGCCGAATATTCGGCATTTTTTGCCGAATATTCGGCATTTTTTGCCGACTAATCGCCGACTACAAATGATGCCGAATAGTCGGCTTTCCCGACTAGTCGGCGACTAGTCGGCGACTAGTCGGCCCATCTCTACTAAAAATCAAGTTACAAACTTACAGGGTTCATTGTTCCTTAACGGAACCCAAAGAGGGTTGAAAAATGATTCAATTTGTAATCTTCTTCAAAATTAAGGAGTACTTTTACCTCATCGCATTTTTTATCTCCAGGTATTGAAACAATGCTGCCTTTGAGATTCGAGTTCTTTCTTGTGTCTTCCTTTCAATGCCTTTGTGAGAAGCAAATAAGGGATTTGACATTAGTCACCACAAATGTAGGGTTGGCGCAATGAAATTACTCAAAGTAAGCGTTAAGAAACATCAACTTAATTAAATTAGGCACAGAAAAGTATTTTCAAACGTATCATAGGAATCCCTCCAAAACGTTTCTTTAATAGTCTCCGACAATAAACGAAACAAATAAAGATCTAAGATTTATGTTCGCACTAATCAAAATCCAAATATATTTATAAATAGATGCTTTTTAACAAATTACGATAACTGAAAGAAAACGTACCAAAAACTCTTTATCACAATTTGATCTCGAAAACAATTGAAAAGATGGCCGACGCTGATGTGTCACGGTAATCGTCAACAAACATGCCCCATTTGCATAATCGCCATTATTATCCTTAGCCGTCTGTCAAACACTCGCAGCGGCCTGTCAACCACTGGCAATTCGTTCCGACACGTCAGCAATGTCAGCCATGGTTAATTGGACCTAAAATTAAAGTAGATAGTCCGCAAACGTGACTGCAACACGGGTTTGATTAGGATCTACACCAACGATTAGCCGATCCAATAGCTCAGTGGTTAGGCATGATTATGGTCCAGGGATCGATTGCTGTTCTATAGAACCGGTTTAACTGTAGCAAAGTATTACGTTACTTTGTAAACAAACTACCTACCATTGATTCTGTTATCTAGTTTTTGCTAATCTTCTATCAATGTAAATTTTTCTTACAATATTCTCTTGAAGAACGCTTTATACGACGATGATGCGTTCAGTTCAGGATTAATTTATAAAAGTGCTCGCCTGAGGCACCTTCGAAACACTAAATTTGAAATTCTATCTCTCTTCAACAGTACTTTGTAAGTTGAGAGTGAAAAGGATAACGCATCAAAATTAGTTTTTCGAACAGGAGCATGCCTAAACTGGCTTACGTTTTTTATCCGGCTCATTTCTTACGGTCATTTTTTACCTTCACTAATGACTGTCCAGCGCTGATAATAATAGAAGTTTAAAAGGGGACCAACTGGATTTATATCAACAAAGATTCGAGAGGACAAATTAAGGGAGAATTCCTTTTGGAGAAATTGATATCTGGGAATAAATGCGCCTCTCAGACGGGACGAAATGAATTAAACATTTTACATACATGGGTTGTACGCTTATTGATGACCACCAATTTTGGCAGCACGAGTTTGTGTTAAGTAGCTTTAAGAAGTGGTTTTGGCAAGCAAGAGGAGTTTCGTGCATGTCTTATGTTTTTTTGTTGAATACAATCAGGATACTACTTAGGCGTTATAAGCATTAGTAAGATACTTACTTAGATAATGCTTGAAACTTTGATGTGTTAGTTTCTTTCGTCAACATTGTTCTTATTTGTCTCGTATGCTGTTTCTGCCACTAATGATTCAAAACAAAAATTATTGCTGGACTTTTCTTTAAACTAAAATGAACTCCATGCCTACGTATTTCTTAATTCTCCAAATTTTATTCGCACTTCGAAAACCCATTCAGTTCACAGATCACAAACATTTTCACAATTGTAAAAGTTTACCAAGACATCTCATGGGAATGTAGGTTACAAGATCAATCTGAGATAAAAAAAGCAACAAAACCAAAATTACAGCAAAGAAAAGAGATATCTCCGACAAGGATACATGCATGCAACGTATCATTACAGTCCTATCACTCTCATTACGACTGGTCACGCATTTTGAAGCCTCCGGACCCTTTGGAATGCCCATTAGAGGGGTTCGTGGCTTGTGAACTCCCAAAACTCCTTTTTTATCGAATGGGTTATTATCCTGTATAGCGGCAAGTAAGATTAGTTTTTGTAAAAGATATAAGGAACCGTTTGTTGCAAGTTGTTGGCTAAATATATCCTTATTTAGTTTATTAACTGCTGGGATTGCAGGTTATCCTACTCGCTAAATTTTGTATACATATTTAGATGATTGAATACATATTTGATGTTTGGTAGTGGCGGTGGGTCAAAATTTTTCTTAGGCAAGCCTGAGCTGAATTTGGCTTAAAATTTCGTCATGAACTGTAGGAAAATTGCTCAGGTGCCAGAAACTTAAGCAAGCCGACGGGAATCGTGTTCTATGAACGTGCCGCTACTGATGTTTGGTCCTCCTTAACGCTAGAGACGACAGAACGGATTTGGATAAAATTCGACATAACTAGTTTCTTTTGGAGTTGAAACTCTAGGTCCATGGGGTCCCAGCGCACACAAGTTTTTTGCAGAAATCGCGTAGCGTCTGGTTGATGTAACTGGTGACCGAAGAGCTGGCGGTTTCCTCGCACAACGTATCAGCATTGCGATACAACGAAGAAATGCCGCCAGCATCCTTGGTACAATGCCGCAAGGGCCTAGTTTAGATTTGAGCTAGTTATTAATTTAGTTTGGTATTTGTACTGTAGTGCCTCTGTATATTTAGTTATGTAAATAAATGTTATCAGACTAGTTTCACACCTAATATAAATTGTAAATTTTGTGAGGTGGTGAAATGGGGATTAAATTATTTATTTAGCGAGGTTGGCGACACGAGACGGGGTTTGACGTTTCCATGACATCTATGCCAACTTTAATTTTGTTTATTTGTTTATTTCTACAATAAGCACTTACAGCTAAACCTTACGTGCTAATTGGTATATTTTTATTTTTATCTAGGGACTAACATGCATTATAGAAGCATTACATATAAACCGAGTCAAGCAACGTAAAATGTTTAAAATAAATTATCAAATGACAGGTGTGCGTGTTTAAGATGAAATAATGTTTATATCAGATTAACCACAAAAGTATTGCTTCAAGATTACCTATATGTCAGATTATACAAATCAATTCATATTAAAAAAGAATGTCAGTGTCGAAAGAATAGATTATTACTTATTACATTATATAAAAATAAAAATGTCTAAAGATAAAGATGTCAGGGTGTACAAATTAAATCATAAAAAATAATAATAATAACAGTGTCAAGAATCCCTATAATTTTTATTGAACTAGGTGATGGAGCTAGTGGTAGCGATACTTTCAATATAGTTAATCTTCAATAAAATGCACCTTGTACATGTACATGTTCTTGAACAACGCAACTGAAAAAAGCGGTCGCGCTCTCATACCACATTAATATTTACGGGAGTGCTTATATGTAGCGATACTAAGTGACCTCGAGTTGTCGTCTCACGGACACCGTGTATGGCATGCCATTGTAGTTGGGGTGATTTGCGGTGTACGCACAATTAACAGCCCACAGCACGTGCATGCGTTTATTATATAGGAATGTAAAATGTACGCATTTAAACCAGCCCGCGAATGTTGCATTGAAAAACATGTTGAGGTTTCGGTAAAAATGCGAGGGAATTTGCAAAAGCTGCCTGATAATTGGACTGCGCGCACGCATCGCGGTAATCATATTGCAAAATGTTGGGACATGCTCTTAAATGCACTTCATTTTTGCGCAGTCGGTGTTTTGTAAGGCTTTGTATACTGTAGTTTTAATTTCTTCTTTTTTTGGGAGTAATGTAGTTTTAATTTCTAATTTTTATGAACCGAATTAATACTCGTACAATGTAAAAAAAACTGTGATTTTCAAAAATAAGTAAACACAGACGGATAGACGGACATCACGAAACGAAAACAGATTTCTGTGACGTGTAGGTATTATTGAAGTTTTCTGATTAAATATGACATGACGAAATTTTGTAGAAAACAACGTTTGAACCGCACGAAGCATAAAAACATTATATGTTTCTTCAAATTATGAGTTAAAAATATGTTTTACTTTTAATCTATATACTTAATAATCCATAAAGTTACGGCCAAAGAAACAATGGGAGCAAACATTTGAACCGGACTCGGTCCTCACGACATAAAATCACATTCACGACAAAAACTAAGACCATTAACTCCTCAATATCATAACTTTATGCACTCAAACACAAAGTAATTTCAGCCTTATTACAAGGTAGTAGAACTCACGGTATAGTAAAGTATAGTTACCCCAATAAATGTCGCATTTGCTTCGATTACTTAGACAACTGACGCACGATAAGCTGGCAAGGTGAAGTTGACGATGTGATGAAATTATTGTCTATTGTAAGAAATATTTTATGGTTTCGATATTTGTATAGTTGTTATAATATTCGAAATAGTATCTGCGTATAATAAGCTGTGCAAGTACATATACTATATTGTAGGCGACGAAGATATGATTGGCAATTTTCGCTTAAGAGTCACCAGGACGCTCGCGTGAACTCGCGTCCCCATACAAACGTAGTTCAGCTCTCATTTTAAAACGACATGCTTTAGAACCACGAAATTTGGCATGGGCATTCTAGTAGTACAGATCTATGTCGGTAATTCGTTTTCGTTGCTAAAAACTGTAATACAAAGAAAATATAACAAAAATAAGTTTTGTATGTAAATCTGTATCTGGCTGTATTTTCTGTGTATCATAATTTTTAGCAACCAAAACGAATTACCGACATAGATCTGTACTACTAGAATGCCCATGTCAAATTTCGTGGTTCTAAAGCATGTCGTTTTAAAATGAGAGATAAACTACGTTTAGTATGGGAACGCGAGCGTCCTGACGACTCTTAATTACTCACCGCCGCCGCTCAACGGCCATACAAAAGTCCAAAAATCAAATCGATCTGAGAGTTTTCAAAACCATCTAGGGAGGACGGATAGCGTCCAAAAACCTTACAGCCAACGGGAATTTAGGTCCTTTTTGGCCACCCTGTATAGAAGAGTTTTTAACAGATAGGTAAAAATTAATCCCCATATTCATAAACAACCACTAAAGTTAAGAGATCGCTGATATTTGTTTGTCCCTTTCCCTCATATAGGTTGGACGGAAAGGGACAAACGATTATCAGAGACCTCTTAATTTTAGTAGACGTTCATGAATAAGGGGGCAAGTGCACACGTACGCAAAAACTCAGGCTTTCATTTAGGAATGCCTTACTAAGATTAGTTCCACAAAAAAATCTAGGCACCTATAGCATAAGCGCGAACTTTAACCTCGATACCTCAATATCAATTAGAATTTAGCTTGAAACTAGGGATGTCACAAATATTCGCATTCGCATTCGTATAATGCGAATATTCGCATCATATTTGACATTCGGATCAACATTCGCATTCGCAAAAATCGCATGCTAATATTTTCCGAATGCGAATGTTGGCAGAACGCATCCTGTTTAGACCGCGCTGACCCGGCCGATGGTCATATGCTTGCCCATACCCAGGAAGTCAAAACGACGATACCTATCACTTGTCTCTTTTTGATCAATAATATAAGACTCCATCACATATCATGTTCTGTATTTATGAACTATAGAAACATAAAAATGATAAGCTAGATTAACTTTTTTTTAAATCTACTTCGTAAAATTCATATTCGCATTCGCATTCGGACATTCGCATCCTGAATATTCGCATTCGCATTCGCGAATGTGAGAGAAACGACATTCGTGACATCCCTGCTTGAAACAACTGGAGCTAACTAAGTACGGCATCATACTTATGTCTTTACGCGCTTGTCAAACACGCCCTGTCACCGAGACAATATGTACTCGTGCGCACACGTCGCTCCCGATCCGGCCCGATCCGATCCGAATCAGGAACTAATAAGATCTAGATCGGTGCGTGACTGCGTCGCACGCGCCGGGTTATCGGAGGATCGTTGCGTTGGCTATTGTGACTTGTAAACTGTACCTGTATTGCAGTTGTAGCGGCCATATCTTAAATTAGCTAACTCGATTTTATTTTCGGGACAAAAAACAAAATATAGCAGGCTATAATGTAGAAAGTAGAACCTTAAAATTAGGAACATAAATTAAGGGGCTACTTTGAAAAATTATAGGTTTTTTCAAACGCTCTATTGACTAAACGGTAAAAGGGACTGAATTTATTTTCGAATATATATTATTAGACTGTATACACTTGTTTTTGGCACAAGCCGAAACACGATTGCTGAAAGTTGCCTCGATAGAAAAAAAATCCGAAGTTGGGTCCTTTTTCTCCTTATTTTTCTTAGCTTACGTAAACTATAAGAGATTAATCAATATTACTATGTAAAAATTGTGGTATTCTGGTTTATCTAAAAAGTCACAGAAGCAAAATTAGACAAAACTTTATAGATTCGCTTATTTACCGTAATTTGGTCAAAAATTCTGATAATTAAGAGCGCTGCATCTCTTTCTTTCGTGCACGGGAGCCATAAACGTGTCTCTAACCGATGGGCGTGGCTTGTTCGAATCGAGGAATGGCCTTAATAAAATGAGTCTGCTTCCACTAAGAAAATACTGTTTTAAATCCATCCTCAGAGAGGGTGGAAGTTACAAGTTACTGTTAAAAACGGGGTATTTACACTACGTATATTTGTTTTTGTTGAAAAAAATCTTACTGCTTCCACAAGGTAGAGGCCGCAGGCAGAGACTAGTCTTTATATAGTATAATAAACTATTTTATTTGCTTTAGCAGTTGCTTCAAGAAGTATCAAAAATCAAAGTAAAAAGAAAAGTAAGTAAGTTCTAATATATACGATGTGGAAATGCTTAAATAAATAAAATAAAATAAAACAAAACGAGAATCTGTTTTCATTACCTCTTTTTTTCGCGATCAAATCACCCGCAATTTCCTCACATTATTTCATATGTCCCAACACTTATTACATGCTAACGAGCTTCCCAGAAGGACCACTAACACGGTCCGTCAGAAAAAGACGTCTGACGACACAAAAAGACGTCTAACGACACTTGGGAACGGTAATACATACCCGACCACAACGACTAGGAGACCGAAGTATGATACTCGCTTCCCTTGCTCACCGCAAGAGGTTTTTAAAAACGTATGGCAAGAGCGAACTTGGTACAGTAGAACCCGCTTAATACCACGTTTATATTTTTTTCGCAAATACGACATTTTATATCAGTCCTTGCTGCTGAAACGCTTTCCCGTTTATGACACGTTTTTTGCTTGTTTGAGGCCTCAAGGAAGCCCAGGCGGAGAGATTGAGGAAACTCGACCCCAAATATTGGGAACAGGAGAAGAAGTAGAAGAAGAAAGCTGTGTCATTTCTTTACAAGAATGATGAAAAACATAGCAGTTCCGAAGATACGAATCCTCTGCTATCGGCCTTCTCTTCTCGCAATATTTATCTTTTGCAGCACGACTTCAGGAAGATAAAGCAACCCACCAACAAGCTAAAGAAATGCGATGAAGGTGGTGCGCGGTGCACTTACAACTGAGCATCACTTCATGGGGCTGTTCTCATACTGTAGTTGTGTTTAGTCATTACGCACAATATATTTCAGAGACCTTTTAGGTCTCCATCTTCAAGCACAAAGAGTGCTAGTCGAACCGTTCCGCGACCCGACGTTGCAGGGCTTCAGCAGAATGAAATGTTAGTAAGTAATGAGTGTTGGCAGCTGCCCTGTCCCATCTGGACCTCGCAGCACTCACCGGATTTTCTTCATCATCTGCTTTCTCACTACTACTACCCCAGAGAAGAAATGCCTATCTAGATCCAGTGACATGTAGCCATACGATTAATAGTGTGAATAGTTCTCACGAAAGCTCATGCTTAAGCTTTTGTTTTATTTATTCAGTAAAGACTTATGAGATCATGGATTGCCAGTTAATTACCGTATTGCAAACTAAGGGTTCTAAAGGAACCCTAAAAAGGCTCCGTCCGGCAACTCGATCCTCGTGACCGCAGCTCGTACGTGGTAAAAAACGCTCCGAGGATCGGCGCAAGAGTTGCGTAACCATTTTTGCTCGATTTGTGTTTGCCGCGTGAGAGAATGCGTGAGCACTAACTAATTTTAACTGAATACTCGACCTTATGATATTGTGATAAGGCTTAAGAATTTTCAGTTAAGTTGGGCTGTTATACTACTCTGGATGGCAGCAATCCCTAAATAGTATGAGGAATGCAAAGTTAAGACATTTCGATGACATGTGCTGAAAAAATCAGAATTCAATGCTGGCAGCAAAGATGTATAGCCACTTATAGGTGACCATAGCTGTTACCTGTGTGTAATACAGAGAAAATACATCCAGTTACATACTTACATACAAAAGTTATTATTGCTATAATTTCTTTGTATTACAATTTTTAGCAACGAAAACGAATGTCCGACCTAGATCTGTACTACTAGAATGCCCATGCCAAATTTCATGGTTCTAAAGCATGCCGTTTTAAAATGAGAGCTAAACTACATTTGTATGGGAACGCGAGTTCACGCGAGCGTCCTGGCGACTCTTAACCCTTTACCGCATGAATTAATAAAGAAATTGTTCAAATTTGAACTCTGATACATGCCAATAGAGTTTAAAATAATAACGGCCATATATGGCTTCGTATGCGGTAAAGGGTTAAGTGCTCTTCAATTAATCTAAATGTACAATCTCAATTTAAATATTCCTTCGACATTACAAAATAACGGCAAAAGTGTTTCGCCACCAATAAATTAATTGCGCAGATTAATCACGCGAAATAGAAACGCCACCTTATTCAAAACGACGAATTTGCATAATTTGATGACCGCCATCTACGCGCAGATGCTGCAATTAAACCGCGCAATATATCATTGAACGAAAGTGAATGAGAGCGATAAATTCCTGAGCGAATATGCGCAAGAGCATATGAAACGTAATGTTGCCAGTTTTGATAATATTTTTGTTTTATTTAAATTGACTTTTTGAGGACTTGACTTGCTGGGGTATTTAAAACAACGCATTCAAATATGGTTTCTATAATTTACCAAACTTTTAAGATTGTTACCGATCTAATAAAGAAATTCTTATTGTAGTCATTACAATCGTTAATATATTCTAATCGAGAATATAGCTAAGCTAAGCCAACTAAATCCGTCATTTAAAAGCTGTATGCGAAGTTTACGATTTCTGCCTGCCCACTTCATCAAATACCTTTTGCCGCCTTTATAAGTGCAAACTCCATTCAGAAGCGTTAAGGGACTACGAGAGATTCAAGACTGATGGAGACAAATCACCAAAGCTGCAAAACCAAGTGATCACGATCCCCAGTAATGAGGGGCCACAGAAAAACAAAAGTGACAATTGTTGGTCGAACTTAAATTGCCAAAGCAGGAATCTTCAGAAGCACTTGCAACACTCATAAAGCTGTATGCAAATCCGATAATGGGCGGCACCGGCGCCGCAGACCTTTTTTGGCGCGCTAATTTATATTGCATTAAATCGAATCGTGTGCTAAGATTAACTAAAAATATAACCAAAATAAAATTAGATAATTTTTACTAATCAGCGACATTAAAGAACAGGATATCTTCAGAAGCATTGGCAATGGCAACACTAATAAAGTCGTACCTTAAAGTCGGGTTATTTTGACCCAGCGGAGGGTAACTTTGGCCAATATCAAAATTACCTATCCAACCTAGCCAACATCAACCTCTGATCCGTATGCTGCTATTTTAAAGCAGTTATTAAACCTGGACCGAGTAACTCCCAAAGGTAAGTTACCCTCCGAGGCTAAAGTTACCCTCCGAGGCTAAAGTAACCTGACTTTACGGTATGCAAATCCAGTAATAGGCAGCACCGGCGCCCGCGCACCTTTTTTGGCGCTAATTTATATCGCAATCAATTCGAAGCCGACGGTAATTGCAGCCGGCGTGCTTCATTCACTGTTTATTTACGGAAACACGTACAAATTGGTTAATTGTTGGGGATATTTTATTTGTGGGAGTTTTGCGGCATGACCTAAGTACTAAAGTAGGTACATAATTTGGTCTTAAACATGTCGAAGGACCAGCGAATTCTACCGTTTTCGAAAAAGGGCCTTAGTACATACAACAAACGAATTACAAAATAAAATTAAGTAACATCATGTACTTAACACATTGTTTATACGCACATATATTTTATAAAATCAGGGTAAAATGTATCCTGATAGCTTAATGTGGTGGTGTGGTGGTTATCGTCTGTCAGTTCTGTCACCATAGCCGTCACGTTCTAACAAGTAAGTGCGAAAGTGACGCATGACATGACAGGTGATAAAATGGCAACCATGCTATCCGGCCCGAATTTAATTGTTTTAATGAAATGAAACAGTGTTGGGTAAGTAACACAAATACGAATGAAAACAAACATAAGAAAGGGATTCTTCAGCTACAAAAACACTATGTCCAGACTTTCAAGCACAATAAAGATAAGTTTACTCTAATAAGCGATCAACCGATTGCACCTTATACCTTTCTCACTGCAACTTCATCTACCATAAAGCTTTTCAATCGATAAACGCTTGATAGACTTTCGATATTCTATCACTCTAGCTTATCAAGGAACCGCCGGGACCGTAGCGAATCCTATGGGATTAGGATTGCCTCCAATCATAGAAAACCATGATAGAAAGCTTCCTTATCAAGCGAAACTAAACCTTTTTCTCTACACCATAAACACTGACCCGTCGGCATTTTCGTGGTACACTTGGAATGCGGTTAGGCATAAACATTTCACTGGCGCCTCTGTCATTACTCTTTGACGGGAATTTATAATTACTGTGTTTTCTCATTAGTTTCAAGAAGCTTGGATCAAAGTTCGACATAAATGAAATAAGTTGTGTTTTATTATTAAACTAGCAGTTGCCCGCGGCTTCGCCCGCGTACATTATGATTAATGCAGATTTCTACTCTTGAATAAAAGTTTTTCCCGCGACTTCCTTTGCGTAGAATTAGTAATTGACCCCCCTTTTTGCCCTCTTAGGGAATGACTTCTGGGATAACTATTATGTATCCATCCCCAGAACTCAAACTATCTCTATACCAAATCATCTAAATAGGTTCAGCGGTTATCAATTCTCCATATAAACTTTCAACCCCTTTTTCACCTCTTAAAGGGTCGATTTTCGGGATAAAACTATCCTATGTCGTTTTCCGAGACTCAAACTATCTCTAAAATTATTCTCTATAAAACTTCCAACCCCTTTGCTATGCACCCCCGTAAGCTTTATTTTTCGGGTTAAATACAATTTTGCCCCTTCCCGGGACCCAAACTATCTCCATACCAAGTTTCATCTAAATCGGTTCAACATTTAAAAATGCCCCATACATACTTTTAACCCCCCTTTCACCACTTTAAGTAACGATTTTAGGAAATTTAAAAAAAACATGCAAGTACGGGTCTTACTTGCGCCTCAAAGGTTTCGTACGAACAACTTTTTTATTACATTTTTGAAAAAAGACGCTTTCAGCATGATTTCATGAGAATTAATAGGGCGGCTGAGTGCGAATCGGACACGTACCCCGATTTTTTTTGTCTTAAGTCGGATGTCTAATAAGAGTGCAGTCGCTTGACTGCACTCTTATTAGTTTTCCTGTATTTATACGTAAATAACTATTATATCAGTAATTTTTGCAAATTTTTCTGTCGAACAGTTTCCGATATTGATTAATTTACACCTTTTTTTTAATAACTTCAAAGTTATGTATGTTAAAATTATGCTAATTAGAGATCCTCACATTAAGCCCTTTTGTTTGATACGCCACACAATAAAGTTATCTGTTTTTTGATTTCTCATTTACCTACCCACAAATCCCCCCCCCCCTTAATGTTTAAAATTCATAAATTGGCGTTACATGCCTGCCTTTGGGTCACTGACTTACAAACAAAGTCGCACCATAAGGGTTTCTTTTCTACCATTTTGGTACGAAACCCTAAAAACATCCTTTTCGCTTCCCGGGACTCTCTATACTAAGTTTTATCAAAATCGGTTCAGCTGTTAAAAATTCCCCATCCAAACCTCCAACGCCATTTCATCCCCTTAACCTTAGGGTTAATTTTCGAAATAAAAACTATTTATATGTCCGTTCTCGGGACTTAAATTATCTCTATACAAAGTTTCATCTAAATCGTTCACGTTTAAAAATTCCCCATGCAAACTTGCAACCCCCGTTTCACCCTTAACCTTTAAGGCTGATTTTCGAGGTAAAAACAATTTTATGTTCCTTCTCGGGACTCAAACTATCTGTATGCTAATTAGCATTAAGTTTCATCTAAATCGGTCTAGGTGTTAAAAATTTCCTGATCAAAATTCCAATCCCTTTTTCCTTCAAGGGAAAACAACCCTTAGTCATTTGCAGGGATTCACACTTACTATACAGGGTGGAAAGATAAGTCGGGCCCTGGAGGGAAACTACCTTAAAACGTTGAGATAGCTCAATACACTGAAGGGAGGAAACATTCCTTTATTTTTCCTAAAAAGTAAAACTGTATTTACAGATTTTGTTCTAATTTTCCCTTTTTTCGATACTAAAATTGTATGATTTTTCTTTTTTCATTATTTATGGCTTCTCTTGTGCCGTAAATTTGGTTGGTATTAAGAAGTTTGTATTCTTGTTGGAAATAGGATCATTTGTCATGAATTGTCATAAAAATTGTTTTTGACAAAAATTACAAAAGGAGTAGTTTTTTTGTGAATTGTACATTTTCTCGAAAATTTGTAAATGCAGATATGTCTCTTTTTAAAAATAAAAGAATGTTTCCTTTCAGTTAATTGAGCTATCTCAACGTTTTAAGGTAGTTTCCCTCCAGGACCCGACTTATCTTTCCACCCTGTATACCAAGTTTCGTCTAAATCAGTTCAACGGTTTAAAATTCCCTATAAAAACTTGCAACCCCCGTTTCACCCTTAACTTTTTTACCGTTAAGGGTAGTTTTCGCGAAAAAACTTTTTTTTTTCCTCCCCGGGCCTCAAACTATCTGTATACCAAGTTCCATCTAAATCGGTTCCCTCTTTTCACCCCTTTACGAGTTATTTTAACTATAAAACTTTCGTGAGACTCTACCATATTAAAAATATTTATAACGGGTTACTCACGTAACATGTCGAGCAAAAATCGACAAAAATTACGTGAGTAACCCGTTATAAATATCTTTACGAGTTAATTTTTTCAATGAAAATAACCCTTAGTTGTTTCCCGGGATTCAAACTATCTATTATATCAAGTTTCATTAAATCGGTTCAACGGTTAAAAATTCTCTATACAACCTTCCAATCCCCTTTTCACCCACTTAAGGGCTGATTTTCGGTATAGAAACTACCCTATGTCCTTTCCCGGAGGTAAAATTATTTCTTTAACAAAAATTTCGAAATTAATGCCATTTTCGTACTTAATTAACGTACCAAAATACCATAAATCGACTCCCATATTGATATTTAGTAATTTCAACCCTATCGCACCCCAACAGGGGGATGAAATTTCACGCCCGCCACGTTGTATCATAAAATCATTGGTGTTTTCGTAATCAGCGACCCGATAAACCATAGAAAAGATACCCATGTTGTTTTTCAGACTTTGTCACCCCCATTTCTCCCTTTATGGGGTTGAATTTTCAAAAAACCTGAAACACGTGTTTACATATTTATTGTTAGGAATACTCCTGTGAAGTTTCAAATAAAACAGTCTAACTAATCTTGTTTCCCTATACAAACTTTGGACCCCCATTTCACCCCCTGGGGGATGATATTTTACACCTGCCACGTTGTATAATAAAATGGTTGTTGTTTTCGTAATCAGCGACCCGATAAACCATAGAAACGATACCCATATTGATTTTCAGACTTTTTCACCCCCATTTCCCCCTTTAAGGAGTTGAATTTTCAAAAAACCTGAAACACATGTTTACATATTTATTGTTAGGATTACTCCTGTGAAGTTTCAAATAAAACAGTCTAACTAATCTTGTTTTCCTATACAAACTTTGGACCCCCATTTCACCCCCTGGGGGATGATATTTTACACCTGCCACATTGTATAATAAAATGGTTGTTGTTTTCGTAATCAGCGACCCGATAAACCATAGAAACGATACCCATATTGATTTTCAGACTTTTTCACCCCCATTTCCCCCTTTAAGGAGTTGAATTTTCAAAAAAGCTGAAACACGTGTTCATTCATTTATTGTTACAAATACTCCGGTGAAGTTTCAAATAAAATAGTCTAACTAATCTTGTTTCCCTATACAGACTTTGGACCCCCATTTCACCCCCTGGGGGATGATATTTTACACCTGCCACGTTGTATGATAATATGATTGTTGTTTTCGTAATCAGCGACCCGATAAACCATAGGAACGATACCCATATTGATTTTCAGACTTTTTCACCCCCATTTCCCCCTTTAAGAAGTTAAATTTTCAAAAAAGCTGAAACACGTGTTTACTCATTTATTGTTAGGAATACTCCGGTGAAGTTTCAAATAAAATAGTCTAACAAATCTTGTTTCCCCATACAAACTTTGGACCCCCATTTCACCCCCTTACGGGGTGAATTTTGAAAAATCCTTTCTTAGTGCACCCCTAGACCTTATAAGGGACCTACATGCCAAATTTGGAAACTCTAGACCCAGCGGTTTAGGCTGTGCGTTGATATGTCAGTCAGTCAGTCAGTCAGTCAGTCAGTCAGTTTCTTCTTTTATATATTTAGATTTGTCTCTCGTAGGTATTCCAAAAAAATATTTAAACCATTAGTAATGACACTAATGACGTTTCGCTCACAGAATCACTGCTATAAAGGTGTAATTCTTTAATTTGTTCGTAGATGGCGCCTTATATCGCTAAGTCGCGCTTACAACATTTTCTCGTAAAAGCAATTCAGCGATTCAGCTATTGATTTATCATTTTAAGTTTTTATTGACATGTTAAACTCCAAAACAAACCCCAGAACAATGAAAACGATTTGCACTAACGGTCCTAAGATTATCCCGACGTGCGCCAGCGCCGATCCCGAGACGCGGCGTCTTTGTGGGAGCGCGCGCGCAATCGCAGTAATGGAGGCAGATTGGGCTGGATTCGTATTTAAATCAATGCGGGAATATTAAGTAACGTGTGTGTACTTGTCTTTGGGAGATCGGAGGTTTAAAGATCGCTTCCACACCTTTGTATGGGGGGTAATTTCTGGTTTTCTGTCTCCAAACTTTAAAATGTTGCTAAATGGTTGTTCGATCTGAAACAATCTACCAAAATTTACCAAATTCAACTGAAATTTTAATACAAATTTCTAAGATAGCAAATATTGTGCAATAAAGCTGTCGTTTTAGTATGTAGAAAGATAGATCGACGATGAGACAAACACAGACAGTGTTTTTTTTACCACGTGCATCGTGCATGCAAAGGTGTCAAAAAAGAGCACGGTGCCCGCCTTATGGTGTGGTGGGTGCGGTGTGGGATAATAGACGCTTGCAAATAGTGACTGCAGATTGCAATAACACTTAACAGGTATATATTCCTGCTGAAGATGCCGTCCTAAGTTAAGTATATTTTTATTGATAAAATAAACCAAAAAGTCAAAAAATATCCTAAAAATGTCATTATCCATTCTCATTCATAGCGCAAATACACAACTTAAAGATGTTAACAACATTCATACATCCATCTGCAAACCAATCGAATACCACATAACCTACACAAAGTCAATAACACTACATTTTTTACACACACTTACGACGTTTCAGAAATTATGCGCAAACGCACCTGACATTTGGGCAGCTGTTTGCGCAAGAAGTAATTAAATTGAATGCCGCACCGTATAAAGATAGCATGTGCATTGTAAAATTAGTTGCAGATGAACTATGACCAGAGGCTGCGCCGTAAATATGGACGATAATGGCCTTGATTACGGCAGTTACCATAAATACTTATGCTTCTTTTATACCATACGGTCTTTTGTATCTTATGATATTAAACTTAAGTATTATTTACGTTATAATATTCGTAAAAGAGTTCTCAAAATTTTTCTTGGTGGAGAAGCGAAAAGAGAGGTTTCTGATATTTATTTATTTCTTGTTGATTGAGTTGATTATATTATTTCTGCGTTGGTACAAATAAAGTAGCGTAACTTGTTGGCACTAATTTACTAGTGGGATGCTAGTAGAAAAGAGGGGAAAAAGAGGGGAGGCCTTTGCCCAGCAGTGAGACACTAAATAGGCTAACGAAAAAAGAAAAAAAATGCTAGTAAAAAATTTAAACTCTCGCAGTGTCTAAAGTCTGATTCAATTCTTCAAGATCTGATTAGTCAGATTTTATATACACTGTACACTGAAAGTTATATCACAATATCCATAAACTTCAGTGGCAAGTGTCAGCCTATTCAGGGTGACTCTTGACTTGACCTCTTCAACAGTTCCATTTTCCACAAACTTGAGTGTAAAGTGTCAGCCTATACAGGGTGACTCTTGACCTCTTCAACAGTTTCATTTTCCACAAACTTGAGTGGAAAGTGTCAGCCTGTACAGAGTGACTCTTGACCTCTTCAACAGTTCCATGATTCCTGATTTGGCCGTTTCCCACGCGAGGCAAGGCCGCTCGCCACATTGCAACATCTTCTACACGTCTATTGATAGTTTGCTTGGAGCTATAGGCTTATTAACTATTGTAATTGTTCGTAAAACATGTCGATGTTTATTTTTGCCTTGCTTCAGTTGGAGATATTTATATATGTATGAAATGGGTGTTAAATATATTGAGACGTTTACGTTTTTAAATCCAAAATTGCACGAGATGGTCAATAACAAGAAATTTTAGATTTAAAAAATATGGACTTAACAAACGAAATCAGTATATAGGTAGTTGAATTATCGAGAGCGTGGAATTGCATATGTAGTGGTTGTACCGTGTTGTGCCTCTTTGTGTGCGGATTCAAATATAGAATGCCTGTACACAAACAATACTACTACATATGCAATTCCACGCTCTCGATAATTCATCTATACAATATTATACCTAAGGCCTGTCGCAGGCAAAACTTTGAAGAGGGTCGATAAAATAATATTCCAGTTTATTTTTGTCGTAAATAGAAAAATTAAAAGTCTATATGGCTTTTCAAACTCAAGCATAAAACTGCCATACACGTCAATTTTGTGAATTATTAAAGTGGCATAGAAAAAGAAAACCTATCACGACCTCTTTTACAAAAGAGAGACGAGCTAACTATAGGAGTTCAATCATCAATGTTAGAAGCTTAAAAAGCTACACTGACTCGCGGAGCTGCGCGAGCGCAGGCAATCAGCGTGGGTCAATGCTCGCGAAAATGGAGGAAACTCAAGGGCGAGGCCGTTGCCATTTCATACGCAATACTCTGAGCATTATGAGGCGTGCGTAATATGCACATTATGGCTGAGCCACACATAGGTTGTTCCTCTCTGCGTCCTCGATCGGAGGGGCTTGTGGGAAGCACGCGCTGGGATGCGCTTTAAAGTCAGGAGATGAGCAAGCAATATTGCCATCTTGTTCCACCTTATAACTGCATCCTTTAAATTTGCAGGCAAACCTTGGCGTAATGTATGGATCGGGCATAACATATAGGATTAAATCTGATGAAGATGGCGATTTTGTGATCAATGTGAATATTTTAGAAATACGAACGAAACGTGAAATTTAATGATGTTAAGTCATTGAGAATGTAAATTGTAAGTTAATATGTATATTTAAAATCGTTTGAGTATTGAACTTATAAATTTCTATTGGCGACCTTTTTATTTGATCTCTAGCGCTCAGAAGTCAATTTGTATCACGTGACGCGTCATTCGAATTTTTTTTTGCTCCAACCTCTAGATAGTCTGAGAATCCATTTCATTTCCGGCCTTAGTGATTGCAGCCTATAATGAGCGCATAGTAATGAGCAATGGTAAGCGGCCTCGTTATGGAGATCATCTCTCAGGACAACACACGGGCGAGAATTAAGAACGCACTCGACTTGGGTCAATACAGTGTTAAACTTTTTAATTCCTACATTTTAGGCAATTTTTTTATAAAACGCTTTCTACAAACAAAATATTAGTTACAGGAACTTATTTTAATAGGATTTATTATATTTCCGAAACATGAGAGGTAACATATGGACCACCCAAAACGACATAAAATATAAGTTTGAAAACATTGGAAATATTTTGCTAATTTTTGGCATGTCTAATTCCACCTTAAAGGATGAATATCGAAAAATCCTTCTTGGTGAAGATTAACAGTATTTTTATCACCTACAACATCTGTTTAATACTAAACGCAGCGTCAACAAACAAAACGCTGCACCGTACAATCAAACTCCGTATCTATGCCACCTGCTCAGCTGATCTGTGACCCGGCCGGCATGCCACCGGCGATACCTTTCAGGGACCTTACTTGGTCACGGAGTAAGTGGGACGACGATGGTTGTGGGATTAGGAAATGCGAGATTCTATAGGCAGATAGGATAGTCGATTTCTGGTTTGTCTTTAGTGTATTCTTGTCGAAACATATTGACATATTTAATATTCTAGTAAAAACGGGTGATTGAGACGCTAATTCTAAGGTTTATGGTTTCTTACCTTTGCTTATTTGTGGAGTAAATGGGACGATGATGGTGGCGGGATTTGGAAATGCGAGATTCTATAGCCGGATAGGATAGTTGGATGGCACGTTAAATACAAAGTTGACTCTATTTCCGATATGTCTTTAGGTCCTTTGTTAAAGATTATTTGAATTTGATTAGTCAAACTTCGTATGGATATCCATGGGGATTTAAAAAAAGGGTCCATTTTTGAGAAACGTTTTCCAAATATTCCATACTAAAATTATTAGTCAGTTTTGTGACGGTCCTTACAAACGGTAAGTACCTATTTAAAAATGCGTCACAAAATGCCAAAAATATCTGGGACACTTTTTTTAATCATATCGGTAGTCAATTTTAAATCAAATTTTGTTAGGTTTTGCAGAAAGTTAATAGTACACTTTTTCTGAAAATGCCCATGTGCCACGTGCAGTTTGGCATGTCGAATAGGGGTCCAGGCATGAACAAAAGTGAAGAATGTACTGATTTGTCCGCGTCAGGTCGGAGCTAATGAATTGAGATATTTTTCACCGTCCGCCATCCATCATCCGATTCGCAATTACGTCGGTTCTAAAGACGGATGTGCACTGGTGTTTCAATAGGTTAAATATTTTAGTTTTTCGTACAGGGAAATAGAATGGCCTAAGAGAGGATGATTAAAAAAGGTGACCCCAATCGTTTATCTCCAAAATCTCTGAAAATGCATTTGTAGATTCCTGAAAGCAAGAAATAATCAGCACAGACAAATTGATTGACAATATTAGTGCGTTTGCAATACTAGTTGATGTGTTGAAGTTGAAATTGTTACCCACATCAATCGCAATTTGGTGATTTTGGTCATGCCGATTGGGAAAACTGGTAAACTGTAATTACCATGTAAGCAACATTGATTATATCTACTGTCGTAAAAATGTCGTCAGTTGCAGGTGCAAAAACGTCATTATTCAAACATCCAGCGACAGAATATTTCAGGACACGTGAAGTCCTGAAATATTTTCCGCCATAGAATCAAAATTTACCTACCTTTTTTTGGTCAAAAGCTTATTCAAACCTATGGCGCACTTCATTAAATAATTTCTACCAGCTAGTGAACAACAGGCCTAACTGAGTTGCGCGCGCGCTGACGAGCAAGAAATATGATTAGCGCATTGTTGCGTTATTGTTTATTTACCGGCCCTAACGAGGAGCGATGATCTATAGATCATGCCGGTCGATCATCGTGCAAGCGATTTGGCCGCCTGAGGTATGTAAGAGTTATAGTGGTTGTTTCTAAATTCTAATGTATAGCATAGAAGAAAATTATGCATTAAAACTGTGATTAATTAAATATCTTAAGTGTTCTCAGATAATTTAGGAGAAATTACAAATATTTAAGGAGGTTTTTAGTCGCCAGAGAGCTCTAAAATAATTCTGTGTGTTGATGATGGGACCCTCTTATTGTCTCTTTAGTCGTCAACTCAGTGAGTCTTCTTTTCTAAAGGGTCGGCAACGCATATGTGGCAAATCAGGAGTTGTAGGCGTCAATAGGTTAAGTTATCTGCTTACCATCAGGCCGTATGCCTCATTGCCATTGCTTAAAAATACAAAACTAGGTTGTGTTTTCTCATTTTCCAAACTCCTTCACTCCTATAGCTACGATCCAGCCCTTTTTCCTTTTTTACAATTTCTTTACCTCCGAAACTCCTAACTACGCTCCGGCTGCACTATTACCCTCGCCACAACATTCCCTTCGTCGCATAAAACTTGATGGAAAAGGCAGCGAACCTGTCGGGAGGTCATTCGCGCATGCGTGGAAAGGGAAATCGCCGGCGCAGGTTATGCTTATAACTTGGCTTTCTTAATAAAAAAACTTGTACAAGCTTTTCCTGTCTTTGGAAAGTAAGAACATACACCTGGCTTGGCTATTAACATTATAGTCAAAGTTATATCCTTACGACAGTTTTGAGCTGTTGTAAATGTAACTTAAGACTATTAAAAAGTAAAGCGTTTAGTACCTATATCTAACATATAATAGGGTAAATCGCTAGTAACTGGCCACCTCAAACTAAAAATTAGCTATAAGTATTCACCTACAAACATAATTAATTTTAGTATAACACGGCCAGTTATTGAAGGGTGGTCAGTAATGAAAACCTCATGCTAAAATGAATTCTGTTTGTAGGTGAATAGAGCATATTTTTAGTTTGAGGTGGCCAGTTACTGGACGGTGGCCGGTTAAGGACTGTATCGTTTATTATGGGTACAACTTTACTTAGCCGTTTTTTTTTTGTTTTATATTTTTATTTCAAAATCACACATGTGTTTAATCAGTGCTTTAATAAGGTACTCATTTCATGGGAGCTCGACGTAAAGCATATGGTTTGGACGAAATTGACCCAATCCTCTCGAGTAACAATAACGATTTTGGACAAATACTACAAGCCAATATAAGGTTTGCAAACAAGACAATATCATACAAAAAAAAAATCGTAGTATGTAAACAGCAATTACACATGATTTGTATAGCGAAACATCTGGACATAGTCTAAGCATTTTTTTTCTTTAAAAAAAAAGCTTAGGGTCTGTGCATGGTGGCCTTTTAGGGAATATGGCATGTTACTTACGACAACTCTAACTTTGACATCTAATATAACTATCACGAAGCGTTTCTATCGACCCGCTTTAGCGATGGATCAACGCCATGAATGTCCGTTAGGCTTTGGTTTTTAGCTTATTTTTCTAGCTGTCTCTTTCATTTGGCTTGCATCAGAAATTAAAGGGGTTGCAAAACGTGGGTTGAAAAATCGCATTTTCGTAAAAATAAAAATTCACCGCATTTATTCCGCAGCTGCTCAATTGAACAATCATGAAGGGGACACTTGGATAACATGTTTTGGTAGCTTATTAATCTGTTTTTACTTTAAATCGTACCAAAGAGTCGGTGAAATAGTCTCAAATTCAGCTCGATAGGCTTGTCCAGATTGTATTTGCTATACGGTATTAAAAGCATCATGAAGTCCCTAAAATAAAAAAAATGTCAAACCTTCTTAAATCAGATATTGCTTAAAAATACCCTCAGATCAAACTCTTAGAACATAGTAATACAAAATAATACACATGCTAGCCGTTAGACCAGGTTTAATCTCTACCCATAATTAACGATACAGTCCTTACTGGCTATTTACCCTAATACGTTTATCTGCCTTTCTCATAAAAAAATACTTTAATTTAAAAAAAAGAACAATTTCAGTGTTACATCACTTTATAATTATACAGTTTTTTAGGCTTGTGTTGACATTACCGGTTTCTTTTAATTAAGGTATGACTCAAAGTAGACTCAACAATTTTAATAAACCTTACGAAACTCGAGATTTTCATCGCTTCCTCATGTAACTCCAAAATTATCATGGCCCGGAGCGTTTCGGCAAATTACCCATACAACCCTTATAGGGTCGCCATAAAAATGTATCGGACAAAAAATTCAATCGACGCATACTCAAGACACATAAAATTTAAGTATTTCTTATTAAACACCTTCTGTTTTACAAATTTAATAACTCTCAGTTTCACTTCAAGTTAATGACATTAAATAATCATTATCAACAAGGTACATTCAACTTTTTGTCCTTCATTTAAAGTTCAATATCATTGATAGCGTTTAATTTAATATGTCTTCCCGCCTACTGGCCAGCATTAAAAAGTGCAAATAGCTAAAAGTAAAAGTCCAAACACACTGACTGACGAATACACACTTTTTGTATGTCTTATTACAAAGTCATAAGGTCTATTTCAAGTAATAGTAAAGTATGTGTTCGTGTAGTAATACCGCGACACGGAACGTAGAAGGAATACCAACATGCCAAAAACAAAACAAAATTATCAATGCGTTTAACGATAGCGCTGACATCTAACAGCTAACAAGATATTAGTACGTAGATTTGTTACTTCCGAATTTCGCCATCAGCATTTCTATGTTTGTTTTTCTAATGGACGCCCACGGCGGTAGCTTTGACACTTTCTATTGACTAATTTAGACGTTTTATGTTCAAGTTTAATGCATGAAAGCTTGGGAAAACGCATAAGGAATACATGATAAGATAAGCTCGATAGAAGTCGGTAGGTACTTATATTCCGACAAGAAAATGCTGAAATTAAGAACTGGCAACATTGTAATGTCGTCCCTTTCAAATCAATCTAAGAAAACGGGACGGCACTTCGATGTTGCCACTTTTTTGTCGGAATATAATTCAGAAGGAAGACTGGTAAGATAAATTGTGTGTTCTTTGGTAAGTAATGCAATTGAAAGCATTTAATAGGTTGTTTCCATTAATTTATATAAATTAAGATATAAGTAAGTTAAATAATATGCAATTGCTACATTTTTGAGGTTGTTAAAATGTTTTAATAACTAAGATATCATAGAAATATTACACATTGTTGTGTTGTTGTCTATTTATTGCAGTAAGTAACTGTACCGTTCTTCTATTAATTTAGGTGTATCGTATAAATATTACATACATCCAAATTAATAGAAGAAACGGTACAGTTACTTGCTACAATAAATCCTTTATTTTAATTGAATCTATAATTAAAAACAGTCGGCGTATAAATTATCGGAGCAATAAAATTATTGATTGAATTAGTGTATTTTATATCGATTAGTTCCGGTATTTTGTAACGGTAAACGTTTCAGAAGACTTATCGTTTTAATATCCTTTACGGTTACTATGTGAACAAATGTGAAGTTATTCTATAAATGAGTTTTATTTTAACTTGTACTCTAAAGCACGACTTAAGTCACATTCCTGACTAAATGTATGGGATTTGACATTGACCGTCAGTTTTGTGACCATTGCTACCCGGCCGTTAATGGCACACAGTTAAGTGAAAATGCCCAATTAATAGCCTTAGGGTCTGTTGCACCAAACCGTCTGTTAACGTGAACGTAATCGTTAAAAAATCTTGTATGAAAAGTTTGTCAGTTTTCTATGGGATGACAGCTCCGTCGCCATATTTAACGTCGATGAGTCTGTTAATTGTGCCTGGTGCAACCCACCCTTAGTCCGCAACCTCGCCCGCTCAAAATTAGTTGAAAATTTTATTCGTTTTCCTACCGCATCAATAAATAAAAAAAATTGAACTCTGATACACTATCAATAGAGTTGAAAGTTATAACAGCCATAAATGACTTAGATTAAGAAGATCTAACACATCATTCAATCTATCAAGATTGGAATCTGCATGTTCTGGATCTTTAACCGATCAGAAGAAAAATTCCAAATACTATCATTCGTACTACACATTTCGTTTTTAGTTACATCACAAGAAAATATCACAAAAGGATAATTAAAGAAGGCAGGAGCGAATTTTCACTACATAGTTTGCAAATATTTGTGACGTTTTTAGGTAAATGGTACATCATTGTCGGTTGTCAATAAGGCATTACTGTCTGCCTTTTTTTATCAACAATATAACATCTTATCGCGCTGTCTAGTTTTCAACAAAAGTATTTAAGTAAGCGGATGAGTTGATCAGAGTAGTCGTGATCGTGACACTTTATCTTTTAACCGCAATAAAGAAAATTGGTGAATTTTAACCTCAGATACATTATCATAAGAGTTGAAATTTATATTGGCCATAAATGGCTACGTATGCAGCAGAGGGTTAAGAAAAGTGTCTTCTCTTAACCACCAAGTTATCACTTAGTATCTGCTACTGACTGTTCATAGATTAATAGAAATTCCTTCGTGTTTAGCATACAGGTTTATTATGCAATTACTTAAAAAGAAGCACCAATTATTTATAATTAAAAGCTTAAGAGGCGGAAGATCTGACGCATAAATTATGAATTCTATTTAGATGTAGATTAAACGTCTACGGATCTACAATCTACATCTAAAAGAACTGCATTTAACAACATTTCGTTAAGTTAATGAAGAGAGCTCAAATGCATGTTGTTTAATCGATAGCGTAACTTTGTGTCCGTGTAAAATTACAGGTTACACTATAGTTAGATTCTTATTAGGACCAAATCAGGACATGAATGTTTGACAGACGAATAAAAAATAATGACGGGATACATATTCCCTTCTACACTCTTCTTGACTTAAAGGTTAACTGGAAGGGATCCCTTATAGAGATAAGTTTTCTAACGACCGGTAAAAGCTCTGCAAATTTTTTATACAATACAGTCTACTACACTGAAAGAAAAAAACAACCAGAATTCACATTCGTTCAACCAAACTCTCATTTAAAAAATAGCGCCTACAAGCTCTTTGGTTAAAACTACAAGTTCGATTTTGTTAAGTTTAATTAGTTCATTCTACAAGTTACTTGTCATTTTAGTTTAAGTGTTATTTAAATCAACAACTCGATTATATAAAAGCAACATGGCACATATTGTTTTAAACATATATTTGGCTGATTCAATCCAATATCTTTTAACAAGTTTAACCTTGTTGTTCGTACAAATTCGACTTGTATTATCAATATTGGTGATCGATTCCGTTTACTAAAATACTTTAGTTTCAAACTGATAAACACGCAACAAGTCGAATTTGTTAGACTCACAAAGCAAATTTCTCTCAATACTGCTACTACACAAACTGGATGTATTTCTAAACCTTATTGTTGCTTAAAACAAACTTACTTTACTACAAATCAGGTTATTATGCAATACTTGCCGTGATTCTGTGTTCTTTTCTTACTTACGTAGCTTATAGGTAGACTCATGAGATTTGGCTTTCCAAAACAGTTTTAAGGGATACCTGAAACAAGAAATTTTTGGTTAATTATGGCATTCGTGGCATTATAAAACATTGTTATGAGTATGTTAATAGTAACATAGTCTTTCCTGGGATCATAAAAGGCAACAGCCACAGACTTAGTTTGATCGAAAGCATCATCAACAAATTAATCGATGTGGATACTCACAAACAACACTTGACAAACTTGGCCGATCTTGATAACTACTAGTATTTTGGTTTTAAGCTAACATGGTCATTAGCATTACAAAAACTATTTAAAACGGGACATTTACCATTTGAGAAAAAAGCGAACTCGAAAGAGGGTAGATCGCTATGGTGTGTGGGTATAGACCACAACTGGCACTCGCAGCAACGTCAGTTATTCGCTATGTGCGAAGTGCATGGTGGGGGTAACGAGAACGATCGCAGTGCTCAATGTGACAAGAAATGAAACTGCAAATCCCCTGTCTGCTGTCAAAATAGTGAATCAGCCGTTACATTTCATAAAAAAGGAAAAAAAAGAGATTGACCACCTGCCCAAGAGATAGCGCCACAATCATGCACACAGCGAATAACGGCGCATGCAACTGTGCCGAAATATCGGAAGCTCACAATAACAAACTCACATGGTAAATATCCCGTTTTTAATAGTTTTAGTAATACTAGTATTTCGGTAACATCGTCCAATGAATCCATACATTCATCACCAAATCTTGCAAGCTTGTGATCATTACACAAGATCATCTCACTCAACTACCCTTTGTCTAAAACCCAACTCTAAGGTAAAATCCACAATTCCACGGACTGATTTGACAGCTCCTGGCATACAAAGCGATTGTCAAATGTATGAAAAGAGCTGTCAAATCAGTCCGCGGATTTATGAATTCTACCTTAAAATCTCGTAAAAACCTCCTGACAAGTAAGGAGTCTCCAACAACCTAACTTTGGCTGCGAGCTGTACACTGCGCTCTTAGTAACACATTAAGCTATAATTTCGCCGTGGGTTGTTTAACATATTATCTAGCAGGATTATTGGAAAGCAATAAATAATAATGAAGCGGACGGGTTGCGTGACGCACGCCACTGCGCGGGCGCGGGCTCGGCTCCAAGGGCCGCGGGCGCACGGGATCAAAGCAGGCCTGTGATGATTTAATGTTCTAGGCTTTTGACGTGTTGCAGTGCAGCGTCAAATTGTATTGAAAATTAGAAACATTTTTATATTAATCCATCTCCTTGCTGTTAAGGCTACAGCGAGCATTTACCGCTGAGCGCTCGTGCGCTCTTAAGTGATTGACACAGCCAATTTTTGTAGCGATCTTCTCCCATCCTCTCGAGGTGGCCGAGCCAGCGGTGACGATGTGTTTTAGTCTCACCAATTACATTAGGTTCGGCCACCAGTTCTTGGATTTCGGTATTTTTGCGGACCCTCAAACTACCATCGTCTGCTTTAATGGGTCCCAGAATCTTTCTTAACACCTCGCCGCTCGCTTTTCCTTAGCTCGGTGCCGGTGAAACCTGGCGTGAAATAGCGCAGGACCGAGCAAATTGGCGTGCTCTTGTGTCGGAGGCCAAGACTCATTTTGGGTCGTTGCACCAAATAAGTAAGTAAGTAAGTAATTTTTGTAGTTATAATGATAAACGCGCTGCAAGTCCTTCCGACCCAACGTTTTTACAATGTAATTACATACGTAGATGCGAAGCTTTGTCAAGCGGACATAGACCACCGCACCAACGTACCGATCTAAACTAGGTTGTTCACGAGCCGTCTACAATTTATTGGACTTATGGCTAAGAAATTAGTCAATAATTAGGTACCAGAAAAGCCGAAGGAATTGAATCAATTTCAGAAGTGACCTTATCACACGAGAAAGAAGTACTTACCAGGATCTTCAGGAATTAGAGTTGTCATGCTAAACTTTGCAGTTGTAAATCGTAAATGACGACAAATAAACTGGCGTATCGTGGACGTTATCGGGGTAACAAAGCAGATATCGCTTATTACCACGCGATACGTAGAAAAATACCAACTATGATAAACCTGCTGGGCTGCAAGACCATGTGGTTATGATCCTCAGGGATGATGGACCGACTAAAGACGAAGAAACAGTGGACTTTTGAAATATCGGGTTAAAATGGAGACGCAGCCCGCCGTCTGCGCATGTCTGCGAGGTAAATCACTGGTTCGACCACTGTGGACCGCACGACCGACCGTATGCACAAAGAAAACAATTAACTACACTCTACAACTGAAATACAAGACAACACAGATTTTACCGCGTTTGAGCGATGGCTTGATGACATCTTGATGGTTAAACTCAAGAATTAGGTAAATAACGACGGCAAAAAAATATAGGGAAACTTATTTGAAGGACTCCTTCGTCCGTTCCAGTCCTTAGTTTTAAGTTTCACCTTTGCTGGGAGGGGACAATCATCCTGTCAATGATACGACGAGTCAAATTTTGAAAGTGGGATCGGTGACGTCACGCCGTACGTCAGGCGTAATTTTGAGAGATTCTAGAAATAAATCTAATCTTTCTGTACGTACAGTCGACAAAAAATGTGGTTTACCACCCTACGGTTGAGGTTCGTTTGAACGTCATGAGACAACAAGGTCGTGCATGTTTTAAACTCCGTTAGAAAAGTCAACCTTAGCGATCGTTAGATCTCGCAGAAACTTTTGTCAAAACTGGTAGACCACTTTCTTGGTCGACTGGAAAGGACCACTTTCTTGGTCAGCACGTCAGTTACCTACGTAATCAAAATGCGAGGGTGGACCCCTATAACATAAAAAATTATAATTTCAATAACATAAAATATTACATTTCCGTATTTAAGTATTTGCTATTTGAAAACTGCTCATTATTCTTATGATTGCAGAGAAGCGTTAGAGAAATGCAAACTTGATTTTATGCCAAGCTAGTGATTAAAGCAATAAAACTATCTTTTAACATGTACTTCTAATATTTTAATTATAAAAACACATTAAAAAGCATTTAAAATCAGACGGCGAGCCTTATATGAAAATAATTGACTGAAATTAAATCCACGTAAAGTTAAATTACACAGCTTAGATTAAGAAATAAATTCTACTATATCAAGGGTAAATTAAGTTTAAGTATTAATTAAATTTTAAATAAATCAAAACATTAAAAAGCCTCGAATTATTTTACTTTTTAACGTCCATATCAATAGGTGGTCTACAAACTCGTTTATTCTTAGCTCGGATAAATCGTGTCTAATATAAAATTCTATTATTGAAACGTACCATTTCATTGAGGTAATACCAGGACTACCAACTTTTATGACTGTTTAATTACAGGACTCGACTATGCCATCAAACCTTAACTTGTTTCCCAAAGGCACAATTTGCGATTTTATAGTCAAAGAGTTCGAGTTCAATATGCATTGGCATGAAAGTTTGTGAGTTTTCTCTGTAAATTGTTTCATCATTGATCAACTAGTACAGCGTTAGGGTTTATGCGGTGCGCGAGCGAGATAGCGCTCTGCATGTGTATAGCGCTGTTACGCTTGCACACCGTCGCCGCACGCGGTTGCGGCGCCCGTGTGATGAACGCCTTAGGTTTATGGTAGCAACTTGGTGTTACTCTTAATGAACTCAGTTTCTAGTTTTATTAGGGCTGTATTCAGGTTATAATTATAGGTTTCGGGAATAGACAGCGCTTGAGGCATATACATTCAATTAAAGAAACAAGTCTTCAAATCGTAAAAACGGTTCGAGACAATAATAAGAACGGTCTTATCCCGTGTTAAATAACGCATAAAAAGGGTTACGTTCTTAGGAAATAAACGATAAAAGCCGCCGTGAGCCGTGGGGTGCCCGGCCTTAGAATTGTCCCCCACCATATCGTCCCGTGGTTGCAGTAGGAGCCTGCTAAGGGAATATACCGGGAGATGGGCAGCAGCATCTTCCGAAAGCCTAAACAACAATTTAAAAAAAACTGAGCTCGTCAACCCGCCTGCCAAGCGTGACGCGTATGGCAAACTCCCCCTAAAGGGGAGGCCTATGTTCGGCAGTGGACGTCTTATGGCTGAGATGATGATGAAACGATAAAACCCTCATTGCGCTTAATCCCTTATATATAGTAGATTTACGCTGATTTGATATCCAAAAACTTGCAACGAGAAAACCTGTATGTATGTAAATTGTAATGACTCCTCTACATGATGGGCCATCATAGGGACGCAGCTATTCGTTAGAGAGAGCTAACGATATTGCGATCTCGTTCTGTCGTATAGCTGCGTCCCTATGATGGCCCATCATATAGAGCAGCCATAAGGGCTACACGCACTCAACTCACTATTTAAAAATTGCAGATTTTACTACCTGCATACTATTTTAGCGTGTCTCTCTCGAGATTAGCAGATAGCCGTGGAGAAATGAAATTAGTATAAAAATAAATGGATTCCTTGACAATTACAGTAAAACTAGCTAAAGACAATTTTGTAGGAACCCAGTCAAAACGCGACTTAAGCGGGAAAGCGTTTTATGCTGGACTGTCCTAGAGAATGAAACCTCAATTTACAAGGACTAACATAAAATGGCGTATTAAGCGCGAATTTATTTTAAACGTGAAACGTGAGTCATCATCTCATCATCTCAGCCATAAGACGTCCACTGCTGAACATAGGCCTCCCCTTTAGGGGGGGTTTGCCATACGCGCCACGCATGGCAGGCGGGTTGGCCCGCGCATTTTTATTTGTTTATTGGTTGTTTAGGCTTTCGGAAGATGCTGCTGCCCATCTCCCGGTATATTCCCTTAGCAGACTACTACTGCAACCACGGGACGATATGGTGGGGGACACAATTCTAAGGCCGGGCACCCCACGGCTCACTCTACAAAACAATCAATTCACTTAACTCAGGAGGACCCAATCTCAGGCTATCTAGCGAGTAAAAGTGCTAACATACCACAGGATGGCATCAGGGCGGGGCGGAGAAAGTCCGCCTGAGGGTTCTGCCAAGGCCGGCGCCTTCGCTAACCGGCGCTCGTTTGCGTTTTTCAAAATGGAATTCTAAGTAGATGGAAATGATGGAATGTAAATAAAGTTTCTTAGTTTTTATCAACCGACTTCAAGATTTCGAACTGAGGTTATCAATTCGTCGGGATCTTTGTTTTTTTGGGACCCTGGAGAAATCGAAGGAACTCTTCAACTATTATAGGCACGCCTCTAGTGATATCACTATTTTTTACAGCAACTCGGCCACTTCCTCTTGGAAAAGCGGATCCTAAGTGAAGTTGGTTCTTTTTTTGTTTAAAACTACCTATTACTATTTTTTTCGTAGGTCTTTAGTTTATACTTCAACTTTATGTTTTTTGGTTTATTTATTATTAGTCAGATCTTGGCAGGGTTCCTACAAAACCCTAGTTTAATTGTATTTGTACATTACATATACAGGGATGAATGGTGTTATGTATAACATAAACCGTAACAGGATAAAATAAACTTAACAGTAATTTTATAAAATATCTAGAGACTACCTAGGTTTTGAAAGACAGAATGTAGGAAAAATTCACGGCCCCCAGGCCCCCAACAAGGTAAACATAGATTTGGTCAAGATCACGCGAATAACCCCAGTACAGTACATATATTTAGATAAGGTACACAAGCGGTCTTTCTGCGCTGGCCTCATATTAATTAATATCTCTAAATGGCCTTGTCTTATAATAAAATTGATCATTACCATATCAACTTTTTCACCAGGTCGCTGTTACTGTTCTACCTGAACTGACTTTCGCGTAGGATAGCGGTTGCATTGCAAATCAGCGCGCACGCCGCGACAGCCCTAATCGCGCCGCTCCGCTGAATGCGCGCGCGCACCGGCATAAATCAACAGACGCTAGGGTTGCCTCACTTTCAGTCGTCAAACGAAATAGACGATAAACCTTACTGGTTGACACCATTTAGTTTAGACTCTGTCTTTGGGACATGGTTGTTTACATTTTGGTTTTGCTTGTGCTGCAAGTGCTGCAACTCTTCTTTATGTATTTTTTATCATGTGTTTTATGTAGGTAGCCCATTGGCCATTTATGGTAATACGTTATTGCTAAATCCAGGGATCCTTAGAGTAGAGGGAGTAATGGGCATCATAGTAAACTTTTCCCTTATCGATCATTGCTCGAATTATGTTTTTCACCCAAATTATCAAAATATATTTTTAACTGCCAAACTTCGAAAAACTTATCGTGGCAACCCTATTTAACAACAACAATTCATACACAGCTGCACCTATTCCGAGAGCAAAACATCTCGAAACTCATTTGAAACTGCAGTTAGACTTCAGGCATCGTACAATTCAATATCTTTAGTCCCTGATATTGCAAATTCCTGACAAATACATTTTACGTATCTTTAGGGCAAAAAAGAAAAGTCTAATTACTTAGACGAGTAGACTTTATCATCGACCCTGGCGTCACTTTCCATCAGCGTTAGTCTAAGAAAGGAAAGCCGTTGGGGATCGTGTTCTACATACAGACAGACGCCTCTGCTACTAAGCAGTTTAATTGTATGTTGTTTATTTTCACCCAGGGATAAGGGCAGGCCAGCCAAGGGTGCTAAGGCAGAAGGCGCTGGTTCAATTCTCAGGCATCGGAGGCCTTGGTCACTTTTTCAATGTATAGTTTATTTGCAGTTATTGTCAGAATAAGCGTTGTTTGATTTAGAGAAATAGAAAGGCGTGGTGCAACTGTTTTCACTAGAAAATTTACGAAGCATAGACTAACTATATTTGGACGAAACGAAAGTAGGAAGGATTGCAGTTTCATTATCTTAAGTCAGTGGCATAGTAGCGGGGCAAAGCTACGGCTGCGTATTGCACATTTCAGGTATAATATAGCATATCTTATTATCTTAGGAACTACAACAAGTAGTAAAATAGAAGAGCTAATTAATTATGCCCAGTTGAGAGACAATCCAAACTATAAACTTTTAAATGGCAATAGTTATAAGAATCTTCGTGTTATATATGTAATCGCGGTAAACAATAAACAGAATTTGACCACCATTTGGACAAAAGTGCAAATCCTATACCCAGTTGGTCAACACTTTGCCGGCAAAATAAATAAACCAACCTTTATACAGCCAAAGCCGCTTGAAATGGCTAAAGACGCCTCCTGTTACCGCGCTAATTAGCATCTTTAGCCACTAGTGACCTAAACGGAACAATGGCGGCCATAATGATTCCGGGGGCCATTTTCACTTGTTTTATTGACGACCATATGGAGGCTTTTGTGAAAGTGGCGATGTCTTCGGCAATATTCTCTAATGTTGTAATTCCAGTAGCATATGATGAATTTTGTTTAGAAATAGATAAGTAGGTACAACCCAACTAGAAAATGATGTCGTATAAAAGTCACCAGCACGTTTATACGACTAAAATTTAGTGCATAAACGTGCTGGTGACTTTTATACGACATCATTTGCTAGTTGGGAAGGATGCCAGCTATTTCACGAATCACAAGATAAACGATAAATATCTAGAAATGCTTATTAAAAGCACTAAGCATGGAAACACTGTAGGTTGTATGTTTAAAATAGTTTATTATGATGTACAGATAAATAAATCATTAAATTCTTGTTACAAAACATGGCTACATTCAATTCTTGTGTTATACGCCGAAGTGACATTGACATCAAGAGGTCAACCCAACTGTCACCTGACTCACCTGTCAAAATTAAAGACGTTTAATGAACGTTCGTAAATCCGTAATCATCATCATCGTCCTGGATATGTAACATTATCAAAGTCTAGTAAGTCATAGATATAGTCTTATTAACTAAATATTTTATAGAAGGCTTTGCTTGTCCGTTCGAACTTCAAAACCTGAAACTGCCTGTTAACATTTTAAACTGCAGATTAGATTTGCAATTCTAATCGAAGCTACATTTGGAATGAAAATTGCACTCAATTCTTATTTAAAGCTAGGTACAGTCGACGTCAAAGATATGTTTACATTTCTGCACCTTATTACAAAGGAATACGATTCAAAAGTGTAAACATATTTTTGACGTGGACTACGTGTCTGTGCATTGGATGGTTCAACTTTGTTGCAAATGTAAGCAACTTTGTAAAATCTTTGCATACGAAACACCTAGATGTCAGCTATAGGGCGTTCGGAAATATCTTACACTCAAGGTTCGACGGCCGTGCCACAGTATAATTATGTATGAAATGAATACTTAGACGTTCAGAATGTGTGGTGAAGGTTTGCGTTGTTTAAAGAATGAGTTCTAAGCATGGTAGCGAGATGCCAATAAAAAGGGCGCGAAAAACTTTAGCAATTAAAAAAATCCTTACGTACGTGTTTGCGCAGTACGCAGCGGGCTAAATGCGAAACATATGTAAATCCAAACGGCGAAGGCGGAGATGATATTCATTGGGTTTTAAGAGAGTGCGGAGACGGCACATCTGTACACACTTCAATGTGTGCGTAAGTTCTTAGCGCTCTGTCATTCATTATTTTTCAAGTTTCCGCTTTTTTTAAAAGAAGATTGACAATAAACCATAGATATACCACCCATAGATCTGACACAGAACTAATAATACCAAGATAGAACGGGATGGTCTTATTACACTTTCAATAGATACGGCAGAGAGGTGCTATTATCGTTGGTCCTTGTCATAGTTTCTATTACCCTCCACGCGTTACTTCTAGCAGTGGAGGGTAACAAACAGATATAATGCGCGATTTCTTCAAGAATTTCTGTGATTGCTACGAGAAAAGCTGTTAGTTTTTCTAGAAAGTTGTGTCGGCTAAGGAAAAGATAGGTAAATTGTTCTGTTTTATGCTGTAGAAGTGATTATGGGCATCTATATATCTATCCCATACGGGGGTACACGTGTGCGGTCTCTAGTTAATGCTTGCTTTGAGCAATAAACCAATCTTTTGAATTTTTTATCGACGTGCTGCCAACCTGACATATAACCTACTAGTCTCCTACCAATCGGCCGCGGCCCGTTTCCGCGGGGTGAGGTAATTCCAATCGAGGCGGGGCGTAGCGTGGCCGTTCTGCATGAAATACTTTTATTCATTCCGTGACAATAATCCGAGCGTTTCTTTCATGTAATCGTTTATATCCGTCTCGGACTCCCGAAAATGCTTAACTCCAAAGTAAAAAAATAATAATTTCTATTTCCACGGACATTAATGAGACTTCCAAGTACCACATGACACCTTCCATAGTTTCATGGTTATGTAAACTTACCACAGACAACATACTGTCTCCACAAACCGCGCTGCGCCCACGCAAGCCTACGCGCAGATTAAACCCAGCATGAATGAATGGGTTATGGTAATTCGCGAACTGGGTCAGTATCGGAACAGATGCAGTGATGGCATAGGCATTGTTACCCACGCCTGATTGTTCATTAATACGTTAATTCACTAATTAATGAAGCTGTATTACATGATGCATTCAAATACTTCACTGGTGAATAGATTGAATCGACTGCGAGCGAAGTCTCAGTTAAAATGAGTTGAGAGTTATAGTCTGGCAAACCAAAAACGCAGTAACAGTCAGAGTAACATGCTATACCCATCCCTTTTTTAGTAGTGAGAGTACTAGCATTAGAAAAAGACAGTATGATTCTCCCTGTCTATGCTTGAAGTGGAACAAACTCTGGCCAAACTACAGTTAAAATCAGGTGCGATGTGAGTTTTAGTTTGGAACGAAGTTCCTTATCGGACGGTTGGCGGATGGGGGCCAGGCGAAAAACAGTGTCAGATTTGACCGTCACGAAACTCCGTCACAACAGAGGGCCTACCGCGAAGTTCGAAAATCGACAAAACGATGGTCCCGTCTCTATCGCTCTTGCGTATACGAAAGAAAGTGATGCAAATAGACGATTCGATGAACGAAGTGCTTCGCGGTTATAGGCCTGAACCCATACGATTGCGAAATATGTAATGAGGGATCATCCATTAATTACGTCACACCAATTTCATGATTTTTTTACCCCCCCCTCCCCCCTTGTCACATTTCGTCACAATTAACTGCACCCTCCCCCCTTAGTGTGACGTCACATTTAGATTTTTAGTTTAAGAAGGTAAAAATGACAACATTTGAAACTAACTTTTTATTAGGATTGCCAGCAAAATAGTAACATATATATAGGGAACGAAAGTATTCAAACAAATCCGAGTATTCCGAGTATGTAGAAAATTAGTTTAGTACAATGTTTGTTAACAATTGTTTTTTTTTTAACTTAGATTTTGTAAAAAAATTGTATGTGAGGATTGTCAGGTCACAAACATGGAACTCCTCCCTTCCCCCTGTCACGATATGTCACATTTTGTGGACCCCCTCCCTCCCCTTTGAGGTGTGATGTAATTAATGGATGATCCCTGAAAATGGTTTCTGCGTTCCAAACGAGTGTTACAATACTCATGTTTTTTTAGAGTTATAGTTTAAGCGTAGAAAAGTAGACAGTATCATTCTCACGTGAGAAACTTCCTGGACAAAGTAGTGGTAACTATTAAAAATAATACTAGCTGGCAACATACGTCGGTATTTAAAAAGTATCGTTCGGTATTGAAAATCAAATTCCAAACAAAGAACGCGCGTGAATTCCCGGCACGCACGCGCGACATTCAATTGTCTAATTATGAAAAGAAAGCGATACTTCGCACGGACACAATTGAATATAAACCTTAGCCTGTCTAGGTAAGGATGAGTTTGAATAGCAGCCAGTTTGCCCTCAGGAGTAGCGTGATGTACGCCAGTAATGTTGGGCCCGTGCGATTAGATTATCGACAATAAGTATTTAGCGAAAGTGGATGTCGACGAGAGCGAATTCGCTGGACTGGACGGAACTGTCGATCGCTTGCTCCAGGCGCTGTCATTCCAATCGTTGAGTCCAAGAGTCAGAAAAACCAGTATCGAAGCACTCAACTATCACGCTAGGTTGTTAAGAGTCTCCAGGTCAGGTAACATTAGTTGAACATCTCTCGCATACTCTTGCACAAACAGAAGACATAGACGGCCATGTATGAGAATGCCTTCGACTTACCTACCTGACCTTGAGCTCTTTATAAACTATGCGTAAACAAAGATCGCAATATACTGGTCTGTATCAGGCCTTAGCCTCGTGGGTACCTAATATCATCCATACATACATCGTGGAAAAATGTAAGTAATACGTCGGCTGATCAAAGAGAGTTGCTAGTAAGAATGGAAATTTGCTGTTAAAGTGAGCTGAAAAAGTATCCGCTACACGTCGTCAACGTCGTGTGCTAAAAAATTCATTTTTCTATGACTAACATGACACTTTTCTATGTCTTTAAATGACTGACATGTAAATTCAAAGCATACTTATACTTTATGAACGTTGTCATAAGATGACTCAAAAGTCGATTCTTAGGGATATAATGGGTCTGTTACCGAGGCGGGCCCCGCACCGGCGCCGCCCGCCGTTGTAGACGAGGCGGGCGCCGATGCAATCCGCCAGGAGATTGAAGACAATTGTATAGAGGCAGCAGGTCATTCGTCGAACTCAATGCTTACTGGCTTGCCTAGCACTCGTAGAAAAACTATTGTGTGCAACGGTACATAATTAGGTCTTAAAATTCTCAGGTCGGTTTTTACAAAATTCGGCTTCGCCTCATTTTGTAACTTCGATCCTCGAATCTTAAGAACCCTTATTATGTAACTGTTGCACAAAATACTATTAGATATAAATGTTTTTATCTACTTCATTATTAATTTCTGATAAAAGCATACCTATACAACATCAGAAAGGTGATGATGATGTCATCAGAAGTAAAGTATTTACAAAATGTATGCCATTAAGGCATCACCAAACTGACGAACACTGGGGAACTTTTTTTACAAGAAAACGCTAAACCAAGAGTGTATTTTTTTCTGAAACAACCCATGGATATTTTCATCCCACTGACCCATTGCAAGGTGAGGACTGTATTTTAATTTAACCGGATGGCCGAGTGGCATACAGGATTTTAAAAAAACACTCGGAATTTGACACAACAATACCTATCATTAACCAAACCAAAAAGAAAAATCCCAGCGACAACGTAAACGCACCCTCATTAAGAGTGACCTTAACCGAACCAAAAACGACTTAAAATAAGAACATAGGATATCAACGGCCGCACGTGACTTACTTTACAAAGTAAAGGATCAAAGAAACCCTTAATTATACATCGATTTTAATTAAGATTAGCGTCTAACGTATATTTAAAAATGTAACCTTGAAAAGCCAGAAATCCCCAAAAAGGACTTTGAATTTTAAGACCGACTCATTACTTACGCGATAACATGTACCAATTAAGATTAGGACTCATTTAAGACTGTATTTAAGACCGTTTGAATTTCACCGAAGTGCGAGATGTTGGTGTAGTGAGATCGATCTGAAGATCATATTTCTTCATCTTTATCGCTCTTACTTTTTGTGTAAGAACCCTAACTTCGATATTCGAAGTTCAGAGTGGGCCTACAGGTCATAAAGAAGAGCCAATCTTATGGAGATTAAAAGTCCGCACCGGCAATCGTTATTTAATTAGTTTTTATTTTTATTTTATCATTGTGTCATGTTCCGTGACATCACTCACGTGTGGCCCCGGCCGAAGACCAGCGCTGCCCTCACAGGCCACACAGATAGAAAAAATCTCTTCAACCAAAGAAACCTATTTGAATCAAGAGATATCCAGTTTCCCATATAAGGAAAAAATAAAATTCTTTATTTTAAGATATAAAATGTTTCAAAGTTTATTACTTAACCTAATAAATTAAATACTTTATCCGAGATATAAAAATCTTCTGCTTAAAATAGCTTAATATTCTCACGAAGAGCGTTTGAATTTTGTTTTTGTATTGTATTTTTTTTAAATTGAACTTTATGTGTCTTAGTGCGATACATAAAGAAATTAAGCCAAGAAACTTTGTTTCTTGGATGAAGACTCATAGTTTAAATTGAGAATTGAATTTCTCCACGGAAACAAGAAAACGCATTAGTTCAAGAGCATGTGTTACTTGATGTAAAATTTGATATTTTCACACCAAGATCTAAAATTTCTTGGCGTATGAAATCGATTACTTGAAACAAACAATAACATTTTCTAAGGCGGTTATCACACTGGCGCGGATCCGCATGCGGCACCGGTGCGCGAGCGAGATAGCGCTCTGCATGTGTATAGCGCTATCTCGCTTGCACACCGGCGCCGCATGCGGATCCGTCGTCAGTGTGATAATCGCCTTAGTGTCTCAGTGCACTACTTAAAAAGCTAGTAGCAGAAACTGTGTTTCTCGGGACTAATCCCAAGAAAGGAAGTTTAACTAAAAGTAGATAATACAAATATAAATTATGATTATTTATATACTCACAATTTATAATCGTATTAACTAGAGCTGAGATTACTATTGTGAATCTCAAATAAGCCTGGGTAAAGCGCCGAGGGTCATGAAGTTACGTCGAACAGATGTTCGCGTGTTCTAACCTACACACAGAGACATCTATTGATGCGCAGGGTAACTAACGTCCAAAACTTGAATGTTTCAAAGCAAAAATTATGTGCTTCTTCTTTGGAATAGCTGTGGCTCTTGATTGTAGGTTGAAAACATCAAAGCAAAAATTAATCTCTCTTGCCTAAAAACTTAAAAATCTCAAATCAAACTTTTAGCGCTACTTCTTTGAATTAGCTTTGGCTCTTAGCTGTAGATTGAAAACATCAAACCAAGAACTAATCGCTTTTGACGTAAACACATAAAACTCTTAAAGGAAAATTTTGGTGCTTTTTTGCCGTAAATAATTATTATCTTAACTCAAATCATTACTATTCGCTATAAAAATGGGTAAAGCTAAAGCTGAATAATTATAATTCTTCTTTTAAAAATCATGATATTTTTAACTCAAGTCATGTTTATTGGTCTAAGGTATTTATTACTCTCTTTAAGAAACCGCGTGCAAGAGAGTTTTGCGTTTTGAATTAAGATATTATTTCTATCTGTGCAGCATCATGCTGAGTCGGGACCATTTCGTGGCAACTATATTCATGCCTTAATTATAAGTAGTACTATCCTTAGACTAAGTATTTGTTTACATGTTGTTGTCACAAATAAATGTTTTCTATTTCTATTTCTATTTTCTATTTCAATCCGAAGGATGGGGGTTCGAATCCCGTGATGTTCAAGAGTTCTTCACTGTTAATTTTATCATTTTAATGGCCATCTGCTTCCAATTTGTGAGATTAAAAGCGTCGGTGAAAATTAAAATGCAGAGTAAATACTAAATTCTTCATTTCGATTGTAAATTTAATTCGTAGATATGTAATGTAATAGACTACATGATTTGGGTTCAAGGACTGTGAATCCATTTTACGATGCAACGACTTAGTTTGCAACAAACTCGTATGTTTTCGTTTTTAAATTAATATAATAATCCTTGAATAAATTAGCTTATTCACAAATATGATTATAAGCGATTTCCGTCACAAGTTACAATCAACAAATTCATAGAACCACAGTTTTAGTACTTTAAATTATTGTAAGTCATACTCAACTCCCTTATAAATAGTAATTACTAATGCCTACCTATGTTTAACCGTTTCATATTATAAAATTTTGTAAGTAACTTAATATTATAAAATGTTTGTTATGTTGAATCTTTATCATCACAATCAATTATTTAAGAGCTGGGCTCTTGTCAGTGGTGAATCTTTATTGGTAAGCAGAATCATTTAACTGCTGCACAAAACATAATTTTAGACGAAAGTAAGATATTAAAAAACGAAATGTGCCCATCAGAACCAGAGCAAGATTTTTCAATACTGAAAAAATAGTGTAAATAATACACACTTTTTAGTAACATGTATTTAAAAGTCATATTCTTTGAATAGTAATGTGATACAGGAAGTGCATTCAATGTAAAAACAAACAATGCTTGTTTCACAAACGAATGTGAACCAAATCTAGACGCTAAGGACATTCCTGATGAAAATAATTAAAGTGCTTTTGTTGAACGACCTTAATTTAAAAATGGTGATTAGTAAGAGACGTGAGAAAACGATACAAATGGTACAATACACGTTTAATTAAACAGGGAAACAGAGACCAAGGTTTGATCCCAGACAAGATTTTGGTGATACTATAACAATATTAACAATTATAACAGTATAGTACGTAGACGTACTACAACGTACAAGTATTCTTGCATCAAAGAAATATGAGCTTATAGAAGAACAACCCATGCATGATGATCCTATTGTCAATGAACTTACGATCATGGAATCCGAAAACTTTTTGGGAGCGATTTTATATCGAGACGGACATAATAATAAAGAATATTTACCAAACGATTTTGGAGACAAAAGACAATCATCAAATCATCAAGTTTTCTCAGAAAAGACAAAACAGATAGAAGACAATCAAATATTTCAAACCCGTTTCAAAACAAAAGTTCAACTGCAAACAGATGTTCGAAATTCAAATTTACGATGCAACTTCCCTCACCTTGGCGGAGGCTACCAATTTAGGAGGTAAAACAAACGAAGACCAATCAGAACTCGACTACAACCTGTCACAGACTCTAACTGGAGCAAGGTGAGGCGTTAATTATAGATCCATATTGATTCGTGATTTACCATCATCCATCTACAGTTACCACGAACTTTAAGCGCCAAGAAATAAAGCTCAAATTAGTCTCAACAAGAGCTAAAGGTATTTGGCAAATCACGCGTGGGACACTAAGGTTGTACTGCAATTCATTTCGAATAGATTCGAATTCTGAGAGGGAAAAAATATTAATGAATACGCCCTGAATAACTTTTCATAATCAAATGCAATGTACAATTATGGCCGTACTAAATTGTACGATATGAATTATTACGACATATCTTACCAGTTTTTTCGTTTGCAGTCTCAAATGAAATGATAAGTGGAATTATCAAAGGTAGTTATTAAATTCAGAAAACCGACCATTAATACGATAAGGACAATTGGCACGCAGCTGCAGATCAACAATCGAATGAGCATTTGTACTTGTAATAACAGCCTTTGAATGTTTGCCAAAAATCGATTCCTAGGCGTTTTTTTGCGAATGCTCGATAATGAATACAATCGGTCGTATGTAAATTGCTCAGAGGATTTATTCGAATTGAAAACCGTCTTTGTGTATGAGAAGTACTTACCTCGTACGGGTATTTGTAATGTGGGATCTTTATGTTCGAATTTGAATGAGATTGAAGTTCAAATCTTTGAAATTGGAACTACCGAGTATTTTTTTTTCTTTTTGTTGCTGGAAATGCTGACCAAAGGAGTTGTCGTTATATTTTTACAAACCCCTGTTTTATGAATACCTAATAGTAATGACGAATCTTTGATGATTTTAATTACAAGAAAACTATAGTTCCTATTTAATTTAATTAATATAATAATATAAATTGAAATATGTAGAAAACAAATAAGACATGACCATGTGATTAAATTCTAAAATCCCCGTTTTATAAGGAACTATCATGACAAGGGAAATCTTTTGTTCACGAAAAGTCGTATTTGATTTTTTTATGTCGTGTGCAAGCGCAATCGTTATTACCCACAAATCGTAATTTTGCAGCCATTAAATTCAAACAGACCCTCATGATGAGTTGACTAATCGCCCGTATATTCTCAATTGGCTGCAACCTTACCGGCAATTAGCGCAAATTGAGTGCAATTCATCTAATTAGTGCGCGCAGCCTTGCATTCACGGCGCATCGTGGTTGGTATATTTAATGGCTATGTTTTGTGGTACTGATATAGTCGATTTATCCTTTAAGTAATCAATGTAGGTATAAGCTTAATAATTATTTTTTCAAACACTGTTATAACTTCTGTTAAAGGCGGAAAAAAGAGAATAATAACGGTCTATTTCGCCCACCCTTAGTACAGTATCAGATATATCGGAGAGGCCAAGGTGGTCACAAATATATACACAACGCTTCTATTGTAAAGGCGATAAAGTGCATGTTTAGATATTTTTGAGTACCCTGGCCGCTCCGATATATTTGATGATGACAGTAGCTATGTGCTTGCATGTTGTAGGGTCTGCCATCTAAAAAAAAACAACGAAAAATGCAACGATACGTTGGCAACTAAAATGTATCATTTTCACTTCTCACCAATAGACAGAAGTGTCCTTACCTATGCTGTTCTCTTCACTTTAGGCATGTTCCCTATAAAATGGTGCAATTTGCTCCCCGTGAGTACTTCTACCTTGTAAGTTTGTTTAATATATCGACCTAGACCTAGAGTCATACAATGTTTTTGCCTTCTTTTGGCTTCGGGAATACATGGTTAGAATCCGTCGGGTTTAATCTGCCCACGGTGTATATATCCAGCTAATGCTATTTACTACTATCCACAGATAACCTCAACCACTAGATAGATCATAAGTACAACTCGAGGTCACCACACATATGTGCTCCCGTACTAATTTTGTATGAGGGCGCGACCGCTTATTTCAGTTGAGTTAACGTTTTTGATCATTACTACTCATGTGAATTAAAAATATCCACAAAAATCAAGTTACAGGGGTGAACCTGGATTGTTATACTGCAAATTGGTGTAGAATACTATTGAGATGTGCTGTTCGTATCGTAGAAATTTACGAATAAATTTGCGCTGATGTGTGGTGACCTAGTGCTACCTGTAAAAGCTTAATGATGAGGTGTCTGTGTAGTCTGTGCTACTATCATACTTATACGATCACAAAAGCCTACTCTCACTCCAACATAACATTTAATCTCAAATTTCTAAAACAGCATATAAATTAACTCCACAGCCTCACGCATCATAAATACTCGTACTCGAGTATCAGATACTCGCACAAATACCTGTTCCCTAAATATCAATTGCATACAATCTTAGCAAGTAGGTCGACACAGGCTTAGTAATAAATCGTTATACTAAACAAATAACCAACGATAATCGCTCGAAACGAAATGACTTAAGTCTCAACAAAATTAGTTACATATCAGCTCTTTTGAACTAGCAATGAAATACAACTAAATTCTCAAAAGTCACAAGATTCTCTGAAGTTATTGTGACATAGGACTATTTGTAAATATAGTAATAGAACAGTTAGGACTTGGGAACAGTTGTTTCCACGTTTCGTGTTTTCGAAGAGAAACGCTTATGAAATTATGAGCATCGCTGTTGGTTTATTACTAAGCGGGGATTGGTGGCTATGTAGCGAGCGGTAGCGGGAGCGATTTTCGAAGTAAATTTACAGTGGTTCTATGGCAGTACGTAATTAGTCAGTTGTATTTTGTATGTTATTTGTAAAACGTATGTCAGTCCGGGGCAAAAGGTCCTATTTTGTGGATAAGGAGTTATTAGTACGTCCTAAAACTACACAGTACATCAGTATATGAGTATGAGTATACATAGGTTATCTATTAGTGAAAGAATGAATTGTCTATGTAAATCGACACAGTGGGCCCTATGGCTCTTCCACGTATAAGCCCTGGATGCATACATGTACCATCTATTTAAAGGCTCATTATTGTTACTCATATTCGTTTGTAATCTATACTCCTAAATAAAATTCAGTACTGCTCTCGTAAAAAAATGCAAATAGGTCATTAAATGCCGCAAATAGTGGAATTACTTGACTTCACTTGCCTTGAATCTCAGATGAAGTCAATGTAAAAAAAATTGTACCTATTAGTAAGTATACTTCTTGTCATTGATTTATATGTCGTGATGTCCGCTTTCCGCGCCCGCTCCCTCGTCGCTCATCACCCAGTCCAAGCCCGTACTGTCTACATTTAATTAATTTCATTAAATTTATTGAAACTAGCGTCGCCCGCGGCACCGGCCGTGATTACTTACGTTCAGGAAATAGTACAACTCGTTACCTGAAATGATAGAAATATCTAATTAGTTGTTTATATTGAATTGGACTCTTACGATTTATTGACACTTTGAATTACTGTTGACTAGGAAGTAATCCATAGTCATAATAATATAATATACCTAGTAGTAGGTAGCAATTTTATTGATGGTCTTAAACCCTTTGAGCGGTCAAAGACGTCAAACCATGCGTATGGAAAGTCGTGCTGAGCGCCAGCGCATGATATCACGTCCAAAATTATGACGTCGCGCGCGCTGCCGCTGAAGATACGATTTCTTCCGTCCGATGTCTGGCGGACAAAGGGTTAAGGAGCTCTGGGGAATCAACAAGTCAATCAGAGATATTCTACACATTATGGCTCCTCAACATGATGGGCCATCATAGGGACGCAGCTATGCGTTAGAGGGGGCTAACGATATTGCGATCTCGTTCTGTTGTATAGCTGCGTCCCTATGATGGCCCATCATGTAGAGGTAGCTTTAGTAAATGATATTGACAACTATAACTATAGAACCTGCCAACAACATTTTATGGAAATCGAGTAACTTAGTTCGTTGTTCGTCTACTAGCCTCTCTATCGCTCGTATTAGCAAGAGCGATTAGCAGTGATCGGCGAAAAGGATTCCACACCGCGGGAATTCAACTAGACATAGTATTATGGATGCGCCGTTTCGCCCGCGATACCAATTAAACTGCTCGAAAATATACGTGTTTGTATTATGTTTAATACAATGAATCAGTGTCGGTAACTAGTAGTCCGCCCCGAACTAAGAACTCGCTCGTTGACCAGTAAAATAATGGTTTGTTATTTTAATTTTATAGAGATGAAAAAAAAAACAAGAAATAATATGCGAAATAAATAATTTCATTAAAATACTTAATTACAAATGTTTGTGAATATTACTGTAATTTTATTTTTCTATCCCGCAAATGCCGCGGCATATCCATACTAGCATAATGATTGACGTCATTCACTCCGTGTGGAATCCTTTTCGCCGATCACTGGCGATTAGAGACGCAGGTACTCAATTTTCTAATTTAGATGTTCCCGTCTATAACCACAGCCGGAAAGGCACCGGACGAACATACGAAAGCATATCTTTGCCCAAGCTGAAACGAATACCTTTCTTATCGCTCGGTCAATAAAGCTAGGACAGGTGGTATGTCCACAACTTAACACACGACACTTTCACTTTTCTAGGCAAGAATGCACCACCATTTCACCCGCTCATTAGTAAGTCTCGCTCGCACACAAGCTTTTTCCAGAAGAGGGAACGGGAAAGCTATCGCCGATCGGAGTTATGTATGAGTTACGCTTTAAGGGGTTTGGATGTCAGAAGATATAAGGCTTGGTACAGATCGAGGAAATTATTTAGTAAGCAAACGGTTTTGGATCGGTTTATGCAATGTTTGCCAATTCGTTAACTATTGATAGAAGCTACTTACATATGTGTGAACACAAAATATGTTAATTTCGAGGCAACTAACCAAATTGAGATTATCTTAAGTTAGAATAAAAGTTGTCTTATTTGTTTTGGAGATTAAATATAGCGTGAAAAAATACAGACAAACTACAGCCTATCAATTCTACGCTTTCCTAAAATAATAATAAAATAACTTAGCAGAATTAATAGGGCGTCCATAAAAGCCGATTCTCACCGGCTTGGGTAATGTTCACAAATAAGAGTTCTTTACCTACTTGTCACTAAATAGCTAAATTACGGCTTTCCTTTTGCGTACGCACCGTCAGTGCCGCCGCTGATACGCAGTTTACTTTTAAAGTTATTTTATCTATACACTAAACTAGTACGTATGTATTATATATCACTATTACTATCTCTAGTATTGCAGCCACGCCTTCCATTGTTTTCATTACTACGTATGACCGATCACATGTCAGTCCGACAAATCAAGATCGATTCAGATACACTCCAAATTCGATCACCCTCCATCCCTCTCACTCTCACGCAAACTAATCACCCGCTCACTTGCGCATACGCACAATCATTACTCTTATTATTTCAGTAAGCAGATAAAGAAAATGCGTTTTGACACCTAATATATTAACTAAATGAATAAGGTGATATATTTCGCACGCATTTACATATATTTACATGTGTATGTCGTGATCAAAACAATACAATAAAACATTTGTCATTGGAAGGTCAGAGCTGTCAAATTAAATTTCGTTTTTATCGTGTGATAAGTATTAAGTGTGGTGAAACGGCTCTTTAAATTACTTTGGGTTATTATAATTCAATATTTCTTCTTAATTTTCTATCATTTTTCATTTTAGAGCAATTTAAAAATATATTCCTTTGGTATGAATACTATACAAAGACCCGTGGCAGTGTGTACAGCCAAGTTCAAAGAGGAAGCCTTCAGACACGGCAATATTATACTAGTTTTTTTATTGAGATTTTTTTCCCATAATTTTATCATTGCTCAGTAAATCGCTGAAATAAATTAATTGTCGATACTATTGCTGAAATAATACGTCTTAATTTAATATTTGATCTTCAAACTCTTCATACAACCTTAAAATTTGTGGGGTTTTTGATTAGGATCCGAATTTCCCCGAAGGATCCGTTTTAGGACCCAAAACCTGAACGCATAATAAAAGGCATGAAAGTTGCTAAAAAATATTTCTGCTCGATATAAATATTAATATTGAATAATTATAAGTAAATAGAGCTAGTCAATATCTAAGATTAAGGAAATATATAATAGGCTGAAGCAACGCTACTTGTGGATTCGTTGCGTAGTGTCTTTTGCAAGCGGTGTCGAAACATCCATTCACTACTAGTATGTTCGAACACTGGGATTCCAGTGAGCAGGTGATCGCCATTGTGATCATTTACAAGTCGTTAGACTTGGCTCGAAAATCCTGGTTTCGCTATAAAAATATCCAAAAGAAAGTACCAAGAAAATTTAATGTAAGAGGGAACCAAGAAAGTTATTAGAGATTTGTAATTTTTAATATAGATAATTACCTGTAAATTTTAGAAACATTTTTCGTTTAAATATAGACATCAGACATAACTATCATACATACCGGGTGCCCGGTAAATTATTGATAACCTTTTAACACCGGCACCTTAGGCTGATCCGGAAAATATATTGTACCAAATGTTATTTAAGATTTTTATTGTTTTTAGGACCTCCACTAAAAGGCCAAATTAATATATTGCCGGCTTGTAATGTAATATTCGTGTAAGAAATGTTGACACACCCGCGATAATAGCACGTTCACACAGCTAGGCTGACATTTAGGGCCGTAAACGCAGCTCTGGCTGAGGATTGCGCACGCGCAGGCTATTCGTATTTCCAAGAGAACCATTATAACCATAACATGGCCGTAAAGGACCTTCTGCTGGATTCGCCAACATGGCTTTTGACAGTTCAAGGTCACCCTGACATTCACCAACCACATTTGAAACCAGCCCTTGGGCTACTTATAGAGAGTCCTTCTAAATTTAAAAAGTTTGCAATTCAGACGGTCTTCTTTGAGTACGTAGATAGGAGACATTTTATCTGTAGTTACCAGTGATAGTTTTACATTGTAAGTATTAAAATACTCTTTGTTCCTAGTTTAGAAAACCGGTCGTTATGACTGTTAATTACCGAACAATCGTAATCTAGTTTCAGAAAAACATATTACAATCAAGTAAGTTATCAGAGAGCGCACTAATACTGAGGCTTCCTTGCAAATCTAGTTTTGTCGATTATCTTTGTACTCATAAAAGAGTGAAATAATAGACCTAGCCTTTCTTCTTACCCGTGGTTGGTAAGCGATCAGAATTCCTCTGGAACGAAGGCAGAAGCGCAGATTATGTAACCAGGTAATAGCGGGGAAAATGGCGCGTTCTGGAAACGGGCTGACATTTAATGCCCGTAAAGGTGGACGTTATTAGTTTATCAGTTCGATAATCTTTACTATATTCTTGTTGGAACAGCTTCGAGAACTTGTGGAGGCTTCAGAAACGCTATCATTAACTTTATTTCGAGTATAATTTGATTAGAGAGCTATTGTAACCGAGATGATTTTGCAATTTGATGTAGACAATTTGTGTTCTGCAAGGTATTTTTATGTCTGTTTTAATATCAAAAGCCACAACACAGACATGATTATGTTCTCTAGACGCATATGTGACAATTTCTATTTAGTTTAATTTTGTAAACTACTTAATGAATTTTCATGTCTGCAATATTTATCTATCAATTTATTAGAACCTGTAGATGATTAACGGGACCATTAAAAGACCAAAAGCCATCTGAGAAATAGAGATAGTGCGCGTAAAATTTATGAAAGAATTGCAACAGACGAAAGCCCACATAACGTCTAACGGGTCTTCACAAAACCCTCAACATTATTTATTACGCAAACTTACTCGTCTTTGATTTATCGTCTGCCCAGTCCCACGTCGTGAAGAAAGGCTCCGGAGGGCTCTGTTATTATTTCCCGTTTATTGGAAAGTGAGATTGCGACGGGAAAGGTCAGGTCGTCGAGAAACGTTTGATTCAATTCCGCGGCTACCGGCTTAAAGAGCGAGGGTACCTGTGTCATGCGCGGGTTGCGATAGCGATAATTTTAGACAAGTCTAAGAAAGACATTTTTTTTATTAAACACTCAGTGGAAACATTTTGTGATAAAGCATGCACTTCACATGTAGGTTGGCGGAATACATGGGAGGCCTTTGCTGCAGCGTTTGTATGCTGTAGAAGAAGTGTTTGCGACGTTGCTATAAACGATGGTGAGAATCTAGAGAAGCTAGGTAACACTGGCACAGTCAAAGGTCCAAATTACAGGAGACTGCTGTGCTAGTGCTTAAATTCGCTTTGCTATTAAAAGAAGATACTAATATAGGGGCCTCAGTTAGAAGACGCTAATATATTATTACAAAAATGTTATTAAGAAATTACCACAACCATTTGTGATGACGAAGCCGGTGCTGAACAAAAACAAATGAAAATCGCAAAGCACAATAATATTTAAAATAAATAGCAAACTAACGCTTTTAGCTTACTTACACTGCAATAAGTATACAAAAAGACAATTAAGCAACAATTACACAACCTGCAATTAAAGATGCCATAAGCACACTACGAGTTTAATACGTAATACGTTGAGTGTTATGTCAATAGATGCGTTTCCCGGGTTAGAGTTCGTTGGTTTATGTGACGTATCTAAAATAACATCTACGGTGATGCTCGCGCGCAACTCTTTAATGCTGATGTAGCGTAGTGGTTGCCAGTGGTTTCAGAGATGTACTAATAGGTACAAGATACCGTATTTTGCTACCATCAGTCGGTTCTGAGTATTTCAATTTGAGTCACTAGCAGGTAACAGCAGCACGAAAGCTACTTTTTTCTTGAACTCTTTAAATATGCCTTTTTGAGCACACCCTTTCAACTAAGAGCGAGGCAAAAAGGTCAACTTGCTACTGAAAAATGTATTAAATTAAGTTTTACTACGAAACAAAGTCCATGTTGGGTGTAAATGTAACTGGTTCATATAAAGAAGAACATTTTCTTGATTGTCACAGTCCTTAGCAAACAAAGGCTTCTATTTAAAACTCGAAAAGTTTACATGAGCTTTTTCCTCACATCAAAATGAACCACTGCAGAGCACAAATTAATACGCTGTGCCACATTGCCGTGTTAAATGCTATTACATTTCTTGCGCAATCCAACAATGGCCGAAAAATTAACACTTTCGTAACGAAGAAACGACGATGAATGGCATTGTTTGAGATTTACACTTAGATTCAATTAAAGCTTAGAAATACAAACGATTTAACTTATTGAGAGAAGAAGGCAGTATCTAAACTATCCATCCAAAAGCTTTATACTTAAATGACCATAGACTTTGAGACGTATCACAATAAGGTTTAGAATTTTAGTTAACATGGATCGTACAATGATTTTAGGTTTTTATAATGTTCTTTACATTGTATTTGGTGTTATAATGGTTGTAGTGTTCAGTATTGATAGACTATAAAGTAAAATTAAATATTTCGTTTGTCTTAAGAATAATCACAATCATAACTTAAAATTGTGTTGCGTTGTAGCGAAAGTTTTATTAGTTTATGCACACCATTGACGCTATCATATTAAACATTGCCTATCTAACGACCTTTATAGTTTAAGAATAGCAATTAATGTTAAAGCAGTACAAAAAGATAATGTGGACATAGTAAAGAGTGGCAAAATATACACTACATACGTGCACTAGACTTTATTTTTAGACATACAAAAACAAAAGCTAAAAGCTCTGTATCGTTAAGAATAATTTTACTTGCAAGTACCAATCGACATAAAATAGCAATGACTAATTTAGTACGTGGAACTCCCCATGGGCGGGGGTGCTGGCACTGCGCAGCCGGCGCGGCGACGGCCACTTTCACTGCGCGCGCGCCGGTCAACGCCCGACACCCAAAATACTGAGCTTGACGTTTATTTACAATATTCACTTACCCGTCAATGTCATCTGTACCTATAATCTATGGATTTATATAGGTTGGAGGATACTAAATAAAAAGGCGGATTTAAAATAATAGGCTTGGCAGGTTAACCCTTAGTTCCCTTTTTTATTGAAAGAAAGTGGTGTTGTTGCTATGCTAATGCTGCGTCTTATTTGCAAATAAAGTAGGAAAGTCATACAGTAAATTATTATTTCAATATACGCAAATAAACACTTCTACTAGTAGGTACAGGCTTGGCAGGTTAACCCTTAGTTCCCTTTTTTATTGAAAGAAAGTGGTGTTGTTGCTATGCTAATGCTGCGTCTTATTTGCAAATAAAGTAGGAAAGTCATACAGTAAATTATTATTTCAATATACGCAAATAAACACTTCTACTAGTAGGTACTGACTCTTAATTATTGCAAAAAATTAACTCTTAATTATTGTAATTACTGAAATAATTATGTAACTAACTGCCAATTAAACCACTTGACGTGGTAAGTGAGATTTTTGCGAAGTGGAATTAATTTATTAGCGTTATTTTACGCAATTATTTTGTATGCTTAAATAAATTTATTACTTAATTTTTCATACACGGCAGGAGACTATAAGTTTTGATTACATAGATAGTTATTGCATAACAACATCCATATCTGACCAACCAGTTTATATTATATTTATGTGAAGATGTTTTCTCGGACTTATTTAATTCAATTACTAATTATGATATTTTATGTAAATGGACGCTATTTACTGAATAGTTTTAAACAAGGAAATCATTTGAAAGATCATTAAAATTGTGATACAATCGCAGGTACATTACTACTTACGTATATACCTATCGGTTTAAGATAATTTTATAGAAATTATATGACTGGCAAAGGATTTTCTTCTTCTTCGTAATGTTGATTTCTATCTTTGAAAATATACATAACTATAGGTTTTGTCCAGTCGTCTATTCTATCCGTACGAGTATCAACCTCGAACGATCCATGAGTTTAAAAATCGAGGGCTAACAATTTTTTACAGTAAAAACTGTTGGCCAGAGAAAAAAAACGGAAAAAAAATCGTAGCCACTATAGTGGATATATCTAACCAGTGACCACGCAAAACCATACAGTTTAACATTCCAACCAAAACAGTAAGCTCAGTAAATCATAGACAACTCGAAAACAATAGAGAGAGCGCTGATCGATTACAAATGGAACCGAGAAGTGAAACCGACTCGATCGAGCGATAATCGACTCTGCTAAAACAATTATACAATCAATTGTATATCGATGGTGTGGTCACGACTTTACATGTCTGGTTTGAACTTGAGATCTGTCATCGGTTTGAAGGCATCTACTTGCTATTTGTCAAAAAAGCAAAGTATTTTTGTATTTACAAAGCAACTTTTATGATTAAAAAACAACAAGGTTAATGATATAGGTACAGTCAACTGCTACAAGTTTGCCTACGATGCACAAAGTTGTGCAGTTGACGGTATTTATTTTTCGATATCACGAATGACATAATTGTCCGTAGGTAAAGTGAAAACTGGTTTGAAATTATTACAATAGATGAATGACAATAATTTTAAAGAAAAAAGAACCGATTTCTCTTAGGCTGCTTTACAGAGATGGGCCGACTAGTCGCCGACTAGTCGGGAAAGCCGACTATTCGGCATCATTTGTAGTCGGCGATTAGTCGGCGACTAGTCGGCAAAAATGCCGAATATTCGGTGCTTTAATACCTACAGGAAAATAAGAACTTGCCAGAAGTTTGACCCTTTTTTTAATGATGAAATTTATATATTTAGGCGGTACCCTATACCTACCTACAATTATAAATATTATTTTATTAATATTATAAGTAGTTAAAAAAACACAAGTTCCAATAGTACATTGTTGTAGAGGCTGGAAAGTAAGCTATAGGTGGATCGAGTTAGTTCGAGGGCCGACCCGCCAGGGGAGGCCCTTGAAGATACGAGTCCACCTATAGCGCTTTCGGCCGAGACATTACATAGTGCTTTTCACGACTACTGTGAGGAAATAAAATAAAAAATTAATTGGCATAAACAAACACTTTAATAGATACTATTTATAGGTATATTGACGGTTCATATGCTTCTCACAAGCACGATAAAGTAAACGAGCATGTAACTTTCTGCAAATAAATGCTTCTTTTCGCCATCCTTCCATAATATGAATTGTTCGTCGGATATTATATTGTATACAAAATATCACTGTTCATGGGCCTTCTTATTTAGGACGCGATTTCACTGGTAACAAATTTCTACGCCTGTGCAGTTTCTTGAATTTCGGTGGGCGCCAGCGTATTAATAACATTTTCTACACTTATTGAACTCATTTTTACTGCATAAATACAACTTTCTTGTTTTTCAGTCAAACATTATCCAATTCAATATGTATTTTTCTCGCTCCACCTTTATTACTTTTTTTTTTCACTTTTAAGAAGCATTTTACGATGTTTGCTTCAATCCGACTCAAACGGCTATTAGACATTGCAACCTGCAAGGCCCAATCTGTCAGGTTGGTAGGTGTAATTAAAGGTAGGGCCCGTAGGGAGCTGAAGGAGGGAGAGGGAGAGGCAGGGTACACAACAGATTGGGCCCTGCAAGTTGCCATGTCTAATAGCCGGTTCACTCCTTACCCGCTTTTTGATAGAAAACCACAAACGGTTAAAAAGGTAAAAACGCCTTAAGGGTGATCTGAATGATTTTGACGTTTCTTTTTTTTAAACAAGTAAATTGGTTCGATAAACAACCTTATTTTATTTTAGAATGAAAAAGTGGTGCCAAAATACCTTTTTAATGTTTTAAATGATTCTCATTGGCGGGTCCAATGCAATGACATTTCATTGCTGCAAAATAGCAATTCTTGTAGTGGTAGTTCAGATGCTACAGCAATTGCTTACTTTCCAGCTTGGATTTTGATCTTCTTTTGCCACATTTCCGAGCAGGTGGCGTGAAAATGTATTTTTTTTGCTACCAATGGCAATTTATATTAATCAAATTTCAATGTGGAAAACTTAACAATCTTTAATTATTTTAATATTTTTAATATTAGTAGTGAAACGAGGGTTTCCAATTCCACCCGAACTTAGCCAAAATCTACGATCGGCACTGCCGACTAGTCGGCCGATTAATCGGCAATTTGAAAACCGATTAGTCGGCCGATTGTGTAGTCGGCAAACACCCTAGTCGGCCCATGTCTCTATGCTTTACCTTTCCAAGAGCAAATGCCCGAGCTACTTACTATAAATAACACTCAAATCACTACAGGCATGCCTATAATATTTGAAAAGTTCCCTCGATTTTTCCAGGATCCCATTATTACATCCTGATGTGATGAGGATGTCAATGGGACTAACTGTCAAATATATCCTTTCAAACAAAAATAGAATTTTAGAAATCGGTCCACGGGGGTGCTTTTTGAGATTCGAGTACTCGAAAGTGACATTTACAACTCAGAATAAAACGATGAAATAATGTTTTAAAAATAACAGCATTAGGAATTTAAAATCATAAGTATTTAAACTATTAATTTAATGCGAACAAATTAGCGGTAACCTTTGGTGTGCGATTATTTTCGAGCTTAAACTTTTTGAATTCGGGCGCTCGAAAGTCAAAAATTGGCCCCCAGCCATCTTAGAATAATCGGTGTAATAAACAAAAATCCCGACGAATTGAGAACCTCCTCCTTCGAAATCTAAGAAGTACGTTGAAATACTCGATTTTTTATCATTCTAAAAGCCGGATTCGCACGCGGATCTCACACATGTGACCTACACTGCGGAGTTATTGAACAAGTCAATAGGTCAGTTATAAATGGGTGGAACCAACAAATCGGAGATGAATGGTAATACGAGGTACACGTCACGCGCTGACAGGCTCCTCAGGCATTCCGATAGATACAGTACAGGCGAGCAAGCAAGCTTATTATTCGTACAATCAAACTAAGTATACTAATGCTACTACTACACGGAAAAAAAAAGCTTCCGGGATATTCTCAATCCAAGACATTATTATTTTCTTGAAAATATTTCCTCGTGACAAGTATTTATTTCCTTTGCCAAAAATATGATTCTTCGCTTAATAAAACCACGTTTTCTTAAAATAGAAATACAAAAATGTATTGTTTCAAGAGTATATTGAGTAAATAAGAGAGATTGTACTTTAATCAAACAAATATTATCTTAGGTAAAAGAAAACTAAAAAATCTGTAAGAATATATTCGCTTCGTTATATTTAAAACTTTAATTTATTTTCGTTAAAGGAAATAAATGCTTGTCACGAGGAAATATTTTCAACATAATATAATAATGTCTCAGATTGAGAATATCTCGGAAGCTTTTTTTTCCGTGTACTTACACTATTTTGGTTTACTGATCCAAAATAGATTTTAGCCTCCGAAACATTACATTTTAGCCACCTTTCCCGATCAAGCGCAACTTTCTACCAGCTATTGACTTGATGCTGAAATAGATCCACCGCCATATTGTCTCCAAAACAAAAAAAAATATCGCGGAGATTCCGTAAGCGTAAGCAATTGAGTAGCTGCGTATAATGCCAAGCTTCAGTGCCTCAACTAACAAAAAAGATACCTTTACGCTAATACAATCCAATCAAAATATGACTAGTGACTACTCTCAGTACTCGTAGTCATAGTACTCCCTATTACGCAGTAGCGGTGGGTCAAAAAAATTCTTAGGCAAGCCGGAGCCTTAATTTGGCTCAAAATTTCTTGATGAGCAGTAAGAAAACTGCTCAGGCGCCTGAAAATTAGGCATGCCAGCGGGAACAGTGTTCTATGGACGCGCCGCCACTGCTATTTAGGTTCAACTATAGAGTAGAGAATTTTGGCGATTAAAATTGTTTTGATAAAGTTTGAATATTATATTTTATGCCTGAGTCTCACGTAAATTGTGTTATTTTTTGTCATTATTAAAAATACATTGGCAGGTAATAGGTATTTAGTTAGTGGCTGTACCGCGTCCGTCCGTGACACACATCGCGGCACGACGCTCCTGCGCTATGAGCTGCGCCGGCGCCGATTACCATTAATTACGCGCGACGCGGTTTTTGCCAAGTGGATACGCTCCACAAGGCGTTTTGCCGCGTTGACACATAGCTCCGCGTTCCTTCTCTTTCCAGCCCTAAGGGGCAAAAATACTAACTCATTTAGGTAAAAATTGCGGTCGTCTTACACTCGCAGTTTGTGGTTTTTGGACCTTTACACCAAAGAATAAGGAATAAGAAAAGGAAGGGAATAAGAGGAATATTACACCGAGCAGGTAACGGATCAGAAAACCGTGGAGTCTCCAATGATAATGTTTGGTTTATATTACTTATACAATTTGTATGCTACTTTTAATGTATGTATCTATGGGCTACCTAGTTGCTTGACAATATATTTCATTGCATTTCATTTACCGGAATTCAAGTAGTACCCACATATAAAAAGTTAAAAATTATGAGTGGTAAAAGTATTCTGGCTGTAGGTTGACACGGTATTAACGAATTGTTTGCTCCAGACATAATATTAAGCAGCCATAATTGTGTAACTATTTACATGTAGGATGCGGATAATTATATAGAAAACGCCACATGTCCTTCGAAAATCACAAAATAAGCCAATTATCTTTTTAACAGAAATCATAAGCCATGTTAATGATTTCATGTTAACTCCGTATAACAACGTTTTTGTGCAATTACAGCGCAATTTTCTTCAATCATTGTAATTTTTAAAGTAATAAGTAAGACATAACTAAATAGTTTTAAGTTCTTGGAATGCAAGTTTTGAACAAAAACGCTCAATGAAAGGTTAAACCCAATTTTTATTTTTATAAATATATCTGCATGTCTGTTTGGCACAGAAGAAAAATAAACAAAAAAATAGCACCAACATGAGAAACGCGAATTACTGCAGACAATCCAAACAAAAAATAATTACACGTCCGCCAATCTAAATCCAAACAAGACAACACCCAAAGAACCTACCACGATAAAAATAAAAAAAAATAAAAAACAATCACGAACATACATCCGAAAATAAAACGCCTCTTCACGAATCTGCGATAAATTAAAAAAAAACCGCGAATGTAAAACTTAAATTCAAAGTTGGAACGGCGTGACCGCCGGGTCACGGCGGCCAAGGTCGGTGTCACCGGAGCAACGGTCGCATTCGCTATTCGAATGTTTTGACAGATGAGGTTAGGAGTTTTCAGTTTCACACGATTAAATATTTTGGAGGTTATGGTACGGTCGAAACTACGGTCAAGGAATTGAAATAGGTACTTTTTTTGTTTTGACAAATATAAGTTAAATAATTTCTATCATAAATACTTAGTTAAAAAATGTTTTTTTTCAGTGACTTTAATGCACCAAATGGTACATATTTCTGGTGATATTGCGACTTTTAAAGCAATTTTTACACTACGAGTAAGTATAACTAAACGACTTAATCTCTAACTGGGTAATATTTTTGATAATTTAACATTTTAGTTCACTCATTTCAGCGAAATATATACTCGTATAACACAATTATATGTATTTTGCTTTCTATAGCAGGATTTTTAGGCAAGAATAGTACTTGTATCAGTACCATCTGGAATGTAAACAACATAATTTTAATTGCTAGCAACTATTCGCTGACTATAAACACATCATATTCGATGCCTATCAATATCCAACTTAAGTCTTCACACCATAAAATTCAACATAGTTAAATTTCAACCTACATCCATGTCAATAAGAGCCAATAGTCAATTTTACATGATTAAACAACGGTAAATACATTATTGTGAAGGAGCAAGGAAACGGGTAGCCATCTTAAGGGAGATTATGAAGAAGGCAGCTACTGCAAAATTAACATAGATTACATCTTGCATAAGTATTTTGTTACTGACAGTAAATTATTGATTATGTTAATAAGAAAATTACTAAAGGGATGTATTAAGATGATTTAAAGTGTTAGTTTTGCCACATACGATTGTGTTTTGTTACTTCAAGCATAACGATTATGATAATGAATCTTGCAAACAAATCTGGTATTAAAATATACCTAGTTATGAGACCAAAGACGACGATGTACCACTACTTACAGCTCGAGAAAGAAACTGAATCTGGGTGGATTTTCCGAAAGCTTTGGACAATGTTTACAAACCCCTCATAAACTCCATATAGTCTAGACTAACGTCTTCCATTGATAAACAATTTTATCAGTTGATACCTGACTCTCTAGCATGACATACGTTGTCCTGCGCGACTGCTTACTTCTAATCGCGCTTAAATCCTACTGGTTTTTGCAAGGTACTGTATTAGGCCCTACATAGTTCATTTAAACCAAATACTACTACTACTACTACTCATTGGCGCACCGACCCAAAGTGAGTCCTGGCCTCCGACACGAGTTTACGCCAGTTGTCTCGATTTAGCGCAGTCTCCCACCAGTCGACAGCTTGGAGATCGCGCAGGTCTGATTCCACAGCATCGCCCCAGCGGTACCTTGGACGACCTATTGGCCTGCGTCCCGCTACGCGACCCAGGTAAGCCAGCTTAGCACCGCGATCCTCATCCATCCTAACAACGTGGCCGAGCCAACGGAGCCGGTGTGCTTTCGTCTCGCCGATAATATTGGGTGCAGCCACTATCTCCTCAATTTCGGCGTTCTTACGGACCCTAACACTACCGTCTTCCATCCTAACTGGACCCAAGATCTTCCGTAGAATTCGCCTTTCCGCCACCAAAAGTTTATTTTCTTCTTTAAGTGTTAGTGTCCAAGTCTCACACCCGTACATAAGTATCGGTCGTATGACCGTCTTGTAGATACGTATCTTCGTGTCGTTTCTTAGGAGCTTGGACACTAACACTTTATGAAGGGCAGCGCTACATCGCAAGGCGTTTTGTATCCGGACGTCTATTTCCTCCTCACGCGTGTTAGTGTCGGTCACGGTGCAGCCTAAGTATTTAAATTTGGCCACCCCTAAGTATTTAAACCAAATGGAAATAAAATATACAAAATATCAGACACTCTACAATCGTAAGTCTAATACCTAAAACAAGTTGGTGATTCATAGTTTCTGCCTGGAATTGAACATGTAATCGTGATCAAAGTTCGGAGGTCAGAGCTCAAAGATTGGTTTAATAAAAGTTCAAGGCCCACATTTGTTGCACTTGCAAATGAAAGACCACATACATACAAAAAGACATTCATAGGGTCGAATAGCATTATTGTGCCCTTCAAACGTTCACCAATGGGTTTGGTAACTACGGAACCATAAACCATTTTGGTCTATGGAAATTATAAATATATCTATTCTATGGAAATATAGTTATTTTCAAATATATAGAATGAGCTACAAAAACTATAAATGGAAGACATTTCTAATTGAACTACATGAGAGGTTCCCTTAGAAAAAATTTAAACTTTCGTGAGACATATTAACACTATATTATCACTGAATGCGGCTGCACTCACTTGTGTTAAGTCACTACGTGCGACATGTTTCGGAACAAAAACTTAAGATGTTAAATGTGACATTTTCAAACAAAAAGGTAAGTACATCATTGTCGATTGTTAATAGTTTATTTCTAAATTAATTATTATGACAGTAATGCCTTATTGACAAATGACAATGATGTACCTTTTGCTTAAAAACATCACAAATGTTGCCTGTATTATTTACTTTGAATAACTTGGGATGTACTTTTCCGATTTCTTGCATAAGTCTTATTATACAATACAAGCATGTAAATACGACAACTGGCGTTGGACTATAAAACCATACTATGCTACAAAGTACAAAGGTGCCTCCGTAAGTAAGAAAATAGTTTGAAGATGTGACTTTTTGGTTTTAGAAGGTAAAATATTGCCATTTCCAACAATGCTGGGCGTTGATTAGCATGCCGTGCGCGTGCGCAAGTCAACAAACGCGCTGTCATGCTGCCGCATAGGTCCTTGGGATTTAACAGAAAGTACATATATTAAACAAATCCAGACGTGGTGGTTGACGCGTAAGCGCCAAGTGTCACACGGAAAATTAAACAAGGAACATTTTAAGAAGCTGAATGCCAATATTTTGTAATGTGGAGGCACCGTCAGAAGAAGAAGAAGAAAGCGTCAAGGCATAGTATGAAAATAAGGCTGTACGAAATGATCAGAGTTAATCAAAGCCTAATCGTTCTCTTCACAAATCTCGGATACATACACGACGCAGAGATGCTTTTCTTGCTTCATTCCTCTTTCAATCGAGGTACAAGTTTGTATAAGACGGGAAGGCGATAAATTACTATTTAGACGGAGTCGCGAGCAAAAGAAGCTGGATAATACTTAAAAACAATACCCGCCAATAATTTCCAGCAACTCCGTGGGTGTCGATTAGCATGCAGTGCGCGTGCACATGTCAACAAACGCTCTGTCACGCGCTGAAGAGATAAATACTATAATATACTATATGTGTGACCGGACATGCGACGAGCTAAATGTCAGTGTCATGCAAATTGCAAATATTCAAAGGTGTAGTATAAATGTTAGTTATCACAAGTATTTTTACTAAATCTCCAACATATTTACCTTAGGTATATCCCCAATATGATCTTCACAATTCAACTGTATAAATTATTTCGTCATGTTCACCTGACTTCGTCAGTAGGAAGTCACTTATTTTTTACACGGAAACAATGCGATGTTACATTTGAAAACCTTTTTACGTTGAGATTGCTCCTCTCATTCAAACACATTTTTTACTTGAAAGGGCCACTTTCAAAAACTTCAAAATTTTGGAAGCTGACCACAATTAGTTTAAACAAAAATAAACAATCATGATGGCAGAATATATCGCACAAATTCCTTGAGCTTGTATTAATCCAAACAAATTTTAGTTCGTATTGCTCAATTAATTGCTCCATTAATTTCGGCAACGAATTGCCGGGCAATTGCCCGAAAATCGCCCGTGTAAGAGCACCGTAATGGGAATTGGCATCTCAAAGTGAATATATACATACCCTCTTATTTATTCTAAATACACGTAAAATATCAGAATGCGATACCAAACACAGATGTTACTGCAGAGCTTCAGATACACAAAGTCCGGAACCGCTTGAATAAGCTGTAAATCTCCGGACCCCGGACTTGCCTCTCGGTAACGTGTTCTTTCTAGCGCCCGCAAATTACTGCCAATATTACGGAAATAATATACGGAGACTGATTCACATATTTTCTTGTACTATTAAATTATACGGAATCACTTGAATTATCTAATTTATCATTAGACTTGTATGATATTTTAGTTACTTAGCACGGTTAGATTATTTAAATTTAGAAGCTCATCGAATACATTTTTCCGTCTATTTTTCCGGAAATTAGGTACCCTTTTATAATTACATTATTCCCTCGTGTTTTTAAAACTACTGGAAACCTTTTATGAAATATGTACCTACATAGGTAAACAAGGTATCTTTTTAACTTAAAAAAAACTGGAGATTGTTATTCGAAATCTGTTTTATATTCCCTTTGAAACAAATCACCTTACATGGTTACAGAAGAAACGCAATGTAACATATTGTAGCAAATGAAACATTAACGAACGAAAATTAAACTTATAGGAATGAACGTTTCATACCAAACCCCAGTAAACCCAAATCCAAGAAACATGTTTACAAACGTAGGTACAATTACCAAGCTTAACTGTTTACCTAAAATTTCGGCCATTACAAGATTGCGTGCGCGCGCCGTTGGCGCAAAGAATTAAAGCAAAAACAATTGCATATTTCAAAACAAGCCGACCCGCAGCATATAGGTGGTAATAAATATGCATTTTAATCCTTAAGGTCGTTGTAATAAGGTGTAAATACATATGTATTTAAGATCCAGACTGTTCACTATTCAAGCTACAAAAAGTTCTTATGTTTCTTGTAGTAAATAATCATAAAAATAGTTTATAAAAACGTATTGGAATACAAGGCCGGTTCTTGCTGGTATGTAAATAGAAAACATAGTGTCTGAAAACAAACTGAAGTTTTCTGATAAAAAGAAAATATGTGAAAATCATCTAGACTACATTGTCAAACGCCAAAGAAAACTTTTGACAGTGACTTACAAACAATTTGCCATATTTCCAATGTGAAAACGTATAAATAATGTAGTCAATATACCTAAAGATGACGATACATTAAATATGAAAGCGTTTTCAAACTCAATATTAAAACATTGTATGTAACACATCCTACAATGTTGTACGAAAATAACTTTAATTTAAGAGTAGAAAACTGCAAAGAGCTTTCCATCCACTCTTCTAACTAGTTTACATTAAAGTAACTACTAAGGATAGCCAAGCATGTCCCACCATATCGATACCAATCAAATGGGTTTCAAATGTAATTGGCTCAATAAAAAGCAAATTATCTCGCTCGAGCGTCCGCTACTTTTCCCCAACACTTTCACCGCGTAATTTCCCATTTTTTCCCGTTTTTCCATACTGGCAGGGACGTAAAAGGATTTGTGAAAACGAGATAAAAATGCCGCGGTTTCCACTTTCGATTGCTTGTTTTACCAAGTTATGTTTGCTGTTGGACGAAGCCCTATCATAGACTGAGTCGCACCTTTAGAATGAAACCGACCTAACTCAATTTCACGTTTTTTTAGTTAGGTCGGTTTCATTCTGCAAAGGCAAAGGTGCGGAATGATTTCGAGTTTTATTTAAATATGTAGGCAATCACTAAATCGCTCTAAAATCGGCTGTTCCATCAAAAATACCAAGATTCATGTGGCAGAAATGTATGAAACTGCCATTTTTTTCTGTGATTTTGGGACGGTCTCACAGAGTTGGTTTAACTGGATGTTGCAAAAAACTATACTAAATATACTTAAACGACTTGCAAGTAAGTAGCTATCTTACCGTAAGAGCACTAGCATCTAAAAATCTGTCCAAAAACTATCCGTCATATCTGTACTCGATCATACTTAAGAGTTAACAACAGCAAATATAAAATGGTAGCATGACAATGAATTTAGAAGCGTGCCCACCTTACTCTTATTTTCTAATCTGTGGGAGCATTTATCTCGTAGATAAATCTAAATTTTATTGAGATATAATCTGACTACTGAGTTATAGTCAAATTATTTAAACACGTCTCTTAAATTATACGTTAAATATGGCGTGAGGATGGATAAGTAGATCTATTATTAATAGATGCTTACTTATAAAAATTTGGTTAGATTAAAGTATTTCAAGGGTATAGTTTGCAATAAGAACTGTTCCATGACACAAAGAAATAAGTAGCAGGAATTTGAATAATTAGTATAGACAATGAAATCGCCTTCCTTTGACGTTAATTTAATTAAATGAATGAGGTGTATATTGGCTTTAGGAGGATCAACCTTTTAATCTAAAGTTATATAGTTTTTGCAAAAAAATGGTTATTACAAACCAAACAATCCTTAAATAATAAAAATACATGTGTGGTACATACACAATACACATACATACAATCACGCTTATATCCCAAAAGGGCTACCCCTTTTGGGATCCTACGCCTATCACGGATTTCCATTTGCTACGATCAACGTAGCAGAACGACTCTCCGTGAGCCGCTTCTCGCCCCCGTGAATAACGAGACGTGATGGGTGGCGTACCGCATCGCCGCCATGCGGATGTTTTTTTTTTGTTCGTAGTGGTATTTAGCAAAATAGTCGTATGTTTTCAACTCATAATTTATGCAATGTTTTCAATTAATATGTAAAGTAAATGGCCTTTATTAAGCAACAAATCCGGTACTTTTCCGGTATTCCTGTACTTGCAGTTTCACTGTGGCTAAACGCAATTAATTTCCGATACGATCTGTTAAATTCAATCTGCTTCTTACTTGTCGGTCTACTATAACTTGATCCCTGGATTTGTGGCAAGTGTTCATGATAGCAGACCAGAGTTATACTGGTCTTTGTTTTCTTCTTGCATCTATCTACTACAAATTGGTCCCTGAATTAGTAGCTAGTGTTCGTGATGAGGGGTCAAACATGTATATCAACAGTTGTGTGAATAGTTCTGCTAATTTATAATTATGACTGCGTTTCTATTTGTGCGTGATTGATTGCGCTCGCGCACTGAAAGTGTTAACAAGCCTTGTTTGCTGATAAGGTTTCTTGATCTTAAATCGTTATACCTGGTTATTGTACTCGACTGAAAAGCTCTTAATTATGTCACGATTGTATAAAATACTATTATTTTAGTTGAGTTAAAGGAAAGCCTTAAATTGTAACCTAAAAAACCTATATGTAGTAAGAATATTTTTAAAATTACGGTATGTGGTTACTCAGAGTTCTTCTTATATTTATTAATATTAACATTTAATTATCTTAAAAAATACGAAATAGGAAAACAATCAAACAGAAACATAAAAAAAAACATCGGTCAGTAATCACTAATAATCATTACCTTTGCCTCACATACCTTTCTCAAATTATAAATATCTCTTAAAGATGTCGCGTGTCGGTAAAAAATACCAATTTGTAAGTTGTAATCCAATAAAAAGCAATAAACCGTAATAAGATGAAGTTAAAAGAAGACAATCGCCGAACAGTCATTTATTGGCATCAGGCGTGCGCCGGTGCGGGCGCAGCGCAGACCTAACACTTTTACTTTCGGAACCTACTAAAAGCAATGATTTGGCGAAAAAGTATAAAAATGCGGGACACCCACGACCGTGGGAGCGAGAAGTGGCAAAGAGTATTGATTAATTAACAGAGTGGTGGCTTAAAACATTGTAATATAAAATTTTCATCAGTCCCACGCACAATGCTATGGGAAATGCATAATACCTAGTTTACGTCACTCTGGGCGGTAAGTGAGATTTGCCGCTGCGCCCGTGGGCACTTCACACCCTGGAGAAGACGTAAAATTGTGTACGCACCACGGGCGGTAATAAAGAAGGCCTCAGATCGCGTGTTTATGGCCCTTACCTTCGGTTCGGGCCACAAATGCCCGCGATCTGAACCGTTCTTTATTTTACCGCCCTAGATACGTAATGTACTATTACGAAACAGTAAACAAACATGACATTATTTTTTACGATCGAAGTATAAACCCAACATGACATGATCATCAGATTTTTTTAAATGTTTTAAGCGAATATATGATTACTGATTTCAAATTCAGAAGACCGCCCTAAAAGGGCCGAAAGTCTCAGACTGAAATCCTCGGTTAGGTATGTATTCGTTAAAGTATAGGGAACGAATAAGCAATAATTAAGAGTGCCTATGTATAAGCGTCTCATTGCCGCGGTTACCTTACAAATGAGCATGGCCCGAAATAGCACTTGTATTTTTTTTTAAAGTACACAGTTCATATTTTTTTCGACCTTACAACAGTTTGGTATCCTACTTACATGAAACTTTTAAACTTGTCAAATATAAATCAAAACGTTATGTTCCTTCAAACGCCTCTACATAATCTCTGATCTTTGGTGTGAACTTGAAGCACTATAATTGTGCACCAATCAAAAGCCAATAAAAGTAAAATTTACTACAAATTGCTTCCATTGGTCGCGACGATCTTTCACTATGACATAGTTATTTTCGAAGATCTATGCCAATAATAATTTATGTTCACACGGCGGTGTAAACGCACCTTTTTGCTGTACCTCTAATAGGCCTATTCTTGGTCTAAAGCTGAAGAATATTTACCTGAAACAAAATAAAGATGGTTAACGTCATTCAGTCAAGAATTTTCTGGCTACAAGACAAATTGCAAAATGAATTCAACGGTCTGTACAGTCGCCATCAAATATATCCGGCCAGGGTACTCCTAAATATCTCATCATGCACTGATTGTTAGAGGCGTTGTTCAGATATTTGTGACCACCTTGGCCGCTTCGATAAACCTGATGGCGACGTTTTTGATGCAACATAAAATGATTCAACGAGTAGTAATTCTCTCAAGTAAACTTCAGTGCAAAACGCATAAGGGTAAACGCAGTCCGCCTGACGATATCGGCCTGTCAACGAACAAAACTATGACAGCTCCGAACAACTGACAGGCCAATATCGTCAGGCCGACTGATAGTGGGTGGGCCCCATAAACTAGGATAAGACGTGTTGCTAATCTAGAATATTTTTCTAATCCAGATTTGACGGACAAATAGCCAGCTCTATCCATTCAATTCAAATCCAATATTTCCTTCAGTTTCTAATACGCTGATTAATACAAATTATTCACTTTTCAAAACGTCTAATTACAATTTTCAAAACTGTCAAAAGTGAACCTTAATATCCTCTGGTTAAAGTTGAATTTCCAATGCATAGAAACAGTGATTTAGTGCGGTTTGATAGGCCTATCAAATCAGCCTATTACCTAGCCCATAAAGCAGCCACCGTTGACAAATACGCGACTTTCGCCGCACCTGCGCGCGCGCATTTGCTTTCCCATTTCTTATCGAGCAAAGGGGCAGCAGTGTCACTGGGGGACTAAAGCAAACATCGTTAATTGTTTGGGAGTAAATCATCATCATATATTTAAGAGCTAGGCTCTTGTCGGTGGAGCAATTTCCATGCCTGTCTGTCATTTGCGAGCTATTTTAAATTAAATATTGACGATGATGTCGTGTCGAGGAATATCGTCGAGTTGATGGGAGATGGAGCCAGCGTGTCCTAGCATGGAGACCTCGGTCAGTACGACCAGATGGACATCCAATCAGATGGGAGGACGATATCAAAAAGGTGGCAGGCCCGCTCTGGAGAACAGTAACCGCGAACCGGGCTTATTAGAGGAAAATTGGAGAGGCGTATACCCTGTGGGCGCATACTCGCTGAAGAAAAAGAGCTTCTCTCTTTTTCTTTCAAATTAAATATCAGTTACATTGGTGCCCGTCAAGCATTCGCAGCGCAGTCAACTCCCGCGCATTTTTTCCGGCGCGCGCGCACGAACGAAATGGAAAGTAACGCCGGATGCGGCTTTCCAATAGTCACCATTATCTGCTCGATGAAATAATCGCTGCTCAAATATGATCGATGTGGCTAGTTGTGAACAACGAAAAGTAAGATCTTGTCTGTCAGTTTAGCTATGAAGTGGACAATCTGTAGTATGCAACTTTATTGTTAAGAAAATAAGTGTAGAGATCGTTTTGAACACCTCGCCCGATTAGTTAGTTCTGCTGGTTAGACAATCACTGTCAACACATTTGATTGTAAACAAACTTACGAGTATGTATTGTTACTACTTACACTTACGTTTTAAACTTATGCAAAGATTAACATTTTTAATTAAAAATAATATTTTTTCAGTACTTTTTTATGCATGCTAAAAATTTGAAAAGTAAAGAATACCTCACAGGAAGTAAATACAACCAAGGACAATTAAAAGGCCTCGTTTTGCATAGAATTGTTTATAAAAATGACCTGTATTTATTCTCCGTGTAAGCATATCTGGCGAAATGGGATATTTTTTTCTAATGAAATTACCATCTAGCAGTGGCGCGGCTTGCCTAATTTTTGGGCACCTGAGCAGTTTTCTTAAAGCTCATGTAGAAAATTTAAACCAAATTTGGCTTCGGCTTGTCAAAATTTTGACCCACCGCCACAGCGGCATCCAGGTCGTTCACCTACCAGCCAGAAATATATCGCTTAAACTAAACATAGCAACTATAGTAAACACAAGGTAGGTATATGTTATACAATGTTACAACACTAACGACATGTTGCTTAAAGAAAAAAAAACGTCACACAATTTCTCTATTAAGTAACGTACGCTCTCATGTTCCGGCGCAACAGACTCAAGTGAAAGACTTTCTTCGGCTCTTGCGTCGTTTCAAAATTGTAAATTCAGTTACGTAAGGCTATTAAAGCCAGCTGTCATCGCTGACGTTTAGAATTATTTGAATTAGCTAGTAAATAATGGTGTAATCTTAAGTTTATTGACAAGTTAGAGGCGAATGAACTTATAAAAGGTGTGGTAACTTGACGCTAAGTCTATCTTACCTATAAACGGTGTCATCATCATCATCATCTCAGCCATAAGACGTCCACTGCTGAAGATAGGCCTCCCCTTTGGACCTCATTATTTTTCACCACGACTTCTTTTTTAATTTTCATTAAAATAATACGATACCAAAAATTATGCCTTTAAAAGGATCACCAGTATTTTTGTTACACCTTGTAATTGTATAATATCTTTCAGAATATATGCGATTTTAAGCTAATATGGACACTAATATTACACAACTACTGTTAAAAACCATTTCGTATATATTGTGTTAAGTTCCTTATATTTCGGCACGCACGCTAAATGCCTCCTTTTCATGTTTCAAATTCAATTAATTATCGTTTACGCATATGTGTATGTCGTAAACGAAACGTCTACTAACATGCGCACACGCACACCATGTCGCAGAGCCACGTGCCCGCATCGGGAAAGTGAGAGCGCCCGTCGATCGATTGTCATCGCATTAGATAACATACAGCATGCAGCTTTTTATTATAACCGGCACGAACGACACGCTGTTTCTACGTTAAATTTGACATGCATTTCCCTAACCATAGCAGTGTCTTAGCACGCCGTGTTTAAAATCAACTTGACGTGACATAATTGTCAAGAAAACAATAACGTCCGTGTCCAGATCATATTGAACACTACATCCGCTGTGCCACTTCTGCTGCTAAATACCGCCTAAGGTATTTTTAAACATTTGCATCTTACTATTTTATAATAAGGTTCAAATACATATACAAATTTTCAGCGTTGACTGTAAGCAGCACTCATATCATTTTGCATTCAATTTTCGAGCTAGATGCGTTTGGTGGACTTATGGAGTATACTTATAAAGAATGTAAATAAACTAGTAGTCCGCCTTGAACTGAGAACTCGCGATTTACTTGCAAACGAGTTGACCAATATAACAAGACCCTAAGGAGGATTTTTTTCTCCTTCCAAAGCCATCCAAATGACGAGACGTCCCAGTAGCCAGGTGACAGTTCGGTCTGGAGTTGTTTGTAAGAACTCACTTCGCTTACGCTCCACGAGTTCGACTATGTGATTAGCAGACCGGCTGAGTCATTAGTATTTCGTATTTTGTTAACATTTTATAAAAAACCGGCCAAGTGCGAGTCGGACTCGCGCATGAAGGGTTCCGTACCATTATTTATAAAAACCAGCCGTAGTACTACTATCGAATAAATTATTATCGCAAGGTCGTATCTGCCTAAGTGCGTAGTTTTTTGGAGATAACTCAAAAACACCTAAACCGATAATGTTCAAAATAATTTTCGTTGAAAGAATATTTAAAGGTATATCTTCTTGATTTTTTTCATAATTTTTGGACTTACGGTTCAAAAGTTACAAGGGGGGGGGGGCACAATTTTTATGACTTTCGGAGCGATTATTTCTGAAAATATCCACTTAATCAAAAAATGTTCAAAGAAACCTCAATATTTTTTTTAGAGAACTATCGATTGACGTGCATCAACTTTATATTTGGCAAAAAAAATTTTTTTACAGTAAGTTACATGTATGGGCACTCCATACATGTAACTAACTGTCAACACTTGTAATGGTAGTCTGTAATTTTTGGCATGCACAGCAATGTCATGCCCCAAAAATCCAGCTAAATGTTCCGTGTATTTATCATTTTGTGTTGAATGCAACTGAGACATAGTCGCTATATGATGTCTCATACCAGTTGAAGTAACCATCTCAGGTCGTTTTAAATTACAGAGCTTTTTTATTTTATCTAAACATTTTCCTCCATCAAACGGTTGATCTGTAAAAGGTCTTGCAAAAAGCAAAGCATTCGTATTCGGAATGTTTAAATCATCACGACAGGCTATTATAAGGTCTATATTTTCTTTCATTGTTTTCGTGACTAGTATTGGCACAGAACGTGTTCTTTTTCCGGGGATTTGGAAAACTTCTAAACTCTTAATTGATTTTCTTTGATCAGGAGTTAATGTTTCAAGAACTTCTTCGGAAATTTCTTCATTTTTTCTGTTGATATAAAATGTCAACTCTGCTTCGGCTACATCTCCAGCACGTTTTCTGTCAATCATAATGATGTGAGCTATAAAGACAGTGCATAAAGACTCATAGTTTATGGCTTTACAGTGCCCCTACATTTTTTTTTTGCATTTTCTCTACAAAACTAAGTAGCGGCACACACAATACACTTTATGTAAAAATTTGATAATGATACGTCGTATAGTTTCCGAGTAAAATGGCTGTGACACGGAAGGACAGACAGACAGACATGACGAATCTATAAGGGTTCCGTTTTTTGCCATTTGGCTACGGAACCCTAAAAATGCAACTATCGAATCACATACTCCAAGAAAATAAAAATGGTCATTAAATCGCAGAATCATTGTAGGTAAGTATAATGCAATCGTGTGAACGATTTTTTCTCCCATTAACGATTTTCCCATAGAACGTGTATAATTCAAACGCTAATAGAAAGCAGAACGTCTAATTTGCATGGAACATGTGAAACAGGTGGGGGAAAGAGATAGAATTACTCTGATTAAGTCATACATGTTATAAAGGTGTTGCAGCAAAAACAATTGTTTACATGAGATTCAATTAAGTATCTTTTGGCTTTTTGGTCATATGGCAAATCCATCCACCAGTTTAACGTATCTTAACCCGTTCAACGAATCTTATTATGATTGTCCTTGGATATCTCGAGTTAAATCCAAAAGGTCATGATATACAGTGATATACAGAATTGCATGGACATATTGTGAACGAATTCATTCATAAATTCATAAATGCGATTTTGAATATGGTTGGACTTACGGACATATTATACATACATGTATACATAAGAACGAAGAAGTATTAATTAATTTATTACACCAGTTTTACGACTAACATTTCTCAAATGGTGTGGTTAGGATAATTCTTATTATCCTTTATACCTCGCAGAAAACTCGGCCGTGTAATTTCAAGAACATTATTTATTTATATAATAGAGTGTAACAATAGACAGTAACAATACCAACAACTAAATAGCGCTCAAATGATCTGTCTAATTTTAACAGAAGTAACCACAAGTTTGTATGGATTTGCATGTCACTGCGCAGGTTCTGGTCTGATAACGTCAACGTCGACGCGGGCGCAGTTATTAACACGCTTTCTTAACGACCTAACTCAATACTGTTATTTACTTTCAGTTTGGTTTGCTTTGACATTGAGGTAACGGGAAATAAAAACAACCTTCTATGTTAAAAAGTTTGAGCCTGCATGTTTCTTATTTCGTGTTGATGAGAGCCATCTTTCGGTTAAATAAGAGTTTTAATTTTGAGCCCTAACTCAAAACTGACGTTTGTAAGAGAATCACACACACGCATGAGAAAATAACACTTTAAAATTGAAATATAAACAATTCTTGGTGCAAAGGCTGTCCATAGTAATCCAGCGTGGAAATGCAGCAAGCATTATGGGCACCTTTGCACCGGGAACGGCAGGGAGCCGTTTGTTTGTTTAAATTATTTGTGTATTGCATTTTCTAATTACTTATACTAAAACTAATAAAGCGAATATTTTATATTAAAAAATCATGACAAGTTTTACTTTATATTGTTAATCTGCGTGTTTTACAAAAATATATCAGATTAAATAAAACTCTCATTCCAATACAGTCACATACTTAATATGACTCTCCCCTATGTATTTTGAGATGTTCATACTTTGCAGTTATCTTTACAAAAACCTGTAATCTTGCCCTAAGAAAAAAACCTAAAACCAAAGAAAGCGTGTTTCGCTATAAAAATACCTTCCTATTGCGGTTCTCCTGCGCAGCGTTTATATCCCTATTTTTAAAAACCTTCCATACATTTTCACACTACACACAAAAGCTAACCTTATTAGAAAGTCCCAAAGTTGATATTCAAATGGTGTAGTAAACCTAGATTGGAGTTTTCCAAAGTACATGCGTGTGCGCAATGCGGAAGCGTCGACCGCAACCACTGACAGACAGACACATAATTTGTATGTACATTAACCGCGCAGGCTTTGTCGGCGAGGGCAAACAAATAATTTAATTCCTAAGGAAACTCGGGAATAAAATTATACTTTAGATAGATTGACGCGTTAGAGACGTTATTTGCAATGCTAATGTAATATGCACTTAGAATAAGACAAAGGGCACAGATTAGCTAGGGATACACGCACAGATGTGTCTGCCGGATTTGTCATATCCGCCCGACGGACAAATCCGTGCGTGTATGGCGCGAATTGGACAGGGACATGTCTGCGGACACATCTGAATAGCGCCATACACGGACGGATCTGTCCGCCGGGCATATCCGTCGGACAAATCCGGTGGGCACATCTGTGCGTGTATCCCTAGTTATTATGTTTGGGAGGAGGGAGGAAAAAGGAGCACTAGTTATAATGAAGATCGTCAGCCTTGAGAAACCGACTAAGTTAAAAGAAGTTTGTTGTAGTAACGGAAAAACTGTCTGCTACATTTATCCCCTATCTAAGTATAATATACGAAGTCACGGTCCCGGCTTTATTTCCCTATGAAAATAAGGAGTTAATTTAACAAGGTGTAACAAAAATAGTGGAGATCCGTTTAAGGCAAAACTGGTATGAGAAACTAAAGATAAATATTTTTCACCTCACTAGCTCGGAAAGCCCTTTTTGTTTGTTTAATATCTATTGTGAAAATCGCTTTTTATCCACATGTGGTGAAAGAGTTTTGACATAAGTGACAAGTGGCTTAAGTGACATTTGACAGCTAACAAAACGTAAAACGTTAAAACTGCAGAATTTTTAACATCGCAATTAATGAATTGCATCGAATAAAAACACTTAATACAGTCTTACAACTTTATTTTAATTCATAAATATCAGCATTCAACATTAATCTTCATTCTTTTTGTAAAAACGGATAAATTGTTCTGACAGCCGAATAAGTCTACGTACGAACAAAACGCATCTGACATTTAATAAAACCTTTTACGTCAAAACTTTTCATTTCAATTCATCCATCATATCAACGTTAAATATTCGCATGTTTTTCTAGGTTGTTTTGTTAAAAATTAGTGATTCGAGTGATGAAGAAGTATTAAACACCTGAGGAATTACGGGAAACCGAGCAAAATGCACCCTTTTTCTTATTTTCCTCGCTGTAGTGAGGTGAAAAGTTTTGTGTTATACACGGGTGAAAGTTATTTTACGTCTCGTGTATTAAAGCACTCGCTACGCTTAGGATTCTATTTTTGAACCACTCGCTTCGCTCGTGGTCAATAATAGAATCCTTTCGCTAGCTCGTGTTTCAAATAACACTCGCACGTAAAATACAACTTTCACCTCTTGTATAACAAATAACTATTTCGCATACAAAAAATATTGTTTTTGTATGGAGGGTTGGCCGGCTGGGATGACGTTACCCATACAAAATTACCCAAAAATTTTTTGTTTTACTTTTTCTTAGTCGGATTACGATACCAATACCACTATTTTTAATACATCAAAAATGTTGCTAACTTACGTGGTCAGCAGCAGAAGTAGCTAAGCAGACGAGTTGTTCAAAATGAATTCGACACGCACGCAAGAAAACAGCATATTGAACTGAACGCTTAACTTCTGCTTGTGACTGTAACTCTTTAATAAACAACTTTATTTTGAATGTGTCTGGGTCTCAAAAGAGTTTTTTACTTATAATGATTAAATCACGTAACATAATGGATTTGATGACAAAACTAATGTTAGTAATGTTATTAGCATACATCGTAAACTGCGAGCAAAATTCATTGAAGTACTAGGGTTGTTACTGGTTGTCATACGTCATTTCAATGAAGTACTAGGGTTGTTACTGGTTGTCATACGTCATTTCAATGAAGTACTAGGGTTGTTACTGGTTGTCATACGTCATTTCAATGAAGTACTAGGGTTGTTACTGGTTGTCATACGTCATTTCAATGAAGTACTAGGGTTGTTACTGGTTGTCATACGTCATTTCAATGGATTTCGCTCGCAGTTTACGATGTATGGTTATTAGGTAACGTAAATGTTCAGCCTGTTAGAGACATACACTATATTTTAACAGTAACATAAAATACTCTTGTCAGTCTAAAAATTACTATTTAGCTTTAAAAGCGCGCTTTAGAATTTTTGTATCCACAAAATAAATCTTATTAAATCTATCCCACTTCTGATAAAGGTATATCGATTCTTATCTCGTATTAATACATTAAACATTAGCATTAATTAAAAACAGAAGAGTTAAAAAGTTAACGCGACTTTTAACGTAGAATGTAAATCACGAGAGTGATAAATTAGGTAATTTTATGATTTTACGTAAAGATAGAGTTTGTCAGGAAAGAAAATTGTCGTGGTTTATATGGGAGCTCATACATTCTACGACACTATTCTTTCCGGTCAGACTCTAGATGCTTTTAAGAGACATTCGTTTACGTTCATTTATTCGAAATATTAGGTATTTTTTAGAAGATTGAGTTTTTATTCATTCTGAATTTTTGGTCACTACGCGCGACATTTCAGAAAGCCTAGGCCTTGTTGGTCTCCATTTTATTTATTAAATCAAATTGAAAAATATTATAATCAGCTACTGATTATTGTCTACCTTTCAGCGTAGATAGTCGTGATATTGATAAGGCAGTAGGTACTATTAAAATATGATAAGGTATCGAATGTGTTCAATGCAATTAACTTTGTTGTCTTTGCCCCGATTTCGGTCACGATCATTTTTGTCTTTGGCCGATCTAAATCAATACGGATATTGTTTACACTGCCAATGTCTACAGTCGACACATTATTATCAATTCTATTATCGCATGATCAATATTGATCATCATATACCTATAACCAAAAGGGATTATTGAAGTCAACTCGCGCGGAAACATTTGCATATAGCCTACCTTATGTCAACTGCTGTTGGTCAAGGGTTTTATCCGCCATAACTCACAGACGTACACAAAAAAACAAAACATTTATTTCAACAAAAAAAAAATTGCAATATTTACTCATATTTTTGTAAATCCCGGGATTACAAACTGTAATCGCAAAAAGTTCATTTGTGGGAATCAAAAAGTTGTATTAAATATAACTACCAAAGTGTTGTTAAATATAGCTAGCACCTGTAATACAATTAAACTTTAGTGTTAATGACAAAACATTTTGTTGTCACGCCGTATTCGCTGTATGCATGATTGTGGCGCCATCTCTTGGGCAGGTGTTCAATCTCTTTTTTTTCTTTTTTATAAATAGGTTGTATTCCTTGCTCATATGAAATGTCACTGGCTGATTCACTATTTTGACAGCGGACAGGGGCCTATGCAGTTTCATTTCTTGTCACATTGTGCACTGCGATCGTTCTCGTTACCCCCACCATGCACTTCGCACATAGCGAATACAAAAATAAATTCAGAATAAGTAAATTGCACTCATCCTACTGTTTGCTGCGACTTAACCATACTCGTATCATCGATCTATTTAACGAAACCGTTGCCCAATTGTGGGTTAGGGACTTCACACACCTTCCAATTTACACCCACAAAATAAACACACCGGTCTATGTGTGAATTCGAAGCCTACCGTAAACATAACAATCAACTCGTGCGCAGTTAACAAATAAAGCTACTACAAGTCCAGTTATCGAACTGTTTAACTTCAGAAACGAATAGTGAACAGTTACAACAAATGTTTACCAATTCATTTCTAGTTAAAGTAGTCCATAACTCCATATACATGAAAGGACGATCATTATTATTATATTTATCGCTGGGCTAACAACTTTCATGGAAACAAAAACAGAGTTTACATCACAAAACACAACAAAACACAACTACAAACAACTAAACACAAAACACAACACTTCTGTGGGGTTTACAAAACTTCAGTTACATATAGGATTTCTATCTTGGCACCAAATAACTGCACCCATTCAATTAAAACTGTCAGAAGCCATACGCTTAGCGAGGGATAGAAGCCTATGGAGGAACCTGGTCTTCAACAGAAGGACATGTTGTCACTATCCTCAGCTCTGAGACTGAGACAATTAATGATGATGATCACCACCAGAAGAACCTGTCCTGAAACTCTTGACTCTTTGATTTTCTTCGATATCTCAGATTCTTTGCCGTCAACTCAAGGAATGGTTTAAGAGTGGCAAGCATACTGGCCGCTTGATGATAATCGGTTACCGTATATTATGTAGATGTCAAAGGGATCATCCATTAATTACATCACACCTCAAGGGGAGGGGAGGGGGTCCACAAAATGTGACATATCGTGACAGGGGGAGGGAGGAGTTCCATGTTTGTGACCTCACAATCCTCACATACAATTTTTTTACAAAATCTAAGTTTAAAAAAAATCATTTGTTAGCAAACATTGTACTAAACTACTTTTCTACATACTCGGATTCGTTTGAATACTTTCGTTCCCTATAAATTTGATACTATTTTTCTGGCAATCCTCATAAAAAGTTAGTTTCAAAGTGATGTTGTAATTTTTACCTTACTTAACTAAAAATCTAAATGTGACGTCACACTAAGGGGGGAGGGTGCAGTTAAATGTGACGAAGTGTGACATGGGGGGAGGGAGGGGTCAAAAAATCATGAAATTGGTGTGACGTAATTAATGGATGATCCCAAATGTGCGTTACACCATTTAGGAACCTGTACTCTCCTTTTTGAAGAACCACTGTATTCCCTCGAGAAACCCTCGGCAGGCTTGCGTGTCAAACATTTACTAGTAGACCGTGTAATGTACTGGTATCAGAAAATTTGGGTGTTTATTTTTTAAATTTAGTAAAAATTCTATGCTTGTAAAACGAACTTTTTATATAACAAATAATTTTTTTGTTATTTTTTATTCGTATTCAAATAAAAGTTTACAGTGTATACAATTTTATTGTATTGTCTATTTGTCGAAAATTCCTGACATTTCCCTTTTCCGGCCGCATTCCTGACATATGTCTAAAATTCCTGACATGTCAGGAAAATTCCTGACGTCTGGTCACCCTACATGAGAACAGAAGAATCCAAAGAATGCGTTCTCGTATTTTCAGTTAGCAATCCAAACAATTCAGTTAGACGAGCAACTAACTGGTTATGATACGAGTGTAACGCGGGACTCATTGCCGGGACGAATAGTGAACTGACCCTGAGGCATTGGGGATAACAACGAGGTCTTGTTAGAAGAGCCGGGAACATAAAAATCCAGCGTAGACAGTTAGATATTACTGGAAATGACACGAGAATGGACAAAAGAAAACCTAGGACTCAAAAGCAGTAGATGAGAATGAAATAGAGAAGTTCATGTAGATCTGACAGGATTGCGGAAATCAGTAATTCAATGACAATTAGATGCTAATATGGGTGAATACTGTACAATCCCCATAAGACCTAGTAGGACAACCTCGGGGTGGGAATGTCAGCTGTCAGTCGCAGATCAGGTCTGCTCGGAGAATTCAGATCCAATCGCAGCAAAAAGCCGGGACATACGCTATGAGAATAATGATGATGGGAGCATATCTATTACCCTCGCTACCGAAAGTTTAAGTAACAACACTATTATGAATTATGTCGGCAATAATCTATCTGCATATTCTGCGTGATCCTTGTTGATGTCAAAATTTTAATGAACCTTTTTAAGTATGTATTTGCAGGACTTTTTTCCTATCTGTATGTATCCATAATCATGCATTCCCGGTTATTCCCCGCATTTTCATCATGACGTAAAAATTACAGCAATTAGAGGGGTCAATAAACTCTAGATAATGTTTATGGTCGAAACCATAAGGCGCATGCGTTTATTTAAATGAAGCCATAATCGTAAATAGCATGGGTGTAAACCTGTAAACACGGATTTATTTATCCGTTTTGGATTTAAATGTATTCGATATACGACATCCGACGGCCATCGCTATAGTAGGTAAGTAATGTACAGCTTGGACAAGTTGTTAGTGATAGCAGTAGAGTTGTAGGGGTAATTTAGTGTTAGGTTCGTAGGTATTTTGCTATCAGTGTAACCAAGATACCCATTGAGGTACAATTTAGCTTCTTGTTGTCGCTTCTCATCGAGTTAATCGGTGCAAAAAATAAATATCGCCTTGAACCTATACTCGAAACTGGAATTCAAGGCCAAAAAATCTACGACAGATACGTCAGTGTCATAACTGCCATTGTCGCTTATGTCACTGTCAAGTAAACTTTTCAGGTTTCGCCAACCTTTTTATAATATGCTGCTTTATATTGGCCAACATTATCATATTATTTATTCTGTGACATTATCTAAAGAGTGGAGCGTAAGCGAAGTGAAGTACTTACAGACGTACGGATACGGATACGGGCCAATCAACATTTTGACCGACACAAATCTGTCCTCAACTTTTAAATTTCGTTTGAAAATTTCACCTATAAATAATGACTTTTCTGTGTTTCTCTTTATGTTGTATGTCGAAACATTAGAGCCCCCACCTATTAAACCTAATAAACAGAATCTATGTATATTAGAAGTCCGATTTCTTGGTAACTCCAGAGACATTTTGAGTAACGCAAGAGACACTCAAAACTGTCGGTCAAAATGTTGATTGGCCCATACAACGGAACTGTCAGCTGGCTACCTAGACGTCTCTGCATTTCGATAGATTTTTGATTTTAAATAATTGTTCCACGATAACTTTATAAAATTTCTTGGGGATGCAGCATAGATAAATAATATAATTTGAGTGTTCAAATATGACCTGATTGATCAAGGCGTTATGGAGCTTAGAAGGCGCGAAAAAATCATCATAAAGTGTCTTGTTATATTGGTCCACTCGTTTGCATGTAAATCACGAGTTCTCGGTTCGAAGCGGGCTACTAGTTAAAATAAGGTTTTTGTAAAAAAAAGGTAGGTATGAACTTTTGTCGCCGACTGTACTCTACTTTCAACAGTAAACTAACACGGAGACAATTCTAACGAACATATTAAACACGATAAGGTTTCGTTTTTGACTTGATGTAGTTCTTAACTTAGTCGTAAATTATTGTACCAAATGTTATGAATACCCGAAGTAATACAAGTGCAATACCAGCTTTGCAACCAAAAATCACGGATGTGTAACTTTTAATTAGGGCGTCTTTTATTTATGTAAAATCAGTAAATACAATTACTTCTTTAAATTATAGGATTGAAATTACCAATAAATAAATTATGTTAGCGTGTTTTTAATAAAAAAGGGAATATACCATTGTACAAACATTTTACTGCAGTGGCAACATTGTAGTAACTTTTTTGGCCTTGAATTACAGTTTCGAGATTAGTTTGTAAATTCTCAGGTTTCGAAGTCACCCAAAAACTGATCATAGATTTTAGCAACAAAAAAACCTCATATTAACTTCTACGAGTATAGGGAGACATCCCGGGAATGTTTTGAGCCAGCCAGTTTAATTTGTATTAAGAAAAAACTCATTTTGCCATGGCCAAGCAACAAAGTTAGCGTAGTCGGAGCTTACAAACATTCGAAAATCAACGGTCTGCTGTCTCCTAGTTAGTGAACTAAGGCGATTATCACGCTCGCGCACCGGCGCAGCATGCGGAAACCGCAGAAGTGTGAAAGACGCCCAAGTCTAGTGTTTTATATTAGCTCGGGTATTCCAAATTTCCCGGCCACCCCGCGCGCAGGCAATTAACTCGGGGCGTGTCGCGGCCGCGCCGATTTAGTGTTATGTGCGCTGCGCCGGCGCATGCGTGCGCTGTGACACACGGACGAGAAGGAATGAGAGCTTTAGAGGCAATTTTACAAAAACAGATTTGTGGAATTGTAAAAAATATTTCTTTTCCTAAGCAATCCCTCTTCTGCAAAAAATAATGCGAAAAAAGTTCCAATACTTCCCAACTCAACAGACAAGAGTGTCAGACATTAAACCGCCCTCAAATTTACATTACATTACATTAATAACATAACAACCCTCTTTTTCATGAGAGGTTAAGCAAAATCGTTGTATGAGGTGATCTCAATTCTGAAGATACTAGGAATGTGTTCCAGGGGGCCGATTTTTGACAGCAGCCGGACGCTCGAATTCAAAAAATTCAAGCTCGAAAATAATCGCACACAAAAGTTTGTCGCCAATTTTTTCGCATGGAATTAATAGTTTAAATAATCATTATTTTAAATTTCTAACGCTTTTATTTTTAACACATAATTTCATCGTTTTATTCAGAGTTTTAAATGTCACTTTCGAGTGCTCGAATCTCAAAAATCACCCCCCTGTAGTGTACACTTTACGGTGTCACGTAACATAATCATAATCAGTCAAATCCCTGACATACAATTTTATTCTCGTCATTTGTCGGTGTGGAGCTCTTGTCTACTTTACTCTCCAAACTACCCGGCACTGTGTCCAAACCACCGGCTACTCCATTTCTTTGTGGTAATCGAGGGCGTCTTCCTCTTCCTAGTCAGGATAATGGCAGCCATGTAGTCACTCGCAGAGAATACTTATTGGCCTTAAGTGCGTCTTTAATTGTGTCGTTAATTACGTGGAGAGTTACCCTCATTTTATACGGAGTTTTTTCGCTTGAGTCGAACCCAGTGGTTTTTGCCAGATCTCTACCTTTTACATCTTAAACCAGCCAAATAAAAGTATATGTTTGTGGAATCGAGAATTTCGGCACACGATTTAAGCAGGCGAAATGGTTTTACCTTAATTTATTGTTCCTGTTTTGACCAATCAGGGGATATTTTACCAAGTTACAAACTACTAATCTTAACAGGTAACTGGCCAAAGACTTGCAGGTGATAATGAAATACTTATTTGAATATAAATTGATATATTGCAAGCTATTGATAACCGTTTTCATTTATAAAATTGTAGCAATATTAAATTGAGTACCATATGCCATCCCGCAGACATCCTCTCCGGAAAGACAAGTAACGATGTACCTACCTTGTGCGTACTTATGTAAGGGGGTGTATCTTATAAGGGGGCCCACCGACCGGCATTGCCCCGGGACCTGCTGCACAAAACACCCTAGCCTCCAACGCCGTGGCGAGGCGCCCCGCTCGCCCGGCCCCCACAGCATCCACCGCACACACTACAACCACACATCGCCCCCCCCCCCCCCCCCCTCCCCAATCCTCGGGAACGAGCGATAGATACTAACCACTGTCCCACAAAAGACAGTCTATAGAACCTGCCCATAACGCATGGGTAGCGAAATGCTACAGCTTCAAATGAGCCCAGTCTCAGCAGAAGCCTCCCCCACACCGCCTGAAAGGTGTGAAGTGAAGAAAGAGATGATGATGACCAACTACCAGTCCGCCTGACGATATCAGCGTCGTTAGAACAAAAATTTTACAGCTCCGAACAACTGACAGGCCAATATCGTCAGGCCAACTGATAGTGGGTGGGCCCTATAAGGGCTTGTCATATAACTTTTAATAGATATTCTTATTCTATCACTACTGAAGCAACAGCTACCTATTTCAAACCCAACACCATGTCAACACGTAACCACAGCACGTATCTCGTCAACCGTTCACGCAACCAACCACTTTCTACAGGAAGCCTGCCACGCCATCTTAATTACTAATTTACTAGATATAGTAGATATAATTAGTAGTTACTAGCCTCCGTGTATAATTAGGAACGGGTAAGGCTATCACGTATTGGCCTTATAGTTGCTGTAAAATGCTCGTAATTATGGCTCAAAGGCTCTTGTGTCTTAGAGGTATGTTATTTTTCGTTTTTACGGTTCTGCCTCAAAGGATTCATCATCATCATCATCATCATCTCAGCCACAAGACGTCCACTGCTGAACATAGGCCTCCCCTTAAAGGGGGGGGGGGGGTTGTCAAAGGATTAATACATTTTATTCGCCTTTAGGTAAGCCCCAAAAAGATTAGGTAAAGGTATCCTGGGCAGTCACATATTTCTCTGTTTACTCGCCTTTAATATATCTCTGTTTACTCTTTTTGTTTGCCGTGGGGTGCCCGGCCATAGAATTGTCCCCCACCATATCGTCCCGTGGTTGCAGTAGGAGTCTGCTAAGGGAATATACCGGGAGATGGGCAGCAGCATCTTCCGAAAGCCTACAAACAATAAACAAAAAACTGCGCGCGCCAACCCGCCTGCCAAGCGTGGCGCGTATGGCAACCCCCCCTTAATGATAAAGGGGAGGCCTATGTTCAGCAGTGGACGTCTTGTGGCTGAGATGATGATGATGATGATGACTCTGTTCACGGCTAAAGGGACATGAGGTTTCCCCGTGAACAACCAACACACTTCATCCGCTTCATAGAAATAATTTCTTATATTTATATATGCTTAGACTGCTTAGAGTAGAGTGTCCCACTGCTGGGCCAAGGCCTTCTCTTTACGTATTCCATAGAAGATGATCATCATTATTTTCTTTTTTTATTTTGTTTATTTTATTTGATGGTAGCTGTACATAAAATGGCGGTTAATAACAAGGAAGTGTGTTTAATATATGGATGCTGATAAGCAATAATGTGTTAACCCGCATGCGCATCATTTCGAGAAAATGGCACCTAAATATTTTTTCGTGGTTTCTGACGATTTGTTCTAAAAATTTTCGATTTTGATATAAATGTAATGTTTTACAGGTTAAATATGAATAATTTTATTGATTTATGACTATAACTTTAGAAATGAATTTTAATTTAACGCAATAATCCACTTTTTGTTTATTGCGAATTGTATTAAGTCGTTAATTCTTCTCAAAAACATGTCATGATACTTAACATAGTGTTGCGAAATGTATAAAACTGACATTATACTCTTAATAAATATGTTATAGCTCATAACATATTTTTGGTAAATGTTCAACTGATATATTAATCGTATTAAACAAGAGTTAAGTGACACAATATAATAATTAAACAGGACAAAAACGAAAATGTCGTTAAATGGTAGTTTATGTGACTAGTACATAATGAAGGGTATTAAAGTACGAGTGTGGTTTTGGTGAAACGAAGTGAGTTTCATGATATTATTATGAATGACACGAGTGTTTTATTTTAATTTCTAAGTATGCACTACCTTATCGCTTTATCTAAAGACATTAAAAATCCTCAATGACGTGTTCGGGAACCATAAAAATTACCGCCACTGCACGGCCATGGCTGAATTTTGCCGGCGGGCATGGGAGGAGGACGTCCTCCTCTTCGACTACTCCACAATTCATGACCAACTGTATTGATTTTTCATACATTATTGTAATGTTCAAAATTTTAATGTAATTAAAGCATCGGTCATCGATACTGTAAAGTAAACTTTACGATGTACCACAGGTACAGGTTTATATAGGCTTAATATAGGCCATTAGCTTATCGTTTCTGAACATATTATAGGGATTTTATGATATGGAAGTCCCTTCTTCTCAGTCTTTGTACTCTTTGCAGAGTGTCGTGGTCAATTAGCAGTATCAGATACAGATGTTGCTCATTGTACAATTCTTTGCCATTCTGGCCGGTTTGATGTCAATCTAACAAATTTGTTTAAGGGTCCTTCCATAGCGGATTTGATCTGGTCAGTGCATCGCATTGGTGGCCTCTGACGCGGTCTTTCTCCGTTTGCTGTACCCTGTACCACCAGACGGTCTATAGAGTCATTCTTTTGCCTCGAGACGTGGCCGAAAAACCTGAGTATGCGGTTGTTTACAACAGTATATAGGCGTTGCTTGATGCGGAGTTCTTTGAGGATGGAGACATTAGTCCGAAAGTCGGTCCACAATATCCCCAGCATTTTCCTCCAGCACCACATTTCTAAGGCGTCTATCTTTGCTCTTTCTGTCTTCCGAAGAGTCCAAGTTTCTGCAGCATATAAGAATATGGGAAAAATGAGGGCCCGAACAAGCCGAACCTTCGTGATGGTGTTTGTAACGTTCCAGTTCTAACATATTCTTTTTAACTTTTCCATTGCGGTTCTAGTCATACCCATACGCCTTGCCTTTTCATTTCATCTTCGCGTCCGCCTGTATCCGATATTAAAGCTCCAAGATAGCTGTAGGATTGTACCACGCCACATTTCGCAATCTTGGTTATTTTGGGCGAGTCCGTCCATGCGGTCGATTACCATTATTTTCGTCTTTTTTCGGTTAATCTTTAGTCCAAACTCCAGGCTCACGCGTTCCATCCTGATAAGTAATTCTTCAAAAAATGCGAATTTTTCAGATTTGATATTGTTAATTGATAATGATATTTCAAAGCTCGTAGGAATATGAAACAAGGAATGTGTCATGCCTAAATCGAAGTTAAGAGTTCGTATTTACTGTTAAATCTGTTTTACCACTAGCTAAGTTCTTGTTCATCTGGCATATGGCAACAGCCTTAATTAAAATGTGCGATCTAAAATGCTCGTCATTTCGAGTATAGAACATACGAGACTCTTTTTGAATTTGTTTTATATATAGCTTCTTTTCGGTTTTACTTCAATAACAGATCCTTGCAAAATCGCATTAGCAGCTCGCAGCTTCGTCTGAACCAGCACTTCAAATTCAAATTCAAATTCCTTCTATCGTTTCGTTTCTCACTGGTCTCTTTCATCCTCTTTTTGGTAGTCCAGTTTGTGTTACATAAACAAATCTATTCATTATTATCGGGAAAAGAATCAGGATTCATGATCTACAGTAGGTACTTACTATCGACTAGATAATCAAGAGCGTCGTTTAATGCGTAAGATGATTATTTACAACTAAAATATACCTAGGTACTTAATACCAATTGTACCAGTTAAGACCGTTGAGTTGAAAATATGTAAAAATAAACCAAACAAAGTATACAAAACTAATTGATAATGTATTTCAATAACATTCAAACCTAAAAACATAATTTAGTAATATAATGTTATGGTTATTAAACCACTTAATAACAATTTATGGCCTTTATATAGTTTAACAATAATGAGTCAAGTCTTATAAAATGGATGAAAATATAAGACAACAAGTAAACTTAGTTTCCCAATAACCGATCAAGCCTCTTAATGCATGAGTACTATATTATTTTCGTTTCGCAATATTAAGTCAAGTGCATGAAGTTATTTTTAATCAGTATAATTATGAAAGTAACATGAAAAACGGAATGTACACAAACGTATATTATTCATAATAGTTGTCTTAATTCATTTCTAAAAAAAATTACATTTTACTGTTTCATTTGTATATTTTTCGGCCATCTAAACTCAAAAACACGTTTCCTTAAATTTAGTTTGATAACACTTTATAAATACCGTATGTCGGTGATTATCTATTCAAAACTGAATCGAAGAATACGTTTATGCACAAAATGTACTTAAATTTCTGAAATACACACTATTTTTTGTAACATTTACTTTCACAGCACTTTTGCAAAATGAGCACTAGTGGAATGGGAATCTCGCAATAATGAGTTAACCCCACATAACACATTATTGACATTATAGTATACACGCTGTCTATTTGTGTAATGAGTCAAGATACTAAACGCATTATTGCAAAATAGGCAACGCGTGTTAAAGGAAATGTGTTAACCATTTTTCCTAATTTTCATACGTTTGGAAATGTCAAATCACTAAGGCCATTTTTGCAAAATAATGGTCAGTGAATAAGCTACAATATGACACTAAAATCTCAATTTTCGTATTTTTGTGGGTTAACACATTATTGCTTATCAGCATCCATATGCTTAGACCATAAAACGTATAGATCCATGTCTAGATTTCACCGAGTGTATATACTAGGTATATATGTCAATAAACTTTGCGTTTATATTCATTTCGTCGAGAGAAAAGAGGTTATGGTTTTATATTTATAGACTTGGAATATTAAATATGATATAGTTCATTAAATATCAACATTATCAACCAGAAACATTTCTACTTTAGATACAGTTGCTTGGAAGAAATAATTCCATTTGCATATTTGTTTTTTTCTACTTGAAATTGTACAGTCAACAGCAGAAGTCAGAAAGTGTGTTTAAACAAGCATACAACCCGCCTGATGGTAAGCTGCTACCGTAGTCTATAGACGCCTGCTACTCCTTTAATATAAAGTGTGTTGACGGCGGGACAAAAGGATCCCGCGTCGTATACATACTGCATCCTCTTTGAGTTCTTTTTTCCCTCTTGAAATTGTAAAGTATGCAGTAGAAATCAGAGGGTTCAAAATGAGCTTTAATACCACTTTATTGTTAAGTAAACAAGATTTTGTCATTTTGAGCATCTCGTCCGCTTAGGTGCAATGCAAGACACTACAATTTTTAGACTTTTATATACATACTTATACTCGAAACTGGAATTCAAGGCCAAAAAATCTACGACAGATACGTCAGTGTCATAACCATCATTGTCGCTTATGTCACTGTCAAGAGTGTCAAGTAAACTTTTCAGGTTTCGCCAACCTTTTTATAATATGCTGCTTTATATTGGCCAACATTATCATATTATTTATTCTGTGACAATATCTAAAGAGTGGAGCGTAAGCGAAGTGAAGTACTTACAGACGTACGGATACAACGGAACTGTCAGCTGGCTACCTAGACGTCTAGACGATTTTTGATTTTAAATAATTGTTCCACGATAACTTTATAAAATTTCTTGGGGATGCAGCATAGATAAATAATATAATTTGAGTGTTCAAATATGACCAGATTGATCAAGGCGTTATGAAGCTTAAAAGGCGCGAAAAAATCATCATAAAGTGTCTTGTTATATTGGTCCACTCGTTTGCATGTAAATCACGAGTTCTCAGTTCGAAGAGGGCTACTAGTTAAAATAAGGTTTTTGTAAAAAAAAGTAGGTATGAACTTTTGTCGCCGACTGTACTCTACTTTCAACAGTAAACTAACACGGAGACAATTTTAACGAACATATTAAACACGATAAGGTTTCGTTTTTGACTTGATGTAGTTCTTAACTTAGTCGTAAATTATTGTACCAAATGTTATGAATACCCGAAGTAATACAAGTGCAATACCAGCTTTGCAACCAAAAATCACGGATGTTTAACTTTTTATTAGGGCGTCTTTTATTTATGTAAAATAAGTAAATACAATTACTTCTTTAAATTATAGGATTGAAATTACCAACAAATAAATTATCTTAGCGTGTTTTTAATAAAAAAGGGAATGTACCATTGTACAAACATTTACTGCAGTGGCAACATTGTAGTAACTTTTTTGGCCTTGAATTACAGTTTCGAGTATAGTTGGGTCGGCCAACATCAATCAATCAGACAAATTTATTTCCAAGTAACTGCATTTCATATAATTTCTTTCTTACAGTACCCAAAGACAATGGCATAAGCTATGAGCGTCTGTCGAAAATCAATGCACAACGGCGACAACTAATCCATTATTTCGACATACAAAAACCCGTCTGCGCAAAATAAATCTGCGTAATTCTGGGTGCGCCTGGGCATTCGCGCCGGCCGCTAATGCTGACATTATTTTTACATTAAAGGACAGCATTAAAACTACATCATGCGTGTGCGCAACTTATAACAACGCGGGCACATTTCTTTAAAAGAGGAGATTGTATCATTTCGTTCAATTCATATTCAAGCTAAATATTGGCATTTGGCAATAAATACGTTCACACTGTTCAATTTTGACAGCTCGAAAAAAGTGTCTCCTTCATTATAATTTTTGCATGTTTATAAATAATGTTTGTATTATTTAAAAACAAACTAAGTGTCCCACTGCTGAGAATGCCTCTCTTAAGACCAGTTTTTCCCCCTCATCTTCATAATTGACGTACAAATTAGTTTTTTGGGAATGCAACCAGGGTTTCTAATCTTTCTCTGCTTCTGTTTTGAATGATTTCTGGCGAATCACCAACCACAGCTCATTTTCTAGCGTTAAGCACGAGTGTCTCCGCTGATCTGAGCTGTATACGACCGGCAACTTTTCCACATTGCACCGGGTCCGTGACAGCTAAAATCACATACTTACTTAGCAACCCATTCCGGCCCAAGGATAATCAAGTTACTTTTTACCCTATTTTACGGTCACTGCTTATTTCATGGCCTATAAAGGGTGCTTAATATAAAGCTATACGCGCAAGGTTTTCAAAATGATCTTATTCTTTTATCATTTAAGTCGTTACTCGCTAAACTCGTTCGTAAGCTACTTATGCTACTGACATGATTTCTTCTAACCCTACTTTACTGGTTAAGTTAACTATTAAATTAAACAAGTAACATCGTTAAACTGCAATTTGGTTTACATCTTCTGGCAAATGAAAGACACTTTTGCTAAGCAACGTCAACACCACAGTCATATTATTTTGCGTGTATCATTAGTGTCATTACCTTCTCTATCTAAACTGGTTGAATTATGCTATCAAGCCAAGTAGTAGCTATCGTTAATTGGCATAGCTACTTTATGACAAAATATGAAATAGAAGTTGTCTTAAGCTGTCTTGTCACTTTGCTATAATAGATACTCGTACTAAATCTGTAATCAAAAATAATGTAAATGTGCAAAATGGTACGGAACAGGTTCGATGCGTGAGTGTTTAAGACGTCAACGTACGGGTCAGGTTATTCTGCGTGTACGCACGTTCCCAACCCTCACAAAGTTCAGTGCTCAAGTGGACCATGGTATGTGGAACTATGGGCCACAGCGGTGCTTCATCAAGCCAAAGTGTCCACCCGTCCGTCCAGTGACTTCTCTGTCTGCACATGTTAACATTGTTTTGGGCAGTCTCCAATCAGTCAGCATGAAGACGTCGAATTCTGCTCCCCGTTGTTTTATACATGGTATGCCCGGATTCAGTCTTGTTCCAAAGGCCACAGGCAGTTTGCATCTTACTCCTACGTTCAGTCTGTAATAGCGCAGAACCCTGTCTATTTTTGTTTCACTGTTTCTCATACAACATGATGTTGTAACCAACCAAAAGCCAAAGACTCGCAAGCTCTATATGCGATGGCAATGCGCCGCGCAGAGCCCTGTGTAATTTGTATCGACTGCCTTCATGCGCCGGTGCGATCGATCCTGACGCCGCATCGATCCCATCATTTTCAACTCCACAGATGATAGCGGTGCGTCGGGAATTATAGCAATTCTTAAAAACCTTATAAATATCTACACGATATAACCATGCGATGTGTAAAATGATTTTGGTTCTAGTTTTATTATGAATACCCAGATGTTGCGATTTTTGAGTATAGTTGTAGTAAAGAAGAATGCATATTTTAACTGTGATTTTATGGAGCCTCAGCTTCTTCCCCAGGTGAATTGTTAATTTTACTTTTTACCTGCTCTTTTTCCATCTGCACACCTTACATATAACAGTATGTAAGATTGTTTATGGTTGGCACTATTGACGTATAGTGTATGAAACTTAATCAATGCAAATTCAAAGTTAGTCACCGAGAGGGAAACCAGCTCCATCAAGCCTACGCCAGCGCAAATTGATCACTTTATAGGGAGCCTTGATAACTTAGAAATCGATAATGTAAAATTTCTAGTACCCTTATTATAGAGATTGACTTTCACATTATAGACCAATTTATGGTCGATAACTATCGAGGGATATGAGCATGTTATTACATAGTATTGGGAATGAACATGTTATATAATGTAACCACAAACAATGATGCTGCAATATGAAGTAATAAAACAGTGCATTAGGTTAACTGCACATGCAATATCTCATAATGCCCATAATACTCGAAAGTTTTGAAATTAGACAAATGAGTTTGCCAAAGAGCTCAAAAAGGACCCAGTGTGTTGACGACGAGGGACCCTCTTGTTCCTCTGCCGTCAACACAGTGAATCCTCCTTATTGTAAAAGGTCGGCGACGCGTATGTGACCACTCCGGAGATGCAGGCATCCATAGGCTACGGTAGCTGCTTACCATCAGGCGGGCAGTATGCATGTTTGCCACCGACGTGGTATTAAAAAAAATTTAAATTAAACCATTTTCGAATCGGGAACCAAACAGTAATTAATAGTAATCTAATCGCACGAAAATATCCAAAACAAATGCGTTTCTTAGATAATTACCCCACCGATTTAAAAAGTATACTTAAAGTAAAAATATTACTTCCGACCTAAGAAGAATCGAAGTAAGAACTCAAGTAATGAGTATTAATCTTTTTTTTGCTGACAGTAAAGGGCCCACGTTGACGATTAACATGGACACTTCATTATGTAGGTAATGTTTATTTCGTTTATTTATCGAACGAGCGGAGCGTAAGCGAAGATCGTTCTTACAAACAACAACTGTCACCTGGCTACTGGGACGTCTCGGCATTTGGATGGCTTTTTGATTTAGATAGTTTGTCCGACGATAACTTTAGTAACGATTTTCCGATCTTTATGAAATTTGTTGGGGTTGTAGCAGAGACCAACAAAATTTGCGAGTTCGTATATGAGCTGGATTGAGACGGGGGTTCTGAAATTAGAAGGCCTAAAAAGGTTTTGTAAAGGGGTCCTGTTACATTGGGCATCTTATTTGCTACTTTTACGAGCAAGTATGGTTGAGTTTGGTATCAAATGAAAGGTATTGATTAGCACTCTCGTCAAATCCTTATTAACTGCTTACTGTTTCATAACAATTAGCAACATAAAATTGATTTCAAAAATACTTTCAATTATATTTTGATTTTGGTGTAAATATTTTGACAACTGACTTTTTTTTTAATTTATTAGAGCTTTGGCTGCTAGGGCCATCAGCATACTGACATTAACACATTAGTCAGAGAGAGTTACCATAGACGCATAATGATCGTGACCGAAACTTTTAAAGGTGGTCCACAGATGAGAACGACATGTCAAAGCAACAGAGTGAGAGGCATGTGAGAGGTGGATTTAAATTTAGATGAGACAAAAACTGTCAAATCTGAAGCGATTTCGTCGCGGTAAAATTTTTCGCATCAACCGCACAATTTAATATGGACGTTTAGTTTCACCGTGATGAAAAAAATACCCGATACCTATTTTTGGTATTTGTAGTAATTCTACTATTGCACATTTATGGCGAAACACAAGATTCGCGAGTTCACAGTTCGGGGCGAACTACTAGTTTTAATTTAATTTAACTTGACATGTTATATTAATTGTATCTTATTATGTAATGTGTGGACCGTGTTTTCTTTGAATAAATGATTTGATTGATTATTTCACTAATTGATAGCATATTATTGTGTAGTTTATACTATAGAAACACGTAAAAAAATTTCAAAGAAACCTGACGGCCCGAGCTACCGCCGGTTGCCCAACGATGCCCGGGAGTGCAAAATAAGCATATTTTAATACCGGTCGTGACTCCGTTCGCTGCTAACTCACAATCCTGCGATTTGTACTCACTAAAGGTTAAGTTTTTGATTTATTTGAGTGGCGAATTGTTTCTCGGCAACATTATTAACAGGTGTTCGACTACAGTCTTTACGACAACCAGGGGCAGCTTTTCTGCGCACAGTGCGACAGGACTTTCAAAACAAAATTTGGCTTTGCTAGTCATATACGGGCTCATCAGAGGGTGTAAGGGTTGCCGTTGTAGAATACGACAATTACGACATGGAGAACTATATATAAACGGGTACGTATTTGCGGCGTTTGCCGTGGAGACATTAGGGCCATGGGGGCCAGAGGCTCTTCATCTATTCAAAAAACTGTCCTATATGCTCATTCGCGCCACCGGTGACCAGAGGGCTGGCTCGTTCCTCGCTCAGCGCATTGGCATTGCCATTCAGCGAGGTAACGCAGCCAGCCTTATGGGCACCTTACCTAATAGCGGTGACATAGGGGACATTTGTACATATAGTTTAAACCACGTAGGCTAGGTAGTATTAATTAATACTACGTAGCCCAGGCTAGGTAGTATTAATCAGTCTAAGTTTTATATACACTGTTGTTTGTCCTTTTGTTTGTATTTTAATAGATGTATTTTGTATTTTTTATATAAACGGGTACCTAGTACAAATACATTTATATTACACGGGTTTCTATTACGATTTGTTAAGCGTTCTAAAGTTCTTTGCTATTTATATATTTAACATTTGTAAATATAGGATTGGTATAAATTAGATTGAAGGCTTTCATAAGCTTATTATGCATACTAAAACCGACTTAAGTTTTTCTATTATAAAAAATTATGTTGATATTTTTACGATCTAGGTTACACGATTTTTACGTAAACCCAATAAAAAGTCTGTAATTGTATAATAACTGTTATGAAATTATGAATAGTTCTGCATTGAACCACGACAGTAGCCAAAGCATTACATTTTTAACAAAAAAAACAGTAGCAAAACCTGACAGCACGAAATACCGTGTTATCAAATTCAAATTAGCTGCTTTAATAACCCCGCAGTGTTTCAAATCGAATCTAAATGACTTCGAGAAAAAAGGGTCCCAAAATTAAGTGGCAACATTGCTAAGGGCCAACCTAAGTCTTAACGAGCACTCAACAATGATGGATAAAAATTAAAACTTTTTGCACACGTAACCTCTGGGTAACAGATTAGCACAACGGAAAAACTCCGTCATGTTGGCAGCATGTTATTTAAAGCTGAATTATAATAAAAATACAACGTAACAAAGGAAGCCGCTATTAAAAGTCACTTAAGCCCAGGTGGCCGGGCGTTGGAGATAATAGTGATCTAATCGGGATTTTAAACCACAAATTGTAAAAAAGCGCTTTATGCAGTTTGGTTACAGTGGCTGCGTTTCCTTCCGTTGTACAAATTGGGAATACAATATAGCATCGTTTTTGCTGATAATAACCAATTCAGTATATGAGCTATCGCATCGCTGTTACACTTGCGCAGAATATTTTCGATAACGCTGCGGGCTGCGGGTAGCCCATGTACAGTCACGAGCTTTAATTTGGGACCCACCTAAGGTTGAATATCGTCTAGCAAACTTTCGCCATTTAGAGCTATTATGTTAACGCTGTCACTGAAATAAACAATAAACGTCGTAATGTCAGGGGGGTGCAACTCAGTGTAAATCTGTCATAATATTTGAGTTTGACACAACATATCCGATACGTTTGCATAAGTGCGAAAGAGAACTTGTCATGCGTGAAGAAGGGACAGCATGATTCGTGACGATAATGTTTACCATCGACAACTTTACGTTTCTAGGGGTTCGTCAATAACTTGGTTAATAACTTTTTGGTCCTGTGGTCCCATAAGAAAAAAACAAACAAATAAAAAAGTCGTAATTAGAAAATCGTAATGATAGCATTTTGCAAAGAGGTTATCATTTCATAGGTCGATTAGATAAGACATTTTATGTCTTAACTTGACATTCAACATTATTGCACTAAAGTTTCGGCCTTATTGCATTATGATTGTTCTAACAACATTTAACGGAAATGGGTCACAAATTAAAGCTCGTGACTGTACTATGTGGTTTTGATATAAAAGTTCAACGTAATTTATTACACGGACCAAAAATACAGTGAAAAGCATCATAACAAGTTGATTAGCAAATTCTCGCAGCGCATCGCACCCTTGATAAAGACATCATAACACCCAAGACGTGAAAGCCAAGGTAAAAGTATGTAGAATCACTTAGTTACACCGCGAATGTCTAGAAAGCTGGAACCTGTCAATTGCTCACGAGCATAGTAATGTCGTTATTAAGCTTTGCCTAATTTCACGAGCTGTTGACTACAGAAATACGACTTTAATGATGAAATGTATTAAGTAAATAGAGTACGATAAACTTCACGCACTCTAACGCTTTCTAGAAATCTAAAGTTAGTAAGGTACTTACAAATGGCAGAATTAGTAACTTTATTGCCCAATGAGGAAGCATGGCGCAAGTGCAGTTGTTTATTTTAAGCAAATACACGCAAATAGCGGAAAATACAAGACGTAGAAACTGACAGAAACTATTACAAATGTTACATAGGCAACTAGGCAGTTAAGCAAGGTATTTGAAGAACATGAAAACGGAAAAGTTTTTAAGTGTTTTATATTTCTCCCGACAAATAAGTTTATTTAAGAAATGTCTTAGTGCTTGATATGATAATGCCCAAGTTAAGCTTTATTGCTAACGACTTAAGTTTAAAGACGACAATTATTGGGGTGACTTCTGGATCAGAATAGCTCAGGACCGGGAAAAATGACATACTCGAAGAGAGGCCTATGCTCAGCAGTGGGCGAACCTATTGGGGCAGTGACGTGTAACTGTGACGAGCATGCAAATTACATACTAAGTCTCTAATTCTACCTCTGAACTCTTTTATACGTGTCTAACATTAACATTTTCGTGATCATGGACAAATCCCTCTGTAAACTTTAGCAAGCGATTACATCTCTAAATGCTAAACATTCATGCGCATTAGTGTTATTTATCGCAAATTGTTCGGAACGCCCAGAGGCATCTGCAGCGTTGCACAATTGCATTGTTTCGGAATTACGCTTATTTAAATGTCTTGCGTTATCTAATGATCATTGACATCATGATCAGCGTTCCTTGTCTGTGCTAAGTGTTAGAGTTGTTAGTTTAGATTTATTTGGTACCTTATTCGGCAAGAATGTATATGTATTTAAAAATATTAATGGTATTAAACCAGATCTAAACTTATACTTCCCGCTGTGTAAGTACAGTCGCCATCAGATATATCGGAGCGGCCAAGGCCAAGCTGTCAAGCCAATAAAGTGCATGTTTAGATATTTTTGGGTAGCCTGGCCGCTCCGATATATTTGATGGAGACTGAACTAATCCAATTTGAAGTAAGTAACCAAAAAACTATTAAAATTGGATATGATAAAGGATAAGTAATAAAATATCTAATCCGAAGGTCTCTTCCCAGAAAAAAAATACTGCCTTTTAGTTTAGTTATTCTTCATTGCACAATACAAAATGGTACAAATGGCGGACTTAATGCCATAAGGCATTCTCTACCAATCAAGTTTTATATAAGTATTTATTTGCATGGTCACATCATACGTACAGATACATCTTTCCATATCAATATAATTGATAATCTCACATTTTCAGAACATATTTTAGGATAAAAAATTATGCGCAAAAATGCAAATTAATTCACAATTCACGAGCCAGCCACTCAGGAATTTGATTGACTGCAACAAAGGCGAGAGATTTGACATCTGAATTGATAAATACTTGATTAATAATGTCCTGCCAGCGAATTTTGCAATAAAAGGACGATAACTAAGCGTATTTCTAAGTGTTTTAAGGCCTTTTGTATATTTCGCGCTCAACAGCGCGAGCGCAGCTTTTTTGGGTATTTTTTGGCGGCGATTTGCGCCTGCTGGGCCTTATCGTAATCTTCAAAATTTAAGTATGAATACGATTTTAGGGGTCTTTTAGGGGGGTTTCTGATGTTTGATAAAACTTTTTAAGTACAACCGTATTTCACAGGAGCCAAGTCATTTCCTGTAGATTTTGAACAATTTCTAACCAACCTGTTCAAAAATCAATATTCCTATATATTTAAAGAGTTCATTCGTTCATCTGATGACTGTGAGCAATGTATAGATGAATTATCGAGTGCGTGGAATTGCATATGTAGTAGTATTGTTTGTGTACAGGCATTCTATATTTGAATCCGCACACAAAGAGGCACAACACGGTACAACCACTACATATGCAATTCCACGCTCTCGATAATTCAACTACTTATACAAGTTGAAGTCATTCTAAAAAATCTCGGTAACAATCTCGGAAATTTCCGGAAACATACACGAGAATTTAAATTAAATTTCCAATGAGAACATTCCCTATAGGAATTATCAAAAAATGTATTATTAGTATTATTTTTATAAACTCGTAAATGAGACAGTTAAAATTATTGATAACGGCGGAGTCCAGCGGTTTCCTGAATAATTTTGTTTCGTAAAATTTAAGTTCTGAGAATTAACATTCCGTATGGAAAATTTCGCAACTTTGGAAACTTTGCCTTGGTGCATTGCTAACTGTGATAATTGACAGAGACTATAGAGATATAGACGACCACAGCCTAAGAACTTTTTGAAGCATGTCAATTGCGCCATCTATGTCAAAGCCACCTAATGATACCGAAAATGTAAGATAAATGTCACCTGCACTGCTACTCCACCGTGCTACTAGTGTACTAGGTGGAGTAGCAGTGCAGTTGACATTTCTCTTACATTTTCGGTATCATTGGCTGGCTTTGACATAGATGGCGCAATTGACATGCTTCAAAAAGTTCTTAGGCTGTGGTCGTCTATATCTCTATAGTCTCTGTAATTGATATGCCACCAGAAAATAACAATGTAACTATATTAATAAGATTACGACAGAACGAATGACTGAATTTCTAAAATTAGACAAGATGGTAACGCACGACTACCCTTGCTTTATTCCGCTTGTTATAATAATGACCAAGTTATTATATAAACATTATTGCACAATGGAAAAGTGTAAGCAAATGATTTAACGCCAAGCTTGCTTTCTATTGGACACTTTTAAGCCATTATAATCGGGTATTACCTACCGAATCAAAAAGTGTTGATAAATATTGAAAGAACCCGAATCGCTGAAATATTGTAACATTGTGTAGCAATTGAACGACACCTCGTATTGGAAAATTCATAAACAATGTTAAAATATAAAGAAATTATAGGTACCGTCAACTGCTAAAAGTTTGCCTACGATATCCAACTTTGCCTGGCTTGAAAAACATGGATTTCTTCATCTAACAGCTATTTATATCTTATTCCTGAGATGGGATAACGGCGGCCATTTTAGACATAAGATATAAATATGCAGCTGTTTGGTAAACGCAAATATACATATAATATTTAAAAGTTGCAGTTTGGCTTTATGCAATTTTCATATTTTTATGGGAACCCAGTCGAAAATATTTATATGTTTCACTAAACCGTATGCATAATAAAATACTGTATCTGTATTTCTGATGCAATACAACGTGAGAACCGAAAATCCGGGGTATTCTTTTACGCCCAACTCTGCGGGTAACTTACGATATTTTATAAAACTTTGTTTAAATTAGCAATGAGTTCAACGGTCAATCTCTATACAGATAAGCGTTTTTAAGTTTATTAAAAAAATTGTTTAATACAAGATTCACTTAATACGACTAAGGCATCGTCCTAATAGAACGCGAATGGGCGATCATCGTAAGTTCGCGCGAATTTTACTCGTGCGAAATTCGCGCGAACTTACGATGATCGCCCATTCGCGTTCTATTAGGACGATGCCTATAAGTTCAAGTACTTATAGTAAACCGCACTAGTATGAAACAAGGTAGTATACTTTATTATGTGTCACCTAACTAAATATATGCTCTTGTACATTATCAATAAATATTACGTTATATCATTAAAAAAACTTTACTGATTAGGTCTGATGATATTACCTACTCGACTTAAAAATAAACCTTTACCACAATATAAGCTCATCAAAATGATGACGTATCTCCAGTTATGGATGGTCACCTCCGGCCTTCGATACATCATCAATACACATCGCAAATTAATCATTTTACCGCAAATGTATCTTCGGCCGCCACTTTACAAGAAATATAGTATATACACTATACACATATAGCAATGAAAACAGGACAGTTTGTTTAGAATCCGACGAAACCGATCCGTTTTCAATGCTCTTGTGTGTATGTTTTTCAATAACCCGTCAACATATTAATATTAATTACATTGACACATTGCCGCATGTCATTCCGCGTAATTTAACACTTTGACAGTAATTGTCCTCGACTTCAGGTAATAAGCTGTCAAAATTTGATAAAAATCTAAATACAGGGTGGCATGTTAGTAACTATAAAATTCTTATGACATAATTTTATTACGAAATAGGGAAACTTATTTTAAACATTTAAGCTTTCGTTCAATACAAACATCATAAACCATATTTTTTTCAAAAACTGAAAATAGCCAAGATAACTGAAGACGCCAGTTCAAATCTGGCCTCGGACACCGGAAAACTTGGTCACTTTTTCTGAAGTATATGACTTCTATTTCAGTTTATAATTTATATAGTAGTGTTACTACTTAAAAATTGCAAATCAAAAAATTTCAACAAAATGATTTGATTTGCTTTAAGATTCATGTTTTTTTTCTTTACAAAAACTTTTGTGTAGGTACTTTTATAATTCTTTTTTCAGTTATTAAATGCACTTGAACTTGGATTGTGCTTGAATAAGTATTTATTCAGAAATCAGATCACTAAAAGGAGACAAAAAATCCTTCCAACGAAATTCGTACCTATTAAAACTGTCGTTTCATTTTGGGTCACTCCGTATAACAGGTATCCAATCGATAAATAATCGATTCTTTATTGATAGCTGCGATATGCGCTTGCGCATGTCGGCCTTTATGGGCCCATAAATATGAAGGTTCCGCGAAAAAACGATTAGGGTCTAATGCGTCTGGGTTTTTAAAAAAGAACCTTCAAATTGCCTTTTATTCGATATCTTGTGAACCTTTGAAATCTGAGATGGAGATACTATGTTTTTGAAGCAACAAAAGGATTTTTGTGTTGAAAAATTGTGTGTGATAAAGTTTCGAACTCTTTTTGTAACCGGCTCCATTCCACCGGGTCCATTTATCTGGATTTTCGCGTCTAAGGTGTTATATTTATTATGTCTCGAAATAATTTTTTAACAGCCGAAAATCCTAATTCAGTTGGTACTAAAAGATGTGACGTGATCAAGATATGTTTTAAGCCTGTAATCTCCCAATTCTTATTAATGTAGATGTACAACATGCCTAGATTTATTATATTATATGATTCATTATTAAAGTATGACAGTATTTGATTGGCGATTATATCAATTTATGTTGTAATGTTTCTGATGACGATGATAATGATGACAAAAAAACAAACAATGATGTCAATGACAATTACGATGCTAATGGTTAAAATAATATAACATACCTTTGTTCTGTAGAGCGGATTGGAGAAGTCCCAGCCCGGCGCCACGAAAAGATATCCGCATTTTGATATCTTACGACTGGCCTGTGAACAAAAAAAGAAGTTATTAACACTGCAAATTAGTTGCCAACAAATAACAAACTAAGCGTTATTTCAAAGACGATGATATTTAAAAGTAACAATGGAATGATTTAAGTGATTCAACGATACATGACGTGTAAGAAAAACCTATTACTCTGCTTGCTGCTCGTTTCATAAAACCACACTCGTACTTTAAGGACTCTTATTACATAACAGTTACATAAACTACTACTACTAAACAGTATAGATTGAAAACACGAAAAATTTTAATCGTAGTATAATTAGGAAAAACTAATAGCACATACATAAAACAGAAAAGGCTTATAAAGTACTGAACAGAACCTATCCGTATTCATACAAAAATAGGTCTCTGAGCTAGAAGAAAGAGAAGAACTGGTAGAAATAAACATAACATTGAACAAGATATCTCTCGCCAGCTCGTAAAAGGAAACAGGACCAGTGATAGAAGTCCCAATTAACAAAGTTACTCTAACAGTTAAACGTCTGTTACAATTTAATGACAGACTCAAACGCCAAACGCCATTCCTTGAACATAAATTAGTCTCAGACAGGCGTAAACTCAGAGGATCGCCAGCTAATTTACGATTATCCCTTACACTCTGGTGCGGATGAAAAGAGACAGCGATTTTATTACTCGTTAATCGTTCTAAGTTGGTTCGTTTATTAGTGAAGTTAGTGCAACGGTTTTATAGGCACTCGTGGGCTTGGGCGTTATTAGAAGTTAAAGTCGATTTATTGGAAGAGATAAAATTTAGGTTCAGCATAGAAAATCTGTTGGTGGAAATTGGTCATGAGTGTTTTTCTTTAAATCGCTCTTAATCAAGTTTGAATGACTAGGAATCGTATCTTCCTCGAAGTGTGATAAAATTGTACAGCATTAGGAACTAGTAATTAAACACGGTGGCAAAATGGAACCGGCCGTTTTTGCACTTCGTATCCCTTCTTTTTTTGTCTAAGTTGTAAAAGGTCAAAGATATTTAAACAAAATTAACATGTAAAATACAGTAATTTGACCAGTCTAAGCACCAATCATAAAAGTCAATTCTTCTTATACCTAATGTATGACATTGCATAAGTAGGACAAAATACACGACAGCAAAAAAACAAAGAAAATAATAATCTAAGTGTACTGCCCAAAGTCAGTAGATCCAAGACGAATTCCAGAATGTTTTGTTTTAACAGTTTATAACTTACACCGCTCCGCAACACAGTGTTGCCAGACCAATAATATAATTTATGTCAACAGCCAAGATCGGTAAACCAACATTATGATGACTTATTGCTTTATCAACTCACCCTTTCATATTTATGGCATTCCAAATTAGGCCTACTACCACAGTAGCTTAGCTTGATTACAAAAAAACTAACGATTCATTGACCACATAAATATAGCATCGAATGGACGCCTTTTAAGATGTATGGGTTTGGAAAATGTAAGAATAAACTGTATGACAACAGTGGTGTTAGTTAGCGCAACGCATAGTAGACCAAGAAATTATGATAATCAAATGCTTTTTTTAATTGTCACAATATGTAGATAAGGATTTAGTCGTCACTTATCATCTAGACAAATTGTGGAATATTTAAACTTAATGCTTTGGAGTATTATATGAATATTTTAAGGTGTTTGATACATACGTTTTAGTTTTGTGATTATTTTTTATCTGTATTGCCTATTCTATGTTAAGTTAAATTTAAGAAATCTCGATCTCGAAGAATAGGAATCTGATCTAGTTTTGATAGTTTAAATTATTCTATCTAAATCTTTTAATGTTAATAAAGCGTGCTACATTAATCTGGTTAGATTTTCGAGTAAAATTTATTATTGTTATTTGAGTAGGTAAGTAATTGCACAACAAATCAAATGGGCGAGTAATATTTTGGTGCCGTGACCAAGATATTTTCAGTTGCCTTTAAAAAGTAAGAGTTTTTTTGCAAACTTAACACTTATATCGATTAATCGGAGTCGGTTTCCCAACTGGGAGGCGTGGGAACTGGGCGACTTGCACTTTCGTCGATCCCCGATAGCGGCGCGCGCGGAGATTTATCATGCGCGCGCAGGACCAAGGTGAAAGTTTATACTATGCCATATGTAGGTAGGTATGGAGGAATTAGGTGTTCAGCATATCTAGGGACTAGGACACGGTGCAAATTTAACGCAGCACTGACTTAATCTTGCAGATATGTCCGCTACAACTGAGATTTCAAGATTCAAGAAATATATTTATTAAGACGAAACCGAATGATGTAGATGATTTCATCGGCAATACAACAACGATTTCACTAGTAAAAGGGACTTTTACAATATTATGATAACAACAAAGATAAATATGAAAATGAAAGTTAAAGGCAGGAGTCGAATCAAAACTCAAATAAATTCAAAGCTCAACAAAGGATTCGAACAATAGACGAAAACCAACGGAACGACACTTTCTATCAGCGACAATGAGATATGAAATAAAAAGCGATCCGTGTCGATGAAATCACGACTCGATAAAAGCAGTCTAAAAATACGCACTATCGTCCCCATCTAAAGCAATTGTTGAAAGAATGGGTCAAAACTGATAAAAATCCAGCCAAGTCAATCGAAATCGCTGTATCTTTTTCTAAAAATCAGCTTAAGTCGAGAAATGGCACGGAAAGCCACAAAAAAACTCAATCAAGAAAATAGGATTCCAGAGCGTCCACGGAAAAATAAACGGACCGAATTCAGTGCAAACAACAATGCAGTGAATGAAGTCACAGGCGGCCGACAAGTGCCGAAACACCGGGAGGCCCGCTACCGGCACAATTATCGAATCTAGACCACTCTCACTGCGGCAAAAGGAACGAGACGCAAAGAAAGCACCATCAGGTGCGCCCCCATTTCACTTTCCAATGACTTATCTTTAGCTCCGACGCGATCCAAAAAGAACTCTAAACCTTAACGTGTAAGGTTTATAGTGTTTCAGTCAACGCCCGCTTCGACTCAGTAAGCATTTCATTATCAAGATTTACGAGAAAACCCTTTAAAACTCGTTAATTGTGCACGGACATTTCACTTTCTAATGATTTTTGTAAAAAAGCGCCGCGCCGCTAATAACGTTTGGTTTGCAGTTCTGAGACAATGGTTTCTTGTGTGCGTGCGGTTGACAATAAACAAAGTTAGCTTCTTTTGTGGTTTCACGAAGACAGGTTCGATTTACACCAAGATCAATGTAAGATTAACTTTGTAATTTATAGTTTACTACAGTTTCATTCAAATGCAACTTAATTTCAAAACTACTATTTGCCATGCAAACCTTTTTACGTAAACTTACTTAAGTAACACAAATAGTTGACTGGTAGAGAATGCCTTAAGGCATCAAGTCCGCCATTTGTACTTTCTTTTACTGTGCAATAAAAATTAAATAAATAAATAGTTTTAAATTGTAACACTGTAAACACAATAAAAAACACTCGAAAATTGTTTCGCATTTCGTGATCACGACTTATACATATTTTTTCTTGAAAACTACAATTTGCGCGTTATATAGGAATCTTCTATAATATGGTCGAAACTAAAATAAATACTTATTATTATATTTTTAATAGACTTCAAAATTTCAAAGGACGAGGCATGCAATTCATCAGGATCTTAGTTCTATCTAACACATAAACTGTCAAAACTCTTTTCATTTCTTAACAATACGACTTTTGTCATTAAAATAAGTAGGTATTGGTACTACCTTTCGTTCTCCGACTTGTTAAGTATCAAGCTCTCGATCACTATCGTGTAGATCACTCAACATGCGCTCGCGCTCGTAATGATAGCCCATTTAGCAAAATCTGATGCGATTGAGATGTCTAAGCCGTTTTTGTTCACCTTTAGCTTAATTTCGAGACATTACATTTTATTGACGGCCAGAATGGACGCCATATTTGACTCGGCACACATATGAGAATTTCTATAGTTTAGACAAGTTAGTTTTTGTATTCAGTTTAGATATTGTTATTGAAGCGATGTGTGATTCGCGAAAGTTATCAAGTGGGGCAGCAAAGGAGCTATGTATGTCAAGAGTTGCATGACGTTTGTCATATTTGAATAATCCGTCTACGTTAAGTTTGCAATTCACACAGTTACAGACTTTACTTAAGACGAATCGATCACTACATAAACCTAGTTACTCTAAAATCGAACATTCGAGCTAAAATGAACATAAAATTCTTCCTCATCTTTCCCCACAGTAAAACACCATATTCAAACATGGCAGCAATAAAAGGCAACATACTCTTAACAAACAATGGTAAACGGTTGCATTGCATACCTACTCGTAATAATTAAGTAACAGAAATAAATAAGTATCAGTCTCTAAGAAACTTACATACTTGGTCAGTTGAATAAGTATATCTTTTAAATGGACACTTATAATGTTATAAACAAACATTAAACAATCGTCATTCTTTGCAAACAACGTATCAGATTGATGTAAATTATATCATTAGCAAACGCAGGATATTGGCAATACAGCTGTCTCGGGTTGCCAGCGGTGACAAGTTTGACAGTGAGGTCGAATGTCGGAGCTGTTGATACAGAAACCGGAGCGATCGGATCAATGACGAAAATATGGAGGTGTTATATTAAAAGTACACCTACAACTTTAGTTGATTAAACAAATTAATAATGAGTTACTGGCACCGTCAACTGCTACAACTTTGCCAGGCTTGAAAAACATGGTTTTCTTCACCAAACAGAATTTATATCGTATTCCTGAGATGGGAAGAAAAAGGCGGCCATCTCAGGAAATAAGATACCATTTTACCCTCCCTTTTTGTCACTTACTTTTATCGTCTCTTGCTGTCAATTAAATATAGATATTGTCAGCGTTTTTGTTAAGTACTTTGCAACGATTGGATAAGTTAGGTACTTTATTTGTAAAAAATGTGTTTTCGTTTCGTATGTAAATCTTTATCCGATAATAAGTTTATAATATAAATCTTCTAAAATTTATGTAGCCAATTTTATTGACTACTCTAAACTCTTATATATATATTCTTTGTATCTTATTTTTAGAACGCGAAGCTCAATTTGATTACGTCGGATAAGAAGTTGAACAAATGTAACAACAAACACAATATCGGTACCTACGTACTAAACGTAATGTTCCTCTCATATAATAGATTACTAAGTACCCGATCATCAATCAGTCACACATTCCATACCACAAGCCAATAAGTTTTCTCCCTAAGTGAAATACGTTTTCCACCGTGGAAAACCACTTTCCATGCCTCACAATTGTTGGGAACCAGCTACTATACTTTCGCCTTTTCTAACTGGATTTTGCTGGACGATATTCAGCTTTACCTCTTGGGAATAAGGGATAGGAAAATTGACAGATTATTGACAATTGGTTGGCGGTCGTCGCTTGAGTGTCTATTGTTTTTGTTAAAGAGGTCAATGACGTGTGTTGGGTGTGGACGTAGGTAGTTTGTAAGCTACTTTATAGTTAACGATGTGACTTGCGAATGTGTCACTTTTGCGAACGCCAACCACAGTAACTGTACAAGGACAGGACTATGTATTAGGAAAAAGGGAATTACCGTGATAAATATAGTTATTTGTGCAACAAGAGAGGAAAGTTGGTTTTTCTTGCGAGTGTTGATTTTGGATGAAGCGAGCTTTCCCGCTCCAGGGAGTGATGAAAGTCGCACTTTCGTCACCGTTTTTTCGCAGGGAACTACGCTTGTTGACGCTGCTGAGGTGAAATAGTTATTTGTGCAACAAGAGAGGAAAGTTAGTTTTTTTTGCGAGTGTTGATTTTGAGTCCCGAGTAAGCGAGATGTAAAAAAAACTTTTCTCTCGTGTGACACATTTAACTTTTCACCTCAGTAGTGAGAACATATTATATTAAGGTTAAAAAAACACATTTATTTACATTCCTGAATGAAAGGCATCATCATTACGACGAAAAGCTTCTAGAAACAAAATTTCACTCCCTGAAGTGAGAAAAGTCGCAACTTTCGTCACTCCCTGGAGTGATGAAAGTCGCGCTTTCGTCACTCCAGAGAGTGAGGAAAGTAGGCTTGTTCGAACTGCTGAGGTGAAAGTCTTTTTTAGTCATTATATATATCGTCGCCTAGTACCTACAACACAAGCCTTATTGAGCTTACTGTGGGACTAGGTTGATTTGTGTAAGATTGTCCTAATATTTATTTATTTACTTATTCGGACGTTTAAACAGTTATAGATGGTTGTGCAATTTTTTTTGTTACTAGCATAGTCCGCACAGTGCATCGTGGTCTGACTATACATACGTTACAAGTCTGATGAACGCAGCGAAGTGAAAATGGTCCCGACTCTTAGAAGTCGTAGGCCCTCTACATAGAATAGACGTAATACTAGTATACATATATTACAAAGTACCTATTCAAGTACCTAAATTTAAATTCCTTTAAATAATCAAGGCTTCACTTTGAAATGAATTTGTACTTTTATCACTACGAACATTTAAAACAGTTTAATAAAATAAACATATGCCATAACTTCATAACAATCGCGTCGCGTAACCGCGTGGTCGCACCTGCCCGAAACCGCAAAAACGGCGCCCGCGCAGGCGATCAAACATTTCGGCGATTGAGCAATCGCGGTGACATCCGACGGAGAATGTACAGGTGGCCAGGGCTGTCACACGCCAGAAAATCAAAAGGTCAAAATGCACTCCAAATTCTCTCCAATTCGTCTTATTGCCTTTACACGGAGATTTTTTTTTACTAGAAACCAAGGAAAGGGTTTACTTGTTTTTAGTAAACGTTTACTTGCCCTGGGAATTACTATTTTTTACTTGTTATTAGCAAAAAAATTTTTCCGTGTATTAAAAAAAAGAATCTTACATGTTTGACCCTATCTACCTTCAACCTTGTTAGCCATAGTTTTTGTGTACCTTTCTAAAAAGAAAAATAAATAGACCCTCCTTATCAGCTTTGTCGCAATCGGGTAAGAAAGCTTGTAAAACGGACGGGTTCCATATCTCTGTACTTTTTGTCGTTCAAACTGCTTTTTTTCTTGAAATACTGCTGAAGTATTTTTTTTAACAATTAATGCAATTTTGCAGCTCACTGTACACCGAGGTTCAAAATTGCATGGGCAATTTATTAATGGTTTCATTCATAAATGTCCATGCAATTTTGAATCTCACTGTAGGTACCTATGTGTTAACAAAATCGAACTGTAAAAAATTACATCTAATTGGTATTGCACATAAATAAAGTGGCAACCCTGCTGGAGATGCGCAGGAGTGCCTGATTGGCTGTTCGACTTCTGAATGGGTTAATTTGTCTCACTTGCAGCAAATTGGACCAATATGCAAATAGCGTGAAAGACATTGTATACCGTTTTGATAATTTGCGTAATTTGATATGCTTTACGATATTTGATCATATGTACTTGATGTAATAACTTAAAACATGTTTGTTACACCAAATTATTATTAAAATTTTGTAATAACGTTCCACGTTCCTATGATTTGCTTGGCAATGCTTGGTTTGAGTTGTTGGTTTTAATTTTCATTTACAATTTTAAGAATATTTAAGTTAATTATTTTCTCTTATATCCCATCGTCCGTAGAAACAGTACAGGAGAATTTTTTTATCAACGAGTATTTGCTTCGGTTCGTTACTTTCTATCAGATGGCACCAGGATCAGTCATAGATCAGTTAAGAAAAAGATTAATTGCACTAGCAAAACTCCTATACACACAATCTGACTAACTTAAGCAAGAAAAACCTAATGTCACGCCAAACAACCTCGTGACGATTAAAAATTATAACTCGTAATTAAAAGAAAAAATGCCGGCACCATTGCTAGCTTCTTTGCCTGTGACGGAAAAAATGTCAGCACAAAAACGGCGCGCATTAAAATGCTCGCTCTGCTTATTTAGAGCAATAATAGTCATAACTACCGACCAACTTAAATAGCTATTTCAACTCAGGCATTGGGTTCTGTATTCATTGTACAGATTTTTTAATGTAATCCCTAAATTTTTAGTCATTTTAATACATTTTACGGACAGAAGCCCATTTCTCAAAAGTTTGTAACTTGTAATACAAGCGGAAGTCCCTTTCTAGCAAAAGATGTCGAGAATTGACATCCGTTAGTATTACAAGTCAAGGCAAGCTCTTGAAAGGATGCCCAGGTATCGACAATCTCTTGAAAGAAATCAAAATCGTATGAAAATGTTGCTGAGGTAAACGTGGATGTATAATATTTGTATGTGTTCGTCTTTTCGGTGAATACGTGCTCAAGTTTTTAACAGGGCTCTTTCGCAGTTCTGGCAAGAACTGAGATGGGAATGGCACTAATCGGGCCTACCTATGTTAGCTTAGTAGAAGGTAGTTGAAAGATGTGGCGGGGTAAGCGACCATTTTAATGGTTGTGGTGTGAAGTCTCTTTGTTATAGTGAATTACCCGAGAGCCGAGAACGGTGTCGAGATTTCGTCACCGGATTTACAAGTTAAAAAGCAAACCACCAACAAAATGATAATGTTTTCAGACTCAACAAGAATACTGTCTTTACAAAAAATCTTTTTTTTTACCAAGGAACTCCAAAGAAATTAACCCCGCCTATAATTCCGAGATACAATCTTGTTGAGATTTAGTGTGAGAAATTGTGATGAACCCTTGATTATAGGGCCGGCGCGCTCAAAGGTCTCTGGAAGGTCTACATAACCTTGAGGTCCTTGTATGGTTTATAAGATATGTACTTTTAATTACCTTGATATGTGTAAGGGTTTTATAGTTATGATTGCAACTGTACGTCGCTGTTTTCAACAGACTTCAAGATTTTGAAGGAGAAGGTTTTCAATTCGTGGTTTTTGCTTTTAATAAAGTCAGATAAATAGTGATCGACAACTAACTAAATCAATGTATAGTCAGCATCAAAAATATGTAAACATTTCGGCACTTATGTCTGTGGGATAAGACTCAAATTCGTATACATATTATTGATGCTGACTGTACTCTAATATTTTTTTCTCTCTCTCTGATAAATACAAATTATAAATAGGACACTTTGTGTAGACTATTTTATTTAAGGTGACGCTAATCAATTTCCTTGTTCCAAGTAAGTAAAGACAATTGAACGTGGCCTATGGCCTATTTCTGAGAAAAAAATGTGACCAAGTTAAATATTAATTAGGGATTCTAGTAGTCTTGGTGACTATATCACTGATTCGAAAGAAACATGTATAAATAATTATTAAATATGCATTTAGAATTATAGTTGGAATCGTTTATGTTATTTGATTGGTACAGTCAGCGTCAATAGTATCTTCCTACACGAAGGCCGCAAAAATATGTGACACGCTCCTATGGCTCTACAAAAAGGAGCGTGTCACATATTTTTGCGGCCTTCTTGTAGGAAGATACTATTGATGCTGACTGTACGATGATATTTTTAGTTAAATCAAAGCAGACACTAAAATACCAAGAGCGACTCAGCGTTTGGTAGCCACTCTACACTATTACGCTATTCGCTGTATGTATGATTGTGGCGCCATCTCTTGGGCAGGTGGTCAATCTCTTTTTTTCCTTTTTTATAAATAGGTATTCCTTGCTTATATGAAATGTAACTGGCCGATTCACTATTTTGACAGCAGACAGGGGATTTGCAGTTTCATTTCTTGTCACATTGAGCACTGCGATCGTTCTCGTTACCCCCACCATGCACTTCGCACATAGCGAATAAGTGAGTATCACCAAACTGCCGATTGTTTTTTTTTCAATGGCTGAACATTCACCAGTCAGTGCCCTTACAATACTAAGAAATAGTAAAAATGAGTATGTACCAGTGTTACGCAACAGTTTGTATAATCCGTAGAAAGCGTAAATTACACAACTTTACGGGCACGGTCATAAAACTAGAAATATTATATTCGTCTGAGCGTTTACTTTCGTCACAACGAATCGGTTTAGGCGTTATGAGTTGTGACGTCATTGCCCAGTTACAACAGTAACGATAGTTTTATGTTTACAACCGACTATTCATGAGTAGGTTTTGTAGTGATTTTCAATGCATAATGCATGGGGTTTTCTATTCAAACTATTTACTTTTTGTCTCTAGCTTCATAATATATAACTTTTCTAGAAATTCTGATTCGTGGTAGGTTGGTGTCCATTGAGTTGATTTTTCTTTTAATCTAAAAATAGTCGATAACCCAGGCTAAGCTACACAGATAGAAAAAAATCTCTTCAACCAAAGAAACCTATTTGAATCAAGAGATATCCAGTTTCCCATATAAGGAAAAAATAAAATTTCTTGCTTTAAGATATAAAATGTTTCAAAGTTTATTACTTAATCTAATAAATTAAATACTTTATCCGAGATATAAAAATATATTTTTTTAAATAGCTTAATATTAAAACGAAGAGCGTTTGAATTTTGTTTTTGTATTGTATTTTTTTTAATTCAACTTTTTGTGTCTTAGTGCAATACATAAAGAACTTACGCCAAGAAACTTTGTTTCTTGGGAAAAGACTCATAATTTAAATTGAGAATTGAATTTCTCCACGGAAACAAGAAAGCGCATTAGTTCAAAAGCATGTGTTACTTGGTGTAAAATTTGATATTTTCACACCAAGATCTAAAATTTCTTGGCGTATGAAATCGGTTACTTGAAACAAACAATAACATTTTCTAAGGCGGTTATCACACTGGCGCGGATCCGCATGCGGCACCGGTGCGCGAGCGAGATAGCGCTCTGCATGTGTATAGCGCTATCTCGCTCGCACACCGGCGCCGCATGCGGATCCGTCGTCAGTGTGATAATCGCCTAGTGTCTCAGTGCACTACTTAAAAAGCTAGTAGCAGAAACTGTTTTCCCGGGACTAATCCCAAGAAAGGAAGTTTAACTAAAAGTAGTTGATACAAATATAAATTATGATTATTTATATACTCACAATTTATAATCGTATCAACTAGAGCTGAGATTGCTATTGTGAATCTCAAATAAGCCCGGGCAAAGCGCCGAGGGTCATGAAGTTACGTCGAACCAACGTTCGCGCGTTCTAACCTACACGCAGAGACATCTATTGATGCGCAGGGTTACTAACGTCCAAGATTTAAATGTTTCAAAGCAAAAATTATGTGCTTCTTCTTTGGAATAGCTGTGGCTCTTGATTGTAAGTTGAAAACATCAAAGCAAAAATTAATCTCTCTTGCCTAAAAACTTAAAAATCTCAAATCTAACTTTTGGTGCTACTTCTTTGAATTAGCTTTGGCTCTTAGCTGTAGATTGAAAACATCAAACCAAGAACTAATCGATCTTACGTAAACACATAAAACTCTTAAAGGAAAATGTTGGTGCTTTTTTGCCGTAAATAATTATTATCTTAACTCAAATCATTACTATTCGCTTTAAAAATAGGTAAAGTTAAAGCTAAATAATTTTAAATCTTCTTTTAAAAATCATGATATTTTTAACTCAAGTCATGTTTATTGGTCTAAGGTCTTTATTACTCTCTTTAAGCAACCGCGTGCAAGAGACTTTTGCGTTTTGAATTAAGATATTATTTCTATCTGTGTATGCGGTGTAAGGTACAGGATGGCCATCTCGACTGCAAGAAAATGTCAACTAGATAGCAATTTCTTACGTGTTCATCATTAACTATATTGCCATTTATGTATATCCGGATAGCCCTTTTTCACTCTATAAATGGCACTATAGTTAATTATTTACAACACGTGAGATATTGTGATTTAGTTGAAAATTTCCCGTAGTCGAGATTGTCCTCCTGTACCTTAAATACATTCCTTAACAAAATTATTATATTTCATTTGTTTACATGCAAGAAACCGATTCGCAAAACGTATATGTAGGCAGTGTAGGCATATTACATACCTAATTACCTACTTACATTACGCATGGGTTTTGACTGATTTGGTCTGCATTGAATATTAAAATCTGGTTTATATTATGCTACCACATTAAAAAGTCGCCTGGCCAAAGCAAGATCCAATACAAGAAAAATAGCCTTAAACGACTTGACTAATCTCTATTTACGGTCCATTTGGAGCGCACATTAATCACCGCAAAATATATTCATGTCACATGACTCAGGGTTTTTTTACTGTATTTGGTATTGAGCTTCAATATCTGTCACTCTCACTCTTCCGTTTAATACACACTTGTAACGAGGACAGACTATTCCAAATTTAAAAATAGACTGCCAGTTTTACACGCTGATAATCATATTTAGATTGAGATCAACACCCTATTTCGAATTTCGAACGATCATTCGAACCGAGGCCGCAAATTGACCGTTTAAAAAATTCAATAGGGTTGCTCGTTAATATTAAGTTGCCAGTGTTAAAAAAGACCGTAAAATCGATTCTTGTACGAGGTCACGCTTTTTATGACTTATCTCGACTGTTATGTTTATTTATTGTTAACCAATATTTATGACTGCCACTAAACAGTTTACACTTGGGACCAGTAAATCATCGTAACTGACCACTTAAAAAATTTAAAGCCAAGATTATAGCTTTCAATATGGCTGAGACAGGACAGTAAATTATCTTTTAAACATTCGTTTTTTAACTGTCATAACCGTGTTGTAAACCTTCTGAGTAGTAGCCTGAATAGAAAAGCACCTGCCTAACCTACCGCGAATACATTATTGTCTATGACTCGTTGTGACCGCAACGCGCATTCCTAAATGTATGTCTTGACAGCTGGACCTACATAGAATGCTTCCGAACAATATTTAAAATGTATGGCGACGCCGCCACACGGGTAGCTACTGATTTCAATGCACAACACCTCGCAGCATACATTCATAATTTTCTTTGGGTCAAGAAAACCACCATTATAAAAAGAGCTCGGATTATTTTAAATCTTAGGCAAAAATGCGAACATCGCGATTGTTTCGAGACCTATTAATTCTGGATGCGTTAAAGCACGTCCCTTTCAAGTTCAAGATGGCGCCGTGTATACGTGACGTTTCTGAAGGCGGGAAACAATGGTCGCACCGTTATGAATATTGAGAACTTGTGGGATATTAAGTACCTAGTCAAACGCACGTCTCGACAATTTTCGCCGCACGTCAAAATAGAACTAGAACTACTGCGAACAAAATCATTCTTGTTACCAAACAGTAGCATAGCAAAGCACTCTTCAACAGTTGCGCACGGCTTTTGTTTCCATTTCTTTTTCGACATTTCGCGCGGAAATTTGGACGCGTTCGAAATTCAAATATTACTTTTCCCTCGTTGTTAAAGTAACTGGCAGTTTTAGAACGCGCCATTTAATTTAGTTTGTTTTTCTTAGTAATGTTTGTTACAGGCTATTTAGTGAGAACAACTGACTCATTAAACATAGGTATATTGAATATTTATTAGTATTGCTACTTATTTCGAGTATCGAGCCGGATCCTTGAGTATTCTTAGAAAGATATGTCCATTGCAACGGTTGCAATACCTACAGGAAAAACGAAAGAATATTCTAAAATTAAAACGGTAAATGGCGCCATGTGTTTTCGGGTGCAGATGACTAACATTCACTGACACCATTTAGGGGGTACATGATGAGACATAGCACCAAAAATAGCTAACATTTTTATGAGACTAGAAAGTTACTGAATTATTTATTTTTATTCATTTATTTTACCTTTAGCACAAAAGATCTACAAAAGACGGACTTATACACTGAATATACAGCATTCGTTACTACGCATTATTGTATATAGTATCTTTAATGTATTAGTATTACTGTTTTGAAAAAATAAGTCCCGCCGAGTATGCCGTATTGCCGGTATTAAGAGTCCGGTAGTGTTTTTTTTCGATTTCGCTCAACTTTTTGATGCGATTTTGCAGTAACTAACATAACTTCTATAATTTTGTATACATATTATGAAAGATGTTGAGATGACGAAAGACGATGTTGGAACTAGAGGAAGGATTGAGCAAGTTGCGATGGGACATAGTAGGGCTATCGGAAGTCCGAAGAGAGGGGGAGGACACGATAACTCTCAAATCCGGCAACTTGCTCTATTTCCGGGAGGGCGATCAACAGTCCCAAGGAGGTGTCGGGTTCCTCGTCCACAAGTCCCTCGTGAACAACGTGGTGAAGATCGAGAGTGTGTCGAGCAGGGTAGCGTACCTTATACTCAGAGTATCAAAAAGGTACTCGTTGAAGGTTATACAGGTTTACGCACCGACCTCGGCACACTCCGACGACGAGGTGGAGGCTATGTATGAGGACATATCTAGAGCCATGCATAGTTCCAAAACCTACTTCACCGTTGTGATGGGGGACTTCAACGCGAAACTGGGCAAGAGAGACGGTGACGAGCTGAAAGTGGGGCAATTTGGAATTGGGAAGCGGAATCATCGGGGACATTTGCTGGCCGGCTTCCTGGAGAAGGAGGGACTCTTTATGATGAACTCCTTCTTCAGGAAACGTGAGCACAGGAAATGGACCTGGATGAGCCCCGACGGTGCAACAAAAAATGAGATTGACTTCATCATGTCGACGAAGAAGCATATATTCAATGATGTATCTGTGATCAACACAGTCAAAACTGGGAGTGATCACCGATTGGTAAGAGGCACATTGAATATATGTATCAAGCTAGAGCGCTCTCGACTGGTGAAGTCTACGCTCCGTCCAGCACCTACCGAATACCAAAATCCCGAGAGCTTTCAGCTGGAACTTCAAAACCGTTTCGATTGCCTAGGCGGCGATGTGGACGAATATAACGACGGGTTCGTAGAAGCTGTCCATTTCACTGGGTCCAAGTTCTTTAGAACGAAACGCACCAGTAGGACTAAGAGGCTCTCTAACTCTACTCAGAATCTCATGAAGGAGAGGAACGAAATGGTTCTAAAATCTTCAGTTGATGCGATACAACTCCGGCAACTTAATAGACGGATCTCCAAGTCCATTACCTGCGATCTTCGCTTATTTAATACGAACCGTATTCACGAAGCTATCGAGCGGAACAAGGGCTGTAAAGTATTTTCAAGAGATCTGTCTATTGGGCAAAGCCAGCTCGCTAAATTACGGACTGAAGATGGTAGAATGGTTTCATCTAAACCCGAGCTACTGAGAGAGATAGAGCGCTTTTATGGGCAGTTATATAGATCAACTCGTGGACCCGAAGTTAGCCTGGCGAATGACCATAGAGCTAGGCTTACCCGACACTATACCGATGACATCCCGGACATCAGCTTGTACGAGATCAGAATGGCCCTGAAGCAGCTCAAAAATAACAAGGCGCCAGGTGAAGATGGAATTACAGCCGAACTCCTGAAGGCGGGTGGAAAACCGGTCCTTATGGCCCTTCAGAAGCTGTTTAATTCCGTCTTACTTGAAGGGAGAACGCCAAAGGCATGGAACAGAGGGGTGGTGGTGTTGTTCTTCAAAAAAGGTGATAGCACCTTGCTGAAGAACTACCGACCCATCACACTTCTGAGCCATGTCTATAAGCTGTTTTCTAGAGTCATTACAAATCGACTCTCGTACAGGTTAGACGGCTTCCAGCCTCCCGAACAAGCCGGTTTCCGAAGAGGGTTCAGTACCGTAGACCACATTCATACGCTGCGTCAGGTTATACAGAAGACTGAGGAGTATAACCTGCCCCTCTGTTTAGCGTTTGTGGACTACGAGAAAGCCTTCGATTCGATCGAGACTTGGGCTGTACTACAGGCTCTCCAGAGGTGCCAAGTGGACTACCGTTATATCGAGGTAATGAAGTGTTTGTACGAGAACGCCTCTATGTCAGTCCGACTCCAGGACCAGAACTCGAGATCCATACCGCTGCAGCGGGGAGTCAGGCAAGGAGATGTAATTTCTCCAAAACTGTTCACCGCTGCCCTGGAGGACATTTTCAAGGGTTTGGACTGGGGAAGGCTTGGCATCAACATCAACGGCGAGTACATCACTCATCTTCGATTTGCCGACGATATCGTAGTCCTGGCTGAGACCATGGAGGACTTAAGTACGATGCTCGACGACCTCAGTAAAGGCTCTGAGAGGGTTGGTCTAAGGATGAACATGGATAAGACGAAAGTCATGTCTAACGCCCATGTAGTACCAACCCCTATTACAGTCGGAGACTTTACGCTCGAAGTTGTAGACGATTATGTATACCTCGGACAGACAGTCCAGCTAGGTAGGTCCAACTTCGAGAAAGAGGTCAATCGTCGAATCCGTCTCGGTTGGGCAGCGTTTGGGAAGCTGAAACATATCTTTTCGTCCAATATTCCGCAGTGTCTCAAGACGAAAGTCTTTGACCAGTGTGTGTTGCCAGTGATGACCTATGGCTCTGAAACGTGGTCGCTCACAATGGGCCTCATTAAAAAGCTTAAAGTCACCCAAAGAGCAATGGAGAGGGCTATGTTAGGAGTTTCTTTGCGTGACCGTATCAGAAACGATACTATCCGTAGCAGAACCAAAGTAACCGACATAGCCCGTCGGATCGCTAAACTTAAGTGGCAATGGGCAGGGCACATTGCACGGAGAACCGATGGCCGTTGGGGCACTAAGGTTCTCGAATGGCGACCATACACCGGAAGGCGAAGAGCTGGTAGGCCCCCTACAAGGTGGACTGATGACCTGGTGAAGGTCGCTGGAGTCCGCTGGATGCGGGTGGCACAGGACCGGTCATTGTGGCGTTCAGTGGGGGAGGCCTATGTCCAGCAGTGGACGTCTTTCGGCTGAAATGATGAATGATGATGATGATTATGAAAGATCGTTTCTTTTTGGATGGAATAAATACAACGATTTTTTAATTTTATGCTTTATTTATAAATAATTCACCCTAATCTAACACCTGTTTCGCGATTTTTGCTTGGAGAGGTGAAAAGAGTGAGGTTTTTATTGATTTTAATTAAGTTATATAAGTACGTAAAATATATAAATACATTGGAAAATGAGTCGCCTGAGGAATAAGTGTAACAGTTTTTTTCATTTTCATATATATTTTTTGAGAGAGAGTGTGTTTTGCTAGAGCAATTTTGCTAAAAATTGCCGAATTTTAGGTGATATTTTTGGAAAGATACTAAAGTATTTTACAAACATAAAAATACAAAAATAAACTTCATTTCATGCTTTATTCAGATAATATAAAACATATTAGGGTCCATAACAAATAATAATTAAAAATCTTACGACAAAATTACACGAATCAACGTCCTCACTAAACATGCTCTGTAAGAATCGAGTTTTAAGGTATTAAATATTAATATATATAGACCTAAAGTACTTTTTTGCAATAACAAGACTTCAAGCTATCGTACCAAATGCAATTCATGTGCATAATGTCATTATTAGCGATTTTCGTTTTCAAATCGTTACCGGACTCTTAAGTAATTCTCGGGTCAGAGGTGTAGGGTTAGAACCGGTGGTAGTTTCTTTTTCTCTCTGACGTTCATAAGTGCATTGTAATGTGCCTAAATTGAAGAATAAATATCTTTTATCTTTTTTATCTTTTTTTTAGTCAACCTTAAATAAATTAAATCTTTCTTAATCCTACGTGTTAGTTTGTGTCAGTGTGCGAATGGACACTTTATTTTGACAAAGGGACCACTTTGTCGATATGGAGTTACCAGTACTTTCTAAAACTACCTACGTAATATGCACTATCTATTAGTGAAAGAAAAAGTGTCCTTGTAAATCGACAAAGTGGTCCCTTGCACTAAACTCGTCCACATTTAATAGCGGTCCAGACACTGTCAGTAATAATGTCATTATTTCTGTACCCGTCCTTTTCTATGTATATGAAGAAGAGAAGGATGGGTACAGAAATAATGACATTATTACTGACAGTGTCTGGACCGCTAATGAATGGGTTTAGAACTTTAGAGTTTAGATTTACGCCTCATTTAATATTTAAAAAAAAGTACTCTGAGCTACCTTTGTCACTAGTTTATTACCTAAGTACTTAAACTATAGGCATTTCAAAACGATTAAATAAAATAAGGAACTAAGGCGGTTCTCACACTGCTGCGGATCCGCATGCGGCGCCGGTGTGCGAACGAGATAGCGCTATACACATGCAGAGCGCTATCTCGCTCGCGCACCGGCGCCGCATGCGGATCTGTCGCCAGTGTGATAATCGTCTAAAGTTAACTTGAACAAAAATTGTTACATAAAAATTATTAAAAAAAATTTAAGTGTATAAAGGTTGTGACGTAGGCAGTAGGCACCTGTTTTTAACGCTACATTGATAATCTAGTTTTATTGACAAACATTTCATAACAAATTAGTTACCGGTTTGAAAACAAGAAGCATGCTCCGCAAACGCTCAGCATTTATGAAGAATGCTGTCCATAAAAAGATTACAGCGGTTATGGACGCAATGCGCGCGTTTACGAAGTGTCCTATGCTTTCCGAGAAAGCCTGGGGGTCGTTCATTCATTAGGTCTTCGGCAAATTTTGTGCGTCGTCCCCCTCTGGTAACATTTAACATTCCTCTTACCCCCAGATCTAACGTAACATTTTTCAAAATGAGAGTTTAAGAGAAAATTTGTTAATCTGAACTGCACACAACAGGTACAGTGAGTTTGATTTACAACCTTTATTTTAAATTATCTGGTAATTTTAGTCGGTTCTGTTTGAGAAAATAAAATTACGTAATATTCGCCGAGACGCGCTCTCTGTCACGTGAGTTTTGGTGAGACATTGTTCACGTAAATAATGTACGACCCCCCTAGTAACAACACTTTTAACCGATCACTGGTAGACTTTAAGTCGTTCCAGTAAGTGTCATAATTGGTCAAACTATATTAACAAGTGTACGTTCTCATTACTGTAATTCCAGTATAAAACTAGCGTTGTAACTTCACGTTCATAATTAAAAAGTTATTAGGGTTGCCAGTTGTATAACAAACACTTAAACTCTAGTTGTGAAAGTAAATAATTTCCATTTGTTAACCACAAATATTCGCTTTACGGATTTTTGTTTATTGTTTGCGGTTTTATGAATAATATAACAGTTCCGTTATAAAAAAAGATGTCAGCTGTTTTTAGGGTTCCGTATCCGAAATTGGAACCCTGTCACTAAACTTCTCTGTACGTCTGTCCGTCACATAGCGTAATATCAACCGTACACGGAAATAAAAGCTTCCGGGATCTTCTCAATCTAAGACATTATTATATTATGTTGAAAATATTTCCTCGTGCCAAGCATTTATTACCTTTAACGAAAATAAATTAAAGTTTTAAATATAACGAAGTGAATATATTCTCCCAGATTTTCTAGTTTTCTTTTACCTAAGATAAAACTTGTTTGATTAAAGTACAATCTCTCTTATTTACTCAATATACTCTTAAAACAGGACATTTTTGTATTTCTATTTTAAGAAAACGTGGTTTTATTCAGCGAAGAATCATATTTTTGTTAAAGGAAATAAATACTTAATTGTCAGGAGGAAATATTTTCAAGAAAATAATAATGTCTTGGATTGAGAATATCCCGGAAGCTTTTTTTTCCGTGTAATTGGTAACTATAACTAGCTGAAAACATCGAATACACTGAAAAAAAAGGACAAGCGAACTACTTCGGCTATTTCATCAATAACCAAAATTTGGTAAGGAATTAATAAAGTTTATTTGACCATAACTCAAAGTTTACGTATAAATAACAAAACTTTTTGGTAAGTTATTATTAAACCAACCGGATGCGAGACGCGCTCTCATTTCTATCGGAAAAAGTCTGCCGTTTTTTGCGGGGGAGGGGAACGTCAAATGTATGCGAAACGTCAAAATAGCCACGTCAAATAAATGTCAGTACATACAATGAGTATGACCACTGGTCATACTCATTCGGCGGAGGGGAACGCCTGTCAATGGCTACTCCGCTTGGTTTAAGGGGCTACTTTGAAAAATTATAGGTTTTTTTAAACGATCTAGTGACTAAACGGGAAAAGGGACTGGATTTATTTTCGAATATATATTATTAGACTATATAATCTTGTTTTTGGCACAAGCCGAAACACGATTTCTGAAAGTTGCCTCGATAGAAAAAAAATCCGAAGTTGGGTCCTTTTTCCCCTTATTTTTCTTGGCTTACGTAAACTATAAGAGACTAAGCAATATAACTAAGTAAAAAATATGGTATTCTGGTTTATCTAAAAAGTCACAGAAGCAAAATTAGACAAAACTTTATAGATTCGCTTATTTATCGTAGTTTGGTCAAAAAGTCTGATCCCTAAGAGCGCTGCATCTCTTTCTTTCGTGCACGGGAGCCATAAACGTGTCTCTAACGGATGGGCGTGGCGAAGTCCCAAAACATACGTTACTAGTAGACGAAGTTTGGTTGCTGGTAACGAAAACTTTTTGCAGTGTAAGTATTGTAAATAATGAAATAAAGAAATATGAAAATATTCCTTTAAAAAAATTGTACAAGCGTGACTCGATCAAAAGTAAATGTATATGAAAATTAAGTAGGTACGTAATCGTTAAGATACGGAACCCTTAGGACCTGAGTCCAACTCGCACTTTGTCAGTTTTTTAACGTAATTGGCTATATTTACCTAATTATAGCGTCCAATTTTCATGTTCTCGGCTCCTTATTAAAGAATCCCCGACTCCCAATTACCTAACCAAACTTAAGCCTTATTTTAAAGCCATTAAGGTCTATCTGGATTCAGTTAAGTGGGTATGCGCGTGCGCACTTATCCCGTAGTTATCGTAAATTATATTTATAATGGGAAGGGGTATAAAATTAAGAGCTTATAAAATCTGAAGTTAAAGTAAAACTAGTACTTAAAAGGTAGTATCATGTGAGAGTGTTGTGGTGTTTACTGCGTTTTTAAGTATTATACAGACAACCGATGGAGTGTAACCTTGCCTTCCGGGTGCTATTTAAGTTATCTTAGGCAATATTTTGATAGCATCTTCGATTTGTTCATAATCTGTGGAAGATCATATTTACTTTTATGGTTTGTTAAAAGGAATTGTATAAAACCTTTTTTCTTGTGTCCCACTGTTAGGCAAAGGTATAGCCTATATTATCTCCTTTTTTATTGAATAAAAATTTTCTGCGGAATATTATAAAAGTTGTTTAAAAAATGCGAGTTGAGTCTACTGGGTCACGACGACTGAGGGGACTGTACTGAGGTTAGGACGAACGTGAATAGCTTCTTTATTTAAATGCTTGACTAACAGGCCATATTCTACGAGGGCGATAGAAAAAAAGCGAGCTCCAGCGAAAATATCAAACCAACCGATCGCGTTCGCTTCGCGCCGCGCTGTTTAGCGTTCGCGTGTTATCAAACCAACCGATCGCGTTCGCTTCGCGCCGCGCTGCTTCGCGTTCGCGTGTTATCAAACCAACCGATCGCGTTCGCTTCGCGCCGCGCCGCTTCGCGTTCACGTGTAGTTTGTTCACAGGATATTTCTATCGCGCACCGTTCATATTGAATTCGCTCGCCTAGGACACCGCGTCATTACAAATGCAGACACAGTAACACACTAACAAACGTAAACCTTAATTCCTTCTAATAAAGATCACAGACGGTCATCGATTTCGCCAACGATGGTACTCAGTACTCAGAACGATACGTAGGCAAAATCATAGTCATATCAGTTTTACGAGCGATATGGCACATTGTTCTTGCGGAGGTCGACGACCTTTCGTTAATGAATGCAATCAAACTATACTAGATTGAACTGCGTCTTTGTCTAAAGGGCTCACCACTATTTTGCGTACTTTTTGACCGACCGTGGTGATTTTTTGGTGATTTAATCGTGACCCTTATCGTCATCAAGCGTGACTTTTTCGACCCCACCATAAAGTATCACATGATAACTGGATGAGCCCAATGTAGGAGTATTAGCTAAGCAGGCGAGGTGTCCAAAATGAGCTATACACGACCTTAATGCCTACAAAACTGTCAAGATCATTTTGAACACCACGCGCGCTTAGAAATTTCTGTTGCTGGCTGTATAATATAAAGAAAGAAACAAAGAGTGGAGTGTAAACCCTACATCTGAAATAGAGTGCATTGGGGTAATTTCGCAAAGCGTGTAATTCCGAAAATCATTCAAATATCGCTCGTAACCTATTGTAATAAGAGTAAACTTTCGGGATTACCCGCCGGAACTACTTCAATGCACCCTAATGCGAAGTAATTACCTATTAGTGGGGTACAAATACAGAATTAACTTTTATAACTCACAAGTGCGCTATTTTTTGTAGTCTGTTAGAATACTCTGAAAACTACTCCTTATAAAAAAATATATCGGATCTTGACGTAGATTTAGGTATAAAGTAGGTATTTGTTAGCAGGCCTTTTTAATTCAAGGTAAGATTATACAAGCGGTAAGTTTCTTCATGATATAATCCTATTTAACTGTTTGAACATCAACTGTCATTTACTAACGCATTTGTCAAGAGTTTGTTTCAGGATAATATAAAATGCTGAAAAAAAATTTTTTTTCACAAAAAGATTACTAAAGTGTTTTATGATTACTGAAATGTATTGAAAGCTATCAAAGATAACTATCAGTTTAATTTATAATAGATTCATCAATAGATCGATTTTATTTAAGCATTTGAATTTTAAAAAGCGCTGTCTTGACCATAAAAGAAATTTAGAAAATTTCCAAGTCAGCGTGTTTAGTTTATTATCGTTATAGTAATGTATATACACAAAAACTAACGAATTCATCAATAGCTGAACAGTGCACGAGCTTATCAGTTGAATTCGTCATTTGAACGCAAGGAGATTTGCGCGGCAGTCTAAGGCGCGGTCAGCAGGAGCGGGTCCACCAATCACGACGCGCCGTAGCTTGTCATTCACCTTTCATACAACATTATGATTAACCCTTAATCGGGCCAGGCAATGTTTTTACTTTTGAATACGAATTGCGGTAGCCCACAGTATTGAAATAAAAGTATTTTTTTCTTGGTTTACTTTTATTTTCATTGTGCAATCATTGAAATACTTAAACTACTGTAATAGTACATTACGCACCTAGGGCGGTAAAATAAAGAACGGCTCAGATCGCGGATATTTGTGGCCCGAACCGAAGGTAACGGCCATAGACAAGCGATCTGAGGCCTTCTTTATTACCGCCCGTGGTGCGTACACAATTTTACGTCTTCTCCTGGGTGTGAAGTGAGATTTGCCGCTACGTCCGTGGGCGTAAAATCTCACTTACCGCCCAGAGTGACGTAAAAGTAAGTACAGAGCTATTTATGGCTGTGGCTCGTGAACTTAACCGTTTAATTAAAATTTCATTCATAACCAAATGTATATTAAAATCTTTATTTAATTTTATTATTTATTGTACAGTCGCCATCATATATATCGGAGCGGCCACGGTACTCAAAAATATCTGAACAAGTACCTTATCGCTTTGACAATAAAGGCGTTGTTCAGATATTTGTGACCACCTTGGCCGCTCCGATATATCTGATGGCGACTGTACTACAACAGTTTATTCATACTATTCATAGTAATAATCTAAGGTCAATGTGGGGAAATTTGGAAATACTTTATTTAAAGTTAGGTTTTGTGTCCCAAAAAGGACGCAAGATTTGAAATTGATGAGAAACACATTTTTTTTCGTTATGGTTATAATATATTTGTATATAAAATCTTGAAATACATAAAATAGGGTTATTTGTGGAATAATACGTCAGGCAAATGTCCTCCTAGGCTTTGCTGGCACATACGCACTCTTTTGTCACAATTGTCTATGACCATTTTGCATAGATGCGGCTGAATTTCTCCAACGCAGCGTCGAATTTCCTCTTTTAAAGCATGAGTGGGCTTATTGGCATAGACTTTTCGGTTCACTGACTAAAGGTATGCGTCGGCAAGAGGCTGCCGCGACCCGGCAGTCGCTGCCCGGCAGTCACTGCCCGGCAGTCGCCCTACTGCTTTATAGGGATTTGTATGACACACCGTCCGCAGCAGGCGGCTGAGCGGCGCGGCCGTGGTCGCGCGACCTCGGCAGCGCCGCCGAGCCGCTCCCGTAGCAGTACGGCAGCGCTGCTCGCTCGCAGCGGTCGCAAAAATGGTGTCTTTTAACAGTTTTAACGAAGAAAACGACGAGTATTTAGTGGAGCTTATTGCTAAACATCCAGCGCTTTATGATTTTCGACTGAAAGCTTCTACTCCTCTTTGATGAAAGTAAAATCATCATTATTTCATCAATTTCATCATCTTATTCTTCGTCTTTAAATTGTCAAACATCGTTATTTTTAATAATACGCAACCGAATCGCACAACTGCTAGCACTGACTCCTATGTGACTACTGCGCGTGGCAGTCGGCAGCCGCCGCCCGGTCGCGCCTACCCGAATGGTTACGGCGGCGCTGCCCAGCAGTCACGTTCGGCGGCGGCGGTCGGTCGCGGCAGTCGGGTCGCGGCAGCGTCTTGCCGAATGCTATCTTAACCGTCCCGCCGGCGGGTCGTGGCAGGCTCCGGCGCATAGGTATTTAACCGAGGCCGCGCGGGAGAGTTTCATAAGCCTGCCATAATAGTCTAGAGGCAAATTAAATAAAAGTCGTCTCCTTCACGATTTTCGTAGACATCTCTTCTTAATGCCTAAAACTGGTATGGATGTGTTCCTCGTAGTCTCCTGACTACGAATTGACGGGTTTTAGTTTATGGAGGGGGGGGGGGCAAGTTGGTAAAAAGGGGGGGGGGGGGAGGGCAGATGGCGGCCGAACGTCATCGATTATTTTTACATCTGGAGTCCTATGAGACCGAACGATTCGTATGAGATGTCATTCGAAAGATTGTTAAATGTACTACAATTGTTTGTAAATAACCGTAGTCATCACTTTAGTCTTTTACAAAATACTTATTTAACAAAAATATGTTTTTTTTTATCGTGCATGTTTGCGTAAATACTGACAAAACATGCTTATAACTCAATAAATTATAACTTAACCACAATTAATGTTATGACAAAATATACGGGAAATTTTATGAGCTTTCGTTTTGATAATGATTCATTTGATAAATAACATTTCGCAAATAATCACTGAACAAACAACAATTCGTTTCATCAAGTCATTGCTAAATATGTTCATTTTTATACATCATTATTAGACAAATATACATTTAGTAACTTGGACGCTTTATAAATAAACATATTGTAAGACAAATTATTATTTAACCAACGTTCATTTCGTGAATAAATCGTTTTTAAAATCCGTTATTTTGCAAAATGTCAATAGATAAATTATTCTTTTTTACTGAATATAATAAGTACAATAAATAAATGCAAACTAATTGAGAACTCCCTCCCTTAATTGAAGTCGGTTAATAAGTCGGTTCCGGATAAATTTAGGGACAATAGTAAAATAAGATAAACAAGAATGGCTGACTGACAACTGTATTTCTAAGCAAAAATAGCATTTGACACAAGACAAAATATTATAAAAGAATTTCGTTTTCACTGAAATATAAGTAATTCATGGATATTTTTACTAAAACTAAATGAAAATGTTAATTTTATGTTTATACATTGACAATAAAGCCGTGGCTGTTTTTTAAAAATAAGTGATTGCGAAGCAATTAAGATAAATGGGTATGTTGACATTATGGGTATTTTACATTTCTATTAACCCCGACATAAGTTACTAGAACTGTAAGGTCGCAGTTAATCTACCACGCTCCTCCTCGCTTTGCTCGTCGTCGCATCTATCTGGGCTCTCTCAAATCATAGTTGTCCGTGATAATATTCAACAAAAACAAACTTAACTTTTAAAGTACAAAATGTGTTAGTTTATGGAGATGGGATGGGATTTATATTACAAAATATATTTTTAAAATGTAGTACTCGTAGATAATACACGTATAAATGGCATACACACCATGAGATTATTAAACGAAGAATTTAGGTACCAAATAATGCATTTTACTAACGTTTTACCATGCGTTATTTTGTTAATTACCCTGAATAGCAAATGAATAATTTGCCAAATAATGTTTTGTAATATAGTGTTTTTGCAAGCAAATAATTTGTCTTTTGAACTATTTGTGAAACAATAATATATAAAATTATTTATGGGAATCATTGTGAAATGAATATTTTATTTTGTTTGTGAAATGAATATTTTATGAAATGTTGTTTGCCAAATGATTGGCTACCCTATGTTATACTATATAACCGAGTATTGATGAATTTTGTTCAGAATGGGTCACTACGTTTCGTCTTACAATGGCAGCCGACCGTCGTCGTATTTTCATTATTCAATCAATTCGTGATTTGTGTCATTTGAAATTATTTTAAATTTACTGAACTAATCAGTTCTTTAAAGTCTAAGTTGCAAAATTAACAATTTTTTTAGGATTGTAACATATTTACCGGAAGAAACGGGCATATTTGAAGAAAAGTCATCATCGACATTTCTTCCAAATACCTAAAACTGGTATGGATATATTCTTCATTGTGATGGATGGACATGAATTGACCAGTTTTATTTTATAGAGGAGGGGACGAGTCGAAAAAAGGAGGGGGGAAAGATGGTGGCCGACCGTCATCAAAATTTATTTACATCTCGAGTCCTATGGAACCGAAAGATTCGTGTGTAAATATTATTTAATGTACTATAATTGATTATAAATAACCGTAGTCATCAATGTAGTCGTTTACAAAACAAAACATTTGAAAATAACATTAATTGCGGTAAAGTTACAATTTATTGAGCTATAAGCATGTATTTATTATCAGTACTTACGCCAACATGCACGGTAAAAAATCATACTTTTTCAAATATTTTGTATAGGGCTAAAGTGATGACTACAATTATTCAAAAACAATCATAGTACGTTTAATGATCTTTAAAATTGCATCTCAAATGAATATATCGGTCCCATAGACCGAAATGTGAACATATTTCAATGACGATCGGACACCATCTTTACCGCGTCCGCCCTCCTTTTTTCGACTCGTCCCCTCCTCTTAAAATAAAATTGATCAATTCATATCCTGGAGACAAGGAGGACCATATCCATACCCGTTTTAGGTATTTGGAAGAGATATCGACGACTTTTCTGCAAACAAGCCTGTTTCCACCAGTCTATTAAGTAAAAATGTTACGTTTTCAAAAAAAATCTAAAAACTGTTAATTTTACATCTCAGACCTCAATTAACCTATTATAGTAAATTTAAAATGCATTCAAATGATACTCATCAGGATTTGATCCATAAAATAAATTCCGAGCAATAATGAAAATACGACGTCGATCGACCGCCATACGCTAGTTTTTTGAAAGCTTATACATTTTTCCGTCTACTTTATAATAATACATACTTTATTTATTGAGTTATAAGCATGTTTTATCACTACTTTATCTAAACAGGCACGGTAAAAATTCATATTTTTTCAAATATTTCGTAAACGACTAATGTGATGACTGCCTCTATTTAGAAACAACTATAGTACTTTAATGGTCTTTCAGATGACATCTCACACAAATCGATCGGTCCGATATGATTCGAGTTGTGAACAAATTTCGATGATGGTCGTCCGCCATCTTTCCCTCACTTTTTTCGTCGTATCCGCCCCCCTTCCATAAACTAAAACCAGTCAATTCGTATTCTGAAGACCACGGGGAACACATGTATACCAGTTTTGGGTATTTAGAAGAGATGTCGACGACTTTTCTCCAAACAGGCCGATTGCCTCCAGGGTATACTATTTCCTACCGAATATGGAACAATACAAGAATAATTTTGTATGCCAATAGGCAAAACACAGAGCACCTTTGTAAATTAAGACCCTATTTGTACCACCTGTGTTAAACAAATAAACATTTCATTTCATTAAAAAAATACATTTTTCGGAAAATAGTAGATTGTTTGACAAGGGTCTAAAGTAAGCCATATTACCACTAGGTGGTTATTTTCCCGAACCAAGTGAGGAAAAATTGTTCTTGTGGTAATATGGGTTTTAGACCATAGTCATACATACTATACAGACTTTACGAAATTAGACTTAAAGGACATAACAATAAGAACTATGAGAAGTGAAATTATGTATACATATTAGCACTAGAGTTTAAATCAAATCAAATCAAATCAAATCAATTTATTTATATCGAATCAAAGATCCATATAGATTGTTAGTATATACAACTAGGCTTACAATATAGGGTTAGTAACATAGAATTATAAATTATAATTTATTACAAATGTACGACAAACTTAACTTGTGTGTGTATGTTTAAATGTACGACAGACTTTTAGAGCATGAGAAGTGAAAAAGTAGGAATGTCCGCTTTTTCATTCATTCGCACCATAGAGGGGCATGCTCTCAACAAAAAAAAACATCGCACATTATAGTAATCATTATCAAACCAAGCTTCGCATTAGGCAGTCATATTATTCACTCTGTGGATCAAACGTAAAGATACAATATTCGCGTGCCTACTGGGTTACCATGGAAACAGCAGACAGGCAACGGCGCGCAGCGGTCAGGCAACAGCGCCCGGCGCGTCGTGATTGGCCCCGGCGCTAGCACCATGCCATGACGCGATAGACTCCCGCTTTAATCTCCGCGCGTTTGGATTATGTTTAGAACTGATAAGTTCAGAAAACTTCGAGCGATTGATAAAATCGTTAGAATTTTGATGCAAGTTTTAGTATAAAGATAATGAACAGAATGCGCCCACTTGAAAATTTCGGAGATTTCTTATATAGCTATTAGAACGCTTTAAAAATTCAATTGTTCATTAAAAAATAATCTATTGAATAATGTGTTATAAATCAAATCTATTACTCGCCTTCGACAGTTTTTAATATATTTCAGTTAACATATACCACTTAAATTATCTTTTGGAGGAAGTATATATTTTTTATTTGTTTTAAATTTAAATAAATACGGCCATTGGTAAATCTGTTAGCAAATGTCAGGGTACATTCATATAGTTAAATCCGATAGTCGAATGAAAAGAAATACCACTCGAATTATCTTATCTTGAATTTACGAGTGTCGCAAACAAATACCTATATTATACCTACAGCATCCTCGAAAACAGTTAGAAAAAAATTTTCGCCGTTAGTGCTCATTGTACTCTTACTGATAATAAAATAAAATCGGACTTGTGAGTTATAATTTTTTAAGGCCAAATTTAACGTTCCAGTACCGGCCTACTATGTCTATGTCTGCGTATCTAGAAAAATATAAGTAATGTTAGACATTACATATATTTATGATCTAGAGATCATAAACGAGTTAATAAAGAATCAGTGGAATTCTCAAAGCGATCCGTCAATTTCCCCTCTCAAGTCGCGCGCAATTAGCCGGCCATTTGCTGCGCCCGCGCTGATAACGCGCGATCATGCCAGGGTTGCCACTATTCACATAAATGGTACTAGGTGTACCATGAAGATTTTAACAACTAAATTTGACTAACATCTCCCCCTGCCGCCCAAAATTCAAAAGCTGTCAAGCCAAAGTAGTCAAAATTAAGTTTTATTTTAATTTTATTAAGCGTCTGTATTTCTAACAGAGTTGTTGCAGCCATAGTTTACATAGGTCCACAAAAAAACGACGTTACGTCCAAAGACGAACCTGGGGACCGCTGAAGAAAAAGGGCAGTCTACTAGCCTAAACCCTCTACTGCACAGGAATCTCTACTGATAGTCTCAGAGATAAATATTAGAAAAAAAATTGACACGCGGTAAAGGGTTAAGAAATTCAAATGAGGTTCGTAAAATGATCCATTAACAATAATCTTAGATTATCCATCATTTTTTTATTTCCTGGAGGAACTGGGGTTATTGGAGTAGTGCTACCCTAAAAAAAAAAGATAAAAGATATTTATTCTTCAATTTAGGCACATTACAATGCACTTATGAACGTCAGAGAGAAAAAGAAACTACCACCGGTTCTAACCCTACACCTCTGACCCGAGAAGTATTACTTATTACCGGCAAGAAACTCGGCGGGACTTATTTTTTCAAAATAGTAATACTAATACATTAAAGATACTATATACAATAATGCGTAGTTCTTCAAAAAGGCATATCAAAACAGCTTGAGAGACAGACATGTACCTGCCTATTGTGTAATTAAAATGAAAAATAATAATAAAATCCAAATCTGACTGCTTCGCAACCCCCTACCCTACTCCCGTTTCACGCAAAACAAGCACAATGGATAATCGACTTGCGGAATAAACTAACGAATAATCTTAGATTGAATAGCGATAAGTTGACAACCCTGTCGATTCCAGTGAGTTTGTTATGGCCCTACACGACGGTGCTGTTTGTATCATTACATCCACTTCGATAATACAATCACACGTGTAATTGCACCCATCTCTTTCGCAACACTCCATTGCCTTGCACACACCCACCCTTAATTTAAACCTTAACTTAATGCGCCAAAGTCGCTTTTATAACTAAGCAATTAAGCGAGATACGCTTCTGTGAAAGTTCGGTCGATTGCGTTCCAATGAAACATGTAAAACATGAAATTGTTGATTGAATCTAGATCTAACGGCGCGGTGATAAGCTTTAAAGTAGAGTGTAGATTAAATGTGTTATATTACATTTTACATTATGATTGTAAGTGCAATGCCTTCATTCATCGTAGTATGATGTAGCATAATTTGGCTCTACCGCAGACAGAGGTCCTTTAAACCCATAACTTCTATACAGGGTGTTTTTCAAATAAGTAGTATTGTGCGAGGTGATTTGGTAGGCCATACTAAACTTTTACTATGGGTCTATGGGACCAACTCCAAAATCACAAATTTTATTATATGGGGAGGCAAAATATCTTTTTTAGGATTTCGGCGTTGGTCCCATAGAAAAAGTTGTTCAGTATGACTTGCCTAATAATGTCTCTCAATATAGCTAGTTATTTAAAAAACATCCTGTATATCCGAAGAGTACCATACTGGTAGCTAAGATTTGTTCAGGATCGATAGGAATGTATGGATGAACACTCAATTACCTACAAACTATAAATTTTTGAAAAAGACATACATTACTTTGAACGATTATTAACAGACTTCTTTGAAATTAAGAATAACAAAACATGAACCTTAAATTCCAAAATTAATGACCAGGTTTCAATCTCGTTTCCACTTAAAATATTTTGGAATTGCTTTTATCAAGTACATATTAAAAGTATGTACTTAAAAAACATTACTCATACTGAATTTAAATAAAATACGATTCAAACCCGGACTTCATGATTTGTTTTTTATTCATACAAGCTTCGCATTCAAAGTATGGAAAATGCAGAGAGAAACGGGACCGCACTTTTGTATGCTAATGTCGTATCCGAAAACTGCGCAATACGTATGTGATTGTCAAGATTATGTATGATAACATTAAGTATCGTATCGTATTATAAATCTTTGATATTGACACACAAATGTGCATACACATGACCAGAAAAAAAGATTATTTCACGTCAACTTTACCCCATATGGAGTCAAAAGTTCACACAAGTATAAGTTTCTACTAAACAGACGGACTACCTGTCACAGTAGCGGTGTGTCAAATTTAGGCAAGCTGGTGCTGATTTTTGCTTAAAATTTCTTCATGAGTTGTAGGAAAACTGCTCAGGCGCCTGAAACTTAGGCAAGCCGACGGGAATTGTGTTCTATGAACGCGCCGCCACAACCCGAAAACAAAAACTGTACTGTAAGGATCTCCGTTGACTTCGCAACAAATCGATTTTCAATACATTGTGGCATTTGATGTATCGATTAACTTCGTTGCACCTACCTAGACGGAAACGTATCAAAATTGCGTGCGATTTTTACGTCGAAATTGTCCCATGTATGAACATCTTAAAGCTTTTAATTTTTTTTAAAATGTTTGGAATTTGGATGCTCTCGCATATTGAAGGGTGTGATCTTAATATTAACGCGAATCGCAGCTATATCGATACATTTTGTTTACAACAATGTCCACAATCTCAGTAGTCCGTATCCGTACATATCGCAATTAAGTTTACTTAGTTTAATAGAATAAACCTTGACGATCTTCCAAGCTGTCCTCTGTTTTATTGTATTTACCTGAAATGAAATAAAACAATATAAGTCATATGTGATTACTAATTATTCGAATTAAGTTTCAAATAAATTTCAGCTCAATCGGACATCAGGAACCGGTTCAAATCTGCCTCGCAAGATTCTACCTAAACATCTAACAAGCATATTAGTGCACGGTGTACGAGTCTAATTTTACAGTAATACCGCAAATCGATGTACAGTTTAGCCATTTGGCACACGCATACTAGAGGTCAAAACAAAAATTTTCATCCGCAGTTCTTAAAAAAATTTCCCTTAGGAGGGGGGTGCTGATTCATCATTTTTTTTGTACGGGAAAAAAAAATTTTTTTTCAAAAACCTATCGTGTGTGGTATCATATGAAAGGGCTAATAGAGGCGGTTCTAATAATATACCACATCATTATATTTCAGCCATTTTTTTTTATTAAAACAAAAATAATTTTCAAAACATACCAAGTTTGGGCTCCCCCAGATACGATATGGCTGGTTTTTTTTTTGGTACTTTATATCAAAAATGATAAAAGATATCCTCATATCTAACCTCAAGAAAACAATTTTGAAAATAATTTCATTAAGTATTTTTTTTTTTTCAATATTACAGAATAACGCAGTACAATATGAGCATATCTAGTATCATTGTTGATATACAGTACCAAAAAAAAACCAGCCATATCGTATCTGGGGGAGCCCAAACTTGGTATGTTTTGAAAATTATTTTTGTTTTAATTTTTAAAAAATGGCTGAAATATAATGATGTGGTATATTATTAGAACCGCCTCTATTAGCCCTTTCATATGATACCACACACGATAGGTTATAGAAAAAAATTTTTTTTTTCCATACAAAAAAAATTATGAATCAGCACCCCCTTCGTAAGGGAATTTTTTTTAAGAACTGCGGATGAAAAATTTTGTTTTGACCTCTAGTATGCGTGTGCCAAACGGCTAAACTGTACATCGATTTGCGGTTTCTTTTTGTATACAAGGGGCACTATATCTACTGACGAACACTGTGAATGAAAATAAAAGTTAGTAAAACAAGTATAAGTTTGTTCTCCTTTACCAAAGATATTTACGATTTTCAAGCAACTGGTACGTATCAAGATACCTTATAATAATCACATGATGAAGCGAAATTACAGGTACGTAAAAACATAGAAGTTCTTACTCTTTTGTAACAAGGTCCAAAACTGAAAACATATCCTTAAATATATACTGTAACTATTGAAAAGTAAACGCAGATTCTGACGAAAAACTCAATCTTACACCTAGGGTGACCAGACGTCAGGAATTTTCCTGACATGTCAGGAATTTTGGACATATGTCAGGAATGCGGCCGGAACAGGAAAATGTCAGGAATTTTCGACAAATAGAGAAAATTGTATATACCTACTGTAAACTTTAATTTAAATAAAAAAAATATTATGTAAAAATTAGTTTTACGAGCATAGAACTTTTTAGTTGCTGGTGTAGCCATAAAAATACGGCTTTTCATGAACAAGAGATTTCTCTCGTCATGATTGTTCCTTAGGATCCGATGGATGGATTTGAGAAGTGGAGCCACCAAGATTTTTGATGTAATTTTTTAGGGGGGGAGGCTCTCAACTTTATCTTGATATCTACATCAGTTAAGCTACCTACTTCACTAAGTATGGTATTGTCATATGAATCGGAGGATGCCGAATTGATTTAAGGTATCATCTTGATACCGATCAAAAACATGTAAAATAAACATAAGAAAACACCACGAGAGATATATAACACAACAAATACGTACAAAGGCGAACATATCCCTTTCAGGGATTTCTTCCAGTTAACCTTTGAGCAATTGAGAGAGAATAGTTTTCAAACAACCCCCCGCTGCAACGTATTAAACAAAACGCGAATCCGAGCTGAGCTGCTCAAACTCGTGTCAGGAATTTTGTCAGGCCTTTTGAAATTTGTATCTGGTCACCCTACTTACACCTGTCCGCGGCGTATTTCGGAATCGTGTCTCAGTAACCGTACACCCGGTTGCGGAGTATCATTGTAATCAGAACTGTCAACTGTCACTGCGCAGTTCTGAGGCGCAGATTCAAACACGCTCGCAGTTTGTGTTACAATTTACAACGGTTGAAAGTGGAGTAACGTTTTGGGATTTATGTCAGTGCGCAATATGGAATCGTTATCGTTTTAATACGATATTGGTTTCGGTTTACATAGAGAGAAAAATAGATAAAACGATCACAACATTTTCCTTAATCCTGAAACTACCATTAAATAGGAAAAAATATCCTTTAAAATTTACTCAACGGCAGGAACACAACACTATAAGTAAGGGTCTAGTGCTATTTGACAATAATATAATATTGACATTTTAAAATACAGTAAGTACACTCGAGAGCAAAAATTTCGGGTCAGTAACATAAACTTTAATATCTTTAAAATGAATATCTTTAAAATTCTTTTAAGATATTCAAGAAAATGCTAGTGACCCGAAACTTTTGCTCTCGAGTGCATGTACTTATCAGCTGCAGAATTGCATACCCAGTTCTGCAGCTCGCTGTACCTATAAAAGATCTGGTATGACTAATTATTACAATGCCTATTCCAAAACAGTCTGATTGTCTCACAATCTCTGATCCATCCATACATCCGTCAATCAGAATAAAAAAACATGACACAAAACAGGGAATGAATTGAAAATACCGCAAGGCTCATATTAAACAGCTCCAACTTGTCGTGTCGTAAAACATTAAAATACCAAGAAATCAGCAATCTACTCAGCGAGTTCAATGACCTGGCACTTCGCCAAATTCTCCAAAACAAAGTTAATAACTTGCAAAATTACAGTGTATCATCGTACCCCAGTTGTCAGCTTGTCGCGTGTTCTGATTGCGCCGGCGCAGCTGAGTCGAGCTCGCCAGTGTACTCTGTCTCGTTTGCATTGATGGAATGTGCCCTGGACGACACGGGACGGGGAACAAGGAATTTGCTACTGCCACTGATACCAAGAAGACTAAGTACCGGCCAGCACCGTCAAGAGCAACGAGTACGGGTGATCAGAGGCGGTTTTTGGACGGGGTAAATTCATCATCATCATTGGCCTGTAACGTCTATGGCAGACGATTAGACGCAATGTCCAAAATAACTTAGACACTTCCTTTGGTGGCTGTACAGACCAATACGGGGTAAATTACTGGCAGCGTAAATTACTATGAAGAGCAATTACTTATAAAAGCGAGGGTTTGCCCGTAGTGGCATGAACCTGCAAACACCAGTATTTGAATCATGCCAAGCAGACAGCAGCCGCGTCGACAGCTGCTGAGCTAGTAGAACGGGTAAAGTACTATCTATGATCATAATGATGTGCGACACTAGCATGTTCTGCTGCAACATTTTGGACAATATCAGGCGGTATCCGTTAGTACGAAAGGTAGGACAATTGCAAGGTTGCAGGTAACTTTAGGATGGATGGCTCTGAGAACAAATAGCCTACACGGAGAAAAGAGCTCAGAAATGGGCGATAAAAGGTGCAGACAGTGTAAGAAGTGGCTCATATCCAACGAGATAAAACATGAACTAAGAAGAGCAGAGTTGCCGTCTTATCTTAAGATTGTGATTTTCTGGCGTCTTCCTGGATAGTAGTATGTAGTCTGACTTCTATTATATCTACATTGACTCTACTTCCTAACAATTTGTACTGTTGTAATGGCTACTTAAATGCGAACTGCAAAGGATGTGTAATTGGGAAACGCTGTTTTACTGGTTCCAAAACTTTTGGTTGACTGGGCCTTTGGAATATCACCACCGATTGATGGTAATCCTCAAGTGAGTCCCACTTAAACTTAAGCTGACATGTTCACTTTAATGGTTATAAATATAAAACCTGATTGATAAGGAACTTTGTGCTACTGTGGAGTACAGTCAGCATTCATGCTTGACAGGATCAAGTGCTCAGTAATATTGGAGACAGTTTCAAGACAATTTAAGGGCATTATTACAGAATTTTGTTCGTGCCTGTGAAAGACACATTACCAAAGGTTTTAGCTTGTCTCTTCCTTGCTGACATAGCCGTCGCTGGTCTGAGTGACTTCAAAAAAATGTATGGTGCGAAATGTATCAAACGTTTATTATCATATATTTAGGAGATAATACTGCAATGCCGTGGGGTGCCCGGCCTTAGAATTGTCCCCCACCATATCGTCCCGTGGTTGCTGTAGGAGTCTGCTAAGGGAATATACCGGGAGATGGGCAGCAGCATCTTCCGAAAGCCTAAACAAAAAAAAACTGCGCGCGCCAACCCGCCTGCCAAGCGTGGCGCCTATGGCAAACCCTCCCTTAAAGGGGAGGCCTATGTTCAGCAGTGGACGTCTTATGGCTGAGATGATGATGATGATGATGACTGCAATGATGCTCCGGTAGATAATTAGATCCATCGTACACATGTACAATTGTACATGTACATCACACTCGTTTGTTGCGCATTATCAGTCTAAATAAGCTCTAAGGAATTAAAAGACATTTTACGTAGAGACTGACACTCGTAATGCCCGGCCCAATATTGTTCGTCGATAAAAGTAGACACTAACTTGAACTATTTACATAGATATCACAAGAAAACCGATACTATTTATACGAGTATCAATATTGCGTGCAAAGGAACGCAAATTTCCCTCATACCTCTTGCATTATCTTTCGTAAATGACAGATCTGTTCTAATAATCTCTACCGATATCGCTAAGTAGAACGGCCTATTAAGGTGTCAATCCATTTCTGACGGCATGCAGCTCAATGGATTTACTCCAGTAGATAGGTTTACTACGGTGACGGATTTGTCATTATCACGAGGACATATCGCGTGGATAACGTGGCAAAGTTGTAGAAAATATCATATGACGAAAATAAAATGGAGGCAACTATCGTACGTCTCAATAAACGCACGATAACGTCGATAACTGATTCCATCATTGGGCTGCATGTTTAATTTCATGTGTGCATCATAAGGTTCACCATCACTTCTCCTGTCATTCCGAAATTATTATTTCACTTGTAATGTTATCGGTTGCTGTGCAGCGCGGCAGAATAGTCGCTGCTTGCGGTCAGAAGTAGTATGACAACTTTACCCTTTTTGTATTTAAGTTCTCAATACGGAATGGCCAGCTTGCTCAAATCGTAGCCACTTGACACTTGACAAGTCGTCGATTTCGTCACCTAATGACGACATTCTATGGATTATATTGAACCTGTTTAGTTTTGATTTATGATGATCTAAATTGATTAATTGGACGACCAACAATGGGCTGATAGCGCGAAATGAGCGCAATAGATAATTGTGCAACTTGCAATTGTTTTAGTAGAGGAGACTGACAACTTTTGATAAGAACCAGATATGGAGAAGCGTTTACTCAATAAGTCTGGTTGTTTTATGTGTTTCATGCTGTGCAAGGAGCAGCATTCATTAATAAAGTTTTTTCGTGAGCTCTAAAAAGAACCTTCGGGTTTTAGATAGAGACGTCGGGTATCAATTGGCAGTGACACACGAAAAAGCATAACAGCGATATTGCCTTCGCGTGTCATCGTCGATTCCCGAAGGTTCTTCTTAAAGCTCACGGACTGTACCCTCTCTTTCTCTCTGTATTGTTGGCTGTCACGTTTTTAAAACTGACAAAATATGTGTAGAATCGGAATTCATATACGTCGTCACAACGCTGAATCAGAAAATTAATTCGTCTTGCCGTTCGGGTCGGTGGACGTGCCAAGTACTCTAAGAAAATTCATATATAAATCCTTTTGAGTCGGGTAAAAATAACTCATTGTCATTGTGGCCAAGTTCAACAACTTCAACAAATAACATATCACTACCCTTTTCTAACGTATTGCAAAAGCTATCCAGCAATAATAGTAGGGTTTTGTCTCAGTACAAATGCGAAAAAAATTGTGCGCATCGAGAAAAAGTTGTGAATTTTTGACCATAGATAGAGTGAGCAAAGATGAATATTTTTTAGTATTGGCGGTCTGTAAAATTTTTGGACCTTCACGTCAAAATCAGGGGTCCCGTGCAATATGTTATTACTCTCTGGTTAAGACTGCTAGGGGTTGTTTGGTATCGTTCCCGTGTAAAACAGACATGCAGAATTCATTTCTGATATTAAAAATGAAAAATTTCGTATTAAAAAAAAGGTTGTGCCGCGAGGAAAAACACAATTTTATTTTTATTTTTTTAGAACGTCATATAACTAATATATATCCTTTATTTCAAATAATAAAAAATATAATAAAGAAGCATATTTAATATAGATTATAGAAACATATACATTTTATACACCTTTAATACAAAAAACTTCTGGTTTTTTTTTTTTACTTAAGTTGAGTAACGGAAAACAGACGTCGCGTCGTTTGAATTGTGACGGTTTATGTTAAAGTTAAGGAGGAAAAATATGTTTTTATTTATTGTATTTTTTTATTTCTGCATTTTGTGAAGTTATTATGAATAAAATTTACTAATAACAAGCAATACATGCATTTTAAGGTCAATACGCTACGGATGTTCACGTTCACATTGATTATCGATACTAACTATGGAGAAAACATAATATATACACCACGAAGCAAAGATTTTTTTTCGCGTAGTTTTTGTATACTATAGGCCTAAAAATTGTATATATTTAGAAACTACATTAAATATGCTCCTTTATAATATTTTTTATTATTAGAAAAAAAATGATATATATTAGTTATATGACGTTCTAAAAAAAAATTAAAAATAGTGTTTTTCCTCGCCACATAACTTTTTTTTTTATAAGAAATTTTACATTTTTAATATCACAAATGAATTCCGCATGTCTGTTTTACACGGAAATGATACCACACAACCCCTAGGAGCCTTAACCATAGAGTAATAACGTATTTCACAGGACCCCTGATTTTGACGTGAAGGTCCAAAAATTTTACGGACCTTCCATACTAAAAAATATTTATCGTGGGCCATTCTATCCATGGTCAAAAATTTACAACTTTTTCTCGATGCGCACAATTTTTACAAATTCGAGCTCTGCTATAAGCAGGTAATGTAACACTAAGTAATTTTAAAGTAATCTTCTTTAAAAGCGACCTCGGACTTAATACGTAAACCTGTAGAAACAAAACGTCAAGCACTTGCGTCACGATAATGCCTCAAACGAATGCAAATCCCTCCATATTTGTCTGATCGCTTCGAATCCTGAGTTGACGATCGTTTCGCAAATCAGTGTCACTGGTTTAAGATAGTCAAAGATCAGTAGATGATGATAAGTAGACACATTGAAAGAAGTTCATGCGTCAAGCGTCAAACAAGTTATGGCTCCTCTATATGATGGGCCATCATAGGGACGCAGCTATGCGTTAGAGGGAGCTAACGATATTGCGATCTCGTTCCGTCGTATAGCTGCGTCTCTATGATGGCCCATCATCTAGAGCAGCCATTAGATGTTTCTGCAATTTAGCGCGGAAGAATGATGATCGTCGTAATATTAATGTTGGATGAATTTACAGAACATAGTTTAAAAGCTACACGGAACTACGCTCCAGAACCCGAGTTGTGGATGTAGGTGTCAAGACCGCCAAGCTGAAATGGGACTGGGCTGGGCATTGGGCATGTCTGCCGCATCCATCTGGACAGGTGGGCTAACATGCTTACCCAGTGGGACTCACGACACACCATGGAAGAAGCAGCCCGGGGTGCATGCAAACCGAAAAGGAGATGGCGGAACGACTTGGACGCATTTTACACAGAATGGTGGCAAAATTCATACGATCGGGTCGAGTGGAGAAAAAGGGGGGAGGCCTTTGCCCAGCAGTGGGACCCTAAACCAGGCTAATAAAAAAAAAGTTTACAAGCTTGCAATTTAAATGACGATTGCCTGTGACAGCTGAAAAGATCAAAATAGGTACTAAAAATATTTCTTGACAAGAATATTAAACAGATATATCTCTTATAAAATGAAACATCGTTGCAAAACTCGGAATAAAAGCAAATTGTGTCAACAAAGATCTTGTATGCTGTGCGGTTCTTAAATCAAACTGTCCGATGTATTCCCGCCTGAAATTATGCTAATTCCATTCCGTCACTCATCGCCTGCAATGAAAGTCACACAACTGACAAAGGACGGGTTATTAGCCCGACCCAAAGCATTGGAGTAATCGTTTCGCAATTGGCCGAAAACTGGTCCCGTATTCCATCCACCCGACGAGCACTCGGCTCAAAATCTGTATAAATACAAGTATAACATCGGAATCAATAACACAGTTCAGTGCACTTTTTCAGCTGAGCCCTTAAGAGGATGATAAGAGCTAAATTCTCTCCCTATCTTTTTCCGCTCGAGTGAAAGAGAAACACTGCGTTACGATTAGTATGGGAGCTCATTGCAAATTTTGAAAAATGATGATTTATAAATAAAACTATGCATTAATTGAGAAATATAAGGCAACGAAGTTTTTAGTACTAGTGTGGTGGAATTTTGTCCTTAATTACAGACATATAAGCCAAGAAACTAAAGACGTGCAATTGTTTAAAGCTAATTTTAAGATGCAACTCTGGAATTTTTTTCTATCGAGCCGATTTCGTCCAATCGTGTATTGGAATTAACGAAGTTCCTTTAAATATAATGAATATTAACATATATTTTAAATTATATTTTACTTCTCCAAAACAAGTAGTTATAGCTGCATGACTGTTTAAGTAAAGTCAATTTGAAGGTCATCGGGTGTTGTCAGCCTCTTAAGAAAATATTTAGTTTCCAATTCCAAGTGTGCCCAATAATCGCTAGACACAGCATTTTACATCTATTTTATCTAGCAGTACCCTATGCTTAGTGCTTTGCTTTGCAGTATAAACAGAAGAGCACCAGAAGAAAAGCAAGTCTACAGGCTCAACAGGCTTTACATACCTACAAGGTGTAACAAAAATGCTGGCGATCTTTTTAAAGGTATAATTGTATCGTATTGTAATGAAAAACGAAGAAAAAAAATTCACGCAAAAAAAATTGGGTTGGCCGGCTGGGACCAAGACCACGCGTGTCCCATACAAATATTTTTTTTCGCGTCCAAAAATGTTCTTAGTCGCAATATGATACAACTTATCATCAGTATTTTTGTTACACCCCATATATATTTGGATGCTATTAAGCAAAAATGTGTCAACCCGCATTATATCTATATTTATCTTATGCGTTTGGTTAAAAATAGACATCTGTTCTAGCAGATCTGATAGATGATAAGATAAGGGTTGTTACTCGGTCAGATTTTCTATGCTAACACTTGGTAAGCGATGAGAACCACACGCTACCTGTTGCTTGACCCAGTGAGTTTTTTCGAAGTTCGGCCGAAGGTACGTAACCGACTGTGATTGCATGCCCTAGCTTTCTCGGAGACATAATGTATTATGAAGGCATTCAGTTACGCAGTATTAAATGTGGGTATTGATTATCGTGAGAAGTTAATGAGCAGGGACGGAAGGAAGAAAATGCAGTCAGTTATTTCTTTTTAGGTGTTATTTTTACCCAATGCCACGTAGACACGTATAGGGACGTTTTTCTGTCATCTTAAATGCGCAGACGATCAATTATGCTTGACAAGAAACACATATACCTGAAGACGAAGTAACTAGAATGACAAGCCTGCTTGAAGTGCGATTGATACAATTTGAAGCCAAGCGTCAATATTGGTTTTAAGACCTTGCTAAATTGACGGACGAAAGCGAAACATAGCGAATCGATGAATCGATTGACATCATTAAACAATTTTTCAAGCAAAATCAATGGCTTAAAGCTAGTAAACCAATCGCGATTCCAAAGCCCGCGTAATTGTCGAGCTTGGTTTCTCTCCTTAGTTCAAACTAAGCGATTACGAATCGCAATACCAACACATGAATGAAGATCGCATATAAAATACACTTGAACAGCAGACGTGGCGTGAGTCAGCGACTTACAAGGAACCACCTGTTTAAGATTACCACAAGGCATTGAAAACTGAAATGATATTGTTTACTGCTGATGTTGAATAGTTATTTGTGCAACAAGAGAGGAAAGTTGGTTTTTCTTGCGAGTGTTGATTTTGAGTCCCGAGTAAGGGAAAGATCCTATAATTGAATCACGAGCGAAGCGAGTGATTCTAGGTTTGAATCTTGAGCGTAGCGAGGGATCTCAAGAACACGAGATGTAAAAAAAAAATCCTCTCGTGTGACACATACAACTTTTCACCTCAGTAGTGAGAACATATTAAAGTTAAAAAAACATATTTATTTACAATCCCGAATGAAAGGCATCACAATTATGACGAAAACCTTCTAGAAACAAAATTTCACTCCCTGGAGTGATGAAAGTCGCACTTTCATCACTCCAGGGAGTGAGGAAAGTAGGCTTGTTCGAACTGCTGAGGTGAAAATTAACTTTTTAAACACAAAACTTTCGAGAGACTCAGACATATTAAACAAATAATAACGGGTAACTCACGTCTTTTGAGTCGAATATTGCTCGACATGTTTCGTTCCATAACGAGGAAGCTATTCATGAGCCATAGGAGGCCATGAGAACTAAAAGTTTCACTTAAAAAAAACCGTTATATAAATAAATGCTTATAGTAAATACATAAGGAGGCTTATTAACATTATTGGACAACTTAAAAGTTAATATAACAGTACGAAAATAACGAAACATAAGCAATGCGCTTCTGTCTCACAACCTCAAAATACTACTCAAATCTTATAATAAGAAACAGATCGCGAGTCTCATAATGACTCTCATGGCTCCTCTACATGATGGGCCATCATAGGGACGCAGCTATGCGTTAAAGGGAGCTAACGATATTGCGATCTCGGCCCGGCGTATAGCTGCGTCCCTATGATGGCCCATCATGTTGAGTCAGCCTTAAGGTGTTGATTGTTGGCCTCTACACAACCTAAGTAGGGTGAGTTCGGCCAAAATCGGACACTGGGTAAATTCGATGATTGAAATTTACGCTTGCGGGGATTTTATTTAGTTCCGGCAAGATGAAACGATGCGTTATTTTTTATCGCACCTCTCTTCAGACCGCACTTGTTGCTCCTGAAAAGTTGTGTGCGTTTTGAAACAATCGATTTTACCCAGTGTCCGATTTTGGCCTAACTCACTATAGTCTATAAAGGTTTTGATTGTTGGCCTCTACACAACCTAAGTAGCCCTAACACTCCGTTCTCGTTATGGAATTATTATGAAATCCATAAATAATCTATAACATCGGGCAGCGGTAATTGTACTAATAATAATTTATGTTTCGGCATTAAATTAATTCCAGCAATTACATGAATTACAACGAGGAAGTTTGTAATATTGAGAGGAAAAATATGACAAATACTGGCTGTTTTTACAATAATTACAATACTGAGATTCGCATATATTTACTTAACCTTAATTTGTTATAGTTAATGCTGTTCTGATCAATTTTAGTTATAATAGTGGCAATAGAGCTTTTAATCTTAGTTTTTATTTGAGATTCAAATGATTTTTAATGAACGTAAAGTAAAATTAATCCTGTATTTACGCTTAAACTTCTCCATTCGTACTTTATTTCTGGCTTTACCTCGACCGCGACCTCTCAACCTCAAAAGTAAGCCTATTTCAAATTCATTCATTTTGCAACGTGTTAAGTCTCCTTGAAGTTCTCGCGTTGTAGGGTCTCCAGTCCTGTTTTTCTACTTTTCGGATGTTTTTAAGACTAAATAAGTGCGGCCACCGACTATCACTCCGCCTGACGATATCGGCCTGTCAGTTCGGAGCCGGCAAATTTTTGTTTTAACTGACAAGCCGAGATGATCAGGCGGACTGCAGGCGGACTGATAGTGGCCCGACTAGGGTGACCAGATACAAATTTCAAAAGGCCTGACAAAATTCCTGATTTTGGGTCAAAATTCCTGACACGAGCTTGTTTTATTTTATTACGTTGCAGCGGGGGGGTTGTTTGAAAACTATTCTCTCTCAATTGCTCAAAGGTTAACTGGAAGAAATCCCTTCAAGGGATATGTTCGCCTTTGTACAAAGTGTTTTACTATTACGACTACTAAAAACCTAATCAAAAAGTCCCGATACTATATGTTTGTTGATACCGATTCATATGACGATACCAAACTTGGCCAAGTAGCTTAACTGATGTTGATATCAAGATAAAGTTGAGAGCCTGCCCCCCTAAAAATTTACATCAAAAATCTTGGTGGCTCCACTTCTCAAATCCATCCTTGGGTCCTAAGGAACAATCATGGCGAGAGAAATCTCTTGTTCATGAAAAGCCGTATTTTTATGGCTACACCAGCAACTAAAAAGTTCTATGCTAGTAAAACTACATTTTTACATAATATTTATTTTTTATTCAAATAAAAGTTTACAGTACATCCAATTTTCTCTATTTGTCCAAAATTCCTGACATTTTCCTGTTCCGGCCGCATTCCTGACATATGTCCAAAATTCCTGACATGTCAGGAAAATTCCTGACGTCTGGTCACCCTAGGCCCGACTGACGGTGGCCGCCATCTCGACAACGACCGTCTACGGGTTTTCATTTGTTTTACAGCCGAGCCCATTCCGGTCACGTCTGTTACCCAGCGGACAGGTGGACGCTGCGTAGGATGAGATTATATCACGAATTTATAGGGTTACCACGGCTTCTAAGATTTCCATGTAAATAGTTATCTGTCAACATTATACATTTTTACATACCTTTAAATTTTACATGTCATTTTACATTTAAAAATTGTACGATAAAAATTCTGTAATACTATAGAAACAGTTGTCAATCAATATTTTGTACAATTTTGTTTTAAATTCATTAATAGGCAATGTCCTTATTTCAACTAGTATTTTATTAAAGATTGTAATACACATGTTATTAGCGCTTTTCCTCCTAAGTGCTGAACTATTACAATCTGGTACTGCTAACCTATAGCGTCTGTGTGACCGTGTTGTCTCCTTATATCTGATAAAGGTAAATAGTACTATATTGAGTTTTACAAAAACAGATATCTCATAAATATTCATTGCGAGAAGAATAGAACTATTTTTTAATGATACGCTCAGGAATCTTTTAAAGACAGCATTTCAACGAACATATAATTTTTACATAATTCAAGGCGTCTAACGAAATTTCTACTTGCACTCCTGAACTCCTGGAACATCGATCTGTAGTACTGATGGAAACTTTCCAAAATTGCTGAATATTTCACATAGGAAAATTTCGGAAATATCTCATGTTTCTCATCGTTTTTGATGACGATAAACTTTCCGTTACTTAATTTTAAATCTCCTATATTTCTTTTAAATTATCTGGAAATTTCCTAGAACATTTCCATTTGTTTTTTTAACGTTTTGCAACTTGCACATCACTAGTCTGTAGATGCTAAAGCCAATAAAATTGAGCTACCAATGTTTGCTAGACGTAAAACTTGCTAGCGAAGCGCGTAGAAAAACTCACCATATAAGTCTGTTCAATATGGTAACCAAAAACTTTGCTGTACTTATAAATGACATATTAGGCACGGCTACGACAAAATAACCGGACTCCGACTAGCCTCAGGCCCTTACAAACTTCATACAAATAAACATTTCGAAACATAACTGTTACAATAGTAATAAAACCCGTGGAGCGTCGGCATAAATAGAGGTGTCAAATAAATTGTAACGTTAGAGTTGTTGGCAGCCCTGGCGTGCCGTTATGAGCACGCGCGCGCGCACGGATTAAGGTATGCGCGAAAATTAAAGATATTACATATACCACACCAAATTAGGTTTACATTAGTTATGAATGTTTTTTATGTAGGGTGCGTTGGGGTAAGATAGAAAGGTATTTTTTTAGTGGTAAGACAAAAAATCGTCCATATTCCGGAGCACTACAGACTACTTTTTATCTTACCCCTAAAAAATACCTTTCTATCTTACCCCAACGCACCTTATTTAAGTATTAATCTATCGTCGTCGTCTAGTGCCCACAACGTACACCACAACGTCTAGTGCGTAATATCAGGGAATGGACGGGGATAAAGACCGTTGAAGAACTGTTCAGATTAGCACTCGACAAAGATAATTTTAAGAAGCTGACTGCCAACCTTCAGTAATGGAGAGGCACCTGAAGAAGAAGAAGTGCCCACAACACAAGCCTTAATAAAGCTTACTGGTGGTTTTTTGTGATAGTATCATATTGTTTGTAAACAAACATACCCCACACCATTTATGTTTGAAGATTACAAGCTTATGGACACTTGGTGATTGATTGATTACAAGTACGTTATGGACTACAGGGGTATACTCACTTGCGTCTAGAACTTGAAAAAAAACTTAGTCAACTTTTTTACTACCTACACTTTTCCGCGACGCACAACGGCACAAATAACGACAAGCAAATTACCTAAAGCACTTAGACTGGTTAAGTCTGGTTTCACAAAATTCTTGCCCCTGTCGAAAGTCGCTCATTCTAAAAAGATGTTTTACATCATGACTCTTATCTTAAAATCAAGATGGCGCGAATGCTCCAAAATGCGAATAGGTTTAGACAAACTGTTGTTGCAAAGGTGTGACCAGTCTACAGCAAATAAAGCTTAGCGGTTACGGTGTTCGAAGTTCAAAATGACACGCTCTTGCTTTCTTTTAGAACGAGCGAGCGCTGCGAAGCGAAGTTCATACAAACAAATTCGGGCGCAACGGAACTGTTAGCTCGGTACCGGGACGTCTCTGCATTTCGATGGCTTATTGATTTTGAATAGTTGTTCTCGATCACATTAGTAACGTTTTTTCAGATCTTTGTAGCAGAGATAACTGTAATTTGAGGGTTCTTATATCAGCAGGATCAATCAAGAGGTTCTAGCGCCAGAAGGCGCAAAAGCGATCTTAAAAGCGGTCTTGTCAAAATTGCTAACTCGTTTGCAAGTAAATCGCAAGTTCTCAGTTCGAGGCAAGCTACCAGTATATCAGTGCCAAGTTAATTTTGAACACTTAACGCACTCAGCTGCTTCTGCTGGCGACTATAACCACAGTTTACAACACTGCCGCTTTTATTTACGTATGCCAGCACCTCACTTCATGATTTTCGCGCATGTCTTAATATTTCGCGCTCGCATAACGGGACGTTAGGGCTGCCACCACCAACTACAATGTTGCAATTTATATGACATGACGCTTCTATTTATGCTGATACCTCATCGCCTTCTTGTAACTGTGATTGTTAGGTAATGTTTATTGTTTCAACCAATGAACATTACAATTCTTCATTGCTAACTATGTTAAGTACAAAAGCTTCAAAAGAGTCGACAACGGAAATATGATTTTAGTTTGCGAGCGCACTACAGTGAGCTTCATGTTTTGTAAAGTCGCGGAGAGCGCACATTTTAGAATTAACTCTAAACATGTTTTTCTCGGTAACAATATTTGAACCTTTTTAACTAACGGGTAAATTAAATCACGCTGAAATCAACTCATTCATAGTGCAACTAAGTCGGAAACTTTATTTGGAAGTGCAAGATAGCAAATATGCCCCACAGCTAGACATAGCATCTCTTTTCATTGTACAAAAGAGTTTCTAAATTGGTTATAGTTCATTTGGATCTTATGTACTTTTAGGTTTATTTTGATGACATCGTTGCTTATTTTATAATTAACTTATTCAAGGCAATACACTACAACAAATAATAAAAAGCATCACAGCATTTCAAGTAAAATAAACTTATCTTATAAAACATGTGTAACATTTTTATGCTACTTGCATGTCTTGCTCAACGTAGATCTTAATCTATTAAATTGAGTCTTATTTTCTTCAAAATGGCATCAACATTCACTTTATACCCGATGTTAAGGAATGCGTAGGCCTAGATAGCATCAACTGAATAAAAATTTTCTTTTATAAAGAAATTAATGAACTGTTTCTTTGGGATAGATTAAGAGTGCCTACTATAGAATTTAATCCATTAGTTGGCAATGTTTCAAGCCTAGTTTTGAAATTTTTTAAGTCTGCCTGTAGTCTGTTAGAACATTTTTAAAGCAAAGCTAGTTTCCGTGTGAAAAAAGCCACTAATCCATCATCGCTCTGCCTGGCAACATGTCCCGGCTAACTCCATTTTTAGAGTTTCGTATTTCAATCTTTTATTTAGTCTTAATACATTTTCACAAGCACATCATAACAACACTTTAAACTAGTTACATTAAACCGCTTGTTAACGTCATCGTTATCGTTAATTTTATCTTATATTAATTGTCAAAAAAAACTATGGGACGCCGCTGTAACGTTGACGATTTCGTTAATAGTGGCTTAGTATGGCGTCAGTGGCAAGCGAGCGGCACCGCGAACACAGTTGCGTCCAAATTCTAAAGGATTTGATCAGTGTTCACTGAGACCACTTCCATACGTTTTCATTTGTTTGAAATAAACGCGTCGAAGATTTCACCGTTGAGGCCACCGCTCGTGCCACTCAGTTCGCACCCTTACACAACCGTAAAGTTCAATATTTCTCACAGCAATACGCGAAATGAATTCTCATACTATATTAAGCGCCTGCAAGAACATATACCATAGTGACCACAAACGGGTGCATAAAACGGAATTACTCACAAACAATCGCCGTAAAGATAACAGGAATTATCATTCCCGTGTAGGGTTACCACGCTTCAGGATTACACCGGATATGTCTGGAGTTTGTTTATCTTACCTGGACTACGAACGGGATAATGACGTAAATAATTTTGTATAAATTATAAACAAATATAAGTATAATATTTGATGGTTATTATATGGATAGTAAAGGCCATTTATGACAATTCACGGTTATCTATTGGGTAATGATTTCAGATAAATAAATACATTTGCATTTCCTTGCATCGTTTCGTAAAATTGTATTATTTGTGCTCCAAATATCAAAATTTATCAGAAATGGATAGAAAATTGTGGGAATAGGATGGATGAAATATGGTATACCTAAGCCATGGATGTTTTGAATTTATTTAAGTAGGTATACGTATTAATGTTGACCAAGTTTACAACTCCTTCGATTGGCTTTATTGTGTCCAAATATTTTTAAGTGTCACTAGCGCTTGCAATCCGAATATTTTTGAACAGTAATTTGTATATGGAATCATCCGGACAGCCGTTTTATCCGGATAATATCCAGATAAAAGCAAGCCTTAGTGGTTACCGTATCCCCGTGCCAACGGCGCCATCCTTACGTACCTGCAAAAAAAGAAATAATCAGTAAATGTGCACTTCAACGCTAGAATTCCAGAGATTAACGCTTATCTTCGTTAAATGTAGGAAATGAAGTCCAGGTAAAAGAGCCCTTAATGCCACCGAGTGCCTTTAATACCACCGAATGTCAATGTTGGGCTCTTAAGCCCGTAGCCAATGGACTTAATAGATTTTTACTACCACTTAGCTGTAGTTGTACGCTTCGTTAAGTATTATCAAAAAGAATTAAGTATATTAAAAATATTTATAACGGGTCACTCACGTAATTTTGGTCGATTTTTGCTCGACATGTTTCGTTCGTTATAAATATTTTTAATATGTTAGATTCTCACGAGAGTTTTATAGTGAGAATTAAGTACCTAGAGTGTTCTCTCCATACATGGTTAAATGCGTATATATAATAAATTTCAAGCGAGCTTTGCTAAAAGTTAGAAAAAGAAAAAAAAAGAAAGTAGAAGAAAAATAAAGAAGAAAGAAAGAGAGAAGAAGAAGAGAGAGAGTAGAAGAAAGGAAGTAGTAGTAGAAGAAAGTTAGAAGTTAAAGTTAGTTTGTTATTCGAAAGATTACAGCTTAATACGTATTACGATTTAAGTGTGCTTAAAACTTAGTAAAAATGAGTAGTATGGTTAAACTCATTTTTAAGTTTATTACGACTTATTATTTAGTAAGTAGTTTTGCTATGTATGGAGTTAGCAATCTTTCTACTCATATTTAAGGTATGAAGTACCATCGCCCATCTGCCCATCGGTGGACCTTATGCCTTTGTAAAAAGGTCCACCGTCCACCGATGTACAGTCGACGTCAAAGATACGTTTACACTTTTGCACCTTATTGCAAAGGAGTAAAGTGCAAAAGTGTAAAGATATCTTTGACGTCGACTGTACAGTTAAGAGTGTTGCTGTTTATACAGTCAGCAGCATAAGTAGCTAAGCGGGTAGGCTGTCCAAAATGACCTACACACGCTCTTATTCTCTCAGCTCATTTTGAACACCCTACACGCTTAGCTACTTTTGCTGCTGACTGTACCACGGAAATCATGTCATGGAAATAAGAAATGAAAATTACATTTTGCGTTACTTTTTTCAATTGCATTCAGGGTTAGATCATTTCCGTGGAGGCGTTTCCATTTCTTTTTGTACTTAGGTTAGAGCGGAAACCGTGCGATTGCAAATGAAGAAAGTTGCGGTTTATCGCGGTTGCAAATTTGCACCTACAGGTATTTATCTTTTTCCAAGTAAACACTTGAAATGTTCTAGTAATAATAATGGTCTAATGTTCAAATTTTAAACAAGATTTGATCCGAATGTCGAAGAATCACGTCTTCGTGGCAGATAGGATAAGTCGTGCGTCAAAATTAAAGCTATCTCAAAAACAGAACTACTTATACTGATTTCATTTATTAATAAACAGCAGAAAACTCCCAAACACACAAAACTTTTAGCAATAGTAATACAAAGAATCCCCTGATTAAGTGTTAAAAAAACCTGAACTTTCTATGCTGATATTTTGAGTTTAGTGTGTCGGCAAAGTTTAAGAGTCGAGTCGCCAGGACGCTCGCGTGAACTCGCGTCCCCATACAAACGTAGTTCAGCTCTCATTTTAAAACGACATGCTTTAGAAACACGAAATTTGGCATGGGCATTCTAGCAGTACAGATCTATGTCGGTAATTCATTTTCGTTGCTAAAAATTGTAATATAAAGAAAATATAGCACACATAAGTTTTGTATGTAAATCTGTATCTGGCTGTATTTTATTTGTATTACAATTTTTTGCAACGAAAACGAATTACCGACATAGATCTGTACTACTAGAATGCCCATGCCAAATTTCGTGGTTCTAAAGCATGTCGTTTTAAAATGAGAGCTAAACTACGTTTGTATGGGAACGCGAGCGTCCTGGCGACTCTTAAGCGACAACCCTAGCACAAAAGTAAACTAAAAGCGGGTAGTTAGAGTTAGTAACCCCCGTCGCTGTTAATATAATTTCTCGCCAGTCTACCGGTGTCTAAGAGCGTAATATCACGTTCGAAACGTCATAAAAATAACTGCGCGATAAAGTCCCGTTTTACTTATAAATAATCAGCTATTCAAATATCTAGTAGCTAAAATATATAAATATCCCCACAATATTGATCATAACTATCACAAGAACATTGTAACGTGTTTTATGTAGTATTTGCTGTAGTTTTAAGGTTACAAGCGTCAAGAACAACTGTTTTAGTACATCAGTCATAATGTGTGAAAGTAATTTGACACATACAACCGACTTATTATCACGTGTGTGACAAGACATTAAAATGCTTGGTGTGTGTGGCGAAGGGTCACCACATACCTAGCGGTTTTCCTCGCGGAATTAGCGGAAGTAGCGGAAATTTGTCTATGGTAGCGGAAATTTGTCTATGGTAGCAGATTTTTTGTATGGAAGCAATAGACAAATTTCCGCTACCATAGACAAATTAAGCATTTTGTCTATGAATTTCCGCTACTTCCGCTAATTCCGCGAGGAAAACCGCTAGGTATGTGGTGACCCTAACTGTGTCTTTTTCAAAGAAAATGTAAACAGTGTGAGCCGTTGAACATAGATGGCGCTGTTCAGCTCAATACATTATGCAGTAACTCTGGTTCAGATGGCGCTGCAGAGTTAACGATTTGTACTTTTGTTAGCAATCGCTCACTACAATAAATATGCACCAGTTTACAAACTTTTTTGTCTATGGTATTTTTGGCGTTGTTTTATTTCGTAAATGCTTTATAAAAATAGAAAAACAAAATTAATATTTTAGCGATGCACTGGACCTACGGGAAAAGTTCGATTCTACTACTACTACATAAAATACTACTATTTCATAAAATTGTACTTTTTTAATAATAAATATTTGTATTTCTGGTGCAGAAAGGGTCAAAGAAACTTTCTATGACATCAAACCCGGACACGATGCCGCAGGCAAAATTGTACGTTGCGAATTATCAGCATTACTATGACCTGTCACGTCCCTATCAAGCACTTGCGCGCGCGCATCTAATTGAGTTCACCAGTTGACAACCCTAGCGGACATATTCTATTAATTTTGATTTAAAGGAATATTTTTTTAAACCACGCGGGTATCCAAAGTCTTACCTACAGGACTGATAGTAAGCGGTTATTGTAATCTATGGATGCCTGCAATTCCAGCAACACATGTGTGCTGCCGACACTTACTGTACTTTACAGTTACTTATTAGGATTAAACGTTTGCTCAACTCAAGCCTGTGTGGGACTCAAAGGTGCTCACGAGGCGCGTTAAACTTTCCCTCTTCGAGTCCATCGTAAAGTCAGCGCTGCCTTTTGGCTGTGAAACATGGAGAGTGACGAAGGGCCTGACAAGCAAACTGCAAGTCTTCGTCAATAATTCCCTGAGGTCGATCCTCCGCGTGTTCTGGCCAAGAACAATTCGTAACGAGGACCTGTGGAGTATATGCCAGCAAACACCCATTGCCGTTGAGATTGCGACACGGAAATGGAGATGGACAGGTCATACCATACGAAGAGGAGAAGCGAATATGGCAAGCATCGCTTTCGGTTGGAAACCGCCAAATAAGAAGCGCGGTTCTGGGCGCCCAATTCACACATGTCGTCGGTCAGTCGAGAGTGAATTGCGAGCGGCGGGACTGAGCTGGGTGGAGGCTAGAAGGGTCGCTGAGGATAGGAAGGCGTGGCGCGAGTTAGTGAAGGCCCTCTGCACCTCTGGGGTGGGGTGCCTTAGGACAACAACAACATTAGGATTAAAGCTCACATCCAATTGGAATTCAGTAGCTTTGGAACCAACTCATATAGCTCATATAGCGACTAAATGTAGCTTAAAACTATTTTTTTTATCCAATGGCTACATGTCACTGGATATTTGACACTGTCCCATCTGAACCTCGCAGCACTCACTGGATTTTCTTAAAACTAATGAATTTACATCACTTCTTTCTTATTAGAATAGAATAGAATAGAAAATAGTTTATTCGTAGACACAGATACAAACATAATACATAGAAGAATAAGCAAAAAGAAAAAAAAAAAAAAAAAAACAGAAAGCACCAAAATAAAAATTAGGCACCAGTGGCGGCGCATCCATAGAACACGATTCCTGTCGGCTTGCCTAAGTTTCAGGTACCTGAGTAGTTTTTCTACATGTCATGAAGAAATTTTAAGCCAAATTTTTTTTTTTTTTTTTTTATTTTTATTTTTTTTTTTTTTTTTTTTTTTTTTTTTTTTTTTTTTTTTTTTTTTTTTTTTTTTTTGGGGACAATCTTACACAAATCAACCTAACCCCAAACTAAGCAAAGCTTGTACTATGGGTGCTAGGCGACGATATACATACTAAGATAGATAGATACATACTTATATACATAGATAACATCCATAACTCAGGAACAAATATTTGAGATTAGCACACAAATAAATGCCCTTACCAGGATTCGAACCCGGGACCTCCAGCTTCGTAGGCAGAGTCACTACCAACTGGGCTATGGAGGCCGTCAAAAAAAAAAATTCAGCACCGGCTTGCCTAAGAAAAAAAATGACCCACCGCCAGTTAGGCACTACACTCATTTAGGGACTCTACCAGACCTATCTTTAACCGACTTCAAAAAAGGAGGAGGTTCTCAATTCGACTGAATTTTTTTTTTTTTTTTATCATTATTATGTTTTTTTTTTGGATGTATGTTACTCCATATCTCCGTGAATCGTGAACCGATTTTCAAAATTTTTTTTTTAATCGAACAGGTATAACCCCTAGATGGTCCCATTGTCACCAAGTCAGGGTCTGATGATGGGATCCTGGAGAAATCGAGGGAACTCTTCAACTATTATAGGCACACCTATAGTGATTTCACTATTTTTTACAGCAACTCGGCCACTTCCTCTTGAAATAGCGGATCCTAAGTGAAGTCGGTTCTTTTTTTGTTTTAAATTATTTTAGTACAAAAACACCTTTAAATCTCATTTTTACCTGCGATTTTTAGTATGTATATCGATTTGGTTGCAGCAATCGATATAGGTACATAATAAATCGAAATCGCATGCGATTCTTACGCCCGAAATCGTATCAGTCTGTGGTTTTGTCATATTCGCGTGTGTCACAAACATAACTTGACCCAGAGTAAATGCCCTTAGGTATTTTGTTTCCTTGTCTATCATAGAGTGTTAAATAGGGCAAGATATGTCCGTGACTGAGCTTTGATTTATGTATTTGTGTTCATTGTGGGTGAAGCAAGGAAATGGTCGTGTTGGAGTGATTTACATGCTACATGCGGCTTCACAGACGTTCATTAGAGATAATGTCACATTATGTACCTACATACTGCGAATACTGTTGCTTCCTGATTTGACTAGGTGCCGTATTCTAATTTTAAAATACTTAAACAACAACACGAAATCTACGTCAAACATAACTCGAACACACAACAAATAGTCAATCAATATTGAAGTTGTTTTGGAGTTGTACCGAAATAATTTTCAAGCAAATCCACCCCCACATTTCATTTAAATTTTTTCGCATGTGGCTCCGACGGAAGACCAGCGCTGGCACCACGCTGAGTCGGGACTCGGGACCATTTCGTGACATACTATGTATAATTTTCAGTTTTATTCATTACATTAATAACGCTTATTATATTAAGTATCACGGCACGAATAAACGTTTTTCTTTCTTTCTTTTTTTTCTTTTCAAATTCTGATGTTTCTGATTCAGACATTTAGGCGCAAGCTGTTTTGCGTTGTTAATGCATTGGAGTTCTATTGAAATTGGATCATGTCTAAAAATCATACAGAAACGCCAAACTTTTACAAGAAAATTTTAAATATGACGTTAACGGGTAGTTTGGTATAAATGGCCTTTAGTATTATAAATAAAATAATGAGGCTAGTCTAGCCTACCAGAAAAGTCTATGGAACGTGATAGTTACTCCCCAAATCGATATAATCCAACATTCCCCTGTTTCTAAATGACCAACGCGCCCTTTGATTATTAAACCAACCGGGTGCGACACGCGCCCGTGCTCTCATTTCTATCGGAAAAAGTCTGCCGTTTTTTGCGGGGGAGGGGAATGTCAAATGTATGCGAAACGTCAAAATAGCCACGTCAAATAAACGTCAGTCCATACAATGAGTATGACCACTGGTCATACATTTTCGGCAGAGGGGAACGCCTGTCAATGGCCGCTCCGCTTGGTTTAAAGCTCTAAGAACGCGCCAGCTCGTCAAGCCAAGCTCTTAAAGTATCCAACCTTTTCAGTACCATCATAAAATTTATTCGTAAACCTTATCCCAACGGCATAAGTACTACAATAGGTCAGTGCTGTCACATGAACAATGAATGCTCTGCAAGGAACCAAGTGTTTGTGTAACGCTCGTCATGCGTGGGCGCATGCGCGGTGGTCCCGCTGACATAGTAAACAACAGTTCAATGTCAGGGGAACGGAAAATTTACCCACGTACATTTAGACCATGTTTGGACTCATAATGGCGCCGTAGGTGAATATGTAATACCTATATTTTTGGACACATAATAACATATTCAGACATTCATTCATATCCCCACCAGACAGTCAGTACCTAATATCATTATTTGTGTACGTGCCCGTCCTTTTCTATAGACCACCAGAAACTGTCAGTAATAATGTCATTATTTATGTACCTACCTATAGTTTGGCCAGGGTCTGGTTTACTTCAAACATAGATAGAGAGAATCATACTATCTCTTTCTTACGGTAGCACCCTCGCTACTAAAAAAGGGATGAATATAGCTTATTACTTCCATTGTTACTGCACTTATTGGCCACTATATACCAGTGACGGCGCGTCCATAGAACACGATTTCCGTCGGCTTTAAGCTCCAGATTGCCTAAGAAAATTTTTGAAGCACCACCACTTCTATATGTATACAGAAGGATGAGAAGAGAAATAATGTCATTATTACTGACAGCGTCCGGGGCCTTTTATTAGCTACAAATTAAAACGGGTTATTTACCATGCAGATAGGTACAGGTAATACAATAGTTTCCGATATTTCGGTACAGTTACATCGATTATCACGGAGTAACTAACGTTGCCGCGGGTATTACTTGGTGGTCTACCCTCATCATCATTTCACCGCCCAGCTGGTCGAAGATCTCCGGTCTTTTGCGGACCTTCATTCAAAGATGCCTTTCCTCCATTTCCCACCGACCAACCGACACGAGAATAGAAAGACACGAGAATAGGCTACTTTCCTATAAATTCAAATCAGGTACTCTCTAGGAAACGTCAAAACGATTTGTTATATAAAGTTTATACGGGAGACTAATATTGTGACGTCACAATACTATATGATATGATCAATACATTTCCTTATTACCTAAAGGTACTATTATAAAATCATTTAAAGCGCAAACACATGTTACACCTGGATTTTCCCGTGTATTTATGAAATTCTGATTTTATGAATGCATTATTACATTAATTACATTTTGCAAAACAATTAAGTTTATCTACTGGAAATTACCCTATTAAAGAGTAGAAACTAGGAACCCCAATTTCTACTATTTACTTTAGTCTAAAATATATTCTCCGAACAAGTCAATAGATAATATCTTTCCATAACACAGATAATATCTTCTATCATCGCTATTTACAAAACTCAAAATGGCTCATACCTATGTCTTATCTTTCGCCGATAATGTACCTGTTACGTTTTTAGGACAAAGTACGAAAACATTTCAAAAGAAAGTTAATCTTATCGAAAAATGATAATCAAAACCGAATGTTTGGTGGTAACGATTCTTTTACTTTACTTGAGATAATGCTTCTGACTCATTCCATACATGTACACAAACAAAATGTACAACAATGAGTGCATTTCGCTTTGGAAATAATCATCCGAATCAGGTGTTAAAACGATGACTAAACAGTACATGTGTGGTAAACATCGTTTAAAGTTTATTGCTATTGCAAATAACTTGTTTGTTTTAATCATAATTCATATCATTTTAATAAAAGTAAACTTTTTATTATGTACTTATCGATGTTAAACACACAATATTTATTGCAAGTATAATGTAAATAACATAATTGTTATCCAAAGAGCGGAGCGTAAGCGGAGTTCTTGCTCTTACAAACAACTTCTGGGACGTATCGGCATTTTGATGGCTTTTGTAAGGGCTTAGTAGAACGGAGCACAATCCATTCCCTCGATCAATAAGTAAACCAAGTAAAACATGATTTACCAGAAAGGAAGTACTAAGATAACTTCCTCTTGTGGTACTAAGATAAGTTCCTCTCATAAAGATGATTATCGTTACATCATCCATGTAACACAGGAACATTCTCCGGATTTCCTAGTAACGCAAAAAATGTGCCAAAGCAAATGCTGTTAGTTGATAATACGGATGGTTTTTAAATCTATCTTCAGAGCAATATCGCCTTAATAACAGTCAGGTGAACGAGCAAGGCATTACCTATAAATTTACCTATAGTGCTGAGATTTGCTTGAGAACAATATGCGAAAAGTAATGTGCGCATCGAGTGCTGAGGTCGTAACTGCTCGTAAGTGAAATAATATTACACATATTATGTGTGAGACTGTTTAGCTACAAAATATTTGGAAAATCTGTTCCTGCTGATTTTTTATTCTAAAAAACTTAGCACCTTACACTTACTCGTACATACAATTCTGGGATCTGTGACACAACAATATAACTTTTGGTATGTGTGTTGTTCTTAGACCCGTCAAAATAAACTTTTCCTTTCATTTCTTTGTATCTTTACTTGTGGTGTAACTCCATTACAACCTCTCAATTACATCATGGGCAAACAATCAAAAACAAAAGAGGTTTCACCGCCTTTGTGTTAATTAAAAGCGTGAATTTAAAAAAATCCGTTCTTCGCTTGTACGTCAAATGATTTGTCAATAGCCGGGTCCATGCCTACCGAACATCATGAATCGGTGGAATACTACACGAAAAGGAATTTACTCTTCTGAAATCCTTTAAGTAGGTACAGATTAAACGCGAAAACCGCAGTTTTAGATATTGTTTTGAGGGTGTAAATCAAATATAACATTATTAAACTGGTTAAGACAAATTCAGTTCTAATTCACAAATTCATTTAAAAATCTCAATAACTCAAAAATAACTGTAATCTCGCAGAAGAGTCGCGTTTAAACTCCACGACTTGATATCTATTTGATTTCTATTGAGAACTCGCGGTGTATTTCGCTCGCAGTTGTATATCGAAACAATATCCAAATGATAACAATACGTCAGGATGCAGCTAGTCGGTCGGTATGAACCTGATCTGCGCGCGCGCAGTAATTACTAGAGCGACAGAGACGGATGGGCGCTAATGATCGCTCGCGGGACGAATAGCAATCAGGATGGCAGGTTATCCTGTCAGGATCTAGTGCTATAGTATTCTCCGTGCGCTGAAGAAAGGTGCGGGTACACTTAGACTATGCTAACTCTGCTTTGTAAGTGATATAATATATCACTATCACTCCTATATTATAGGTATTTTCGAGCAGGGCAGGGACAATAATCCAGGGTTTCTCAAATTTAATTACTAGAGCGACAGACACGGATGGGCGCTAATTATCGCTCGCGGGACGAATAGCAATCAGGATGGCCGGCTATCCTGTCAGGATCTAGTGCTATAGTATTCTCCGAGCGCTGAAGAAAGGTGCGGGTACAAACTACGCTAACTCTGCTTTGCAAGTGATAGGTATTTTCAATCAGTGCAGGGACACATAGTCCAGGGTTTCTCAAATTTAATTACTAGAGCGACAGACACGGATGGGCGCTAATTATCGCTCGCGGGACGAATAGCAATCAGGATGGCCGGCTATCCTGTCAGGATCTAGTGCTATAGTATTCTCCGAGCGCTGAAGAAAGGTGCGGGTACATACTACGCTAACTCTGCTTTGCAAGTGATAGGTATTTTCAATCAGCGCAGGGACACATAGGCCAGGGTTTCTCAAATGTAATTACTAGAGCGACAAACACGGATGGGCGCTAATGATCGCTCGCGGGACGAATAGTAATCAGGATGGCCGGCTACCCTGGCAGGATCCAGTGTCATAGTACTCTCTGCGCGCTGAAGAAAGGTGCGAGTATACTTATTATTCAAATCAATAGAGCGCAAGAGTCTGTAAACCGCGGCTCAGAGGAACTCTTTAAGTATTAATTATTGCCTAAGTATAGCGATTTGGATATTTTTATACTAACTCGTGCATTTCCCCTCAGAAAGCGACATAAATTGAAGTGAAACTGCTGATGAAGATCATACATTACTTAAGGGAATACTGTTGTATGAAGTCGGTCAGTAAAATACACCACGACTTATTCGGTTTCTCCAATACAGTGACTGCCTTCGCACTTTACAATCAACTGCAAACTGCAATCATACGACGAAGCACACAAAAATATCTGACACAATGTAACAATATATGTATAGTAGAGTCATAAAACAATGTCACTTTATGGAAGATAATATATAGTTTGTCCGGAGAGAAAAGTGTCGTGGTTAATAAGGAAATTCATACATTCTACGACACTATTCTTCCCGGACAGACTCTAGCTTATGATATGTACGACCAGCGTTTAAGTATATATACGGCTATTTTCCTTAAACCTAGACACGACCTTCGCGTGATAAGCAGATAAATAGACACAGCTTATCTACGGACTATTATGGACGATAAACAATGAATGTCACATCTTGCGATTATGACACCAATTGGTACCTACATGTATGTTATGAACCAGAAAATGGTGGAAATATGTGGTCAAGATCAAAAAATACCATTTGGCTGTCAGCGATTTCGCTTTTAATGGTCGAATACGATATTGATTATTTATTCTGTATAGACTAAGAGCTGGCCCCGTCAGATGGCAATATAATACCCGTCTGGTTAGATTGCTGTACCCACCTTATTGCTAGATCTGATGGGTGGAGGTCAGAGTTACAGACTAGCAAAATTTTTGAATTGCAAAATATTACTACCAAAATACGTAAAAACTGCCGAAGTTGTCTCAGTTATATAGGACAGGGCCCATATTTTCATATTAGATCGAATGATATTGCAAATTATTGCGGAAACAGAAACAATATACGACAAACTATGAATTACATCACACGTCGTTTAGCAATACTTTCCTCCAACAGAAACTTTTGACAATGATATAATCTAATTATTTATATAATTTCAAATTTCTCATAATATTGCATCAAAACCAGAACTCTAGGGTCTGTTTTCTTGCAGTGGTTTGCATTCTTTGACCTCTCCCACTTTTCAGCTGCCAGATGTCCATAAACTTAGTATAGCAAACTAACTAGAGGGGTTTCGTTGCCCTCATTATTGTGTCATATCTCACGTGACTAGCTCTCCATCAAAGTACGGCGTAAGCGCCTCCTGGCAAATGGTACCTTTTCAAAAACGTGTCAACAGTCCAACCAATAATTAATTATGCACCCATACATTTATAACTTTTAACATGTGCTTTCCGACAACATAGAAACAGAAAAAAACTCCTTACAGATTTTTTCTTCATACATCTACGAAATTAATCTCTTGAAAACCTGTTACTAATCTGATAAAGAGTTCTAACGATCTCTATCTCATATATAACAAGAAACATTAGCATTGAAGGCAATTAATTAAGAAAATAACTAAAAAGGTAACGTGATCTTTAAACGCGAAATAAATCACGGAGGCAATAAAATGGCTAATTTATTTAGTTACGTAAAGACGTTTAGTTAATTTTAGGCGACGCTTCCATTTTTTTTAGGTTATTTTGAAATCGGATGGCTAGTTTAGTTAATTGACACGTGGGTGTAACGATCCATAAGTTAACTATATGTTAAGTTAATTTAATTATAGTTCAGTCTTAAATGTAGATGTTTCAGGCTTTAGTTTATGATATGACTAATACGAAATATATCGAAAGAAAAGTATGTATGTATTTATGTAAGCAAGTTTTTAGCTCATTAACACGTACTTATACACAAAAATACACAACAACAGCTAGAGATATTTTTTTACAAAGACGAGCTCATCATTAAATGGGATCTCTTCCAGCTAATCTATGAGCAAATGTCTGAAGTCTGAACATAGTGATATGGGAAATAATTACAAGAGAATTTATTTATATAAAATCGTATTAGTAAAACAACAGCATAAACTATATACAGAGTGTTTCCTGTAACATGAGCAATAAATAAAAACGTAGATTCTACTCCTCAAACAATAAAACTTTTGTTCAACAACTTTTAAAAAATATGTATTTTTTAGATTGTCTCTTTTTCATACAAAATAGTATTTTCAATGTACGTTAAAATCCGTCCAATTGACATTTCTTGTCACCCTACAGACATAATCAATTTCGAAATACATTGCGTGTTCGAATAATCTTTAAAGTGAAATAAAAATCAAACCATAAATTATTTTTAAAAGTTGCTGAACAAACGTTGTCTGGTTTGAGGAGGAGAATCTACGTTTTAATTTATTGCTCCTATTACAGGAAACACCCGGTATAAATTGAAAACAGTACGATTTCAGTAATATTGGTTACATACTACTAATTAGGTACGACATTTGAATACCGCACCACGCTTGACATATGAGTTGTATGTGTATGTCATATAAAATGGTTGTAATTATTCTTATATCCGTTTGCTCATTTAGGGAAATCTAATTACTAGCACTTAAATCAGCATAAACCTAACATTAATCTAAATACTACACGTTTAACTTTGTTGCCATTATAGCAATTAAAGTTATTTATGGAGTATAATTGCATTCTTTATCAATATAGTTATTATCTACATCCCATTCCAAAATGTCGTAAGTGACAATATGTTTCCTGAGCTAATTCTATCTATACAATACAAACCACTTTAAATTGGAACTCTAAATTTATAATAACTATGCGTATTCAAAGTTCACACTTAAAATCGTTTTTTTAAACAAGTGCTAAAGATAAAATAACTATATATTAACTTGTGTTCTTATGTGTATATTAAGAATGTATGTCCCGACGTATGTATGTACTTGACATTCGTTACGTATATGGACTCTCAGTTCCGCATGTACTTACTGACTTCCGATTGCCCAGATAGAGCGTTAGTGATTCAAATCATTAACCTTTGTAAAGATAATAGGCCTTGGTCATATCCTTTGAAAAAGTTCCTTTTAGCCGCTTTTAGAGTCAGACCAAGTCAACTCTGCATGATCTTTGTTATGCTAAAAGGGCGATCTAGCAATATAAACGACTTAGTTTCATTTAATTGACGCAATGCACTTTTTAGAATACATTTTTCTATTGAATTTAAACTTTTTGAGACATTGACACTATTATCACTGCATGTGGCTGTACTCACTTGTGTTTAGTCACTACGCACGGCATGTTTCGGAGAGCTTAGGTCTTCATCCTCGAGCACTAAGAATGCTAGGCGAACCGATCCACGAAAATCGTTTCTAATAATTTATGTATTGTATAAAAATGTGCTATTTTACTCGAATCATAAAAACGGTAACTATGCAAAAAAATCACCAGCTCGATTAGTGTCCAGGAATTTTAATGTTTTGCGTTGTGTTGTGTATGCGTATTGTTTAGCACAAAAACATGTGCATTGTGTGTGACACACATTGCGAGCGGACTAGTCGGTGCCGGAAATAGAACCAACATCTACCTACTTCTGTTTAGTTTATTAGAATCATATTTATGAGAATTATGAGAAACAGCGTGAAAATAAATTAAATATTTATTTGCAATGTCACGAATATTCGCATTCGTATAATGCATCATTTTTGACACTCGTATCAACATTCGCGTACGCATCAAATGATGCGAATATTTTGCGAATGCGAATGTTGGCAGAACGCATCCTGTTTTGACCGCGCAGCAGGTGGCTGATGGTCATATTGCCTGCTCATACACAGGAACAGGAAGTGAAACCGACGGTATCACTTGACTCCTTTTGATCAATAATATAGTACTGCATCACATATCATATCATATCAGCAAGATTAACTTTTTTGAATCTACTCCGTAACATTCGCATTCGGACATTCGCATCCTGAATATTCGCATTCGCATACGCACAAAAATTCGTGACATCCCTGAATTCCCAATACCGATATTTGTGAAAATCAACGGGAGAGGCCTTTGTCTAAACCACAGTTCCTAGATATTTACTCTTGAAACTGGTAAGTTGTGATTTTATAATTTGTAACAATAAATATTATAACCCCTTAAGAATAAAGTCGCGTACACATATTTATACTTATCCAAAAATTGCATGGCTATTTTATGCCTTCACTGTTCCTAATCCTATTAGGAGAAAATTATAAAATCATTGTCATGTTAACCGATTAACAAATTTCAAAAAAAAACATTTCATAAATAATCGCAATTTCTCTGCACGAATATGAATAAGTTGGTCAAATAATAGCTGAAGAATAATTCAGTAGGAAGCGATTCCGTATGAAAGTGGTCGCGTGCGCAGCCGTAAGAGCGGAACGTCGCGTTTGGCGTAAATCATAACGAAAGAGTATGTGTATTTCAACATACACATTATTTATACAAGCGATAGTTCTACATTTATATGATTTAATTTTAAAAAATCACAATTAACAAATTTGGTTAGTTTAATGAACTTTCCGTCAGAAGCGTTACTTAGTTCTTTATAATTATCACAAAACGTATATTGAAGAGTGTACACCGGTTGTCTAAGATAAGTAGGTACTTACTAGCTATGGTTGGATCAATCATGAAAATGAACTATTTTACACAGTTTTATTTAAAATCATTCTGCTAACGAAGAGACGCAGACGGCAATTGGCAATCCAAACAATTTTTTTGAAATGTTTCATTAATGAGTTGTAATTACATAAACCTCCTTTTCTGACATTTACTTTAAATCAACCCAGTCAATTACAATTTTCCCAAATCTGTAGCCTCACAGAATGCGATAAATATTCCTCACTGTCTCATTTGGGCGTACAGGAATATTTGGAAGCAGTACTTCTAGTTGTCACTATTAGAAGAATTTATTTGGTCTTCCTGGGAAGGGTAAGATTCCTATTTCAGACGCCCAACCAATTATCGGCGCGTTTAGATTTATTTTTGGGAGATCATTTTGAATATTTGGATGCCAATTAATGATGGGTGGTTTATTTAGGATTAGGAGGTAGTTTGGATGCCAAAAATGGGTGATTAATTTCACAGTTATACGTCTTTGCGCTGTATATTTAGATTTTAACTTTAGTACGTCACAACTGAAAATATGGATACATTTAATGTGACAAAAATATGTAGCCACGACTCTATTACCCGGACATAAAGTCTTGGATACGTGTTTTTGTCACATTAAATGTATGCATATTTATTTTCAGAAGTGACCACATCAGCGGGATAGAATCAAGTAGGTAGAAACGAAATCCTTTAGAAAATCGTTCAAGATACTAAGCAAGTTATTTAATCTAAAAAACATGTACCTAGTTGCTCCCTTATCTGCGTAAGCACAAATTTAGTAGAAGCCAGTGTAGTGAAATCAAGCAGGCTTCCTGATCCCCCAGGCTACGATCCCACTACTACCAGCCCTCTTATGCCGCAAGAACAAGCTTGAGGCTTAGGCCAGGATGTTTTTTGCACCAGCTGCAAACTACTATTACCAATACTTAGCCTAGCCTATGATAATCGCCTAAAACTTATCCCCGCATGCCCGTATTCCTCCTAACCAGACCTGAGAGACGCATTGACCAGGTCTGTCAACATCGCTGTCTGGGCATCCACAATATGAGGAACCTCGACACGAAAGAATCGCCTAAAACTTAGACCACACACAACATTCAGAGTGTGAAGTGAAGCTCAAGTGCACGCCACTCTAGCGGAATACACAGCATTAGCGATACCGTTCCACTTTTTATTGTCATCGAATAAATAGCGTTTATGATAACGAATGTTTCCAGTGCAGTTTTTAGCGGCCTTTCACTGCTAGTGTCGTTGCGTTTTGGTTTTTACGACTATAAAAGAAATGTAATATTTCCGCGAGCGAAGTGTTTTTCTAATAAGTACAAAAATAAAGATGATAAGTGTTTCATAAATATAACTTCGCTATTTTTCATGATGTTTGTAAATGTCATCCAGCCAGCTCAAATTAATCAATAGGACTGGGCATAAAAAAGAAACCTTTTTTGTAAAATTAGATTTTTTTTAGGACTGAACCGAAACGGTTTATGCGTAGAATCTAGCTGTAGATTTTGGGTTACTGTTACGTTCTTAGTGGCATAACTTGGACCTTTTCAAACCAAGAATAATTATTCAGAACAGCATTCTTCATCCTCAACATCACCGTCACCATCAGTTAAGATTATTATAATACATATAACGATAAAAAATAAAAAGTAAATATTCCTATTTACGAATACCCTCGAAGACCGTGGCGAGACGAAAGAGATATAATATTATACAATGTACCCCGATTCGGCGCGCGCCCGCGGCAATGCTACTGCGTGTGAGCATGTATATGGTTAGGTTAGACTAGCTTTATTTATAAGCGTTAGGGTTAGAGCAGGGCGGTGCGTCCAAAGAACTCGATACTAGGGATGTCACGAATATTCGCATTCGCATTCGTATAATGCGATTATTCGCATCATTTTTGACATTCGTATCAACATTCGCATTCGCATCAAATGATGCGAATATTTTACGAATGCGAATGTTGGCAGAACGCATCCTGTTTTGACCGTGCTGACCCGGCCGATGGTTATATGCTTGCTCACACAGAGGAAGTGAAAACGACGGTATCACTTGACTCTTTTTGATCAGTAATATAGGACTCCATCACATTTCAAGTTCTGTATTTTTGAACTTTGGAAGCATTAAAATGATAAGCAAGATTAACTTTTTTGAATCTACTCCGTAACATTCGTATTCGCATTTGCATTAGGACATTCGCATCCTGAATATTCGCATTGGCATTCGCGAATGTGAAAAAAACGACATTCGTGACATCCCTGCTCGATACCCATCGGCGTGTCTAATTTTCAGTTTGTTGTCATGCTTACGAGGAGGTCCAAACAATTAGTCTTAATTTGTAAACAGATCACGGTAACTAAAAAATTGTTTATTCTTCTTTTATTGCAGCTTATGGAGAAATGTAAAGACAAAATAACTCCAGTTTTCTACGTTATTTCGAGACTAACACAATAGAAAGTAGAATTTCGATCATACATTTTTCAAATGTCGCGAACTCCACTGAAAAAAGATTACTTAAGCCCGTCACAGACGGAGCTATAATATATATTATAGCTCGATATATTATGATATATTTCGATATATTTTGGGTATATTGCCTTCCTTCTCTGGCGTGACGTACAACCGATATATCTTTCTCTCTTTTGATATCTTTCCCGTGTGGGGTGCCGAGCTATACGATAATATATATCTCGGTATCTTACGGTATATTAATATATATTATAACTCCGTCTGTGACGGGCTTTATAAGAAAATCAACCTGTTCTGCTCAAAGGTCTTGAAAACGGGTCTGGAAGTTATAACAACTATACTGTGCGGACGAATTCATGGGTATTCACTTATAGTGGTCTCGTGTGGGTATTTAAAATGAGTACCTTCATAAACTGTTAATGTTAGATACATGTATACCAGTACACCATACGCGGCTCGGCGCGAATGTTGCGCCGGCGGCGATTCGCTACTGCATGCTGCGTCAATGCATAATGCGATGCTGCGACCATTTATTTTTAGCTTCTAGGACTTTTTTACATAAAAGATTAGTCTAATAAGATAAGTGATAACATTAGATGGTGAAATTAGAATTGCTAGCAGATTTTTGAACGTACCCTGAGAGTGGAAATGAAATGTGGAAAACAGAGTACCTAAGTCGTAACCAATAAAAAATACCAAGAAAAAGAAGATTTTTATTATTAAAACATACCTATAGCTAACTTTTCTATTTAAAAAGAAGTATGTTACGTACCCTAAGATTTCAGTAAACGTACATTTGTAACAATTGGTTTTATTTGTGATTTCGGTTAATCTATTTTCAGAGTAAATCATAACGCATAACCACCTTATGCGCGGTAGGGTAGTAATAACCGCTATAGCCAATAGATCACAGATACGCCCTGATTGTCCGTATCGCCTTAATTGCGCGTGCGCGGCCTATCTCGCGCGATAACTATGAAATTATACAGAACGCAGTTGATGAACGCCTACATACAACCGTATATGTACGAAGGGACTTTTCTGGATAATTGTAGGAACAATTTTGCACTATACCGGGCAATCCCTTCTTATTTATAAAAATTAACAAACCTCTGAAAATGTAGTAGTAGTAGTAGTAAAACACTTTATTGTACAAGAAAACACACCAGAAATATATAACACAGCAAATACGTACAAAGGCGAACTTATCCCTTAAAGGGATAAGTTTAAATGTTGTCTCACTCTTACTAACATAAATGTTAAAATGACGGAAAAGGGCAAACGATTAACAACAGTAATATAATTATATTTGACGAATGAATCAAACCAATAAATAATCCCCGACTCATGTTTTTATTTTCTTCGCGCATTGTCTAAAATAAAGAGTAGCATGGAAGCCTAACTTACTGACAAAAACTCTCTGGTAATCCTTTGAAAACTAATCTGCCCGTTGAAATTAGTTTGGTATAATTTGCGCGCGCAGGCGTTAAGTTCACTGTACGATCAACGTTACTGAAGTTGCTGCCTTTCTTTCCGAAATAGGTTTTTCAAACTTTCGTACCACAATACAATATCTATAGTACTTGGTACACAGCTTTCTCGGTCAACGTATTCACATTATCATCCAAGTCAAGGCCAATAATGGCTCCAAAGACAAAACAACGTTTTTAAAACAATGCCAGTTTCGCAATATGCAAATGCTTCAAAGGTGACAAATTGCATGATTTATATTCTTGCCTCCCCCACACTGTGCTGATTTCATAGTCATACTAATTAGCTATGATGATCAATGCACATAATATGTTTATCTGACAATTATTTTGAATTACAGGTAGTTTGCTGGTGTTTGACACTGATATATTTCCGTCTGATAATTATCTTGTATTGTTAAATGTGACTACCTAATCAGAAATCAGTGAATCAAGCTGTTGTGGATACACTCAGTTTGAAAGTCAATATAAAAAAGTACATAGGTACATACTTAACAGACATTTCTTAATCATACGTTTTAAACCTATTGAGGTAAAAGGAACACATTAAAACACGTTTTATTCACATTAAAAAGCGACACATGTTCATTAACATACAAATTTCATTCTAAATCATACAAAATATTAGAAAACTAACCGGTTGCAAAGACAAAAGATTGTTTGAGGTATTTAGTCCAATTTAACTTTCAAAAGCAATAATTCAGAGACAAAATGGTCGTTTCAACCCACGTCTATTAAATATCGATAAAAATTCGTCGCGCGCATATTATAACCGCCTACGTTTTTGTAAATCGAAATCGAATCGTACGCAGTTGCCCTAAAACAATAAAAAATAACTAGAAAATCACTCTATTGAGGGTAATTAAAATAAATGTTCGGCGTAATTGTTGAACGGTGTGGGTGTTGCGTTTATTTTATATTGCACGTATTCACTGCAATACCTATATTTATAAGTAATACATAACTTATGTATAATGTACTTTGTCTTAATTATGTAGATTCTTACGGGAACAGTTTACTCGTAAATGTGTTAAATGTTACCAATTAGTACGTAAGTCAAACAACCGTAATCACATTAATCACTCCCAATACTATGTTCAATTTAAGTACAGTCGCCATCAAATATATCGAAGCGGCCAAGGTACTCAAAAATATCTGAGCATGCACTTTATCGCCCTAACAATAGAGGCGTTGTTCAGATATTTGTGACTACCTTGGCCGCTCAGATATATCTGATGGCGACTGTACTTAATAAATAGCCGTTCTTAAAGGTCAATTGTCAATGTGTCAATGGGACATTAGCATGTCGAGTAACGCGACTACTTTAATATACCATATCAAGTATGAAAAAACACTCAAGTGATAATTATAATTAACCTATTGTAAAGAATAGCACACATTACAAATCGGTACTCGGTGTTCGTAGTCAGCGCGAAAATCGGTATTTTATATGGCATAAATAGCGATACGTTGCGGTTTGATCTGATCTCCACTAGCATTGGCTATGTGCGAAGTGCATGGTGGGGGTGACGTGAACGATCGCAGCGCACAATGTAATGGCTCCTCTACATGATGGGCCATCATAGGGACGCAGCTATGCGTTAGAGGGAGCTAACGATATTGCGATCTCGTTCCGTCGTATAGTTGCGTCCCTATGATGGGCCATCATGTAGAGCCAGCCTGACAAGAAATTGGGCTCTTGTCAATATCACATTTCAAAATATTTGACATCACCTATAGGATCAACTGTCAGAATAGTGAATCAGCCAGTGACATTTCGGGACTTGCGGCCATCTTGGCGAGCAAGGTGGTTGGGTTTCGTGATTAACTTCTTATTTTTTGTTCATTTTCGTGATTCAGTGTGTAATATATAGCTTATTCTGCAGTGATTTAACGAACTAGTGGGCAACTAATGAAGAATTGATCTCGAAACGGGTGTAACCCCTGTTTGAGTTAGATATCCGTTAGTCCACGTGCTGTTTGTAGGGAGTAGCTATCTCCTTATAAAAAGCATAACCTCACCGTACAACGTCCAGCTCTTGGAGCAAAATTTTAACTAATTAACCGTACACTTGTCGTCTCTACTGTGACATTGGCAAAATTGTCCCAATATTGTGGACAGAATGCCATTTATTTTAAAAATTGAATTGAATTGAATCAGTGACATTTCATATAGGTAAGGAGTATATGCCATTAATAAAAAAGAAAAAACCCTTTAACCCCCTGCTCAAGAGATAGCGCCACACTCATGCACACAGCGAATATTAGCGTTGATATAAAGGAGCATATATCATACCGCAGATTTACACTTCCGCGTAAAATGAAACTACATAATCTAGCAGAAAGCACTCACATTAAGAAAGCTAGTAAAATACAATGCAATTTCTAGTGTGTGAGGAGAAATTCTTGTATAATAGCAAGTAATCGTTTCGAGTATCGATACTGGGTGGGAATCGAATAAATCATCGGATCGGACGGGTGGTAAATCGATTTCGCCGTGATCGAACGCCGCATTTTCGCGGGTTATGCGTTTATATCCTAGTTATGCGTTTATGCCGTGGGGTGTCCGGCCTTAGAATTGTCCCCCACCACATCGTCCCGTGGTTGCAGTAGGAGCCTGCTAAGGGAATATACCGGGAGATGGGCAGCAGCATCTTCCGAAAGCCTACAAACCCCCCCTTAAGAGTCGCCAGCGCTCGCGTTCCCATACAAAGTAGTTTAGCTCTCATTTTAAAACGACATGCTTTAGAACCACGAAATTACAAGCAAATACTGCATAAAACACGTTATAGTGTTCTTGTGATAGTTATGATCAATATTGTCGGGATATTTATATGTTTTAGCTACTAGATATTTGAATAGCTGATTATTTATGAGTAAAACGGGACTTTATCGCGCAGTTATTTTTATGACGTTTCGAACGTGATATTACGCTCTTAGACACCGGTAGACTGGCGAGAAATTATATTAACAGCGACGGGAGTTCCTAACTCTAACTACCCGCTTTTAGTTTACTTTTGTGCTAGGGTTGTCGCTTAAGAGTCGCCAGGACGCTCGCGTTCCCATACAAAGTTACAAACGCAGTTTAGCTCTCATTTTAAAACGACATGCTTTAGAACCACGAAATTGAAATTGGCATGGGCATTCTAGTAGTACAGATCTATGTCGGTAATTCGTTTTCGTTGCAAAAAGTTGTAATACAAAGAAAATACAGCCAGATACAGATTTACATACAAAACTTATTTTTGCTATATTTTCTTTGTATTACAATTTTTAGGCCCTGATTCAAAATTGCATGGACAAATTATGAATGAATTTATTCAAATCACTGTTCAATAAGTAGTTAGATTAACATTTATGAGTAATAAAGTAATAAGTCGCAGAAGCATGAAGGACTTTTCTAAAGATTATTTGAATAAAGTTATGTTCAGCTCCTTTTGATCATGCCGCCTGCTTGCCAATTCGTGGGTATAACCAATCAATTAGTTCAAATCCCGATAATAGTTATTTTCAAATAGAAGATTATCGATGATTAGAAAATTATTAATTCGTGTATCCTTTTTTGCAAACATGTAAAGGAAATGATTTAAATTACTTCCTTATTCTGCTTCGCTTTGAACCCCCAACATTCTTCGCTTCGAGAGCAATTTCTCCATATAAATTACTAACGTCAAAACTATTAAGAACTTTTGTCTTACAACGCCTTCTATTCTTATAGTAACATCGGACCCTTTTATTCGTTGTCCGTGGAGCCCTGGGGCTCCTAACGACCGGTATTACTGAATTAAAACTCTTCAAATTTATTACTAGCCTATCAGAGTATTATCTGTTAACAGCCTCCAATTTAGAGATTGCGGGGAACGGCAGTGTAAGGGTTAGGAAAGATAGAGCGGTGCTTTGATTTTAGAGGAATTTTACTTGAACTGATTTAACCCGTGGAATGCGTATTTTAATTTCGAACGATTATAGATAGAGTTGTTAGATTAAGGTAAACGTTCAACTTCTCGTCATTGGCACTTTTCCTAAGGTAAAATGTTATCTTCAAGCTATCATTTGCAATTAAAGTAAAGCAGGTGGTGGTAAAATTTATTTCAATTAATAGGCCTAAGATTATTTTTTAACGATGAACCTGTATCCTAACATTCAAAAGTTCCATCGAAAATGCAGGCTAGCGTGGTTACCGTTCGAAATTTCCATCAAAATGAGAGGAAGCCTGTACCCTATAGGACGTATAGAGGTATTTATTTATTTGAATTTAAACTATATTGTACATAAAAAATACTAATGGCGGACATAATGCCTTAAGGAACACTGATTTAGACTCACGGTTTTTACTCATAATTATTTCCCGGTCACGGTCATTCACGGTTTTTTAAGTCCCGTTTATTACAAATAATTATGCCTTAAGGAGTTCTCTACAAATCATTGGGCTAAAAATAAATATTTATTACGTGCAGACTCCAAGATAGAAAATAAAATAATAACAATCACTTACTACATACCAATAGTGCCATTATTTTGGTAAAGGTCCCATTTGGCGACCTATTAAATATAATGACATGTGTTCGTGTGTGTATTTGTGGATTCAAAGCCCACTATTTCTCTACTCATGCGCAAGTTTCCCAGTTGCCCGTTCTGCCCCATTTCTAACCTACGATCGAAGAAGCGCCCATCCGTATTGGTTTACAAAACGGTACTAACGGTTTACGGTCCACGTCAAAAATATATATACACTTTGATACCCTATCTAGTTGTGGTAAGGCGAAAAGTGTATACATGTTTTTGAAGTCGAACACTGCCCCGACAAATCGGTTAAATAACAATGTATGTTAAGAAAAGGAAATGTAACTTAGTATATGGCGTAGTCAACAAAATAGCTGAACGGGCAACTGCCGTGCAAGAAGGTGATCAAAATGAGCTGAGTTTGGCATGTTCTTGCTCTCTTAATAATTTTAATGGTACCTTCAAACTATGTTAACCCGAACATACCTGAAACAAAAAACAATCATAATAAACAATCAAGTTTTCAATGAACTTTAACGTCATATCTTTGAATAAAAGTCAACACATAATCACATTTGTTTATTAGCTTGACAGCGCTTCCAAAATGTCTCGGTCGAATGAGTGTATGTTACTCAAGATATAACGGCGACCTTATTGTATAATACCTTTTCGTATACTGTACTTAATAATACCTTGTATTTACTTCATTCAGATTTAGTTCAGTACCTACTTATCGAACTAAAAAAAAAAATTCAGAGCTGGCGTCCGTTGGCTCGTTGGGTAGAAGATATTCGGAAGGTCACCTCTGGATGAAATTGGCACAGGACCGGGACAAGTGGCGTGCACGAAGAGAGGCCAGTGCTCAGCAGTGGGCGATAAAGGGCTGATGATGATGATGATGACTCATCGAACGAGCTAGTGCAATTCTTACACATAAATTCGGAGTCTTCGGAGTGTACCCAGCCACTCATACCCTGTCACCTGTCACATATGTCCTTATGAAAATATCCCACTCAATTGTATGTCAGAGGACTTACCCATAAGGAAAACGTGACTTAGCCACAATCGAACATAAAAACATCATAAAACTATGTTAGGTACTAGAATACTTCATGTAGAAGTGAAAACACGTAGCTAGGTTTATGATATAACAGTTACAGATGACGATATCCACCAAAAAGCGATAACATAACGTCGTCACTACTTTGAAAAAATCTCGCATCTCACACTCTCTTAGTTGAAACTTGAAACCACAGATAACCTCAACACTAGATAGATCATAAGTACAACTCGGGGTCACCACGCATCAGTGCTCCCGTACTAATTTTGTATGAGAGCGCGACCGCGTATTTCAATTGAGGTAACGTTTCTGATCATTACTCATGTGGATTAAAAATATCCACAAAAATCAAGTTACAGGGGTGAACCTGGATTGTTATACTACAAATTGGTGTATAATACTATTGAGATTTGCTGTTCGGATCGTAGAAATTTACGAATAAAATTGCACTGATGTGTGGTGACCTCGTGCTCCCAGTAAAAGTTTAATGATGAGGTGTCTGTGTAGTCTGTGGTTGAAATGCAGTAACTCTACATGCATCGTATACATAATTACAACATTTTTCTTTTGAGTGACAGAACAAGATACTAGTTTTTTTTTTTCAAAGTAGTGACGATGTTTCAAAGCAGCATTAGTCCAATTCTCAGACTTAGTTCTTGGTTTTAAAATTATAAGAGTATTAATTGTAGTAATAATATCTAATCAGCGTTGATTCTTACGAAATATCTATTGCGTCAAGTCATTATCAGAGTAATACGATTATGTCTGTGATATAAGTATCTGAAAGATAGGAAAAACTGTTCTTTTTTGTTTTGAATGAATAAGTTAGGTAATAACATTTATTTCAAATAAACGTCATTTTTACCACAGAGCCAGTAACTTGCACCACAGATAATAAAAACAGGTAGGGCTGCACTCCCTAACTAATATATTTATAAATAAAAAACGTCGAAAATCTATCACGCCGTATATACCATAGAGCCAGTAACTTGTACCACAGATAACAAAAACGTGTAGAGCCGCAGTCCCTAATACATTTATTCATTTTTAAAAAACGTTGAAAATATATCACACCGTTTATACCACAGAGCCGGTAACTTGCACCACAGATAACAAAAACGTGTAGAGCCGCAGTCCCGTTAAATTTGCTCTATCTAACAGAACCTGTCGCGAGCCATTCACAAAAAGCCGTGGCAAATTCGGCGCACGCGCAGTGTCCACGCTACTGGCGGTTCAAGCGAGAGCATTACCATTTTTTGCACATATACTTATGCAAAAAAAACTATAATATTTTTTTATTCATCATGTCTTAGGCTTTTTAAAATATATACAGGGTGGAAAAAATAATGGGTCCTGGACATAGCTCATTTAATAACCTGGACCTCGCAGCACTCAATACTTTTAACCACCTGAAAAAAGAAATGCCTCTCTATATCCAGTGACGTGTAGTCATACGATAAATAAATAAAGTACAAGTAAACATTATTTTTCTCCAATGTGCTCGGAAATTTTCAGCTTACTGTAGCAAAATGAGTACGTGAAGTTCTTCATTTTTTACCAAAACGAATTAAAAAAAATCAAAATCATTATTTACCTGTTTTAGCGGCCGTGAAGTAATTTGTCAACGCCATAAATATGTATACACTTTTGCACCTTACTCCATTGTAATAAGGTTCAAAGTGTATACATATTTTAGGCGTTGACTAGTAAAATCCATTACTGTATTGGTTTTTACCTTTTAAACTTTTCATCCGACTAACAAATATCATTTCAAACAGCCAACACTTAAGCGACGTCTATACACCGTCTGAACGGCAATCCCTTCAAACTGTAGGATAGAGCGAGATAGTTAGATCAAAACCTTGGTTGTCTCGTTCTTTGTCATAGCACCGCGTCTGATCGTGCGAATGAGGCTTAATACAATCATAGACAAAACAACTATTTTTAAGGTTTAATCTTGTATCTGTTGCATAAAAGGAGCATATTTAATACTGTCTTAAATAGCTTTTGACGAAAATTTCTTTTTAAATATTATTTGAATGAAAATTGGCAGTATACATAGTTCTTAATACTATAAAAAAAATTATAGAGGGAAGTTAATTCATGACATTGAACGCTAATAACGTAACCAAAATCTGTAATTAATTTCATTTACTTTACTTTATTTCCTCGCACTTTTAGAGAAAAGCACTATATATGCCTCGGCGGGAATAGAAATTCGTGGACTCGTCTTATTTTTTCGGACTCAGCTGCGCTTCGTCCGAAAAAATCGCTCATCCACGAATTTCCCTTTCCCGTCCTCTGCAATAATGTACTATTATTTTTAAGATATATATTTTTAAATAAAATAAACAATTTCTATAAAATTATAACTTCAAAGGAAAATGTTCATGCAGAAATGTAAACAATTACTACAATATATTATTATACATTATTACAAAGACATCATATTAAACAAGCTTTAAATTCGATTGTATAGACAAGTCGCCACTATAGATAAAATCATAGTCACTTCATTAGCTACTTATAGTTATTACATAGAAATCTTTCACACAAAAAACACTAACGCACTTAAACACATGCTAGTTAAGATGTCAATCTGTTCAGACGTTTGAGATAAACGAAAAAAAGGATTAAACCATTCGTTTGAGAGAGAACATGAGTTGTAGAAATTTATATTAGAAGCAGTTAATTTAAACTGGGGTGACTTTAGACATAAATATGGCTACTTTGGTCTACTTAAAAAAAAGAAGCATCTATATCATAGATACCTAGTTCAGACTACGTAATTAGTAAATTCGATTAGAGCATATTGTGGGAGGTGATTAGGTAAGTCATAATAAACAACTTTTTCTATGGGACCGATCCTGAAATCTCAAAAAAAATTGAGATCCCCATAGAAAACGTCAACGTCTGATCGGCCGAAATGTATGAAACAGCTAAAAAATTTTTTGAGATTTCGGAGTTGGCCCCATAGTAAAAGTTGTTTAGCATGGCTTACCAAATCACCTCGCACAATATGACTAATTATTGAAAAAATATCCTGTATTTGTTTATTTATTAGGAATACGTTTGAAACTCTAGGTATGTTTGTAGTAGAAATATTCTTAGATACATGTGTTCAAATAACAGAACATTTCTTTAAGCAATTTTATAAGAATTAAACACTCCCAACAATGAATTTTTTTAACACTGTTACTGTTTCTGGTGATCAAAGTAGCCCCATTTTTCCTAAATCCAAACTAACCTCCAGCCAAATCTCGCAATTTTAATTAGAGACGTCAACATTATTAATTCCGTACAAGAAAAAAGTATTAAAGTAGATGTCGCGGCAATTTACGACCAGTTTTTACTGTTTAGAAGCTATCACTTATTCAGAAGCAGAACTCCAATCCTTTACCGTTCACTATATTTTATAATACAAAGCTTTTTATACTTTCAAATATAAACTTAAAACATACTAACATAAGATGGTCTTTTAAAATGACAGGTGGCCATGATTTACTCAAATTGCTGCCAATTTTAAACGATAAATCTTGTCGATGGTTTTGTACAAAAAACTCGTTTTGAATTCATCAAGCATCGAGGTGTTGAACCTACTGGCCTATTTACCGGGGCTTTGAGGTCGTATAATCGAGTTTGAATCGATGGCAACCGATATTCGGACGGCATTTGTAATATATGAGTTGTTATTGAGAAATATGATAGTAGAAAACCTTTAGGGTTCCGTATCCAAAGGGTATAAACGGGGCCCTTTTACTAAGACTCCGCTGTCTGTACGTCAGTCATCAGGTTACATCTCATGAACCGTGATAGTCAGACAGTTGAAATTTTCACAGATGATGTATTTGTGTTGCCGCTATAACAACAAATACTAAGAAACAGAATAAAATTATTATTTAAGGGGGCTCCCATATAAGAGACAGATTTTTTGCCATTTTTATAGATAATGGGTTCCGTACCCCTTAGTGCGTCGCACTTGGCCAGTTTTTCATAAACTCGCTTCTACCAAATTCTAGGAACAAAGTTGTGTATTATTTTGAACCCGTCCGCTTCAATATTTCTATTTATCACTTTTTGAAATCAGCTTATAAGTCTCATAACTTCTTTTTTTGTAACTAATTTAATATACATTTGGATGTAAACAAATCAGTGCATAACCGTTCATTTATAACGGCAATAAAGACATAAATGCGTGTTAATTGTAAGACGATTCGCAAATCGAGGCTAACAATGTCACATGTCCATAAATGTACTAATTATTTCCGTCCACGGAGCTCACACCCGATAAAAATGTACTATTTATACACCATGGGCTATTAAAACTGGACAGATCTAAACCACGCATTTCTGAGACCAAAAGAAGGAAAAAAAGTTATAGACCCATAGGTAAATTTCTCAAAAAAAAAATTTTTTTCTTTTCTTTTTTTTAATGTTTTGTGCACATAAAACTAAATGGTCCATTTATTTTTAAATTTAGTTTATACAAACTTGCCACTTTGAGATGTCAATAAGGATGTGTAGACTTTGCCCAATAGTGGCAAAAACACCATCAAAAAGGACTTTTGTGCCGAGTGATAATAAAAGAGGTTTATTTTTTAATTAGTATTAACTCCGAAACTACGCGTATTACAGAAAAGTTTATAGGACATTTTAGTCTTTAAATATGATGAGGAATACACTGTTATAATGTGTCGGGTTTTGTAAAGCGCTTTTAAAAATACACTTTATATGTCGTGACTTGCCCATAATGGCTGATCTAAATGTACCTAACACCCTGTATACTCGTATTATATCTCCAGTTTTTGAACCCTGCTTCAATAGTACCTTGCTTGCTTGTTCTTGCTTGTGTCTTAGTAGAAGTATATTTCTAGATGTAAATTCCTTTAAATAAATAAAACTAAAAATAATTCATTCAATACTATACAACTCGTGATTTGAAAATAATAAGAACAATCAGTATGCTACACTTGCGATGTTGTTGCTTCGAAAGATGTTGAAGAGTTCGTTTGAATAATAATCAGACTCGAGTTGTGATAATATTATTATTCGTGCTGAACCTCTTGACTATTTAAAAAATAATTCTCCATTCACCTGGCCATCTAAAGGCTGCATTTGCTAATAAAGGAATATATAGTATCTTTTAAAATTTTTTTTTTTTTTAATTAAAATGGTTTGGATTCATCAAATTTTACTACAGTACAATTTTTATTTGTTACAAATTTAATCATGATTAAACTACTATAACTAAGGAAATCTGATTAAAAATGTACACTCGTTTTCCGGTTCTTTTTATATGTTATGCAAGTGCATTTCTATTACATTTCATACATTGAAACGCACACGACAAAATGGTTTCGCATTTTACCATATTGTTCTAGCACTTTACGACTAAACTCATGGATTTTAGGAATTGTTTTCCAGGAGTTTGGAGTTTACACAATCTCTTTCATTCCAACGAAGCATAAATATGACCAATAACTAACCAAGTATAAACATGACCTCTAAGTTCTAAACAGCTACACGTAATCGGGGGCCAGTAATACTGGATAATCTGAGGGTGGGTAGTTGGAACATAGGGTACTAAACGCGGGTCCCAATAGCCTGTGCAAACCGCACTGCACAATACCTGAACAAGAGAACACGCTGGTAAACAAAGCACAATCTGTGTTGCAAGTGACAAGCGAAAACAAATGAAGAACACAGAATATTGGTCTCGAGATTTAAATCAAAAATACTGGAGCTTAATTTCTTGTTGTTATTCATATGTGTGCCGTGCCGTGGGGTGCCCGGCCTTAGAATTGTCCCCCACCATATCGTCCCGTGGTTGCAGTGGGAGTCTGCTAAGGGAATATACCGGGAGATGGGCAGCAGCATCTTCCGAAAGCCTAAACAACGATAAACAAAAAAAACTGCGCGCGCCAACCCGCCTGGCAAGCGTGGCGCGTATGGCAACCCCCCCCCCCCCCCCCCTTCCTTTAATAAAAGGGAGGCCTATGTTCAGCAGTGGACGTCTTATGGCTGAGATGATGATGGCATTTTGGGAGCAGGTATGACAATTAGAACCTAGATAAATCTTCGTATACGTAAAAAATCTTTGGTTACGTGGTGGTCTTCTCTTCTTCCAAAGAACACGAAATATCTTGGACAATCACAAGGGAACAATGAAATTCATAAACATTTTTCTGTTTATATTTTTATCTCCACGACTAAAACTAAATTCAAAAAGGAAATTAAAGGCAGGGTTAGATATAGTGCCAAAGAACTAGAAAATCGAATACTTGAAATGGATTTTCCACTCAAATCGCTAAATACATTGTTTTTACGCCAACAACCAGAAGACGTGCAAACACCCGAGTGTAAATAGAAACAGCGAGCAAAATGGTCGAACAAAACTAGTCGCTTGGCTGACACGAGCCTTCGGTAGGTAAAAAGGTTGGGTTACTTTTGTTTTACAAACTGAAACCCAACAATCGTAACTCTAAAGATACGATATTACTAGTGATATCAATTCATGTCAGATTTAATGCAGATTTATTAAAAGATTGGGTGATTCCACTATTCTAATAGATGTGACATCTAGAACAAAGTGCGCTATGCAGCGCACAAAAATTTGGCGGTTGACTGAATAAACAGAGTAGTATAGACTTTTAGTGATTTTCACTTTAACTTTTGGGACAGACAATTCTTAAGAATGGCATCTCCTGTTACTCAATGGATTCCACTTATCCACTGACTAAACTAAATCATGTGAGTAGTGTGTATTTAATGCTATCCGGGGTTTTAAAGTACCTAGTAATTTGAAATCATTAGTTTAAAAGCCAATTTTTTCTTGTATTACATTAAATCCCATCGCTAAAATGACGAAATCGGACCTGGAGTATTTATTGCATATGGCGACTTATTCCAGTATGCCTAAAAATCGATAGACTTCAACGTTCGCCAATCTTGCTTAGTATTTCCAATCCAATAGATCTTCGAAGTTTTATTCAAATTCTCAACTTAATACGACTTCCATCGTATGTAAGCCCCTAAAAGCTCAACAAATCGTCAATCCCGTCCCGAGCAATGTTATTCGCCATAAAAGGCCCACAAACCCCATTTGTTAGCCGAACGTTTTTGGTACGTAATTACTTTGGCTAACGGTGCCATGGTCCTAAGGCCCTTTTAGGGTTCGGTAGCTGGTACTTCGGTAATGTCACGATAAATAACCATACGGATTTAATGTTTAAGTAAGTGAGGCAAAGAAGATTAAGTAGCAGAATGAGTAGTTTATTTTTTGCTATGAAGACTCGCCGATTGCTTCATTATCTCTCTTTTAATCTAATACATACATACAAGGACCCGGTAACAAGGAAACCACAAGCAAAATATGCCTCTAATTATCTTTCTAGCTAAGTGTGTTATTCTAAATTCTCATAAAATCTAAATTAAATTAATGTGATTTTGAATTCTCATTTTTACTTTATCGTTAACATCGATCTGAATACCCTGCATTTATCCACATCTTTCCTGTACTCATAGGCATTACAAAAGTGACAAAAGTCACACGCCACCAACACGGCAAAAAAAACATGAATAAATACAGATACCGCCAATTATTTGTCCAAGTTTTGCTCTTCTAAGAATCATCATCATGAATTCAGGGAAAGATATCGTAGACAATTGGTGCAATAACATGTTGAACTGAACAGAAAATACAGAAATTTTTAACTCCCGAATGGATTCCCACGGTCGGCCAACCTTTAGTTTTCCATCTGATTGTCATCAAGGACCTTGACTTGCAATCAGCCGTCATACCGTTACGCAAGCGAAAGCACCACTACTCGTATGATACTAACCTTTTTCATTTCAATTGAAACCTTATCTTAACTATAAAAAGCTCATTTTTAAAGAATTTGTACGCCTAGATATGCGCTTGCGATAATTACATGAACATTGTTAGGAATTATTTCAACAACTAATATAATGCTTATCCCTTGGATTAAAATTTGAACTCTATATGTGATTGTTAAGATTGATTTTTCAAGTTAGACGTTAAGCATGATATGAGCTTGTGAAGGTAAGAGGGATTGCTAAACCGCAAGAATGGGTAACATTCGCTTATCTCAGGGATCTGTATGGTGGGACTAGAGGTATGCAATCGATTTTCGTTCCTTATTTGACTTACTATTAACTGATGAGTTTTTATGAGAAAATAACAAATAGTTGACCATCGTTTCCAATTTTTGAACTCCTAAACCCTGTGCTTTCATTATACATAATGATCCTCGAAACCTACGTTTGGACAATTTAAGTGTCATGGTTTACCCTTCGGCCTTACAACTGCACCTTACAAAACGGTTCCCTCAAATGTCAGAAAAACCGCCGATCGCTATCTAAAGCGATGTCGAAATGTTTGTAAACTGTATCGATAGCTTGACTCGGAACTGGGACGATCCGATAGTGGACCGATTAATCCGATTAATTGTGGGGCCCACGCCGAATTGGCTGTCAAAATAATTTCTAATCAAACCGCTTTGTTTTTAGATCTTGCAAAGGCTCTTTTTAGGCTCATTTGAACTGAATTAGGGTAATAGTTACAATAAAGTTTATTCTCGGTCGACTTTATCTACCACAATTAGAGTTTAGCTTATTTATAATATAATTAAATTATTTTTACGTTGTCTTCTGCTCCTTCAATAAGGCAAACGCCGAACCTGGTAGTTTTAAGCTTTAAATTGGGATAGGTCCGCTTGGTAATAAGCACGATTGGTGGGTTGTATTGTAAGCAAGTAGGTATGTTTCAAGTATGGATATGGAACACTACAATAATGGCCGGGTACAACATCACACAAACGCAAGACTGGCTTGACTTGATCCCTATAGTACTGTTCGTCAGTTCTGTTATAATCCAAGGCATAGGTCGGTGCAGCTGGAATGCCAGGTCGTGGCATTTCGACGTTCGACGGGATGGTACTGCGACAACTGTTTTGAGCATTTATTAATAGAAACGCGCCGTCCATTCAGAACAGCTTCAACTGCAATCATAAGCGTTGCAGTTTCATCTTAACCGTGTAAGAAATATGGTAGTTTTTTAAGTCGTTCTGTCGATTGAGTTAGGGTAGTAAGTTAGTAGGGTAGGTTGATATCTAGTTTGAAACGTGGCCTTACGGTAAAACTCGTTTGTTTCCGTCTCGTTAGATTTTAGCGCCTGGAGACGTGTCACAGGGAATAACAAATTGACATTTGACATGGGAGCAATGGGATAGGAATAATAATAGCATGATGTTTTATAAACTATTTTAAAGCGAGAACGATTTCGATGTGTATTGAATAGGTAATTCTCAGTATATCACATACATAATTATAACACATATTCTATAGATTATCCTCCCACACTGATTTTGTCACTAATATATATTACAGCTACCTCATCTCATAATTATGCTTTTTCAGGCTCTTAAATTTCAGTTCATTTATTGCGTCTCTTTATTCACTTATACTGAAGCTTCTAGGATGAGCATGGGCATGGCAAACTTTTTAAAGAAGTCTATCGTTGCAGAAAGATTGGACTATGCAAAGTGCATTTTGGGTAAAAGATGCAAGTTGCCTTGAACTATCCAGATTAAGATAATTCCATACAACTTGCATCCAAATTACAAAGCGTCCCTACCTAGCAAAAGTTTTTATTGTATCTCACGAAATGTGCAAATTCTGATAGTTAAATAAAGGCTTTTGCAGTTTCATTAAAAGATAACTCTTAAAAAGGCGGAGGCCGTCAAAAAACGATAAATATTAATTAGTCATTGAGGAGTAAATAAGCTTCCCGATGCGGACGGTAAGCTGACAAACGAGGTCGCATTGAAACTCGGAAACATGTTTCGGTTTTTGGCGATGACCGATGGATGCAAGCCGGATGGAAACATACATAATTACATATGTACATAATAAATGTAATATGTATGTATGCAATCGCAAATTTTAAAGCTATTTTAAAAGTATGTAAGGTAAGTTGTTTTATTCGCTTTGTCTATAGGTACTCCTACAGCTGTATTTAATGCAACATGCCAATGCCACAGAAGATACACGTAATGAGAATAAACGCACAAAGCAACGCGCAAGTGGCATACACCATTGACAAAAAAATATGTAAACCTATAGAAGGTTGCGAAATGATGGTGGAAATTGCAACCACTTAGGGTGGGTTGTACCACGCACAAACGGACTCATGAACGTTAAATATGGCGACGAAGCTGTCATCTCATACAAAACTGTCAAACTTTTCATAGAAGATTTTTTTAACGATGACGTTGACGTTAACAGACTGTTTGGTGGCAACCGGCCCTTAATCTGTGATCTTGATCTTAGAACAGATAGAAATATTAAAATGTGCCTCATAGGAAAAGGACGCTTCATCTCTCAGTTTTGTAACTTTTCAACACAAATAAAAACTAAGTAAGTAGGTATCTAATAAAAATGCTCAATAATGTTTTCACAATTCGTTGCAGATAATATAATGTAATTATCGTGTCATAAACCCCGTTCTATTTTTAACACAATATAACTGTTACAAAAGACAGGTGGCGACACTGGCTACGTGACTAGAATTGCAACATATCGATATTATTTAACGAAACCTTTATGTATCTTTTTCTACGAATTTATTGCGATCGAGGAATTTTAGTTTTATATTACTAAAGTTACCGACATAGCCCACAGGATTAGCAAGCTGAAGTGGCAATGGGCAGGCCACATTGCACGCAGAGCAGATGGCCGATGGGGTCGAAAAGTGCTCGAGTGGAGACCACGGACTAGCAAGCGCAGCGTAGGACGTCCACTCACAAGATGGACAGACGACCTTATAAAGGTCGCCGAAAGACGCTGGATGCAAGTCGCTTCCGACCGATACTTACGGAGGTCCAAAGGGGAGGCCTATGTTAAGCAGTGGACGTCTCTTATGGCTGAGATGATGATGATGATTAATGGGCGGACGACGGATGCAATTTACGTCAAAATAACGTCAAACGATATACATAATGTGGATATGACTACCATTGGTTTAAAAAAGAGAACATAATTGCCAAATTGTTACATAATTTTATTTTTATTTTTGAAGCAAATAATCATATATTTTTTCGATATTACATATTTTATAGAATATCAGTCCAATAATTTTAATTTGATGGTTTACTAGATGCGTATTCGTAAAGTGATACTTCACCATTATTAATTATGAATAACGCTTTTTCGTTTCGCAAATAAATTTACTTGAAATTTTGTACAAATATTTGAGCCTTTAGAAGTATCTTAAATTGGATCCGGTTTATCAAGTATCCATTTACGAATTGTGGTTTAATTTGACATAATTATTTTAAATGTAAATATTGAAGGAAATGCACATAAAGTCCCAACTACAAATATTTTTGTATACATAAATATTACTCGAAATTTTATAAAAGTCTTATCCACCTTATGCTTTCGTCACCATATTGGCATCCATTGTCCGCCCTTTGATGATGATGATGATTGCAAATAGGAAAATGAAGGCTGAGGAATCTATTTTTAAATTATAACATAAGTGGGTACATTCTTTTGCATAACCCTGCCGCCCTAAGCAAAAAAGCCATAAGTAAATATTTCAATGAATATGGAGATACGGTATTTTTGCTTAGCACATCTCACGCAAGCATAGAATAACCGCCTTTGTCATTTCTGTCATTTCCCAGGATTTATGGGTAACGGGCGTGCTAAGAATTTTTATGACTGGCAATAAAACACACTTGCAACGCCAAATATATGTATACAGTTTTGGCCTTATTGCTCAGGAATAAGGTACAAATGCGTAGATATATATTTGCGTTGGCTCTTCAATAGCATGTGCAGGAAGACAGTTGTAAATCCCTTTCAATGGCCGATTCAGCGTAGCCTTAGAAGGGATTTGTACTGGTAGGATATAGCCAGTGACGTAACGGTTTCAGAACGATTTGAATGAAATTTTTCGTAACGACCACTACTGAAAATTCTCGAAGCGCATAACGACACAAGTGTGTACAATTTTCGAAAATAATAACATTGCCAATAATAATAAATCAAGAAGTTAGGAAAGGTCTGCAAGACCATTTTCGCAGAGGATCTAGTAGCTGCCCAACAAACTGGTTAAAAATATCCCCTCAATTTATACCCCCCTATATACCTAATTATGATATACAGAAGAAAACCATTATCTCCACGTCAAACTTGACTATATGTCCCTTCAGATCATGCCACATTCAAGGTCCCAAGTGCTTTGATTCCATCACAAAACTTGCACATACTTGAACACTTCAATTTTACGCGTTTGCGTATCCCGTCGCCGTCTTGGCGTAGCACTAAAGAAAATTTAAAATAAAATCAGTGCAAGTATAAGGTCTTACAAACCAGTTAACAGTATTTTGTATGATCAGATCACTTATCAACGCCATGTTCTCTTTGAAAAAAAAACTAATAACCTCTGACTCGACAAAAACAAATCGCCGAACTAATCTATATACTTACACATTACAAATAAAACAACACGAGGCGTTAACAATAAGCAACGGTACAGCCTGTTATGGAGTTAGATTCCCTCTAAATCGCCTCAGTGGGTCATTTTTTACGTCGACGACAGGTTTTTTATGTATTTAATACGTTGACCGTTGTGTGAATCTTGGATTTGACGCAGTATTTTGCGATTTTATCGATGTTTTTGTTGTTGGTCGTTGACTTTGCTATTTGCCCCGAAAACTTATTTTAATAAAGCGTGTATTTTGAATAGGCCATATTTTCTAAAGTAAAAATTGTGTAAAATTATAAGAAGTAGCAGCTTTCAATGATCTCTTAGAGCAGTATGAATATTTCTTTGGAGTTTTTTTTAACTTAATAAAGATGCAAAATTTTACTACCGTTAGCGTTGAAGGAAAATATGTCGAATTCAGTTTTAACACGAAACCTTAAGGTCTCATCTAGCAAAACAGCATTAACTATATCTTTATAACAGGTTATCGAGTAACTTATACACGGAAAAAAAATATCTTCATCGAAGACAAATCCTCCTTGGTCAAGACAAAATTGTTTCGTTTATACTCGTAGGTGGAAACAATTTGCATAGAAAGTGATCTTATTCAAGTAAAATGACTTTATTCAAGAAAAAAAAATTCTTGTATTGGTATTCTTGGCTGAAGATATCCTTTTTTTTCGTGTAAGGTTAAAAATCCAAAATTTTAAAGAACCTTGTTGCCAAATGAGCGATGACATATTGACTTTACTCATCTCATCCCAGTAAGCTTTACATTGTATCCCTCATTATCCATCGGACATATTGGTCCGATAAATAAAAGCATAATTACGACCTCCACTATCTTACTAACCTATCAAGAAAGGCGTAAGTGACTATCAATTTCTTAAAAGATACGACACTTTGCCTTAAGTCGTTAGTTTCCGTCAGTGAGGACGGCCGGTCCCTTACAAGTGCAGTGAGCAAGTTAAGCAAAAAGGTCTTATCTTCAACTTTTGGAAATGTGAGTTATGCCGTTTTACCTTACACCGGTAGAAGGGTAAAACGATACGGCGGTGTTTTTGCGGGCTATCATGATCTTGAGTCATTGTCGGTTATTTAATATGTGTTAAAAGTTAAAACTTAAGGTCGCGATGACCTTGGAATTGAGTGGTCGAAGATAGTAGCAGTTCATGGGAATTTTAATAGTTTTATCGTATAAATAACCTGAGCATCTGTGTTTATGCAAGTGACATCGTACACTGAAAAATAATTTTGTTACCAGCAACCAAACTTCGTCTACTACTAACTTAAGTTTTGGGACTTGCAAACTAAGGCTTATTAAGTACCAGAGTGTTTTGTTCTTAATAAGTAAACTTTGAGTTATAAGCAAATAAACTTTATTAACTCTTTACCGAATTTATAAAATATTTCACCTGTCCTTTTTTCAGTGTAGCTCCCAACCCAAACGACAAAACTTATTTGAGCACAGTTGTTTTAAATAAATAGTCTTGTCTAAGAAGATGGTTCGTACCTATTCCTATATCTTTTTTTCTTTTCCTAAAATTCGTCTGTTATAGTTTTATTTTTTGAGAAAATTTTGTAGGTAATGTACTGACTGGTAGCACCCGTAAAAATTCCTTGGTTCTCTGCCTTTTAGCCGAAAATTGTATTACCGAATTTCACTTACCAACCAACTTTTCGCAGAAGTTTCATTTGGCCGAATTCCATTTCCCAACTTTACAATCCAACCTAACCTAACCCAACCTAGTAGGTAATTTTCATTTCCCAACTATGGGGTTGGGAAATGAAATGGTTGCGAAATAATTATTTGGTAAAAGTTGTTCGGCCAAATGAAACTTCTGCGAAAAGTTGGTTGGCAAGTGAAATTCGGCAATGCAATTTTCGGCGAAAAGGCAGGATACCAAATTCCTTGTATTAAATGTATTCGATATCAATAATTGGCCTTCGACATAGTGAAGAAACAAAATAAATCATGTCACTAATTTGCTCAACTCTTTCACATTTAGATCTACCTAAAGCCAGGACCTAAAGCCAATGTACGTTATAGGAAATACAACCGGTAAGGTTTGTATGACTATACGAGTAAATTACTGGTTTACCGATAATATTTACAAAGTCTTACCGGTTTTCATCCCCTAGTCTGTTAGTCTATCTAAATATATAAAAGAAGAAACTGACTGACTGACTGACATATCAACGCACAGCCTAAACCGCTGGGTCTAGAGTTTCCAAATTTGGCATGTAGGTCCCTTATAAGGTCTAGGGGTGCACTAAGAAAGGATTTTTCAAAATTCACCCCGTAAGGGGGTGAAATGGGGGTCCAAAGTTTGTATGGGGAAACAAGATTTGTTAGACTATTTTATTTGAAACTTCACCGGAGTATTCCTAACGATAAATGAGTAAACACGTGTTTCAGCTTTTTTGAAAATTTAACTCCTTAAAGGGGGAAATGGGGGTGAAAAAGTCTGAAAATCAATATGGGTATCGTTCCTATGGTTTATCGGGTCGCTGATTACGAAAACAACAACCATATTATCATACAACGTGGCAGGTGTAAAATATCATCCCCCAGGGGGTGAAATGGGGATCCAAAGTTTGTATAGGGAAACAAGATTAGTTAGACTATTTTATTTGAAACTTCACCGGAGTATTTCTAACAATAAATGAGTAAACACGTATTTCAGCTTTTTTGAAAATTCAACTTCTTAAAGGGGGAAATGGGGGTGAAAAAGTCTGAAAATCAATATGGGTATCGTTTCTATGGTTTATCGGGTCGCTGATTAAGAAAACAACAACCATTTTATTATACAACGTGGCAGGTGTAAAATATCATCCCCCAGGGGGTGAAATGGGGGTCCAAAGTTTGTATAGGGAAACAAGATTAGTTAGACTGTTTTATTTGAAACTTCACAGGAGTAATTCTAACAATAAATATGTAAACACGTGTTTCAGGTTTTTTGAAAATTCAACTCCTTAAAGGGGGAAATGGGGGTGAAAAAGTCTGAAAATCAATATGGGTATCGTTTCTATGGTTTATCGGGTCGCTGATTACGAAAACAACAACCATTTTATTATACAACGTGGCAGGTGTAAAATATCATCCCCCAGGGGGTGAAATGGGGGTCCAAAGTTTGTATAGGGAAACAAGATTAGTTAGACTGTTTTATTTGAAACTTCACAGGAGTATTCCTAACAATAAATATGTAAACACGTGTTCCAGGTTTTTTGAAAATTCAACCCCATAAAGGGGAAAATGGGGGTGAAAAAGTCTTAAAATCAACATGGGTATCTTTTCTATGGTTTATCGGGTCGCTGATTACGAAAACACCAATGATTTTATGATATAACGTGGCGGGCGTGAAATATCATCCCCCTGTTGGGGTGCGATAGGGTTGAAATTACTAAATATCAATCAATATGGGAGATGGGAGTCGATTTATGGTATTTTGGGACGTTAATTAAGTACGAAAATGGCATCAATATCGAAATTTTTCTTAAAGAAATAATTTTACCTCCGGGAAAGGACATAGGGTAGTTTCTATACCGAAAATCAGCCCTTAAGGGGGTGAAAAGGGGATTGGAAGGTTGTATAGAGAATTTTTTACCGTTGAACCGATTTAAATAAAACTTGATATAATAGATAGTTTGAATCCCGGGAAACGACTAAGGGTTATTTTCATTGAAAAAATTAACCCTTAAAGGGGTGAAAAGAGGGTTGGTAGTTTATATAGGATTTTTTCATAGCTGAACCCATTTAGATGAAACTTGGTATACAGATAGTTTGAGGCCCGGGGAGGAAAAAAAATAGTAATTTTTCGCGAAAACTACCCTTAAAGGTAAAAAAGTTAAGGGTGAAACGGGGGTTACAGGTTTTTATAGGGAATTTTAAACCGTTGAACCGATTTAGACGAAACTTGGTATATAGTAAGTGTGAATCCCTGTAAATGACTAAGGGTTGTTTTCGTTCCGAAAATCATCCCTTGAAGGAAAAAGGGATTGGAATTTTGATAAGGAAATTTTTAACACCTGGACCGATTTAGATGAAACTTAATGCTAATTAGCATACAGATAGTTTGAGTCCCGAGAAGGAACATAAAATTGTTTTTACCTCGAAAATCAGCCCATCAGAAATGAAAAATCAAAAAACAAATAACTTTATCGTGTGGCGTATCAAATAAAAGGGCCTTAATGTGAGGATCTCTAATTAGTATAATTTTAACATACATAACTTTGAAGTTATTAAAAAAAAGGTGTAAATTAATCAATATCGGAAACTGTTCGACAGAAAATTTTGCAAAAATTACAGATATAATAGTTATTTACGTATAAATTACAGGAAAACTAATAAGAGTGTAGTCAAGCACCAGTCCGACTTAAGACAAAAATAAATAAATCGGGGTACGTGTCCGATTCGCACTCAGCCACCCTATTAATTCTCATGAAATCATGCTGAAAGCGTCTTTTTTCAAAAATGTAATTACAAAAATTACAAATTACAAAATTACAAAATTCTTTATTCATTTAAGCATACAGGGTTTTGATACAGGTGATGGGGCCTCCCGGTAAGCAAAAAAATGCCTGTGTTGGGAGACACCGCTCTTCCTTATAGGTTTTGTACAACAATCTTAAACTTATTTTTACATTTTCTATCATAAAATAGTAGATTGTACAACAAGTGCATAAAACGCACCATTTTACGCGAGGCGTTTATCCATACGAGCGAGCTTGCGAGCGAGGATGGATATAAAGTACGGGCGTAAAATGGGTTTTATGGACGAGTTATACACTCTACTTTTTACTTCGATTGTGAGGAAATATAAAGAATAGGAATTTCTTTCATAAAAAGTTTCACTTTATGCTGGGTATAGGCGGACTAAAACTCAATTTTATGCACAAGTGCATAAAAAATTTACTTCTTCTAAGGCTATTTTGACAATGGCAATTTTTTATGCACTTGTGCATAAAATTGAGTTTTAGTCCGCCTATACCCAGCATAAAGTGAAACTTTACGAGCATGAGAAGTAAAAATATATGTATATAGGTAGGCATGTTTTATACATATAATAAAAAAGTTGTTCGTACGAAACCTTTGAGGCGCAAGTAAGACCCGTACTTGCGTGTTTTTTTTTTCCTAAAATCGTTACTTAAAGTGGTGAAATGGGGGTTAAACGTTTGTATGGGGCATTTTTAAATGTTGAACCGATTTAGATGAAACTTGGTATGGAGATAGTTTGGGTCCCGGGAAGGGGCAAAATTGTATTTATCCCGAAAAACAAAGCTTACGGGGGTGCATAGCAAAGGGGTTGGAAGTTTTATATAGAATTATTTTCAGTTGAACCGATTTAGATGAAACTTGATATAGAGAAAGTTTGAGTCTCGAAAAACGACATACGACATACGACATAGTTGATTTTCGGGATAAAACCCGAAAATCAACCCTTTAAGAGGTGAAAAGGGGGTTGAAAGTTTATATGGGGAATTGATAACCGCTGAACCTATTTAGATGATTTGGTATAGAGATAGTTTGAGTTCTGGGGATGGATACATAATAGTTATCCCAGAAGTCATTCCCTAAGAGGGTAAAAAGGGGGGTCAATTACTAATTCTACGCAAAGGAAGTCGCGGGGAAAAACTTTTATTCAAGAGTAGAAATCTGCATTAATCATAATGTACGCGGGCGAAGCCGCGGGCAACTGCTAGTATATATATAATATACATTATAATTCATAACATAAGCTATATGCCATAAAATAAAAACAAGTGTGGTCAGACGAAGTTCCGCATACCTGAAGTACTTTTTTTGATTACATCTTAAAATTGGTTATATATCCGCTTTAACCTGACGACCTAGAAAAACCCTTGTTTGTTTATATACATATACAGATGGTTACTATAGTTCTGTATATACTCGTAAACTTATGCGTTACTTTCGATCAGGAAGCACGATTAAACTTATTTGCAAGTACTGTTTACGTACCTATAATTTATTTCAAGTAGCATTTTGCGTGGGACGGATGTCATTTCACAAATTTGGTGAAGGGGCTAATCAAATTTTTTTTCTATTACCTATAGATAAAGTGTGCAAGGGAGTCGTAATCGAACTAAGGTAGAGTATAGACTAAAATTGAGAGTTGACGTGAGTGATGCGATTTTTGAACGTCTTTTTGACAACCGACAATGATGTAAGTACATTTGACTTGAAAATATCACAAATTAGTACATTTTACCAGAAACTACCTTCCTGGTTGACAGCATTATTCATCGTGAACTACCCTACTAATTAAAAAAAGCCATTACTTTACATATTCGCATTAAAAAACAAAACACAAATATGACACACCTGTCAAACCGGCACTAAATGTGTTAACAACTGCAAAAACTAGTATGGAACTTCATGACAAGTTTAAAACTGTCAAAAAGGCAAAACTGGCGAGTGCGCGAATGTGGATGGTGAAAAAAGCTGCGCCAGCGCCGGCACCGGCACGTGGCCCCCACCTGCGCAGACTGTACCTAAAGATGTGTTCTGGTCACGTCTTTATAGTAAGACTTGTGAAATATTCCTTTTGTCTCATTCTTGTGAAGATATCCCCCTTATCCATAAAAAAACTGCAAACATCCGTTAAATTATAGTAAAAGAAACTTCTTCTTCTCTTCTAATCCTTTTTATCCACTGCTGGGGAGAAGGGCTCGAACTCAACTCTTCCACTGGCTTCGGTCCAATGCGGTCTGGGACACCTCCTCTCATCCCATCCCCAATATACCCATCTCTTGCTCTACGGTACGGCGCCAAGTAAGTTTGGGGCGGCCTCTATTCCGTTTGCCGGATCTTCCAGGTCAGGGCAATCTTGGATAAGTGAGTGTCAGGTTTCCTGAGGATATGCCCAATCCATTGCCATTTCCGTACTTGGATCTCCTTGTGTACGGGCGTTTGCCCGGTGATACTCCATATGGTAAAAGAAATTGAAGTTGCAAAACACAGATAACCTCAACCACTAGATATATCATAAGTACAACTCGGGTTCACCACGCATCTGTGCTCCCCCGTACTAATTTTGTATGAGAGCGCAACCGCTTATTTCAATTGAGTTAACGTTTTTGATCATTACATTACTCATGTGAATTAAAAATATCCACAAAAATCAAGTTACAGGGGTGAACCTGGATTGTTATACTACAAATTGGTGTAGAATACTATTGAGATGTGCTGTTCGAATCGTAGAAATTTACGCATAAAATTGCGCCGATGTGTGGTGACCTCGTGCGTGTAGTCTGTGTTGCAAAATGAACAGAAATAATGTTCTGACACTAGAAATTTCGTTAAGAGTCGAGAAAACTTTACTATAGTCTTCAATGACTGACGAATCTTTAGTTGATAATCACACGTGGTTGCGATTCCCAAACTTTAACGCGCCTTTACATGTCTAAATGTGTTTGATAATCTACATTATTGACAGATAAATTATAGCTATTTTACTCAGGATACTACCATATTATGAAACAAGTTTTTATCATACAGTGATAGGGAATACTTTCCCAATACTCAGCCTATCGTAACAATGAACATGACGTGATTAATTGTGTCGTAAAAGCGGGTCTAAAGTTCCAACCAATTCATCAACACCATAAAATACGCGATGCAAGTAATGAAAACATGCGAGGAAAGTTACATACATTCGCAAAGTAATTCTAATATGTATGTGAGGACGCCGCATCGTGGGAATCAAAAATATCAAAACCTGCGGAGCTTGCATGTAGAAACAAAATTTGAAGCATGAAATGACGTCACGTCGTTGCCATCTTTCTGCACACTGCACGAGTTTCTTGAATGAAGCAAGTTTTATAATAAGCGAATTTAACGTTATTTTACTACTTAAATAGAACAAAAATAACTGCAGGAAAAAGCATTCTCTCCTTCAATAAAGCAAAAAAGATGCATTCTCCGTAAGGCATAATGTATTTAGTGGGAAGCATTGCATTACCTATGGTCTAACTAATTACAGCTAAATAGGTATAAGGGCTATAAGTAAACTATAGGCTTAGTATATAATACAACTCACGTATATTTATACCTAAGCGCGTTACTATAGTAATTGTATCGCAAGTCTCTACAATTTAAAAAAGCTTTTCTTTTCTTACTGTAACTTGTCCTGGTAGCTCCCAATGACATACCTGTGAACAAAAAATCTTCTATTAGTACACAAATTATATTAAGTACATATATTTAGTAATTATGATTAAGAGCTCATTCAAGAAATGCTAACAACGCAGCCTAAATTTGTCGCGTAGAAAGCTGACCATAAATTTCACATTTAATACCCAAACTGACCCAAGTATCTTTACATATACGCGCAATTATAAACCTAATTACTACAAGCGTATATGCTAAAACGGCTTGATCGTGTAACTGGATTTGAGTCTCTTTGGATGTAGGGTAAGATTTTCCGTCGTGTCAAAGAGCAGGTGCGAGGAAAGCGCGTTTCACTGGCAGATTTGCTGCGCAGGCGCAGATCGACTTATGAATGTTTGTATTTGTTTGGCATTTGTGCCGTTTTGGTATCGGGTAAGGTGCGCCGGCGCTCCGTGACCGGGCACGCGCACTTGATGACCGCTAGTCTATACTATTACTTAGTTATTCCTTATTTAAATGATTTATAAGTAAATGTGAAAGTAATTGATTTGATTCTATGACGCTGACGTAATACGTGGGCAAGTCGGTTACCATTTCAATAAAAATAGTAAGTAACGTATTTATTTTATTTTCAAACCATTTTTTTGTACAAACAAATAAATGTTCACCAGCACTTATATTAGTGTACACGGAAAAAAAAGCTTCCGGGATATTCTCAATCTAAGACATTATTATATTATGTTGAAAATATTTCCTCGTGACAAGCATTTATTTCCTTTGACGAAAGTAAATTAAAGTTTTAAATATAACGAAGCGAATAATTTTTTATAGATTTTCTAGTTTTCTTTTACCTAAGACAATACTTGTTTGATAAAAGTACAATCTCTCTTATTTACTCAATATACTCTTGAAACAATACATTTTTGTATTTCTATTTTAAGAAAACGTGGTTTTATTAAGCGAAGAATCATATTTTTGGTAAAGGAAATAAATACTTGTCACGAGGAAATATTTCCAAGAAAATAATAATGTCTTGGATGGAGAATATCCCGGAAGCTTTTTTTTCCGTGTATGTCCCGGGTTTTTTAAGCGCGGGTCTGGGTCACCTCCTCGGTAACCTAATTGCAAGAGATGGTGTAACTAGCTTTTAACTAATTTTAGGTTCGGATTTCTCACGGTTGCTAAAGTATGATTCTTAAATGACTATTTTATAAATAAATTGCAGTAACTATTACCTGATAATGGTTATTATGAAATAACAAATTCCCATTGAACCCTCGACCCAGCAGGCATTCCTATGAACCTGCCTTAATGGAGAAGCCGTTAGCATTATTAATTACCTACTTACCTTAAACACTAACTGGATACACACTAAAAGGGCGTATAATCGTGTGTTTATACTATTTATATGCAATTTATGTATAAAAGACCAATATATATATATATGGATCTTTTTGTACGAAAACAAATCGTGTGTAAAGAGAAATCTAAAAAGTTTTAGCCCTGTTGCAAGGGTTATTCACGAAGTAAATCACAGTGCTGAAATATCGGCAACTCAAGAAACATTAAATACCATTGTAAAAAGGTACCCTATTTTAGTTGACAACATATAGGGTACTCGTAATGTTGTATTACACGCGACAGCAAAGTCGCTTCCTGTGTTCTGAAACTCTGAATTAAAACGCTCAAGATTCCACTTTTACACAATTTTTTGGTAATTTTCAAGACACATGCACGTTATTTAGATCATTTTGAGAACATTTTCAAGAGTGAACATGTACAAAGTGACTGATTACCTGGCCAGTTTTTTTAGATTATTAATTAAGGCTTTTTGCGCCCCTTTCTAATCCCCTATCAGTGACAGTGGGTGAAAACAATTCTTAGGCAAGCCAGAGCTTAATTTGGCTTAAAATATCTTCATGAGCTGTAGGAAAACTGGTCAGATGCCGGAAAATTAGGCAAGCCGACGGGAATCGTGTTCTATGGACGCGCCGCCACTGTTCCCTATACAACTAGGTGATCCTTAGAACTTTTAGTTGGAAGACCACATTTATGGAGTGTGCGACGATTTTATCCGCGAATTTGTCTCGCAATTCATGCAGTTACCCAACTTAAGGGTCATCTTAACGTAAGGCAGTAAGGTCGGCAACAGCACATTCAGAAGACAATCGTGACCGTAAAGCGATGAGTCAGTTAGTGCAAGGTCGAACAATGTAGGTTGGGGTCAAGGACCTCTTGACCGATAAGGCGTTGCCGAATAATCCATATTTATCGATGCCACTGATGTAAATCAGCCGATTAAGTTAATGTTTGGAAATATTTAAATGACTGTTAACAACGATTTCGGTATAATCCGACCTAAAATGGATAATAAATGACTTTGTTTTGTGTCAACTAGAATTAATCAGGAAATTCTCGCACGTGTTACAATTTTGGTTATCCAAGTTTGTGACAAATAAGCAGCCGTGATATTAAGCGATCTTCGTAACCTATGGACACCGGAATGTTATGTTGCCACTTTACTTATTTAAGAGTCTAAATGCCCTAGAGTTTCCCACTGCTGGGCAAAGGCGTCTCTATCTCCTGGCTTGACCAGTCTTTACACTATTGAATAAACAAGGAAGGATCAAATTGTTCCTGAATTATTAATCAACATCAGCATCATCTCAGCCATAAGACGTCCACTGCTGAACATATGCCTCCCCTTTGGACCTCCATAAGTATCGGTCGGAAGCGACTTGCATCCAGCGTCTTCCGGCGACCTTTATAAGGTCGTCTGTCCATCTTGAGAGTGGACGTCCTACGCTGCGCTTGCTAGTCCGTGGTCTCCACTCGAGCAATTTTCGACCCCATCGGCCAATTATTAATATTAAAGATAAATAATAAAATGCCGGTGTTAAGTTACTAAGTATGCTGTTAAAGTCCATGTAAATGATATGCAGATATTTCATCAAATTTGATAGGTCTTGTAATTATGCAGGTATGTGTCGACGCATATCTAAATCTATCCGATCTATCGTAAATCAAGTCGTTATCGTTTTGCGAAATGAAAGCTATTTTGATATGCATCGTAAATCGAATCATGTTTATATCGTTGTCAACAAACCGTTTATTAGCATTAGCAACATAACAACAGAAGTACCAATACGTAAGTAATTAATAATTTTCAGAAAAAAGTGTAACATTTTTGATAATGAAGTAGCTAATTTTCCATACAAGAATTATATGTCCGTGAAGTTGACCGCCCCAAATCCAATATCCGTAAATTACGTATCTATATCGTTAGTTCATCGTTAGTTCACGTTTGTTCAGTATTTTAAATCGTAAGGACCCGACTCCAACATCGATTTTTTAAAAAAACAAAATGGGGCGGTCAACTTCACGCTACCGCCCCAAAACTGATTTTTCGGTTTCTGTCGATGGCCATCGGTAGATATTCGTTAGTTCACGCGAATTCTCAAAGAAATTTCGTAAGGACCCGATTCGGTATATTTTTTTTTATTTTTTAAAGTGGGGCGGCTAACTTCACGCTACCGCCCCGAAACGGATTTTACAGTTTCTATCGATGGCAATCGGTAGATATTCGTTAGTTTATGCTAATTCTCAAAGAAATTTCGTAAGGACCCGATTCGGTATATTTTTTTTTATTTTTCAAAGTGGGGCGGCTAACTTCACGTTACCGCCCCGAAACGGATTTTACAGTTTCTATCGATGGCAATCGGTAGATATTCGTTAGTTCACGCGAATACACAAAGAAATTTCGTAAGGACCCGACTGGAAATGTTTTTTTTTAATAATTCTTAAAATGGCCGGTCAGACGAATTCAGGTAAAGTGTCACGGTGTTCTCTTGAGATCCTACCGAATTCAATGCGTCAACTATCCTCTTCGGAGCACGGCGACTCAATAAGGATACGTTTATTATGCGCAAACTAACATACATACCTCCAATACATGCAATAACTTTTCTTTAGAAAATATACGGGGGCGGTTGTCTTCACGCACATCATACCAACCAAACTATAAACAAATAGTCCTAACTGGCTACAGGAACTGATCAAACAAGGTGTATTATTTTTTGTTCAGGCATTTTAGACGTAAGGACCCGAATACTTTGACTAGAAAAAAATAATTTCTAAAATGCGTAACGTCCATTTGAGGTAGTCAGATAAAGTGTCACATATGGTGCTCTCTTGAGATCCTAACGAATCCAGTGCGTCAACTATCCTCTTCGGAGCACGGCGACTCAACAAGGATACGTTTATCATGGGCAAACTAACATACATACCTCCAATACATGCGATAACTTTTCTATAGAAAACATACTGGGGCGGCTGTCTTCACGCACATCATACCACCCAAACTATACACAAATCGTCATAACTGGCTACAGGAACTGATCAAACAAGGTGTTTTATTGTTTGTTCAGACATTTTGGACGTAAGGACCCGAATACTTTGGCTAGAAAAAAATAGTTTCTAAAATGCGTAACGTTTATTTTAGGTATTCAGATAAAGTATCACATATGGTGCTCTCTTGAGATCCGTAACGAATTCAATGCGTCAACTATCCTCTTCGGAGCACGGCGACTCAAAAAGGATACGTTTATTATGCGCAAACTAACATACATACCTCCAATACATGCAATAACTTTTCTTTAGAAAATATACGGAGGCGGTTGTCTTCACGCACATCATATTAACCAAACTATACACTAATCATCCTAACTGGCTACGGGAACTGATCAAACAAGGTGTTTTATTGTTTGTTCAGGCATTTTGGACGTAAGGACCCGAATACTTTGACTAGAAAAAAATAATTTCTAAAATGCGTAACGTCCATTTGAGGTATTAAGATAAAGTGTCACATTTGGTGCTCCCGTGAGATCCTAACGATTTCAATGCGTCAACTATCCTCTTCGGAGCACGGCGAATCAATAAAGATACGTTTATCATGGGCAAACTAACATACATACCGCCAAAACATGCGACAACCTTTCTATAGAAAATATACTGGGGCGGCTGTCTTCACGCACATCATTCCACCCAAACTATAAAGAAATCGTCATAACTGGCTACAGGAACTGATCAAACAAGGTGTTTTATTGTTTGTTCAGACATTTTGGACGTAAGGACCCGAATACTTTGGCTAGAAAAAAATAATTTCTAAAATGCGAAACGTTTATTTTAGGTATTCAGATAAAGTATCACATATGGTGCTCTCTTGAGATCCTAACGAATTCAATGCGTCAACTATCCTCTTCGGAGCACGGCGACTCAATAAGGATACGTTTATTATGCGCAAACTAACATACATACCTCCAATACATGCAATAACTTTTCTTTAGAAAATATACGGAGGCGGTTGTCTTCACGCACATCATATTAACCAAACTATACACTAATCATCCTAACTGGCTACGGGAACTGATCAAACAAGGTATTTTATTGTTTGTTCAGGCATTTTGGACGTAAGGACCCGAATACTTTGACAAGAAAAAAATAATTTCTAAAATGCGTAACGTCCATTTTAGGTATTAAGATAAAGTGTCACATTTGGTGCTCCCGTGAGATCCTAACGATTTCAATGCGTCAACTATCCTCTTCGGAGCACGGCGAATCAATAAGGATACGTTTATCATGGGCAAACTAACATACATACCGCCAAAACATGCGACAACCTTTCTATAGAAAATATACTGGGGCGGCTGTCTTCACGCACATCATTCCACCCAAACTATAAACAAATCGTCATAACTGGCTACAGGAACTGATTAAACAAGGTGTTTTATTGTTTGTTCAGACATTTTGGACGTAAGGACCCGAATACTTTGGCTAGAAAAAAATAATTTCTAAAATGCGAAACGTTTATTTTAGGTATTCAGATAAAGTATCACATATGGTGCTCTCTTGAGATCCTAACGAATTCAATGCGTCAACTATCCTCTTCGGAGCACGGCGACTCAATAAGGATACGTTTATTATGCGCAAACTAACATACATACCTCCAATACATGCAATAACTTTTCTTTAGAAAATATACGGAGGCGGTTGTCTTCACGCACATCATATTAACCAAACTATACACTAATCATCCTAACTGGCTACGGGAACTGATCAAACAAGGTATTTTATTGTTTGTTCAGGCATTTTGGACGTAAGGACCCGAATACTTTGACAAGAAAAAAATAATTTCTAAAATGCGTAACGTCCATTTTAGGTATTAAGATAAAGTGTCACATTTGGTGCTCCCGTGAGATCCTAACGATTTCAATGCGTCAACTATCCTCTTCGGAGCACGGCGAATCAATAAGGATACGTTTATCATGGGCAAACTAACATACATACCGCCAAAACATGCGACAACCTTTCTATAGAAAATATACTGGGGCGGCTGTCTTCACGCACATCATTCCACCCAAACTATAAACAAATCGTCATAACTGGCTACAGGAACTGATTAAACAAGGTGTTTTATTGTTTGTTCAGACATTTTGGACGTAAGGACCCGAATACTTTGGCTAGAAAAAAATAATTTCTAAAATGCGAAACGTTTATTTTAGGTATTCAGATAAAGTATCACATATGGTGCTCTCTTGAGATCCTAACGAATTCAATGCGTCAACTATCCTCTTCGGAGCACGGCGACTCAATAAGGATACGTTTATTATGCGCAAACTAACATACATACCTCCAATACATGCAATAACTTTTCTTTAGAAAATATACGGAGGCGGTTGTCTTCACGCACATCATATTAACCAAACTATACACTAATCATCCTAACTGGCTACGGGAACTGATCAAACAAGGTATTTTATTGTTTGTTCAGGCATTTTGGACGTAAGGACCCGAATACTTTGACAAGAAAAAAATAATTTCTAAAATGCGTAACGTCCATTTTAGGTATTAAGATAAAGTGTCACATTTGGTGCTCCCGTGAGATCCTAACGATTTCAATGCGTCAACTATCCTCTTCGGAGCACGGCGAATCAATAAGGATACGTTTATCATGGGCAAACTAACATACATACCGCCAAAACATGCGACAACCTTTCTATAGAAAATATACTGGGGCGGCTGTCTTCACGCACATCATTCCACCCAAACTATACACAAAACGTCATAACTGGCTACAGGAACTGATCAAACAAGGTGTTTTATTGTTTGTTCAGGCATTTTAGACGTAAGGACCCGAATACTTTGACTAGAAAAAAATAATTTCTAAAATGCGTAACGTCCATTTGAGGTATTCAGATAAAGTGTCACATATGGTGCTCTCTTGAGATCCTAACGAATCCAGTGCGTCAACTATCCTCTTCGGAGCACGGCGACTCAACAAGGATACGTTTATCATGGGCAAACTAACATACATACCTCCAATACATGCGATAACATTTCTATAGAAAACATACTGGGGCGGCTGTCTTCACGCACATCATACCACCCAAACTATACACAAATCGTCATAACTGGCTACAGGAACTGATCAAACAAGGTGTTTTATTGTTTGTTCAGACATTTTGGGCGTAAGGACCCGAATACTTTGGCTAGAAAAAAATAATTTCTAAAATGCGTAACGTTTATTTTAGGTATTCAGATAAAGTATCACATATGGTGCTCTCTTGAGATCCTAACGAATTCAATGCGTCAACTAGCCTCTTCGGAGCACGGCGACTCAATAAGGATACGTTTATTATGCGCAAACTAACATACATACCTCCAATACATGCAATAACTTTTCTTTAGAAAATATACGGAGGCGGTTGTCTTCACGCACATCATACCAACCAAACTATACACTAATCATCCTAACTGGCTACGGGAACTGATCAAACAAGGTGTTTTATTGTTTGTTCAGGCATTTTGGACGTAAGGACCCGAATACTTTGACTAGAAAAAAATAATTTCTAAAATGCGTAACGTCCATTTGAGGTATTAAGATAAAGTGTCACATTTGGTGCTCCCGTGAGATCCTAACGATTTCAATGCGTCAACTATCCTCTTCGGAGCACGGCAAATCAATAAGGATACGTTTATCATGGGCAAACTAACATACATACCGCCAAAACATGCGACAACTTTTCTATAGAAAACATACTGGGGCGGCTGTCTTCACGCACATCATACCACCCAAACTATACACAAATCGTCATAACTGGCTACAGGAACTGATCAAACAAGGTGTTTTATTGTTTGTTCAGGCATTTTAGACGTAAGGACCCGAATACTTTGACTAGAAAAAAATAATTTCTAAAATGCGTAACGTCCATTTGAGGTATTCAGATAAAGTGTCACATATGGTGCTCTCTTGAGATCCTAACGAATTCAATGCGTCAACTATCCTCTTCGGAGCACGGCGACTCAATAAGGATACGTTTATTATGCGCAAACTAACATACATACCTCCAATACATGCAATAACTTTTCTTTAGAAAATATACGGAGGCGGTTGTCTTCACGCACATCATACCAACCAAACTATACACTAATCATCCTAACTGGCTACGGGAACTGATCAAACAAGGTGTTTTATTGTTTGTTCAGGCATTTTGGACGTAAGGACCCGAATACTTTGACTAGAAAAAAATAATTTCTAAAATGCGTAACGTCCATTTGAGGTATTAAGATAAAGTGTCACATTTGGTGCTCCCGTGAGATCCTAACGATTTCAATGCGTCAACTATCCTCTTCGGAGCACGGCAAATCAATAAGGATACGTTTATCATGGGCAAACTAACATACATACCGCCAAAACATGCGACAACTTTTCTATAGAAAACATACTGGGGCGGCTGTCTTCACGCACATCATACCACCCAAACTATACACAAATCGTCATAACTGGCTACAGGAACTGATCAAACAAGGTGTTTTATTGTTTGTTCAGGCATTTTAGACGTAAGGACCCGAATACTTTGACTAGAAAAAAATAATTTCTAAAATGCGTAACGTCCATTTGAGGTATTCAGATAAAGTGTCACATATGGTGCTCTACTGAGATCCTATCGAATTCAATGCGTCAACTATCCTCTTCGGAGCACGGCGACTCAATAAGGATACGTTTATCATGGGCAAACTAACATACATACCGCCAAAACATGCGACAACTTTTCTATAGAAAACATACTGGGGCGGCTGTCTTCACGCACATCATACCACCCAAACTATACACAAATCGTCATAACTGGCTACAGGAACTGATCAAACAAGGTGTTTTATTGTTTGTTCAGACATTTTGGACGTAAGGACCCGAATACTTTGGCTAGAAAAAAATAATTTCTAAAATGCGTAACGTCCATTTGAGGTATTAAGATAAATTGTCACATTTGGTGCTCCCGTGAGATCCTAACGATTTCAATGCGTCAACTATCCTCTTCGGAGCACGGCGAATCAATAAGGATACATTTATCATGGGCAAACTAACATACATACCTCCAATACATGCGATAACTTTTCTATAGAAAACATACTGGGGCGGCTGTCTTCACGCACATCATACAACCCAAACTATACACAAATCGTCATAACTGGCTACAGGAACTGATCAAACAAGGTGTTTTATTGTTTGTTCAGACATTTTGGACGTAAGGACCCGAATACTTTGGCTAGAAAAAAATAATTTCTAAAATGCGTAACGTCCATTTGAGGTATTAAGATAAAGTGTCACATTTGGTGCTCCCGTGAGATCCTAACGATTTCAATGCGTCAACTATCCTCTTCGGAGCACGGCGAATCAATAAGGATACATTTATCATGGGCAAACTAACATACATACCTCCAATACATGCGATAACTTTTCTATAGAAAACATACTGGGGCGGCTGTCTTCACGCACATCATACAACCCAAACTATACACAAATAGTCCTAACTGGCTACAGGAACTGATCAAACAAGGTGTTTTATTGTTGTTCAGATATTTTGGTCGTAAGGACCCGAATACTTTGGCTAGAAAAAAATAATTTCTAAAATGCGTAACGTCCATTTGAGGTATTCAGATAAAGTGCCACATATGTTGCTCCCGTGAGATCCTAACGAATTCAATGCGTCAAACATCCTCTTCGAAGCACGGCGAATCAACAAGGATACGTTTATTATGGGCAAACTAACATACATACCGCCAAAACATGCGACAACTTTTCTATAGAAAATATACTGGGGCTGCTGTCTTCACGCACATCATTCCACCCAAACTATACACAAATCGTCATAACTGGCTACAGGAACTGATTAAACAAGGTGTTTTATTGTTTGTTCAGACATTTTGGACGTAAGGACCCGAATACTTTAGCTAGAAAAAAATAATTTCTAAAATGCGTAACGTCCATTTGAGGTATTCAGATAAAATGTCACATATGTTGCTCCCGTGAGATCCTAACGAATTCAATGCGTAAACTATCCTCTTCGGAGCACGGCGACTCAATAAGGATACGTTTATTATGCGCAAACTAACATACATACCTCCAATACATGCAATAACTTTTCTTTAGAAAATATACGGAGGCGGTTGTCTTCACGCACATCATATTAACCAAACTATACACTAATCATCCTAACTGGCTACGGGAACTGATCAAACAAGGTATTTTATTGTTTGTTCAGGCATTTTGGACGTAAGGACCCGAATACTTTGACAAGAAAAAAATAATTTCTAAAATGCGTAACGTCCATTTTAGGTATTAAGATAAAGTGTCACATTTGGTGCTCCCGTGAGATCCTAACGATTTCAATGCGTCAACTATCCTCTTCGGAGCACGGCGAATCAATAAGGATACGTTTATCATGGGCAAACTAACATACATACCGCCAAAACATGCGACAACCTTTCTATAGAAAATATACTGGGGCGGCTGTCTTCACGCACATCATTCCACCCAAACTATAAACAAATCGTCATAACTGGCTACAGGAACTGATTAAACAAGGTGTTTTATTGTTTGTTCAGACATTTTGGACGTAAGGACCCGAATACTTTGGCTAGAAAAAAATAATTTCTAAAATGCGAAACGTTTATTTTAGGTATTCAGATAAAGTATCACATATGGTGCTCTCTTGAGATCCTAACGAATTCAATGCGTCAACTATCCTCTTCGGAGCACGGCGACTCAATAAGGATACGTTTATTATGCGCAAACTAACATACATACCTCCAATACATGCAATAACTTTTCTTTAGAAAATATACGGAGGCGGTTGTCTTCACGCACATCATATTAACCAAACTATACACTAATCATCCTAACTGGCTACGGGAACTGATCAAACAAGGTATTTTATTGTTTGTTCAGGCATTTTGGACGTAAGGACCCGAATACTTTGACAAGAAAAAAATAATTTCTAAAATGCGTAACGTCCATTTTAGGTATTAAGATAAAGTGTCACATTTGGTGCTCCCGTGAGATCCTAACGATTTCAATGCGTCAACTATCCTCTTCGGAGCACGGCGAATCAATAAGGATACGTTTATCATGGGCAAACTAACATACATACCGCCAAAACATGCGACAACCTTTCTATAGAAAATATACTGGGGCGGCTGTCTTCACGCACATCATTCCACCCAAACTATAAACAAATCGTCATAACTGGCTACAGGAACTGATTAAACAAGGTGTTTTATTGTTTGTTCAGACATTTTGGACGTAAGGACCCGAATACTTTGGCTAGAAAAAAATAATTTCTAAAATGCGAAACGTTTATTTTAGGTATTCAGATAAAGTATCACATATGGTGCTCTCTTGAGATCCTAACGAATTCAATGCGTCAACTATCCTCTTCGGAGCACGGCGACTCAATAAGGATACGTTTATTATGCGCAAACTAACATACATACCTCCAATACATGCAATAACTTTTCTTTAGAAAATATACGGAGGCGGTTGTCTTCACGCACATCATATTAACCAAACTATACACTAATCATCCTAACTGGCTACGGGAACTGATCAAACAAGGTATTTTATTGTTTGTTCAGGCATTTTGGACGTAAGGACCCGAATACTTTGACAAGAAAAAAATAATTTCTAAAATGCGTAACGTCCATTTTAGGTATTAAGATAAAGTGTCACATTTGGTGCTCCCGTGAGATCCTAACGATTTCAATGCGTCAACTATCCTCTTCGGAGCACGGCGAATCAATAAGGATACGTTTATCATGGGCAAACTAACATACATACCGCCAAAACATGCGACAACCTTTCTATAGAAAATATACTGGGGCGGCTGTCTTCACGCACATCATTCCACCCAAACTATACACAAAACGTCATAACTGGCTACAGGAACTGATCAAACAAGGTGTTTTATTGTTTGTTCAGGCATTTTAGACGTAAGGACCCGAATACTTTGACTAGAAAAAAATAATTTCTAAAATGCGTAACGTCCATTTGAGGTATTCAGATAAAGTGTCACATATGGTGCTCTCTTGAGATCCTAACGAATCCAGTGCGTCAACTATCCTCTTCGGAGCACGGCGACTCAACAAGGATACGTTTATCATGGGCAAACTAACATACATACCTCCAATACATGCGATAACATTTCTATAGAAAACATACTGGGGCGGCTGTCTTCACGCACATCATACCACCCAAACTATACACAAATCGTCATAACTGGCTACAGGAACTGATCAAACAAGGTGTTTTATTGTTTGTTCAGACATTTTGGGCGTAAGGACCCGAATACTTTGGCTAGAAAAAAATAATTTCTAAAATGCGTAACGTTTATTTTAGGTATTCAGATAAAGTATCACATATGGTGCTCTCTTGAGATCCTAACGAATTCAATGCGTCAACTAGCCTCTTCGGAGCACGGCGACTCAATAAGGATACGTTTATTATGCGCAAACTAACATACATACCTCCAATACATGCAATAACTTTTCTTTAGAAAATATACGGAGGCGGTTGTCTTCACGCACATCATACCAACCAAACTATACACTAATCATCCTAACTGGCTACGGGAACTGATCAAACAAGGTGTTTTATTGTTTGTTCAGGCATTTTGGACGTAAGGACCCGAATACTTTGACTAGAAAAAAATAATTTCTAAAATGCGTAACGTCCATTTGAGGTATTAAGATAAAGTGTCACATTTGGTGCTCCCGTGAGATCCTAACGATTTCAATGCGTCAACTATCCTCTTCGGAGCACGGCAAATCAATAAGGATACGTTTATCATGGGCAAACTAACATACATACCGCCAAAACATGCGACAACTTTTCTATAGAAAACATACTGGGGCGGCTGTCTTCACGCACATCATACCACCCAAACTATACACAAATCGTCATAACTGGCTACAGGAACTGATCAAACAAGGTGTTTTATTGTTTGTTCAGGCATTTTAGACGTAAGGACCCGAATACTTTGACTAGAAAAAAATAATTTCTAAAATGCGTAACGTCCATTTGAGGTATTCAGATAAAGTGTCACATATGGTGCTCTCTTGAGATCCTAACGAATTCAATGCGTCAACTATCCTCTTCGGAGCACGGCGACTCAATAAGGATACGTTTATTATGCGCAAACTAACATACATACCTCCAATACATGCAATAACTTTTCTTTAGAAAATATACGGAGGCGGTTGTCTTCACGCACATCATACCAACCAAACTATACACTAATCATCCTAACTGGCTACGGGAACTGTACAAACAAGGTGTTTTATTGTTTGTTCAGGCATTTTGGACGTAAGGACCCGAATACTTTGACTAGAAAAAAATAATTTCTAAAATGCGTAACGTCCATTTGAGGTATTAAGATAAAGTGTCACATTTGGTGCTCCCGTGAGATCCTAACGATTTCAATGCGTCAACTATCCTCTTCGGAGCACGGCAAATCAATAAGGATACGTTTATCATGGGCAAACTAACATACATACCGCCAAAACATGCGACAACTTTTCTATAGAAAACATACTGGGGCGGCTGTCTTCACGCACATCATACCACCCAAACTATACACAAATCGTCATAACTGGCTACAGGAACTGATCAAACAAGGTGTTTTATTGTTTGTTCAGGCATTTTAGACGTAAGGACCCGAATACTTTGACTAGAAAAAAATAATTTCTAAAATGCGTAACGTCCATTTGAGGTATTCAGATAAAGTGTCACATATGGTGCTCTACTGAGATCCTATCGAATTCAATGCGTCAACTATCCTCTTCGGAGCACGGCGACTCAATAAGGATACGTTTATCATGGGCAAACTAACATACATACCGCCAAAACATGCGACAACTTTTCTATAGAAAACATACTGGGGCGGCTGTCTTCACGCACATCATACCACCCAAACTATACACAAATCGTCATAACTGGCTACAGGAACTGATCAAACAAGGTGTTTTATTGTTTGTTCAGACATTTTGGACGTAAGGACCCGAATACTTTGGCTAGAAAAAAATAATTTCTAAAATGCGTAACGTCCATTTGAGGTATTAAGATAAATTGTCACATTTGGTGCTCCCGTGAGATCCTAACGATTTCAATGCGTCAACTATCCTCTTCGGAGCACGGCGAATCAATAAGGATACATTTATCATGGGCAAACTAACATACATACCTCCAATACATGCGATAACTTTTCTATAGAAAACATACTGGGGCGGCTGTCTTCACGCACATCATACAACCCAAACTATACACAAATCGTCATAACTGGCTACAGGAACTGATCAAACAAGGTGTTTTATTGTTTGTTCAGACATTTTGGACGTAAGGACCCGAATACTTTGGCTAGAAAAAAATAATTTCTAAAATGCGTAACGTCCATTTGAGGTATTAAGATAAAGTGTCACATTTGGTGCTCCCGTGAGATCCTAACGATTTCAATGCGTCAACTATCCTCTTCGGAGCACGGCGAATCAATAAGGATACATTTATCATGGGCAAACTAACATACATACCTCCAATACATGCGATAACTTTTCTATAGAAAACATACTGGGGCGGCTGTCTTCACGCACATCATACAACCCAAACTATACACAAATAGTCCTAACTGGCTACAGGAACTGATCAAACAAGGTGTTTTATTGTTTGTTCAGATATTTTGGTCGTAAGGACCCGAATACTTTGGCTAGAAAAAAATAATTTCTAAAATGCGTAACGTCCATTTGAGGTATTCAGATAAAGTGCCACATATGTTGCTCCCGTGAGATCCTAACGAATTCAATGCGTCAAACATCCTCTTCGAAGCACGGCGAATCAACAAGGATACGTTTATTATGGGCAAACTAACATACATACCGCCAAAACATGCGACAACTTTTCTATAGAAAATATACTGGGGCTGCTGTCTTCACGCACATCATTCCACCCAAACTATACACAAATCGTCATAACTGGCTACAGGAACTGATTAAACAAGGTGTTTTATTGTTTGTTCAGACATTTTGGACGTAAGGACCCGAATACTTTAGCTAGAAAAAAATAATTTCTAAAATGCGTAACGTCCATTTGAGGTATTCAGATAAAATGTCACATATGTTGCTCCCGTGAGATCCTAACGAATTCAATGCGTAAACTATCCTCTTCGGAGCACGGCGACTCAATAAGGATACGTTTATTATGCGCAAACTAACATACATACCTCCAATACATGCAATAACTTTTCTTTAGAAAATATACGGGGGCGGTTGTCTTCACGCACATCATACCAACCAAACTATACACAAATAGTCCTAACTGGCTACAGGAACTGATCAAACAAGGTGTTTTATTGTTTGTTCAGGCATTTTAGACGTAAGGACCCGAATACTTTGACTAGAAAAAAATAATTTCTAAAATGCGTAACGTCCATTTGAGGTATTCAGATAAAGTGTCACATATGGTGCTCTACTGAGATCCTATCGAATTCAATGCGTCAACTATCCTCTTCGGAGCACGGCGACTCAATAAGGATACGTTTATCATGGGCAAACTAACATACATACCGCCAAAACATGCGACAACTTTTCTATAGAAAACATACTGGGGCGGCTGTCTTCACGCACATCATACCACCCAAACTATACACAAATCGTCATAACTGGCTACAGGAACTGATCAAACAAGGTGTTTTATTGTTTGTTCAGACATTTTGGACGTAAGGACCCGAATACTTTGGCTAGAAAAAAATAATTTCTAAAATGCGTAACGTCCATTTGAGGTATTAAGATAAATTGTCACATTTGGTGCTCCCGTGAGATCCTAACGATTTCAATGCGTCAACTATCCTCTTCGGAGCACGGCGAATCAATAAGGATACATTTATCATGGGCAAACTAACATACATACCTCCAATACATGCGATAACTTTTCTATAGAAAACATACTGGGGCGGCTGTCTTCACGCACATCATACAACCCAAACTATACACAAATCGTCATAACTGGCTACAGGAACTGATCAAACAAGGTGTTTTATTGTTTGTTCAGACATTTTGGACGTAAGGACCCGAATACTTTGGCTAGAAAAAAATAATTTCTAAAATGCGTAACGTCCATTTGAGGTATTAAGATAAAGTGTCACATTTGGTGCTCCCGTGAGATCCTAACGATTTCAATGCGTCAACTATCCTCTTCGGAGCACGGCGAATCAATAAGGATACATTTATCATGGGCAAACTAACATACATACCTCCAATACATGCGATAACTTTTCTATAGAAAACATACTGGGGCGGCTGTCTTCACGCACATCATACAACCCAAACTATACACAAATAGTCCTAACTGGCTACAGGAACTGATCAAACAAGGTGTTTTATTGTTTGTTCAGATATTTTGGTCGTAAGGACCCGAATACTTTGGCTAGAAAAAAATAATTTCTAAAATGCGTAACGTCCATTTGAGGTATTCAGATAAAGTGCCACATATGTTGCTCCCGTGAGATCCTAACGAATTCAATGCGTCAAACATCCTCTTCGAAGCACGGCGAATCAACAAGGATACGTTTATTATGGGCAAACTAACATACATACCGCCAAAACATGCGACAACTTTTCTATAGAAAATATACTGGGGCTGCTGTCTTCACGCACATCATTCCACCCAAACTATACACAAATCGTCATAACTGGCTACAGGAACTGATTAAACAAGGTGTTTTATTGTTTGTTCAGACATTTTGGACGTAAGGACCCGAATACTTTAGCTAGAAAAAAATAATTTCTAAAATGCGTAACGTCCATTTGAGGTATTCAGATAAAATGTCACATATGTTGCTCCCGTGAGATCCTAACGAATTCAATGCGTAAACTATCCTCTTCGGAGCACGGCGACTCAATAAGGATACGTTTATTATGCGCAAACTAACATACATACCTCCAATACATGCAATAACTTTTTTTTAGAAAATATACGGGGGCGGTTGTCTTCACGCACATCATACCAACCAAACTATACACAAATAGTCCTAACTGGCTACAGGAACTGATCAAACAAGGTGTATTATTGTTTGTTCAGGCATTTTAGACGTAAGGACCCGAATACTTTGACTAGAAAAAAATAATTTCTAAAATGCATAACGTCCATTTGAGGTAGTCAGATAAAGTGTCACATATGGTGCTCTCTTGAGATCCTAACGAATCCAGTGCGTCAACTATCCTCTTCGGAGCACGGCGACTCAATAAGGATACGTTTATTATGCGCAAACTAACATTCATACCTCCAATACATGCGATAACTTTTCTTTAGAAAATATACGGGGGCGGTTGTCTTCACGCACATCATACCAACCAAACTATACACTAATCATCCTAACTGGCTACGGGAACTGATCAAACAAGGTGTTTTATTGTTTGTTCAGGCATTTTGGACGTAAGGACCCGAATACTTTGGCAAGAAAAAAATAATTTCTAAAATGCGTAACGTCCATTTGATGTATTAAGATAAAGTGTCACATTTGGTGCTCCCGTGAGATCCGAACGATTTCAATGCGTCAACTATCCTCTTCGGAGCACGGCGAATCAATAAGGATACGTTTATCATGGGCAAACTAACATACATACCGCCAAAACATGCGACAACCTTTCTATAGAAAATATACTGGGGCGGCTGTCTTCACGCACATCATACCACCCAAACTATACACAAATCGTCCTAACTGGCTACAGGAACTGATCAAACACGGTGTTTTATTCTTTGTTGAGACATTTTGGACGTAAGGACCCGAATACTTTGGCTAGAAAAAAATATTTTCTAAAATGCGTAACGTCCATTTGAGGTAGTCAGATAAAGTGCCACATATGGTGCTCCCGTGAGATCCTAACGAATTCAGTGCGTCAACTATCCTCTTCGGGGCACGGTGAATCAATAAGGACACGTTTATCATGGGCAAACTAACATATATACCGCCAAAACATGCGATAACTTTTCTATATAAAACATACTGGGGCGGCTATCTTCACGCACATCATACCGCCCAAACTATACACAAATCGTCCTAACTGGCTACAGGAACTGATCAAACACGGTGTTTTATTGTTTGTTCAGACATTTTGGACGTAAGGACCCGAATACTTTGGCTAGAAAAAAATAATATCTAAAATGCGTAACGTCCATTCGAGGTATTCAGATTAAGTGCCACATGTGGTGCTCCCGTGAGATCCTAACGAATTCAATGCGTCAACTATCCTCTTCGGAGCACGGCGAATCAATAAGGATACGTTTATCATGGGCAAACTAACATACATACCTCCAATACATGCGACAACTTTTGTATAGAAAACATACTGGGGCGGCTATATTCACGCACACCATACCGCCCAAACTATACACAAATCGTCCTAACTGGCTACAGGAACTGATCAAACAAGGTCTTTTATTGTTTGTTCAGGCATTTTGGACGTAAGGACCCAAATACTTTGGCTAGAAAAAAATAATTTCTAAAATGCGTAACGTCCATTTGAGGTAGTCAGATAAAGTGTCACATATGGTGCTCTCTTAAGATCCTAAGAGATCTGAACGAACGTGACATAACATGCTAACTCACACTTGTTATTTACATATCTCATTCTCATTAGGTCAATTTTTATTTTAAGATCCTTGAGAAATCGAAGGAACTATTTAAAAGTTCCGGTTACACCTACTGTAAATTGTAATTTGGGTGTATTTTATTAGCTCGCACGTTTCAGCTCTCCGCAGTGATAACTGTAGATAATTACTACGAAATGATAAACTTAAACTATTTTGTTTTAATGGTTTAATTTTAAAAGTTACCCTTTTTACACACTTTTATTTAGTTCACTCCGTAGTTTTATATGCATCTAATCTTGTACGTAAATTGCTACCACTTCCTAGTTTTAAATTACAATGATATCTAATAAGTAAAATCTTCAATAAAAGTGTGTATAAATAAATCTTTTTTGAGTGTTACATGTTTTATCTGGTATCAAAATTATTAACAACGGAGTTAACGAAATTTCTTTTTTCGAAGTTCGTGGTAATAAGCCCGCTGATGCCAGTGATGCTTGTTATAACCAACATACAATTTTCTCTCACCAATCCCAAATGCAATATCAGTCGGTTCTGAACTTATTAACTTCAAGGCTTTTAGTTTTATAAGTAAGTTCATATTCAGGCAAGGCTATTTCTATATAGTTGAAATAATTAAGGAAGTTAACCTTAACTATCTTTTAGAAAAATATTTCAATTCATATCTTGTATTTAAAATGTGCAAATTATGCGAGCACCCGTGCGTTTTCAAAGAGTTGGGGTGTTTTATTTACGCTGTTTATCCATTATTAACGCTGGCGCATTCTCATCCTCACTTCTATCCTGGTCCAGCTGAGGATCTGGACGCCCTGACATCAGACGTAGTTGCCTGGCTTGACAAACTCAAAGCTGTACTCTGATTGCCTAATTTTAAACACGTCATACGGTTAAAAAAAAATCTCATCGCATGATTTAAAGCATATTATATGTTTTGGATGGTCCAATAAATACTCAGCGGGCTTCAATTTAGAGGGTTTGTTTCCAAACTCCTTAGTAATATTGAAATATATACCACGTCGAGGTCACGCCGATAACGCCGATTACGCCGCCGCCGGTCAAAAAATGATCAAACGCCGCCGCCGATGATTTTGCCATCGGGGCACACCTCTACTTCACACTTCGATTCTAGCATCCCAAAGGTACCCATTCGTACACCAAAAATATGAATTGGAATCGTAAGTTCTATCAGTTCTGAACACGTAGGCAAGAGGTCTAGTCAAAAAGAAGAAAAAAAAAATTGTTTCATACATATGTGATATGAACAGAATATTCAAAATCAACCATCTTATTAAATTACACTTGCGCTATGTTTGGTTCGCTTTGTGGCCTTTAATTCAGCCTTTATGGAGAGCTAGCTACCTAAACATAAACTTAGCGAAAAAAACTCCCAGTGCTATCTTCTAGAACGAATTTTACGAACGTTTTAGAGGATAAATGTCGAAAATAATCAGATTCTGAAATAATCTCAGTCCTGAGATTGCAATTCTGGCATATGACTCTTAGGTCTAACATCTCGGGCGTTTTAGGTTGCTAACTTCCTTACTCACGTCTAAACGAAAGTTCTTGCTTCTAGAAAGTGTTATCATAAAGTTTCTAAAATAACATTTGAAAATCGCGTAATGCACGAATACATGTACCTAATGTTCGAGAGGTATCACCAAAAAATATTGCTCTGAGATACAATATTTTTAGTGTTCTCGACAGCTAGCTCTCTAAGTCAACAGAAAACCATCAGTTCCTATCTTCTAGACCTAAACTGAAAGAGTTCTAGAGGATTGATTAACTTCATAGACAGTCCGATGCTCAAATAATCGAAATATCTAAAGACTATAATGTTAGCATCCCCGCGAATATAGATCTTAGATACAGCATCTCAGCCGTTCTAGATAGCCAGTAGTCCCTCACTCCACAACAGCACCAGTTCTACCATCCAGGACGAAATTTCAGAGAGTCTTGATACACAGAAGTTCGATAGTTGTTGAAAAATCCAATAAATGCAATGTTTATCACTCGGCATATGTGAAAATTCATCTCTGAGGTCTTACATTGTAGACGTTTTAGGGTTCTTAGCTTCCTAGTTCTCGTAAAAATAACAGTTCTTACTTCTAGAAGAAGATTTAAAAAGTTTTTAATATAAAGTACAAAAAACGCCTATAACACGAAAACAAGCTATGTTCGAGAGGTAACATCCCGTCAGTATTGCTGTCAGATCCAGTGTCTCAACTGAAATCTTTAGCTTACTCCCTTTTTTAATAGAAAACCAACAGTGTCTATCTTCTAGGTGGAAACTAGATGACTTCTAGAAGGTAAACATCAAAAATAATCTAACGCTTAAATAATGGCAAGATCCTGAGATTACAATGCTTGCATCTCCACGAATGTAGATCTTTGACCCAGCATCTCAACAGTTCTAGATAGCCAATATTCTAGTACACCAAAATAGCACCAGTTATAATATCTAGAACGAAATTTCAAAGAGTTGTAGCTGTCAGAAGTTTGATAATCGTTAATAATTCCAGTTAATGCAATTTCTTACACTCGACATACCAGAAAAAATAACTCTAAAGTTTAATGTTATGGGCGTTTTAGGTTCCTAGCATTCTTATACACGTAAAAATAACAGGGCTTACTTCTAGAAGAAGTTTTCGTAAATATTTTGATGTAAACTACAAAAATGGTCTATAACACGAAAACATGCAAGGTTCGAGAGGTATCATCCCAAAAACGAATACTCAGAGATCCATAAGTAGTCTTTTTCTACTCGTCGACTTTAATCTGTGTATTGGGACTTTATAGACCAGATTTAAACCTTACACATTTAAATGTTGGATAGTCTATGGCACTTCCGGGATCATTTAATAGATTTATTAAACAAGAGTTTGTCCGGAAAGAAAAGTGTCATGGTTTATATGGGAGCTCATACATTGTACTGTACGACACTTTTCTTTTCGGACAGACTGAACTTTATAATTTCCAAACGTACTTAATCTGTCAAATTTTCTTCTACTAAAACTTGCTTCTACGTTGTGATTGGATTATAAAAAGACCAATCACAACTACACCGACATCTTGGAAGTAACTTTAGACACAATTTATTCTATGCATCTCTTTCTACTACGCACACAACCATATGTATATCTCTTTTCGGTAGTGTCTGTACCACCGAATAGGCCAATACAATTACTTCCGGTTTGAAAAATAGTGTTTGACGTTTGATTGGGAAAAATTTGGAAAGAATGAAAGAAATTCAATTCTTACTTAATACTCGTAGAAAAAGTATTGTATACAATAGTGACATAATTAAGCTTTTCAGTCGAGTACCGCGTTTAGGCCACGAAGCTATTATGTCACTATTGTATAAAATACTATTGTATATTAGATAACTAGCTCTCTTAATTAATAGGAAACCATCAGTTCTAGCCTTCCAGATCGAAACTAGAAGACTTCTAGAGGATAAACTTCAAATATAGTCTTGACGCTAAAATAATAGCAAAGTCCTGAGATCAGACCGTTTGCATCCCTATTAATATAGACCTGAGCCCCAGCATCTCAGCAGTTCAAGATAGCCAGTAGTCTATTACACCATAAGAGCACCAGTTTTAACATCAAGAACGAAATTTCAGAGAGTCTTGATACCCAGATGTTCGACAGTTGTTGAAAAATCCAATAAATTGTCGGTGCGACTAAAAAAATCGCTATGTGTTTTTTTATGTTTTTTTATTTTATTTCATAATTTAATTCCTTTTTTAATGCTCCATCGACCCACAAAACAGTTTTTTGATATCTTTATTGGTTCTGAAAAAAACTAATTCCGCTATGTGCACGCGGAACAAGATTTGGACAAAATAAATCGTTATGTGCGTTTTAGCACATAGCGAAATTAAACTACCCGGTTTCCGCATAGGGCAAGGAGCAATTTAGTGCACTTGGCGAATATTTGTGGAGTGAACTACCCGACCTTAACACAATTTTTTAAGAATTACTCTTAATAAGTGCATAAATATTCTGAATTTTCAAGTAAGTAAATTGTTGTTAATGTTATTTCTATTCAAAATCTGTTTTGTTATCTTTTCAAGACAACATCTAACTAATTCTAAGTACAATGGTATGTAATATCGTACTTTTAACATAATAACTTTTGACCTACCTACTTATTATAATAATTAAACTATCTTGGTTTAAATTGAGTAGATTTGAGATACTTATCAATCAAGTAAATATAACTTTGATACTACTAGTTTTGTTTTTCTATGATATTTTGTATGTAATAGGTATTTATTGAATCAGGAATGATAATATGATTATTTAATCATAATTTAGGTACTTACCTAGTAACTACTCGTAACTAAATTTTAAACGTACCAATGTACCTTTGTTAATTGACCATTTGTTATCCCTATTGCATCGGCATAAGGTCTATCGATGGTAAATTAAAAGTATTGTTGTTTGTACCTAAATATACACTGGACTTATTTTTTAACGATATAATTATATACCTGAGTACTAGCACCTCCTTTTTAAATTATAAAAACAATTAAAATTTGTTTTTACTTCTCATGCTCGTAAAGTTTCACTTTATGCTGGGTATAGGCGGACTAAAACTCAATTTTATGCACAAGTGCATAAAAAATTGCCATTGTCAAAATAGCCTTAGAAGAAGTCAATTTTTTATGCACTTGTGCATAAAATTGAGTTTTAGTCCGCCTATACCCAGCATAAAGTGAAACTTCTTATGAAAGAAATTCCTATTCTTTTTATTTCCTCACAATCGAAGTAAAAAGTAGAGTGTATAACTCGTCCATAAAACCCATTTTACGCTCGTACTTTATATCCATCCTCGCTCGCAAGCTCGCTCGTATGGATAAACGCCTCGCGTAAAATGGTGCGTTTTATGCACTTGTTGTACAATCTACTATTTATTTTTATAGACATGGCGTCAAACAAATTTTTAAGAGGAAAGAAATTAGTTGCGTTATGCGGGATAAATAACGATAAAACAGTATTAAATGAAAGTCAGCGCTCAACAAGAAGGAACACAAGTGGTGAAGAAGTTATTGGCTTAAATATGTTTTTTTCTGATGACTATAATAGCATGGAAATGTTATCGAGTCCTGTTCGCCCAGTTCGGGTTTATGAAACGTCACCTACCCATGGGTTTAATGATCTAGTAAACGGCTCAGGTGGCGAGACTCTAACAGATATATCTTTTAATTCCATACAAAAGATTGGAAATATTAATGACGGTGATGAGCAATTTTTTAAACCGATTCATCAGGAAAAAAATGTTACAAATGAATGTAATTTAAGTGTACCGGCGGCGTGGCTTGAGAATAACTCTCTTAGTAATCCTACACTCACTTCTATGCTTTTTGATAGTCAGCATAATGACATAAATATCGATCGTGACGCAGAAATATCAGCAACCGAGAAACTACAGGTACCCTATTAGATCTTAGTGAACAGAACAGTTGCTCAGTAGAAAATATTATGGATAACGGAACTGCCGAGGAAAATGTCACATATGTGTTGAACCATGAAACAGGTACTTTCGACAAGATTAGCACAAGCATAAGGCAAACAACTGAAAAAACTAATGAAATTATAGATCCATCGACACTTCCATCACAAACACGCGAAAATCGTCAATTGCGGCTTGTTGGGCAAATATACAAAGGTAAAAAAAGACAGAGAGATCCGTCTACATCAAGAGTATATAGTACCGATGTTGTTAAGAAAAATCGAAAAATGTCTGAAAAGCTTTGTACACATGGCTCAGAACAAAAATCTGATCGAAGTTTTCTTTGTGCGGCTATAAATGATGAAATTCGAAACGACCTTTTTGAATATTTTTGGCAACTTCCATCGTGGGATGCAAAAAAATCGTATATAAATGGCTTAGTACAAATAAGAAGTACCTTAAAACGCCGACCTGATACAATTCAAGAAAGTACTAGCCCAAAAAAGGTGTACGGCTTCGACTGCTATTTGCCAAATGAAACTGGAGTCAAGATACGAGTTTGCAAGACATTATTTTTAGCTAGGTACCTTCGATCTGAAGAAAGATGTGTTCCAGGAATGGATAAGAACTATAAACAACACTGATTCCACCCCAAATACCTCCAAAATACGTAAAATTGATAGATGTGTTCAAACATCAACACCGAAAGTCCCTAAATCTAGATCTGTAGACCTGTGGCTTGAACAAGTGCCTGTTGTGCCTAGCCATTATTGCAGAGGAGACAGTAGTAGGACATATGTTGAGGATACGTTTCAGTCTAAAACCCACATGCATAACAGTGGTGTACAGAGAATAATTTGAATGCTGTCACAAGTAAAGTATTTATTGAAAAGCTAGAGAGCCATAAAATTTCTATTTATAAGCCTAGAAAAGACCAGTGCGATACATGCGTAAGCTACAAAGAAGGTAATATCTCCAAAGAATCCTATGATATCCACATAATTAAAAAAAATGAAGCCAGAGAAGCTAAGGAAAAAGCAGCAAACGAAGCATCTTCAACAGTTTTCGTAGTCACCATGGACATGCAGAGTGTCCTTCTCAGCCCTAAACTTCTTGTATCTGAGCAGTATTATAAACAGAAACTAGCGATACACAACTATACGTTTTATGTGAAAAATGATAAAAATGTATATCTATATGTATGGCATGAGGGAGAAGGTGGTGTGACCGCTAACAACATAACGAGCTGTATTGTTCATTTTTTAAATGAGCACTGCACTGCTTATAAAAAAGTGTTCCTTATATCTGACGGCTGTTCTTCCCAAAACAGAAACAAAGTTTTGAGCAGTGCTTTGTCCAATGCGTCGTCTTCGTTAAAAATAGATATTGAGCAAATAATACTGGAAAAAGGTCACACTATGATGGAAGTTGACAGTGTCCATTCAACTTTAGAAAGACAATTTAAGCCCCCAATTTATGCACCAACTGACTACGTTTCCCGTATGGGAAAGGCAAGGCCGACTCAACCGTATATCATCAATTATTTAGATTACACGTTTTTTAAAAATTATGAAACTGTGCCAGGTAATTTCATAAGCATCAGGCCTGGTAAACGGATCGGTGATCCAACAGTGATCGATATAAGAAGTAAGTATACTTACTATACAGTAGTATATAGTAGTAGTATAAGGATGGCGTTGTCAAATATAAACTGCGACACACTGATACATTTCAGCTATTGCCACAACGCAGACCTGAACAACACGAAGCTAATGAACCGGTACCATTATATGATACTCGTCCAAAAATTGATCCAGCCAAATACAGTAGCCTGCAATCCTTAAAAAAATATATGCATCAAGATTATCACCCCTTTTACGACAATCTTAATGTTTAAAAAATAAAAGCATAAAGTATATTAAGTATATATGTAATTAAAAACAAGTTACTTACTCCATTATAGTTTATACATAATATTTACAATCCTCACCTGATTTAATAGCCTAGGATACACGCACAGATCTATCCGTCAGATCTGACTGGCGGCCAGAACCGTCAATGTCTGACATGAATTGCACACAGTGGTGTCTGATAACAGATCTGTATAGTAACATATTATAGTGAGGAATGTGCCCGCCAGGCATATCTGCCAGACAGATTCGGCCGGCAGATTTGTGCGTGTTTTATTATTTTTTAAGTGTTAGTATACCCATGTATAATAATATATTTTGCGTTTAATTTGACACTAACGATACGTAGTACTGTATTGAGTTAAAAAAGTTGACAATTAAGTGCAATTACTAACTAAAATTACTTTAAAATTATAAAGTTGATTACAAAAAAAAACATTTATTTTATTTCAAACCCGACATGTATCCGAATGCATGCTACAAAATAATCGCTATGTGTCAAATTTGCACATAACGATTTTAAACGAACCAAATTAAACTCGCTATGTGACAAAATTCTGGTTTTTAAATAATATATCGTACTTCTATAAAATAAACTGTTTATTTTTTTTATACGAAATATGTAAAATACCTTACCCTATTATAAAAAAAATACAGACGCAACAAAAAATCTACAATCATTTAAATAAGCAGTTTTTTTTGTCTCCTGAAAAGTAGGTCAAAAACACATAGCGATTTTTTTTGTCGCACCGACGAAATGCAATGTTGCTGGGTCAAAGATCTATATTCACGGGTATGCAAGCATTGTAATCTCAGGAGCTTGCCATTATTTTAGCGTTAGATTATCTTTGAAGTTTGGCTTATACAAGTCATCTAGTTTCCATCTAGAAGATCGGAACTGTTGGTTTTCTATTAAAAAAGAGGGTAAGCTAATGATTTCACTTGAGACACTGGATCTGAGAGTAATACTGACGGGGATGTTACTTCTCGAACATAACGTGTTTTCGTGTTATAGGCGGTTTTTGTAGTTTATATTAAAAACTTTTTTAAATCTTCTTCTAGAAATTCTTTATTTTTACGAGAATTAGGAAGCTAACAACCCTAAAATGCCTACGATGTAAGAACTCAGAGATAAATTTTCATGTATGCAGAGTTTTAAACATTGCATTTATCGGAAGTTTTAACGATTATCGAACTTCTGACAGCCAAAACTCTTTGAATTTTCGTTCTAGATGTTAGAACTGGTGCTCTTATTGTGTAATAGACTACTGGCTATCTAGAACGGCTGAGATGCTGCGTCTAAGATCTATATTTGCGGGGATGCTAACATTATAGTCCTAGATATTGCGATTATTTGAGCATCGGACTGTCTATGAAGTTAATCCTCTAGAACTCTTTCAGTTAGGTCTAGAAGATAGGAACTGTAGGTTTTCTGATGACTTAGAGGGCTAACTGTCCAAGAAACTAAAAATATTGTATCTCAGAGCAATAGTTCGTGGATTACGCGAGTTTCAAAGTGTATTAAAGAAACTTTATGATAACAACTTTCTAGAAGTAAGAACCTTCGTTTAGACGTGAGTAAGGAAGCTAGCAACCTAAAACGCCCGAGATGTTAGACCCAAGAGTCATATTTTCTGGTATGCCGAGTGATAAACATTGCATTTATTGGATTTTTCAACAACTGTCGAACATCTGGGTATCAAGACTCTCTGAAATTTCGTTCTAAAGACTGTATACGTTAAAATCCGGCCACGCATGATCTGGTACATCTCCCTTTCGGATACACATTTTCAAGCAGTTCTTTTTTATAAATAATCTGTAATCATAGTAATAAATAATAAAAATAGAATCATATTACAATTGTATGGGCTTGTCTCAGTTTTTACTGAAGGTATTTCATCATATCTTTAATGTTTTGTCCAGCGTTTTTTGATAATCTTCACTCGCTTCCTTCTACAATACCACAATTGTATTTATATTTTCACAACCGGTTTTATGGTCAATACAATGTCATCTTACAAAAAAAATGTTTTGAAACTCTATTCTACTTGAGGTAGTCAGGAAAACTTTCTACTCGAAGCACTGAAAGTAATTTTTATATGGCAGCCATTTTTTTGTCAAAAAGTCAAACTCACCAAAGTTAGAACACCTCCGAACTATTTCAATCTAAATACACTTAGAAAAATGTTAGCTATGTTGAAAAGAGAATTTAATAAGGTATTATTTGATTTATCTTATTTATAATAAAAAACTATTTTTAACAGGAAAATTTGGTAAACACTGCCAGAACACTGTGGACAACAAAATATAGGCACTGTGGAATATATAGTGATCAAACTCATAGACAACGTAACGTTTATATTATGTTTTCAATTTTATTATGTAGCTTGATAACCCCAAATTATTAATTAGAAGTGTTGGTTGAATATGCACATTCAATAAAAAGATGTACCATACCATGCGTGGCCGGATTTTAACGTATACAGTCTTTAGATGTTAAAACTGGTGCTCTTATGGTGTAATAGACTACTAGCTATCTAGAACTGGTGAGATGCTGGGGCTCAGGTCTATATTAATAGGGATGCAAACGGGACATCTCAGGACTTTGCTATTATTTTAGCGTCAAAACTATATTTGAAGTTTATCTTCTAGAAGTCTTCTAGTTTCGACCTGGAAGGTTAGAACTGATGGTTTCCTATTAATTAAGAGAGCTAGTTATCTAATCTACAAAAGACTATGGATGTCTGAGCAATAGTTTTTGGGATGATACCTCTCGAACCTTGCATGTTTTCGTGTTATAGACCATTTTTGTAGTTTACATCAAAATATTTACGAAAACTTCTTCTAGAAGTAAGCCCTGTTATTTTTACGTGTATAAGAATGCTAGCAACCTGAAACGCCCATAACATTAAACTTTAGAGTTATTTTTTCTGGTATGCCAAATGTGTAAGAAATTGCATTAACTGGAATTGTTAACGATTATCAAACTTCTGACAGCTAGAACTCTTTTAAATTTCGTTCTAGATATTATAACTCGTGCTATTTCGGTGAACTAGAATACTGGCTATCAAGAACTGCTGAGATGCTGGGTCAAAGATCTATATTCGCGGGTATGCAAGCATTGTAATCTCAGGATCTTGCCATTATTTAAGCGTTAGATCATAGATTCCCAAAGTGGTCCATACCGCCCCCCGGGGGGCGGTAAAGCCTTTACAATAAATTGGGGGGCGCTGAAATTGTCCACGTGGGGCCCTGGCTTATTTATGAATAAACAATAAATAAATACTTTAAAGTCATTGATAAACTATTAATATTGCATTACGAGTATGTTCTTCTGTACACACTTGGACCTTGTACGATGTACTTCATGTGTACTTCAAGTACGAGTATTTTGGCTCCTAGTCGTAACAATACGTACCGTCATTACTTTATGATGACAATTAGGGTTTGCTCCCGGGAAATACCGGAACCGAAAGTACCGGGAATTCCCGGGATTTCGAGTCGTGTAAAGAACCGGGACTGGAAAATAAAAATCCCGGTACTTTCGGGATTTTCGGGAAAAATATTTTATACCTTTTTTGGGTTCATTTATTCTTCGGAGTTCAAATATTTCATCGCGTAATGTTTTAAATAAACGCGGGCCGTCCAACCGGCGGCCGTGGTCACAGCGGTCGCCCGCCAGGCGTCAAGCTACCTGGCGCTGAGGGCAGCTACCAGATCCCGTGCTGCTACGCGAAAATGGCCTTAGAAGACCTTCCCTCGATTTTAAATTTATGAAGATTGGCGTTTACAGATTTTAGAAAAAACATACAGGGGGCGAGACAACGATCATTTTTGACAAACTTTTTTTTTATGCCTTTTGATCCCATTCCTATCCAGGATCAAAAGCTTGTATGGAACCAAAAAGATTTCCTTTCGAAAAGCCACAAATCGAGGAAAGCTTTCCTTATACATTTGGTATGAAAAAGAAAAGTTTAATTTTTCGCACGCTATTTTTTTTATGTCAATCGATCTTATTTCTGTTCAAAATCAATAATTTCTATAGAATCAACATACGGTAATGTACCAAAAAGCCACAAATTGAAGAACAATTTTACATACATTTACTGCTTTAAAATCCCTGTTTTTTGATATTTTGAATGCTTTTACTGTAATGATGTCATACAGTATTATGGTCCTTAAACGTGTGTGTCTGCGTGATAGAAAAATGTCAATTCACTTTTTCTCTATAGCAAATGTATGAAAAAAAAAATGTATGAAATAAAGGTTTTTTAGTACATTACCGTTAGTTGGCCCCTAGGAAACTATTGATAATGGATAGGAATGGAATCGATTGGCATAAAAAAACAGCACGTGAAAAATAAAAGTTCTCATTTTGATACAAAATGTATGGGAAAAAAATCCTGGATTTGTGACTCTTCTGACCGGAATTTTTTTTTGGTCCCATACAAGCTTTTGATCCTGGATAGGAATGGGATCCAATGGCTACAATTTTTTTTTGTCAAAAATGACTTTTCTCGCACCCTGAATGTTTTTTCCAAAATCTGTTAATGCAAATCTTCATAAATTTGAAATCGAGGGAAGGTTTTCTAAGGCCATTTTCGCGTAGCAACACGGGATCTGGTTGCTGCCTTGAGCGCCAGGTAGCTTGACGCCTGGCGGGCGACCGCCGTGACCACGGCCGCCGGTTGGACGGCCCGCGTTTATTTAAAACATTACGCTATGAAATTTTTACGAACGAAATCAACGTCAGAGGTTTTAGAAGATTTTTCCCGAAAGTACCGAAATTACCGGGAAATCCCGGTTCCATTATTGGCTAGTACCGAAAATCCCGGTTCTACGAAACAGTACCGGTACTGCATTCCCTAATGACAATTAACGGGCTACTCAATAACGACAAAAAAGTATTCTTTTTTTGCGTAACTAGTTACTTTATTATTGTTGAAAATCAAAATATGGCATGTATCCTTGAATACATGCCATATTATTATTTTGGTAAGTATATTTAAGTATATTTGTTTTTCTTACCTTACTTTTGGTATTTCAATGCCGTGTGATCTTCGGGAAGTATTTATGTGTTACTGCTTGTGGACTACGCAAGTGTCAGTTAAAAGTGAAGAGTAGTGATACAGCTCCGAATCTATTGAACCGATTGAGTTGAAATTTGGTAGATAATCATCGAACTCGCGGAGCGTAAGCGAAGTGAGTTCTTCCAACAACTCCAGACCCAACTGTCACCTGGCTACTGGGACGTCTCGGCATTTGGATGGCTTTTTGATTCAGATAGTTTGTCCGACGATAACTTTAGTAACGTTTTTCTGATCTTTATGAAATTTGTTGGGGCTGTAGCAGAGGAACATAAAATTTGAGAGTTCGTATATGAGCAGGATCGATCAAGTGGTTATGGAGCTGGAAGGAGAAAAAAATCCTCCTTAGGGCCTTGTTATATTGGTAAACTCGTTTGCAAGTAAATGGCGAGTTCTCAGTTCGAGGCGGACTACTAGTTATATAATTTACGAACAGAACCCTTAGGGCGCGAGTCCGACTCGCACTTGACCGGTTTTATATATTGGGGGGCGCTGAAAAAATTGTTTCCTGCTAAGTGGATGGTCGGTCAAAAAAGTTTGGGAATCTATGCGTTAGATTATCTTTGATGTTTACCTTCTAGAAGTCATCTAGTTTCCGTCTAGAATATAGACAGTGTTGATTCTCTATTAAAAAATGGAGTAAGCTAAAGATTTCACTTGAAACACTGGATCTGACAGCAATACTGACGGGGATGTTACCTCTCGAACATAGCTTGTTTTCGTGTTATAGGCGTTTTTTGTACTTTATATTAAAAACTTTTTTTAATCTTCTTCTAGAAGAAAGAACTGTTATTTTTACGAGACTAGGAAGCTAACAACCCTAAAACGTCTACGATGTAAGACCTCAGAGATGAATTTTCACATATGCCGAATGATAAACATTACATTTATTGGATTTTTCAACAACTATCGAAATTCTGTGTATCAAGACTCTCTGAAATTTCGTCCTGGATGGTAGAACTGGTGCTGTTGTGAAGTGAGAGACTACTGGCTATCTATAACGGCTGAGATGCTGTATCTAAGATCTATATTCGCGGGTATGCTAACATTATAGTCTTTAGATATTTCGATTATTTGAGCATCGGACTGTCTATGAAGTTAATCCTCTAGAACTCTTTCAGTTAGGTCTAGAAAATAGGGACTGTAGTTTTCTGTTGACTTAGAGAGCTAGCTTTCGAAAACACTAAAAATATTGTATCTCAGTGCAATATTTTTTGGGATGATACCTCTCGAACATTACATGTATTCGTGCGTTACGCGGTTTTCAAAGGTTATTTTAGAAACTTTATGATAACACTTTCTAGAAGTAAGAACCTTCGTTTAGACGTGAGTAAGGAAGCTAGCAACCTAAAACGCCCGAGATGTTAGACCTAGGGGTCATGTTTTCTGGTATGTCGAATGATAAACATTGCATTTGTTGGAATTTTCAACAACTGTCGAACTTCTGTGCATCAAAACTCTCTGAAATTTCGTTCTGGATGGTAGAACTGGTGCTGTTGTGGAGTGACAGACTACTGGCTTTCTAGAACGGCTGAGATGCTGTATCTAAGATCTATATTCGCCGGGATGCTAGCATTAGTCTGAGATTTGAGCGTCAGACTGTCTATGAAGTTAACCCTCTAGAACTTTTTCAGTTTAGGTCTAGAAGATAGGAACTGATGGATTCTGTTGACATAAAGAGCAAGCTGCTGCAAACACTAAAAATATTGTATCTCATAGCAATATTTTTTGGGATGATACCTCTCGAACATTACATGTATTCGTGCCCTACGCGATTTTCAAATGTTATTTTAGAAACTTTATTGTTATGGCGGTATGTTTGTTAGTTTGCCCATGATAAACGTATCCTTATTGATTCACCGTGCTCCGAAGACGATAGTTGACGCATTGAATTCGTTAGGATCTCAAGAGAGCAATCATATGTGACACTTTATCTGACTACCTCAAATGGACGTTACGCATTTTAGAAATAATTTTTTTCTAGTCAAAGTATTCGGGTCCTTACGTCCAAAATGCCTGAACAAACAATAAAACACCTTGTTTGATCAGTTCCTGTAGCCAGTTAGGACGATTTGTGTATAGTTTGGGCGGTATGATGTGCGTGAAGACAGCCGCCCCAGTATGTTTTCTATAGAAAAGTTGTCGCATGTTTTGGCGGTATGTATGTTAGTTTGCCCATGATAAACGTATCCTTATTGATTCGCCGTGCTCCGAAGAGGATAGTTGACGCATTGAAATCGTTAGGATCTCACGGGAGCACCAAATGTGACACTTTATCTTAATACCTCAAATGGACGTTACGCATTTTAGAAATTATTTTTTTCTAGTCAAAGTATTCGGGTCCTTACGTCCAAAATGCCTGAACAAACAATAAAACACCTTGTTTGATCAGTTCCCGTAGCCAGTTAGGATGATTAGTGTATAGTTTGGTTAATATGATGTGCGTGAAGACAACCGCCTCCGTATATTTTCTAAAGAAAAGTTATTGCATGTATTGGAGGTATGTATGTTAGTTTGCGCATAATAAACGTATCCTTATTGAGTCGCCGTGCTCCGAAGAGGATAGTTGACGCATTGAATTCGTTACGGATCTCAAGAGAGCACCACATGTGATACTTTATCTGAATACCTAAAATAAACGTTACGCATTTTAGAAACTATTTTTTTCTAGCCAAAGTATTCGGGTCCTTACGTCCAAAATGTCTGAACAAACAATAAAACACCTTGTTTGATCAGTTCCTGTAGCCAGTTATGACGATTTGTGTATAGTATGGGTGGAATGATGTGCGTGAAGACAGCCGCCCCAGTATATATTCTATAGAAAGGTTGTCGCATGTTTTGGCGGTATGTATGTTAGTTTGCCCATGATATACGTATCCTTATTGATTCGCCGTGCTCCGAAGAGGATAGTTGACGCATTGAATTCGTTAGGATCTCACGGGAGCAACATATGTGACACTTTATCTGAATACCTCAAATGGACGTTACGCATTTTAGAAATTATTTTTTTCTAGCCAAAGTATTCGGGTCCTTACGTCCAGAATGTCTGAACAAACAATAAAACACCTTGTTTGATCAGTTCCTGTAGCCAGTTATTACGATTTGTGTATAGTTTGGGTGGAATGATGTGCGTGAAGACACCCGCCCCAGTATGTTTTCTATAGAAAAGTTGTCGCATGTTTTGGCGGTATGTATGTTAGTTTGCCCATGATAAACGTATCCTTGTTGATTCGCCGTGCTTCGAAGAGGATGTTCGACGCATTGAATTCGTTAGGATCTCACGGGAGCAACATATGTGGCACTTTATCTGAATACCTCAAATGGACGTTACGCATTTTAGAAATTATTTTTTTCTAGCTAAAGTATTCGGGTCCTTACGTCCAAAATGTCTGAACAAACAATAAAACACCTTGTTTGATCAGTTCCTGTAGCCAGTTATGACGATTTGTGTATAGTTTGGGTGGTATGATGTGCGTGAAGACAGCCGCCCCAGTATGTTTTCTATAGAAAAGTTGTCGCATGTTTTGGCGGTATGTATGTTAGTTTGCCCATGATAAACGTATCCTTATTGAGTCGCCGTGCTCCGAAGAGGATAGTTGACGCACTGGATTCGTTAGGATCTCAATAGAGCACCATATGTGACACTTTATCTGACTACCTCAAATGGACGTTACGCATTTTAGAAATTATTTTTTTCTAGTCAAAGTATTCGGGTCCTTACGTCTAAAATGCCTGAACAAACAATGAAACACCTTGTTTGATCAGTTCCTGTAGCCAGTTATGACGTTTTGTGTATAGTTTGGGTGGTATGATGTGCGTGAAGACAGCCGCCCCAGTATATTTTCTAAAGAAAGTTTGTCGCATGTTTTGGCGGTATGTATGTTAGTTTGCCCATGATAAACGTATCCTTGTTGAGTCGCCGTGTTCCGAAGAGGATAGTTGACGCTTTGGATTCGTTAGGATCTCAAGAGAGCACCATATGTGATACTTTATCTGAATACCTAAAATAAACGTTACGCATTTTAGAAATTATTTTTTTTTAGCCAAAGTATTCGGGTCCTTACGTCCAAAATGTCTGAACAAACAATAAAACACCTTGTTTGATCAGTTCCTGTAGCCAGTTATGACGATTTGTGTATAGTTTGGGTGGTATGATGTGCGTGAAGACAGCCGCCCCAGTATGTTTTCTATAGAAAAGTTGTCGCATGTTTTGGCGGTATGTATGTTAGTTTGCCCATGATAAACGTATCCTTATTGAGTCGCCGTGCTCCGAAGAGGATAGTTGACGCACTGGATTCGTTAGGATCTCAATAGAGCACCATATGTGACACTTTATCTGACTACCTCAAATGGACGTTACGCATTTTAGAAATTATTTTTTTCTAGTCAAAGTATTCGGGTCCTTACGTCTAAAATGCCTGAACAAACAATGAAACACCTTGTTTGATCAGTTCCTGTAGCCAGTTATGACGTTTTGTGTATAGTTTGGGTGGTATGATGTGCGTGAAGACAGCGGCCCCAGTATATTTTCTATAGAAAAGTTGTCGCATGTTTTGGCGGTATGTATGTTAGTTTGCCCATGATAAACGTATCCTTATTGATTCGCCGTGCTCCGAAGAGGATAGTTGACGCATTGAAATCGTTAGGATCTCACAGGAGCACCAAATGTGACACTTTATCTTAATACCTCAAATGGACGTTACGCATTTTAGAAATTATTTTTTTCTAGTCAAAGTATTCGGGTCCTTACGTCCAAAATGCCTGAACAAACAATAAAACACCTTGTTTGATCAGTTCCCGTAGCCAGTTAGGATGATTAGTGTATAGTTTGGTTAATATGATGTGCGTGAAGACAACCGCCTCCGTATATTTTCTAAAGAAAAGTTATTGCATGTATTGGAGGTATGTATGTTAGTTTGCGCATAATAAACGTATCCTTATTGAGTCGCCGTGCTCCGAAGAGGATAGTTGACGCATTGAATTCGTTACGGATCTCAAGAGAGCACCACATGTGATACTTTATCTGAATACCTAAAATAAACGTTACGCATTTTAGAAACTATTTTTTTCTAGCCAAAGTATTCGGGTCCTTACGTCCAAAATGTCTGAACAAACAATAAAACACCTTGTTTGATCAGTTCCTGTAGCCAGTTATGACGATTTGTGTATAGTTTGGGTGGAATGATGTGCGTGAAGACAGCCGCCCCAGTATATATTCTATAGAAAGGTTGTCGCATGTTTTGGCGGTATGTATGTTAGTTTGCCCATGATAAACGTATCCTTATTGATTCGCCGTGCTCCGAAGAGGATAGTTGACGCATTGAATTCGTTAGGATCTCACGGGAGCAACATATGTGACACTTTATCTGAATACCTCAAATGGACGTTACGCATTTTAGAAATTATTTTTTTCTAGCCAAAGTATTCGGGTCCTTACGTCCAGAATGTCTGAACAAACAATAAAACACCTTGTTTGATCAGTTCCTTCAGCCAGTTATTACGATTTGTGTATAGTTTGGGTGGAATGATGTGCGTGAAGACAGCCGCCCCAGTATGTTTTCTATAGAAAAGTTGTCGCATGTTTTGGCGGTATGTATGTTAGTTTGCCCATGATAAACGTATCCTTGTTGATTCGCCGTGCTTCGAAGAGGATGTTCGACGCATTGAATTCGTTAGGATCTCACGGGAGCAACATATGTGGCACTTTATCTGAATACCTCAAATGGACGTTACGCATTTTAGAAATTATTTTTTTCTAGCTAAAGTATTCGGGTCCTTACGTCCAAAATGTCTGAACAAACAATAAAACACCTTGTTTGATCAGTTCCTGTAGCCAGTTATGACGATTTGTGTATAGTTTGGGTGGTATGATGTGCGTGAAGACAGCCGCCCCAGTATGTTTTCTATAGAAAAGTTGTCGCATGTTTTGGCGGTATGTATGTTAGTTTGCCCATGATAAACGTATCCTTATTGAGTCGCCGTGCTCCGAAGAGGATAGTTGACGCACTGGATTCGTTAGGATCTCAATAGAGCACCATATGTGACATTTTATCTGACTACCTCAAATGGACGTTACGCATTTTAGAAATTATTTTTTTCTAGTCAAAGTATTCGGGTCCTTACGTCTAAAATGCCTGAACAAACAATGAAACACCTTGTTTGATCAGTTCCTGTAGCCAGTTATGACGTTTTGTGTATAGTTTGGGTGGTATGATGTGCGTGAAGACAGCCGCCCCAGTATATTTTCTAAAGAAAGTTTGTCGCATGTTTTGGCGGTATGTACGTTAGTTTGCCCATGATAAACGTATCCTTGTTGAGTCGCCGTGCTCCGAAGAGGATAGTTGACGCTTTGGATTCGTTAGGATCTCAAGAGAGCACCATATGTGATACTTTATCTGAATACCTAAAATAAACGTTACGCATTTTAGAAATTATTTTTTTCTAGCCAAAGTATTCGGGTCCTTACGTCCAAAATGTCTGAACAAACAATAAAACACCTTGTTTGATCAGTTCCTGTAGCCAGTTATGACGATTTGTGTATAGTTTGGGTGGTATGATGTGCGTGAAGACAGCCGCCCCAGTATGTTTTCTATAGAAAAGTTGTCGCATGTTTTGGCGGTGTGTATGTTAGTTTGCCCATGATAAACGTATCCTTATTGATTCGCCGTGCTCCGAAGAGGATAGTTGACGCATTGAAATCGTTAGGATCTCACGGGAGCACCAAATGTGACACATTATCTTAATACCTCAAATGGTCTTAACGCATTTTAGAATTATTTTTTTCTTGCCAAAGTATTCGGGTCCTTACGTCCAAAATGTCTGAACAAACAACAAAACACCATGTTTAATCAGTTCTTGTAGCCAGTTATGACGATTTGTGTATAGTTTGGGTGGAATGATGTGCGTGAAGACAGCCGCCCCAGTATATTTTCTATAGAAAGGTTGTCGCATGTTTTGGCGGTATGTATGTTAGTTTGCCCATGATAAACGTATCCTTATTGATTCGCCGTGCTCCGAAGAGGATAGTTGACGCACTGAAATCGTTAGGATCTCACGGGAGCACCAAATGTGACACTTTATCTTAATACCTAAAATGGACGTTACGCATTTTAGAAATTATTTTTTTCTAGTCAAAGTATTCGGGTCCTTACGTCCAAAATGCCTGAACAAACAATAAAACACCTTGTTTGATCAGTTCCCGTAGCCAGTTAGGGTGATTAGTGTATAGTTTGGTTAATATGATGTGCGTGAAGACAACCGCCTCCGTATATTTTCTAAAGAAAAGTTATTGCATGTATTGGAGGTATGTATGTTAGTTTGCGCATAATAAACGTATCCTTATTGAGTCGCCGTGCTCCGAAGAGGATAGTTGACGCATTGAATTCGTTAGGATCTCAAGAGAGTACCATATGTGATACTTTATCTGAATACCTAAAATAAACGTTACGCATTTTAGAAATTATTTTTTTCTAGCCAAAGTATTCGGGTCCTTACGTCCAAAATGTCTGAACAAACAATAAAACACCTTGTTTGATCAGTTCCTGTAGCCAGTTATGACGATTTGTTTATAGTTTGGGTAGAATGATGTGCGTGAAGACAGCCGCCCCAGTATATTTTCTATAGAAAGGTTGTCGCATGTTTTGGCGGTATGTATGTTAGTTTGCCCATGATAAACGTATCCTTATTGATTCGCCGTGCTCCGAAGAGGATAGTTGACGCATTGAAATCGTTAGGATCTCACGGGAGCACCAAATGTGACACTTTATCTTAATACCTCAAATGGACGTTACGCATTTTAGAAATTATTTTTTTCTAGTCAAAGTATTCGGGTCCTTACGTCCAAAATGCCTGAACAAACAATAAAACACCTTGTTTGATCAGTTCCCGTAGCCAGTTAGGATGATTAGTGTATAGTTTGGTTAATATGATGTGCGTGAAGACAACCGCCTCCGTATATTTTCTAAAGAAAAGTTATTGCATGTATTGGAGGTATGTATGTTAGTTTGCGCATAATAAACGTATCCTTATTGAGTCGCCGTGCTCCGAAGAGGATAGTTGACGCATTGAATTCGTTAGGATCTCAAGAGAGCACCATATGTGATACTTTATCTGAATACCTAAAATAAACGTTGCGCATTTTAGAAATTATTTTTTTCTAGCCAAAGTATTCGGGTCCTTACGTCCAAAATGTCTGAACAAACAATAAAACACCTTGTTTAATCAGTTCCTGTAGCCAGTTATGACGATTTGTTTATAGTTTGGGTGGAATGATGTGCGTGAAGACAGCCGCCCCAGTATATTTTCTATAGAAAGGTTGTCGCATGTTTTGGCGGTATGTATGTTAGTTTGCCCATGATAAACGTATCCTTATTGATTCGCCGTGCTCCGAAGAGGATAGTTGACGCATTGAAATCGTTAGGATCTCACGGGAGCACCAAATGTGACACTTTATCTTAATACCTAAAATGGACGTTACGCATTTTAGAAATTATTTTTTTCTTGTCAAAGTATTCGGGTCCTTACGTCCAAAATGCCTGAACAAACAATAAAACACCTTGTTTGATCAGTTCCCGTAGCCAGTTAGGATGATTAGTGTATAGTTTGGTTAATATAATGTGCGTGAAGACAACCGCCTCCGTATATTTTCTAAAGAAAAGTTATTGCATGTATTGGAGGTATGTATGTTAGTTTGCCCATGATAAACGTATCCTTATTGATTCGCCGTGCTCCGAAGAGGATAGTTGACGCACTGGATTCGTTAGGATCTCAATAGAGCACCATATGTGACACTTTATCTGACTACCTCAAATGGACGTTACGCATTTTAGAAATTATTTTTTTCTAGTCAAAGTATTCGGGTCCTTACGTCTAAAATGCCTGAACAAACAATGAAACACCTTGTTTGATCAGTTCCTGTAGCCAGTTATGACGTTTTGTGTATAGTTTGGGTGGTATGATGTGCGTGAAGACAGCCGCCCCAGTATATTTTCTAAAGAAAGTTTGTCGCATGTTTTGGCGGTATGTATGTTAGTTTGCCCATGATAAACGTATCCTTGTTGAGTCGCCGTGCTCCGAAGAGGATAGTTGACGCTTTGGATTCGTTAGGATCTCAAGAGAGCACCAAATGTGACACTTTATCTTAATACCTAAAATGGACGTTACGCATTTTAGAAATTATTTTTTTCTTGTCAAAGTATTCGGGTCCTTACGTCCAAAATGTCTGAACAAACAATAAAACACCATGTTTAATCAGTTCTTGTTGCCAGTTATGACGATTTGTGTATAGTTTGGGTGGAATGATGTGCGTGAAGACAGCCGCCCCAGTATATTTTCTATAGAAAGGTTGTCGCATGTTTTGGCGGTATGTATGTTAGTTTGCCCATGATAAACGTATCCTTATTGATTCGCCGTGCTCCGAAGAGGATAGTTGACGCATTGAAATCGTTAGGATCTCACGGGAGCACCAAATGTGACACTTTATCTTAATACCTCAAATGGACGTTACGCATTTTAGAAATTATTTTTTTCTAGTCAAAGTATTCGGGTCCTTACGTCCAAAATGCCTGAACAAACAATAAAACACCTTGTTTGATCAGTTCCCGTAGCCAGTTAGGATGATTAGTGTATAGTTTGGTTAATATGATGTGCGTGAAGACAACCGCCTCCGTATATTTTCTAAAGAAAAGTTATTGCATGTATTGGAGGTATGTATGTTAGTTTGCGCATAATAAACGTATCCTTATTGAGTCGCCGTGCTCCGAAGAGGATAGTTGACGCATTGAATTCGTTAGGATCTCAAGAGAGCACCATATGTGATACTTTATCTGAATACCTAAAATAAACGTTACGCATTTTAGAAACTATTTTTTTCTAGCCAAAGTATTCGGGTCCTTACGTCCAAAATGTCTGAACAAACAATAAAACACCTTGTTTGATCAGTTCCTGTAGCCAGTTATGACGTTTTGTGTATAGTTTGGGTGGTATGATGTGCGTGAAGACAGCGGCCCCAGTATATTTTCTATAGAAAAGTTGTCGCATGTTTTGGCGGTATGTATGTTAGTTTGCCCATGATAAACGTATCCTTATTGATTCGCCGTGCTCCGAAGAGGATAGTTGACGCATTGAAATCGTTAGGATCTCACAGGAGCACCAAATGTGACACTTTATCTTAATACCTCAAATGGACGTTACGCATTTTAGAAATTATTTTTTTCTAGTCAAAGTATTGGGGTCCTTACGTCCAAAATGCCTGAACAAACAATAAAACACCTTGTTTGATCAGTTCCCGTAGCCAGTTAGGATGATTAGTGTATAGTTTGGTTAATATGATGTGCGTGAAGACAACCGCCTCCGTATATTTTCTAAAGAAAAGTTATTGCATGTATTGGAGGTATGTATGTTAGTTTGCGCATAATAAACGTATCCTTATTGAGTCGCCGTGCTCCGAAGAGGATAGTTGACGCATTGAATTCGTTACGGATCTCAAGAGAGCACCATATGTGATACTTTATCTGAATACCTAAAATAAACGTTACGCATTTTAGAAACTATTTTTTTCTAGCCAAAGTATTCGGGTCCTTACGTCCAAAATGTCTGAACAAACAATAAAACACCTTGTTTGATCAGTTCCTGTAGCCAGTTATGACGATTTGTGTATAGTTTGGGTGGTATGATGTGCGTGAAGACAGCCGCCCCAGTATGTTTTCTATAGAAAAGTTATCGCATGTATTGGAGGTATGTATGTTAGTTTGCCCATGATAAACGTATCCTTGTTGAGTCGCCGTGCTCCGAAGAGGATAGTTGACGCACTGGATTCGTTAGGATCTCAAGAGAGCACCATATGTGACACTTTATCTGACTACCTCAAATGGACGTTACGCATTTTAGAAATTATTTTTTTCTAGTCAAAGTATTCGGGTCCTTACGTCTAAAATGCCTGAACAAACAATAATACACCTTGTTTGATCAGTTCCTGTAGCCAGTTAGGACTATTTGTTTATAGTTTGGTTGGTATGATGTGCGTGAAGACAACCGCCCCCGTATATTTTCTAAAGAAAAGTTATTGCATGTATTGGAGGTATGTATGTTAGTTTGCGCATAATAAACGTATCCTTATTGAGTCGCCGTTCTCCGAAGAGGATAGTTGACGCATTGAATTCGGTAGGATCTCAAGAGAACACCGTGACACTTTACCTGAATTCGTCTGACCGGCCATTTTAAGAATTATTAAAAAAAAACATTTCCAGTCGGGTCCTTACGAAATTTCTTTGTGTATTCGCGTGAACTAACGAATATCTACCGATTGCCATCGATAGAAACTGTAAAATCCGTTTCGGGGCGGTAACGTGAAGTTAGCCGCCCCACTTTGAAAAATAAAAAAAAATATACCGAATCGGGTCCTTACGAAATTTCTTTGAGAATTAGCATAAACTAACGAATATCTACCGATTGCCATCGATAGTAACTTTAAAATCCGTTTCGGGGCGGTAGCGTGAAGTTAGCCGCCCCACTTTAAAAAATAAAAAAAAATATACCGAATCGGGTCCTTACGAAATTTCTTTGAGAATTCGCGTGAACTAACGAATATCTACCGATGGCCATCGACAGAAACCGAAAAATCAGTTTTGGGGCGGTAGCGTGAAGTTGACCGCCCCATTTTGTTTTTTTAAAAAATCGATGTTGGAGTCGGGTCCTTACGATTTAAAATACTGAACAAACGTGAACTAACGATGAACTAACGATATAGATACGTAATTTACGGATATTGGATTTGGGGCGGTCAACTTCACGGACATAAGAATTATTATTCAGTTTTGCTATGGTCCATACAGAATGTATGGGAAACTGCGTCACAAAATGAATTGGCTTAGGCACTATTTTTTACTAAAGCGACTGCCATATATCTAACCTTTCAACGCAGAGGGGAAACTCCGCCTTATCGGGATTAGGTCTGGTTCGTTCCTCACGATATTTTCCTTCACGGACAAATGACTGGTAAATGTTAAATAATAAAACCGTAAGTAGGTACAGTCGACCAAGAAAGTGGTCTACCAGTTTTGACAAGTTTCTGCGAGATCTAACGATCGCTAAGGTTGACATTTCTAACGGAGTTTAAAACATGCACGACCTTGTTGTCTCATAACGTTCAAACGAACCTCAACCGTAGGCCACATTTTTGGTCGACTGTACATAGGTACGTTCCGTTAAACTAAGTGATAGATGCGAGCTGGGATTTTAACCGGAGACCGGATTGAAAGACGGACGTCTTTCGGCCAGAGGGCCTACCGCGAAGTTCGAAAATCGACAAAACGATGGTCCCGTCTCTATCGCTCTTGCATATACGAAAGAGAGTGATGCAAATAGACGATTCGATGAACGAAGTGCTTCGCGGTTATAGGCCAGGCTATCAGCATACACTTTACTACCGTACCTACGTCCTATAGGTAAACTAAGTACCGTATTCTAAACTCCAGTATCTAATATTATTTTACAGCTTATCAACATCGGCAGTCAAACCCGCACTAATTAGCTGTATAACGGTGCTGCCCAGTGTTTATCGACACCATCGATGGGCCTTCGACCTCTCTAATATTCGCTTAGATGCCTATTGCACCACACGGCAGCGGTATAAGACAAGGTTTGAAACCTTTAGGGTTGCTCTACATGATGGGCCATCATATGAACGCAACTATACGATTGAACGACATCGCAATATCATTAGCATTGTGACGTCACAATACCCGTATAAACTTCATATAACAAATCGTTTTGACGTTTCTTAAAGAGTATAGATGAATTATCGAGAGCGTGGAATTGCATATGTAGTAGTATTGTTTCTGTACAGGCATTCTATATTTGAATCCGCACACAAAGAGGCACAACACGGTACAACCACTACATATGCAATTCCACGCTCTCGATAATTCAACTATACTTGATTTGACTTCATAGGATAGGACAGTAGTTTTGAATGATACTGTAAAGGAGGTTCGTATTGTTATACATACGCGCATATTGCAGTGTTGGTTGGCTAGTCGCATCGCAGTCGCATTAAGGTAGACTATTAGTCAGTCTGTGTAATGTGTAGTTGTGTACCCATACTACTTATATACCCGTACGACCTCAGAAGATTAGATCCAACGGAGTTTTTATTCCCTTTACCCGACTGAAGCACAGTTTAAGTTTAAACTTTAATCACTTTAAACTTTTCAAAGAAATCTCCAAGCGCCTTGTCGATGCCTCAGGTAACCAGAAGGCTGGCAGCTATTTCGGCCAAAAGATAAGCCTGGCCATCCAAAGAGTTAACGCTGCCAGCCTTCTGGGTACCATAACCCACGAAGGCGACTTGGGGAGCATCTTTTATTTATAAGTTTATTTTAGTTTTATATATAGGTTTATTGTTTCTGTAGTTTTATTGTGTACATATTTAAATAAAGAAATCATTATATATATAAAAAAATCACATGAATCATGCTTTTCAATCTTTCTGCAAGATTCTATTGAAGCTCTTGAGCTGCTGACAAGCAAACTCGTAAATGAGCGTAGTTAAACGGTGCCAACCGTTTTTTTTGTCGTCTCAATACGTTCAGTGGCTATCATAGACTGCACGAATATGCTATATTCAAAGCATAATCAACGAGATGATTTTACAACAGCAGCGCCATCGCTAAATGTAATAATAATTTTAAACAAAAAAAGAACCGACTTCACTTAGGATCCGCTATTCCAAGAGGAAGTGGCAGAGTTGCTGTAAAAAATAGTGAAATCACTATAGGTGTGCCTATAATAGTTGAAGAGGTCCCTCGATTTCTCCAGGATCCCATCATCAGACCCCGACTTGGTTACAATGGGACCATCTAGGGGTTATACCCGTTCGATTAAAAAAAAATTTGAAAATCGGTTCCCGATTCACGGAGATATCGAGTAACATACATACAAAAAAAACCGTCGAATTGAGAACCTCCTCTTTTTTGAAGTCGGTTAAAAATAAATTTACGCTTTAAATATTGCTTTTACAGGCAATGTCCATCACTTGTAATCTCCTTGCCACGGCCTAAGAAGGAGCATCTTCCCGTTGAACCTGCGCGCGCGCGTCTAAAAAGGGCGTGCGCCATACACGCGCGTCCGCGTAACGGGCGCCCTTCTATTAATTACCGTTCAGGCCGGTTCCGTACATTTTTCTAACTGGATCTTCCTTGCTCTTCCTTGTGGGGTGTTGGTCGTTGACAAAACAGATAATTAAAAAAAAACATAGCGCTTTCATTTTAGCAACACGACCCTTTGGTATTGAATTAGCAGCCAAGAGCCAAACGTAATTGACGCGGGCCATATTTTGTGAATAAAAAGCAAGTTATTTACCAAAGATGGGTCACGATACATTAAGAGGCCTTAGTCCTGCAACTCCTGCAACGCGCCTATTTTGCGAAAAGCTCAATTTTCTAGCGCTAACGCCATCTATCGAGTCGAGAAATTGAGGATGTTCATGGGACTAAGGCCTCTTAAAATATTTCAGAAAATATGTTAGGTTCAACGTGAAATTGAGGATTATAAATGGTACTAAACATCATATTTATATTTGAAATTAACGTCCGATCAACCAACCAATCAGCATCTGAGTATTCTAGAATTATCTTCAGTATCACCTTCGTACCCTTTATCGTAGATTTAACCATCATAATCATTGAAAAAGGCCGTAATTACTGACAATATGGGTTAATGGGTAACTAAACCTTTTCCGTATTTTGAACAAGCATTTACCATCAGTTTTCCATCAAGTCAGCACGATCATGAAGCGCATTGCACGACAACTCGATAAAACACCGTATCTCGAAGCCATTAAGGCAAAAATGTCGTATCTCTTGTCGATATACGGCTTCTCGACTTATGAAGCCAGGATTGGTAGATAGTGTAGAAACGTCACTTTTGGCAAGTTCAAGTTTAAATACTTTTATTCGCATCCAACAGTGCTAAGACAAAATGTCGTATCGCACGTTGAAATACGGCCTTTCGAGATATAAAGCCAGTATAGGTGGATACGTCCTTTTTGGTTTAGTAAAGTTGATAGCATCGACGGAGGTTAATTTCGTTACAATAGCCGAACGACAATTACGGCCAGTTAGTGCTTGAATTGACTGTACTTTAACTGGTACAGTCGTTAACAGTTTCTTTAACTCGTAGGAATTCCTGACCTGTCAATGTATTACAGAGTTAGAAACATCATTTATCCAAGTAACTCATGAACCTTTGATTATAATCTAGAATATATTTTAACAGGAAGATATTTTTTATACACTGCATAAATATTCTATTCGATTATTCACGATTTTACTGTAATGAGAAATAATTTTTAAAGTTAAGAGTGTATTACGAAGCTTGCTTTTTTGACATTTGAAAAATTGTTTTTCATTACAAAAAAATCACAAATATCTAATGTATACAGTTCTTCACGTCAAAAACTAAGCAAATTTTCGTTGCAAAGATCCCATGCAGTATTCACAGAATAAATTCACAAAAAATAGCGTATCAAGGATTGAAGCGCGGAATACACTTCTGTCGGTCACAGTACTTTTACTAAACCGTTACCAATGTAACGTTATGGTAAAACAATTAACCAATTAGTCGATAATTAGATGTACAGATGAATGAACATAATGGTCTTTTAATTGTTGTTTGGACTTTGATTTGGTCCAGTAGTAATGTAATGAGGTATTATTACACGTAATTCCATTCTCTTGTGTACGGTACTTATTAGAAGTGATTTTGTATGCGACTTCGACTTCACTTGTAATATAAGTCTTAGAAATATAGCCTAGGCATGGCTCGGAAACCGGTATTTTTTCCATACTAAAATACCGGTATTTATTCGTTCTTTTGTCTACTATTTCATATTTAATCTAAAAAACTTATAATTATGAAGTCAGTACCTAAATACAACACAAATATTTTGGGTTATTTCGGGGTTTTTTTCAAAAACCGGTTTCAAGTCCGGAGCCTAGGTTTCAAGTTTTATGCCTCCAAAGGCTAGACCGCGACCCCACCACAAACCATACCTCTAATTTCCATTTACTGTTGAACATTAAACCCCTTGTAAAGACGAAAATACTTTAGTAGGTACTTTAAACTTTATAGTGGCTATTGTGTTATTTGTCATGATATGAAGCTTTATACGGTGTGCTAGTTGGTACTTCGACTAAAAAGTGAGTCCGAAAAAGAGGTCAAAGTAAGGAACTGCATCTCGTTTTAACCAAGGAAGTAATGACGTCGTCAGATAATATTGCCAACATGACAAGAAGACAAAATTTTGATGTATCAATTTTGTAACGAGTGCGGGCGAGTGTGTCATTTTTTCTACTCTCCTATGTAATGAGATAACGACAGTTTCGCTCGGTAAGTTGGTAATTAACTTCGATTTAGTTAAAAGTACAAGTACTAGCTCTACCATTCATTCATGCACTTGTACAGTCCCCATCAAATATATCTGACTGGCCAACTCAAAAATATCTGAACACTTTTATCGCCTTGACATTAGAGGCGCTGTTCAGATATTTCTGACCACCTTGGCCGCTCCGATATATCTGATGGCGAGTGTACGATGCGCAGACAAAATGGCGGTCCTGTCTGCTATCGATTAGCCTAAACTTAGCATAGCCTAGTTCGTTTTATTCTGTCTGGAGCGGAGAACATCAACAGTAGAAAAAGGACCTATCTCTGTATGAAACTGTAAACTAATCTGGCGTTAGACAAGATGAAAGCAAAGATAATATGGTTGCATTCTTGTCTAACCGTTTAGAAATACCAATAGTTTAGTCGATACCAAAAAACACGCTTTTTAATTAAGTTTTTTGGCACGGTAGATGTTTCTGGGGCCTTTGGCTTGCAATATATGAAGCTTCATTACCTGCTTGAAAAATATTGTAAGAATAGCAGTCTCTACTTTGCGCGTTCAAGCGACTACAGCTTATAGATTCAGATCTGAATGAAGTCAACACGTGGTACCGGAGGTCTCACTCACGCAAGGTCAGTGCAAAGGCCATTTACACAGCTGTTATCGATTGATCAATTATGTACCGTACATTTTTCAATGCGTTACTTATGTACAAGAAATATAGTCAATTAAATTTTATCAAAACAATCATCGTCATCTCCTCCTGGCCATTTACGGCTACAGGAACTGGGTTATACCGCTGAGAGCGACGCTGGTGCGCTCTTAGGCGATTATCACACTGACGACGGATCCGCATGCGGCGCCGGTGCGCGAGAGGGATAGCGCTCTGCATGTGTATAGCGCTGTCTCGCTCGCACACCGGCGCCGCATGCGGATCCGCACCAGTGTGATAACCGCCTTAAGTGACTGATATAGCATTTTTTTGCAGCCACACTCGCTGCAATGCAAGTATTAAATTATTCACTCTGGGAGAGTAGGATATCTTGCATCAAATCTACGTAGCAATGCAGCAAGGGGAAGTTTCCTAAGTTGCGAAATTTTCCATACGGAATGTTCGCAGAACTGAAATTTTGCGAACAATAAAAAATATTCAGTTAGTCGCTGGACACCGCTGAAATAGTTATTTGTTATACAAGGGGTGAAAGTTGTATTTTACGTGCGAGTGTTATTTGAAACACGAGCTAGCGAAAGGATTCTATTATTGACCACGAGCGAAGCGAGTGGTTCAAAAATAGAATCCTGAGCGTAGCGAGTGTTTCAATACACGAGACGTAAAATAACTTTCACCCGTGTATAACACAAAACTTTTCACCTCACTACAGCGAGGAAAATAAGAAAAAGGGTGCATTTTGCTCGGTTTCCCGTAATTCCTCAGGTGTTTAATACTTCTTCATCACTCGAATCACTAATTTTTAACAAAACAACCTAGAAAAACATGCGAATATTTAACGTTGATATGATGGATGAATTGAAATGAAAAGTTTTGACGTAAAAGGTTTTATTAAATGTCAGATGCGTTTTGTTCGTACGTAGACTTATTCGGCTGTCAGAACAATTTATTCGTTTTTACAAAAAGAAAGAAGATTAATGTTGAATACTGATATTTATGAATTAAAATAAAGTTGTAAGACTGTATTAAGTGTTTTTACTCGATGCAATTCATTAATTGCGATGTTAAAAATTCTGCACTTTTAACGTTTTACGTTTTGTTAGCTGTCAAATGTCACTTAAGCCACTTGTCACTTATGTCAAAACTCTTTCACCACATGTGGATAAAAAGCGATTTTCACAATAGATATTAAACAAACAAAAAGGGCTTTCCGAGCTAGTGAGGTGAAAAGTATTTTAACTGACTGTCTCGTCAGTTTATAAAAATAATACTGATAATTTTTTTTTGATAATTCCCATAGGGAATGTTCTTATTGTAAAAATTTAAATTCTCGTGTAAGTTTCCGGAAATTTCCGAGAATGTTACTGAATTTTGAGAATGTTTCCCAACTTGTACATTGCTAAATCTACGTCATCTAATTGGTAACCTTCTTAAAAAAAATAGTTACCGGCCTAGGTACAGACCCGTAATACATTCTGGATTGGAAAGATACAGTATTATGTAGGTAGGAAGGTAAAATAACAGCCAGAATATTATCGTGCACTTTAGTGTTAGTCTGACATCACGGACTATAAAACCAAACACCACAGCACAGGCCATAAAATGCGCTTTTCAGTGCGTCACTTTATGCAAGAATTTTATTGTTGACCCCAGGTCACGGCGACCTAACGCGGGTCGACGAACTTGTGTGTATTTATATGACACCTATTTGTGTTAACATGTACTGGGACTTATATTTAGAATTGTAAGTTTTAGTATCTCTAACTCGTAGGTTATAAAATGTTTTATTTAGGATTAGAAATTAGGTAAACAGAAACAATAGTCGCTAACCTGTCATTAGAATGAATGTTAAATGCGCTGCACCACCAAACGATACTTTACATGATTAAAAATTTACTTTAGCCCACAACAGCAATAAAACTATAATTTTGTTTCAATTTTATTTACAAACTTTGACTTGACTAAACGGGAAAAGGGACTGAATTTATTTTCGAATATATATTATTAGACTATTGTTTTTGGCACAAGCCGAAACAGGATTGCTGAAAGTTGCCTCGATAGAAAGAAAATCCGAAGTTGGGTCCTTTTTCCTCTTATTTTTCTTAGCTTACGTAAACTATAAGAGATTAAGCAATATAACTAAGTAAAAAATATGGTATTCTGGTTTATCTAAAAAGTCACAGAAACAAAATTACACAAAACTTTATAGATTCGCTTATTTATCGTATTTTAGTCAAAAAGTCTGATCCCTTTCGTGCACGGGAGCCATAAACGTGTCTCTAACGGATGGGCGTGGCTTGTCCGAATCGAGGAACGGCCTTAATACGAAAAAGTGATGTAAGGAAGGTTTAAAATCGAACCTTTTTCATAATCGACATATCCAAGAATTTTTGACGCACCAAAGTCACTTCAGAGTAGACATTAAAATAATCCTGCGTCTTAGACGGAGTTAGGCTGAGATGCAGTAGCGGCGCGTCCATAGAACGTGATTCCCGTCTGATTGCCTAAATTTCAGGCACATGAGCAGTTTTCTTACAGCTTGTGAAGATAAGCCAAATTAAGCTCCGGCTTGCCTAAGAAAAGTTTTGACCCATCGTCACTGCTGAGTTGATAGTTTTATTAGCTGGCCTATAACCGCGAAGCACTTCGTTCATCGAATCGTCTATTTGCATCACTCTCTTTCGTATATGCAAGAGCGATAGAGACGGGACCATCGTTTTGTCGATTTTCGAACTTCGCGGTAGGCCCTCTGATGTCTTATAGGTCTAACTTTCAGGGCGGAATCCGGGGCTCATTATAATAATTATAAGCCACTAACCTTGTAAATTGCTTATTTGTCATAGAACATTGGTGTATCAATTAGTACAGAGAATACTGCACAAACATACAAGGTGGGTATACATGAGCCCCGAGGGATAACCGACATAGAAGCAGACCAAAAAAGATAGAGATAACCAGATTGACCAGGCATTACTTAGGGGAACACGCACGCAGTGACAAAGTGGCGGGATAGAGGGGACGCCCAGATAGGCTATAAAAACGTTCTTATTTTTGGATTGAAATAAGTACGCACATGGAAATCAAAAAGCCGTTTTAAGTTCATAATCGAACTGCACACTAATACCCGATATTTCCACGTCTGCCGTCGACATTTGGACTGCAGTTTGCAGACGGCACGTGCGAGATATTTCGGTAAGCAGGTCGGCGGGGTCGTCGGCCGAGACTATAATAAGCGCCGGCGCAGGTGCGAGCCAGGGCTGCCAATCGTGCCAGGGACTTCAGAACTTCAGGGTTTGGCGTACATGTTGGTACCTACTTACTTATAGTCAAATATACCCTTTTTCAACCCTATTTACTCTGAGTTTGCAACGGATTTGTCGGTATATAAAACCAGGGTAGCGTAATTTGATATAAAAAAGTAAAAAAAATAACCTTAATTTTGCACTGTTTTTTTTATGGGGAACAAGTTACGAGTAGGGCTGTCAATTGTAATACTTGCTAGAGATTGTTTCGGGACAGAGGGCCTACCGCGAAGTTCGAAAATCGACAAAACGATGGCCCCGTCTCTATCGCTCTTGCATATACGAAAGAAAGTGATGCAAATAGACGATTCGATGAACGAAGTGCTTCGCGGTTATAGGCCAGATTTAGGCGTGCATCCGTGCAATTAATATGGACACAACAACTACCCCTAAATAGGAGCACAGAATCAGATATCACTCATCATAATTATATGTTATGGCTCCTCTACTTGATGGGCCATCATAGGGACACAGCTATGCGTTAGAGGGAGCTAACGATATTGCGATCTCGTTCCGTCATCTAGCTGCGTCCCTATGATGGCCCATCATGTAGAGCAGCCATTATGACCTTATGCCGTAACCAGATTAGAATTTATTAAGTTTTTGTGTAGGTACTCGTAAGTATTCTATTGCTTTGCTTTTCAACAGCATATTTTTACATTGCATAATAAGTTGTATATAAAACAGTGTGTGGTGTGCAAAAAACATGTGCGTTCACAAATACGCTGAATTGCACTTAAGAAGATAATTTGTAATTGTAACCTACTTTCGCAAATGCTTACACATCATTCGTCAATTTACACGAATATTGCCTTTCATTTTCACATAAAAATAAGAAAAGTTACAGCTTTAGGCATGCCATATTAAATACATATCAGCTTTGAAGTATCAACAACAACCACGCCAAAATTAGAGTTACAACATGGTGGTGTAACTCTGTCAAAATGAGTTTGACATCATAGTAGGTAGGTAGTAATAAGTGAAAAAGAACTTGTCATGGGTTAAGAAGAGACAACATGATACGTGACGTCGCAGAGAGAGCTCTGTATAATAATATTATTTATTCTTACTACATACGTGGTTACATTTGGAACCAGCCGTATGATTTTCGTAATCCATCAAAAAAAAATCAATGTGGCAACCCTTCGCAGGGCGCATGCGCGGACGGACAGATTGATGCGAACGTAGAAATAGACTGTGTTAAGGCGGGCTCACACTCAAACTCTTTGATATCAGACATGGCCGATAATTGATCCTGATTCGACTCAGGAAGCAATGAGTCGGTTTGGTGAAAATTGTATTTATAGTCTGGCAAACCAAAAGCGCAGTAACAGTCAGAGTAACATGCTATACCCATCCCTTTTTTAGTAGTGAGAGTACTAGCATTAGAAAAAGACAGTATGATTCTCCCTGTCTATGCTTGAAGTGGAACAAACTCTGGCCAAACTATATGTCCGCGTTTCCGCGTTAAATTCGAGTGATTGACAGCGCCGTCTGACGCAAACTGGCAGTAACATTTCTCGGTATAGTTTCTGAGTTTCTGAGACTATATTAAGACCGCTGGCTGCATGCGATTCTGTATTGGACGGTAGCGAAGTCGCATAAGAACGCGTAAGAATATTCATATATTTGCACGTCTAATAATTTGTTTTCTTCCATTAATGACACTATAACACGACAACTATCCTGCCGGACTTGTTAGTGACATATGTCATTATGATTATGACAACCCATATTTTGAAAGAGCCGCGCGGCGCTTTACGTTGCAGTCGCACTGTCCATAGAATGTTCAAGAAATAAAGGCGTAATCGCCAGTTGTTCTTTAGCGCCTAAGTAATTTATTTTTGTCGCTCTTTTCTACTTTTTAACCGACTTCAAAAAAGGAGGAGGTTCTCAATTCGACAGATTTTTTTGTATGTATCTTACTCGATATCTCCGTGAATCGTGAACCGATTTTCAAAAAATATTTTTTAATCGAACAGGTAGACGTCCCATTTTCACCAAGTCGGGGTCTGATGATGGGATCCTGGAGAAATCGAGGGAACTCTTCAACTATTATAGGCACACCTATAGTGATTTCACTATTTTTTACAGCAACTCGGCCACTTCCTCTTGGAATAGCGGATCCTAAACGCGGAAGTCGGTTCTTTTTTGTTTAAAATTATACTTATACTTACGCCGGTTCCAGCAAAACTTATAGATATCGGAATAACAAAGTAAAGTATTACCATATCACTCTATCATGTCTCTCGGCTCAGCATAACTGCGATCCGGATTTAGTCAACATCTCCATTTCAACGGTGAACCTCATATGATTAGCTTCGTCAGTTCACTATTTACATAAAATCTAAGAATGTCATTCCTAGTAAAAGCAAGTAAAACTGTCCCCAACCGGTACCGGGCAATCGGTTGCGAAAATTATCGTACCTATTTCTGGTATCCGCGTATACTCATGTCATATTCATTAGTTAGATTGTGGTAGAAATGCCCATTATGTAAAACGGTACCGATAACCTGTTGATAAGATTGGTCGGTTAACGTGATCGTTATCAAACTTTTTAAAAATGTGACTTATACTATATAGCATTAAGAATGGATTGGAAGTACTGAAATTGTCTCATTTCTTTACATTTAATAATCACGTCCAGATACTGTGATATTTATTTAATAAAACGATAGGTCCCGAATTTTTGAACCAGAATCTCAAATTTGGATAGGTATCGTTATCCAAGAAAATGAGAATTTAAGATCTGGTAACCCTGACCTGACTGTAGCCATCCTAATTCCATTATGTAAATCTATAAATTATATGCTATGAATATGAAGTGCAAACACGCCATTATATTAAATTATCGATCATCTATAAATATAACGTAACCTCTTTTCGTCAGACACCTGCCCTATAACGGGGATGACATTATGACATAATTTATTACAGACTTTTTAATTACTAACCATAGAGTCTGTCCGGAAAGAAAAGAGTCGTATAGTTTCTAAACATTTTTCTGGACGTCTAGAAAATTTACTTACTTTGCCATTTGAATTCTTGAAAATAAATAAGTCCTTCACCAGTCATCAGTGTCATCACACATTTTTTGCGTAGAAATGTGCTTCCTACGTGTAGTTTTCGTAGTACGGTTAGAACCAATGTTACCAACGCAAAAATATTGATTAAACACTATGAACAACTTCACCATTCGTTGTTAATTTAATAATAAAAAGCTGTCCCTGTATAAAGTTTGGCAACATTGAAAACACTCAAGCTAAAAATGCTTTTGCGATCGATTGAAGCATTTTATTTTCATTATATTAAACAGATTAAAAGCATTAAAGTTTTCACCTTTAACGAACTCTAATGAAGCTTTTAATGACCTGTTAATCGTAAATCATTAATTAATTTAAGTTCTTTCGATAAACTATTCACATTAATAAATCGCAAAAAGTCAATTTAAAGCTTAATTAACCCACATTAAATATTGACGCGTAGGTAATATCAGTAATATGCCTTTATTTAACTAACAGTTAAGCTTCGTTTAGTTTTAGCTAATTAGGCTTAACCAGCTTTTAAATGGCGTGTAAACAAATATTTGAGAATATTTTTAGTAATTAGACAGTTATATGACTCTTAAGAAGGCATAGAGGCATAGTGGACTAACCTGGTTTATACGAGCAAATAAGAGTTGTAAATTGTGTACCTGTGTCAGAAAATCTCGCTCTTCCAAGAGGTTAATAGTACATTTAAAACGTTATTGTAAATCTAGACTGAGTATGTATGAGTATTGTTACACTGGGTATCTTAGGATCTAAACTTAACTAAAATATAAGCTAGTGTGTGTGTGTGTGTGTGTCTGGCGACGCGTGTGCTCACAGTTTTGTTCTTAAAGTTATAATATGAAATTATACATTAAGATTTTGTCTAGTGCTTTTATTTTTATTTTTATCTTAGATGAAATGAAGTATCTATTTTATTTATTTATTTATGAATCATCTTTTCTGTCTGACCGTAGAGTAGAGTCCGTCTAGTAGAAGAGTTGTATTTAAATCTAATAATAATTCACCTCTAGGAATTTAATAAATTTAAATCGAATAGAAACTTAGACGTCAATAGTTACTTGTCTTGAAAAGTAATAATAAATGTTGAACAGGCTGGCATCCGCTTCTCTTTGTAGAGTCGCCATCAGATATATCGGATCGGCCAAGGTACTCAAAAATATCTGAACATTGTAGACAACTGAGGCGTTTTTACAGATATTTGATAGAGTATGTACTAGAACAAGTACCCGCTGATATTCTTATTTTTAATAATTTCCAACCATTAAATCCTACAAAAGTATGACTTAAACTTCACAACTATTGTCCAAAGGTGCTTGCTCAGATATTTTTGAGTACCCTGGCGGCTCCGATATATTTGATGACGACTGTACAACCAATGAAGAAGCAGTTGTAAAGTTTGACATCATTACATTAATTCAGAGTTAACTGTACGTAATAAAACGAAGAGTCTATCGCGTGTACGGCCATTTGCAATTCTAATAGCAATATCGGGATTATTAATAACCTAAAGTAAATAAATACAAAAAGATGTTTGAAGGCATTGAAAATTTCGTCAACTTAGTAACTGAACCCATAGCTTAATTGGTAAAGCGATCGAGCCCCGGCAAGGCGTATCGATTAGGGTTCGAGTCAAATCGAGTCCCACTGGCTTGATTATTTTTTCAATGTTTTATTTGTATTAATAACAAACTATTGTTTGAGTGGAATGCACCACTTTTTAAAACACGTAAAAATAATAATGTTACTAATAATCATTGAAATATAAATATTAGCTGGCCTTCAAGTTTTAAGGTTAGGGAGTTGGTCATTTTCCCGCCAATGGCAATGTACGGTTAGAAAAAATACGACACTTTAAAGATGTGTTTATAATGTAGGTTTTCCGGGCATTTCGACAGTAGTATTTTCAATTGAGTAAATAAATCTAACAGTAATGAATTAAAAAGACTACTTCAAATACATTTCATGAAATACGAAACGGTGTTGCTAGAAATTAATTATTTTAATTTACCTATAATATTATTTACTAGGCATACATAGTGTCATTTATATGTGACTGAAAACTAAACGCATCGTCCGTTTTGAATAAAAATATTGAAGTCGACCTTCGGTCCTTTGGCGATGTATCGATAGCAAGTTCAAATCAAGTGTAAATGGTCGATTTTATTCTTTATCGTGACGTGCCACGGCACGGTAAAACTCTATGTATTCATTCATAAATCGACCATAGACAATAGTATTTACGCTATTTATGAATGAAACCATAGAGTTTTATCGTGCCGTGACGTCCATGGAAGAGTATAAAAGCGACCACTTGATTTCGTTTTTGTAATATAGGTAGCGGTAACTAATTTTATTTTATTTTCGTACATAATTACATTAAATATGGCAATAAAATTAAAGTAGCGATTTAAAAAACATAGAATTCGCATTTCACAACTATCAGTTTACATAGAAACGGACCACCCTACATACACCCACAGAACCGGTCTTACTAAACAGGACTTTTAGTGACCGTTTCAACTTTGAATTCATAAAAATGGTTTTAACAACATAATCAACTACTACTATCTAATTTATAGCTGGGTCTAGATCTATTTGGGCATTATTAAAAAAAATGGCATCAAAGATTACCGTACTTGTAGCAGATTTAAAAAATACCCAGTTTGATTTCGACAACTGAATGCTTAAAAAAGTTAATTTAATTTTTTAAGTTACTTGCGTTAAAGGTTACTGTATCTGTGACACTTAAAAACTTCGCAATTTGATTCCTACTGCGTAAAAAAGTTAGCGGCGTCGCATTGTACACAACAAACAGTTTCGTTTTTTAATTTCAACGGACCACGCCGCGGGACCATTCAGCCAACGCACGATCTCAAGATTACATTCTCAATTAAACAACTGCTACTCTAGCGGGTTTAAATAATGAAAACGTTAAACAGCGATTCCGAATAGAATAATTAATTTAACGGCATAATTTAAAAATCGAATGTCTAATTTGTTACAAATTCGGACAATATGGACGCAATAATCGTATCGATTCTTATCGAGTTTATTGTTTATAAATTCAAATAGAGTTTTCTCTGTGGCTACTGAGTGTTTGCGTTGAGGAATGTCTGTGTAAGCTTTGGAATAGATAGCGATCGGAATCGGAATTAACCAACTGCTTAATACTAATGGCGGCGGGCAGTTGCTTTGTACAGATATTCTTGCTAAATAGATTTGTTTTAGCACAAGATTGCGTTTGTTACTTTTACTATGCGCTTTCATATACATTCGCCATCAGATAATATATCGGAGCGGCCAAGGTGGTCACAAATATCTGTACTACGCCTCTATTCTCAAGGAGATAAATACCTTGGCTGCAATTTTTTATTGTTTATCAAGAATTCAATACACACATTGCATACAATAATATATTATAGTTCATATTTGTGCTTCTCACAAAAAGGTCAAATCAAATCCAATAAATCATTTAAGTATAGTAAGATTTTTTTTTTCAAATATCTGAGTTGTGAGACATGAATACAGCCGAAGTATCCGAACTTCCGAACGCACATTTTCATAGAAATTACCCAGCAACTTTTTTGACATTGTAAAGTTTTAAGTTGGCAGTACCGCTGTATTTTCTCGAGAGAAACTTTTTAAAGTTCCACAGTTATGCCATAGACAACACAGCGCGATCGAAAGTGAACGCCGCACCTGTGACGCGGCGTGACCGCGTCCTACTCTTTTCGTCAGGTCGCCGAGACGCTATAAAATTACCGTTAAACATTTCGAACTTGAAACAAAACATAAGAAACAGCTATTCGCGTAACGCTGTTCGGTGTTCGCAGGGAATATTAGGGTTAATGTTGAACTTAATATTAATAGGTAGACATAAACGTATTAATTAACACGAAAGCAAAATCTGTAGGTACCTATATATAAAATACAAATTTAAGTTATATTATGGGCATCTATCTACCTATATAAAAATTGTCTTTCAGTAGGTATCGACACTTATTGGGCGAGAGTTTATGAGCTTCGTATTATGTCTTAGGTAGAAATAAATGAAGATTAATAGTCTAGCTAGACCATAGAACAGTCTCGCCTTGCACGTGGTTGGCGTTAAATTATTTTAATGCCCTTACAAACAATAGTCCGTTTAAGTTAAGTGCTTGTTGAATTCCAATATAGCCCATTAGTTAATTCGAATTTCGAATTCAAAATCTCATGAGAGTTGCCAACTCCTAAAACGGCAACGAGTAGGTAGGGTCATTGTGCCGGTAGCGCGGACAGTGCCGGTAGCCGGACAAATGGCCGACAACTTCTCTTAAAATGCAAAAAATAAGATTCCTGCTGTTCTTAGTAATAAAATGAATTTGTTTGGTGATACTCAGATAGTTATGCAATAATAATATAGTCACTTCAAAACAATTGATGCATCCTTTAGCCAGAAAAAAAAATGTTTATATACGCTCCTCCTCAGTAGTGACCAAAATGGTCGATATCTTACGAATAAATTAAGAACAAGGCGCGCGGATAAACGTAAGTTTCTTCTTTTGTATTCGTGTTACATTTGTGTTAGGCATTTAGTTCGGTTAATTATGAACCAATGTACGTTATTTACAGCGATTTTCTCATGATCTTTCTAAAGTTATAGAAATATTGACTGTCCGCGCAACCGGTATACAAATTTGATAGGTATCCCGGTTGGCGGACACGTGTCCGCTTACTGGCATCTTATACCGATTTTTGATTTTCACTTCGTGTGACAAATAATTAAAAATACTACTTAAATACTTATAATATGTTAATATTAGTTGCCGAACTACTTATTTTTTAGTTTGCGACCACTTAATTCGTTTAAAATCGATAGTAAAATTAATTTTAAAACCGATTATAAACTCTTGTCCGGTCAACCGCCACTACGTAAAATGTGATTTCAGTATGTGGACACGTGGGATTTTTAGGAAAGTAAATTAATAGTTATGTAGTTTGTACGCTCATTTGCCTTCTCTGTGTGATAAAACACTTATCTCTTGTTTAGACATCCGGTCCAGACACAAATGTGCACAGAAAGTAAAGTACCTATGCGTTGCTTTTGCGGCGTGTTTGGTGTTCTCTAATTGTTAAGGTAGTTCATCATTATCACCATCATTACATTTGCTAAACGAAGCCCACTGCTAGACATAGGTCTCTCATAAACTTCTAAGTATCTCAACAATGATAGGTCGTGCTGTGCGAGAGAAGAAGAAGAATAGGTAGACATTTAGAGAACCTATCCGAAGCAGTGTATTAAAATTTAATATTATTTAAAAATCCGTACATGGCGGGAAGAAGTTGACAAGTCAGGACGAAAACTTGAAAAAAATCATAAGGTTCAAATTACTTCAATTTTTATATCTTGAGTTAATATGTAAGTTTCCAGTTTTTTCACTTTTACCTTGGCTAATGGCAATGACTGGCAAGGGCCAGCGATGCTAAAAGATTATATTTCTTCGTAAATATGTATAGCAGTCATGTATAATTGACCGTTTCCTTAAAGAGCGTTACTAAGTCCGCATCTCTCATGTAATTTCTAAGATTGACCAATAGGGATGTGGTATACCATTCCATAGGTCTTTTAGATAGTTCCCAACGATGCAGTATGTAGGTTGTGAGCGGTCTATATTTGTCCCTATTAGTATCTACACAACATCCTTGTTCTTTTACTGGTCGGCAACGTGCTTATTGTTACTCAACTGGAGTTATAAGCGTCCATAGACTAAGATAGCGGCTTACCATTAGACAAGCCGCACGCTTATTTTTTATCGTCATAGTATAAAACAAGCTTCGACGTTGCTAACAGTTTTTTATGATTAAGTGATTAGTTTCAAAAATAATAGGTTTGTGTATATAATTTCATTACCCCCCTCCCCCCACTTTTGAACTCACCGTCCATAAAGTATGGAAAAAACAAAGAAGATCAAGTTTAATCAACGCTTTTAACGCAAATTACTTTGGATATAGTCAGTTAAACGACGTTTTTCTTCAAACAAACAATCCTACTTTTTAAAGGTCGTAAGGACCGCGAAGAGACTATATTTTGATAAAAACGGTGATCATATAGTACCATTGATATTAAAGCCTAATGTAAACAGATAAAACTTGGTTCAGTTGCAATTTTATTGGATGAAACTGCATGTCCGCCAACTAGCACTTAGTGTCCGCATACTGAAAAAACTGTCCGCAAACCGGCATTTCGGGTATTTTTTCACTTATCGCTAATTTTATCAAAACTTACATGCAAAGCAGTCAGTATTCATATTTGTTTTACAAATAGACTATATTTCTAACGTATTGGTATACAAATTAGCATATTTTATCGTAAATTACTATTTTTTTAAGGGGTTTGAAGTCAGCAACTTCCTTAACTGTCCGCCAACCGGCATAGCGACCCTACTTTAAATTTCGAATTCCATATCCCGCTTTACAGGAAGGAATGGAAACGTTTTTTGCGGGTTGCCAACTTGCCAGTACCATGTATAGAATTTAGTTTGCTCTTCGTGTTCCCATTGCGATGGACAGGACAATATGAAGAGAAAAACGGGCTTACCAACACAAGCAAAAAATCGTCCCACTGAAACATTCACCGTTGCAGACATGATTGAGTAATAATACATGAATTATTTACGATGTGGTAATTTCCTTGTGCGCCATTTTAGGTATTTCGCGGCTCATGCGAAGGCGAAGCAATACTTTATGTTGACCGGCTTGGTTTACGATGAATTTTCTTTATTATGCAATGGCGTCCGATTAAGGGACGGTATGTAGGTTTGAAACGTTCGACGAAGTTTTCCATTTCCAGTTAGTTACACAACTGACAAACACGGCATAGTGACCTAGTATGGCTTCCATTTTGTTTTACGACCGTCACGTGGAACGAAACGTTAACAGTTGACGAGGAAAAATCAATGCGTACAAATTGTCTACGGCTCGTCACTTTTGAAATGAGCCCTTTCAATGCGAAATTTGGACACCGCGTTTAAAAACAAACGTGACAAATAATAATAAAAAAACAGCGATGTATTTAGTCATCAATGGCAGCTTAAAAACACCTGAGCGTACATGGAAGTTTGTGCCAAAACACCTCTATAAGGCCATGGAACAATACAAACATAGCTTTGCGATTAGCGGCACTTAACAACCACGCTACACTACTAAAATCGTAAACAAAGTTTTTATTTACGTTTTCAGCCATTGGCATAAATAATTCGGTACTGTTGGTAGTAGTGGAGTTCACAGATAAAGAATTTCGTCGCGCGTAGGCGCGCGCGTTGGCGGGAACTAAACGTCACGATGACAGTTTTTTTTTTTAAGTACCCCATTGTTTGCCATCGGTTCTTTTGACGCCATAAATGGAGGTGATAAGTGTTTACACAACCGCAGTTGGGTGAAGACGTCAATTTTCTGTAAATGGTAAAAAATAGAGCTACCTTATTGACAGATCTTTGGTAATAATTTTCCCATAGATTTGTGCGATCTTCGCTGAGAGTATTATAAATATTTTTCCATAACTACTACTTATTCATAAACTGGTTTTACGGGATCTCCATATCTAAATAAGTATAGTGTGTGTGTGTGTGTGTGTGTGTGTGTGTGCGTGTGTGTGTGTGTGTGTACTCTTCAGAAGAGTAGATTTGCATGAAGACTATGAATAGAACCAAAAGAGTTGTAAACACGGACTCTGTGTAAAGGTCTAAATATATCCCTTACACCGCGTCATGTAAATCAGAAACAAGACTGAATAAAAACTTAAAAACCACCCACGAAATTAGAATACTCGAAAGCAAAGAGGAGCGCGGACGCGGACGCTAAAGATAACTAGATATAACTGCGGAACGGACTTACATTTCCAATTTTTTTTTTCAGTTCGTCCAAATGGACAGGCCAAAGCACGAAATCATACTGCCTTATCATATGTAGTTTTTTCCTTTTTAAATTACAACTCCAAATAATCGCAATTTACGTATCAAAATTGTACCACATCTATTAAATCTTTCAAAAGTGAATGAATATGATGAATGGCATATTTACATTCATTAAGTATGCGCTGCGATTTAAGACGTCCGGTGACATAATTCCGCCCCCACTAATACCTCCCTAACCCCAAATGGACGTAACCGCCATTAATTTTCTATACAAATACGTCCTTACGTTATAATCACTTACTTGACTTACTATTGCTCTAGCTCAAAACAGACGTAAGCGCCGTTTAATTACTAAAGACTTATGCCCTTATTACACTTTCAAGGCCTGTAAGATAATTAGTATCTAGGCCTTGCACACCTGTTACCGAATACCGATAAATGGAACACGTTTATCGGTTAATTAAAATTACTAATTAGTTACAATCTCCGCAAAGGGCCTAGTCTATCCAGGCAAAACTGCTGTGTTACCAATTGAGCAACTTAATTGCTTTTAGCAACTTTGGAGTTCTAAGAAACAATATTTAGATTTTCAATGATCAATAACCATTACGCGCTATATCGATGATCCTGAAATATTATGTCAAAAACTTAAAAATATAATTTAAAAAAAAATGATGATTTATATGAAAGTTATCCATTTATTTCAATTATAGTCTAGAATTTAGAATATACATCTTTCAGCTATTAAAGTCCTGCTGGATTTAAATACCAAGACTACAAGATGAGCCGAAACGCAAATTATGGCAAAAACCTATAGTTTCGAATAACGAGATACGGCATCGCTAAATTTATTTCCAGATAAGACAATGTGTTTGGTACAGCACGATAGCTTGCATGAATTCAGCATGCAACAGTGTAAAGGGGTACCATAGAAAAGTAAATGATAAAGACTGTTAATCACCAAGCAAAAGTCACTTGTTAAACAAATCGCCATTCGCCTTGCAGCTTTAGGCCAACTTTTGAGCCCTGGTATAATACAACATTTATTTATTTTCTGTACAAGTCCTGCAAGCGCACTGAAGCGAGTGTAAATGACAGCTGATAAGTCAATAAATCTTAAAATGCGAATAATGACACTTCTTGACAGCTTTATACTTTGCTCATGTACGATGTCTGGATTGAAAATTGTTTGTTTACAAGATTAGACAAGGATGAATTCTGAGGTGTTACGAATGTTATGTTACGATATAGTAGATTGTTTGACTAGGGTCTAAAGTAAGCCATATTACCACGAGGTAGTTATTTTCCCGAACGAAGTGAAGGAAAATTGTTCGAGTGGTAATATGGCTTTTAGACCCAAGTCATACATACTATTTTTCACTTCGATTGCGAGAAAATAATGAAATAAAATAAAATAAAATAATGATTATTTACGTCCAATAACTAATCTAAGGTGAAAATATGCTTTAACTTGACCGAATTTCGTGTCGTCTGCGTCTGCTCCGCACGGCGCCCGGCCCATCGCCGCGGGCCCCGGCTCGCACCCAGCCCAGCCTCGCGAGCCTGGCTCGCGAGGATGGGCTGCGCGCCGTGCAGACTTTACGAAATTAGGCTTTAAGCACATAACAATAAGAACTATGAGAAGCGAAATTATGTATACATAGGAACTATGAGAAGCGAAATTATGTACCCCTAGGGGTTAAATGTACTACTTTAGTCCGCCTACGTAAGCCTAATACGACAAACTTTTTGAGCATGAGAAGTGAAAAAGAACATCCAGTATGAAAATTTAGGAACAATCAGTCAGTTTACCTGTCTCTGGCTGTACGTAGGAGGTGGGTTTAGTTTAGAATGTATAATGGAATACTAACGACGAAAGATGGGCCAGCTGGCCAGGTCAGCGAGGGAATAGCGGAAACCCAACCTCTCTAGATATTTATTATCTTATCTGTGCAAGAAACACCAACTATTTCCCTCACTTTTTGATGGCTGATGCACTGATGCCGAAACCTATACTATACCATTTCCATTCAATTTTTTGTATGTACCCGTACGGCAGGATCTCCAAAGATGTAGAATGTAGCTTATGTAATATGGCATTTAGCCACTTTTAGTGTTTAGCAGTAACTTAATGGATTACTGCGACATAAACGCATATTGCTTGTGTCAGCGACAACCTATGTGTATAAATAGGTATGCATTGGTTATTAATAAAGGATTCGTGATTAGAGTATTCTATACTCAGCCACTATGTACGTGTTTTAATACAACGCTGTCACCCTGACTCTGCCCGTTCAACCAGCCATCCTCATCCTGTTATTACATGGCGACCCTGCCTTAAGGACCGAAAAATCTTCTGATCCGCATCAGCACCAGGCAACTATAATATTTTATGGCGACCCACCCATACTAACCACCCAAGAAGAAGAACACAGCACGGAGCAGACAATTACCCAAATGAAGATTGAAATTGAAGAAATTATCAAGAAAGAACAAGATGACCAATACTGAAGAAAGCGCAATTTAAAAACCTAAAGAAGATTAAGGAATAAGAAAAAAAAAGAAGAAAAAGATGACTACACATTAAAAGAAAATTAAGAAGAAAGAAGAGCGTTGTCCAGGGTTTCCCGGCTCGCAAATCAAGAGGTGTCCAGGGTTATCCCGGCCCACGTTCCAGGGAGTCCAGGGTTATCCCGGCCCATCATCATTAACATGTGCAGCATTGGCCAGCGCAACATGGAGGTGACAGCTTGTCAGCCAGCGTCCCAGCGCCGCTACCGCCTGAGGACACCGCCCAACAGGACACCGCCAAACCAGCAAATTTGACAAGGTAGAGGATGGCGACGGCCATTACGGCCAATAATGATATTGTTTTGTATTTTTTTTTAATTCTCGCCATTAAGTTCTTAAAATAATAAGGTTGTCGCATAAATCTATATAACATTTAAAATTCAGATTAATATGAATACATTTCTTTTATAAAGTAATTCTAAAGTAAAAGTAACGAAAATCATGAAGTCATATTTTAAATTGTAATTCTTAGTGTCGAATACAGTATAATTTAGGAAAATTATAGATTTCGCAATTTCTGCACGCGTCGAAGTAAATGCAGGTTGCGCGTGTCAGCAATTTTTTTAGTAGGTCGCGAGACTTCGCCACCAATATGCAACAATTTAATAAACGATGAATGAAATTTGATACCGTCGCTTATCAATTAAAGTTATAGCTCAATTCAATAATATTGTTTCTTTACTAGTAATGATTAATGCTTAGCTACGTTCAGACTGATCACCTGTTATGTAGTGCAAGTTTAACTTATTAGTTTTGATTTTTTTATTCGAAGTGTTAATGTTTTTTTTTTTTTTCTCATTAAGAAAAGTTTCAGTTATAGTTTAGTATGGTACCAAGTGAAGAAGTTAGGCACATTTCGAGATGTGACCTTAGTTAGAGCACTAGTCCTTCGTACTCGATCATAGTGTGAGCTACAGTATCCTCCGTGAGAGATGTTGGAGACTAATTATGTCTTAATGTATTTGTGACTCTAAGTACAGGCGACCGACGAGTTAGGCCTGATATGCCATTATTTGGGTGACCATGCCCATGTTATAGATGTTGATAGAGGGTGACCATGCCCTAGGTTTTAATGTTATAGGTGAAGGGTGCGCAAGAGGCGCAACCCAGTTAAGTATGTCCTTGATCATAGTCGACCTTACAGGTGTCCGTGAAAGGCATAACTTTAGATTTTCGGCATTAGTTTATATTATGAAAGGTACCGATACTACGAATAATAATGATTTCGATTGAATAATATATTTCATATATTGCTTTAGAAATGAATAGACAATACGATTGTTAATGAAAGTATTGATACATATTTAAAAATATTAATGATTTGATGACCTAAATATTTTTATTACGAAGCTTATAATAAGCTAATGTTAACAAGTGACTATGGTACTCTTGTAGCCTGAGATATGATAGTAATCTTGAAAATGATAAATATTATAATTATGTTTTTAAATTTGATTCAGCATGATACATTTTACAATATAGGTTGTTAAAAATATTTAAAGGACTGCGACACTAAGACAGTTAAGAAATCATTTAATCACACAATTTAAACTTTTTATGACTATTTTCAGAAAAAATTGTAAACAAGTAACATGCGTTTAAATTTTTTCTTTTGCCACCCCGGCGGTGAAGGGACTTTCGGGGGAGGTGTAATATGGCATTTAGCCACTTTTAGTGTTTAGCAGTAACTTAATGGATTACTGCGACATAAACGCATATTGCTTGTGTCAGCGACAACCTATGTGTATAAATAGGTATGCATTGGTTATTAATAAAGGATTCGTGATTAGAGTATTCTATACTCAGCCACTATGTACGTGTTTTAATACAACGCTGTCACCCTGACTCTGCCCGTTCAACCAGCCATCCTCATCCTGTTATTACACTTACCTGAAATGAAAAAAATTATTATAACGACCATTGCGTAAAAAATCGATTCAATGTGAGCAATAAATGCTGGCCACAACTCATTCCAGATTCGAAATTTAAACGTGACAGATAATTTACAGAGTGCGTTCCGTTATAAGGCTTTTAGGTTTAATTAAATTAAAATGACCGCGACCGAAGGAATGTTTCAGTTCGTTTGATGATTTTCCGGTTCAATGCTTTTTCACAGTCTTTTTCGAGCAACAGAAATTAAATTGTATCCAGAGGTATTTAATAAAAAAACTTGGCCATGCACATGTGATCGTTTGCCTCTATTTCAATCTTTGCATTTTTTAAATTGATCATAATTTGTTAAGAACAGTTGGTAGCACTGAATGTAGGCAAATGTGGGTGTCGAGGTCGCACGTAGTACGGTACGTGTTGAGCAAACAGTCAATGAATTACAGATTGAATGATGATGACGGAATGTTGGCAGCATTGTGTGGTGACAAATTGGCCCACATTCTTTATTTGAATTTATAAATTGGTTATGAGTGCTGTATATTGGAAACTGTAGTGAACTGTAGATTGGTTACATGTCAAGGACCGTACGTTTTTACAAGATTTGAGTAGAAGTAGAGTTCGTGTGTTTTTACCAACTTAAAATATCAACACATTGCTCTATTACTACTTATGTAATCAGAACTGGTAATACTAGCATACCTACTATGTATTAGATAAACCATCTATGTCAAAGGCGTCAAAGCCCCCTAAAGATACCGAATATGTAAGAGAAATGTCACCGGCACTGCTACACCACCTAGTAGCTACTAGTGTACTACTAGTACGCTATTTGTTACAAGGTGGAGTAGCTGTGCAGGTGACATTTCTGTTACATATTCGGTATATTTAGGGGGCTTTGACATAGATGGCGCAATCGACATGAGCTTCAAAAAGTTCTTAGGCTGTGGTCGTCTATATCTCTATAGTCTCTGGATATACTATCAACTATTTAATCTTAAATATTCAAGTAAGCATCAATAATAAAGTAACTCTCTGTAAGTCTGGAAAATGAAAACCAACCAGACAGTTAAATCGTTTAACTAATTTGTCACTTAATTAACAAAAACATTACCTCACACAAACGAGTGCGGAACTATGTTCCAAGTAAAAGTTGACATAATCGATTCACCGATAACGGCGATAACGATTATCGAGTCGATATAAATAAGTTCTAGAATGTGGTATCAGTATCTTATCGAGCTAGGGACTTGTCTGATAATAAGATTTAGAGGTGGTGCAATTATAACGAAAACGAATGAAATTAGTGTTATAATCTACGAAAGTATTGTAAATACTTAATTACAAAATAGTTTTGTCGTAAATAAAGTAGAAAGTTACGAAGATATGTAAGAAAGCGATCAATGTACTTTTGTCAATTTTGTCATGTCATGTCGCATTGAGTAACAGGAGATGACATCCCGAAGAAATAGTTTGTCCCCAAAGTGGTAGTGAAAATCACTAACAAGTCTTTACTACTTTTTGATTCAGTCACAGCTGTCAACCGCTAAACATGGCGCACCAAATTTGTTCTAGATGTCACATCTAGTAGAATACATCATCATCACCACATAGTATAAAACAAAGTCGCTTCCTGCTGTCTGTCTGTATGTATGCTTAGATCTTTAAAACTACGCAACTGATTTTGATGCGGTTTTTTTTAATAGATAGAGTGATTCATGAGGAAGGTTTATATGTATAATTGCACTGCACTCATGCGAAAGCCGGGGCGGGCCGCTAGTACCTAATAAATATTTTTTAAGATGCATCGTTCGTTGCCATATAAAAAAAAACTAAGTAACAACTATCTAAGTATGTAATTACTTGGAATTGCACCTACATGTATTTTTTACCTCACATTAACATCATTCGCTCGTATAGTAATTAAACTCATTAACCAGTAGAAAATCATTGCGAGTTGCGACGGATATCATTAAATAGTAGCATATCATTAATAGAACACCTGGGATTTTATTACTCGTAGTTATCACCACGTATAATGAAAGTATGCTAAGGTTCAGCATACATTAATTAGTAAGTAAGTAGTTATATAATTATTCTACTTCATTTAACGAGAAATCGCAAAGAGATGGTAGAAACGCTCGTTTAATTATGATTTGTTTGATACTGGGGAGCTTCTTAATTGTTGTTATAAGCAGAAACGTCTGCAAACGATATTTCAATTTTATAATTGAAAGGAAAAATGGAAAAATTCACCGCGTCGAGCAAGATTCGAACTTGCGAACTCTCGGAACACCGGTCCGATCGCACTGCCAACTGTGCTATCGACGCTTACTCAACCCCGGCGAATCTTTCCATCTGTTACTCCTTTTTGCTTACGTCAGAGGGAGACGTGTAGCGACATCTACCGTAAGTGCATATACACATTAACGGCACCGAAGTTCCAAGTCATATTGGAATAACATCGATAACAATGCGCTAACCCGTACTAATTAATTGTTGTTATAAGCAGAAACGTCTGCAAACGATATTTCAATTTTATAATTGAAAGGAAAAATGGAAAAATTCACCGCGTCGAGCAAGATTCGAACTTGCGACCTCTCGGAACACCGGTCCGATCGCACTGCCAACTGTGCTATCGACGCTTACTCAACCCCGGCGAATCTTTCCATCTGTTACTCCTTTTTGCTTACGTCAGAGGGAGACGTGTAGCGACATCTACCGTAAGTGCATATACACATTAACGGCACCGAAGTTCCAAGTCATATTGGAATAACATCGATAACAATGCGCTAACCCGTACTAATTAATTGTTGTTATAAGCAGAAACGTCTGCAAACGATATTTCAATTTTATAATTGAAAGGATTGAGTAAGCGTCGATAGCACAGTTGGCAGTGCGATCGGACCGGTGTTCCGAGAGGTCGCAAGTTCGAATCTTGCTCGACGCGGTGAATTTTTCCATTTTTCCTTTCAATTATAAAATTGAAATATCGTTTGCAGACGTTTCTGCTTATAACAACAATTAATTAGTACGGGTTAGCGCATTGTTATCGATGTTATTCCAATATGACTTGGAACTTCGGTGCCGTTAATGTGTATATGCACTTACGGTAGATGTCGCTACACGTCTCCCTCTGACGTAAGCAAAAAGGAGTAACAGATGGAAAGATTCGCCGGGGTTGAGTAAGCGTCGATAGCACAGTTGGCAGTGCGATCGGACCGGTGTTCCGAGAGGTCGCAAGTTCGAATCTTGCTCGACGCGGTGAATTTTTCCATTTTTCCTTTCAATTATAAAATTGAAATATCGTTTGCAGACGTTTCTGCTTATAACAACAATTAATTAGTACGGGTTAGCGCATTGTTATCGATGTTATTCCAATATGACTTGGAACTTCGGTGCCGTTAATGTGTATATGCACTTACGGTAGATGTCGCTACACGTCTCCCTCTGACGTAAGCAAAAAGGAGTAACAGATGGAAAGATTCGCCGGGGTTGAGTAAGCGTCGATAGCACAGTTGGCAGTGCGATCGGACCGGTGTTCCGAGAGGTCGCAAGTTCGAATCTTGCTCGACGCGGTGAATTTTTCCATTTTTCCTTTCAATTATAAAACTGGGGAGCTTCAATTTAAAAAAAACTATTTATATTGGATACTATTTATACGGGAAATCCATGGGACAGGGTTTTAATTTTTAAAAGCTTATATAAGTACCTAATGCTTTTTTATTCTGACCCGATTTTGATGAAAGAAAAATCAATCGATTTGTATTTATAACCGAGGTACCTAACACGTTTTAATTTACAGTCTAGTGGTAAACAGGAGTTCTATTCAGATCGTCAAGCCTTATGCTTGTTCAGCCTATGGCTATGATATAAATAATATTTGTCCCAACTGCAAACGGTTTCTGCCCAAGGCTAGTCAACACTAGCTTGAAAAACTTTGCATGAGTCATCTCATAACAGGTTCTCAATCCAAACAGACAGTTGAGACAGTTCAGTTCAGTGACTAGTTCAAACCTCGAATATAACATTCCCAACCCGATTTGCACCTCAACTGCACACAAAATTAACTTTCCTGTTCCAACTTGGCATTACAGATTCGCACCTTGGTCTTCCCTCCAAAACTCTAACCTATAAAGTTTAAAATGGCGGACAAAACTAAACTGCAAACTAGCTAACGCGCTCTATTTACACGAAATAGAACTCTAATTTAAAACTCAAAGGGCTTTACAAGATGCAAGTGTAACAAACGTATTGGTTTCCAACTAAAACTACGCACACAGCAGTAAATATGATGGATTGGTTGCCGCGTGCGTGGGTAAGGCGTCCTGCAAGTATGCTAATCTTCGCTGTTTGTAAAGTTGGTACACGGCAACGTTCGATTGTTCGCGTATTCGCGGTTGCGCCATAGATGCGTTTAAATTTGACATTTTGGTTGCGTGCTATGGTAATAATGCAATTGTCACTTTTAAACGTTTGGAATGAAACACTGAAATAGAATAGCTTGGTATTTGTTATCTGTGGAGCTGGAAACTTAACTGAGGTATCGTTCAAAAACGTATGAAGCAGTGTTATTTGTATACGTACGAGTAATATCATATAAATTATACATTACTTCTTGTCTGTATTATTTCTGCTCCTAAGATTATACCTATACCTATACTTAAATCAAAGTGTAACATGAGACCTCCCGCTAAAGAAACGTTTGTGTATAAGACATAAGACGATAATCACCTATAGAAACCCGACCATTGACAATTCATAACAAGTAACAACACCAACTCCGTTTGAAACAAACAATCCCAAGAAATGCGAACGTCTCAAAGTCTCAAAACATCGCGGAATCCTCCAATAACCGACATCAACAAACAATGTTGACAATCGTGGCGGTTGAAACCTAATCATTTGGTGTCATTGCAATCGCTAACCGCTAATATAACCATGCGTAAACACAAACAGGAAAATTATTGACCTGTCAGTTGTTCGTATCAGTCAAATTTTTGTTCTAAAGGCCGATATCTTTAAGCGAACTGATAGTCGGTGGGCTCCCTAAGGGGAAAAGTTGCCAAAGTTGGACTTGGAAAGCTGCTAAATCTAATTCCCGAGTTGCCAAATTACCTACACTGCCTAGTCGGAGTTATAGGTTATGCAAACCGATTTATTGTTTGTATGAAAATTAGAACCATTAGATTAGGCAACTCTGGAATTAGATTTAGCAACTTTCGAAGCCCAACTTTGGTGACTTTTCCCCAGACCTAGGAATCGATGGGGCAAAACTTTTTGACAGGTAGGGAGTTCCCATATCGATAAACTTAAGTATCGATATTTGTTCCATATACTAGTGACCACTCCAGGTTTTGTTTGTCAACATATGTTTTTATTAAAAAATATAAATAAAATAAAATAATAAGGGTAACTTATGTTTATCTAATTATATAAAAAGGGTTTGATAAAGATATAATATTAACTATTTCATAGTACGATGGTATTTATTACCTAGCGATAATTTAAAATATGCTTTATTAGAACATATACTCGTCTTCAGAACAATACTCAGAAATAATACATACAATGCTGGGGGTGATCACTAGTATATGGTAAAAAGCATCGATAATTGAGTTTATCGATATGGGAACTCCCTACCTGTCATAAAATTTTGCCCCATCGATTCCTAGGTCTGCTTTTCCCCTTACATTGGGAGCCAATTAAAATACATACGTAAAATACTTGGCAACCATTCACATAAATAATTTTCCTGTTTGTGTTTGCTACCTATATCGGGATCATGTTACATTGGCGCCCGATGATTTGAATCTCTTGAGCTCGCGTGTTGAATCTGAAGAACATCCTGTATGCTTTCTTAATTGACCATAGGTAGACTTTAAGCTGTCGTAATAAGGATCACAATTGTTGAGTAAGCGGTACAAAGTACAAACAATGACTTCTGAGTAACGTCCTGCGAAGCAAAACTACCTACGTTTGTATGTACATGTGTTTCCTTTAGTGAATGATAGGTGTCTACAAAATGATGAATGTGACGATTTATGTTGAATGTTCAGTCGCCATCAAATATATCGGAGCGGCCAAGGTACTCAAAAATATCTGAACATGCTCTTTATCGCCTTAACAATAGAGGCGTTGTTCAGATATTTGTGACTACCTTGGCCGCTCCGATATATCTGGTGGCGACTGTTCATACGTATTTGTGTATGGAATATGGATTGCTCGACTTGAATATTATACGCCGGGCGAACTGCAGATGCAGAATAAGCGAATGATTCTGTAGCTAATAATAATGTGTAACTATAAATGATTTACTAATAATGATTTAAAGAAACGAATAGGTACAGTCGCCATTAGATATATCGGAGCGGCTAAGGTAGTCACAGATATCTGAACAACGCCTCTATTTTAAAGGCGATAGAGTGCATGTTCAGATATTTCGGAGTATCCTGGCCGCTCTGATATATTTGATGGCAATATGCGGTTAAAAACCAATAGTCCAGTACAGGAACAGTTTTGAACTTTTATAATTCACAAGTGCGATTTTCATTTATAGTTAGATAATATAATATGAGTAGTCATAGTAAAAAATATTTTCTAACAGTTTTTGACGATGCGGTAGGTATTATATAGATATTTGTTAGTAACACCAAGAAAAGATTATCCAAATTATATTTTTCTTTACCACACTATTGCATTCAACTATTTCAATATCATCTGTCATTTTATAACAGTTTGGTCAATAGACTATGTGAGCATATTCGAAAACAATTTGTAAAAATATGCGTGACCTTGAATTCTAAACGAATGACAAATGGCTAAGACGATGAATGCTATTGACAAAACCGTTATAAAATGTGAAGTTATGTAGCAATAATAAAAAGTGATAGCCTGGTAGAGAAAAATAAACCTTGTCTAATCTTTTCTTTATGTAGCAAACAAATACGTGTATTATACTTAGCGCAATGCTAACAATTGTTAGAAAATATTTTTCATTATTAGTACTTAACGTATTCTAACGAGGCACAAAATAAAATCGGACTTGTGAGTTCTGTCATTTTTATAGGTTAAAAAGGCGTTATTGTACTCCACTACAAAGAATATACTCGCTAGAAAGAATATAATACCCCCTACGTTCCGAATCTGACGTATTTTAAAGCCTGACCAGGAATATATGACCATTGTCAAGAGGGCGCTTTTTTTCTCACGTATATGGTGACGGTTCAGTTTAGTATGAAAAATTTAGTTCCAATGAAATTCCGCAACATGGCTCATGGTCATATATTTCTGGTCAGGCTTTAAAACAAGAAAAGATTTCAAGCAACAAATATTTTAAATTTTATGCTCGATCCACACACAGGGCCAATATCAGCCAATATAAGGGACACTGTCCCAGTGTGTGGCACGAGCATTAGATTAAGTACCGAATTACCATACTTTTTAAAAGACAGTAAATATATCTTTTTATACTTCGTCGCAAATTGAAATGACCACGAATCTTATCCGAAAGACGTTGTCACATGATAATGGTGCCATTAACATGTAAACTGCAAATGAAACATTAACTTGATTGGTGTGTAAAATATGCGCCGCTTATCCAAAAAGGTTTATGTTAGTGAGAAAATAACGGCGCTTACGCCCTTTTGTATAACTCGTATAGATGGTGCATCGATCTTTGCGCTGGCGCAGCCTGAGGGCAATGTGGTGCTGCTGTTTATTCTGATAGGTTTGATATTTATTTAGTTATACGCATAGTTACAGAGTAGAAATGGAGATGAGAAATAAAGACACATTACCAATTTTTTTTACGTAAAAAATAATGAAAAAAAAAATAGTACCTTTTCTTTTATAGGTAAATACAATTAAGTAAATATTTCATTCCATGTATGTATGTATGAAATGAAAATAGCGTTATTATTGAAACAATTTATTGTTCAATTCAAATACATATGTACAGACAGTCCATGTTCAGAGATTTTTGAGTACCTTGGCCGCTCCGATATATTTGATGGCGGCTGTACTTATGTAAAAAACGGCTACTTACAGTACCTACTCCTATATTTAGTACCCACATAAATGCCCTTGCATGTTACGTTCTAGGTTTAATTTCACGTACGTGTTGCACCTATCTACTTTCCTAACCTATTATGAATCTACTACTGTTCGTTCAATAGCGAAGCAAACCCATGAAGTAGCATTGCTATTTGTTTAGTCCAGCTTCTGTAACTCTCCCGATACCCACTACCCCAGGGGCAAATACGAGTACACTAACTTAGAAGAAAAGCGCAAAGCGTTAGTACGGCGCTATAGGCGCTTACGCCTTTCTGATCTTGGTTATCAAGCCAAGAAACCCATCCGATATTCCTGTTACTAAATTACAGCTTAATGAAACGTTCTTATACGATTCTAAGGCGTCTGGCGCCACTGAGGCGCTCCAGGTTTAAATGTATACAATTTTCATCTATTTTATTGCGAAACCATGGCGAAACTGCGCTTTGCACCCAGTTAATTGAATTTCTTGCAAACGCTAGTTTCATTCTACGTGTTTTTATTGAAATTATAGTTTTGATTGTTTCCGTGTTTGCCATATGCAAGGAAAATAAGTAAGTAATGGTATTTGTTAGTCAAAACAGGAAAATCGTTGATAACGCCGTTTCTCCATCTCCGCGGCGCGGTACCGCGGTACGCGGTACACGTTTCGCCGCAAAACCTGAGGTCTACCGCGAAAATCGTAATTTCGTTATCCCCGTTTCTATCGCTCTTGCATATACGAAAGAAAGTGATGCAAATAGACGATTCGATGAACGAAGTTGTTTGCGAAAACGAACAAATGAAGTTGAGAGCGAATCAAGAGCGGAGAAAGCGTCGATTCCGCTGCGCAGGTTTGCAAAGGCACTCATCATTGGTCCCTAAACGTTCATTTCTTTAAAAATAGACTATTCAGTTGTTTTTACCATTCATGTAAAAGAATTTGACTATTTAATTTTAGGCCTACATCGATATGGCGACTCCTTTCGATTTCAGAATCGGTTATAATACGTTGTCGGTTCGATATTCTTTCGAGATTTCCAAGTCCATTTAAATTGGCATTATTATAATAGGTAACTATTTTGGTATTAGCGAAAATTTCACAGAAATTTGCTAAGTTTGGAGAATAAAGCCCATCACAGACGGAGCTATAATATATATTGATATACCGTAAGATACCGAGATATATATTATCGTATAGCTCGGCACCCCACACGGGAAAGATATCAAAAGAGAGAAAGATATATCGGTTGTACGTGACGCCAGAGAAGGAAGGCAATATACCTAAAATATATCGAAATATATCGTAATATATCGAGCTATAATATATATTATAGCTCCGCGTGTGGACTCTGTCAAATAGTACGTAAAATATATCGTGAGATACCGAGCGTTAATACATATTATAGCTCCGTCTGTGACGGGCTTAACGGAGCAATTATCTTCCTGAATAATACAAAACTATAAGTTCATATTTTCATTTTTAATACGAGAGTCGTATTAACCAGTCAGCCAAGCTCTCAATAACACGTATTAATTTTGCCTAGCAGCATTTTGCAAACAAGTTTATCAAGCCCCTTTATTACCTTAATATAACCCAAAATTAGTTAAACACGGCATAATTGAATTTACACCACTCAATTATTCGGTTTTACTCAATTTCATCTCAGAAAACCAGGTTTTTACTACACGTGTGTGTGTTTAAGCCTTTAAGATTGTTCACATATGCAAAATCTTGGGTACTCGTTCATAATCGCACCGAGCTGTCATTATTTCGCTAAGCGCTGCAAAGGCGTTTCGCTGGTAAATATACTCTTCGTTACGGTACGCAATTACTAGATTACCATACTATTTCTTGCAATTTACAATATAATCCTTACAGTTTATGTACTTACGCCGTAAAACTTTCAATCAGTATGTAAACAGTGTCAAGAATGACGTATTAGCCAATGGTTTAAGAGGCATTTTTTATGCTGTACGACATGGGTATTGGTCGCATATGTTAACGGTGCGCGTTTGTACCAAACCGGAGTGGTGGGAACTCATAGAGGCGTAGCGTGACCAGCATACAGCGGGTGGTCTTTAGGCACGATTTGGACTGTCAAAATGTACATACGATTATGAATAACATGGATTTGTAGTTGTTTTATGAATGTACAAGTCCAAGAATACAATGTTGCTGGGCAATAGCGGAGACATAAATAAATGTGTATTTTTTGTTTCTGTTTTATAGATAAAGACATGCGGCGAGCAGCTTTTAGTCCAACACTATCACACGCAAACTAGCTGACAGAAAAACAAAAAAAAAGAAACGGCAATTAAAAACGCGCCTGCTGCATTACGCGCTCATTTGTGTATGCAAATCGATTAATAACGTTAAAAAAATCGTATCTTCTTCATAGCTCACTCCCAATTTAAAGTCCTAATGACATGTAACAGGGTCGTATTTTAGAAAAAAGCACAACTCTATACGAGCATGCTAAAATTATCAAAACTCGAAATGCCGCCATCTTGACTGTACGGGCGCGTTCGAAAACGAAACAAATTGTGTTCTTAATGTTTTAATTAAAGACGCCGCTTTTAGCCGCTATCTCCGATGGTAAATATAAAGGCGAGTCGTGACTCATAGAAACAATCTACATATACGCCAGATAATGCTAAGTAAATAAAACCTGTAGAGTCGTTAACTCGTGTTCGATACGAGTAAAGCCAAGTTCACACGTTGCAAGTTGCACACATGAATTGAGATTTCTCCTCTATTTACGTAGCTGTTGTACTACATTATTACTACTTAGTTTGCGAGCAAGAACTACCAATGTTGCTATTAGTAGAGGGAATTAGATTTTTTTTGGAACTCAGGCCATGCGTTCTTCCGTTTATCGTAATTGATAATGCAAGGTATACAGGGTGGAAAGATAAGTCGGGCCCTGGAGGCAAACTACCTTAAAACGTTGAGATAGCTCAATTAACTGAAAGGAAACATTCTTTTATTTTTAAAAAGAGACATATCTGCATTTACAAATTTTCGAGAAAATGTACAATTCACAAAAAAACCACTCATTTTGTAATTTTTGTCAAAAACAATTTTTATGACAATTCATGACAAACGATCCTGTTTCCAACAAGAATACAAACTTCTTAATACCAACCAAATTTACGGCACAAGAGAAGCCATAAATAATGAAAAAAGAAAAATCATACAATTTTAGTATCGAAAAAAGGGAAAATTAGAAAAAAATCTGTGAATGCAGTTTTACTTTTTAGAAAAAATAAAGGAATGTTTCCTTTCAGTGTATTGAGCTATCTCAACGTTTTAAGGTAGTTTCCCTCCAGGGCCCGACTTATCTTTCCACCCTGTATAGTATGTTCCGATAAGACCTCAACGACGACGTCGACCAACAATCAATATATAGAGTTAAAACTATTATATACATTATTACTGTGTCTGACTGCATTTTTTGATTGATCGAAATATATATACCTAAATATTTTGTTTGAGAATAATGAGAATCACTGGAAATCTTTACCGATTTAGGTACCACAAATTTTTATTCGTTTACCAACGGTTTCTATTGCACACCTCGGTATTGCAAGATGTCCTTATCTGTCACTTTGACAGTTGTGTTTGATAGAAAGAGACAAAACATAATTTAACTAAATGTGGTTTAAAACACGTTTATGAATAAGCGGGTAAGTGTACAATTTTCAACATAAATTATATTAAAAATAACCAAAGTCCATCGTCACTCGAAAAAAACGCTCATGAACGTGACACCAACAAAACAACAAGTAATACTTAACTCGATACTTAAACAGATAATCGATATCCATAACACTGTTTGACCACATCGCCACATAATACTGGCTGATATTTTAGCTAAAATAAAAAAAAAACATCTACGGCGCGGACGCAGAACCAATCTGACAGATGCGTTCATGAGAACTCGCTCCACAAATTTGATATGTGCCATAGACAAGCTTCGGAAACTTTTGAGTATGGATAGTATAAGGAGGATAAGTATCTCTTATAGGAGAACTGTCGAAAAAGTGTCCAGCCGTAAACAGTAAATAATATTTTCAAATAACTCGGAGTGGCGCTAGTATAGCTAGAGCAACCTAGCAGTTATTGACGGAGTGAAGTGCGTTGCATATGCGCTACCATATACTTTATAGCTATTGTGGCGCCACCAATTTAACGCCTTCTGACGGACATTCTTGTAACACAGAGATTGTCATCCTTACCTTCTACCATCTACTTTTACAGGTTTACAATGTTCATGAATTTCATGATACTGGGTTCGCGGCGCGTCAGATTTATTGAATTTTTAAAAAAGGTTAAAATTTTCTTAACGCCTTTTACCTAAATTGGGCCAGTTAATGCCAATCTTAACTTAAGGGACTTCACGCAGATATACGGAGATACGAGATAGCAATGTCGCATGCTCTCTCTAATGAACAACGCGTTAATTACACCAAACGTTGGTCAAACATGTGTATCAGACTTAAGATTTTACTAATCTAGTGTTATTCAGTGTTATCTTATCAAAGTTATCATGCCCTAAAATCAAAATACGTATCGATGTTTTTTCAGGTTACATACCTAAGTTAATCAGATAGTCTGTCCGGAAAGAAAAGTGTCGTAGAAATGAGCTCTCATATAAACCACGACTAGGGCTGCCATCTCTAAATTCGCCGAACCCGGACAATAATTTTAAAAACCCGGACATTTGGCGTAAATCGCACTTTTTCCCCGGACGTGTTCAAATTGAGCACTAAATAATTAAATTCAATGGGTTGTTTCCTCACATAAAAAGCGTCCGTGGACACCTATTGAAAACCCCCCCGGACGGACCCCGGACGGCCTCCAAACTAGGACAAATCCGGGGAAACCCGGACGGATGGCAGCCCTAACCACGACACTTTTCTTTCCGAACAGACTCTAGGACAATCGTTTGAATAAAAAAGTAGGTACTTTATGCACTCCAGAGTTAAAATAAAATTCGATCCTTTAGTCATATGATTAGAGTTTAAATTACAACTATACACTAGCACTATATGGCTTTGGAAGTACTCGACAGGAATAAAAATTGACCGTATGTGCTTAGGATAATTCGACTTATAAATCTTCCGTAAAGATTGAGTACTTTGTAAGGTTATACAGCCCTTTGAGAATAGGGATAAAGGAGAGCCATTATGCCTATGAGTATGTGAATTATACGTACAATGCATTAATGGGAGGCATCAGTTTCTTGAACTATACTTATGTAATGTTATGTTATAAAGTACTTGCGTGCACACCTGTACAGGCCAGTATTTAAAAAAAATCACGTGTTTTGGAACGCAACTTATGTCATGTTTGAATTTGAAGCAATCGTTAATTAGTTTGAAGTGCCACTTTGTTTGCATTTTGTTTTTAATGTCAAGTTTGGTGAACCCTGACCAGAAATATATGACCATGCGCCATGTTGCGGAATTTCATTGGAACTAAATTGTTCATACTAAACGGAACTGTCACCATACTGTACACATACATGAGAAAAAAAGTGCTCTCCTGACAATAATATATTTCTGGTCAGGCTTTAGTTTAAATTCATTTATACTATAAACTTAACGAATAGTACTCGTAATTGACATGTAAGTACTACGTATAATGTGATGTAACTTATGTAAAGCATTATTAGGGTAGTTTTTGTAAGCTACCTATTTTGTAATTCCAACGAGTTTTTTTTCATGTGAGAATTGTTCTTACAAATTCGGAAATAGTACGGTAACCATAAAGTGCCGACAAAAATCTGCATATACAGCCTTGGCCAGAAGTGTTGAGCATAGGTGTTTTTTGTTTACAATTTTGATGTTAAGCATTATTTCCCTATCCTAGCAATGTACGGTAACAGTAAATGTTATATTTTATTCATAAATATAGAAAACTTCACTTAATAACACTTTCAAGGTACTTAAAAAATATGAAAACAGAAGGTACCAAAAATGAAAATGTAAGTCGGTGCGACATATTGCAAATATTCTATGCAGTTACTACTAACTTCAACAAAACATGCCTATTAGTCTAAATTAATTGACAAAATAACTTAAACAAAGATGGAAACGATGGACTAAACTTTGCAGTTTTGTATGAAAATCGCATTAGTGCTCAACACTTCTGGCCAAGGCTGTAGTATAAAGTAAGCACGGAAGTGCAACACTAGCGCGTCCAAGTTCTTAACATTTCTGTAACTCTACGAAACTGGCATAACGATTTCTTAAAATAGGTGCTACATAACAGAAACTAAAGCACTTCAAACGTCACAGAACACAGATTACGAAGCAAAGATTAAGAATGCAAACATTTGTTTAAGAGGTGAGATAATGATAGTACGCAAGCGAGATAGTAATCTGTGGCGTAGAGAGAGTAAAATATTGCGTAAGCGCACATCTGTATGATTATGAGTAAAAGTTCCCTTCTGCGCCTTCTATGGCCTGAAATTACTGTTGTTTATTCAAAATTTCGTACTTTTCGTACTTTTATCTGAAGAATTAGTTTGCCCTGTTCATTTTTAATGGTTATGCTACCGTAATTTGTAACTAGTTTTCTGTCTTGCGTGAAGTACGTACGTTGTCACAATTAATTAAACCAAAATACCAACGGTTTTGTTCACAGTTCTGTCAATAAGAACGGAAGCTATCTGCTTAGGTAAATAGTAATATAGGTAAGTAATACCATCTTACTTATATTTTCTTCCTACTCTCGTACGACTAAAAATTGTGCCATTTAATTATAACAACATAAAGTGACGCAATAATAAGAAGCAACGCAATTTCTCGTTTTCCCATAGCTCGTCTGTCAACACTTCAGGTTTCATTCATTAAAGCGTTGAATAAGATATTGTTCCTGCAGCCTACTTAGATAACTGCATTGTGGCATACCAAGGCTATCGAGTTACCCGCGCCGCTCCGCTCTCATCGGACGAGGTTCTCAGGTAAAAACGGAAACTCTAACGTTTATTATAGTGTTGTTTCTTGAATTTGATGTAGGTTAATTGAGTCGGTAAGGTTATGTTTGCATTTTAATGTGTCTAAATGGCTCAATGTCTTCCTTGAACCTTGGAAAACTACTTGAAGTGGATCACGTTATTTAGCTAAGAGTTCGAGTAGATTCCCAATCAGAGTATCACCAAAACAAAATTAAAACATTCCGAAAAGATCGCTTACGAAAAAAGATAAGGATGGAAATGTTTGATCGTGACGCAGCGGGAGATCCCGACCGGTTTTCGAAAAAACGAAAAAGGCAGCGCCGAGTTACGCCAAGCACTTGTTTCCCAAGTAGGTGTCGGTTTTAATTGTTCGCTTTATCCGGTGTCACGTTCGTTCCACGACCTACATAATATCGCTCGCCCATTGTGCCCATAACGGTCCACAGATAGCATAGCGTCGAATAGCGACGTGTTAATTCGCTGGACGCGACGTGTCACAGACGCAACAGCAAACGCTTCTAACTCAGAAATATCGTTTCCCTAACCTGTTTACCGCTCGTCTTTTTTGTTTCTGGAAATGAAATGAGTATACGGATACGAGTTGATTACTCGGTTTTCTAGTGGAGTGTTAATTGGCGCTAAGATCGATTTCCAAACCATTCATTCTCATGCATTAGGCGTGTTCACAAAAATGCCGGCCGGCAGGGCGAGGCCGTTGCACCTGGCGATCGCGCCGACGCATTCCTCACGCACTCCTTTTTATGCTACACTATAAGTTTAGCCCATCCGCTGTAACATTATCTCCCGCACCGCCCCCATTCGACCAACTGCAGACTAGAAAAGGTCGCAGTAGCACGCAGCAGCAGCTCCCACTTAACTGGCTACCTTTATATGAACTTTTTTTTAATTTAACTATTCCATCTCCACGTCTTTGTTCGGATCAATGTTTTTTTTGGGAGAAGTAGATAGTAACGTGCGCGTCGTGCTAAGTATAGAACAAATATTTACATTGCTTGAAACCTATGTAATTAACTGAATCGATTTATGAAGCCTTGAAGGACACTTAAATTTTGACGGAAACAATTATTGGGTTAGTTCGAGTGCTCCACTTTTAATTGACTTCACAGTTTTTTTAAGCGACTGGTTATTAAAAGATAACCAGCGCAGAAGGTCGATGCTATAACCATTAATATCCAGTTTAATTTTTCGACTGTCCAACGAGACAAAAAGTATGTCGAAGTAAATAAAACATTACAAGTTTGCGTAGCGTTAACCGCAAAAATGCGTGCGCAAGCGCCACTGGCAACGGAAACACGCTCGTTTTTATAAAACGTTGATTTCGTTAAACAAACAATTGTAACCCACAAACCTTTGATATTGCCGACAGAGTCTTATACACGTGCACTTACAGGCACAACCTCTGCACCTGACATAGTCCATTATAAAATTACACGCTTAATTATCCTCATTATAAACACGATGCCTATCACGACTCAATGACCCGGAATCGCTTGTAAATATCAAGGGGAAATGTCATACATCACGCAGTTTTTATGCAAATCACTTCACAAGTCAGCCAATCAATTACTAGGAAGAGAATTTGCTTAATTAGCTAACTTTCACCCGCATAATAGCAGCATAAGTCACAACTTAAACAACCTTGTTCAACATTTACATGCTAACTTATCTTTTGTTTGTATCTATACGAGAAATTTGAATATCGGTGCGACTTTCTTTTGTTTTTTTTTTCAAATAGCGATTCTTTTCAGCGATTATACGCACGTGTTTTGAGCTTACTAGGTTTACGAGTTTACGTTCTAGTTTACTAAGTCAAAGGTTTATGAAATACCGTTATTATGTTGTACAATCTGTAACGGTGCAAAAATAAATTTATCCAGGAGCCTGACTTTATAAATTATTGGATCGTTATTCTGCCTTCAAATTAGAAATCCTTTCAAAGCAACTATTCAAGACCGTGTTGAGAAACAGAATTCTATCAGCAACGAATACTAACAAAATCCATTCATTAGCTCAACGACAAGTTCGAAAGGTAATTTAAGTGTATAGACTGTATAGGTTTATAAGGCTCTATGGGTTTGTTGAATTCAGCTCCAACCTGCAGCTCTCCATAAAGCTAACAACTCTCATTACTGTCGCCTAATGTCGTCTATTTAGCGAGCCGACCGTTCAATCGATCGTTAACTTCCTATTCGCGTCGCATCACCTTGCGTGTGCGCAGCACGGACATTGGACAACATGGCGCATGTCAGCTTCGTTAGCTGAGCATTTGTCAAGATAATAATTGTCCGGACAAAACCTTTTTAGGCGGACGTTTCCGCGTTATGAATAGAGAAGTCTTTAACGTTAAACGTCTAGTTTGAACGAATTCTCTATGGTCTAAGCGGGTAGGAATAAGGTTGGGTATGCATTAAAATTGTTCACTTCGTTATGACAGCCTTGATTCTGACACGTAGAAGCCAAATCGGGCTGTTATGTGGCGAACTAATGTGGTTGACGAACGTCTGTGAATATAAGTTTATGTTAGATTATAAGAGTAGGTACCTTTTTCACAAATATTCATACAGGTACTAACTTTTATATCGGTTATATTAATACTTTTGGGAATGGCAGTTAAAAACCACGACAATGTCAAATTGTAAGGCTTTTCGTACTAAATGAATTTTGCGCGGTAAATAAAATAATAACTATTAAACTAGATAACTATAAAAAAGTAAATATATAACACTTATTATGGACTTGCGGCCATCTTGTCGAGCAAGGTGGTTTAGTTTCGGGAAAAACTTCTTATTTTATGTTCATTTTCGTGATTCAATGTGTAATATATAGCTTATTCTGCAGTGATTTAACGAACTAGTGAGCAACTAATGAAGAATTAGTCTCGAAACATGTGTAACCCCTGTTTGAGTTAGATATCCGTTAGTCCACGTGCTGTTTGTAGGGAGTAGCTATCTCCTTATAAAAAGCCTAACCTCACCGTACAACGCCAGCTCTTGGAGCGAAATTTTAATTAATTAACCGTACACTTGTCGTATCTACTTCGACATTGGCAAAATTGTCCCAATATTGTGGACAGAATGCCATATTTTAAAAATTGAATTGAACACTTATTATAGTTAAATTATCATTATAATAAATGTCATCAATGTTACTCTGCGTCCGTAGGTATCCAGTGACATGTAGCCCTACGATAAATAATAATTATAATCAGAATGAGCTTATTAAATACTATACTAGTTGAACATTTGCTCATTGATGAAACAGGACAACACTTTCAGCATTGTTTACAATTACACATACATATTTTGTATGAACGGGCCTCAACAGGGTTACTTATGAGTATTATCGTGATAGTGTTGGTACAGGTGCCGTGCGTGCCTGCGTATGAAAATTATATATATTTATTTAGTCCAAAATTATCAGCATAATTTACAATATCATCATGACGCTTACTTTATGGTATAACCTTATTAGTGTACAGTGTTAATCATTTGTAATAAGGTCCAAAAGTGTAAAGACATCTTTGACATCGACTGTACGGTCGAATTCTAAAATATTGATGCGATTACTCGGACTTTTCGGACAAAAATATGTGTACACGACCTTAAACCGGTAAACATAAGGTTGTATTCGTGTATTTTTGTCCAATAAATCTCATCTAAATATTAGAACTCGGCTGTACAAACTACAAAGTACCTAGTTATTAAAAAGTAAATGACAGGTGACACGAAAAAGCATTGTGTACATGGTGCTTGTGGTTGCGGTCAACGTCAAACGTTTTGTCAGTTGCTTAGTTATTTTTAAACGCAGAATAAACAAATGAATCATGCACAAGTATGCGTAAAAACGACCTCAATTGCTTTTTGTTTACATGTGTTTACCTACTGACTTTCTCAAGTTTCTGGGTTAGGATACTTTGGTATTGTGAATTACATTATTTGGCTTCTTGAACTGGCACTACCGGTTTTTTTAGTCTACTTGGCTTGGCTATCTTACGATAAAGTTTTCTGATCATGAAGATAGCCATCTTCACACATGAACGGGCCCATACAACTGAATTTTATACGGCATTTTAATTACCATCAGATTTCCGAAAATTATTTGTCATCTAATCGCGTTGGTTGCAGATTGCAGATGGAATGCCTCTGATAAATTACTTAAACAGTTTTGTTCTGAACAACTGTAGTTAGAGACAATAGTTCTAATTTGCATATTTTATTTCGTTTCCTGACCTTTTTGTCCTATAAAAAAAGGTAATTATTCCGCGTATTAAAATATATTGACTTGCGCAGCGAAAAAATCTAAATGCAAATCAAAGCCTTTTGATGTGAATTTGGATTTTTTTGCTGCGCGCGTGTCAGTATAGGTACATAATAGTTAGCTTATGGTTATTTTTTGTTGCACCTTTAAATAGGTACTATCCCATAAAAAAACCTCTGTTATTCAAAGGCATAATCGCAGTCGCAGTTATTTTATTGCACAAATCTGTCAAGCGTTTCAATTTCAACACTGAATCAAAATGGATGGTCAAGTAGGTACCTACAACGCTAATGGGGTTGGCAACTGTCAACGGTTTGGCCAGATGGCGCCAGCATAGCTGGTACCTGTCACTAGTATTGTTGTATGGGATTTGGCTTAAACACTAGCCCATCCAGGTCAGAAAATTCCAAAAAAAAACAAGAGTTTGACACAATTGGTAGGACTGACAGGTACCAGCTATGCTGGCGCCATCTGTAAAAACTTTCGACCGGCCAACCCCATTAGATAAACTCCGATTACGTATTGTTCCGTTATCAACATTTAGTCTATCTACACGATAGAAGCGATGTTACAACCTTCAATTACTATTGAGACATTTGTTTCACAATTTATCTAAGATAATTTGTTCGTGTCAATGCAATGCATATCAGACATTCATTCCTGAATGTTAGTAGGGAAAGTTTCGCTTTTCCATAGTATAGGTACACAGGCATTCACGTTTTGCAAGTTTGTAAGTAAATAGTAAGTACTAACTTCGTGAATGTCAGTAGTTATCACGTACCAAATGGCATACCTACCTAAAATTATGCCTACATTGCTTAGACACTTGCTTTTTAACAGCTCGTTCATACAAACTCATATTGCAATTTAGTTAGTATCTAAATAGCTTAGCTGTATCACAACATTTAGGTTGACATATGCAAATTAATGTGGATATCAGAACACACAAATCTGAGAAATTTAATACCTACCGTATTTAGTATTAATGTAAGTATGTACTTAGGTACCTAATTCCTAAGAAATGAAATGAACTTGGCCATACACTCTACATTGCTAGTTTTAGTCAATGTGTTTTAGTTACGTACCTATGTAGTTACCGGTAAAGGTGTAATATTGTATAGGAAAACTACCTAAAATTTTAATTTAAAAATATCATAATATTTATTACAAGTAAGTGCTTCTACATAAAATAGTTAATTTAAACATAGGTATTATACCTACCTATTATGAGAACAGTTCCAGAACATACAGTACATCAGAAGATTCAGAAGCGTCTAATTGGATGAAGTAAGTACCCAGTACTCAAAAAATCTGTACAAAGTTCTAGTTTTTAACTTTTATTACTGTAAAACGAATCTTGAAACGTCAAGAAACTTTTGTTAACTACTGACTGTACTTACATGTGTAAGTAATTAATTAATTAGTCCTATCTAGCATACCATTCCACGTTTTTTATAGTTGTGAGACTTGTGAGTAAATACCAACCATGTACCTACTGCAATAGATAATTATAGGAAGGTAGATTATAATAACAAGATGAAATGAAATCCGTTAGGTCAACAGGCAGTGGTCAGCCCACGCACACAAGCGTACCTCTATCGAACTATCGACACACCTACACGCGAATATTTCGTGTTGATTAGAAACTTGTTCAACTTTTTTAATTTACGACCATAAACAATTTTTTTTAATAAATACCCGATTAGATTCCAAGGCTTCGGCGCTGTGCTCCTCCTTCTGCCGAAAGCAGTTGGTGCACTTGCTCTTATTGAAGATATTTGGAGCAAATTTTCTGCAATCCGATCGCCCAGACATGATTGCCAGAGGTCAGGGTCATTCAGCGTTCACTATGTCACCTTGCACAGCATGGTGCAGCTAAAACACCAACACTAGACGATTTTAATCGTCAAAAACACGTATAGTATTATCACGTTCACCCACCGGTCAGCTATCAACTTAATCACAGCAAGTGAAATGAGCAAACGTCAAACGATAACACATTCACTGACACTCCACCGGCACCGAACACCGGGGCATTCGAACGACAAATGTATACAATAATCGGGATGACGTCAAATTGATAAACAATTAACTTCGATATTACAAGAAACACGCGTAAACCGCGAGCGCGCAGCGACACGACCGCTCGTCCATTTTACATCTGATAGAAAAGCAGCGAAGTTGTTGTTTTACAACTTCTCTTTTCTTGTTCAGTGTACTGTGTCTGGCTTTCGATGTAGTAGTGTTTCTTTCTAGGTAGGCGTGACTCTATGTTTTTCGTTCTAACCAACGCACATTGTATAGCTCTGTCTTTGTCGGACGTTTCATTAATCACATTACTTGATAGTGCTGCCATCTGTAGAGAGAGTGCGGCAAAACCTGCTACAGGTGCCTGCAAATGTGGCGTAGGCGCATGGTTTCTTCAAGAGGTATGACATTAGTTTTGACTTTATGCAAAAGATGGCGCTCGTAATCATATATGAATTATTATTTTTATCATGCTTTTGATGAGTAAAAAGTTTGTAGCCCCGGTACTTATATTAATAATGAACTGTTATTAATCAATTACATGTAAAAAAATCGTTATTTATTTAAAAAAAATTTGGTTTATACTTGTCGGCTTTTCACGTGGTTATTTTGGAAGATTTTTTTAAAGAGTGTTGCTATTATGGAAAAAACTGGGTCTTTCTGGGAAATTATCAAAACACAATATAACACGAAAAAAAAATCTCTTATAAAAGTTATAAAACTACAAGTAACTAAAAATGAACGAGTAGGAAAGTTTTATTAACAATTTTAATCGTGATATAATTATTTATTCATCAATTTACAACTAGGCAAGTAAAAGTAAACGAAGTAGAAAAGTTTTATTCACAATCTAAGTATATAGGTATAGGTATAGAAAAATAATTATTATATTTGTTGGAAATACATTTTAAAAGTGGTACATTTAAGTATTCGTATTTTCTTTTATTTTAGTTTCTCCTGTTATGAACAATATGAACTGAGCATTATGTAATTTTAATGTAATGTATTAAGTACCTACTTACTTCAACAAATCAACGTATTAAGGTTAATTCATACTAAAGTTCACATTTTTAGGGTTCCGTAGTCAACTAGGAACCATTATAGTTACGCCATGTCCGTCCGTCCGCGGTCTAGCTCAATGACCGTTTGCACTAGAAAGCTGAAATTTGGTGTGAATGAATGAAAACTGGAAAAATATTTTTTATTAGGGTACCTACTAGACATGTAACGAATGTCGGTTTTAGAACATTCGCGAATGCGAATGCGAATATTTGTAATTAATATTCGCGAATGCGAATGCAAATATTTGGGTTTTCATACATTTCGTAATTTCACCACATTTTGCTTGTATCGCGGTAACATTTTATTGACGCAGTTCATAACCGGGCGGCGTATCTTATGCGAATGCGAATGCGAATATTAGTTACATGTCTAGTACCTACCTCCCCTACGTATGAGTAGGGGGATGAATTTTTTTTCGCTTCAACCCTGTCGTATGGGGTATCTTTAGATAGGTATTTTAAAAATAGTAAAGGTCTTTTAAAACACTTTTTGGATAAAATCAACAGTTTCGTAAATAATAGCTCTGAAACTTCAAAAAAGGGGGTTCCCCCCCTTCTAACTTTTGAACCGTGAGGCCAAAAAATTTGAAATAGTCATGATGAAAGTGAGGCTTGATAAGCACTTTCGATGAAAACTATATTGAATAAAATCGGTTAAGCCGTTTTTGAGTGACAACTAATAATGAAAGGACGTAAGTAATATGACTTAAGCGCCGCCAAATATTTATTAATAAATGACCTTTTGAACGGAGGTTTTGTAATAGACTGGCTACTACGGAACCCTACACTGAGCATGGCCCGACATGCTTTTGGCCGGTTTTATGTTTAGAGATAGCAAATAAAATTCTTGTCCAGCAGAGGCGGCATTTTTTTGCCAAGAGCTCATTCAGAAGTCGATCACATATACTTTTTGGGCTGAAAATGTAATGGATTCCCAGAAGCCATGACGCCGAGTCGGGGTCAAAACAGCTCAAGACCTTGCGCGCCAAAACTTAATAAAGTGCGCTGTTTGGTTCGTTTTCGTACGACAAATGCATTTAATTTGCATAACGAACGCTTATTGTTAAATACTTTTATGAATATATTGGATTTTAACATAGAGTTAGAATATAATAACACAAACAAGACCCAGACACAAACAAGATTTTCCGAAATCATAATTTTTCTACTTATAATTAACTTTTGCGTGTACACTTGTGTTACAATTTGGGAATGTTCGCTTACCTTCAACTGATTTTTACACTGTGTACAATAGGATAAATCCAGTAACGCATTTCTGACATAATTTATTTTACAAGTCTCCTCCCGTGACTTTATCTGCGTTATGTTAAATCCTTTCTTATTGGAGTTTCAAGGCTTTTCAACAATAATGTTCACAATTAGGCTCTTCAACTGATTATATGTAATTTCAGGGTCGATAGAAAATTTAAATATTGAACCTTAATTACACATAACATGAGCTACTTGTTAGATAGCGTTTCTGTCGCTCGGTAATAACGTGACGAAATGATTATTAAAGAGGTTATTTTTCAGTGATAACAAATTCCTTTAATAATATTTAGTAAATTATTTCACTGCCTAAAATTTTGTTGTTCGTAAGGCGATTATCACACTGGCGACGGATCCGCATGCGGCGCCAGTGTGATAATCGCCTAAGGCATGTTTATTTACCTTATTTTACTTTTCTATTGACCCCGAATTTAATCGTATGTCAGTGCAATGCATTTAGTGGAAATTTTAAACATAAAGCCTAGCAACATTGCACCAGCTGTCAGTGTCAGTCGCTAGGCTCGCGGCCCGCTCGCTCGGATGTCCGTCAATGCTATCACACTCAATCTTTGCATTTGGGGCGTGTAGTACAAATTTTAACATTAATTATTATCTGAAATTATTGCAATTTGATACATTCCTTCAATTGACAAAGTCGTATTCTAACTTTTCTTAATATATCTTCAGTTAACTGAATTACAAGGTGAGACTTTATTTATGGCACAAAGTTTTTTGTTTGATCGTAGTATCCCATTAATTTAAATGTGCCTAGTCGGGAATTTTAAGTGCCCTCCCTAATCGGCGAGCTGTCGTGGTCATCGGCGGAATTATATGTGATTTAAATTCATAACCAGTGTTTTAAGGTTAGGTGTGCCTCTAGTGTTTTTTTTAAATTCTAGGAATGGGTGACTTGAGTTTTATACCCGATCTCCCGAATGGGCCTCTGGATGAGTTTAGAAGTACCGCATTCGATTGGAAGAGGTTAAAACTAGCACTAGAGGGAGATATAGATCTACTCAAACTTAAGGTAAGTGTGAGATTATGAGTCGACCTTATCAGGAATATATCTCAAGCATAATGTAACTTTACTGCCGTTCTGAAGATATTTTTGGCGCGGAATTTCGATAAAGTTTTACTATCAAATTCATGTAAATAATATGATTCAGTTGTGTGATATGTGATGTCATTTGCAATCACTATGAGGAAGTATTAAGTTAGTAGAATGATGAAGGTTCTGATTTATGTTTTAAGTTTATGGTTTCAACATAATGAACTGCAATTTTATTGCCCATTGCAATATGTTAACTTATGTGACCTTTAAGGGCATTATCAGAATTACGTTGGCTTTATTTTGTTCATATGTATATAATATACAATGAATTGCCCTTATTTTCTGGCCTTTTCCCTTAGACTTCCGTAATTTCTTAAACTATTTAAAAGATGTGTATAAATGCCAATATGAACTGTAAAGCTTAGAATATACTTTCTAAAGTAGAGCATTTTTTTATTAATATTTATTTTATAAGGTAAATTTAATTTGAACAGTTTAGCATTTTCATAACCTGTTTTAAATATTCATTTAACTCCTATAAAGAAACTATTTCTACAAACACATTTTGTAAATAAGTTTCCAAAAAAAAGTTACATATAACTTCCAATAATTAAATACAGGGTGTAACAAAAATACTGGTGATCCGTTTAAGGGCAAAATTGGCATTGTAGAGCGACCAAGAAAAAGTAAGAAAAAAAGTTTAGATCGCGAAAAAAAAATTTGGAAAAGCACAGCTGGCCAACCCTCCATACAAAACCAAAATTTTTTTTCTTAGTTTTTCATAATAGAATATGATACTAGTTATGCCCTTAAAAGGATCAGTATTTTTGTTACACCTTGTATAATTTAAAAGTATAAAACCACCAAATTAGGTGTCAAATAGAAGTTTAAAACTACAATGTAAATATTTGCTATTGTTTTTTAACCTTGACTTTCATTTTTAAGCGAAGAATAGGTTTCTCTTTTCTGGGTCAGTGTCACCTAGATTGGCAAGTTTTTGTTAAAACAAGATTTATAGTATATTTTATAAGAATTATGTTTTAGAAATATTTATTTAACGGCCTCCATAGACCCTGCCTACGAAGCTGGAGGTCCCGGGTTCGAATCCTGGTAAGGGCATTTATTTGTGTTAGCACAAATATTTGTTGCTGAGTTATGGATGTTTTCTATGTATATAAGTATGTATCTATCTATCTAAGTATGTATATCGTCGCCTAGCACCCATAGTACAAGCTTTGCTTAGTTTGGGGTTAGGTTGATTTGTGTAAGATTGTCCTCAAAATATTTATTTATTTATTTCCGTTTGTACAGTCAGGAGCAGGACTAGCTAAGCGGGTAGGGTGATCAAAATGACCTACACACTCTTATTCTCTTCACAATAAAGTCGTGTCCAGCTCATTTTGAATACCCTACCCGCTTAGCTACTTTTGCTGCTGACTCTATGTATGTATTTTTATTTAAAAAAAGTTAATGAAAGTGACTATAATATTTATTTTTAATTATTTAATGTACTTTATACTCTTCATTAGTTTAATTTGCTAAGTTAATAAATTAAATGCCAGAAATATACTACACCTATGATGTATATACAACAATGTAGATAACAGCCTTCTAGCCAAGTTAGTAGTGACCCTGTCTATGGAGCAGGAGGTCCCAGGTTCGAATCCTGGTAAGGGCAATTTATTTGTGTGTTTATCACGAATTCGCCTGGTCAAGGGCAAAACAGACCAACTGCGAATAGAATAAGTTTCAATAAGTTGTTTTTGTCTTTATATTCAAAGGCAAAACCAATTATCTGCTAGTAAAATTAAATCGAAATAGTGGGTTCTACCTTTAATTTAACCCAGCGATCTGTTCCTGAGTTATGGGTGTTTTTTTTATGTATCTAAACATATATTATCTATATAAGTAGGTATATCTTCGCCTAGTACCCATACCATAGTATGTACAAACTTTGCTTACTTTGGGATTTGGGACTAGGTTGATTTGTGTAAGATTGTCCCCAAATATTTTTTTAATTTTTTATATATATCTGTTCCGTTCCTATTAATATTTTGATGTTAACAAAACATTTTTTTTTATTAATTTAAAACTGAACAGGTATATTTATCAAAGGTATTTTTTTTATTTAATAATGTGTTCATTTTTTTACGTTGGCTCGATACACAATGAATGACTCACTACAAACAATTGGTAAAATCCCATTTGACTGGGAAAATAAACATTCTTATGACTTATGACTAATACTGTATATTGATAATACCTATCCATCGTGAAATTATTCTATTTATTTATTACTTATTAGTCTTGACAAAATGTTTATTTTTTCGAGAAAAATATCCGATTTCCGTTTATTAAACACTGCATGCAAACAAAGAACTACCAACTATGATTCAGACTTTCAGCCCAAATTATATAAAAAAATGGTAACAATGATTTTTAATGCTGGCCATACATGATCCTTCCTATCGTCCAATCGGCATGACGCTACCAATTGGATCAGTTAGAATTGACCGTGTGTGGGAGTGGATTGGCATGACAGATATAACTTTCATGCCAATCCACTCCCACACACGGTGAATTCTAACTGATCCAATCGGTAGCGTCATGCCGATTGGAAGATAGGAAGGATCGTGTATGGCCAGCATAAGTCCAACTTATTACCTACAAACCATCGAACCCGCTGATGTGACTGATAAAACATGTCTAAGGTCACTCGCTAGAAAATCCACTTTTAAATATGTAATTTAAAAAAAAACACATTTATTTAAACTTAGAGATTCAAAAATACTTTATTTAAATATTTGTTCCAGTACAAAGTATGGCACACACTAGAGAAGGATCCGCTCTTTGCTCACTCCTCAGTGACACCGTCAGTGGAAGAACAGAAGCGGATCACCCAGCTGCAAGTCAACAGGATAAATCAGTACAAATTCCTCTCAGCTGACATGCTCCGCTCAGGTTACACCAATAAGGTGAGTGATGATGATGATGATGATGGTATCCTGTTATCCCTCATCAGGGACATAGGGCTCTCAGAAGGGATTTCCATTGTTCTCGGTCCTGTGCGGCCTCCTCCAACTCCGTCCAGCCGAGGCCAGTTGATGCAGCCTCCGTTTCAACTGTGCGCCTCCAGGTGGTACGAGGGCGACCTTTACCCCTTTTTCCAGGTGCTTGCCAAGTCAGCCCTTGCTTGGGTAGGTGGTTATTCGGCCTTCGTAAAACATGTCCTATCCAGCGCCACTTCCGCAAAAGTATCTCCTTGGCTAAAGGGTTTTGGCCGGTCAACTCCCATAGTCTTGTGTTCGAGATGGTCTGTGGCCAGTAGACTCCTACGATTCGCCGCAAACATTTGTTTACAAACACCTGGAGTCTATTGGTTATCTCTTGTTTGACAGGCCATGTTTCGCACCCATACAGGAGGACCGACTTAACATTAGAGCTGAACACCCTTAGCTTGGTGCGGCGAGTGATGACTGTGGAGGTCCATACGGGTTTCAACTGCGCATATGCGGCGCGGGCTTTATTGATGCGAGCTACAACATCCGCTTCTGCACCCCCCTGTGGATCCATAACGCTTCCCAGGTATGTGAATTTTGTCACATGTTCAACTGGCTCCCCGTTTACTAGGATTGGCGCTGCATCCATGGTGTTTAGGCGCATGGCTTTCGTTTTAGCACAGTTGATACGTAATCCTTCTCTTGCTGCGGAAGCAGCCAGGTCATCGGCCTTCAATTGCAGATGGTCTCGTGTCGTAGCGAGTAAGCACAGGTCGTCAGCGAAGTCAATATCTTCAAGGGTTTTCCCATTGACCCAAGGGAGCCCCCTTACCTCTTGACTGGTAACCCTGCGCATCACGTCGTCCAAGACAATCAGGAATAGCAATGGCGACAGCAAGCAACCCTGTTTAACTCCAGCAGTGACGGGTATCGGATCTGACAGTTGACCCTTGTGCATTACTCGGCAAGTGGATCCCTCATAAAGGCACTTAATGATTTCTATGACCTTAACTGGTATTCCTCTTTGCTTAAGTATTCGCCATATACTTGTCCATTTCACCCTGTCGAAAGCCTTTTCGAAGTCCACAAACAGAACATGGAGCTCGCTATTCATCTCATGGCATTGTTCTAAGATCATTCGCAGGACGTTAATCTGATCCGTACACGATCGTCCTGCTCTGAATCCGCTTTGCTCATCCCTGAGCCTGCAATCGACAGCAGTCGACATTCTGTTCAGCAGAACCTTACACAAAACCTTGGAGCAGACAGGCAGCAAGTTTATTCCGCGCCAGTTGGAGCACTGGGACAGGTCTCCTTTCTTGGGCAACTTGATGATTATCCCCTCCTTCCAACATTCGGGTACTTGCCCCGTTTCCCAGATGTCGGCAAATAGGGGATGTAACACACTAGCCATTGCCGCCGGGTTGGTTTTCAGTGCTTCAACTGGGATGCAATCATTTCCTGGGGCCTTACCACTTTTCAAGCTTTTTATAGCACGGGAGATTTCATTGATGTCTGGAGGTTCGATTTTTATATCCAAGACTTCCTCTGTATCAACTGGTTCTCCCTCTTCAAGCTCATCACCCAGAGTATGGAAGACCTCAGTGAAATGCTCGTGCCACCTACACATTTGCTCTCCAAGCGTTACGAGCATCTTCCCTGCGTGATCTACTATGGGTCGTGCCGCTACTTTTCTATTGCACAGCTCCCTGCCGGCCCGGTAAAGTTCCTTAGTATTCCCACTATGTGCTGCCAGCTCCGCTCTTCGGGCAATAGATGCTGCTCTTCTACGCTTGTCTCTTTTAGCACTACGTTTTATGTCGCTCTCACAAAGGAAATACTCGTAGGCTAAGGTTTCTTTCGTACTTAGATCATTGGCAGCGTTTAGCCTGTCTTTGATGGATTTACGGTTTTTAATTTTTTCCCAGGTCTCCGCAGAAATCCATTCCTTTTTTTCGAGGCTCTGGAGTCCTAGAAACTTAGCACAGGATTCTTGAAATGTATTTTTTAGTAATTGCCAATGATCTTCGACTGTCATGCCTTCATCCTTCTTAGAGTTGTACTGGTTGTGAACCTCCGTGCTAAAATTATGTCTAGTGACCGCATCTTGCAGCTTTGAAACATCAAACCGCCGAGATGATGTGGTTGTTTTGTTTCGAACCTTTGCTATCTTCAAGCGTATTTTGGCTACAATAAGATGATGGTCGCTGTTGACGTCTGCTCCTCTTCTGTTGCGCACATCCAATAGTGAGTGTCTCCACTTTCTACTAATCATCACGTGATCTATTTGATTCTCCGTCCTTCTGTCTGGGGAGATCCAAGATACTTTGTGGCAATTTTTATGCGGGAACATTGACCCTCCAAGCACTAGATCATGTTCACAACAGAAGTCTACAAGCATGTTACCGTTTTCGGTTCTCGTCCCCAATGCGTGTTTCCCTATCCACGGTTCAATGCTTCGATTACTATTTCCTATCTGAGCATTGTAGTCACCCAAACAGATCACAATGTCGCCCTTTGGAATATTTTCCATTGCTGTACCGAGCTGGCTATAGAATGCCTCTTTCTGAATCAAGCTCGCTGAGTTGGTCGGAGCGTAGCATTGTATTAAAGTGATATTTCTCACTTTAGACTTGAAGCGAGCTGTGATGATTCTGTCTGACACAGGTTTCCAATCAAGCAGACTAGAGCGGGCATTCTTGGTAAGCAGAATTCCCACACCATACTCATGCTTTTCTTTCTGTCCAGAGTACAGTAGAGTGTGGTCTTCAATCTGTTGTTCACCAAAATCCTTCCATCTTGTTTCCGAAATGCCAAGTATCTCTAACTGGTAGTCTCGCATATATTTGACAACCTGGTGCACTCTACTTTCCTCCCGCATCGTGCGAACATTCCAACAGCCAATCAGAGTCCTTATTTTCGCGCCAAAGGTCAGTTTGTTTATATCAGTCCGTATATTCCTTCCTTGAGTTTCAGTAATAATTTGTAAGTTTCGGATATACAGGTTATTAGCCCATAGTACCCTAGACGGTCAGCAGGGCTGCTGCCTCAAAGTGTACCGCCACACTTGGTTTTATTTCAGAGTTCCTTCTCTTATTGGTATTTTAAAGGGCATTTATACCCTCCAGGCCTCCAATGGCCTCTTCCAGCTGTTTCACAGCTAGGTGACAGGCTAATTAACCGCCGCCCGTTGCTCGGCGTTGTTGTTCGTTTGGCGCCACCCGGGGGACACGTGTAGGGTAACAAAGGGCAATCTTCCTACGGACGCGAACAACTCCACCCCCCTTATTTTTTGTATGGAGGCCATAGACAAATTTCCGCAACCATAGACAAATATAAGCATTTTGTCTATGAATTAAGAACTGAATCAACTGAATTCAGATCACGTGTGTGGTGTCCCTTATTCTGCATGTTAATCTCAAGGGCGCTTTTATATGTGAATAAAACATTACAATGGCATAATTTTATTATTATCGACTGACATAAACAGGGCCGGATTAAGCTTTTCGGGGCCCCTAGGCAATACCATTTTTGGGCCCCCTTTTTAGCAAACTCATATAATGTTTTGTTTTCCCCCGGCTTTTTCCACAGCTCAATGGAGCCTGGGATCCCCTTGGCAACCTAATCCCATGAATTGACGTATGTAAAAGTTTTTACGAAAGCGACTGCTATATAATACCTATGTCATTCCAACCCAGAACGAAAACTAAGCCTTGTTGGGATTAGACTTACTTCAAGTACGTAACTAAGGTGCCACAATGCAAGCTCACGCAACGCAAGCCGAAGTTTTGTATGTCTTAAAATTTCTTCATTAGCCGTAGCCGCCGCTACCACATTTTAGTCTCTAAATCTGATCAGGAACACCTAAACACTATGTCTAGTCACCGATTTATTACAATGTACACCATGAGCCCTAATAACTAGAAAGATTTTAACAGAGACATAATATGAGCACGGCTTGATATGTTTTGGCCGATTTTTTGGACAAAAATCCTTTCATAAAATCTTGGAAGTTACCCATACCATCTCCCTTGAAGAAATCTAAGATAATATAAGATACCTACATAGATATGGAAAAATAAAAAAGTTCAGCTGGATTATTTTTCCGTGACTTTTCAGCCAGCAGCTTCTAGTCAGCTATACTTTCAAATGGCTGTTTTTCATTTTTTATCAACACTTTGGATTAACGACAGTTTGGATTTTTTTTTATATAGAAACAAAACACGTATTCAAAATTTGTTTTAACCAATTAATACCAAATTATTTGTCTAATTACTACTTATATGTTAAAAATAAACCTTTATTCACAAAACGTCGTGCGTTGAGTGGTAAAAGTAAACGCTTTCCCGCTAAAAAAACTACTCCATCATCCATCACAATGTTTTCTGAACAAATACTGCACGAAATAATCGTTACGTGTAAACAAACACTTATGTATTAGGTAGGCCACTAAAAGCACTTTGTAGTTTTTATGTATTTTTTGCCATTATTATTTATTTGACACTCGAAAAAACCGAAAATATCATCTCATTGTCGTTGAAAATCGAAAACGGCCTAAACAAGATTAATATTTGTATCGAACTTTCAAACTTCAAATTAATTTTTCTAAGAAAAAAGTGCTCTTAAAAGGAAATAAAAAGTGGTGAATTATGGACACTTTTTACAAGATTAACTATATTGGCAATAAATTCACCCTTTCTGTCTCCTAAACAGCCCCCTAAAATAAGATTTTAATTCTGAGAAACATTTTAATTTTCCGCTATGCACAAATTTTGCATTTAATATTATTGTATGAAACATTTTTATTTTCCTCTGCCCACACGTAGGCCCCGTGCCCATTCATACAAATTTTCCTACAAATATTTCATTCTATGAATCATTTTATTTTTCCACTCTATGGATAGGTATATCGTCAGGTGACAATCAAAACTTCATAGCTATAATGAACCATACTGGCAACATAACAAGGTTGATTTACGTTTAATATTTTTTTTGTAATTAGTGAGGTTTGCTTGGCAACTGGCGATACATGTGTTTGTACTCATGTATCGCCAGTTGCCAAGCATTTTCCAGTTTAATTCTCACTCTATGAAGTATTTAAAAAAAATTCTGTGCACGCGGGGCCCCTGGCCTATGCGGGGCCCCTAGGCAGTTGCCTACTCTGACTAAAGGCTAATCCGGCTCTGGACATAAAAGTGTATTACAATGTTAGAAATATAAATATTGTTGAGTCTAAAAATAAATAAATGTCAACTATAATGCAACAGAAACTATCGTCGCCATGATAAATTATAATGTGAAGTTCCTACAGGTAAAAGGTCGCCAATTAACTTACAATTGTTCACGACACCTATGCATACATTATCTGTACAATTATCTTATTTTCTTATGTTATTATTAAACCAGTTTATTTATAATAACTTAATCACTTTAGTATTCAAATTAACTATCGACTTTATAATGCCAATCGTTAATTATTATTGTTGTTTTACGCACACCCCTTTAAATAGTTGTACTATTTTTTATTTCCGTATATTTATTTTCTTTCTTAAGTTAGGCTTTTTACAATATGAATATAAAATTAAAATAAAATATACCATACAAAACAAAAACAATATAAAACATAAACACATTATAAAAAACCTAACCTAGAGTGCCGCCGGCAACGGAGCAAGGCCCAGGCTGCCGGTGGTCAGGGCCGCAGAGAGAGGAACCTTCGGACTATACGCGTCGTGTCCAGGATTACCGCCTTCTGAATCTGACCCTTGATCCAACCACAACCCCGTAGCGAAAGTCTCTCAAGATGTTGGTCGAGACTCTTCGCTATGAGACTATTTATTATTATTATTAATCAAACAACAAAGATTACATTTTAGACAGAAGCGCAAAACTGTTTGTCAGTTTCCCTGCAGGAAAAATTTAAAACATAATACCAAAACTATTTTTTTTATTAAGTTACTAACTTGTAACTACCTACTACTACTATTACTAAAAACTATTCACGATAAAATCCGGCTATGCATGATGGCATGATTTGTTTTTTTTGGATCCACATGTTCAAGCAGTTATTTTATTTTAATAATCTGTAATAATATAATAGAAATATAATCATATTAGAATTGTATTGGGCTAGTGTGACTTTTTGCCAAATATATTTCACCATATCTTTATTTTTTTATCCAGCTTCTTCTTCCGACTAGCGTTTACCCTGGCTTGGGGTCCGTTTGACAACCTAATCTCATGAATTGGCGAATTTTTTTCCAGCTTTTTTTATCTTCACTCGCTTCCTGCTACAAATGCCACAATTGTTTTTTTATTTTCACAGTGTCATCTTGCCAAAGCAATACGTTTTGAAACTCCTTTCTACTTGAGGTAGTGAGGAAGATTTTCAAATTTATAATTTATATCATTAACTATAGCGAACTCCGGATAGCGGAAAAACGCTTTTCCGCTCGTTTGTGGTTCAGTACCCTTGGTGATCCTTAAATAAATAAAATAAAATAAAACTTAATAGTTTTCCGCCTCAAACTGAAAACTCGCGATTTACTTTCAAACAAGCTGACCAATATAACAAGACCCATGTGATGATTTTTTCTTGCCTTCTGGCTCCATAACCCCTTGATCGCTCCTGCTCATATACTAAATCTCAAATTGTATGTATCTCTGCTATAACCCCAACAAATTTCATAAAAATCCAGAAAACGTTACTCAAGTTATCGTCGAACAAACTCTCAAAATCAAAAAGCCATCAAAATGCCGAGACGTCCAAGTAGCCAGAAGTTGTTTGTAAGAACTCTGCTCGCTTGCGCTCCGCTCGTTCTATTATCTTTCCGTTTCTTCCTTTTCTTCCACTCTTATGATTCATTTGAATTTCGAACCCACCCCTTATCACTTATCAGTGATCGGATGACTGATCCGAGGGTATTCTTATCAAAGTAAGAATGCAAATACTTTGATGCGTTATCAAACGTATCTACAGGTATTGTAGGTGTGAGTCAGCATTGTTTTGTAGGTAAAACCTATCTTGCTAACGATTTATGGGGTTAGTCATGAGGGTCATCCATTAATCACGTCACATGTTTTATGGGGCCATATATAAACATTGTGTAGGTATTAATGAGACGAATATTATATATTACATATTATCAGGCCAATAATAGAATGTTTTGTTTTTCACAGACCAGAGCAATAATGACCATCAATGAAGCGGTGCAGTCTCTCAACCCAAGCGTTTCAGTAAAGATGGCCATCGGTATATACCTACCCTCAAACGCTCTGCTTTCACTGGGCACAGAGCGGCACTACAAGTTTTATGAGGCAACCCTAGTTAAAAGAGAGGTGAGTGGCAACCCTAGTGTCTTTAACCATTTGGCCGCCAAAGACGTGAACTCGCGTGCACGGTAAATCGTGCCGTCAGCTGGCGCTTTTTTAAATAAATCGTGTGATATCACGTCCAAAATACACGATGGATTTTCTTTTTGGGTCAGAGAGGGCAGCTACCAGATCCCGGGCTGCTACGCGAAAATGGTCTTAGAAGACCTTCCCTCGATTTCAAAATAATGAAGATTCGCGTTTACAGATTTTGGAAAACACATACAGGTTGCGAGAAAAAGTTCATTTTGATTTTTGTTAAACTTTTTATTTATTTATTGAAAAACATGTGAGAATACAATTGTTCCTTAAACTAAAGTTTCGCCAAACTGAGAGACAGTTTGTTGGCGATGCGCTCATCTAAATCTTCATCTATCGAAAATTACAGTACAGAAAAGTATAGTGAGATTCAAAAGTGCATGGGCACTTTATGAATGAATTCATTCATAAACTGTCCACGCAATACGGAACCTGGGTGCACAGTAGGTATCTATAAGTAATTACTTTTATCGATATAATCTATATAATACTATATTTACTTAATTAGTTTAATTAGTTTTTAACACTTATAGTTATTTAATTAGTTTCATATTTTTGTAGTAAAATTTCTTTAAGTTTTGACTTCAAACTACCCATTTTTAGTTTAGGTGTTTCTAGTAGTGTTTTGATGCCATTCGATGCCATTCTTATCTAGGATGAAAAGCTTGTATGGGACCAAAAAACCAAATTGTAGGAACTTTTTCCATACAAGGAAAATCCACCTGTATAAGGGAGTGCGCTCGCGTCGCGTAAATTTTGCTCAGGCGTCAGTGGCACTATTTTTCTGACCTATGCTTGGCGGGCAATGGGTTAAACGTATCTATGAAGATTTTTTTTAATATATATATTCCACGACGATGGCAAACAACTAAACTGCCCGCCTGGTAAGCAGCTATCGTAACCTATGGACGTGTGCAATTCTAGAGAACTCATATGCGCGTTAGCTTGAAAAAAGGAATTTCAAAATTGCTTGGAAAGAGTGGAGCCAATATACGACTATCATCATCAGATTTGCTATTACAGGCGCCATCAAATATATCGGAGCGGCCAAGGTACTCAAAAATATCTGGACATGCACTTTATCGTCTTAAGAGGCTGACAACACCCGATGACCTTCAAATTGACTTTACTTTAACAGTCATATATCTACTTGTTTTGGAAAAGTAAAAAAAATGTATGTTAATATTCATTACTCATGAGACGACAAGGTCGTGCATGTTTTAAACTCTGTTAAAAATGTCAACCTTAGCGATCGTTACATCTCGCAGAAACATTTGTCAAAACTGGTAGACCACTTTCTTGGTCGACTGTACAATAAATTGAATTTTTGAGACGACTCAAATTGATGATGATGATGAGTGTACTTGTAAAATTCTATTATTATTCTCCCTTCTGATACATACCTACGATAACCAGCCTGACACGTAATAAAATTAAAAACATGCCGCCATTTTGGACGCCACGCCAAATGTTATTTTGCTGGCCTAGGCCTAAAAAGTAGTGTGAAGTCCCATTACAGACTTATAATTGCATTTTCAATTACATATTGCGATGTATTGGGTTATTTGAGATGTTAATAAATCTTGTCTAGTAATAAAGAAAAAATATTAAATAAAGAATATTTACTTACTTACTTAATATTATTTTGACAAAAATGTAGGTACTTTTATTTTGACAAAAACGGGACTTAATCGATTATATATTTTAAGTCCCGTTTTTGTCAAAATAATGAGTGATGAAAATCGTGTGAGTTTAAATCAGTATTACTTTGGCAAAGTACAGTCGCAATCAGATATATCGGAGCGGCCAAGGTGGTCACAAACATCTAAACAACGGCTCTATTGTCAAGGCGATAAACTGCATGTTCAGATATTATTGAGTACCCTGGCCGCTCCGATATATTTGATGGCGACTGTACCATCGGCATTACTTATCGGTATTACCTAAATGAGTTCAATATTCTTTTAGCATGTTTTTGAATCGAAACAAGCACTTATCATTCACCTTTTTCATAACATTAGAAATACCCACATACGTCATCTGGAGTCTCAAAATAATAATTACATCAATATTCAAAACAGCTATGAGAAATGTTAAGAAAAATGCATATTTTAGAGTGCATTAACTACATTATATTGTTAACAAATATTTGAGATGAACCTAAATGGGGTTATTTCAGTACGTTTATTTAACTGTTAGTTAATATCAATCGGCAGGGTTATAGGTGTCGCCAGGAGAGTCACGTACACAACAACATGTCATGTAATTACGGCGGGATTTTGAAATTACTGTTCTTTTTTCGTACCGATAGCAAGTTCAATAGGCTAGATGAATTTTTTTCATGCGTGGTATCATTCGATTCGTTTTGTTGTGAGGATCAAATGTCTATATGGGGCCAATTGCCTTAAATCAACATAAAAGACAGAAAAGAGACTTATAGTCTGTGATTTGCTTTTGTTTCTCAAAACGCTCCTAACAAAATGATATGAAGCAGTGACGTCACGGCCTCATAGTTGCCCTGTTTAAAGTATGGAAAAATTATGAAATTGCTATTTTTACAGTGAAATATTGCGTTTATGTATATGGTTGCTATACAATTTATTTCACAATAAATAAATAAATAAAATAAATAATTGGGGACAATCTTACACACTTCAACCTAACCCCAAACTAAGCAAAGCTTGTACTATGGGTGCTAGGCGACGATATACATACTTAGATATATATAAATACATACTTATATACATAGAAAACATCCATAACTCAGGAACAAATATTTGAGATTAGCACTCAAATAAATGCCCTTACCAGGATTCGAACCCGGGACCTCCAGCTTCGTAGGCAGGGTCACTACCAACTAGGCTATGGAGGCCGTAATAAAATGTTAGAAATCGAATGGTATCATTGGTTTTTTTAAATTTCGTACTTTCAAAATTCGAAAAAATTTAATTTTGAAGCCTGATATCTTTGAACCATTTCAATAGATTTTTTTAATGTTTTCTTTATTTGGATATTTTGATCATTTTGCATCCTATCAACTAATTTTTATTGCCTAATTCAACATGTGTCATCATCCCTAATAAGATTGACAGAAAGTCGACAAAGATCCTTTTAGGTAATACTTTAAGTTTTTTTAGGATAATCTATCTCATTTATATAAAACACATCACTCGTATTATATAATTTTATGTTCGCAGTGATATTCGCAACTTTTTTTGTTTTATATTATTAATTGGGGACCGCGCCGTTAATATTCCAATCTCCATACCAAATATAGGGTAAATCGCCAGTAACTGGCCACCGTCCAGTAACTGACCACCTCAAACTAAAAATGAGCTCTATTCACCTACAAACAGAATTCATTTTAGTATATTAAAAAAAACGCGTCAAAAATGTTTTTCCTACTTTTTCTTCGTTGCAATACGATACCTAATAAGGTGTATGTTCGCCCAATAAGGACCGGTTCCTAATAAGAGCCATCATTTCAAAAATCCCGCTCCTGATACTAAATTGAAATCAAGTCTCGCGCCGATGCTCCTCATTAACCAATGATTGAAGTGCATTGGCATTACTTGGGTTTTACGCCGCCATTCTGTCAGTATGCCTGTCGATGCAGTTCACGTCACGACGCGTAGGTCGTTTTGTATAATTTGTTGGTGTTATTCGATTCATTCAAGGGGTTCTGATTCGTTTTCGCAAGAACTTAACACATGAAAAGGAAAAAGTAACATTTAGGCGTGGATTGTGAAGATAAGGTTATTGAAAGACCTATTTTTTTTGTCAAATTAGATTGGTTTGCTCCGGGATGGCGAAGTGCCTAACAAGGACCACCTCCTTGTCGCCAAATAAGGACCAGGCCTTTTTAATATCATGTTTAAAGACTTAATAAGGACCAAGGGCTAATGACTGAAAATGTTCCTAATTATATTGTTTTATGCTTAAAATAGTTTCACTTAGTAAATATCAATACAATACAAAACTGTGTTTTATTAAAATACATAAATCAAGTCAATTATTCTGCGTTTAAGTTTCTGTAGACTTTTTAAGGACCAACAGTACAATTCATGTGAATTTTTAGATTAATCCATCGGGAATGACAAAAACAATTGTTACAATTAACAAAAAATATTAAATAAAAAAATTAAATTATGTAGTTTCGGAATTATCTACGGAACAGGAATGACCCTTATTGAGAACACCCATTCCTAATAAGGTCCATTTACAAGTTTTTTTTAAACAGTGTTTGTCATTAATTTACTTCGGATTCGTGATTTTTCCTTAATGTTTGTACTTCTAATATAGGCAATTTGTACATTTCAAATGTTTTTTAAGTTAAAATACTTCTTAAATCAGATTTATAAAGATTTACAAAAACCTGGTCCTTATTAGGCGAACTTACCTTATACCCTTAAACGGATCAACAGTATTTTTGTTACACCTTGTATATGGGTATTGTGGGTCCTTTAACCTATTTGTTCGCTTTTAAACCCTGCACTTTATTTAAATAAAAATAAAAAAACAATGTTCTCGAATTTCGCATCAAAACACGTGACTTCATCATATACAATACAGTTAATTAACATATGAGTTCAAAAGAGGATTTAAATTGAAAATATGAAAAATATTTTCTAATTTTCTTTACAATATTTTATTGTGTTTCCAAAAATCAAGATGCGCCATTGTTTGCTTTTGTTTAGCTTACGTGCTGTAATTAATCTTTAAATATGTGATGTTTTCAATGTATTTTTGATGATATTTTAGGGGTCCGTGCCAAAATGGTAAAGTAACCTTTATTACTTATTTCCCTATTCGTCTGTGTGTCTGACCGTCACGAAACCAATTTGTTTCGATGCTGGGCTCGCTGTGAGAATTTCAAATAACAATTTTTTTTAATAATTTAAAGAAAAACCTAAGATATTTTTGAAAAAAGGCAAAAATTTACCATTCTTCCCTCTCCTTTATTTTTAGGAGTCACGTCAGTGAAGTGTGTCGAACTTAAGAAAAAATACAGTGTTGCAATTGTCTGATGTACGGAACGCTCAGGGCGCGAGCGCGAATCGCACTTGGCCGGTTTTTATTGTTTTTTACTTAAGGTGACTATATGAACATCATAAAAAAAATGTCATAAGTCTAACATACCTATGTATGCGCTAAAAGCATAGCTTATTAATATTAATAAACCTCGATAATAACTTATAATAACTTTTAACTTTTTAGTAATTCTGTAGTTATTGTGAGGTGCAGACGGTGATCACCACGAAGAAAGGGGCGCACTCAGGATCATCGGGTGTCTAGGGCAGCGGTGGTAAATAAAACATTTTATTTTATGTTTTATAGTGGCGTGTTGCCGCGGCGGCGGCTGGCTGCAGACTGGAGTAGTTGCAGTAGTGAAGGTTGTAGAATCAGTGACAAGCTGGGTCGCCCGGTCTCTTTTATGGACGCAATGGGGTGACCGAACTAGTGACCGTTATGCGCCGAATATGCCAAACTTTTATTGACCAATAATCTTACGGCTAATTACATGAGAGTAGGGATGGGTAACTTTAATTTAGGACATTTAGTTTTATAATTAATACAATTTCTTATCATTTACACATAAAATATCAAACACGGAGCAAACAATAGTACTTAAAACTAGACATTTTGTATATAGCAAGTTACACGTTTATTAATCATTGACATAGAAATAATACAATAGATTGATTTACTTATATCTAGTTACACAATTCAAAAGTTTTCTAAGCTACTTGCGACAATTCTCCCCCACGTGCGTCAGCACCGTCTGTTGGTGTGGAGCAAATGAGGACGAGTCTGGAAACCGGGCGGCGGACGTCTCCTGCGCGAGTGCGTACAATGGCTACTCTTACGTGGCCATCAGGACCGGGAAAGAGTTGTGCGATAACGCCTCTAGGCCAAGTACCTCGCGGCATAGTTCCATCGGCTATGATAACTACGTCGCCTACGTGCAGTTTCTGCGCGTTCTGGTGTGCGCTGGATCGCGGCATCAGGTTCGGGCGATATTCTTTTATCCAGCGTTTCCAGAAGTTGTCGGCTAGTGCTTGAGCTGTTTTCCACGACGATAGACTCAGGTTCTCGTCGGAAAAGACTCCCAGTGGTGACATAGCGTTCGAGCGGCCGATGAGAAAGTGATTCGGCGTGAGCGCTTCGGCATTCAAGTCTGGGTTCACTGGTGTCAATGGTCTGGAGTTTACCAGGTGTTCAGCTTCCAGAAGTAGCGTGTGTAGAACTTCCTCGTGGGGTGCTCTGTCTTTTAGAGTGACTTTCAGAGCTGTTTTCACGCTACCAACTAGACGCTCCCAGGCCCCGCCGGCGGAGGGGTTGCCAGGCGGGATCTTTTTCCAGATCATGCGTCGTTCGGTCATAAATTGTTTGAGACTATCGGGCAGAGAGTTTTTGGCCTCTGATAGCTCGCGTTCTGCACCAATAAAATTTGTTCCGTTGTCTGAGTATAAAACGGACGGTGCGCCGCGCCGAGATATCATTCTTCGTAGCGATAGGATCATAGAGGCTGCCGATAAGGAGGCGGCTAGCTCTAGATGTACGGCTCTAGTGGTGAGGCACGTATAAAGTACGCCCCATCGCTTTTCTCGTCGGCGGCCTATTACAATTTGCATGGGACCGAATAAATCTACGGCTGCTGCGGTAAATGGCGGTTGATTCGCCTTGAGCCTCTCTGGCGGTAGGTCGCCTACAGGAACCTTGAGGGTAGTTCCTTTATAGGTCCGACACCATTGGCACTTATTCGTTATATAACGAATCGTACCGCGCAGTCCGATTATGTAATATCTTTGCTTCAACTCGTTGATCACCGTCGCATGATTTCCATGGTTGTAAAGAGCGTGGAAATGGTAGATCAATAGCTTGGTAAATGCTTCTTTAGCGTGCAGGACGGGTATATGGGCGCCGTCTCTGTCTATTCGAGCATCTAGCACTATAATGCCGTTCTTGTCTAACTTCATGGCGACTCGGTGTAGTGAAGACTTCTTCGGTAGGGCTCGCCCGGCTTCCAGCAATCGTATCTCTTCAGCATACGACTCATTTTGGCTCCGTCGGATCAGTAGTATTTCTGCCAGACTTATGTGTCTATTGTTCATCTCTGTTTCTGGATTCTTATTAACAGACAATTTGGCTTTGAATACCTCGGCAGCAACCAAGACTCTGGCCGTAGCGCGGACAAGTCTAGTGAATTTCGAGAACCTACTTACATCAGGTAAGTATGCGAACTTACTTTTCACGGTACTAACGGAGCAGATTGGTTTTTGCGCGCGTTCTTCGCCCGTTTCGACGACGGACTCTACCGGTTTTTCGCGCGGCCAATGCTCCTCGTTTTGACGTATAAAATCAGGGCCTATAAACCACCGGTGGTTAGCTCCGAACTGGGCCGGAACGCCCTTAGTAGCGTCGTCGGCGACGTTCAGCGCGCTAGGCACCCAGCGCCAATCGGTGCGCTTAGTTGTGTCTTCTATTTCGGCTACTCTATGTGCGACAAAGCTTTTGTACCGACGTGGATCCGACCGTATCCAAGAGAGCGGCGTTCGCGCGTCGCTCCAAAAATACCGGTTTTTAACGACGTAATCGGATTCCTTAACTACGGTGTCGGCTAGCCGTGTCGCTAGCACACAACTTTGCAATTCTAACCTCGGGATACTCACAACACGCAACGGTGCGACTCGCGCCTTGGCGGCTACTAAGGCTGAGACCTTTTGGCCGTCCGGGCCTTCGCTAACTAAATATATCGCGGCGGCGTATATCTTTTCGCTAGCGTCACAGAAAACGTGCATATCGACCTCTCTACTGTTCGCAGGTACGTATCGCGGTATTTCTAGTTCCCTAAGTTGCTGTATATTGCTCACGAATGACTGCCACGCAGGTGCGAGCGAGGCGGGTATAGTGGTATCCCAGCCTATCCCTGTTCGCCAGACTTCCTGCATCAATGCCTTCCCTAGGACAGAAATCGGACTAACATAGCCTATGGGATCGAATATGGACATTGCGCTACTAGTCACCTGTCGCTTCGTGGGCAACTGTATACCGTTGAGCACTTCTTCGGGCGTATTGCGTAAATTTACGTTAAACCCTAACGTGTCACGTTTATGGTTCCATTTCAAACCTAATGTGCGCTCGCATTCGCCTCCCCCGATCAGGGACGTGTCCTCTTTGCTAGGTACTACGTCTGAAATTACGTTTGGGTTGTTAGAGGCGAACCCACGGAGCTCGAACGACGCGCGCAAATTAAGTTCGTAAATTTCATTTACTATACGCCTAACGTCGCTTTCGCTCTCGTCAAAAGCTGTCAACATGTCATCCATATACGTATTTTTTATCGTTTTCTCAGCAGCGATCGGAAATTCTTCCGCGTGTTCGTTTGCGTTTTTGTTTTTGACGTACAAAGCCGTCGTCGGCGAAGCCGCTGACCCGAATATTAACCTTTTCATTCTATATTCTTGCGGAGAGGCTGAGCGGTCCTCCCCCCGCCAAACAAAACGTAACGCATCACGATCGCTATCTATTATTTCTACTTGAAGGAACATTTCCTTGACATCGGCAATGACCGCGATTTTGCCTTCCCTAAAACGTACTAGCACGCCGAACAATGACTCTAATAGGTCGGGTCCCGCTAACAGCGCGGTGTTCAGCGACCTTCCGTACGCGGTGGCTGCGGCGTCGAAAACCAGACGCATTTTCCCCCTCTGGGGATGAAACGTCGGGAAATGGGGTAAATACCACGACCTAAGCGAGTCCTGTGGCGGCGGCGAGTTTACTTTTTCGGCGTAACCTTTATCGAGCAGGTTATTTATGTGCTTGGTATACTCGGTTTTCAAAATAGGGTCGCGATCCAATTTGTTTTCTAGGCTGTATAGCCGCCGTAACGCGTGCGCTCTATTATTCGGCAATTCTTCGTTATCGGTACGCCATAACAAACCCGCGCGGTACCTATTTTCCCCGGGTATTTTTTCACATGTCGCCTCCAGTATCTCTAATGCTCTTTGGTCGGGATCGGCTCGAGGCAATTTCTTAACTACCCCTAATGACTCGATGTCGAAATGCTCTTTCATGAGAGCTAAGGCGTCATCATCGGCCGTTCGAGGCCCCATGTGGCCCACGAACGCTACGGTTGCCTGTGGTGACTTGTGTGGTCCGTGCAATGACCATCCTAACCGCGTTAAACTGGCTACCGGGAGGTGCGATTTGCCGCTGATAATTTGACGCGTAACTATCAAATGCCAATTATCCTGACCTATAATTATCGTAGGCGCGGCGGAATCGTAACACAGCTCGTCGGCAATGCTGGTTAAGTGATCGCACTGTTCAACTATTTCTTTGGAGACGCCCTGCGCTCCTACGTTCATGCGATTAATGGTAAGCGCGTCCATCATCTCTAGATGCCTACTACAATAACCGCGGATTGCGAAACGCACGTTGCATGAATCAGGGTCGCTAACTACTCCCCCGATTCCCTCAATATCAAGCGTTTCACCCCGCTCTCGGGGTAAAATTTGGTCAGCCGTTTCGTGTAAAATCAAGCTGAGCGCGGCCCCTTCGTCTAACAGAGCTAAGGCTTGCGTAGTACCCAACGGTCCCGTGACTTCCACGGGCACCATTTTCAAATATGTGGGCGCTATCCGAATCGCGTTAACGTTACTACTTTTTTTTACTTCCACGGGCGCGTTAGATGCGTTCAAACCGTGTAGTAATTTATGATGCCCCGCTTCGCACTGTTGTTCGCCACAAGCCACGTACTTACACTTAAAGCGATTTCTGTGCGACGCGCCTAGACATCTATAACACAGTTTTTCATTTTTTGCCCAATCCCAACGTTCGGCAACGGTCGCGGCTACAAATTTGTGACACTTTTCAATTTTATGCTCACCGTTTTTACATATTACGCACTTATTGTGCGACGTAACTTGCGCCGGTGTCGAATGCTTGGGTTTGGTTCCCGTATACGCGGGTTTTTTAGCCTCTCGAGGCTTCGTTTGTGCTACCGTAGGCGACCTATACTCTCCGGTATGACTCGTATGAGACCTACTTGCGTTACTTCGCGGGCGAGTGCCTCGGCAGCTTTCATCAGAGTCGCTCGAATAGTCGCGGGTAAAGGCGGGTGCGGGAGTGCGGGCGGGGGCGTTATAGCGCTCCGACCGGCTCTCCGGCTCAAAAGAAACCGTGTTTACAGTATTTCGCGACTTCGGCCATCTATGACGACTGGTTCTTTTCGCGGCAGAACTAATTTCAAGCAAAAACTCTGAAATTGCTACTAAATCGGGCGAGTCCCGATTTGCTTGCTTGAATTTACCCCATTCGTACCTCACGATGAGGTTCAATTTGTCAACAATCTTGTTAACTAGTTCTGGCGCGTAAAGATACTTTTCTTGTTTTAAGGATTTAATCGTAGCTACAGCGTTAGCTACATGTGCGGCGAAAGACACTATGTTGCTATTGTCTTCGGCTAATCTTGGCATGCGCTTTACGTTATGTAGCTCTGTCAACACGATTTCCTCTGGATCCCCGAATTGCCTTTCTAAGGCTTCCATAATTTCGTATGGATCCTGTACGGTGTACATTATGGACTTTACGGCTATTCTGGCTTCTCCTTTCAAAGCCTTACGGATTCGGCTGACGTTATTTACGTAACTAAACATCGGCGCGGTATCCTCGAATTCGGCCCGAAACGCGATCCACTCCGTAATATTACCGTCGAAAGTGGGCAATTCGGGCGGCCTATGCATAACGGGTGCGTAATGATTCGAAACATCTCGCGGCGGACGATGTGTGCTTATGTGCGACTCGCGGGGCGCGGGCCTACCGAGAGCGGCGGGCTCACTATGCACGAAAGTACGTGGGGCTGTTGTGACTCCAGGTCGGAATTTAAAACTTTGGTCAAGCTGAGACTGGTGTTCGACCCACTTCTTCACTCGTTGCTCGTCTAATTCGACTTCAGTTACGGTCTTGCCGCTAGCAGATCGCGCCTCATACTGGGCGACCTGTAGCCGTAATTTGGCAGTTTCCGCCTGTTTATTAGCAACGGCGAGAGTGGCTTTCTGAACTTCCAACTCGGCCATCAACAAAGCCAACTTTTCGTCACAACTTACACTAATACACTGTTTTTCGCGCACTTTTTCACTATCGCGATCGCGGCACTGAGAATCGCGGGTTTTTTCGCCCGTTGGCGTGTTTGATTTACACAAAGCCCCCGGGGGATTAACTACCGTTTTCTCGTTTTCCTCGTACGAAATGTCCGAATATTCGGGCGCCGGCGGCGGCGCTGTTGCCGACGGCGGCGGGTACGCACTATGACCGTCATCTAGGTTGCTGCTGGTGCCTTTGTCCCATGTATTGGTTTCGCCGGAGGTTGTCTTACCAGACGGCGGCGTCATGGTGGCGGCAGGCTCCCCCTGCGGCTTGCGTGGGCGAAGAGACCTCTTCAACGTGTGTTCGGACATCTTCTTCTTTTTTCTGGCTTCTTTTTACGCAAATGACGCACGTGGGGGTCCCTAACCTTACCTACCTAAAACCTATTGGCTGACACTGCCTAGTGCAGCGCCAGCGACCCTAACTTACAACTAACTCACTTGTGGGCGTAAATCCCTTGATGCACTGATTCTCGCGCAAAGGCTAAGTGCAAGTGCCAGAGCGTCCGAAAGCAGTGTGAAGACGTCAACCATGTGACGTTGCAACGAAAGTTGCCAGGACACGAACGCGGAGTATGGCCTCAACACGAACGGTCCGTCCAGCAAGCTGGTTATAGCCGTAGGCTCTACCGCTAAAGCGGGCGGGTGTATGGACACCAAATGATGATGATGATTCTGAGCGTGAAATAAATCTGTCTCAGCGCGTACTTTATTCTTTCTTCATGTTCTTTCATCCGGTGCTCGAAGGACCAGCTGTGAGGTGCAGACGGTGATCACCACGAAGAAAGGGGCGCACTCAGGATCATCGGGTGTCTAGGGCAGCGGTGGTAAATAAAACATTTTATTTTATGTTTTATAGTGGCGTGTTGCCGCGGCGGCGGCTGGCTGCAGACTGGAGTAGTTGCAGTAGTGAAGGTTGTAGAATCAGTGACAAGCTGGGTCGCCCGGTCTCTTTTATGGACGCAATGGGGTGACCGAACTAGTGACCGTTATGCGCCGAATATGCCAAACTTTTATTGACCAATAATCTTACGGCTAATTACATGAGAGTAGGGATGGGTAACTTTAATTTAGGACATTTAGTTTTATAATTAATACAATTTCTTATCATTTACACATAAAATATCAAACACGGAGCAAACAATAGTACTTAAAACTAGACATTTTGTATATAGCAAGTTACACGTTTATTAATCATTGACATAGAAATAATACAATAGATTGATTTACTTATATCTAGTTACACAATTCAAAAGTTTTCTAAGCTACTTGCGACAGTTATTTTTGTATGTTTTTAGAGTGGGGCGTTCAAGTCGTGCATTAGTTTGCACTTGCAAATATCGAAAATAAGACTAACAGTACGAACAAGCATAATAATAACGTTTTCATCACACCTGCTCGTAAATGGTGTTATTTCATGCGGGTGTACTGAAGGACAAAGGCCTACTTTGATCCCGCGGGAGTTAGGAATTCTTATAACTCCACAGTGTGGAGTTATAGGTTTAGTTTTAAAAATGTTGACCCACTCGTACATTACTTCAGACTCAGGACATTTATATTCAGCCAGGGTTTTTTGTTATGTCACCCAAACTTGACTACAAGCAAATTTTAAAGTATATAAAACTAATACGGTATATTTCTTCATTATTTTTAATATTTAAAAGTATTTATCATTAATTTTGGTAAATATTGTTATAATAATTTTGCTAAATCTAGTTCGAAAACTATGTCGTAATAAAAAACGCACGGAATGTTTGTACCGCGTTGCTAAGCAACGGCGCAAGCAAAATGGCGATCGAATACCTATTTGAAACGTCACCGTATTTAAGAATTATTTCGCTTAAATTTTAGTTTTTTTCCTCGCAAGTGTGATGAAAAACATTGTGTGTAACTCGGGGCGTAAGAATATTACAAACTCGAGTCTTTAAATCGCTCCGGCAAGCCGTCGCGATTTAACTAGACTCTCGTTAGTAATATTCCTCTTACCCCCCATGTTGCACAATGTACTATAATGTAACACATGGAAATAATCAATAAATAAACTTTTTTTTTTAAAGCCAAGAGTGTTCCACTGCTGGGCAAAGGCCTCCCTCTCTTTCTTCCACGTATCCCGGTTTTGAGCAGTCTACCACCCCACCAGCCCGAAAAAAATGAAAAAAAATAAACTTAAGTTAAATAATAATAATGTTTGAGTTTAATATAATGAATTGTTGTACTCCATACTAAACCATATTCTTTGGGTTTGCCATACGCGCCACGCTTGGCAGACGGGTTGGCGCGCGCAGTTTTTTTTGTTTATTGTTGTTTAGGCTTTCGGAATATGCTGCTGCCCATCTCCCGGTATATTCCCTTAGCAGACTCCTACTGCAACCACGGGACGATATGGTGGGGGACAATTCTAAGGCCGGGCACCCCACGGCCAGTCAATTGATATACACAGATAAAACACATCCATAAATAAATAATATAAATACATAAAACACATCAATAACTCGGGAACAATCCCTGATAAATACAATAGGCAGGGTCACTACCAACTAGGCTAGGAGCCCGTTATAAATTCTTCGGCTAATCTAACATCTATTCGCAGATCCTAGCGGCATTCGCGTTGACGGAAGTCGCGCACGGGTCGGACGCGCGACTCATGCGCACGACCGCGACCTACGACGCGGCGGCGCGACAGTTCGTGCTGCACTCGCCCGACTTCGAGGCGGCCAAATGCTGGGTTGGTAATCTAGGTAAAGTTGCTTTTGTAACTAGTGTATACGTGAAACGTTGAGGTTGGATTGCCGAGCGCACCCAAGGCGGAAGCCGAAAGCCAGGATAAAATGCTAGGAGGATGATGATATATTTGTGACAGACTTATGACTTCATTTCTAATCGATCACAGATCAAAGACGTCTAAAATTAGATATCAGATATAACTAGAGAAGAAATCAAATTATTTTGTTAGATATTTTGATTTTATTCAGATATTTGATGTATCTATCTATTGTTTGTTTCAAAAAAAGTTCCTCCGTGTTTCGTGCCGGTCATTCTTCTCGTATCAGACAGACTCGGTTTAGAATCGGTGAATCGTTGAGATTGGGCTGCCGAGAGAACCCAAGGCTCTATTGAGCCGTGGCAAAATGCCGGACGGAACGCACTGCTGATAAGCATAGATAAAGGACTTTTAAAATATCTCGCCTATGTGAAATGTGGTTCTGTAGCAGATGTCTAGATTGAACATAACCCATTGTTAACTGGAAGAGAACCCTAAAGGGATAAGTTCGCCTTTGTACAAATGTTATGTATTTTCCTGCAGTATTTTGCATTTGTTGTACAGTCAACATCAAATATATTGTAACAGCTAGAGTAGCCAAATAATTCGTCACACCATACAAAATAAGTATAGCGTGAAGAACTATTTGATCACTTTGGGTGTTACAATAGGTATATTTGATGCTGACTGTACAATATGTATAACTACTGTCATTACAATAGGTACAAAAGTACCTATAACACCCCTCTGATATGTACCCATAACACCTGTGTATGTTCTTTGCAAACATCATCATCATCATGAACTTAAGAGCTGAGCTCTTGTCGGTGAAGCAATCTCCATGTACTCCTTCCTCCAGCTTTCTCCTTGACAGCCTGATACGACACGACGTTCACTTTCTCTTTCACTTGATCCATGTATGCCCTTCTTGGCTTCCCTCTCTTCCTTCTTCCTTCCACTTTCCCTTCTATGATTGTCTTGATGAATTCATCGTGTCGTAACAAGTGTCCCAACATGTTCCCTCTTCTATTTTCAATGGTTCTTAGTAGGCATCTTTTTCCTTTAATTCTATTTAAAACCTCGTTGTTTGTTACTCTTTCCGTCCAGCTTATTCTTTCCATACGCCGCCAGCACCACATTTCAAACGCTTCAAAACGCTTTCTGTCCTGTAGAAGCATTGTCCAGGTTTCGCAACCGTATAAGGCTATGCTCCAAATGTACCCTTTTATCAGCTTTTTCTTAACAAGACCAAACAAAACCAAATAAAAACATTGAAATAAATTGAATTGAAATAGAGGGGGCTCAATAACAAGAACGCGATTTTGTATAATCTTTACGATACAATAGAGAATTGAATTGAATTGTTGAAGCTGAAAGGAAGCCAGGAAAGCCAAGAATAGCGTACATGGATCAAGTCAAGGAAAAAATAAACGTCGTGTCGTATCAGGCCATCAAGGAGAAGGCAAAGGATAGATATACATGGAAAATGCTCCACCGACAAGAGCCCAGCTCTTAAATAATTGATGATGATGAACTATAAAGCGTTCTATTCAGACAACCTACGGACCTTGTATATTCCTGGTATATGGACATTTATTACCACATTTTTTTTAACCCCATTACAATGTTTCTATGAGCACATTATTTGAGGTCACAAGCGACAAAATAAGAAGTTGTTAAGTGGACATAAAAATGATATATGATATATTTATAGCGAGTTAATACTAAAAGATTTATTGCTATTATATATGCTAGTATGTTATTAACTACTTGCCATAAAACATAAACAGTATCTATTTGTAAAGCGCATATTAGACGTTTGAATGTAGGTACAATAGGTATACATGAAAATATGGATACATTTAATGTGACAAAAATATGTAGCCATGACTCTATAACCAAGGCGTGTTGGATACATGTTTTTGTCACGTTAAATGTATCCATATATTCAGATGTCATCATCATCATCATCATCTCAGCCATACGACGTCCACTGATGAACATAGGCCTCCCCTTTGGACCTCCATAAGTATCGGTCGGAAAGGGGGGGGCTTGCTATTCGCTATGTGCGAAGTGCATGGTGGGGGTAACGAGAACGATCGCAGTGCTCAATGTGACAAGAAATGAAACTGCAAATCCCCTGTCTGCTGTCAAAATAGTGAATCAGCCAGTTACATTTCATATAAGCAAGGAATACAACCTATTTATAAAAAAGGAAAAAAACAGATTGACCACCTGCCCAAGAGATGGCGCCACAATCATGCACACAGCGAATACGCGCCACGCTTGGCAGGCGGGTTGGCGCGCGCAGTTTTTTTTTGTTTATTGTTGTTTAGGCTTTCGGAAGATGCTGCTGCCCATCTCCCGGTATATTCCCTTAGCAGACCTACTGCAACCACGGGACGATATGGTGGGGGACAATTCTAAGGCCGGGCACCCCACGGCATTCAGACGTGGTCGTAACTAATGTTCCTGTTGCTAACACTGTATTAAAAGATATTTATATTTCGGCACATGTGCAATGCACTTACGTCAGAGAGAAAGAATAAAATATACTACCGGTAAAATATACTACCACCTCTGACCCGAGAAGTATTATTTATAAACACTCTTCCACGGTAAAAGTATACATAATTAAACAACAACGTAAATTCACTTGGCCAATACATACAAACTTCATGCGCCATACACCTCATAAATCGTTTTTAACTTACATACATAAAATAAAACACACTGTGTTAACTGTTATTGTTAATTTTATTCATAACAAGTAATATGTTAAAAATGACCTCCTTCATATCTATATAATAATATAAATGACACCGTACAAACACTTACTAATATCAGACATTATTATTATTACGGACAATGGTAAGTGGCTCAACAATCCCGGTACGTGACTCTACATTCCGTTTTTTTTTTTTAGGTTTAGAACCCTAAAAATTATTTTAAACAAAAAAAGAACCGACTTCACTGACGTGGCCAAGTTGCTGTAAAAAATAGTGAAATCACTATAGGTGTGCTTATAATAGTTGAACAGTTCCCTCGATTTCTCCACGATCCCATAATCAGATCCGGACCTGGTGACAATGGGAGCAACTGTGAAGTATACTCTTTGAAACAAAAAAGAATTTTCCATATCGGTCCAACCGTCGTCGAACCGGTGAACATACATAAAAAAATAGCAAAAAAAAATAAAGATCCTTACGAATTGAGAACCTCCTCTTTCGAAATCTTCAAGTCGGTTGAAATGACATTAAAATGAAATAATAACTCCCATGAAAGTGGCGTTGCTTTTTGTAATTTTATAACAACGTAAACCTCAAACTCGGAATAGGAAAAAGAAAACAAATACACAAAAAAGAACATTATATACTGGTCAAGCGTGAGTCTTAAGGAAAACAACAACCACGTGCATGAATATCGCACACAGCAATCGAGGAAAAATATCTGATACAGTCTTATTTGTTACTATTTGTTAATCACGTGCTACTAGGGATCATCCATTAATTACGTCACACCAAATTCATGATTTTTGACCCCTCCCTCCCCCCTTGTCACACTTCGTCACAATTAACTGCACCCTCCCCCCTTAGTGTGACGTCACATTTAGGTTTTTAGTTTTGGAAGGTAAAAATTACAACATCACTTTGAAACTAGCTTTTTATTAAGATTGCCAGAAAAATTGTATCTAATTTATAGGGAACGAAAGTATTCAAACAAATCCGAATATGTAGAAAATTAGTTTGGAACAATGTTTGTTCACAGTTGATTTTTTTTACTTAGATTTTGTAAAAAAAATGTATATGAGGATTGTGAGGTCACAAACATGGAACTCCTCCCTTCCCCATGTCACTATATGTCACATTTTGTGGACCCGGGTCCCCTCCCCTTGAGGTGTGATGTAATTAATGGATGATCCCCTACTTCTGGGGCTACGTTCTTATTAACCGATTTCAAAAAAGGAGGAGGTTCTCAATTTGACTGATATTTTTTTATCATTTTTATTTTTATCATCATTATATTTTTTTTGTATATATCGAGTATGATATCTCCGTGAATCGTTAACAGATTTTCAGATTTTTTTTAATCGAACGGGTATAACCCCTAGATGGTCCCGTTGGCGCCAAGTCGGGGTCTTATGATGAGATCCTGGAGAAATTGAGGGAACTCTTCAACTATTATAGGCACACCTATAGTGATTTCACTATTTTTTACAGCAACTCGGCCACTTCCTCTTGGAATAGTGGATCCTAAGTAAAGTCGGTTCTTTTTTTGTTTAAAATTATTGTAGGTGACCCTTGAGGCCCGAGTACGACTCTCACTTTCCTTGTTTTTTGCAATTTTTGCAGAAGTTTTCCTTCTTTTTATAAATCTTTCTGCAACACGGCCATCTGTTTTCAACCGACTTCAAGATTTCGAAGAAGGAGGTTCTCAATTCGTCGGGATCTTTGTTTTTGCAATTTTTTTATGTATGTTCAGTTCACCGATTATTTAAAGACGGCTGGACCGATTAGGAATAGTTATTTGTGCAACAAGAGAGGAAAGTTGGTTTTTCTTGCGAGTGTTGATTTTGAGTCCCGAGTAAGCGAAAGGTTTTATAATTGAATCACGAGCGAAGCGAGTGATTCTAGGTTCGACTCTTGAGCGTAGCGAGGGATTTCAAGAACACGAGATGTAAAAAAGTTTCCTCTCGTGTGAGACATACAACTTTTCACCTCAGTAGTGAGAACACATTAAAGTTAAAAAAACACATTTATTTACATTCCCGAATGAAAGGCATCATCATTATGACGAAAACCTTCTAGAAACAAAATTTCACTCCCTGGAGTGACGAAAGTAGACGAAAGTAGCAACTTTCGGCACTCCCTGGCGTGATGAAAGTCGCATTTTCATTACTCCAGGGAGTGAGGAAAGTAGGCTTGTTCGAACTGCTGAGGTGAAAAGGTATATTTCTTAGTTGGTCCCATTGTCATCAGGTCAGGATCTGATGATGGGATCCTGGAGAAATCGAGGGAACTCTTCAAATATTATAGGCACACCTATAGCGATTTTAGTATTTTTTACAGCAACTCGGGCATTTACTTTCGGAAATGTGGAGTGCAAGTGACGTCAGTTATTTCTTGTTTAAAATTATTTGCAGAAATTCTCCTACTTTTTAAATCTTTCTGCAACTCGGCCATCTGTTTTAAATGTTGTTGTTAATTGATTGCATGAAAATAAAACTTTATCTATTTTATTCTTTTTTACAGGTCGAACTTGCACACACGCTCTAGTATTCGCCCAGCTCATCACTCCAGATGGAACCATCCATGGTCTCCATGGTTTCGTGGTGCCCATCAGGGACCCTGAGACGCTGGAAACATACCCTGGCCTTATAGTGGGCGATATGGGAGAGAAGATTGGGGTTAATGGTATTGATAATGGGTAAGTTGCTTTTTCAATTAATTGTGCTTGACAGTAAGTGAACGTGGAATGAACTCCCTGCCGAGGTTTTCCCAGAAGGCTACAGTATGAGGTTCTTCAAAAAAGGAGTGTATAGGTTCTTAAAGGGTAGGTAACGCGCATGTGAATCCTCTGGGGTTGCAGGCGTCCATAGGCTACGGTGACTGCTTACCATCAGGCGGGCCGTATGCTTGTTTGCTACCGTCGTGGTATATAAAAAAAAACGTTCATGGAACCACCCACGTCTCCATGGTATCGTGGTGCCCATCAGACCCTGACACTTTGGAGATGTACCTAGTGTATAGTGGGCCATATGGGAGAGAAGATTGGGGTACATGGTATAATTGGTAATGTTTTATTTATTGCTCATGACCGAAATCTCCAATTTATTGTATCATAGTCACCGTGACATGACGGGTATATCAGTACTGGTTACCTAAACAAATCAGTACCGAAACTGACAAAGACGATTCTCGACATGCAAAATCAGTCCCGAGAACACACCATACTTTTACAGTCGCCATCAGATATATCGGAGCGGCCAAGGTGGTCACAGATATCTGAACAACGCCTCTATTGTCAAGGCGATAAAGTGCATGTTCATCATATTTTTGAGTACCCTGGCCGCTCCGATATATTTGATGGCGACTATACAGTTACCAAAAATAGTACCGTCCTACACGAAGGCCGCAAAAAATTGTGATTTGCTCCTATTTGTAGGGCCATAAAAGCTTGTCATATATTTTCGTGTAGGGAGCTATTACCGGTGACTGTATGCTTCAATTCTAACCCCTATTCCGTTTGTGTTAAGGTTCATGATGTTCAACCAATATCGGATACCGCGCGAAAACTTACTGAACAGAACGGCTGACGTCACAGAGGAGGGCGTATACGAGAGCTCCTTCTCAGAACCCTCCAGAATACTTGGGGCTGCCCTCGAGAATTTATCTGCAGGTATGTCAGTGAACCCTCCTTTATCAACCGACTTTAAGATTTCGAAGGAGGAGGTTATCAGTTCGTCGGGATCTTTTTTTTATGTATGTTCACCGATTATTCAAAGACGGCTACCAACTTGAAAAAATATTTTTTTGTTTGAATGCGTTATGCTTCACAGTTGGTCCCATTGTCACCAAGTCCGGATCTGATGCTTGGATCCTGGAGAATCGAGGGAATTCTTCAACTATTATACACGCCTGATTTTTCCACTTGAAAAAGCGGAGCCTAAGTGAAGTCGGTTCTTTTTTTGTTTAAAATTACTTATATTAAAGGATCTCGACGCGCATATGACATCTCTTAAGTTGTAGGTCGCTGCTTAGCGGGCCGTATGCTCATTTGCCACCGTTGTAGTATAAAAAAATAAATATCGTCGGCTAAATTCACAAACTAGGTATTGTTGGCTAAAGTAGCCATTACTAATTTCCTTGGAATGGGGTTGGCAACTGTCAACGGTTTGTCCAGATGGCGCCAGCATAGCTGGTACCTGTCACTAGTATTGTTGTATGGGATTTGGCTTAAAGGCTAGCCCATCCAGGTCAGAAAATTCCAAAAAAAAAAACAAGAATTTGACACAATTGGTAGGACTGACAGGTACCAACTATGCTGGCGCCATCTGTAAAAACTTTCGACCGGCCAACCCCATTGAGTTACGAGCTTTCCGACTTTAACCAACGATATTATGTAGTAGTAGTTGTTTTAGTTTTAGAGCGCCAGTGGTAATTATCCAATAAGCGTGTTTACACTGGCTACACCTGGCGCACCGCCTCGCGAGGAAAACGGCTAGTGTGGACGTGCCTCGGCCGACACAAAAGCACGCGCGGCCGCAATGCTAGGCCTAATGCAAACGTTCTCGAGTGTTTTCTTCGTGATTTTTGATAGAGCATTGGTTTTTTCCACAGATTGATATTATCAGAGACTATAGAGATATAGACGACTACAGCCTATGAACTTTTTGAAGCTCAAGTCGATTGCGCGCCCTCTGTCCGAAAGCCGCCTAAAGATAAAGAAGAAGAGAAGAATTTGTAAGAAGAAATGTCAGCTGCACAGCTACTCCACCTAGTAACAAATAGCGTACTAGTAGTACACTAGTAGCAACTAGGTGGAGTAGCAGTGCAGGTGACATTTCTTCTTACAAATTCGGTATCTTTAGGCGGCTTTCGGACAGAGGGCGCGCAATCGACTTGAGCTTTAAAAAGTTCTGAGGCTCTGGTCGTCTATATCTCTATAGTCTCTGATATTATCAATATCTGTGTTGCACAGTTTTCCTTTTTCTGAAATTAGTTTTTTAAGCGTTCTTTCCTTAAAATGGTTTGAAACGGCTCAATTAACTGGTCCGCAGACAGACGCCTAGTCGTGGTATTTAAATATTATAACATTAAGGAAACAGGAAAACACCCCAAGGGTAAAAACGCGGCACTATTACTAAGACTCGCTGTCCGTCCGTCTGTCCATCTGTCACCAGGCTGTATCTCATGAACCGTGATAGTTAGACAGTTAAAATTTTCACAGATGATGTATTTCTGTTGCCGTTATAATAACAAATAATAAAAACAGAGTACAATTAATATTTTAAGGGGGTTCCCATACGACAGACATGATTTTTTTGCCGTTTTTGTACATAATGTTACGGAACCCTTCGTGCGCGAGTCTGACTCGCACTTGGCTGGTTTTTTATTTTAAAAAATTCAGTTCCCAAATTGATTACACTTATAAAGATTTCCGCACTGATGCTCAAAGATATTTACATTTCTTTTTTTTTTAATTATCTCTAATCCGAAAACGGACTCGGCTGGTATCTCCTCTTAAGAGGAAATGCACAGTACAGTCTAAATGAGGGCTGGAAGGAAAGATTAAAAAATGATGTAACATTTATGCTACATTTCCGAGCAATGGCGTGAAAAGGCACCATTTGCACTTAATGACTCCATATTTTAATATTATTGCCATTCAACCTGTCTATATAATTATAAGTGTACGCAACAATAAGCATTTATGTGGTAAACAAGATAATCAGTACGTCTAGCATGGCTTACGTTGAGGCGCGACTCTCCATACTTCAGGCGCGACTCGAAGTATGGAGTCGTGCGCGACAACGCATGTCATGCTAACCCGCCAGGATTTGTTTTACTTCAAGCATAGACAGAGATAATCATACTGTCTCTTTCTTACGCTAGTACCCTCGCTCCTGAAAAGAAAGATAGGTATAGCTGCTGATGATTACTTCCACTGTTACTGCACTTATTGGCCAGCCGGACTATATATCAAACCGTCGAATACTTTTAAAAATGAGAAATATTTATGTCCATAAGAAAAAGAATGTTATTGCACTTATTGCACAGCGAAAATACAATAGGCAAGATGCAATATTTTCATTTATGCTCTCATTTGAAAGGATTAAACGTACAAATTATCACGAATGTATGAAAAAAATTAAATACTGTAAAATCAAAAAATGCAGTTACAAACTGACTATTTAAATTTTCGCGCATAAACGGATCTACAGTTCATTTGACGTGTCACTCGGCACATTTGTCGTCCTTGGTTCGTCCCTGTCAAACCTACCAACAGTGTCAAGCCCTTTAAGCCAAATCCCATAGAACAAAATTAGTGACAGGTACATCCTATGCTAGGCGCCATCAATTGTCATAACAGGAATGATGTCACCAGACGCTGATTGGTAGATTAAGACATGTTCCGTTTCACATTACTTCAAATCGTAATTATTGTTTGAAATTAGTATAAACTAAAGTAAAAACGTTTCAAACCATTATTTTGTGATCAAAATGTTTTTTTAACATTTTGCGATCAAAACAATTTATATTATAGCTGCATCTTCCCTATTGTAGATGGTCGCTTACGTATAAATGTAATTGCTCTGCAATTAGTGTAGGGGTAAGAGCGCTGGTAGCCTTGCGGTAAGACGTCCGACTTTCAATCCGGAGGTCTCGGGTTCCAACCCCGGTTCGTACCACTGAGTTTTTCGGAACTTATGTACGGAATATCATTTGATATTTACCAGTTGCTTTTCGGTGAAGGAAAACATCGTAAGGAAACCGGATCTAATCCCAAAAAGGCCTAGTTTCCCCTCTGGGTTGGAAGGTCAGATGGCAGTCGCTTTCGTAAAAACTAGTGTCTACGCCAATTCATGGGATTAGGTTGTCAAGCGGACCCCAAACCGGGATAAACGCTAGGATGATGATGAATTAGTGTAGGGGTAATCCTATAGGTATCAAGCAGAGTTTTATAGCACAGATAAACATGGGATCAGAACACAAGGAATTTATTCAATGTTTACATGAGAACTGCCATTGACTGACTTACATAAAAGTAAACAAACAAGTCATGGAACCGTTGCCATACAAATATAAATTTAACAAGGTTCTATCCTACAGCCAGTACTAATTTACTGCCAGTAATCAATATCACATTATATTCCTATAACATATTTCAATAATTAGTATATTTACTATTTAGTTCGGTATTTTTTATTGTGCTGTTAAATACTAGCTTTTAAAATCAATCATAATTCAATAAAGATTTTTCACTTCTCATGCTCGTAAAGTTCGACTTTAAGTCGTGCGTAGACGACATAAAATCGCTATTTGTGCTCTAGTGCATAAAGTAAAATTTTCTTCTAAAACTAAGACAATGAGGCTCAACAGCCAAGCACAGTCAACATATATTGCACAATTTAATTAAGCAGTAAAATTGCGTAGACTACTGAAACTTGTTGTTTTATTTTATTCTTGCTATTATTATTTGAATATTGTGTTTTCTATACTTAAATTAATGAAATTAGATAAAATTGGAGTTGATTATTGTTACAAAATTTCCTGAAATGTTTTATGACTTGGCAGAAAACAAGTATCTAAGTATAAATTCACATGATGAAAATTAAAAAAAAAACATTAAAAAATTAATTAGTGGGAATTGGTTATTTTTCATGTTCTTTTACTTTACAGCGATTTTATTGTTTAAATTGAAGTGAAAATATTATTGAACGATTAAACATAAATAATGACGTCGAGTGACGTTGAAATTGCACTGTAAACTTATACGTTAATCGAACAGAGTGAGCAAAAAGTAGTAGAACAATTAATATGGCCGCCGAAATCAATATTCTTTTATATGTGTAATGTAATTATTTATTTGCTCTCCACTTAAATTTTCCTCGCAATCGAAGTGAAAAGCAGTATGTATACCTCGGGCATAATCGACCATTTTTATCCTCAACTATATTGGTCCTCGCTGCGCTCGGACCAATAAATAGGGAAGATGCAGCTATAATATTTACCATTATTTTGTGATCAAAATGGTGAAAAAACATAAAATAATAGGTATTATAACGTTTTTACTTTAGTTTAAACTAATTTCAAACAATAATTACGATTTGAAGTCACGTGAAACGGAACGTGTTTTAATCCACCAATCAGCGTCTGGTGACGTCACACCTGTTGACAACACTAGAGGGCTGGCAACTGTCACTAGTTTTGTTCTATGGGATTTGGCTTAAAGGGCTAGCATCCGGGTCAAAAAAAAAAAAAAGAATTTGACACTTGTGACACTGTTGGCAGGTTTGACAGGGACGAACCAAGGACGAACCAATATTGCGAGTGACACACGCATGAGTGACGTCACATGAACTATAGATCCGTTTAGGCGCGAAAATTTAAATTGTCAGTTTGTAACAGCATTTTTGGACTATAAATGATAGTATTTTAATTTTTTTACACACTTGTGGTCTATTCTACGTGCGATTCTTTCAATTGGTAGCATAAATGAAAACACTGCATCTTGCCTATTGCTTCGGATAAAAATGGATCGCTTTATGCCCTTGTTGTACAATCTACTATAGTTGAGTAATATTATTTCGAGTAAGAAGAAGGAGGAGTATAAGAATTTCGTCATGTTTTACAACACCTACTGACGTTAATAAATTAACCAATCTCCGCTACCTTAAGGTTGTCTGGAAGAGATCGCTTTTTAGCGATAAGACCGCCTGTTGTTTACCTTAAGTTTTTGTAACTTTTTCTGTCAAAATTCATGTATCGAGGTGTGCAATAAAGAGTATTTTATCATTATTTTATTATTATTATTATGAAGTGTAGAAGTGTCAGAAAATTATTCTTGGTATTATTCATACATGCCATTACAATTGTTTTTATCACCTTATGCAATGTTAGCCTTGACTGAACATGATGTTGCATACTAATATCCAATACGGTTAAAAACCCACATAATATTATTGTAAGCGGTTGTCTTATTTTTTGACCCCTGCATACGTTTAGAGGCTTAAACCGACTTCAAGATTTCGAAGGAGGTTCTCAATACGTCGGGATCTTCTGACTATCGAGTGAGGTCATCATTTTTTTTATGACCTAAGTCGCCAGTTTTACGGATATAAGGAACAGAGAGATAGAGGCGAGAGGGGATTGAATGATCAGGTATTTACGTGAAGTCCAGGTTTAATAGTGCTTGCTATTTTCAACCAACTTCAAGATTTAGAAGGAGGTTCTCAATTCGCCGGGATCTTCTGACTATCGAGTGAGGTCATCATTTTTTTTTAATGACCTAAGTTGCCAGTTTTGCGGCTAGTAGATATAAGGAACAGAGAGATAGAGGCGAGAGGGGATTGAATGATCAGTTATCTACGCGAATTCCAGTATTAAAAATGCTTGCTATTTTCAACCAACTTCAAGATTTAGAAGGAGGTTCTCAATTCGTCGGGATCTTCTGACTATCGAGTGAGGTCATCATTTTTTTTTTAATGACCTAAGTCGCCAGTTTTGCGGCTAGTAGATATAAAGAACAGAGAGATAGAGGCGAGAGGGGATTGAATGATCAGTTATCTACGCGAATTCCAGTATTAAAAATGCTTGCTATTTTCAACCAACTTCAAGATTTAGAAGGAGGTTCTCAATTCGTCGGGATCTTCTGACTATCGAGTGAGGTCATCATTTTTTATGACCTAAGTCGCCAGTTTTGCGGCTAGTAGATATAAGGAACAGAGAGATAGAGGCGAGAGGGGATTGAATGATCACTATGATCAGTTATCTACGCGAATTCCAGTATTAAAATGCTTGCTATTTTCAACCGACTTCAAGATTTCGAAGGAGGTTCTCAATTCGTCGGGATCTTTGATTTTGCTTTCCGATTCTTCGAAAACGGCTGGACCGCCGATTTGGGAAATTATTTTTTGCTTGAAAGACTATACTTTACAGGTCCCATTGTCTTCAGGTCCGGATCTGATCATGGGATCCTGGAGAAATCGAGGGAACTCTTCAACTATTATTATGATTTCGGTATTTTTACAGCAACTTGCAAATGGAAAAGCGGAGCCTAAGTAAAGTAGTTTTTTTTTGTTTAAAATTATACATCATATTTTTCATATTTGATTATAGCAATATTTGTGGATGTAATGGAATAAATATAAAATTCTCTGAGATTTTACGTGAACGTGACTTCAATATTTTTTATAAGAAAGATTAATAGGTAATATACTGTTTATCAGAACGAATTAACGTTTTAAATGCAAATTACGTTGTAATTATTTTAATCTCATATTGTTTTTTGATAAATATTCTATAATCCATCTAATTAAATACGAGTGACTGTCTGCGACCTTCTGATAGCGGAATAGTCCGCCATTTTGTTATCATGCATGCATTCAGACGATTTGATTAAAGATAAAATTTTAAACTTTAGCAATTGTCTGATACCATTGTTGTCACTAGGCCGTGGATTACTGCACAACAACAATACAATAAGATATGAAGAATTTGGTTTCTATGGGAAAAAAAAATTAAGGACTAGCTTTTGCCCGTGACTTAGTCTGCGTTGAAGTTTTGTGTTCGTGTCTCCTGAAGAAAATGTAATGCCAAATAGTCAGTTGGACGACTCAAATATCGCACTTTCGTTGTAATAAGTATCCTATGTCTTTTCCAAGGACTTAAACTATTATTTCATCTAAATCAGTTCAGCAGTTTAAGCATAAGGAGGTAACGGACAGTTACATTCGTATTGTGCAGATTTACTCTTTTATTCATAAAACTTACTCGAAAAAACCCCGACCGCACTTGTATAAAAGAGTGATAGAGAGACCGATAGCGTTTCGTTTCGTTTTCTACTAACGTCATCTTGACTATGGCCCGCTGACATCTTTTTACTTATAAAATTGAAAAAAAAATCACTGCGCTGAGCAAGATTCGAACTTGCGACCTCCCAAAACACCGGTCCGATCGCTCTGTCCAACTGAGACGCTTCAGTGACTCTTTACATCAGTTCTTTCATTGCTTACGTCAAAACGTCGTTGCAGACGTTTCTGCTTAGTACAAAATTAATCTTTTATTTCCAGGTCGCATAGGCATAATGCAAGAGAGCTGCAACTCCATATCGTCCTGCGTCAGTATCGCGGTGCGGTACGCGGCCACGCGCGCCCAGTTCGGCAGTGCCGCGCGAGAGATACCGCTGCTTGAGTACGAGTTGCATGTTAGTCCACCTACACCATATAACTGAATAAGTCTTGAAGGCTACGGTCGCCATCAAGTATATCTGAGCGGCCAAGGTACTCAAAAATATCTGAACATGCACTTTATCGCCTTCAAAACATAAAGCTCTATACCTGGAGGACGCATCGCCTCATCTTTCCAAACAAAAAAGTCTGCCAAAATCTGAGGGGGGCGAGAATCTGAGATGATGTACCTTTGACTTGAAAATATCACGCATATTTGACAGTAAGTCACGACACTAAATGGAGCAACAGATAGTTGACTTGACATATGTTGAAATATGGTTCATTATCGGATGCAGTCCTTGCAAATGTCAAACAAAAAAGCCAAGGATCATTTTTGCTTGTATTTTCAAACAAAATATAGAAGGCAGCAATCCTTGGGGGCGTTAAATATGCATAAGTGTCAAACGTCAAAATAGTTACTGCCCGTCAGAAAATAAACGATTATCATTGAATCGATTCTGTAAACGACGCTGGATTTTAGATATGGATAAATTTTTTAATCATAATAGTAATGATAAAAAAAGTAAAACTACAATTATATGTGAAATTATATTTCATATTTTTGTAAACTAGACATAGTAAAACATTTTTTACACCTAAAAACAATACATAAAGGCATTTTCACGGAGCTCTTTACTCACTGAAAACGATGAACGAAATGCGTGTAATCGATTTTTGAAATAGTTTTTATAAACGTATTAGATTTTCCTGCTAATAACGTTGACAGAGGGGAAATGTACCTAAGCTTACTCCATAAGTATATGCTCTAAGCTTCAAAATAGAGGCGTTCAGAATTTGTGCTCACCTTGGCCGCTCCGATATATTTGATGGCGACTGTACAATGAAGAGAGACATAGAGAAGCCCCCCGGACCATATAACGAGTGATACCAAACTTAACTAGTCCGCTTCGGAATGAGAACTCGTGACTCTTGCGAACGAGTTAACCAATATAATTAGACCCTTGTGAAGATCACTTTTGCGCTTTTGTGCTCGATCCTGCTCATATAAGAACTCTCAAATTATCGAACGAGCGGAGCGTAAGCGAAGCCAGTTCTTACAAATAACTTCTGCCTACTGGGACGTCTCGGCATTTCGATGGCTTTTTGATTTTGAGAGTTTGTTCGACGATAACTTTAGTAACGTTTTACTGATCTTTATGAAATTTGTTGGAGTTGTAGCAGAGATACATACAATTTGAGAATTCGTTTATGAGCTGGATCGGTCAAGGGGTTGTGGACTTAAAAGGCGAAAAAAAATCTTCATATGGGTCTTTTTATATTGGTCAACTCGTTTGCAAGTAAATCGCGAGTTCTATAGTCCGCCTCGAACTAAGAGCTCGCGATTTACTTGCAAACAAACTAACCAATATAACAAGAGCCATGTGTAGATTTTTTCGCGCTTTCTAGCTCCATAACCCTCGATCCTGCTCATATACGAACTCTCAAATAATATGTATCTCTGCTATAACCCCAACAAATTTCATAAAAATCAAGGAAACTCTACTTAAGTTATCGTCGCACAAACTCGCCGAAATGCCGAGACGTTCCAGTAGTCAGAAGTTGTTTTTAAGAACTCGCTTCGCTTACGCTCAGCTCGTTCGATTATTTTCCACTCAGCGGTTCAAATTCCTCTGACAATTTTTTTGTATCACGAGCGGGTGAGATAAACAATAGCCGGGCTCGAAAGACTTGGCATAATAGAATACCGAATATATCGGTGCGGCGGTAGTCAAATATATCTGAACATGCATTTTATCGCCTTGATAATAGAGGCGATATAGCTGATGGCGACTGTATAAAATATGATAGAAATTTATTACATACAATTATTGAGCAATCTTAGACGAAACTTTATATAAATTGTATGTTTACAGCAATGGCGGTTATTTGGCTACGTGGCAGCGGCCGTGGTGTTCAAAATATACATTCAGACCTTCACGGGGACATATCTGAAGTTCGTGGATGCTTCGAATTCCGGTCAAAAAGTTGACAATTTGGTGAGTATGAGACACATATAATATTTTCTATTCAACGATTTTTGTACCCCTGAGTTTTTCAGAATGAATATATTTAATATTTACCAGCTTTACGGCAAAGGAAACATTGTAAAAAGCCGGATCAATTCTCACTTCTGAGTTGGAAGATTAGACGATGGTTGGTAAAAACTAGTGCCTACGCCTACGGTTTAGATTGCTGAGCGAACCCCAGGTTCTATTGAGCCGTTAATATGACTACCTTGGCCGCTCATATATATCTGATGGCGAATGTACATTGCCAGTAACTGGCCACCGTTACACAGGCCCCCTGATACTAAAAATGAACTCTATTCACCTACAAACAGAATTCATTTTAGTATAACTTGGCCAGTTATTGCAGGGTGGCCGGAAATAAAACCTTATACTAAAATGAATTCTGTTTATGAGTGAACAGAGTTTCTTATTAGCATAGACTTAAAGATATAATAGACGGCCATCGTCTAAGAACTTTTTGAGGCTCCAAGTCTTTAGCGCAATCCAGTTGTGAGCGACCGAAAGAGAGCCAAAATGTAAGAGGAAATGTCACCTGCTTTTGTACGCTAGTCGTTACTAGATGGAGTAGCAGAGCAGGTGACATTTCCTCTTACATTTTGGCTATCTTTAGGTCGCTCTCGACTGTCTAAAGAATTGAAGCCTCAAAAAGTTCTTAGACTACGTCTATTATATCTTTAAGTCTATGTTATTTGTTTGAAGTGGCCAGTTACTGACGATTTACCTTACTATAAAATACTGCGGTTTCAGTCACGTATTTTATGTACCTTACGTCTTGCACGGTACTACGTACATATCTTTAATGATATCCATATATCTCATATAAGTTTAAATTCTATATCGATATAATATTTACGTCACTCTGGGCGCTAAGTGAGATTTACCGCCCTAGGGCGCATCGGCAAATGTCACTTCACACCAGGAGAAGACGTAAAATTATGTACTCACCACGGGCGGTAATAAAGAAAGGCTCAGATCGCTTGTTTATGGCTCTTACCTTCGGTTCGGGCCACAAATGCCCGCAATCTGGGCCCTTCTTTATTTTACCGCCCTAGGTACGTAATGTACTATTTTACTCCCTTACAGAGCGAGTCGGTGTCGGAAATCCACGCGATGGTATCCAGCAGCAAACCCATGACGACGTGGACTGTGCTGCGCGCGGCACAGCAGTGCCGGGAGGCCTGCGGGGGCCACGGGTTTATGAAGGTAGACCTATTACTTAGCAGAATGAGCGTTAAAAATACCCGGAAACCTATTCTTCCAGATGTAGACTTTCCTGAGCAATTTTTGTTTTTTGACGAAATTATTTGACGGAGCCCCATAATAATATTTTTATATATTCGAGCGATACAGAGGCAGATATCAAAATTTCGATTCTCTCGTTTCACTATAGGCCCTCTGTTAATAAACCGCCTTGGTGCACAAATGAAATATTAATTCGTTATAAATTATCTATGAAAACTCGCAAAAAACTGTTTAAGGCCTAGTATGTATTAAGAACTATATGGATTACCGATGTGCTAGTGCAGCACTCTGGCGGCAGGACATTGCAGTAATATCCCCTATTCATAATAAAATACAATAACATTCATCATTTTTCTTCAGCGAGCGAACCTCGGCGATATTCGCAGCAACCACGAAGCAACGGTAACATACGAGGGCGACAACAGTGTACTATCCCAGCAGGCCGGCAACTGGCTGCTCCGTCAGTACGAGAGCCGCGGGCAAGACTCGCCTCTGGGGACTGTGACGTTCCTTAGTAACACTGAAGAGATTATGCAGAGGAGATTCACTTGTACGGATACTAGGCAGCTGAAGGACGCTGAATGTAAGTCACTTCTGTTTCGCTTTTTTATTTAAGAGCCCGGGAGAACACCATTTTGTCCCTGTCATACTCTATCTAAGGAAGTTTAACTAGCTGCTGTAGAAAAAGAACTTGTAGCCGTCGTCTGGGCGATCGAAAAGTTTAGGCATACCTTAGTGGAAAAGCAACAGTGGTTCCCGAGAGCGACAACAGTGTATTATCCCAGTAGGCCGGTAACTGGTTCCTTCGCCAATACGAGAGCCGCTGGCAAGACTCCCCTCCAAGCAGTGTTACGTTCCTTAGTAACATTGAGGAAATTATGCAGAGATGCACTTGTACGGATACTAGGCAGCTGAAGGACGCTGAATGTAAGTCACTTCTGTTTCGCTTTTTTATTTAAGAGCCCGGGAGAACACCATTTTGTCCCTGTCATACTCTATCTAAGGAAGTTTAACTAGCTGCTGTAGAAAAAGAACTTGTAGCCGTCGTCTGGGCGATCGAAAAGTTTAGGCATACCTTAGTGGAAAAGCAACAGTGGTTCCCGAGAGCGACAACAGTGTATTATCCCAGTAGGCCGGTAACTGGTTCCTTCGCCAATACGAGAGCCGCTGGCAAGACTCCCCTCTAAGCAGTGTTACGTTCCTTAGTAACATTGAGGAAATTATGCAGAGATGCACTTGTACGGATACTAGGCAGCTGAAGGACGCTGAATGTAAGTCACTTCTGTTTCGCTTTTTTATTTAAGAGCCCGGGAGAACACCATTTTGTCCCTGTCAAACTCTATCTAAGGAAGTTTAACTAGCTGCTGTAGAAAAAGAACTTCTAGCCGTCGTCTGGGCGATCGAAAAGTTTAGGCATACCTTAGTGGAAAAGCAACAGTGGTTTCCGAGAGCGACACCAGTGTATTATCCCAGTAGGCCGGTAACTGGCTCCTTCGCCAATACGAGAGCCGCGGGCAAGACTCGCCTCTAGGCACCGTGACGTTCCTTAGTAACACTGAAGAGATTATGCAGAGGAGATTCACTTGTACGGATACTAGGCAGCTGAAGGACGCTGAATGTAAGTCACCTCTGTTTCGCTTTTTTATTTAAGAGCCCGGGAGAACACCATTTTGTCCCTGTCATACTCTATCTAAGGAAGTTTAACTAGCTGCTGTAGAAAAAGAACTTCTAGCCGTCGTCTGGGCGATCGAAAAGTTTAGGCATACCTTAGTGGAAAAGCAACAGTGGTTTCCGAGAGCGACACCAGTGTATTATCCCAGTAGGCCGGTAACTGGCTCCTTCGCCAATACGAGAGCTGCAGGCAAGACTCGCCTCTAGGCACCGTGACGTTCCTTAGTAACACTGAAGAGATTATGCAGAGGAGATTCACTTGTACGGATACTAGGCAGCTGAAGGACGCTGAATGTAAGTCACTTCTGTTTTGCTTTTATATTTAAGAGCTAGGACGATATAGAGTTGTCTCAGCAGGCTGGCAACTGGCTGCTTCGCCAGTACGAGAGCTGCGGGCAAGACTCGCCTCTAGGCACCGTGACGTTCCTTAGTGACACTGAAGAGATAATGCAGAGGAGATTCACTTGTACGGATACTAGGCAGCTGAAGGACGCTGAATGTAAGTCACTTCTGTTTCGCTTTTTTATTTAAGAGCCCGGGAGAACACCATTTTGTCCCTGTCATACTCTATCTAAGGAAGTTTAACTAGCTGCTGTAGAAAAAGAACTTCTAGCCGTCGTCTGGGCGATCGAAAAGTTTAGGCATACCTTAGTGGAAAAGCAACAGTGGTTTCCGAGAGCGACACCAGTGTATTATCCCAGTAGGCCGGTAACTGGCTCCTTCGCCAATACGAGAGCCGCGGGCAAGACTCGCCTCTAGGCACCGTGACGTTCCTTAGTAACACTGAAGAGATTATGCAGAGGAGATTCACTTGTACGGATACTAGGCAGCTGAAGGACGCTGAATGTAAGTCACTTCTGTTTCGCTTTTTTATTTAAGAGCCTGGGAGAACACCATTTTGTCCCTGTCATACTCTATCTAAGGAAGTTTAACTAGCTGCTGTAGAAAAAGAACTTCTAGCCGGCGTCTGGGCGATCGAAAAGTTTAGGCATACCTTAGTGGAAAAGCAACAGTGGTTTCCGAGAGCGACACCAGTGTATTATCCCAGTAGGCCGGTAACTGGCTCCTTCGCCAATACGAGAGCCGCGGGCAAGACTCGCCTCTAGGCACCGTGACGTTCCTTAGTAACACTGAAGAGATTATGCAGAGGAGATTCACTTGTACGCATACTAGGCAGCTGAAGGACGCTGAATGTAAGTCACTTCTGTTTCGCTTTTTTATTTAAGAGCCCGGGAGAACACCATTTTACCCTGTCATACTCTATCTAAGGAAGTTTAACTAGCTGCTGTAGAAAAAGAACTTCTAGCCGTCGTCTGGGCGATCGAAAAGTTTAGGCATACCTTAGTGGAAAAAGCAACAGTGACGTACGAAGGTGACAACAGTGTCCAAGTTAATTATCATAGTTTCCCATTTACCCATCGCTATTCGGTAAAAACATCGTGAGAAAACCTGCATACATCCGCGGAAAAATTCAAAGGCGTATGTAAAGTCCTAATCCCGCATGGAGCCAGCGTGGGAACTATAGCCCGATTCCTCTCGTGCGTCGCCTTTTGCACAGTAGTGGGACGTAACATATTTTTATTTATCTTAAAACTTGTCTTAATCTTGTTACAGTTATACTATCAACCTACAAATGGCTAATATGCTGGCTCCTAAAAGAGACTCACGAAAAATACGAATCTCTAATAGCCGGCGGCCTCACAAAGTTCGAAGCCAAAGCGAAATGCCAAGTGTACAAATGGCAGACGTTGACGGAGTGTTATGCGGAGTACTTGGCTTTGCTGTTCAGTTGGGAAGCCATTGGGAAGAAGGAGAAAGAGTTACAGCCGATTTTGGAGAGGTTATTTATGCTGTATGGTCTATGGTCCATGGATAGGTAAGTTTTTACAAGCTTTTATTTAGGTGAAACTAAATGTTCCGTTTTCTGATTGCAAAAACACCAGCAAGTTCAATTTGACCCGATTCCTGGTTTTTGATAGCTGAAGTTTTGCACGCATATCTATGACAATTCGATATCACAATGAGATGGAGCTGGTCTAATGATGAGAGACCGAAGGTGGTCATAAAAACTGATAACACAATGTAAGCTCATTGTTTTTGTTAAAATTATCTCGTTAAGCAGATAACTTTTGCAAGAAAAATACAGTCGGCGTTAAAACATGTAATTTCTGATGGTGATGATGATGTCTTCTTGTTATCCCTCATTAGGGACATAAAGCTCGCAGAAGAGTTTCCATTTGTCGCGATCTTGAGCGGCTACTTCCAGCTCTTTCCAGCCGAGACCAATTGAGCCAGCCTCCGTCTGAATTTCTGACTAAAACTTATTTTCTAATGTTTAATTAGTTGTTATCAATATTTATCTTTGCTTTTCCCAGGCATTTAGTAGAACTATACCAAGGCGGGTTCGCCACCGGCCCCGCGCTAGCCACGCTCGTCCGACACTCAGTGTTAGAACTCTGTGCTGCCCTTAAACCAGACATCGTGAGTGTTGTCGACGCACTCGCACCCACGGACTTCGTGCTCAACTCCGTGCTGGGCAAGAGCGATGGCAAGGTATGCTTTAATAATTAACCGTAACATGTTAAAACACGGAAAATACCATATTTAACGATTCAAGAATTTTCCTAAATACAGGATGATTCAGGAGACGTGAGTTAGAATGTAGGGTTGACATACTTAGTTATGTAGGGTTGACATACTTAGTTAACTATAATAAATTGGCCACCGTCATGTTTAAGTCAAATAACAACGAATTTTTATTTTTTGTTACGTAGAAATTTTGTTCTCTGTAATCATGGTCACCCTATAAAAACAAAAAAAAAACGGTTTACTAATATGTCGCCGAAAACTTTATGGCATATTATCACTTCCCCAACTATTTTTCCCATAGTTTCATTTGGCAGAATCATCAGATGACAAACCAATTTTTGGCATATATAACATATCGCAAATGATTATTTAGAATATTATTATTTGGCAAAATATTTACTTGATCATGTTTCAAAATCTCTTTTAATGTTTTGTCGAATGTATTGATTGGCGTAAGTAATTTTTCTCATAATATTATGATGCATAATACTAATATACCCTAATCTTGTAGTACTTATGGTGCAAAGTTACATAAGCATTATATTTCGTTATGACATGTAAGTAGTTTTTCGCACTGTGCAGTTCAATGGTAGTACTTTTGTTTACTACATCCCACAATTTCAATAATTCAGTTTATGTGTGTTAAAGTGATACGTAACGAAAGTATTAAGTCATCTGGGAGCAGTTTCGTTTTGAGGGCCATAAAAAATAACCCTAACCTACCTATCTCTGGGAGCAGTTTCGTTTTTAGAGTCATAAAAAAATAACCCTAACCTACCTATCTTTGGGAGCATTTTCGTTTATAGGGTCATAAAAATATAACCCCAACCTACCTATCTCTAGGAGCAGTTTCGTTTTTAGGGTCATAAAAAAAATACCCTAACCTACCTATCTCTGCCCTCTGGGAGCAGTTTTGTTTTTAGGGTCATAAAAAAAAATAACCCTAACCTACCTATCTCTGGGAGCAGTTTCGTTTTTAGGGTCATAAAAAAATAACCCTAACCTACTTATCTCTGGGAGTAGTTTCGTTTTTAGGGTCATATAAAAAATCCCCTAACCTACCTATCTCTGGGAGCAGTTTTGTTATTAGGATCATAAAAAATAACCCTAACCTACCTATCTCTGGGAGAAGTTTCGTTTTTAGGGTCATAAAAAAAATCTAACCTACCTATCTCTGGGAGCAGTTTTGTTATTAGGATCATAAAAAATAACCCTAACCTACCTATCTCTGGGAGAAGTTTCGTTTTTAGGGTCATAAAAAAAATGTAACCTACCTATCTCTGGGAGCAGTTTCGTTTTTAGGGTCATAAAAAATAACCCTAACCTACCTATCTCTGGGAGCAGTTTCGTTTTTAGGGTCATAAAAAAAATCTAACCTACCTATCTCTGGGAGCAGTTTCGTTTTTACGGTCATAAAAAAAATAACCCTAACCTACCTATCTCTGGGAGCAGCACTAATTGCTACACAATTATTTACCACATAAACTTTGACAATATGTTATTTGCCTTAACAAATCATTTGCTAAACAATTATTTACCACATAAAATTTGACGTAATAAAATTTTGCAATATAAAAATTTTGCGAAATAAAAAAATTACGAAGTAAAATTATGCCAAGGATTGGTTTGCGAAATTAAACTTCGGCGAAAAGTTGGTTGCTAAATGAAATTTGACGAAACATAATTCGGCAAAAAGGCAGTACACCAAAAAAAACGCTAATTATACTAATACCGGTATCAAACAATAGCTTGTTATTGACTGAATCCGCAGTGTTAATAGTGCTCACGTCTACTGAATCAACCTGTATATCTTAAAACTATAAGTACATTGTGCCTCGAGGGCAGAGGGGTAAGTGAGACATGCAAACGAGAGGAATTGATTCACGACGGCCACATGCCGGAGTGAATTAATTACTCGAGTTTGCAATATTCTTAATCACACTTTCCATATAAGAAAACATATTTCCTTGCGAAATAAATCTTAAACACGTCGGATATGTCCGCCATTTTGCCATTGTTTTGACAGGTTAGTCAGGTTAGGTATCGAAGGCACAGACCCACTCGCCATAAAGCCACAGTTGGATAATGTAAAAAAAAATGGACTCAAATATTTTATTTTAAACAAAAAAAATCTGTATTTTAAAAGTTAAACTCATTCATATCTTGATTTATAACCTCTTTAAAACAAATATTTTACTTATAACATTCTTGGTTCGAACGACTTAGTTATAATTGAAAAAAAAAAAAACTTTGACCCTCGTGGGAGTAAAATGCGATTTATTTTCCTAAACGGATCACAGGTATTTTTGTAACATCCGGCATTCGCGATAATCTCTTCTTCACTTCGTTTCATTAATACATTTTTTTAACACAATACTTTCGGGTACATATTAAATAAATAATTACGGGTAACTCACGTAATTTTTTTTTATTCACAGCTATACCAAAACCTTCAAAAGGAACTTTTCCACACGCCAGGAGGTTTGGAACGAGCGACATGGTGGCGAGATATCATCCATACACCGAAATCTAAGTTGTAAGCGTACTAACAATAACATCGACGATTTACGCAATAGTAGACCTTATCACCTAATAAGGTCTACGGATCGTCAACTGTGTCAACTATAGTAAACTTCTTCGGCTGGTATCTAATCTCGTTTCGAGCACTATAATGCTTAGATTTGAATATATTCAAAACCGCAATCCGGTGCCGCCATAAAAAAGGTTCTGAAGTTATTAATTCATTATCAACTTTATGTCTGTTCTGTAGACATTAGGTTCAATATAAATGGATACTTCTGACGTTCCAAATAGGTGCGTGCCATGGCTGCAGCTGGCTATACAGTTAATTTTGTATCTTCTGGTCACAGTCGTAGAGTTGATAATTTATTAACAACAATCAGATTTTTTTAATACCACGACGGTGGCAAACAAGCATACGGCCCATCTGATGGTAAGCAGCTACCGTAGCCTATGGTCGCCAGCAACTCCAGAGGAGTAACATGCGCGTTGCCGACCATTTACAAAAAGGAGAATTCACTGTATTGACGGCTGAAGGCACAAGAGGGTCCCTCGTCGTCAACACACTGAGTCCTCTTTGAGCTCTTTGGCAACCTTACTCACCAACAGGAACACAACACTATTTGCTCTGGTTCTAGCGCTATTTGGCTGTGGTTTTTTGTAAGGTGGAGGTACTTCCCCAGTCGGGCTCTGCTCCAGATTTAAGCGAGATGACATTCGCTGTGCTATGCCTCTCCTTTGGATGTAGTTCAAGGACATACCCGTGTCCGGGCATAGTTTAAGGACATACCCGGGTCCCAAAAGAATCTTCGTAAAGTCCATACAAAATAAAAAGCAACCCATATGGTGTAACTCTTTATGTGTGTGAATAGTCGCTCGATACGAAACTAATCGAATACATCATGACTTAGTTGAGTAATAGTAGACTTTGTAATTGTAGTAAGATTTACATATCGCCAGTTTATGTCATCGACGACAAGTCAGTTTGTCACCAAAGGAAGCTTGAGAGGTTTTATACCGAAGTAATGCCTAAGAAGATATTGGAAACGTGCTATGAGTTTATACTTAATACATTTCGTATACAAAGGAAAAAGTGACCTAGGCCTCCGGTGCCCAGGGCTGGGATCAAACCAGCGTCTTCTGCATTCATGGCAGACGCTTTAAGCACTTGGCCGCAGGGTCACAGCAGCACCGGTCGCTGGTTCGATCCCAGCCCTGGGCACCGGGGGCCTAGGTCACTTTTTCCTTTGTATATGACATCTATATTAATTTATATTGTAGTGTGTCTACTTAAAAATAAACAAATCAAAATATTTATTCAAATAATTTGATTTGTTCTTCAGTTATGCTATGAGTATTTTTATGTATATTTTTAAGTGACACTAATATATTATACAACTTCATAACTTTAGCACGACAAGTTGACGTTTTATCTACATCGATAAACGACAAACTACGGTTACACTTGTGCATGATTTTGAGTACGATAAAATATTCATTTTAGTGTCATATGGTTTTGTAGTTCTGTATAATTATGAATTAAAAAAAAAAGTTAATGTTAGTTATTTACACCAAAAAGCAATTTTACGAGACATCGTATTAGTCCATTTTATTGTATGTTTATTATTTCAAGTATTTATAGAAACGCATTTTTTAATGTTTAAAATATATTAATTGCATGCATTTTATTTGACATTTAATTATGTTTTAGTTTAATACTAATTTCATAGAGACAATGTGTGATAATCTCTAAAGCTCGGCATAAGTAAGTATAGTATAGCGTGAAATTTTGCCGCTATAAGGAACTTTCTGCTTTCATAAGGCCTCGTAAAGCTCAATGTGGATTACAATGTACACAAAAATGGTAGTCACATATTTTTTTTCAAACAAACGAAATTTTATCATAACTTATTAAATATCAGATTTAAATTATACCCTTAGAATTTTTTTTACGAGGGCAGAAAACTCGGGCGATGAGGTTTCACGGAAACTTTTGCTATAGGTTTTCCTTAATTATGTCGTCACAAAATAAATACAGGAAAAAAGCTATAAAAACCCGCTCATATTTTGTGTTTACTTATATGAAATACGAGCTATTTAACAATGTTACATGGTTAATGAATTATTTTCTGATTCTAGTAATTGGGTTTATCATGTTCATATTTTAGATTTTGGTATACGGGAGCATCAGATCTTTTAATCAAATCGGTTTTGCCAATCTGGTACAAGGAAAATAGATTTATTGCATTGCAGGTATAACGGATAATCGGGTATTTGCGATAACGGGATATTTTTAATTATTTTTATCGTCATCGGCAGTAATCGGACACAAAATTAGAACCAATTCATAGTTATAATTGTAGGTATCAATGGAAATGGAAAGTATTTGAAAGTTCATGTTGTTTTTGATATAAGTTGGTATGTACAAATGTGCCCTGTTATTTGGGACAGCATTCAAATGTTACCTGAATGAGTATTAAGTGTTTCTATTTTTTTTATATCGGTTAAGGTGTGGCAAAGGATCAGCAGTCATAAACTCATAAAACTTAAGTTTTTAAATTGTTCGGAATAAAAGCCAAATTTTTGCCAAATATTTTTTGCTCATGTAAATTGTATTATTGTCTGAAGTCACCAAACATAAAACCTACTATATTTGGCCTAAAAAGAATGAAGAAAAAATGTGCTATCAAATGCCTACACCTTAAACCGCCGTATTACTTTAAGATTCCAGTAGCAAATAAATTTATTTATTTTTTACAATTATTTAATGTTTAATGTGTTACAGTTTTTTAAACTTGTTTAATGTTATACAACCGGGTATTCATGGTGAACTGCCGCAATAAAAACCAAAAGCGAACTGGATTCAACGACCAAAAAAACGGTCAAAAATCGAAGTCAAACTACACAATTACATTTCGTGCAGGTTACGATAAAAACGAAGTAATTTGACAATATGTCAAGGTAAGTATATGATTATTGACATGTGTTAACTTTCGTTTGTGTAAGTGAGAGACTGGTCTTGGTATTCTCCATCGTACCGCACTCTTTGGTCGGCGAGCACACTCCGTTTTAAATATAAGTTAGTGCAATTAATATGTTGTATGTTAACATCAATTTATGTTTATTTTTGCCATAAATACTCGGTTTTACTTAGCTAGGGAACGTAATGTTTAGATTGCTATTAGAAGTGCTAATATTGGTGTCTATGCTTCTGATAAGATCATTGGGAATATGTTACTTTGCTACTTTAAATACCTCATTCTCCATTTCAATTTAAAATTATACGAGATAATTAATTTTTTGTAATAATGTTGGGTGAAGACAGGTAAGCTTTTATAACAAATGAACGGTATTAATATTTATTTATAATATTTTAATTTACTTTACGTATTAAACGTTTATATCATATCAAAGAAAAATATAAATAAAATTAATAGTAGTTGGTACTAAATGCGTTGGTATTATTTTATATACCAATGTCATAATATATTTTTATATTAAAGTAAAAATACTTTCTTCGGTAAGAGGTATTTCATTATTTATCTGACGTAAACCTTGAAATTATGGGAAAATACTATGCTTCTGAGGTATTTTTAGTATCCGAACAAATAGATATTTGAGAAAAGCAATGTTTCGAGCTTAAGAAATGGAAACATAATAGTTAATAATTGTAGTTTAATTATTGTCAATCTACCAACTTACAAGATGTAAGTAGATAGTTACCTCGCTCGGCCAATGTACATTACAATGTACCCTAAGTTTCAATTAAATTGATATAAAAAAGTGGCATACGTTCAACCTAATTTTCTTAACCCTTTGACCGTTCAAGCCGTCAAATCACGTGCATGGAAAGTCGTGCCCTCAGCGCCAGGACGTGATATCACGTCAAAAAATATAATCGTCATATGCTTGGCGTTCAGAAGGTTAACCAATGGACGTAAAAATTCCTTCGGGAAAATTTTGTAATGTTGGCCCTACGAGGTATCTAAAATCGACCTGACTTTAGAACTATACCTATTATGCCTTCTTTCTTACCTTAAGGTAGTAAAATTCTCGATATAAGGGCGTTGCCAAATGTTTTAATAAGTGTCCCTATTCTAAATTAATTTAAGTAAATGTTGACAGGGTAGTCAGAACACCTGTATGCATTAGCCCTTTGACCGCCACAGTCGGCCACACATCAAAAAGTCGTGCCATGGACGCCAACGACGGCAACAGCTGACAGGCTTTGTAGTGCAATAGGAACCTACGCGGGCTTCCGCAAAGTTCAATTTCGCTTGACAAAACGCGATTACGTGGCGTTCGTTGGCGCGTCATTTTTGTTCAACGCATGGCGGTCAAAAAGTTAATTGTTATTGTTCAATGGAATGTTATTACTATTATTGTTGTTGTCACAACTTTTGAATGTTATTACTTACTTTTTAGTATTAATGTGTTTTAACCCTTTGACCGCCAAGCATCGGACGGAAAAATCGTGCCCGCAGCGCCAGCGTGCAACGCAAACCAGTTATATTTTGGACGTGATATCACGTTCTGGCGCTGAGGGCACTACTTTCCGTGCGCGTGATTTGACGTCCTTGGCGGTCAAAGCGTGAAGTAGTTATAATACAAAACTATTGACAACTAATTATATATAATACTGAGAATTACTCTCAGCATTCCCACTCCCATCTTCGGCACTAAGGCATTATGTGCCCTTTTTCTGTGCCATTTTTGCGTGATGACTGTTTAGTCATGTCTAAAAATGTGGATACATTTAATGTAACAAAAATATGTAGCCACACTAGCCACGACTCTATTACCAAGGCGTAAAGTCTTGGATACATGTTTTTATCACATTAAATGTTTACGTACAGTCGCCATCAGATATATCGGAGCGGCCAAGATGGTCACAAAAATCTGAACAACTCCATTGTCAGGCGATAAAGTGCATGTTCAGATATTTTTGAGTATCGTGGCTGCTCCGATGTATTTGATGGCGACTGTAAGAGTAATTCTCTGTACAATATTCAATGGAACTTGATTATGTATATTTAATAATTCTATTATTTGTGATTTCTTAGTATAACAAAGTCATTCCTTCTCTGTCGATATAACTATGTTGTCTCCTCAGAAGTGCCTTCCTCGAATGTATTGTATTGTCATTTATAAATAAATGTCCTTTATGAACACATTTTTTACTTTTTGTTTAGGGCACCTAACCTTGCATCGGCTTTGTACGCAAATGTAGACGAGGCAGCATTAAAACTGCGTCGACCGTCCAGTAGCGCCCTCATTAGGGGATTGTGTTTCCTAATAAACTGATATTTCTGTATAATCCATCATGTTAAATTCTAGTCCTTGATTCCGCAACTTATGATCTATTTGATACAGTTTTATATTACTTAAAGCAAAAATACGCAAAATGAAACTATGTGACAATAATCGTGGGAGAAAAGGTGAAGTGAAATAAAATTATTCAGTAATTTTATAACTTTATTTTTAAAGTACAATGGCATTTAGTAGATGTCAATGAGTTAGTGATTATACATTTATCGGCAAGCGCCCACCAATTGCAATAGGCCCTTATTATTTAAAAAAAAGTGTGTGGTAAACACTTAGGTAGAGAAAGAACAATATTAAGTTTTTGTCGCCTACACATTTATTTGGATAGTTTTCATTTAAAAGTTCATTTATCAAGACTTCTAACGAGCCCAATTCGGAATGAACAGGGTAATATTTCAAAGAGGATAATTATAACACGAGGACCGGTATAAAACATGTTTTATTTTTCGATCTACAAGTTCTATACCTTGCAAGTGAGTGTCAGACATTTCTGTGCTCTCAAATTATCAATATTAAGTACCTAACTACTACCTAGGTGCTAGAACATTGTTAGAAAATTCAAATGAGCAAAACCATTAGGACCACATTTTTTTAACTTTCCCTTCCATTTAAATGTGCTGTGAGTCAAATTCTATGTTTACATTTAAAAGTGCGCTATTACATAATTTAATATTTATCCATAATTTATTTAACTTTATGGCAAAACGTATAGAAAAATTATAAATAGAATCGGATAAATTCGTTCAATCTCCAGTAAAAAGTAATTTATCTAAAACTTAGTCTCAACAATGTAATTAATCATTATATTAGTTTCATCATTATGTATGATTTTGATCATTAAATGCAAAAAATAATCTTACCATTCAATATAAAGTTCGTAAGTAATCCGTCAATGAAATCACTGTATATTTATTACGCAAAATATATTTATTAAGCAAAAGATAGTAATTCTCCTAGTAATCCTTGAAAAAAATCTATTCTATCCCTGTATACATAATTATGATATACAGGTGCCAACCAACCAGGTAATGCAAAATCTAACTAGGTGTATTAAAAATGCTGGTGGTCTTTTTAAAAGCCGGTTGGTATCCTATTATAATTATGAAGTCTAAGATTCTTTTTACTCGCAAAAAAATGGTTTTGTATGGAGGGTTAGCCCGATGGAACGACGTGTCCCATACAAATAAAAAATTTCACGTCCAAATAAATTTTCTCCTACTTTTCTTACTCGTATACGATACTAATTATTATGCCCTTAACGGATCACCAGTATTTTTGTTACACCCTGTATGCCCTTCAAAACACGCAACATCCCCAGTACTAAGTGCTTTGCTTTCATCAAGAAACTTGCACAAAAACACCTCAATTTACCCATTTTGGGTATTCAGTGGCCTTAACTCTTTATCATGTCTAAAAAATTATTAGTTTTGAACTCTGATACACTGTCAATAGAGCTGAAAATAGGTGTAATTCCCCTACAAGCCTTCGTATGAAAGTCTCGAGAGATTATACTAGATTATGCAATAATCGTCTTAAGCAAAGTCGATAATTACGTAATAAATATACAGCTTCATATATCAGTACTATGAAATCTACAACCTCAGATAAGTACCAACCATTATCGTGCAGTCTTCTCAACATCACTCGAACAGTCCCGTCGATATATTAATAGTTATTAAAGTGAAACTTTTATTCCATCGCCTCAAATATTTAAGCCTGCCTTCTGCATGTCGCGCGTTACACGACCGTAGACTCTGTTTATACGTGAGGCTTATTTTTATATATAAAAAGAAACACAACCAGACATGAATACAAGTAAATTACAGAAGTAGTACTTATGACTGTTCAACACTCTGACTGACGCTTAACACTTTAAACTGCCAGACGAAAAATGACGTCCTACTTCAGAAACCGGCGTCTATAGCTACGTACAAAATAACCCGCCCAGTGAGTTGTCCGGCGTCTGAGCAAAGTTTACCAGCGCCCACGAGGCGGGTTCTTGGCAGTGAATGTGTAAACGCGATTGGTGCTGGCTGGATTCGCGATTTATTTTAATAAGTGGTAGTTATGTTATATTGTGGCGTGGGGCGGGTGCTCGGCCTTATTGTCCCCCACCATATCGTCCCGTGGTTGCAGTTGGAGTCTGCTAAGGGAATATACCGGGAGATGGGCAGCAGCATCTTCCGAAAGCCTAAACAACAATTATAAAAAACTGAGCTCGTCAGCTCGCCTGCTAAGCGTGGCGCGTATGGCAAACCCCCCCTTAAAAGGGAGGCCTATGTTCAGCAGTGGACGTCTTATGGCTGAGATGATGATGATGATGATAATGTTATATTGGCGATAAAACAATGAATGTCAATCAGTCAATGTAGGTTCCCTGACCTGACATAAATAAGAAGAACTGAGAATTGCATTAGATACTTAGTAACCTTATGCCTTAAAGTACTACTTCTATAATCTATTATAATAACTATAATAAGCTATTTATTAAAATTTACATATAAGTGAACAACCAAAACTAAATACATTTGTGAGCTAATCGGTGGAATGATTATGGCTCTATGAAATATTAGCTAATACTTACAAACAACCAATAAGAACATAGGAGTAACAAAGACAAAATGAGGAATGAGACAGATGATCAGGTCGCCTCAATTTTCGACTCTGCTACGCCTTAAAATACACTTATAGACAGCTTTTTAGCTATTACTAATTTAAAGTGAGCAAAATATTACTTTACGCGTTAATAAACTAAAAATAACTAATATCAATCTTACATAAAATATTATTAGATATTTTAGTAAAACACAAGACAAGAGTGGCTTTAAATCATCATATACCCAAGAGCCAGAATAACGTACGTCCAACACACGGTAAATTATAAAATCAATACACATACATACATACAATCACGCCTATATCCCAAAAGGGGTAGGCAGAGATCACGGATTTCCATTTGCTACGATCAATGCAGCAAAACGGCTCTCCGTGAGCCACAAAAAAACAAAAACAAGTCGACACATAAACAAGTAATCCCCAAAAAATAAAAAAATTTGGTACATAGTTTTATTGCTGACTGTACCTAGTAGCATTGTGATGTAAACTACGGAAGTATACCAAATTTCAGCTCAATCAGACACCGGGAAGTGGTTGAAATTTCACTTACAAGATTTGATGCACATAAATAAATAAACAAGCTAAATAAAACTGTGTAAAAATCAGGTTCAGTTCAGTTACCTTACTGGCCACCATTTTCTTTCTGACACCATATTTACTAAGTTTTAAAATGCCGATTCAGCCCAATGAACTTACTTCGAAATAATGCCAAATTATGACACATGGATAGCCATGAGAAATAACTACATGTTTGACAGGTGTAATGAGACATTCAAAGTAGTCTCACTAGCGACCTTCAGTTTTCGGTTGTCGAATTGCGCCTGAATTCATAAGCTCAGAAAAAATAAATCATAAGTATTATCTGTGGTTATACATTGCGAACAAACGTATGGCGTTACTCTGGCTCGCAGGTATCAACTAACGTTTTACGAATTTCAAAATAAGTTTCACAATTAATACACATTTAATAAATTGAAACATACTCGCACCATTTCGATTTTTATTTCATTTTATAACATTGCAGGTATCAAAATGAAATCTAAACTTTAAAATATTACAACACGTGAAAACCTGCAAACATTATATTTGACGAAGATAAACAGATATGCAACATTCAGAACTTAATTTTTTTTCTTATTTAACATTCAAATTGACTCCGTACTCGAAATTTTCCTTTTATTCAACTGTTATCGCTATCCGTGACCGTTGAACTGGTCATCCTTATAACTGGGTTCTGCGTAGAATCGCTCGAGTCACATTCCACCATCAATATCTCATCTGGACTATCATTCCTATCAGAATTGCTTTCAGTGTACGTTCCAGTTGGACTCTTATCTTCAATTACCGCTTTTAAATAAGATTCCCTGTCCATAATATTTGTATCTCGAGCTAAAGCTAAGACATCTAAAGACATCATGCTTTTAGATTTCTCCGTCTTACTGATAGGTATAGGGTTGTGATCATACATGACTTCACGACTTCTAGATTTAACTCGAGTAAGATTGGTTTCGTTTTTCCATGAGTCGCTTGGTGGTTGAGTGTATTTAGAAGCAAAGTTGGTGCTAGTAGACGGAGCGCTCGCATTTCTCGGGGAACTCGCCGTGAACTTGGATCTTTTCTGCTGATTATTCTCCTTCATCATTAGGAGCTGATCAAGTTTGTTGATAGTTTCATTAAGCTCTAGCGCCCAAGCTTCATCTGTTTCCACGTCAGTTCTATCGATAGGTTTAAGCGCTAGCTCTCTCACACGCATTCTCAACTCCTGTAGACTGGATTCCTCATCCTTTTCTACCGCATCAGTTTCGTCTTCAAGTTTAACCTCGTCATGTACAGGGTCTCTTTCAGCGCCTACTCCGGGCTCCCGGGGACCTACAGGAATAGTATCTTTACCAGTATACTCACCTCTTCTTCTATGGATTTCTTCTGATATCTCCTCAAGAGCTTTAAGGGATTTTGAGTACCTGCATTTAGCGTCAGCTATAAGACGCTGGAGTACCTCAATCTTCTTGTTCTGGGTTTGGAGCTGTTCGTCGCAGAGCTTCTTCTCCTCGAAGTAGAGGCGGGATTTGATGATGTTGCGTTTCAAGTTTTCTTCAAGCTGGGTCACCTTTTTCTCAGCTGTGATGAAGGCAGCGGCTTTCTTCTGGTGTTCGCGGCCGCTTTCTGCTTTTCTTTTCTCTGCGTCCATGACCTGAAAGACACATTAGAATTATTAAGTGTCTTGAATAAGTTGCTGTGCCTGTGCTGTCATCCGACTGAATTAGTTATCATTCTTCTAGCGTTTGTCCCGGTCTTGCCACGGCTTTATTGAGCCTAGGGTCCGCTTGGCAACCTACATAATTAGTAACATTTGCTGTTTCATTGTAATAAAAGTTGGGCAGTGGTGGTAGGCTACAGCTTTTTCAAAAAACGAGCACGAGCAATACTAAGCAATTATGGCTATCTTTGCAGGGAAAAAAATAGGATAAGGAGTTGAAATTGTTAGTGGCATTTCCTCATCCAAGAGTTGTTGTTCTTCTGCTGATAACATTGTGGAGACTGCAAGAGATAATGTAGACCACGAAAATAGTGGATCTGGCTCACTGTAATAACCTGGCACGTAAATAAAAAGTGACAGAGACTTGTAAACAAACAAGATAATGCCGAGTAATATGTAGAAGTGTACGCTAGGTATAACATAACGTGTATTTATTTAGCCAGTCAATCCGGCATTCCGTGAAAGCGAACGTCGAGACCGGTTACTGTCATACCTTCAATTACCATTACCGGTATCTTAACTTTAACTCTGGCTTACGGCCCTCTCACAAGTAAGATGTCATGTTGAGGAACGAGGATAATTACCTTGATGATGGCATGGTTGAGGACCTCCTGCCAGTTGCTGTCGAACTGCCACTCATCCTGCTTGCTCACAAACCGCTGCTCGGCTAGTGTAACCGTCTCTTTAGCTGCTGCGTGAAGCTCTGAAAGAAAAACAACCATAATAAGACTCAAGAATTTCCTGAATAATTAAACTTGAAGATGAACATGATGGGTGTAGGAAAGGACCAGGCTTGGTCTGGCAAAGGTCATATAGGTATTGTCTTAAACACCGTCAGTTACGTGTCCAATAGGGCTTCCAATCCCGGGATCCCGGGATACCGGCTTTTTAAGGATGTTTTTCAATCCCGGTATTTTCTGATTCAATACCGGGATCCCGGTATTTTTATAAACTAATTAAACTGTCAAAATATGTGTAACAAACATAAACTACCCATCCAAATATTTAAATTAGGCATCGCTGCGCAGCTTACTGGCAATAGCGGCTAATGTGCGCGGCTGTTTTACGTCTGTTTCTCTCTCTAGTTTAACTATTCTGATGATTTCTTTCTCTGCCCTGCACTGGCGCCACTGGCGCCACCTACCGCGCCGGCTGTTGGTTACGTAAATCACACACGTCTTAGACATGTTTTGTAGGTACAGTGTTTATTATCAATAATAAGCGTTATAAGTAAGTAGGTACAAAAATGTTAAGCTAATTCGAGCAAGCAAGTGGCTTAGCCACGGCACCAGTGCAGGTTGCAACTTGTTCATTAAATTGTGAGCTACCTAAAGTTATGTCATATACACCAGTCCTTAATTTTCAAAAAATCCATGTCGAGAAGCAATCCATATTACTTTTAGGTAACCAAACTTTTTACCCTACCGAGAAGGGTCTCAATAGGGTAAAAAGTTTGGTTACCTAAAAGTAATACGGATTGCTTCTCTCATATTAATCCAGTCATCAGGGAATCATCTCCATACATTGCCTTACAAAAGGTGGTGTAGTTTTTTTGTTAACGGGTATGTGTAGGCTACAGGGTAGTTATTAAGAATCTCGATTTTAGACTTTGAGGGGGGGCCGCTTCGGCCGCCATCTTGGTTTAAAGGTGCCAAAATTCAGTTTCTTGACCATGGCGCTTAGACGGTTGTCAGTATGACTAAAATGTCTATGGAACATATAAAGAAGATGAAATTGTCTACAACTTTTCTATACACAATAGATCTGTAAGTCTTACAGGTATAAAGATACAGGGGGTGTAAAAGTAGAATTTGTTGAAAATCATGAGAGTTTGATTTATTAGTTCCTAAATTATGTGCTCAAGATAAAGGAATGAAATCTCTACCACAGTTTTGTCATCTTACAATGATTCTTTTAAAATACATTCAAAAGTTGAATTCACCCCTAAAACGCTTATAGAGGGGATGAAAGTAGTGGGCTCATAAACAAAATCAATGTTCTATTACTCATCGTAAAATATTACTAGGCGTTGACAGGCAGAGTTATGGATCAATTCGGGTAAAATGAATTGAAATTTGAGAAAAAACTTATACGCTTCTATACAAAAAAAATATTTTTTTTAGGTTTGCTCTCAAAAATTATATTTTAATTTTCAACCGACTTCAAGATTTCGAAGGAGATTGTTTGTTAGAATAAAATACTCCACAGTTGGTCCCATTGTCAGCAGGTCCCGATCTAATGATGGGATCCTGGAGACATCGAGGAGGACCTGGTAACAATGGGACCAACTGTGGAGTATTATACTCTTACAAACAAAAAAAGAATTTTCCAAATCGGTCCAGCCATTTTCGAATAATCGGTGAACATAAATTTAAAAAAAAATTAAAAAAATGCAAAAAAAACAATAATCCGACGAATAGTGAACTCCTCCTTCGAAATCTTGAAGTGGGTTGAAAATTAAAATAAAATTTTTGAGAGCAAACCTAAAAAAAATATTTTTTTTGTATAGAAGCGTATAAGTTTTTTCTCAAATTTCAATTCATTATACCCGAATTGATCCATAACTCTGCCTGTCAACGCCTAGTAATATTTTACGATGAGTAATAGAACATTGATTTTGTTTATGAGCCCACGACTTTCATCCCCTCTATAAGCGTTTTAGGGGTGATTTCAACTTTTGAATGTATTTTAAAAGAATCATTGTAAGATGACAAAACTGTGGTAGAGATTTCATTCCTTTATCTTGAGCACATAATTTAGGAACTAATAAATCAAACTCTCATGATTTTCAACAAATTCTACTTTTACACCCCCTGTATCTTTATACCTGTAAGACTTACAGATCTATTGTGTATAGAAAAGTTGTAGACAATTTCATCTTCTTTATATGTTCCATAGACATTTTAGTCATACTGACAACCGTCTAAGCGCCATGGTCAAGAAACTGAATTTTGGCACCTTTAAACCAAGATGGCGGCCGAAGCGGCCCCCCCTCAAAGTCTAAAATCGAGATTCTTAATAACTACCCTGTAGCCAACCAATACCCGTTAACAAAAAAACTACACCACCTTTTGTAGGGCAAAATTCCCCACAGACTGGGCTATATGTATTGAGGGGTTGTATTGTATCCGAATTGCCGGTTTCCTTCAATACATATGACTGGAAGTCAGGTATTCAAGACAGCGGCCAAAAAACGTCCCATTTTTTAGGTTTTCTTAAATATCCGTAAACAGTGGCCTCTACCAACAAATGTTCTACTACTTACGTAATTCACATAAAATTCTCTATAAAAAAGGTTATATACAGTTTTTTGCTGGGATCAATGTTTAATGAGATATTGAGGGTTGAGGGTATAAGATAGACAATAAACATATTGACTTGTTAGCTTTTTCCTGCGACTTCGTCTGCGTGGGATTAACATTCGCCACAATAAATTTATGAATCGCCGTAGCAAATATAAATTTTATGTACAGGGTTGGGCAGAGTAACTGTCCTAGTTTAAAAGTTGTATACAAGTTTAAAAACAATATAATATGAGATGTTATGTTATTAATTATATTTAACACACTCTATATATTCCACATTAATTGATATGTTTTATTCTCTCTTCCTTAGCTTGTATAATTTTAAGCATCTTGCCATAAAAGGAATTTCACGCGGCACGGCAGCCATTATGCAAAGAAAATACGTTTTAATTACAGGAGATCGACAAGCGACAGACTAATGGAGTGTATAGTGTCTTATTAAGAGATATCCTGGAGGATATATTAGCCATAAGATGATTCCAAAAAGCCAGGCAGTCAGGGTATAACTTCATGGTGAAATGTACCACATTAGTCGGAATTTGAGGCTGACTCTTTACATTACAAAGTACGCTATACGTATCCTTAGAAAACTAATTAACTATCGATATTTCGGTATGAGGATATATGCAGAGCTTTATTAAGATGACATAAGGCTAGTTATTGGGTTTATTCTAGGGTCGGGTAGTCAAATATGGGACGACTAAGCAGAAGAGGACTTGCGTGCCGCGTGAAATTCCTTTTATGGCAAGATGCTTAAAATTATACAAGCTAAGGAAGAGAGAATAAAACATATCAATTAATGTGGAATATATAGAATGGCGTACGCGAAGAGAGGCCTATGCTCAGCAGTGGGCGACAAACGGCTAAAATGATGATGATGATATAGAGTGTGTTTAATATAATTAATAACATAACATCTCATATTATATTGTTTTTAAACTTTTATACAACTTTTAAACTAGGACAGTTACTCTGCCCAACCCTGTATATGAGGTTTTATCTTGGGCCGCCGCCCGCCATCATGAATATCTCACTTTCGGTCATATATTATTTGAAGGCAACCGGCAATTCGGATACAACAGGGTCTCAATGATCTCAATAGGGTAAATAGTCTGGTTACCTAAAAGTAATATGATTTGCTTCTCGACATGGTTTTTTTTAAAAATACGACTTGTCTAATCGCCTCTTTTCTCTCTATTCTGGAGTTGCAAACTACACTCGTAATATGTTTGCGCAATAAATACGAATTTGATTGAAACAAGGCATTTTTTTTCATGTTTTCATACATTTCAATTTTTTTCCCGAAAAATCCCGGGATCCCGGGATCCCGGTCTTGGAGAAATCAATTTCGGTATTAATACCGACATCACAGAAGGTCCGGTATTTGGAAGCCCTAGCTGTCCAATCACTTTAGTGTAAAAGTATTCGTAGGTGTAAACTGTAAATCGTCAAATAGGTACAAATCAATTTCGGTTAGGTTAGGAAAGGTACTGTGACTATAAAACTGTCGGAAGGCTGTGATGCAGGATGTCTCTCGCGCAGTGACTTCATCAAAATGGGTAAACCATGAACGCATACACTTTGTCTACGATTGATTACATACTTGTAACTGACCAGTAGCGTAGAGTAGGTAAATAATAGAACTATGAAACCCAAACTATAAAACCTGATTATTATAAGATTAAATTGCTCATGTTAACACTAATATGTAATAATAATACTGTAATACAATTGTATGCTTATTATGAATGTATGACCTGTAATAATAGTTTATGTAACTGTTACGTAATAGGGGTCCTTAAAACACGACTCACTTCGTTCGTTTCATAATAAGATCACACGAGTGTTTTAAGGCCTAATTATGTACAGTTGCATACACTGCTTTATCTACACACATATTATAAACCCGAAATGATGATTGAATGGCTGCTATTGCACGGATTGCAGCGCCATCGCCATGGCCAACTCGATTGTGCCGGCGGTCGGAGGGGCGCGTGCCGGCGGGCGCCCGGGCGGGGCCCACCCGGATTTTCATAATGATATCGATTTTTTGCTTATTATTTGATAATAATAACATCGTTACAGATAATTCAGATAAAACATTTGTTCTAACTACTAACGAAATAATCTATTTTTATGGTGGTTATAACGTGCGGTTTTTGAACGCATCATGGAGGGTTTATGATATGGGTGTAGATAAATGAATTAATTTACCAATAAAGAATCTATCTATCTATGTATGTACATAGTTGTATGTGTGACGTCATGAATCCTATTGTTCCTCTAACGTATAACGTAACGTATGTTGCATTCTCACTTACACAATTACAGCCAGTAGATACCTACCTACAGATATCATGTAGAGTGAATGTTATTTGTGGAAGGCGTGGTCAACTAACGGTACACATTATTACGTAATCTAAAGAAACATCCATTAGCAAAATTAATACTAAATAAATATTGTCATGTCCAAGAAGCATTAAACAGTCATGTTTTATCGCATTATTCTAAGTTATTTACGTTTACGACTAAAAACAAACAATGAAATTACAAAACAAGTGTTTTACTTCAAACATAGACGTCACTCTTTGGCTATTAGATAAAGCTAAAGTCACTTGCCTTACGATCGACCAGTATAAGCAGGACTTTCGATTGCACATAGAAGATTACAAATCTAGGCTGGTGTTTGCGCTTAAGTACGACCAGCGTTGCGTCGAGCTTCTGGGATTTGAGCAACATCCACTGAGGACACTCCCATACATTTTCATATGTTTACAACGGGTCGCCTCTGGTCAAGCGGCAACTCAGTGTGCGTTTCGCCGTTTACAAACGTAAAAGATCACAGCAATGATATGGTTTATATTTCAAGACATTTATTCTCATAAGAATATACATTATTCACTTAAGATGAGAATTTACATCAATCATATATATAAAATCGTTAAACCAGAACGGGACAAAAAATGAGCGAAGAAGCGAGATGGCGCCTTACAAATTTCTAAAAAAGTTTTTGACACGTATCTCGAATACGGCGCACGTATGATAAGAAAAAACTGTTTAAATCTATTATCTACATATAAGAATAGAACTAGAGCATAATAACTATCGCTTTCGATGCGTATTTAATTTACAATAAGCAAAAGAAATTTTCATAACATTCTTCATTTTACGACTATCGGCTATTGTCGGGAACTCTCGGTTGGTTTCGTTTCGAACTTCAAATAACCAAAATTAGGTTTGTTATGTTGGTATACAGGTATTTCTGAGTTTTTTTACACGAAGTAAAATAAAAAGTGCTGTCAACCTCAACCTTAGTCCATAGCCCATACAAGTGAATTATGCCATTTATGACATATCAATCAAATTAATATTATCGTATGATTATCGTGTTAATAATTTGGATTTTATTGTTTTAAATTTCTTTATGACTTATTATTATTCAGATTGATTTTCATGGCTTCGGCAAACATTGTCATTCGTCCAGGGAAAGGGCTGCCGAGATGAGCCAAAAATATTACAAAGTTATAGAATGGGAGACGAGCGTACTTGGGACAATAAAATGGGAGACGCCCGATGGCGAGAGCTATCGCAAGATCGCAAGAAACATGACGTGATCTGGTATCGGAGGCCAGGTGAGTCCTTTGGATCGTTGCGTCACCTTAGCCGTAGTAATGTTAAGATCCAGAAAGGGGAATAGGGACTATACCTACGTTTGTATGAAAAGGCGATTTATGGGTGGTGGTCGTCCATATTCGTGGCTTAAAGCGGAAAATAAGTAATCTAATGAACGTTTTTGCAACTAGGCTTACAACAACAAGTAATAATTTTATGTTAAAACAAGTTTTAAATAAATACCTGCGTACGTTATAAGAAATTTTCGAATTAAGTTATCCAAATAACGGCTACCTACTTGACAAATAAGAAATCCTTATCACAGTTATAACCCTGGCAGGGTTGAATACATAATAATGTCGGTATTTAACTAAACATAAGACAAACTCTTTATTTCATTTACGCGAGCGGAGCTGCGGGCCCGTCTAGTTATTGTATAAAATTACACGATGTGTATAATTTCTGCATCTCACGGAAGCATGAACAGCTGAATAGGATACCTGTATGGTTAGCAGAGATCTTTAAGACGATCTGCATAGAGAGGGGCCTTTTTGTAAAGCCTCGTATACTTGAAACTGGAGTAGGTACACAGTTCAATGTGTCCATGCGTTCTTACCTTCCTAACCTAACTGATAACCCACTAGTTTCCTATCAATTGACCACGTCGGAGAGAGGTAATTCCAATCAGGGCGGGGCGTAGTGTGGCCATTCTGTATAAATATTATGAGACAATCTTACACAAATCAACCAAGTCCCACGGTTGGTTCAATAAAGCTTGTGTTGTGGGGATATATAATACATAAAAGATCGGAAAACATCCGTAACTCAGGAACAAATATCTGTGATTAACACACAGATAAATGGCCTGGCCAGGATTCGAACCCGGGACCTCCTGCTTCATAGGCAGAGTTACTACCGACTAGGCTAGGAGGCCGTTTGATGTATGTTTGGTATATGCACTACTATTATTTATTCTGTGACTGGAGAGAGGAGGAGAGAGCAAACCCGTTGGCCGCTTTACACCAGAGAGCCTTAGGTACAGTCGCCATCCGATATATCGGAGCGGCCAAGGTGCTCACAAATATCTGAACAACGCCTTTATTGTCAAGGCGCTATGGTGCTTGTTCAGATATTTTTGAGTACCGTGGCCACTCCGATATATAGGATGGCGACTGTACGCTAAGAGCCTACGAGTATTCGCCCCTAATATTGTATTAAAGAAAAACTATTGATATCAAGTTACACTAGTGCGTCCATAGGCGAGTTATGATGTTTGGTAAATTACGTCTCCGATAAGAACATGTGGTCATACAGGCGTATAAAAATGGTTCTTATCTCTGACACTGACCTTGTCTGGTTGATAGGGTAACATTGAATATATGAGGGTTATGTTTTATGTTCTAACCGGTTTCAGCTAAGGTTATTACCTTTTACATGCTTCTTGTATTTATTTCAATTAACGCTGAAGTTACTAAACGAAATAGGGAAGTAATGGGTTGCCAATTGAGTAAGATTTAAATGGTCGAACATAAGCGAGGGCCTATAGCAATTTGAGACGGGCGACCCTAATTCCGGATAGTGAAAATTTCAAGATACTGGATAACCTATACTTATACATCGTAATACAAGATAATCAAACCTCAATCTATTAATGATTTTGATCAACTTTTACTATGGGAGCAACTTTGTAAAAAAAATTGAGCTGTTCCATAGAAAAGGTCATAGGTAGACGAATTTGTATGACAAGGTTTGTTTTTGTAAATTTACAAAGTGAGCCCATAGTAAAAGTTGATCAAAATCATTAATAGATTCAGGTTTGATTATCTTGTATTACGATTTAGAAGTCACCCTGTAGTTGTTTCCTGGTGCAACGCCAAGTAAGGCCGGCAATATTTTTGTTAGAATATATTGCCAGCGTGTCTAACTATAGCGGATTATTATGTTATGAATAACGTAAGGAATACTATTAATTGTTGCTTTGCTAATCCGCTATTCATTTAACTTATAGGGAAAATATTCCACGCATTTCGGAGAAGGCCAAGTTAATAGGCAAAAGATAGAACTGAAAGAACAAATCAAATTATTTTTAATGTAGGTATATTATGATTTGTTTTATTTTAAGTAGTCACACTACTACGAGTATATGTATAAATTCCCAGTGTGTGTGTGTGTTTTTGTATCTATAAAATCATCTAACATTTAGACGACACAGTTCAAGTAAGAAAGAATATCAAACGTATTGCGAAGCAGTCAGATTTGGATTTTATTTTTATTTTTCATTTTAATTACACAATAGGCAGGTACATGTCTGTCTCTCAAGCTGTTTTGATATGCCTTCTTGAAGAACTACGCATTATTGTATATAGTATCTTTAATGTATTAGTAGTACAGTTTTGAAAAATAAGTCCCGCCGAGTTTCTTGCCGGTAACAAGTAATACTTCTCGGGTCAGAGGTGTACTGTTAGAACCGGTGGTAGTTTCTTTTCTCTCTGACGTTCATAAGTGCATTGTAATGTGCCTAAATTGAAGAATAAATATCTTTTATCTTTTTTTTTTGGTTCGATCCCAGTGTTGGGCACCGGAGGCTTTGGTCACTTTTTCCTTTGTATATGACATCTTTATACATTTATAAGTCAAAAGATAAATATGTAGTTATGTCACGCAGTAAGTCTTTACAAGAATGTCTATAAAAACGATATGAAATGCCTGTTATGGAATGCGCCCCAATCCGCAACAGGAAGGCGGTTATCAACCGGCTAGCGAGCAATTGATGGCTTGCGCATACGCATACTTGTTTGACGTGCTTTCTGCTCAATCAATATTACCTATAAATACATATAAGCCGAGGGTGGACAACCTACACTAAAAATTTTTTTTTGTTACCAGCAACCAAAGTAACCAAACTTCGTCTACTAGTAACTTACAGTCCGTGAGCTCTAAAAAGAACCTTCGGGTTTTAGAAAGAGACGTCGGGTATCAATCAACAGTGACACATGAAAAAGCAGAACAGCAATATTACTTACATTCGTGTGTCATCGCCGATTCCCGAAGGTTCTTCTTAAAGCTCACGGACTGTAAGTTTTGGGACTTGCAAACTAAGAATAGAATAGAATAGAAAAGAAAATAGTTTATTCGTAGACACAGATACAAACATAATACATAGAAGAATAAGCAAAAAGAAAAAAAACAGAAAGTGCCACGAAATGGCCGCATCTCAGCAAGGTGCTAGCGATTGCCAGCGCTGATCTTCCGATCTTCTAAGGCTTATGTTTTGTTCTTTATAAGTAAACTGTAGCCTACTAGCTTAGCAATTCCAGAGGTACCACAAGCGCGTTGCCGACCCTTTAATATAATATAAACAAGGATTGACTGTGTTAACAGCTAAAGGGACATGAGGGTGCCCCGTCGTCAGCACAGTACATCCTCTTTGAGCTCTTATTAGCGATAACACCGCCTGTTGTTTGCCTCTTTTTTAACCGACTTCAAAAAAGGAGGAGGTTCTCAATTCGACTGAATTTTTTTTTATTTATTTTTTTATCATCATTATTATGTTTTTTTTTGTACGTATGTTACTCCATATCTCCGTGAATCGTGAACCGATTTTCAAAATTTTTTTTTTAATCGAACAGGTATAACCCCTAGATGGTCCCATTGTCACCAAGTCGGGATCTGATGATGGGATCCTGGAGAAATCGAGGGAACTCTTCAACTATTATAGGCACACCTATAGTGATTTCACTATTTTTTACAGCAACTCGGCCACTTCCTCTTGGAATAGCGGATCCTAAGTGAAGTCGGTTCTTTTTTTGTTTAAAATTATTTTGTTCATTGTATTTTTCTACTGTGCTGTAATTTTTGAGGTGTGCAATTTTTTTTTCATTTATTGCATTTATTCATTCATTCGACCTTACTTACCGAGAGGAACACAACACTATGAGTAGGGTATTCGCTGTGTGCGAAGTGCATGGTGGGGGTAACGAGAACGATCGCAGTGCTCAATGTGACAAGATATGAAACTGCAAATCCCCTGTCTGCTGTCAAAATAGTGAATCAGCCAGTTACATTTCATATAAGCAAGGAATACAACCTATTTTTTAGAAAAGAAAAAAAGAGATTGACCACCTGCCCAAGAGATGGCGCCACAATCATGCACACAGCGAATAGTGCTATTTGGCTGTGGTATTTTGTATAGACATTGTCGTCCGTGTAATTATAATGCGGTCCTTTGTCTTTTATAAAAACGCTTGTATAAGCTAATCGCACAATCAACATCATTGTATGTAAGTAATAAAATTGATATTATCACAAGTCGCGTGCTGCAAGTCTCGATTGGACCTTGTACAGTCGCCATCATATATATCGGAGCGGGCAAGGTGGCCATAAATATCTTAACAACGCCTCTATTGTCAAGGCGATAAGATGCATGTTTAGATATTTTTGAGTACCTTGGCCACTCCGATATATTTGATGGCGATTGTACTATTGTGTAATTTATTATCTAATAAGTATTTCTGACGTTTTTTTTCCATTACTGAAATGAAATGAATAGTAGAATGTTAATCAGGGGACAAATCGAAAGGGACAGTTTTTTTAAAATCTAATGTGATGTGACACGGATTTGATAAAGAAAAAAGAAGAAAACAAGAAAGTCATGATCTATCGCCACTTCTGACACGTCTAATTCTGATCAATATCAAATTAAAATCAAACCAATAACGGATAACATTGTTCGAAAAGCCCCCAGTACGGAAGCTAACGGTTTCTTGGTTCTTGACCGTGACCTCGCACATTGCCGACTTCCTCCGCGTGCAATGTGGAGCGTAAATAAATAGCCTGTCAAAATATACATTGGAAAATAAGCTTTAACCTGATAAGGATTCGGTTGAAAGTAGATATATACACATTTAACTATCTGTTTTAGAGAAAATATGACATAATACGTTTTGGTTAATGCATTACTTAGACAAAAAATACTCAAATAAGCCAAATGGCATTAGACCCTACTCATAGTGTTGCGCTTCCTATACTGGAAACATCTACATCTCATCAAACAAACAACTGCCTCAACAGAGAATCGAACCCAGACTTACCAGCATCGTTGGCAGGGTCACTACCACTACCGACGTAAGGTAGCGGCCAAGGTGCTCACAAACATCTGAACAACGCCTCTATTGTCAAGGCGATAAAGTGTATGTTCAGATATTTTTGAGTCGCCGCTCCGATATATTTGATGGCGAATATACATGTACCGACTTGGTCGTTAAGTGGCCAGTCGTAACGTTTTATGATGATCGATATGAACAGCTGAGGACTGATCAAATATCCTCGCTTCTAATCACTTATTGATCTGAAATTTCAGTCCAATGTGACGTAAGTACAATTATTCAAGGTCTGTCGACATGATCATGAATTCTGTTTTTTGGAGGTCTATTATATTGTATTGAACCAATTTTTGGTCAATAGTAGTTTTGCCATAAAAATAATGAGTTTCAATTTAATAATGTCTATTTTTCTTTGAAACGACGCAGTAATTTCAACGAAAATCGCAATAGTTTTTTTTATACAAGCATTTATTCGACAAATTTCGGAGCGGCACTTTTAGCCCCCGGTGGGGTAAGTATTGTTCCGGATAGATTATGTCAAAAAAATGACAGAATTAATTAGATATCTGTTATAAAACAAACAATTTATGTTCTTATGGCCATAAATATCTATGCACTGCACGACTAAGTGCTACCTATTCTTTTTGGGCGTCAAGTACAAAAGTTATATTTTTCTAGTTACAGTTTTCATTGGTTTCTACTCCTTTAGCTTTTATTTTAAATATTTAACCTCTTTTAGTTCTATTTTAATGGTTTCGCTTCGTATCTCATCATCATCATCATTTTCTCCACGCCGTATCCGGCGACAGCGACTCCGTCAATTACTTCTTGCAGGATTATGGAAGGCTCGGGTATGACTTGCAAAGCCAAACTTTGTCTTGAAGACGCGGTCACACAAAGCGCAGTGTAGTTGGCCAGCTGGGTTGTATGTGTATATGTACGTGGGCTTAGGACGAGTCTTTCTTATATGCCGTCTGGCATCCAGGTCTCTCAAACGCTGATGCTCATATTGTTCCACTTTATGACAAACAGTAGATCGCCATTCCGACCGCTGCAGGTGCTTTTTTTTTTTTTTTTTTTTTTTTATGACATAGGAGGCAAACGAGCAGACGAATCGCCTGATGGTAAGCAATTACCGCCGCCCATAGACGTCCGCAACACCAGGGGGGTCACAAGCGCGTTGCCGGCCTTTAAGATGGGAGTACGCCCCTGCTTTCGCTTCCCGCAAGAAAGCTCAGCATAGAACACTGCTTTCGGCAATCTACTGCTGTCCATGCGTACGACGTGGCCACACCATCTCAGCTGGTGTTTCACGATAAGCGCTTCAATACCAGGTAGCTTGACGCGACGTAGAACTTCCGTGTTCGGTACTTTATCTTGCCACTTTATGCGCAAAATTGTACGAAGGCACCGTAGATGGAAGGAGTCTAATTTTTCAATATAATCTATCTAATGAGAATTCGACAAAAAAATTTTTTTTGTACAATTGAGGTCGATCGGGGTGACCTGTTCTTGGGAACAACCTGCCTCTTCAAAAGGGCACATTGAGCCCCAAGTTCGGGTTACCGACTAAAACAGGCGTACTGGGGACCGTATCGATCAATAAAAAAAAAAGAAACTAAACAATCAGATACCTACCGTTTATATTATAATATCATTATAATTTAGGAAAGCAACGATTGAATCGGTCCAAAGTTTGCAGATACAGACCAAATAGTTTAAGCACGAAAAAATGTACAAGTGTATTATTTTGATAGCTTCTGGATGTTTGCGCACCCAGCCGCTCAACCGTCATGATTAGTGAAAATAAAATTGTTGCCAATATGGCACGTTATCTGAGGCTATAATTGCGCATTTTGACCGTATCGCTATCTCTTTTATTTAAAAAGTTATTGAGGTCGGCACAACCTACTTTCAACCCCGCCTTCCCCTACGCTTATTTTCGTCCAAAAGCTGCCTCAATATAGTACTAAATAACTGTGTAAAGTTACATTGACAAAGTTTAGGAAAGCATCATGAGTAGATTTTTTTAGGAGAACCAAAAAAGTTGTTACAGTTGTCAGGGAGGGACTCGCTTTTAAGCGGTATTAGAATCTCGTCTTGTACAATTATCGTGACATGAGAAATAGTAGATTGTTTGACAAGGGTCTAAAGTAAGCCATACTACCACGAGGTGGTCACTTGTAATATGGCTTTTAGATCCAAGTCATATATACTATTTTTCACTTCGATTGCGAGAAAATAATGAAATAAAATAAAATAATGATTATTTACGTACAATAACTAATCTAAGGTGAAAATTTGGTTTAACTTGACCGAATTTCGTAAAGTCTGCTCTGCACGGCGCCCGGCCCATCGCCGCGGGCCCCGGCTCCAGCCAGCCCAGCCCATCCCCAGATGGGCCGGGCGCCGTGCAGACTTTACGAAATTAGACTTTAAGCACATAACAATAAGAACTATGAAAAGCGAAATTATGTATACATATTAGCCCTAGGGGGTAAAGGTACTACTTTAGTCCGCCTACGTATGCCTAATACGACAAACTTTTTGAGCATGAGAAGTGAAAAAGTATATAAAGTACCTACAGCACGCCTCACCTCACGAATCTCACACGACACTCGAGTGTTGGCCTTTTTTATTCCATGCCCTAGCACAAAGCTGTCCCCTGATACAATCAAGAAGCAATAAAATTCACGGTCGGGGCCCAAGGACGAGAGATATCCAATCCACATTAAATATTAAACCACAAACTCTGAAGGCTCACGCAGCCTTGGCAGACCATTTGATAGCTCTGATAACGAGGAAACATCCGCTGGCTGATAAGGTTCTGCATTAATGTGGCATTGATTGTGTAGCTTTAAAACCAGACCACTGATAAGAGGATTACACTGATATGTTTAATATTGGCGGCGTTTAGTCTAGTTTAATAGCTGGATGTGGATTTAATCTGATATTTTTAGCACAGAATATAATCTGATATTTAGGTACCTACACTGAATTTCATCATCATCATCGTCCACTGCTTGTGGTTGGGGGGGTTGTTTATTGTTTGTAGGCTTTCGGAAGATGCTGCTGCCCATCTCACGGTATACGGTCCCGGGTTCGAATCCTGGTCAGGGCAGTTATTTGTGTATTTATCACAGATATTTGTTCCTGAGTTATGGATGTTTTCCATGTATTTAAGTATTTATCTATATCTATATATTATATATATCGTCGCCTAGTACCCACAACACAAGCCTTATTGAGCTTACTGTGGGACTAGGTTGATTTGTGTAAGATTGTCCTAATATTTATATTTAATATTTATATTTATTTATATTCCCTTAGCAGACTCCTAATGCAACTACGGGACGATATGGTGGGGGCCAATTCTAAGGCCGGACACCCCACGGCAACACACGCACACTGAATTTGGTTTGATTTAATTCCTGCGTCATTAGCACAAGAGTGATGCGATATTAGAGATGCGAGATAGTCTATCCGTCCTGTTCTGAATGTATCAATTAAAAAGAGACGGGACCGTATCTCACGCGCGAGATACGGTCGCGTGCTAACCGCGCTGTTTTGATATCGGCAAATTAGGTAGGGGCGTTATGGGCGGATATACTTCAAAACATTAATAAAGTACTTATGATGTCCCAAATACAGACATACCAGGCATATTAATCCGTTTGCCATATATTTTCCGGTTCTCTCTTGTTGTATGAGAAAAATGAAATACACACACTCGTAACGTAAAACAACATTTGCGCTCTTCCTAAAATCGCTCTTTAGGTAGGTATTAAGAAGGGAATTCCGACGTCATCTGTGCTAATGATGATGATGTGTGCGAGGCCGGAAAGAGGCGGGCTGTTTGATCGATGCGTGTTCTTTAGCTGCACAAGTACTAAATAATGTATAGCTGAATAAAATACTAAAAACCTACACAGTGAGGTAATGTGTTCTGCCAAGTTGCAAACGGCGTTTTCATTCGTCATTCATTCATTTAATTTATCATCTACGGTACTGCCGGTCGGTACGGAGCCGGCGAACTATGATAAAATCTTGCAGCAGTACGTAGTGAACTGCTACAAGACGATTAAAGACAATAGCACTTACTCACCATCACATGACAAGGTGCAAGACATGGGATATGTCATTAGTGTCATTAAAAAAACGAAAGAGTAGGATGACTAAAATGTTCATGGAGTGGTGGCATTCAGATTAAAGTGGTGATGAAGATGATGTCCATTAGCTCGATGGGTAGTTCCGGTTAACTTCTGGATGAGATTGGCTCATCACCGAGACGAGTAGCGTACACAAATGCTCAGCATTGGGCGATATAAAGACTGAAATGAGAACGGAGTGCAGATACTGATGACTTACCACTAGCTCGCTGGAACTGCACAGCAGCCTTCTGGCATTCAGTCCTTGCTGTTGCCGCAGCCGCTACAGCCTCATGATAAGGCCTGGATTTATCCACGCAGGTGCCGAGCCGTTTGGTCAGCCCCTGGAGTCGACGGGACGTCTCGTTCAGAAGTAGGTGGAAGGTTTTCATAGACTCCTGCAAAGGAGATGCAAAGTTTAAAACACACGAGGATACCTAATGATTTGACACCAGTTTATAAGTTCTAAATGATGTAAATTACGATAACGATGAACTTTAACAGATGTATACGAAAGAAACAGTGACCAACGCCTCGGGTGCCTAGGGCTGAAATCAAACCACCGTTTTCGCCATTCAAGGGAGACGTAACTTCTAGGCTACCCGAGTCACAGCGGCACTCGTAGAATTTTCTCGTGTAAATTCAACCTTTGTAAATGATAAGGCGCATTTCACTATTTTATAAAGTAGACCTGTATCTGTAAATTTACAAAAGCCAGCGCCGAATGTCTATGAAAATGCTACCGTCAATATAACTCAATAAATAATTTGATTTGTTCTCTAGTTTACGAAAAACCCTTAAAACGAGAGATGAATGAGTGAGGGCTACTTACTATTTAATTATTGTCACTGAAGTTAATGCCGTTTATCCTATTTAGATACTCAACCTTGAACCTTGTTTGGTTCAACCTTCTACATGGAATATCAATTTGCCGAAATGTGGGAGTATACGCAAGTCGGCTGCAACAACATCTAAAATGCAGTCAAATTGTCTATTTCCTTTTTCAAAGCCGCTTGTTAAGTGCTACCTTGGGTTTCGTAACCTCCACTATAATCTGCGAATGTCTTGATTTGGCGGAGGCTGGCATGAAATGTCATGGCTGACAGCCAAGTTATCTTCAGTTTCTTTCAACAATGCTGGAAGGTTATTTAATATTTTTAATATTTAACGACCTCCTGGCCTAGTTGGTAGTGACCTTGCCTATGAAGCAGGAGGTCCCGGGTTCGAATCCTGGTCAGGGCATTTATTTGTGTGCTTATCACAGATATTTGTTCCTGAGTTATGGATGTTTTCTATGTATTTAAGTATTTTTCTATATATATCGTCTCCCTAGTACCCACAACACAAGCCTTATTGAGCTTACTGTGGGACTAGGTTGATTTGTGTAAGATTGTCCTAATAATAATTAATTAATTTATTTATTTATTAATTATATTTAGTTTTATTGAGATACGTGAATATACAATGTAAGCTGGGTACTTACTAGAAGCAAACGAATTTGTAGGATCGGTCCAGTACCAGGACCCAGGATGAGTGGAATTTTTATAATTAATCTATCCCAATATTTAGAAAGGTGTTTTTTGTCTTCTGTCTTCACTTATTTTATTATTTTGTGACGATTGATTGTAAATTCTATTTTGTTTTTGTGGTCAGCCGACTACAAAAATATGTATACACTTTGCACCTTACTCCATTTTAATAAGGTTCAAAATTGAACAAATATTTTTGACGTTGACTGTGTTTTCCCTTGTTCTAGAGTTTGGTCATTGTCATTACTGTTAATTCAGAACTGCATTTAATTCAAGATAAAAATGAAATTAAATCAAGAAGAGTAAGGATAGTCAAATTAAAGCCGGGGATTTCAGTTTTCTTCTTACATATTTACCGCCAAATATTACAGCATATGGCAGAAACAGACCAACTAACATCCTACGCTTTACCTATTGAAATTCCCAATAAAAATTCCCAATATTGATTCATCTAGATGCATTTCCCCACGTATGTTACATAACTGGTTACATAAACACGGGGGAGCTAACAGGCGCAATTGACCTGAGCTGCAACTGCCAACCAATCAAGCGTTCGCTTCAACAACCAGTTTAAGCTAACTTCAGCTGCTTCACAAATATACGGGTTTGAGGACCATGCTAATACTGGTGGTTGGGTTGCTGGATGGGAGTTGACGGTGGCCTCGCCTTAATTTTCCTAATTGCCTGGCACGTGTCGCGTGACGTGACGTGAAGTTTCTAACTCTTGATATCATTGGTTTTTGATGACAGAAAATTAGTCGTGATTTGGTCGTATATTTAATATTTAAAGCCCCATCGTGAGTAAACCGGACCTAATCCCAAAGTTTGCCGTCTGGATTGGAAGGTCATATGGTTGTCGCTTTCGTAAAAACGAGTACGGACGCCATTCATGGGATTAGATTACCGAGCGGACCCTAGATACAATTGAGCCGTGGCAAAAAAGGCAGGTGAAACGCTTGGAGGATGACGATAATGTGTTTATATCTGCCCTCCCTAATTATGTTCATTAATGATGTTTTTTCAGTCCTCCCGCTTACTTTAAATAGATAAGCCCTAGTCTCACTCTTGTTAAGTCGACGTTAAAATATGTTTACAGTTTTGGACCTTATTACATTTCGCACGGGTGCAGTTATACATATAAACCTTCCTCTTGAATCACTCTATCTATTAAAAAAAACCCGCATCAAAATCCGTTGCGTAGTTTTAAAGATCTAGCATGCATGCAGACAGACGGCAGGAAGCGACTTTGTTTTATACTATGTACTTAGTGAAGAGTAAGGTGCAAAAGTGTAAACATATTTTTAACCGACTTCAAAAAAGGAGGAGGTTCTCAGTTCGACTGAATTTTTATTTTTTTGTATGTAAACCGATTTTCCCCCTAGATGGTCCCATTGTCACCAAGTCGGGGTCTGATGATGGGATCCTGGAGAAATCGAGGGAACTCTTCAACTATTATAGGCACACCTACAGTGATTTCACTATTTTTTACAGCACTCGGCCACTTCCTCTTGGAATAGCGGATCCTAAGTGAAGTCGGTTCTTTTTTTGTTTAAAATTATTGAAGTCAACCGTACCTCAGTCGAAACATATCTTTCACGTCGACTGTTCATGTTCACAAAGGCATTTCTATATAATATCCCATTACGCAAGCTACATTCACACCGCATTTTGTTCGGCATTGTGTCAGACTTGCATGACGAGTTGACGAGTGCAATACACATAAGTAAATGCAGTTTATTAACCCTGTCTTGTTTTACTGCGCAGATCCCTACTAATAATATATAAACATGAGAAAGAAACTCAGTCTGTTACCTTTTCACATGCTTAAAGGCCATTGCAAACCGAAGCGCGGGGCGGTAGCGGGACGCCAGCAGCGCGGAGTGCGCGCGCCCGGCGCGCGTGACACGCGCGGTCTGATACACACCGACACCGCCTGCATACCACCGCGGCGCGCACGCCGCGGGCCCGCGGCGGGCCCGTCGCGGTACCGCGGCGCACCTTTAAGCGCTATTTTTATATTTTTTATTATTACAAGCTTTTATTATATTTATTATTATTATTACAAGCTTTTATTCAACTCACAGTGTTTGTCAGTTTGTAGATAGGTATTTTAGTGTATTTGTTAGATGTTTAGGTAGAATCTTGCGAGACAGATTTGAACCAGTTCTTGATGTCCGATTGAGCTGAAATTTAGCACACATGCGTAACTTGGTTGACAATACAATATTTTGGTACCATCGAGCTGGTCTGATGATGGAGACAGGAGGTGGCCATAAGAACTCTGCCATAAAGTACCTCAACCAGATTGAGTTTGGGTTTATTAGAAGCGTCCCGATGAGTACTCCTTGATTTTCTAAAGAAAAGTACAGTCAGCCACAATATCGGAAGCTGTTTGACCTCAGAAGAAAGAGATAAAAACAAGTGACTCCCGAAAAATATGAAACTACTCGCGGCGGCAAGGCGGCATATATCAAAGGGCGGCAGGCGCTTTGCCTACCTTTGATATATGCCGCCTTGCTGCCGCCACTTGCGATCGAAAATATCTTATCACATCGTAATAAGGTCTGATTTTGTATGGCAAAGGGCGCGCGTGTGTGTGTGTGTGTGTGTGTGTGTGTGTTACGTCGTGATCAGCAAAGTGGAAGCAAGTGAAGTTTATCACACATACCTACCTAATACGCATTTAAAGTCTTTAATTGTCTGTCTGTCCGTCTGTTACCAGGCTGTAGGCTGTAACTAATGAACCGTGATAGACAGTTGAAATTTTCACAGATGATGATTTTTGTTGCCGCTATAACAACAAATACAAAATAAATATTTCGGTTTTAACATTAAATACCTACCGTGAACGTCGAGTCAAAATCAAAACAAAAACCACGTAGCTTTATCTAGTTCCGCGTTTAGTTAATAGTTAGGTAAATTATTAATGTCAATTATCTATTTAAAAAAAAAACATTTAATTCCGATTTTTGCAATCCATAATATTATGTGTTAGTAAACTTAACCATAACTTAACTATTCAATCTGCACTAAAAATTATATTAATGCATATTTTTTTTGGGAAAAAGCTAAATAATAATTCTCTAATATCATATTTACTCGCAAAGCACTAACACATTAATTACAATTGATTTCAATTCACACAAAAAATTTACTAGGGCCTTGCGCCACTCCGCTTACGCGGCGCTCCGCGCACGCCCCGCTCCGCTCCGCGCCGGCCTTAAAGGCCATTGCACACCGGGAGCGCGGGGCGGTAGCGGCGCGCCGCGGAGCGTGCGCGGCGCGCTGTATAGCATTGGATTAAATACGGTGATTCACAGCGCCGGCGGGCCCGCCCGCGCCCCGCGCCGCGCCCGCCCCGCTTTCCTCCCGCCCGATCACAACAGCGCGGTGGCGGGGCGCACGCGGGAGCAGCGCGTGCGCGGAGCGGAGCGGAGCGGCGCGGCGCGGCGCGGAGCGGAGCGGGGCGTGCGCGGAGCGCCGCGTAAGCGGAGTGGCGCAAGGCCCTAGTAAATTTTTTGTGTGAATTGAAATCAATTGTAATTAATGTGTTAGTGCTTTGCGAGTAAATATGATATTAGAGAATTATTATTTAGCTTTTTCCCAAAAAAAATATGCATTAATATAATTTTTAGTGCAGATTGAATAGTTAAGTTATGGTTAAGTTTACTAACACATAATATTATGGATTGCAAAAATCGGAATTAAATGTTTTTTTTTTAAATAGATAATTGACATTAATAATTTACCTAACTATTAACTAAACGCGGAACTAGATAAAGCTACGTGGTTTTTGTTTTGATTTTGACTCGACGTTCACGGTAGGTATTTAATGTTAAAACCGAAATATTTATTTTGTATTTGTTGTTATAGCGGCAACAAAAATCATCATCTGTGAAAATTTCAACTGTCTATCACGGTTCATTAGTTACAGCCTACAGCCTGGTAACAGACGGACAGACAGACAATTAAAGACTTTAAATGCGTATTAGGTAGGTATGTGTGATAAACTTCACTTGCTTCCACTTTGCTGATCACGACGTAACACACACACACACACACACACACACACGCGCCCTTTGCCATACAAAATCAGACCTTATTACGATGTGATAAGATATTTTCGATCGCAAGTGGCGGCAGCAAGGCGGCATATATCAAAGGTAGGCAAAGCGCCTGCCGCCCTTTGATATATGCCGCCTTGCCGCCGCGAGTAGTTTCATATTTTTCGGGAGTCACTTGTTTTTATCTCTTTCTTCTGAGGTCAAACAGCTTCCGATATTGTGGCTGACTGTACTTTTCTTTAGAAAATCAAGGAGTACTCATCGGGACGCTTCTAATAAACCCAAACTCAATCTGGTTGAGGTACTTTATGGCAGAGTTCTTATGGCCACCTCCTGTCTCCATCATCAGACCAGCTCGATGGTACCAAAATATTGTATTGTCAACCAAGTTACGCATGTGTGCTAAATTTCAGCTCAATCGGACATCAAGAACTGGTTCAAATCTGTCTCGCAAGATTCTACCTAAACATCTAACAAATACACTAAAATACCTATCTACAAACTGACAAACACTGTGAGTTGAATAAAAGCTTGTAATAATAATAATAAATATAATAAAAGCTTGTAATAATAAAAAATATAAAAATAGCGCTTAAAGGTGCGCCGCGGTACCGCGACGGGCCCGCCGCGGGCCCGCGGCGTGCGCGCCGCGGTGGTATGCAGGCGGTGTCGGTGTGTATCAGACCGCGCGTGTCACGCGCGCCGGGCGCGCGCACTCCGCGCTGCTGGCGTCCCGCTACCGCCCCGCGCTTCGGTTTGCAATGGCCTTTAAACCGCTGAATAGATTTAGATGAAATTAGGTATAGAGATTAGTCCCTATTTATGAGTTCCATTTTAATTAATTAATTTACCTAATTTTTATTGAACAAGGTCAGGTGGGGTAAGTGGAACCCCCGTTAAAGAGGAACACGTGTATGGAATTTCTATACTGTTTCCCATTTCTTGGTCAAAATAAAGTATGTTTGCCTTACCCCATCTGACCTTACCAAAAAACATATGGTACATAAAGCGGACTCCAATACCATACGGCATTCTAGTTTTAGATAAAAAGATTAAAGATAAAACAGAGAAAATGTATTTTCACGAGAAATAGGTTAATCGAAACATTGTAGCCAATTTATGCATATTGCAGAGAACAACAGTGTTAATCGATCGATAAACTAAAACGTTGTGTTAACAGCTTCAGAACACGCGATACGTTTACTTTCTTGAGACATTTATCATTATCACAGAACATTTTTTTCACCCCTACTATTCGAAAAAGGGTAATTTGTAGCCCATTTACAGGGAGCAAAAGTGACTTTTGTTCCCTCTGCGATTACAGGGAGCAAAAATGACTTTTGCTCCCTCTGCGATTTGTTGCCCATTTACAGAGCTGCGTTTTTTTTTTCTATTTTCCTTGTCTTTACAACCAATTAAAATGAGACAACATTATATAACTTCTCTTTCTAGCAGATAGCTAGTTTAGTACCTTTGTTTTCGTTTTTGTCATAGAAGGAGTGAAAAGTAGAGTGTACTACGCGGTAGCAAAATTATTTCGATCTCGGGTCACTTGAATATCGCCAACAAACTGTTACGCAGTTTGGCGAAAATTTATGTTTTAAATATATTGTGTAATTATAGTTTGATAAATAAAAAAAATAAAAAAAAAAAAAAATCTCTCACTACGCTCATGATTCCACGTTAGAATCCCGAGCGTAGCGAGGAATATTCTGGAATCCTTCGCTTCGTTCGGGATTCAACATGCTACCCTCGAACGAAATGCGTCATTTTGCTCCCTTGTAATACAATCTACTATTATACCCGACGGTAGCAAATCACTACGTAGTATAGAACAAAGTCGCTTCCGCTGTCTGTCTGTATGTTACATCTTTAAAACCACACAACGGATTTTGGTGCGGTTTTTTTTAATAGATTGATTCAAGAGGAAGGTTTATATGTACCTATAATTGCACCGGTGCGTAGCCGGGGCGGGCCGCTAGTAAGCAATAAATAAATAATATGTAGTAATTCTACAGAAGGTTCACTGTACCTATAATTAAACGGCGTTTAGACATCCCAAACGTACCTAAGCGTAGTAGGTAGTCTCCCTCTGGCATCAAACAAAATTATGGAATTAAAGTGACGGGCCAAAATAGGTGAAAATCAAAATTCGTTAATAGGGAATATTACGCAAAACTCTGCGTAGGGGGCGGCACTAGCACAACAAGAGGGCCTACCCCGAAACACGAAAATAAAAGTTTCGTTACCTGGTTCTCTGTCACTCTTACATATTAGATCGATAGAGGCAGAAGTCAAAATTTCGTTTCACGATTAGGCCCTCTGTAAACAAACCGCCTTGGTACACAAATGACATATTTACTCGTTATAAATTATCTATGAAAACTCCCTAGGAAACTATTGATAATGGATAGGAATGGAATCGATTGGCATAAAAAACAGCACGTGAAAAATAAAAGTTTTCATTTTGATACAAAATATATCGGAAAAAATTTCCTTGATTTGTGGCTCTTCTAGCCAGAGATTTTTTTTTGGTCCCATACAAACTTTTGATCTTGGATAGGAATGGGATCCAATGGTTACAAAAAAAGTTTGTCAAAAATGACCTTTTTCTCGCACCTTGAATGTTTTTTCCAAAATCTGTTAACGCAAATCTTCATACATTTGAAATCGAGGGAAGGTCTTCTAAGGCCATTTTCGCGTAGCAGCACGGGATCTGGTAACTGGCGTAGCTGTCCTCACCGCCAGCTTGACGCCTGGCGGGCCACCGCCGTGACCACGGCCGCCGGTTGGACGGCCCGCGTTTATTTAAAACATTACGCGATGAAATATTTGAACTCCGAAGAATAAATGAGCCCAAAAAAGTAAAAAATGTTTTTCCCGAAAATCCCGAAAGTACCGGGATTTTTATTTTCCAGTCCCGGTTCTTTACACGACTCGAAATCCCGGGAATTCCCGGTACTTTCGGTTCCGGTATTTCCCGGGAGCAAACCCTAATTGGGACCATGGGGGCCGAGCGCACGCCGCATCTACAAAGACTTAGCGGTGCGCTTAATTGAAACTACGGGTGACCAGTGGGCTGGCTAATACTTTGCCCAGCGTATCAGTATCGCTATACAACGTGGCAATGCGGCCAGCCTTCTGGGCACCCTGCCCATTGGCAGTGATTTGGAGTACGTATTTTATTTGTATATTATATTAGACAATATACTCTTGTTTTTGGCACAAGCCGATACACGATTGCTGAAAGTTGCCTCGATAGAAAAAAAAATTCGAAATTGGGTCCTTTTTCCCCTTATTTTTCTTAGCTTACGTAAACTATAAGAGATTAAGCAATATACCTAAGTAAAAAGTATGGTATTCTATCTAAAAAGTCACAGAAGCAAAATTAGACAAAACTTTATAGATTCGCTTATTTATCGTAGTTTAGTCAAAAAGTCTCATCCTTAAGAGCGCTGCATCTCTTTCTTTCGTGCACGGGAGCCATAAACGTGTCTCTAACGGATGGGCGTGGCTTGTCCGAATCGACGAACCGCCTTAAAAAGTAAAGAAAGATTTCCTAAGACCATTATTGACTAATTTAGAAAGCCTATCCGTGGTACTCTTCTTCCTCCTAGCGTTTGTTCCGGCTTGGGGTCCGCTTGACAACCTAATCCCATGAATTAGCGTAGACACTATTTGTTACGAAAGCGACCAACCCAGAGGGGAAACTAGGCCTTCTTGGGATTAGGTTTCCTTACGATGTTTTCCTTCCCCGAAAAGCGACTGGTAAATATCAAATGATATTCCGTACATAAGTTCCGAAAAACTCAGCGGTACGAGCCGGGGTTTAAACCTGAGACCTCCGGATTGAAAGTCTGACGTGTTACCGCAAGGGTACCAGCGTTTTTTTCTTTCCATCCCATCTTTGGTACTCAAATTTAAAATATTGGTACCTATTCTATGCCAAAATGTCTCCTTTGCTGGAGTCATAGCGTTCGCGGGGCAAGAGATTAATACGGCGGGTACCGGAGCGTGGCGGCCGACCGTGACGGACTCTGATACACGTACTACGCGCAGTTGACGTAGTGGATTTTGTTTACGTTTTTGCACCTTATTCCATTGTAATAGGGTGCAAAAGTGTAAACATATATTTGACGTCGGCTGTACTACGCGCAGTTGACGCAGTGGCTTTTGTTTACGTTTGTCGTAAGTATAGCACAAGTATCCCACAGAGCACAGGCTAGCAAGGGGCATGTACAGTCGCCATCAAATATATCGAAGCGGTCAAGGTACTCAAAAATATTTGAGCATGCACTTTATCACCTTGATAATAGAGGCGTTGTTAAGATATTTGTGACCACCTTGCCGCTCCGATATTATCTAATGGCGACTGTACATAATGCCATTAGATAGAATATATACTGCAATATGTAAACTTAATTATGTCGAACATTGAAGCGAGGAGATAATGAAAATATTAATTTAAAGTAATGTTTATTATCTATGTCGGCTGATAAAGACCCTGATAGACAATTGAGCTCGCGATAGTTAAACTACATTCTTGTCTGTCCAGCGAAAGTATTTTAGATGTAAACACAGGTACACAGTGTACGTGTTAACACATTCACTGCTATGCTACGCGCGTAGCGCTGCGCCCTAGCCGATAACATGGGTTTCCCGCTATGCAAAATGCTTCGTAGAGCCGTGACGACCTAACGCAACGTGTCGTCATTAACAGAGAATGGGTTAAATAGGTACAAAAAAAAATTGCGTAAAAAAAAATCACCTTCTTTTTCTTACTCGCAATACGATACCAATTAAGCCCTTAAAACGGATCACCAGTATTTTTGTTACATCCTGTCATCATCATCATCTCAGCCATAAGACGTCCACTGCTGAACATAGGCCTTTGGAACTCCATAAGTATCGGTCGGAAGCGACTTGCATCCAGCGTCTTCCGGCGACCTTTATAAGGTCGTCTGTCCATCTGTCCTTACATCCTGTATTGTGTGGTAATGAGATAAATATTCTTAACGAATTACCATTTGGGGTTATTGAATAGACCCCGACTAAGTACACTAACTCCCCCAATTTATATAAAAATTGGACGATTTGTTTATTATTACGGCATTTCAACATTTTGGCATTGAAAATACACTTAACGTGTTAGAATAATTAATCTACCTAATAACCTACAGTAACTGCTATCTGATCTCATCTTCAAATCTAGGATTCCTTTGTTGGTATTGTCCGTTATGCCCGAAAAATGTTCTTCTCCTATTTTATTAAGACGATTGCGCGATTTCTTGTTCTAAACTTAAATTCAATGTTCATTTTATATCTTTAGACATTGCAATGGTTCAGTAATTAGTGAACGCACGATAATAGACAGGTTTATTGTGATTAACTCAAGGTCCAACTTCACACGTACCTTTTCACAAAAAAAATGTTTTGAGACTTTCATTAATGTTAAGGTTTTAATAGTGTTTAGCCAAGACAATAAAACCAAATTGATGCTAGGTTTCTGCGAGAAATTATAAAACTATTAGATAACCTTGTAGTCCAGCAATTTTCACTATTACCAAGGTTACATCACTTAGATGCTATCGAATGGGTATAAAAGAAAGTTGGCAAAGCGAATGACGAGCACAGTGATTGATGGCCCGAGAAAAGTGCCGAATAACAGCGAAATAATCAAGATGGCGGCCGTAATCAATTATCATTACTTCAGCAATATCTTTTAAATTAGCTTCAAATATTTAAGTTGCTTTCAAAGACATTGACAAGGTGGAAATCGGCCTTAATTTTTAAGCATGAAAGTCAGTTTTGAAGCACATTTCTTCTAAGTCTTTCTATAACTATTATAGTACCTACTCTACTTATATACGTAGGCGGAGTAGGGTGAACCCGAATGTGTATGTATGATTAATTTTAATGAAAAACGCCATATTTTCCAGACCGGTAGTATTATTTCTCTGCCTAATTTCCACGTTTAGGCTCTTATTTAGGCGTTATAGAACTCATAGAATAGTTTCTGTTTAGTGTGATAATAAAATCGATTCTGCTTTTATGTCGAACAATTAGCAACCATTCTTCATAATGGTTCCACGTTTTTAGGCCGATACCACACAGAGCATGTTAAAGATAATTGCATCATTATCTGGGATATTGCGAAATCTATCGTAGATTCCTCTTATAGGCTTTACGCACTATAAATCACAAATAAGCGTGTTTCTAATCTTACAATAGTACCTACATTACGCACCTAGGGCGATAAAATAAAGAGCGGCTCTGATCGCGGGTATTTGTGGCCCTAACCGAAGGTAAGGGCCATAAACAAGCGACCCGAAGCTTTCTTTATTACCGCCCGTGACTAACGTTATTTTAATAGTTACTCACATCTAGCTCCAATTCCAGCTTATTGATCTCATCAGTGGCAGCGTTCAGCTTTTCCAACTCCACCTGCGAATGTTTGAAAAACTTTAGACAGTCACAAGGAACCCATACGCGGTACTCCCAATTATGAGGCAACAGCAAGCAACAACTAGCAACGGGAAACATCTGAGACGTAACTGAGACAATACCTTTAGGACAACACGTCTACTTATAGATAAGATAATGTTTTACATGTTGGGAGTAGGACAGCTCGTACAAACATCCTTGTTTATCTCTTAAATTAAGTCTGTCATGTTGGCAGTATGTACAAACTGTCAAAAAAATTCTTTACATTTGGCGCCCAATTTTTTTAAACAAAATTTCTGGTATTGACTTAGGCTATTTTATATAAATGAATGTAGGTACACCTTTGTTTGTATGATAACTGCCCAGTAACACCTCTAGGAATGTTTCCTGTCACTAATAGCTAAGCAAAACAATACTTATAAATATACTTACTTAGTCTGTTTCTTTCGTTTCGCTTATCCGTAAATAAAAGTTCAATGAAAAGGCTAGAATTACATTTAATTTCCAAATTATAATCATTGTAAATAGTTACAGTATATAGAAATTACACATGCGATAAATTTTACAATATAAAAATACGCATTCAGTTTACAGTTCTTAACTTTTTTTTGAATAGCTACCCAGAGACCAAAACAATACGCCAATTTCTGAACGCACCAAAATAACAAAGGGCGAATAAGTTTGTTATACAAAATTAACTCTTAACATTTAAATATTAAAGTTTAGAATAATTGGAATGGTTCTCTTGTACTAAGGTACAGTTATCTAAAGTTATATATGGTAGTCTGTTATTTATTATGAACACTCTCCATTTTGGTAAAGTAACACTTAGCTAAATATTTATTCAATTGAATTGGAATAATACAAAGCATTAGGCCGTGAACTTTTAAACAAATGTGATCTTAATATACATTTATATAAGGATCTTTATATAAACATTCATTGATGAGAATACTCGTGAGTAAATAAAATGAACTAAATGAAATAAACAATTATATGACAAATTTATAGTTAGCTATGCGGTGGTTTGCAACTAAATGCTTAATATAATGCTTAATTAAAGAATAATTTCAAATAATAATATAAAAATCTGAGATTCAATTAAATTCATAATTGATTTAAAAAGCCAAGTTTAGAAGATTTTGAAATTCTATTAGTTTATTGAAATATTTTAGTGTTATGATTAAATCTGAATTTTTACAGATTATTTGAATAATTAAAGAAAATTATAATTTTTAATTTATTAATCCTGTGACCTTAATACTCATTGTTAGTCAAATCTAATAACTATAATATTTATTGCATCTCAATTAGGCCCCTACAAAATTATAACTACCATTCAAAATTACGATCTAACAATAAAATGAATAATATTGTCCACTGAAAGTACTAAACCCCTTAAAAAATGGGTGATTATTGTTGCAAAAACCAAATTCCAGAATTAGGATGTATTAAGAATTACTTTTCTATTATTTGACCTATACATTTTCATAATCTAACAAAAACTTACTCTTCTTGGGGTTTAAGTATATATTACAACAAAAAACTTATTGTTAACATAAAACTTTGTGATGCATACTAATAATAACAAAAAAAAGAGGTACACTAATATCTTAAAGCCTGCAGTAGAACTACTATTGTCTTTAAAAATGGCACATCAATCATATACTGAAAGTAATTTAGTTAACTCAGAATTTATTCAATCATAAATAACCAGTATAAAAGTTAACACAACATGTTGTTTAAGAACATAACTAACTAAAAATGAAATTACATGAAATAATTTCAAGTGGACAGGAAACAATCCTATAAGGTACATGTACGAGCTTTGTCAAATCTATGCACTCCGCATACAAGTATGTACAAACATTCATAAGGGATTGGACCGATCAGTGAATATCACTATCACAAATGTATTTGCCGGAGACAAAGCGGCGTTTGACCAAGGAAAGGCGGTAGCCGCTGCCTATCAGCTCAAACTCTATGCCTGAAAGAGTTGCGCCTTCACAATTAAACTGAGCCGATATGGTGCCCTTTGTTGAAGGCCCATGTTCCAACTCGAATCGCGCCCTTAAAGACCCTACTCCCCTATCCTCAGAATGCTGGGACAGTTCAGTAAATCGCCATAGAGCTTGCTCGTTTTTCGCGTTCCATGTATTATTCGGCATAGCTATAACGTTTGTTACACCCCCATCCATTGGCACGCACACAGACACATTTAGCAGTGGTGAAGGTGGACTCATAGCGTGAAGATTGTACTTGTAATCCACCTTCAAATCAGTGTGCTCTCTCTCGCATTTCCAGTATGAAACTAGCTGGTATGGACATGATGCTGCTCCTGCCTTTGGACGTACTTGATATTTGAGTATGTCAACATTAAAATATTGAGCTGTGGGGTTCTTTTCGGACTGGCGTTTTAAAAGAGATGTTAAGGCTGGCATGTTGAATTCTACCACTGTCGTGTCGCGTGTTGACATCATAGCGTTGATGCTAATAAGTTGTTTATTAGGCAGGACGTTATCTAATCTGTGGATGTTTTTCAGTCTGAAGCAGAGCTTCGCTGGATTAGGGTTGTTAGCTAAAACGCCGACTATGCCGGTTGGGAAGGATAGCATCATGTCTCCTGACATTTTCACTTGACATTTCGATTCTTCCGAACCTCGGAAGTACGAGTGAATGATCTCATGGAAAGCTACAGCTAAGGGTATTGTATCAGCCATGCCTATAGTTAATGGAGACGGGCCTCGGGACCCTGATGAGCCGGCAGCTCGGAAATCTCCCTCTGATCGCCTCGAAGGCGGGCGCGGGAGCGAAATAGACGACATCGTAGGCGTTGACGTTCGAATATTAGTTTGGCTCATTTCTCCGACCTCTGAAAACAGGTCTCCAACATCAGCTGTGGATACTGGAGTAGGGCTCTCTAAGAGTTGCGATTGGTTAGCTTGTAAAGGCGCGTATGGGTTCGAGACTCCGTGGGGAGAGGTGGGGTTGCTTGCAGTTGGGCTTTGGAAAAAGTTCAAGTCTAATAAGTCACTGCTGGCTTTGCTTGCATTTGCGTTTGAACCACGCCTTGTGGTTGTTCCAATTTTATACAAAGAGATGTTTTCGACCGTTGCTCTTAATTCATCTACACTTGCCGACATAGGAGCATTACCATTACTGATAGGTTTAATCTCAACATGTATTTTTTGCTCCCTCTCTTCCTCCGAGTCTGTGTCAGATGAGGAGTAAACACTACCCTTCTCATCTTTAGGTCTGATGCAGTAACCCTCATCGTCAACCTCCGGAGAGTTCATCAGGTCATCTTTTGTTGGGACCTCTTCTTCTTTTTCCTCTAAATCAGACTTGTCACCCATGTTTGCATTTTCAGAAATATCATCTTTTTTCTTTTTGGATTTCTTTAGCTTTGTTTTGGTTCTTCTGCTGCGTAAAAACCATTTGGACTCTCGTAGTGTAGTTCGACCCATGTCTGCATCTTTATCTGGGGCTACAGGAGTAGCTGGGGTACCACTGGGGCTGGATGGAGCAGAACATGGGGCAGCCCCTTCAATGCTGCTGGTTGGCTCATCTTTGCTTTGGAAGTTTGGTGTGAACAGGTTTAACAGAGATGTGGTCCGCCTTGAGGTCTTGCTGGCAAAAGATTGGCTCTCTTTCTTAGGTGCCTTGGGGGGTTGTGCAGGTTTGTGGGACCCATTTGAAACGGTGGATATCTGATCAGCCTCTGATATTGAGTTGTTAGCTGAGCCTGGTTTAGGTAAGGAAATGGGTAGCTCTACTAAACTTGCCTTCTCTATTGCCATGTATTTGTCAGTAATGAACTGTTCTAGCAACTTTTCAACGGTTAATTCGAGACACTGGTGTTTAAAGTCTCGATGCACTTGACCCATGAGGTCATGGTTATTCTGTATAATGTCAGCGTACAGATTCACAAACTGTTTCATTTGTTTTAAATGTGCTTCTTCCACATCTTGAAAATGTTTACATGTTTGTGTCATTTTCTTTTCAAAATCTTGTTTAACTATATTATATTTTTCGACTAGCTGTCTGTAGTCGTCATGTAGCTTTTTAAATTTGACCTCAGCCTTCTCAATGTCCTTTGCTGATGCATTATCTTTGCGAAGCTTCTCTAAGTCTGCCCCCTTACTTGTGTATAAGTCTTTTGCTTTCTGTAGAGCCTGTTTAGTGTTCTGTATGAGGAGTACCACCTCTAGAGTGCTAGATTCAGAATCTTTCACAGCTTTATGCTTCTTATTCAGTTCCTCGGCATACCTAGCCACATCTTTGACCAACTCACTCACTTTCTGAAACATGTGCTGATGCAAATTGGACAATTTCTCGGCGGAGCATTTCAATACGCCCCAGAAGGGGGCGAAAGTGCCTTGCGCACAGTTGCTGTTCGCCTGTTTCGCTAGCTTGGACAGCAATTTCGAATTCGATTCCTCAATATTCGATCTTTCTCTGAGGTAGTCGGAGAACTCTTTGCTAGCAATCAGCCCGTATTTCATGTTTTGGTATAAAATATCGTATCCATTGTGCTCGCTGGCGAAACAATCTACGAAGTTGACACTCATGTTTGCTGTTACAGAAGTACACGATTACAGTCAACACATTATTTATAGTCACTCACTGACCTGTATTCTAGGATCGAGCTCAGTATCACCATTGTCGTCCGCGGGGATCGTAAATGAGGATTCTTCCATTGTAGCGCCTGCCACTAGGAAGCCACCTAAATTACATCACCGACACAAAAGCGCAGAGCGTCACCGTTACACTGCCATCCAATTAACGGAACGAGTCTCAATCAAACACGCATCACTATACACCTGGTTCAATTTAGTCGACAAATGAACGGAAACAACACACACAAGTCGTGTAACGTGTTTAATTTAGCTATATAAATAATAAAGTGAGAAATTTTCATTTAAGATGACGTCCAACTTCATGACGTCAAATCATAACAATAGACAAATGTGAAGTTTTTAAAAAACATGCCATAGTCATGTCATAGTTACCAGTGTCCGCCCACTTTTAGTCGTCGTCGAAACGACTCAGCAAGAAATTAAAAAGTTACTTATTACAAAATTACGAGGTTTTCTAATGCGTGTGAGGATTTAGATAACGCAGTTCAAATTTAACGCACGTCAACATTCATGTTTTAAAATAAATTTGAATTTTTGACCTATTTTGATTTTTGATAATCCCGATATCGAATCCCTTATTAATCGACTTGGGATTCGACTTTCGGACCTTTAAAAAAAAACAAGTGTGATTGTCTATGACATAAACCTGATAAATTACGTAGTCTACTCATTTTGTCAAGGTTGTGTATCGATGTCTTTCTTATGTGTAGATTTTTACACAACACTAGCGCAGTTTACACAGTCTGAGCAAATCTTTATTTCAATATAAATTGGTCGGCTTATTTCCAAAGATGCTTTTGTCGATGTCGAGTTTGACGTAAAACAACTTCAATTTGCTCCAATTTCGTTGTTTCGTCGTAGTGGATTTTAAAATAATTTCCTTATATGAGTGACATAAGTGGCACTCGTAACTTGTTGCAAGGGTTGTTATCTTACGTTCGCGTGTCCAGAGTTTGCTTCTGAGACGGTGATCGCAGTCAATCTGTATGCAACTTCTACGCGTCGCCTCGACTATGTCTTACCAAGGATCACCATATTCGGGCCCGGGCGATGAGTACGACTTCGAAGACGACGGGTACGACGATCTGGACGAATACAGGGAGCAGGAGGATGCAATACCACCGCCACCAGTGGACGATAGTGACGAAGGTAGAGTTTGTTTACGATCATTGTCATCAGGTGATTTTGGCGTCATTTTACGTCTATTTTATCTGGATTGGTCACTCGTGGCCGTGACAAGAGTGTGCACGTTGTTTATAAACAGAAGTTACGTAAATGTAATTAGGTTAGGTTCATTAGGATAGGGCAGCAGGTTAGTGTTCCCGCGTATTTGTGATGGGAGCGTTTCGTGACGTAACGTAGCTGTAAAGATGTCACTTTCACCTTGATCCAGTGGCGCGAATGTGGTAAACAGGCTGTTGCCTCAAAATGCTTGTCACTATGTTATTATTGTTGGTAATTTGGGTTATTATGGTGTTACAGATACTGAGGAAGCCAGCGAGACAGACATACCCAACAATGATGAACCGTTGGAACATAAGGAACAGTAAGTAACTTCTTTAACATCCTTCATACACAATAAATAAAAACTTGTAAATACTAAAGCTTATTAGAATTTCGGTTGCATCATATTAGAAAATAATATAATATTGTGTTTTTCTATGATTTATTTTATATTTTTCATCATCTTGAATGGTGTTAAGTGTGTCTTATCTCTCTATCATTATTTTACATTGATTTCTGTTAAAATCAAATTAAAAAAGAAATATTATTGTGCATCTTTTCTCCCTAAAAATTACTGTTATCTACTTTTTTTTATTTCTTTTATCTACTTTTTATTCGGAAGAGGCCTAGGGCAGAAGGACAAACATAAGATATGAAAAAAAAAGCAAAAAAATATTTATATGTTTGTAAAAATAAGGCTTAATAAATAAATTAATGATTTCCATTTGCTACAATCCTGACAGACCACTTTCGCTTCACTCACTCTCATAACGTTCTTCATACATGCTCATCAGTTACTTCTGACCTGGCTTTTTTGTAATATTTCCCCGATTTGGTTGAGGAAAGTTCGCGTAGGTCTTCCACTTCCAACTGATCCTTCCACTCTTTTGTCTTACGCCCTCTTTGTTGATCTTCTTTTATGATTATTAACTCTATTGATACCACATTCATACTGAGTCTGGGTTGAAATTTCAATAAAATAAATGTTTTTTTTTTCTAGAATGTATCAAGACAAGTTAGCAAGCTTGAAGAAGCAGTTACAACAGCTGGAAGATGGCGTCCACCCGGAGTACACACGGCGCGTCAAAAGACTCGAGCATCAGCTGCACGAGCGGCTGAGGCTCAACAAGATATACAAGTAAGTATAGTATAAGGTATAATCTATAGAATGTATCAAAGTTAGCAAGCTTGAAGAAGCAGTTACAACAGCCGGAAGATGGCGTCCACCCGGAGTACATACGGCGCGTTAAAAGACTTGAGCATCAGCTGCACGAGCGGCTGAGGCTCATCAAGATATACAAGTAAGTGTAGCTCACGATATACTGGACACGTGAAGATATAACAATGACAGGTATTATGAATACTATGATTAAAAAGAAGATTACGTTTATTGTTACAGTTTTAACCTTTTGAATGCCATAAACACCTAAAATTACTCTTGACAACTTTAGGTGTTTTTAGTCATGCCCATAGAGCTAAAAATACCTCTAAACTTCTGAAAACCAAATACCTCTAAGGCGGCTTTCACACTGCTGCGGTTTCTGCATTCGGTGACGGTGTGCGAACAAAATAGCGCTATGTGCTGTCACACTTGCACACCTTCGCCGCATCCGGTTGCGGCGCCAGTGTGATGACGTACTTACGTTGTAAAAGTAACCTTAATACTTTCAAGTAAGGTTTATATTGGCTTGTTTGCGTCCGCATCTTGGCGTTGAGTGACGTTTTTGCATATGTAATAGCATCCGTTCTTAAAATAACGCGGTTTGAAGGTTTTTTTACGTCACTCCGGGTGGTAAGAGAGGTTTACCGCCCGCGCACGCAGTGGTAAATCTCATTTCACAACCAGGAGAAGACGTAAAATTGTGTACATAACACGGGCGTTAGTCAAGAAGGCCTCAGTCCGCTTGTTTAAGACCGCAAATGCCCGCGTTCTGAAATGTTCTTTATTTTACCGCCCTGGGTGCGTAATGTATTATTTATGTTTACTTCCAGAGACCACGTATACGACGTAGTAGAAAGAGAGTACATAGCAGAGAAGAAGGCAGCTGCGAAAGAGTTTGAAGAGAAGAAGATAGAATTAAAAGAGAATCTGCTCAATGACTTTGAGGATAAACGGAAAATGATTGAGAATGAGAGGCACAGTATGGAGTTGAATGGAGATTCTACGGAGGTATGTTTAATTTAATTAATTTTGCTTTAAATCAAAGAAAAATTAAATACTTTACAAAAAAAAATTACGCTTAAATGAGGACACTTCATTTAAGAACAGATTTTAGTTTAGATATCATTGTTTTATAAAAAGTAGTACAAAATAAATTAAGTATGTCTTACTTTATTTAGTACTTAGTTGTCATGCTTAAATTTTAGGTTTTAAAAAATTAAGATTCATATACCCCCTAATAATTATTGTGATAATTATCACTTGCGGTATTCGTTAATTAACTTTACAAAATGTCCCTCTATGTACGTAGCTTAGCATCATAATGATAAATATTAACTTCGAGTTCTGTTGTATTTTGTTTCGGCATTTATTTTTCGCTTTGGTTATTTAAATAAATCTCATAAATCACAGGTGAAACCAGTAATGAAACGCATACTCCGACGGCGCGCGAACGAGCCGGCGCCGGCGCCCGAGAAACGGCGCAAGCCAACAACCACGCTCACCTTCCAACTGGAGCCGCGCGACATCGACGCCGACCTGCGCGCCATCGCGCGCCACTCCCCGCCGCCGGCGCCCAGGCACTCGCAGCCGAGGAAGCACGTCAACAGCAGCTGTGAGTATACTTGCAGTGAGACAGTAACGTTTCAACTGGGGCGCCATCGACGCCGACCGCGCCATTCGCCGCCGCCGGCGCCCAGGCACTCGCAGCCGACGAAAGCACGTTAATAGCAGCTGTGAGTATACTTGCAGTGACACAGTAACGTTTCAACTGGGGCGCCATCGACGCCGACCGCGCCATTCGCCGCCGCCGGCGCCCAGGCACTCGCAGCCGAGGAAGCACGTTAATAGCAGCTGTGAGTATACTTGCAGTGACACAGTAACGTTTCAACTGGGGCGCCATCGACGCCGACCTGCGCGCCATCGCGCGCCATTCCCCGCCGCCGGCGCCCAGGCACTCGCAGCCGAGGAAGCACGTCAACAGCAGCTGTGAGTATACTTGCAGTGAGACAGTAACGTTTCAACTGGGGCGCCATCGACGCCGACCGCGCCATTCGCCGCCGCCGGCGCCCAGACACTCGCAGCCGAGGAAGCACGTTAATAGCAGCTGTGAGTATACTTGCAGTGACACAGTAACGTTTCAACTGGGGCGCCATCGGCGCCGACCTGCGCGCCATCGCGCGCCATTCCCCGCCGCCGGCGCCCAGGCACTCGCAGCCGAGGAAGCACGTCAACAGCAGCTGTGAGTATACTTGCAGTGAGACAGTAACGTTTCAACTGGGGCGCCATCGACGCCGACCGCGCGATTCGCCGCCGCCGGCGCCCAGGCACTCGCAGCCGAGGAAGCACATTAATAGCAGCTGTGAGTATACTTGCAGTGACACAGTAACGTTTCAAATGGGGCGCCATCGGCGCCGACCTGCGCGCCATCGCGCGCCATTCCCCGCCGCCGGCGCCCAGGCACTCGCAGCCGAGGAAGCACGTCAATAGCAGCTATGAGTACACTTTCAGCGCCATCGACGCCGACCTGCGCGCCATTAACGCCACTCTCCGCCACCGACGATAACTTTAGTAACGTTTTTTTGATATTTATGAAATTTCTTGGGGCAGAGATACATAAAATATGAAAGTTCGTATATGAGCAGGATCGATCAAGCGGTTATGGAGCTACACGAAAAACAAAAGGAAGAAGACAAAAATTCCTCCTTATGGTCTTGTTATATTGATCAACTCGTTTGCAAGTAAATCGCGAGTTCTCAGTTCGAGGCGGACTACTAGTTGTTATGTAAATTACGAAAGTATATTAAATTTGAGCTCAATGGGATACCGGGAAGTGGATGAAAACAAACGATCACCATCAACGACAAATATACTGAGCGAAGTTAAATAAAAGTGTGTAATGACGTATTAATTTTTCAGGTGAATCTCCAGTTCGCGAGAACAATGACACGCACGACACACGCGTCGAGGACGGCAAGCTGTTGTTCGAGAGACGGTGGTTCCACCGCGGGCAGAGCGTGTACTGCGAGGGGCGAGACATGCCGCGCTTCCCCGGCCACATACACGCCATCACGGACGACGCGGTCAGTACAGTCGACTCGTAGTAGTGCAGGCACGGCGAGTGTTGTTCGAGAGACGGTGGTTCCACCGTGGGCTATCATTTTTCGTTTAGTTGACAATATAAAACATCCATCCCGCCGGTGCGCGAGCAAGATAGCGCTATACACATGCAGAGCGCTATCTCGCTCGCGCACCGGCGCCGCATGCGGATCCGTCGCCAGTGTGATAATCACCTAAGCCAGTATTTAGTAAGTATTAGTTTTCTATGAGTACAATGATTTTGCTGACGGTAAAGTAACATGGCGGTTATGGTATCTATGAGTGGTTTATTTTCCACACTTGAATCATATCGTCGATGATTTCATATGCTTAATCCATTATGATATTGCTGATAACATTTGAAGTAGGTACATGTACAGTCAGCAGCAAAAGTAGCTAAGCGGGTGAGGTGTTCAAAATGAGCTGGACACGACTTTATTGTTAAGAGAATAAGAGCGTGTGTAGGTAATTTTGAACACCCTACCAGCTTAGCTTGACTTGACACCCCACTTGACTTTACCTAGTTGAAGGTCAAGCTAGGCTATTACTATACAATCTTCCGGTTTGCCCGACTTTTCAAGAGACAGATAATGTGTTTGTTTAACCTTTAGTACGCCAGGAAGATTGTAAGATGGATTTCAATGTATGCTTCGTTAGATTCGGTTTTAGTAGTAGTGTATATGCGACCATTGGAATTAAAAAAAACTTCAACTATTAAGACGAGGGAACTGCAGTATTTTTACAGCAACTCGGGCATTTCCTCTGAGAAAAGTGGATCCTAAATGAAGTAGGTTCTTATTTTGTTTAAAATTTATATTTTAATAAATAATTATATCGGCCATGTTGCTTCTGCGATGTTTTTTTTGACAGTTTATATTTTGTTCTAATATCCGCTATCCTTTTGCAGATATGGGTGAAAAAGACAACCAATCTCGAACGTATTCGGATATACGTGTCTCAGCTGGCGCGGGGCAAAGTGACGATAAAACGGCGCGCCTCATAAGTGACAGACAGTGCTATTAGTGCAGATGTGATTAAAGGCTAAACCACACCGCGGGCGTGAGCGGTGTGCGACTGAATGCGTGTGTGCGTCCGCCTTAACCGCCGGTCCGTTGACGTGGCTGTTTGAAATCATTCCTCCAGTAGATTTGAAGGGTATTCATTTTTTTTAAATTGCAATAATGCATGCATACAGCTTCTCTGGTATTTATATGTGTCAGTCTAGGGAAAAAGGTACCACTTTGTCGATATGAAGTTACTAATACTTTCTAGAACTACGCAATATGCATTATCTATTAGCTGTGTCTACACCTGTCGCACTGTGGCCGCGCGTGCGTTTGTCTCGGGCGAGGCACGTCCACACCAGCCGAGCTGCCGCGCGCGACAATTTCCTCGCGAGGCCGTGCGCCAGGTGTAGACACGGCTATTAGTGAAAAAATTAAGTGTCTTTGTGAATCGACAAAGTGGTCCCTTGCACTAAACTCGTCCACATATATCCATGTTTATGGAACTATAGAATAGTCAAGACCTCGTTTTTTGGGGATTAGAAAAATATACAGAGTGTTTCCTGTAACATGAGCAATAAATTAAAACGTAGATTCTACTCCTCAAACAATAAAACATTTGTTCAACAACTTTTAAAAAATATATATTTTTTAGATTGTCTCTTTCATACAAACTAAATAGTATTTTCAATGTACGTTAAAATCCATTCAATTGACATTGCTTGTCAGCCTTGTCACCTTACAGACATAATCAATTTTCGAATACATTGCGTGTTCGAATAAACTTTAAAGTGAAATAAAAATCAAACCTTAAGTTATTTTTAAAAGTTGCTGAACAAACGTTGTCTGGTGTGAGGAGTAGAGTCTACGTTTGAATTTATTGCTCCTATTACAGGAAACACCCGGTATTATTCGCTCATGTATATTTAATTTTTCAGCCATATCACGGAAAAAATTTAACGACTTATTTCCATAATTAGTTATACGCTTAAGACATTAAGGGGCAAAATGGCGAGTCCTAAAATGGTTTCGCCAGAAATCTCACTATTTTACTATTTAATTTTAATAAAACGAGGCATCAAATTTAAACATTCGGAAAATTCGTTTTGTAGATTTTTTTACTGGGAGAAATTATTTCAAGCTTGCACTGTTGATTGAGATTATAGGTCGGGTAGAGGCTAATAGTTTCCTCTCGCTCGCACGCCCCAGGTATGAGCAAGAGGTGATTATAATAGTCAGGTTTAAGCAACCACTTGCCGCGTTAAGTATGATGATCTGGTAGCTTAAGATTATGTTAGAAAATGTATGAAGTGTGGTATTTTGATCGATGATTTTGTTTTTTTTTTTTGAAAAATGACCTTAATTGGTAAAAGTATTTTTTGCTCGCTCTTTCACAGCATACGCTTAAAGTAAAAAATGTGTCGTTATTTTGGTAAAGGTACCATTTAGCGCTCGGCGCTTACGTCGTACGTTGTACAGATTGAATATTTAATTCGAGCAATAAATGAGTAAATGCCGGGCGCCAAATGATACCTTTATCAAAATAGTGACACATTTTAAACACTAACTAGGGTTCTCTGCCTTTTTGCCGAAAATTGTATTTCCGAATTTCACTTGCCAACCAAAGTTTCGCAGAAGTTTCATTTGGCCGAATTTAATTTCCCAACTTTACATAATCCACACTAACCTAACCCAACTTAGCGGGTAATTTTAATTTCAGATTGCGAAATAATTATTTGGTAAAAGTTATTCGGCCAAATGAAACTTCTGCGATAACTTGGTTGGCAAAAAAATTCGGTGAAAAGGCAGGACACCCCTAATTTTATCGATTTTTAAACCAATTTTTGTTTTGATCTCACATATTTATAATGAAGTTGTTAAGTGTTTACAACTTTTACAATACTCTATTAAATCTTATGTTAAGGTGAGGGCTATCCAGCTATGATGAAATCTTGCACGGGCTCTAGGTAATGCAACCCGGGATTTTCGTACTAAAAAAACCCGGTTTGCATTCCCTAACACGTTCTCTACTCGAACATCGACGAACAAATCGGTTTTTTCTTTGTAATCTCAATTTGTGATAATATTTAGGCAAAGGTCCCACTATGTCGATTGCACAAAGGTGTAAAAAGTCCAAAATGTCTACAGGGTGTCCCAGAAATCGACGTCAAGCCGTGAATGGATGATAGACCAAGTTATAACAGTTATCAGAAAAATACAAAAAAAAATCTATCACATGTTCTTCAAAAATTATGGTCACTTTAAAAATTTACTAGAATATTCACGCCCTGGTCTCTTAACTTCTAGTAAATTTTTAAAGTGACCATAATTTTTGAAGAATATGATAATTTTTTTTTTGTATTTTTCTGATAACTGTTATAACTTGGTCTATCATCCATTCACGGCTTGACGTCGATTTCTGGGACACCCTGTATATGCAAAAGTATTAAGTGTAAGAAAACGCATTTTGGCGTTACGCCAATCGAAAGGCATGTATGAACACTTTTCGTTCACATCTGTCATTCGCGTACAGTCGCCATCAAATATATCGGACCTGCCAAGGTGCTCAAAAACATCTGAGCATGCACTTTATCGCCTTGACAATAGAGGCGTTGTTCAGATATTTGTGAGCACCTTGGCCGCTCCGATATATCTGATGGTGACTGTACAACAATCGTCTTTCGATTGGCATTTCGTACAGTCGCCATGGCCGGGTCTCTTTACTAAAACACGAACACATTTAACAAAAATATACAATGTATAAATAAATATACGTTTTACATTTCAATGCATTTATATAAAAATCTAAATTAATCATGTAATGGAATTCAGTATTATCTGTAAGAGAAACTTCATACATTTTCTGAACGTAAATTGTGAGAATATTTTTTAAGCGTTTGATTCAATATCATTATCATCAACAACTTTCATACGAGACTCGTATTAATTAAAAAATAATTGATAGCTTTTATGTACAGTAGCCATCACATGTAGTAGTCCAGCAAAGGTGGTCGCAAATATCGGAACAACGCCTCTATTGTCAAGGCGATAAAGTGCATGTTCAGATATTTTTGAGTACCTTTGCCGCTCCATATATTTAATGGCAATTGTATGTTTCCAAATTTTCCAATCAAGCGCTTCTTACTAGAGTTACATAATCGATAATCGAACCCTCAACTCAGGGATACCATCTCGAGTCTGTGCGGAAAAGGAGGTCCCGTAGAATGTATGAGTTCCCATATAATAGTACATTTCGATATTAGTGCGGAAAGTATGTCATTACTTCACGAGTACTACGGCTCGTGGCAAGACTCGGGACGAGTGAAGAATGACATTTACGCACGAGTATCGAACGACGTTTTTTAATACAGTTGCGAAAAAATTATAAAATTGTCAATTATTCACTTTGAGGTTACTTTAGTACATGTATCCGAACGCTCCGTGCGGTGCGGTGCGGCGCTGTGATTGGCTGTCTGTCACTGTCATTAGCTGTGATTGGCTGGAAAAGTAAAAAGCACTAGTGCGCGATATCAAACTTTCCGCACGCTAAACCACTACAAGAAAAGCACTCTGTCCGCACAAACTCCAGGGTTCGAAAGGATCATGATAATAAATAGTCTTTGGTAAATATCGCGATTGCAGGCGTTGCTTCATTTACTTTCTTCAGATTAACGTTGCCCATTTACAAATTTTTGGTTATCAAATCGATAATTGTCAGACTATAAAACTGGCGATATTTATCAAGATAACTATCATTGATAATTATCCTTTCAAACATGACACAGAATTTACTTTAAACGTTCAGAAACTAAGAAATACTCATATTTTTCGCTTTTTATGCTTCAAGTTGTTGATAATGATTTCGATTCAAATGCCTGAAATTCATGAGTTGCAATATGAGAGAATTATCGTGCGAATTATCTGTTTTGGCTTTTACAAATTAGGGGCCTTGTGACTTTAACATATTTACTATTTTATTATAGCAGTAGTCACCTTATTTATATACGCGCTCCCGACAATACTAATTTTAGGGAAAATATACTATACAATATAACGGTTACACTCACGTACGGAATAGTACTGAAGATGGAGACCTAGGCTCACAGACTACACAGACACCTCATCATTAAACTTTTACAGGGAGCACGAGGTCACCACACCTCAGTGCAATTTTATTCGTAAATTTCTACGAGTCGAACAGCACATCTCAATAGTATTTATACACCAATTTGTAGTATAACAATCCTTTGTAACCTGATTTTTGTGGATATTTTTAATTCACATGAGTAATGATCAAAAACGATAACTCAATTGAAATAAGCGGTCGCGCTCTCATACAAAATTAGTACGGGAGCACAGATGCGTGGTGACCCCGAGATGTTCTTATGATCTATCTAGTGTTGAGGTTATCTGTGCCTAGGCTCTCCGAAACATGTCGCCCAAAGTGACTACAGTGACGTGAGTTATACACGTCTCACGAAAGTTTAAATTTAATATTTAAATGATGTAAAAAAACTAAAATGTAATGAATATTTTTTTAAACCAAGGCCTCTACTTGTGAAGCCATCAGATATTCTCACTACGTAAATATAATTCCATAATTCATAAATGCAGTATTGTTGTAAATAGTTGTACATGTCCATTGTAATATACAAATCAAATCTTTGTATATGAACTGTTTGGTATAGTTACTGTAAACTTATAGTAGAGAATTACAGTGAGCACGCAACTGGCACAGTCAAAACTGAATGTTAACTGTAAATCTCTAAATTATACAGGATGTTAATTCAATAACTAGCCATATTTTGAGAGACGATTATGTAAATCGTATTGAACAATTTTTTCTATGAGACCAACCCCGAAATTTTGGCCTCCCCATAGAAAACGTTACGTCTGATCGGCCGAAATGTATGAAACAGCAAAAAAATGTGATTTCGGAGTTGGTCCCATACTCCCATAGTAAGAGTGGTTTAGTATGGCCAGAGACTATAGAGATATAGACGGCCACAGCCTAAGAACTTTTTGAAGCTCAAGTCAATTGCGCCCTCTATCCGAAAGCCGCCTAAAGATACCGAAATTGTAAGAGCTACTAGTGTACTACGAGTACGCTATTTGTTACTAGGTGGAGCAGCAGTGCAGGTGACATTTCGTCTTACTATTTCGGTATCTTTAGGCGGCATCCGGACAGAGGGCGCAATCGACTTGAGCTTCAAAAAGTTCTTAGGCTGAGGTCGTCTTTATCTCTATTGTCTCTGGTGTGGCTTACCAAATCACCTCGCACGATATGACTAGTTACTTAAAAATAACATGTATATGAGTTTAATGTTATAGTTAGATTATTTTAAGATGTGCGAATTGTAATAAAGCTCTTTAGTAACATTCGGACATTTTAAAATTACCTACTATAATTGTGTCGTGCCCAAAACATAGGATTTTCAAAATGATATGAACTACATTCTTAAAGTTATGAATGCTTCAGTGCTTTATATATTTTACCGAAGCATCAAATAATAATGTCCTATACATACATATAAAAGGATATTTTTAAGGTCTAAGTGGGACTCAAAAGCTCAGTTGGTTTAAACACTAGCTCTGACAAATTGGTTGTGGGGTCAGATCTCGCTCGGACCTTCTTGGGTTATTCTATAGATTTCCCTCTTAACTCCGTTAAAGCAGAGACTAGAGATATAGACGGCCACAGCCTAAGAACTTTTTGAAGCTCAAGTCAATTGCGCCCTCTGTCCGAAAGCCGCCTAAAGATACCGAAAATGTAAGAGGAAGTGTCACCTGCACTGCTACTCCACCTAGTAACAAATAGCGTATTAGTAGTACACTAGTAGCTACTAGGTGGAGTAGCAATGCAGGTGACATTTCCTCTTACATTTTCGGTATCTTTAGGCGGCTTTCGGACAGAGGGCGCAATTGACTTGAGCTTCAAAAAGTTCTTAGGCTGTGGTCGTCTATATCTCAATAGTCTCTAGTCAAAGCATGCTAATTGAGTCTGAATCGAGTCAAAACACATATAGACGCAGGTTCGAATGCTGCCGTTTTGAAATTGAATTTTAAAGTTATTTTAATTTGTAATGGACATCTTTTTCTAATTTGTGGTATGCAGACATATAATTTAAGAATACTTACTTACTTATTTGGCGCAACGACCCAAAATGAGTCTTGGCCTCCGACACAAGAGCACGCCAATTTGCTCGGTCCTGCGCTATTTCACGCCAGGTTTCACCGGTACCGAGCTCATGAAGATCAGCTCCTACCCTGTCTGCCCAGCGATACTTAGGACGACCGACAGGACGGCGTCCAGTCGGTCGACCCAAATATGCTCTTTTTACTGAGCGATCTTCTCCCATCCTCTCGAGGTGGCCGAGCCAGCGGAGACGATGTGCTTTATAATTTAAGAATAGTTTTTAAAAACTGTAATATTAGTTTATCTTTTTGAAAGTTTTTTTTCATAGGTAACTTATATTTAAAGAATGTAGTTTTTTGGTGATTTTTAAAGTGCAGTGTTTTGGGTACGGATAGTTTGTTTGTATGAGACGACATGTAAATATGTGCAGATGTTTCTATGGTGTAGCTGATTTTAAGAACAAGAAACTTAATTAAAATATATGTATTATAAGTACTTTGTCGTTTCAGTTTTTTTTGTGCAGTCGCCATCAGATATAGAGGAGCAGCCAAGGTGGTCACAAATATCTGAAAAAGGCCTCTATTGTCAAAGTGATAAAGCGCATGTTAAGATATTTTTGAGTACCCTGGCAGCTCCGATATATCTGATGGCGACTGTCAGAGATGTTATTAAATCTCTCCGGTTTCGCCATCGTGATTAAATTAGATTATCATCATCATCATCATCTCAGCCATAAGACGTCCACTGCTGAACATAGGCCTCCCCTTTGGACCTCCATAAGTATCGGTCGGAAGTGACTTGCATCCAGCGTCTTCCGGCGACCTTTATAAGGTCGTCTGTCCATTTGTGAGTGGACGTCCTAAATTAGATACTAGTTTGCAATATTTCTCTTACCCCCCACGATGCAAAATGAACAAGCTACAATATAATTAAGCGTATGTAGTAGAATTGCTATTAAAACTTGAAAGGCGCCGCATATTATGATCCAAACTGGGTGGACCTACGTCCTACAATGTCTTGTACCGATCATCAGCTTCATTTTGATGGGTCTGTTATTAGTCTGAGATACAAAACTAGTAGTCCGCCTCGAACTGAGAGCTCGCGATTTACTTGCAATTGACTTGCCCAATATAACAACACCTATATGAAGATTTTTTTTGCCTTCGGCGATTATTACACTGGTGACCGATCTGCATGCGGCGCCAGCGTGAAATCGCCTTCTAGCTCCATAACCCCTTTATCGATCCTGCTGACTATTCGAACTCTCAGATTATATGTATCTCTACTACAATCTCAACAAATTTCATAAAGATCAGAATAACGTTACTCAAGTTATCGTCGAGCAAACTCTCAAAGTCAAAAAGCCATCGAAATGCCGAGACATCCCCGTAGCCAGAAGTTATAATTACATAATTATATGTTATATGTGACGTCCCACGGGTGAAAGTACCTTTTGGCGGTTTTTCCGGTTCCGGTGTCATATTGTAAACAACACAGTGTCGTTGCTCCAAATAAAATATTCACAAATAAATAGAAAACACCACAGTTCCACTACTATATTACGGCAAAACAGAGAACAAAGTGCGGGTTAAGTGTTACGAACTACAAACAGTGCGTCACAATTTGATTTTAGGACAAATATAAGGATAAACACCGTCGATTAATTTTGAGGTTAGAAGTCCATAGAGAAACACAAACACCTATATCGGTGGTTGTCAATCAGTCAGCTGTCACCTGTCACACTAAGTGTTGCCAGCAAGAAGAACCAAAACTCCCACTTGGAAAAAAAAAAGGACGTTTCGTTATACGCTAAATATGGAAGACCAATTCCAACAACTGTTTGATAAAATAAAAATTGAAATGAAGAAGCAAACAGAAGAAGTAACTAACTCAATTATGGAAAAAATCGATGAAAAAATAAAACCAATTGTAGAAGAGAATAAAATTTTGCATCAGAAGATTGAAAACTTAGAGAGAAAAGTGGAGTATCTGGAAAGAGATAAAAAAACCAACAATATAATAATCCATGGTTTGAAGGAGGAGGAAACTTCGACATATGATCTGATTAAAATAGTAAAAGATTGTTTTTTGAAGGAATTACAAATAACTATACAGGACTGGGAAATAAATAAAATATACCGCATTGGAAACAAAAATAAAACAGGGAAACCGAAGCCTACCCTTGTTTCATTCGTAAGTAGGTGGAAAAAGAATGAAATCATGAAAAACAAGAAGAAACTTAAGGAAATATATATAGCAGAAGATTATTCAAAGGAAACATTAGAGAAAAGGAAGGCCCTACAACCCATGCTTGAGGAAGAAAGGAAAAAGGGGAACATTGCCTACCTAAAGTATGATCAACTTATAGTCAAGGAAAACACTAATAGTAAGGATAAAAGGAAGAGAGAAACATCAAACTCCCCGCAAGGTTATTCTCAGCCCAGGAAACAGCAGACATTAAACCCAGCAAAAAATAGTAAATTAAATGCATTTGATTTGATGAGAAACCGATCCCTATCTTTTTCCAATAACTCCGCTACAAATGAACAATAGCAATTAGACACCGGCGACTGGAAACAAGAACAAATTAAGAAACAGAATAATAGCACAACAGACACAAAACACAATCCCCCAAGCCGACTGGTCCTCGTGGGGGAAAAAGACCACAACCCTCTAAAGATAGATAAACAAACAACGGAAATATACATAGCTACTCTTAACACCAGATCATTACGAACCGCTGAAAAGCGTACTGAACTCGAACTAGCCATAGCAGATATAAAATGGGATATAATAGGAATAAGTGAAATGAGAAAATATGGCGAAGGGATAGAAGAGTACAAGGACTATATCCTACACTACAAAGGGGAGACCCGGGGCTTACATGGTGTGGGATTCCTAATCAAAAAGAGCCTTGCACGCGGAATAGAAGAAATCAAGGGAATATCAGAAAGACTCACAGTGCTGAATATAACATTACCCTTTAAAAAAAGTGAAAAGTGGTCTATTATACAGGTATACGCACCAACCGAATCAAATAACAGAGTAAACATTGAAAAATTCTACAAAGACTTACAAACAGCCATTCAACATTCCCACAAAAACATTATAGTGATGGGCGACTTCAATGGACAAGTTGGAACATGCAGTAACAGTGGAGAAGAATACACAGTAGGCAAGCACGGCCATGGTGAAAGAAGCAATAATGGGGAAAGACTAGTAACTTTTGCTTTAGAAAACAAACTCAGGATACTAAACACTTTTTATAAAAAGAAGAAATCAAAGCAATGGACGTGGATATCTCCAAACGGACTATATAAAAATGAAATTGACTTTATCTTGACTAACAATGCCAAAAGGTTTCAAGATGTGTCAATCATACATAATCTGAACTTTAACTCAGACCATAAAATGGTTCGAGCTAAGCTAACAGGAATGAACATCAAAAAGAAAAGGATATTCCATAAAGATACACATAAATCTTCTTTGGCATACACTCATAATGCGAATCAGCTTACGACTTGGTTACAAGAATCAATAGAAAGACAGGAGGTAAGCAATATATCAACTCAGGACAAGTATGACAAATTCATAAATATTTTACAAACAGAGACCAAAAAAGCTAATTCAGGAAATAAACAGGTCCTTTCTTATGAGACACACCAGCTGTTACGAGAGAGAAAAGAACTACTACAGAGAAATGAAAATAAAACTAACCGTGGCAAAATTGCAGACATTAGCAAAAAAATAAACGAAAGCATAAGAAAAGATAAAAAACTGAAAAGACAAGATACTTTGAAGAAACATATTGAAAAAACTGGAGGAATAAAAAAGGCTTTAAAAGAATTGAATTGTAAAAAAGATTGGATGCTAAAAGCAAAGACCACCCACGGGACCTATACAAATAATAGAGAAGAAATACTTAAAATAGCTACGGATTTCTACAGAAACTTATATAAAAGTGACCAGCCAAAGTTAGCTGTAACTGAAAGATATGTAACAGACTCTGAGCCGATACCAACAATTTTAGAAGAAGAAACTATAAGAGCAATTAATACACAAAAGAAAGACAAAACCCCTGGAACTGATCAAATATCGAATGAACTGCTAAAAGCTACGATACCAGCTATCGCCCCTGCGCTAACAGCTATTTTTAACGAAATTATAGAGACGGAAAATATTCCTACAGACTGGACAAAATCCACCATAATATTATTACATAAAAAAGGAGATAAAGGAGATATAACAAATTATCGACCAATAAGCCTGCTATCGAACATCTATAAAATATTTTCTAAAATAATACTAGCCAGGATCACATCTACACTCGATGAAAATCAACCGAAAGAACAAGCCGGGTTCCGTAGTAAGTATTCAACCGTGGACCACATACACGTTCTAAGACAAGTTCTGCAGAAATACAGAGAATATAATAAAACCTACTACCTAGGATTTGTCGATTACAATAAGGCATTCGACTCCTTGGAACATGAATTTATCTGGGAAGCATTAAGAACTCAGGGGATACAAGGAAAATACATACAAATATTGAAGAACATATATTCCCAAAGTACTGCTCAAATAAAACTGGAGACAACGGGAGAAGAATTCCACATAGAAAAAGGAGTCCGACAAGGTGACCCAATTTCGCCTAAACTATTTTCAGCGGCACTAGAGATGATATTCAGGAATCTAACATGGAATGACAAGGGACTTAACATTGACGGTGAAAACCTAAATCATTTGCGTTTTGCAGACGACTTAATTATCTTCTCGGAATGTCCAAAAAATCTAGAGCTAATGTTACAACAACTATCAGACGAAAGCATAAAAGCAGGGCTGTCAATGAACACAAGTAAAACCAAAATTATGACTAACAGTTCGCATAAACACAGCATCATTGTAAATATGGAGGAAATAGAATATGTCAACGAGTATGTATACTTAGGACAGCTAATAGCTACAAACGATACTATGCCGAAGGAAATAGACAGAAGAATTGCCAACACTTGGAAAAGATTTTGGTCACTCAGCGAAGTAATGAAAAACAAAGATATGCCAATCAAAGAAAAGAGGAAAGTATTTAATACATGCATTTTGCCATGCCTAACATATGGCTGTCAAACATGGTCACTTACTGAAAAACTAACAAACAAAATAAAAGTGTGCCAAAACGGTATCGAGAGAAGTGTAATCGGAGTAAAAAGAAGAGATAAGGTAAGATTAAACAAAATTAAGAACATAACAAAATTCAAAGATGTAAACAGAGTATGGAAAACATTAAAATGGAAATGGACAGGGCATATGCTAAGGGAAAAAACTGAGAAATGGACAAGGAAAATAACAGAGTGGTACCCTATAGGTTTTGAAAGAAATCAAGGTGGCCAATGGAAGCGTTGGGAAGACGACCTCAGTAGAGTGGGTGGCCCTGGATGGCGCAGACTAGCGAGAGACCGAGAGAGATGGAAATCTTTAGAGGAGGCCTTTGTCGAAAGACAAGCTGTTGTTACAAGACCCAATCGTCGGAAGGAAAAAAGAAATTAGTATAAACATGCATTTTACTGTATAATAGCAATAAAGGCTTATTTTATTTATTTTATTTATTTATATCTCAATTAGTCTCTAGTCAAAGCATGCTAATTGAGTCTGAATTGGGTCAAAACATATAGGACGCAGGTTCGAATGCTGCCGTTTTGAAATTGAATTTTAAAGTTATTTTAATTTGTAATGGACATCTTTTTCTAATTTGTGGTATGCAGACATATAATTTAAGAATACTTACTTACTTATTTGGCGCAACGACCCAAAATGAGTCTTGGCCTCCGACACAAGAGCACGCCAATTTTCTCGGTCCTGCGCTATTTCACGCCAGGTTTCACCGGCACCGAGCTCATGAAGATCAGCTCCTACCCTGTCTGCCCAGCGATACTTAGGACGACCGACAGGACGGCGTCCAGTCGGTCGACCCAAATATGCTCTTTTTACTGAGCGATCTTCTCCCATCCTCTCGAGGTGGCCGAGCCAGCGGAGACGATGTGCTTTATAATTTAATAATAGTTTTTAAAAACTGTAATATTAGTTTATCTTTTTTAAAGTTTTTTTCATAGGTAACTTATATTTAAAGAATGTAGTTTTTTGGTGATTTTTAAAGTCCAGTGTTTTGGGTACGTATAGTTTGTTTGTATGAGACGACATGTAAATATGTGCAGATGTTTCTATGGTGTAGCTGATTTTAAGAACAAGAAACTTAATTAAAATATATGTATTATAAGTACTTTGTCGTTTCAGTTTTTTTTGTGCAGTCGCCATCAGATATAGAGGAGCAGCCAAGGTGGTCACAAATATCTGAAAAAGGCCTCTATTGTCAAAGTGATAAAGCGCATGTTAAGATATTTTTGAGTACCCTGGCAGCTCCGATATATCTGATGGCGACTGTCAGAGATGTTATTAAATCTCTCCGGTTTCGCCATCGTGATTAAATTAGATTATCATCATCATCATCATCTCAGCCATAAGACGTCCACTGCTGAACATAGACCTCCCCTTTGGACCTCCATAAGTATCGGTCGGAAGTGACTTGCATCCAGCGTCTTCCGGCGACCTTTATAAGGTCGTCTGTCCATTTGTGAGTGGACGTCCTAAATTAGATACTAGTTTGCAATATTTCTCTTACCCCCCACGATGCAAAATGAACAAGCTACAATATAATTAAGCGTATGTAGTAGAATTGCTATTAAAACTTGAAAGGCGCCGCATATTATGATCCAAACTGGGTGGACCTACGTCCTACAATGTCTTGTACCGATCATCAGCTTCATTTTGATGGGTCTGTTATTAGTCTGAGATACAAAACTAGTAGTCCGCCTCGAACTGAGAGCTCGCGATTTACTTGCAATTGACTTGCCCAATATAACAACACCTATATGAAGATTTTTTTTGCCTTCGGCGATTATTACACTGGTGACCGATCTGCATGCGGCGCCAGCGTGAAATCGCCTTCTAGCTCCATAACCCCTTTATCGATCCTGCTGACTATTCGAACTCTCAGATTATATGTATCTCTACTACAATCTCAACAAATTTCATAAAGATCAGAATAACGTTACTCAAGTTATCGTCGAGCAAACTCTCAAAGTCAAAAAGCCATCGAAATGCCGAGACATCCCCGTAGCCAGAAGTTATAATTACATAATTATATGTTATATGTGACGTCCCACGGGTGAAAGTACCTTTTGGCGGTTGGCGCTTACGTTGCGAAGCGTCGCATTAGTATTGCAGCGTCGTTAGAAATAGCGTAAGCCCCAACCGCCATAAGGTACCTTTTCTCGTGGAATGACACATATAACCTATTTAGGTATCCTGCCTTTTTGCCGAAAATTATATTGCGGAATTTCACTTGCCAAACAACTTTTCGCAGATGATTCATTTCGCTGAATAACTTTTACCAAATAAACAAGTAATTATTTCGCAACCATTTCGTTTCCCAGCCTTATAGTTGGGAAATGAAAATTACCTACCAGGTTGGGTTAGGTTAGGTTGGATTATGTATAGTTGGGAAATGAAATTCGGCCAAATGAAACTTCTGCGAAAAGTTGGTTGGCAAGGTGGCAAGTGAAATTCGACAATACAAATTTCGGCGAAAAGGCAGAGACCCCCTATTACGGTAGTAAGTAATAAAAAAAGAACATTGCAGTTATTGATATAAGCTTGTATCAAAAATGATTACACATATATTACTCACTTTCATAACATATTTCACCATCGCTGACGATAATTACATTCTTACTCACTAATATTCAATATTCATGTCAATCTGATTTTAACGATTCCGCCGCCGAGACAGCCTGTCGCCACGTCGACCTTTTAACACTAATTGATTGGTTTAATTCCCTAAACTGGGTATAAAAAAATCACCCACTAGCCTAGTATTCTAAAAAGTAGTGTACATTCTAGTGTCGCCCTACTTAATATAAAAGAACGTCACGCGTATCTGGCAAGGAAAAGCATAGCTAGAATGTGTGAAAATCGTCCATGGAAGCACCTTAGTGAATTTGCATTTTTTTCTGTGTGGTGAATGTAACAAGTAAAAGCACCGCAATTTATACAAATACCGAGTTTGAAATGCGCACCCATTTCAGAGATAGGGTAGGGTTAGTTTTCGTCCACTTATCGATTTTGCCAGCTTAGTGATCAATAAAAATATCTTGAAGTAGTTAGTTACCTGTACAGCGCGCTGCAAAGTTGCACCCACATTATGAATTAATTAATTCATAAACTGGGTAGGTAATTCTGCAGCTGATAGTATTTAAATGTATTATAATATTTCATGCTACAGCTTATAAATCATACTTGTAGGATTTTCTTATTTCTTAATATTATTCAGAAAAATGAGGTATGTAGGTACATACATTTATTCAAGTTTAGCCATATAGTTTTTTTATAATACCGTTATCAGGTGGACGGCATACTGAACCCGGACGGGTAACAGGCGTAACTACCCTACTTTGCCGCTTGAACTGTGTGAGCTTGCCTCACATGGTTGAAAATGAAAGAGCGACAGAGAGGTAGGCTCACCCCATTTCACTACGTTTACGATTTCCGTGGTATTAGATGGCTGATGGTTTTTACAGATGCCATTAGGCATTAAGAGTCGCCAGGGCGCTCGCATCCCCATACAAACGTAGTTCAGCTCTCATTTTAAAACGACATGCTTTAGAACCATGAAATTTAGCATGGGCATTCTAGTACTACAGATCTAGGTCGGACATTCGTTTTCGTTGCTAAAAATTGTAATACAAAGAAAATACAGCCAGTTACAGATTTACATACAAAACTTATTTTTGCTATATTTTCTTTGTATTACAATTTTTAGCAACGAAAACGAATGTCCAACCTAGATCTGTACTACTAGAATGCCCATGCCAAATTTCATGGTTCTAAAGCATGTCGTTTCAAAATGAGAGCTAAACTACGTTTGTATAGGAACGCGAGTTCACGCGAGCGTCCTGGCGACTCTTAAGCTCGCCATTTGTATTTTTTTGTGTGAATTAAAGTTTAATTAAATAAATAATATATCATACCTGCCCATGCCTCTGAAGCCTCTGAAGTCAACTTCTTTTGCCAGAAAAAGGACGATTGTATCGTTCTCATCTCATGTTGCCCTTCATATCCAAAATATAATCCCTATAAAATTTGCATACCTTTCAAGTTCAAGTTGTAGCCAACGGAGAACGAATAAGTGTCAGGCGTCCGAATATGTAAAAACGATAGGTATCTAAAACCAAAAGGGTTTTGTCGCTTCGTCGATTACATCCCATATGTCGTGACCAATGCTAAATATTTTGTTCATTGTTATGGTATCTTCAGAGATTTGCTCCTCGTTCCATCGCCATCGATAAGGCGACGGGTTATTTTTATTTGAGTATTTTAAAAGGGGTCTTAAGTTATAAGATTTTAAAGTTTTAGCAACTTTCTTTCTAAATGTTTGATTATTCTTCTTAGCCTCGTGAAGACTTACGACTTTACTTGTAAAATGAATTCAAACAGAATTGAACTCTTATATTAAGATATATACAGTCCGTGAGCTTTAAGAAGAACCTTCGGGAATCGGCGATGTCACACGAAGGTAATATTGCTGTTCTGCTTTTTCATGTGTCACTGTTGATCGATACCCGACGTCTCTTTCTAAAACCCGAGGGTTCTTTATAGAGCTCACGGACTGTACAAGGTTTAAAATTAGTTCCAGTTGTGAATGGCAAGATTCATCCTAAAATACCTCCATAGGCTACGAGCGGTGCGGTGGCCATAGATGAAAACTAGATTTTCCCAAGGGTATCCTAGACTTTTTGCGCTTCCGGAATTTGTTCTACCGCAATCGGGAATTTCCGTGCAATAAACTGAAATATGCAATACAGAGCGTTACCTACTTATATATTAACAAGTCTAACAAGAAAACTTACTTATTGCCATTTGATAAAAATCACATATTTACATAATTATAATTACCATAAAAATTTGTATTGAAATTATTTGACTGGGTACCCCCGTTATTTTTCCGGGTAGTGAACCTTCACAAATGATTCCATTTTCATATAGTTATGCAAGAAATTGAAGTCCGGTGTTTACTTTAGTGTTGTGCCGCACTACGATCCAAGAGCGGTGCGTCTCGTCTATAAAACTCGACTATCAGCGGCTTACATACTTCTCTATAGGTCACGAAGAAAAAAATTCAAATTAATCGCCTGCGGCTTGTCTATATTTTTAACGTGCCGCCACAGGCACAATCACTTCTTGGTATCTTAAAATATAAATTTAAGGCATTTAGCGATTATCTGAAACTTTTTTTTTTATTTTCATTAGGATCAACCGATAATATATTTACATATTTTATCATATGTTACCGTTAACTGCTACAACTTTGCGTACGATGCTCAACTTTGCCTGGCTTGCAGGTTTTCTTCACTCTTCTTATTCCTGAGTGGCCGCTTTTCTCCCGTTTCATACACGCCAGGTTGAGCATCGTAGGCAAAGATGTGGCACTTGACAGTAATGATTAAATCTCTTTTCGCTTCTCGATCGTCGCTTGCGCCGGCGCCGGTTTCAAGTATTACCGGTAGATCCCATCGCCGAATGTGTTGCCCCGCTACATTTATTTATTGGAATGACACCTGACACACCTTAAAGCCCCATTCAGAGCGTATCGAATGTTCTGCAGTTTTCTTTTTAATTTTTGGGAAAAGGTGCAACAGGATCAGACGGTATTTATTTACCGAAAAAAATATTCGTGTAAATTTCTTATGCAAAACCAATGTAGGTATAGCTAACTATAGACATAACATAACATAAGATATGGATGGAATCTGCGACTTATGTTGCGACGTGGTTGCGATCCAAAGATACAAGCGTAAATCCCAGTGAAATGTATTTATAAAGTACCTATATATTTCGTTTTGACGGTTCTCTGCCTTTTCGCCGAAAATTGTATTGCCGAATTTCACTTGCCAACTAACTTTTCGCAGAAGTTTTACTAGGCCGAATTTCATTTCCCAACATAATCCAACCTAACCCAACCCAGTAGGTAATTTTCATTTCCGAACCCCATAGTTGGGTTGCGAAATAAATTGAAATAATTATTTGGTAAAAGTTGTTCGGCCAAATGAAACTTCTGCGAAAAGTTGGGTGATAAGTGAAATTGGGCAATGCAATTTTCGGCGAAAAGGCAAGACACCAGTTTTGACATGGTTTTGATATAATCCTTTTGTGAGTCTTAGCTAGCAAAAAATGTTAGGAAGTACCTATTACATTAAATTTTGTAGAAATATTAATAAGAAAACTTTACTGGATTGATATGACAAGTTAAATATTATTACATGAACAAAGATTCATCCGAAATGAGAATGCTTTTTAGTGTCGCAGTTTTTAAATACTTTCATTGCCTCAAAACTGCTGCTGGCGAACTAACATAAGTTTTTATGGTAAGCGGACTTCATAGCTTTGCTGTTCTTAATTTCAACTACAAAAACTCTAAACGCTTTCCTTGCAAACATATTAGGTCCTTGAAACATGAAAGCATGTTTACTATCCGTCAAGATGCCACTAATTAGCATCACACGTCACCGTTACACTTACAAGCAGCGATGGACCAACTCAATTATAAAGTCGATGTCCTGCGCCACTAAGCCAGTCGCGCGCGCCGTTCAAAACCCCGCTGCCGATGCGCCGCCGCATCAAATTCCAAAAACAAAAATCGATTTGGGATCCATCGCGATTCGGAGTCCGGGCACGCACAGCGCCCTAGGCCGGCCGTCGAGACACGCTACTGACACATTTCTGCGGTTACGCGCGTTGTTTGAATTTAGAATCGCTTTTAGTTTTCGAATTGTTTTTTTTTTGTCGGTGAAGTGCCTGTGAATTTGGTTATTGGTGATCAGTTTTTAGAGGTAAGTGGATTTTTTTGTTTTCTATTAGGGATGTGACCCAGTCCGCACAGGGCCGAAGTTAGTGGACGAATTTAGTTCGAGCCCTACCTACACCTCAGCAGTGGGTAAAAGGATGAAAAGAAAAATGTTATAAAATTAAGGTTTTTTTTTTTTCAAAATAAGAACAACAAAAAAATGTAACCAAGTCTACTTCCATTGAGTATAAGTTTTTTTTTTGAGTACTTTTTTTGTTTGGTCCAGTCCCCGCGAAGTATACGGGCGGCTGGATCCGTGTAGTGCCTGTGTTTTTTTTTTTACTATTATGAAATTCATGATTGATCTGTTATTATAATTATAATATTGGTGAATATTAATGAAATGTGCTGGAGGGTGAATGAAGCTATATGAATGACAATGTTATGTGTTGTTGAACTTTTTTAATGTAAGATATTTATATATATATAATTTTAAATAAATGATTATCTCAAACGAAAAGACTACGAAAGTCAAACGAAGAATTAAAAAGAGTTTGGGCAAGTCAGAAAAGACAAAATTGCTCGCTTGGCGGCTGAAGCGCAGACTTTCAGCTCTATCCTTATCGATTTTCCTATTAAGACGATCGTATAAATTTCTAATAGATAAAATTTATTTTAAGTACTATGTAAATTACTACAAATATACTTTTGACTGCTAGAGGCGTGATTAGATTTTAAATGAATTGATTTAACAGAAATTCTTCTTGCACCTATAAGTGTAAGTAAAGATGAATATTAAATCAAAACCCTATCGCATCCTATACCTAAATTTGGTCACCTAAATATGTATATAATTTACGCACTATCTACGATAAACCACCTAAACAAGCAACAATTGTGTAACAGTAGAGTCTACATTAGTTTACGAAAAATCCTATACAGATCCTTACAATGTATGTTGCCTGCCTTAAATTGCTTTGCGTTAATAATTACACGTTCAACGCATCTTATCAAAAGCATTTAAATTTTTTGCCGGCACTTACCAACGTCTAAAATATATTTTTACAGTAAAACCACGCGTTGAGATAATAGCCGTGTTTTGTTTAAGGGTACGTATTACTAAAAAGGTACTGCAAAAATACTAACTATCAAGAAAGCTAATAAACTACATTGGTAATTAAGTGAATAACAAATAGGGACCACTAAAACGAAGAATCAACAAACACACTCAAACCGGTAATAAAACCGTTTATAATAATCTGTGACATTTTCAATTAAAAAAAGATCGAGTCGTAGGAAAAGTGGCAGACGGTCATTCTACGCTTTATAATGTAAATTTCGAATGCCTTGTTTGTCAGCATATTAAATTTGTATGATGTTATTGCGGGCATTATTAATAAATTCACATAAAAAGCCATCATAGTATGATTCTGTCGAGTTTTTCATTAAATTAAATTGAGCCCTGTCAACTCTTCATGCATAAGAATTTGAATTGGCAGAAGATTACTGAATTGAAGGCCTCTCGTAAAGGTTAACGTCTACCCGCTGTGATAGGCAAGGCACAGCCATTTTACAGGAGGTTAATATTGGAATCTCTTGAATAAATGCCGGCATCCTAGTCAGTCAGAATTGTGAGATAGACCTTTAAAATCCAATAATTAAAAAAAATTGCTACAGAGCATCAACGTTGTAGTTTATCTCGTGGTTAATATTCATATATTGAGTCCTGGGCAAACTAAACATCCCAAAAACCTTAGGCGTCGCGAGGATCTCATGACACGGGGAGCGAAATAACTTTTTCACTTCTCATGCTCAAAAAGTTTGTAGTATTAGGCTTACGTAGGCGGACTAAAGTAGTACATTTAACCCCTAGGGCTAATATGTATACATAATTTCGCTTCTCATAGTCCTTATTGTTATGTGCTTAAAGCCTTATTTCGTAAAGTGTGCACGGCGCGCAGCCCATCCTCGCGAGCCTGGCTCGCGGGGCTGGGCTGGGCTGGGCTGGGTGCGCGGTGGGGCCCGCGGCGTCGGGCCGGGCGCCGCGCAGAGCAGACGACACGAAATTCGGTCAAGTTAAACCAAATTTTCATCTTAGATTAGTTATTGTTCGTAAATAATCATTATTTTATTTTATTTCATTATTTTCTCGCAATCGAAGTGAAAAATAGTATGTATGACTTGGGTCTAAAAGCCATATTACCACTCAAACAATTTTCCCTCACTTCGTTCGGGAAAATAACCACCTCGTGGTAATGTGGTTAACTTTAGACCCTTGTTAAACAATCTACTATTTCACCTCAGCAGCTCGAACAAGCCTACTTCCCTGCGAAAAAACAGTGACGAAAATGCAACTTTCATCACTCCCTGGAGTGAGGAAAGTTTTTTCGCAGGGAAGGAGGCTTGTTCGAGCCGCTGAGGTGGTTACTTGATGTTGAATTTTTTTTACCTATAATATGTTCTCACCACTGAGGTGAAAAGTTGTATGTGCCAAACGAGAGCAAAAATATTTTACGTCTCGTGTTTTTCAGTCCCTCGCTACGCTTGAGATTCTAACTTAGAATCACTCGTATAAAGAGCCTGCCCAAACAAATATTTTGAAAAAAATAACAGTCGAAATTCCCAAAGTGCTTTGAAAAAAAATAATTAAAAACCCTAAAAAGAGCTGTCTAAAGGTCGGTACGGCGGATAAATATACATACATATAAATACAAGCCTATTATAACTGTAACTGATTAATTTTAAAACGAGACCTATAAAGACTAAGATAGTTTAAAAATAACAAGCAAAATATATATATAACAGTAAAAATTTGTCGGCCCACTAATTCTTCATCTCCATATCACATTAACAAGTTAATCACCCCACACATACATATGAATGAAGCCATACATTATTAAATATTGATATAACCCATAAATCCTTTCTTTAAACATGAGCACAGGTTGTCATAATCAGAAGTATCGAAATGGAATATAAAGCATTTTTATTGCGTGCGAAATGTCACAGTCCTTATTTGCGATCTTGAGACAACGGGATACAATATGTATTTATTTATCGACGTGTGTGTAAAAATGTATATACATATACAGGGCGTTCCAAGACTATGGGACATCAAAGGAAAGCACCTTAATATTTTGCTGAACCAAGACTTTGTTATTTTTAAAAGTTAGTAATTCTGCATTTAAAGATGATATTGATAGATGATGATAGTTTATGTACTAATTTTCTTGGCGGCTTGTACGGCCTCCTAGCCAAGTTGGTAGTGACCCTGCCTATGAAGCAGGAGGTCCCGGGTTCGAATCCTGGTCAGGGCATTTATTTGTGTATTTATCACAGATACTTGTTCCTGAGTTATAGATGTTTTCTATGTATTTAAGTATTTATCTATATCTATCTATTATATATATCGTCGCCTAGTACCCACAACACAAGCCTTACTGTGGGACTGGGTTGATTTGTGTAAAATTGTCCCATAATATTTATTTATTTATTATTTAATTTTCTAGAAGGGATTTTTTGACGTTCAATTCGCAACAAATCGCATAGTGATTTATTGCGAAATCATACAAAATGTATGAGAAAATGTTTGTGACTTTTCTAGCCAGAATTTTTTTTGGTCCCATACAAGCTTTTGATCGTGGATAGGAATGGGATCAAATGGCGTCAAAAGTTCGGCAAAATGACCTTTTTCTCGCAACTGTATGTTTTTTCCAAAATCTGTAATTGCGATCCTTCATTCATTTGAAATAGAGGGAAGGTCTTCAAAGAAAATTTTTTCGTAGCTGCACGGGATCTGGTAGCTGCCCTCACTGACCCAAAAAGAAAATCCATCCTGTATATGGACATCGGTCTGAAATAAACGATTGATTTATGATTTATTCCAGAGGCACTTTCAGAATAAAAATGGTGAAACCCCCTCAAATATCATATCGTCTTGATGGAGACACCTCACGCATTGCGATTAATACTTAATTGAATGCACAGAGTTTTTTTTTTGATTAAGTACAGATTTTAAAAGTGGCAGATAAATATAATAACTTCTTTTTTTTTAATGGGACGAAAATGTACCTACAAAGTAGGCAGCGCAACGTAAGTAACAAATTACTTGAAATTACAATGAGCTTGAGGCCTAAGTGTCCATGTTAACAGCATTCCTTTAGCTAACTTATATCATTATAATAATTATAATTAACATTGAAGAAGATTATAAAAAGACGCACCGACACAGAAATATGTCAAAAGTCCTCACGGCCTACTATATGTTGGATATATGCGTCCTTTTCTATAAAGGGAAAAGGTATCTAGGTAATGTATTACCTACTTCTTAATAGACTTGATTGTTCAAAAGGGACTTACTTATAATCATACATCGTAAACTGCGAGCGAAATCCGTTGACGTATGACAACCAGACCAGGTCAGGTCAGATACTTCAACTAGGTAGCAACAACCTCGACAAGGAGATTAAGAGACGCATACAGCTGGGCTGGGCAGCATTTGGGAAACTACGCCGAGTCTTTTCATCGCCCATACCACAGAGCCTAAAAACAAAAGTTTTTAACCAGTGCGTCCTGCCTGTGTTGACGTACGGAGCTGAAACGTGGCCACTTACCGTGCAACGTGTTCGCCAGCTCAAGGTTGCTCAGCGAGCTATGGAAAGAGCTATGCTCGGAGTCTCTCTTAGGGATCGAATCCGGAACGAAGTTATTCGTCAGAGAACCAAGGTTACCGACATAGCTCAGCGAATAAGCAAGCTGAAGTGGCAGTGGGCAGGCCACATATGCCGAAGAACCGATGGTCGTTGGGGAAAGCTGTTTCTTGAGTGGAGACCGTATGACAGCACACGCAGTGCTTGGCGTCCTGCAGCAAGGTGGGGCGATGATATTCGCAAGGTGGCGGGTTCAGATTGGAAGAGGAGAGCTGAAGATCGAGCTCAGTGGCGTGCCATGGGAGAGGCCTATGTCCAGCAGTGGACTGATACAGGCTGATGATGATGAACCAGACCAGAGGCCAGTTTTATAAAGCTACTAGCGGAACTCTCTTTCTAACCCTATGTGTTAGAAAGAGACTTCCGCTTGTAATTTGTAACTTGTAGCTTTATAAAACTGGCCTCAGTAGGTAACAACCCTAGTACTTCAATGAATTTTGCTCGCACTTTGCGATGTATGCTTATAATATATCTACAGGTATATTCACGAAAGTTGGCGCGAGATTTCTACTGAGTGACAGCCATTTTCATAGAAATTCTGTCAAATCTCGCGCCAACTCTCGTGAATAGACCTGTAGATCTAGTAACCATTCTAGAATTCCACAAATGAATTTTTGTAGAAAGGATACAGCCGTGTTAATATTTTTTTGCCTCTTTTTTTTAAACATACCTATTGGAAATGTCGAGAAATACTTTTTTATGATTTAATACTTGTAAAAACGGTATAAAAATAACTAGGTATTCAATGAAGTGTTTTGAGAAATAAAATCAATAGATGAATTTCTTAAGTCATAAATCTGTTCCGAGTTTCCGACGTGACGTCACACAGAGTTACGGCTGTTTCCGTGAAACTTAATAGCCGAAAGTAATAGTTTTAAAGACGCTCACGTAAATATCAAGGGATCGAATGATCTTGCACAACAGGCAATACGGAATCATAAAGTAACAGACTTCAAAATTTAAAAGGAGGAAGATCTTAATAATTCTGTTTTTTTTGTGGGATTTTTTGTTCAAGGGTGGACTAAACGGTTTCTAATTAATATAATATTAACTTTAAGAAAACCGATACTCTTTGTAGGAAATGTAGGATAACGTTAAAAAATTTAAGATGATTCTCAATTTATTTACCTGTGATATTTATTTAATTTACGTCACTCTGGGCGGTAAGTGAGATATTACGCCCACGGGCGTAGCGGCAAATCTCACTTCACACCCAGGAAAAGACGTAAAATTGTGTACGCACCAAGGGCGGTAATAAAGAAGGCCTCAGATCGCTTGTCTATGGCCCTTACCTCCGGTTCGGGCCACAAATATCCGCGACCTGAGCCGTTCTTTATTTTACCGCCCTAGGTGCGTAATGTAATATATTTCACCGTTAATATTTGTTAGTAAACTTTCAGATTTAACAATAAAAATAATGAGAATGTGTTCTGAGGTGGCGATGATTTAAATATGTCACTACTCACTAGTCTGAGCAGTCTGTCCTTTAGAGTCGCATTTCAAAAGTTAAATACTACCAACATTATTTTTTAAATCTTATTTATTGACAGTGTGATAGCAAATGGAGCGTTCTAAGAGATCGTACGTTTTGCTTATTGAGGCTACACGACTGTGGATAGTTTCCTGCTTGTCTTTAGTTCAAGGGAATGGAGAAGGTCTGAGGATACTTGGTGAATCATAGTTGGCACTGGCAGTAGTTGACGTGAAGGCAGACATGATTGTCTTAGAATCTGGGGTATAAGGAAGAAATTCAATTTTGAATAATATTAATTACTTAGAAATAAATGGAGCTGCTAGTCTATTTGCTTCTCTATGGCTAGAATATCTAAGTGCGATGGGATAGATTAGTTTAGATATTCGCGGTAGCGCCTCAGAACATAATCAGTTTCAAGATAGGTATTTATTCGCCTACTTAGGCTGTAGACCGTGCCAATTGACCCATCACACATATAGATTCAAGATCAATGATTTTAATCTAACTCGATGTTCAAGATTCAATTTTATACTATACTTACTACCCTATCTACAAAAGATAAAGAAAGATATTTTTTATTTACGTATTTTAAGTGATTTAATTGAGTTTTCGACACAAAGGCTCGTCACGTTCTTACATGTTTTTTACTACAAGTTCCCGAATCCTCGAACTCGAATTCCAGAAGCCAGATTTATAGCACACTCACACAAACAATTAATTATACAATTACATATATACTGTTAAGGAAACATGTTACTTAAGGAATACTTATAAAAATTAAGGAAATATCAACGCGAACAACTTTTTTTTATAATTTCTTAAAGCGAATAATTTCGCCAAATTACCCATTGGCGATGTTCCGTTGACAGGTTTAATTGTACAGTTTAAGCCGATCGGAGAGCATCCATTGATGTTTTTATATTCAATGCAAGGGTCCTTGTTTTAATAAAGCACCAATGAATAACATATTTTTTCAATTTACCTCCAGCTTGGGAGGTCCGATGTCCTATAATTTGGTAATTACGGTGTTCAAAACGCAATGTAAATGTTTAAATAGACAACATAATTCAAGAGCCTCGTTTGTTATATAAATTATGCCTTTTATTTGACTTGAAAATTGGTTTTACTTAAAACATCCAGGAAGAGCAGGCTCTTTATTGATTTGTCTCGTTTTAACTCAACAATTATGGTGCAGCTAAGTATTCATACGCTTACAATTTTATTTATAAAAATTAATTATACTAATTCAGTATTTTACTCTGGTTACATTTATTATAAAGAATTCTACATATAAACTCAGCGAGATGCCACAGGGGCCCATTTTTAGACATAATTTTTTAGTATTTTTAGGTAAATTAATTTTGGATTATAAACATAGTATATTTAAGTTTTTTCATGTACTTTTTTAAACCTAGTAGCTAGAGAATAAGACGTAGGTACCTAATTCGGGAACATTTTCTTCGGGGCTTGACTTGAGTTTTAGGTAGATTTTGACTGGTTGGGAGTAATGAAAACCCGGTTAAACTACAAACTAACACGGACCCATCTACTATAAATAATAAAAAGCTCATACACGACAAATAATTAAATATATATACATGGCCAAAGAAGAATTACTGTAATAGGTATTTAAAAGAATTTCCGTAATTTGTCAACATCAGGATGCTTTATGAGCAATTACTTTAAATTCATAATTTGCCTTATACGAGTAAGAGCAAGCCTTAAAAAATTAATTACCTAATTATAAATTAATAATTAAGTCATTTAGTCGCTTCCCGACCATGTAATTAAAAAAATTAACTCAATCTCAAGAAAGTCATGAAGCGCCGCAGGGCAAGTGCAAATTATTATGCTTATTGACTACATTTCATTCTGTGTATAATTTATTATGACATTTAAGATCACACATGGGAATGGGAAGCATTTTGTCTTCTGTCTGGGGTTTTTAAAGACGGGGGTGTCCAGTTATTATTATTAATTAAATAAATATGAGTCTGATTGGATTTCCTGTTTAAAACGTGTCACGAAATAACTGGTTATGTACAACAACTCCATTAATGTCTTTGTTTTTAATGTTATTGGTACAAAATCACATCATATTTTATTATTATTATTAATTTACTAATTGTCATTGTGCTATGCCATATACATGTAACTGAACGAAAAACATTTACTCAAACCCGTTAATGTTTAGGTCATACTGAGATTTCAGTGTTGTTCCTATAATAAAAGATGCTCAGTATGACCTAAACATTAACGGGTTTGAGTAAATGTATTTTGTTCAGTTAGAATAGAATAGAATAGAATAGAAAATACTTTATTTAACATCACAGACAGTACAGTACAATACAATAAATGTTAAATTAAAAAAACAAATTGAACTTAAATACTAACAAAACAAACAGTATCATTAATGTGATGCTAAAAAGGGGCTCGACTCAGCATAAAGCTGCAGTACATGTACTGCAGCGCTGGTTTTCAGTCGGACCCTGATATATTATATGTTAATGAGTAGAATATATGGTACGAGTATATTCAACATGTAACAAAACAATAATTTATGAAGGAGTAGATGTGCATGTGTTGGTATTGTGTATAACATTGTGTTTAATAATAGTAGAATCTGGGGTATTAGTGAAAAATTAAATTTATACATATAAGTAGTCAAATAGGTACTATATATTATGCTTTACTGGTCTAGAATTAGAGATAAGAAGGTTTTGCTCGGCCGCCAAGAGGTAAGGCGTTTTGAATTTGTAAGAGATGTACCTTTAGTCGCTTTTTAAAACTGTTGAGACTATTTAAGATCTGTAGTGGTGGAGGAATGTTATTCCAGCATTTGGTTGCTGAGTATTTAAAGCTACCTCGAAAGGCGGCTGTGCTGTAATATGGAGGTACTAATTTGTTATTAATCGACCTAAGACCGTAAGCAATGGAAGAGTTTGAGCGCCAGATGACCTTTTTAAATAGATATTCTGGTTTAGAGGTGTTTAATACGCCGAACAACAAGGAAGATAGGTGAAGTTCTCTGCTATAAGTCATTTTAAGAATGCCTAATGAATTTAAGTATGGAGTCACGTGCGCTCGCGGAGGGATTTTAAAACAATATCGTGCGCATGCGTTTTGAACCCTTTGTACAATACGGTCCGTCCGAGCTAACAAGCGCGGTCCATAGACCACATCTGCGTAATTAAATCTTGAAAGTACGAGCGCATCGCAAAGTTTTACACGCAGTTCAACGCTAAGGAAATCTCTGATTTTATATAGTATTTTCAATCTATAAAATGCATTTCTGGCAACTTCGGCTATGTAGTTTTCAAAACGTAGTGAATCGTCCATAAGTATACCTAAATTACGCGATTCAGATACACGTTCAATTTTATTTCCAGAAATTAATATTATAGGTTTGTGGTTATCTATTTGTTTAATTTGCTTTTTGGAGCCGAAAAACATAATTTTTGTTTTACTAGGATTAAGCACTAATGAATTTGAGGATGACCAATGGGTTATGTTATCTAAGTCTTGATTTATCTTAGTGACTGCTTGTGCAACATTAGTAGGATCACAGGGGATGTAAACTTGGATATCGTCAGCGTACAAGTGGAAGTTACAGTGTTTTATGACATTTCGGACATCAGCTGTGTATAATATAAATAATAAAGGGCCCAGGATTGAACCCTGTGGAACTCCTCGAGATAAAACGGATGGTTTCGATTTAAGAAAAGTACCGCTATTATCTTGAAGTTTGATAATTTGAGTACGATCATTAAGATAACTAGAAAACCACGTAATAGTATTTGAGTCAAAGCCATAATATTTCATTTTGGATAACAATAAACTTATATTAATAGAATCAAAAGCACGAGAGAAATCAAGAAGTGCCATTATAGTTCCTCTACCCATGTCTTGATCAGATAGTATATTGTCAACTACATCAAGAAGTGCAGTTGCCGTACTATGTGACTTACGAAAGCCGGATTGCAGAACAGGGAGAATCTGGTTTTTTTCAAGAAAGGCATATAACTGCGTATACACAAGGCGTTCAAGTATTTTAGAAATACAAGGAAGTATGCTTATCGGTCTTAAATCATTAAAACAGCTAACGTTACTTTTTTTAGGAATAGGCGTCACCAACCCCACTTTCCAGGCATCAGGAAAAATGGAAGATATTATTGATTTATTTATTATTTCAGTAATTGCGCCTAGTGAATGAGGAAGGGTCAAGAGCAACATATCTAATGAAATACCGTCATCACCCAGAGCAGACGATTTTAATGTTCTAATTATGTTTAACACCGTGACCTCGTCTACTGGCTCTAATTTAAATGATGAAGTATGAAATTGGTTACTTTCAAAGTAAGCGTGATATGATTGTGGAGTTACAGTGTTACCTGCAACTTCGAGAAAATGTAAGTTAATAAGGTCGGGGTCACGTAAATGAGCAGGGATTTCAGGATTTTGCGAATTTGTCATTTTCACGGTGCGTTTCAGATTGTTCCACAGACATCGAGAGTTACTAGTATTGCGATTTATATGTTGATTGAAATATGCCCGTGTTTCGTTAAATATAGCTTTGTTGACACAGCTTTTTAGTTCGTTATAATACTTTTTATGTTCGTCCTAAATCTATTATGAGCCTGATCACGCAGACGCATCATTTCTTTAATCGTATATGTTATCCAAGGATAGCTTCTTTCTTTGATAACTATCAGTTTTTCTGGTGCATATAAATCGAACAAAGACAAAACGGTACGAGTAAAAGTATTGACCATTTCATTAACTGTTGATAGTGAAAGTATGTATTCCCAGTGAACGCATTCAAGAGATTGATTAAATAGTGTAGAGTCAATGTCTTTCAGTGGTCTTAATATAATTTTTTGGAGTACAGGTTTATTTACATAGTGTATATTAATACTATAAAGCGAAAGCTTACTTACTTGCTAATTAAACTTTTGATGGACTTTTCAAAAAGGAGATTGGCGGTTTCTTTCGGTTATTGTCTAATATAATTTGACTAAGACAAGAATAGAAAAGAAATAAACAGTATACAAATAATTTAAACAAACAAACCTGGGAGCCCTGCCGTTCCCGGTGCAAAGGTGCCCATAAGGCTTGCTGCATTTCCACGCTGGATTACTATGCTGGACAGCCTTTGCACTGCACCAAGAACGACTCGGAGCGGGGATCCTCCCCCTTTTGCCGGAGTCGACGGCCTAGTTCGTGTACATACAATACAAACCGCTTAGCGTCTACCCCCCAGCAGCCCGCGGTTTCAAATGCGAGAGGGACGAAGATGTAATAGGATCCTAATGGGGCAAGTTTGATAATAAGGCATTTGACTAATAAGTTTATAGTGTAATATAAGTAGAGCCATGAATTGAGTCTTATTTTTGCACTCATTTTATTTTTATCAATATTAATTTTGGTTAAACTCATGACTTTGGATCATAGAGAAGGGTGGGGCAAACGAGTATTAATATACGGTAAAGTCTACTTTAACCTCATTGTTCAAAGAACAGAGTTATGAGTCCAACTCTGTGGGACGTAAGCATAGGTATTATAAGCTGGCGATAATAGGTAGGTACATAAACGGTGGAGATGCCCAGACTGAATAAATCCATACAAATATGAATTTTACTTTTCTTCTTTAATGAGATAATTGTACAGTCAGCATCAAAAATATGTATACATTTCGTCACTTATGTCTGTGGGATAAGACTCAAATTCGTATACATATTATTGATGCTGACTGTACTGACATACAGTCAATGCCATAAATATGTATACATTTTTGCACCTACTCCATTGTAATAAGGTTCAAAAGTGTACCAGCTTCTTCTTCTCAAATTAAATATACTCGTATTTAAGTATGTATTTCGCACAAAATTGCTCTGTACTTCATTAAATTCAACACGAACTAAGCTACTAAAAGCTTTTTGCTGTATAATTGTTTAAATTTAATACTTAATTGTAGAGCCATCTTCCGCTATAACACGTTACTCGTCGACGTAAAATGGGGGCAAGTTATTAACAAAACTGTGTTTACAAGTAAAAAATACTTCGAAAATAATCATTATGGCTTTAAAGTACGGCTTACATTCGTTTGGTACTATATTGACAGATCTATCAAGTGAAATATACTTTACCCATTAAATGCCGATTTCAATGCAATGAACACTGTTGTTCACATATCGATTTGTTCTTTAATTGATTAAAAATAATTTGATTGATCCTACCAGATGCATCTTGTAGTCGTGAAAATTCTTAGCCTGATAAAAAAATATTAAGTTAAATACAGGATGTAACAAAAATACTGGTGATATTTTTAAGGGCATAATTGGTATCGTATTCTTCTAATAATGAAAAAGTAAGAAAAAAAATCCATGGAAAAAATGATTTTGTGTGGAGGGTTGGCCTGGCCGGTTGGCTAGTACGACATAAAAAAAGATTGTTTTTGAAGCAAAGTTTGTAAATTTTAGTCTAAAATCGGATTAATAATCAGTCTTTAGAAGTTAACACCCAATAACAGAGCTTAAAGAAATAAATTATGGGATCATAAATATCTGAACTTTATCTTTTAGAGGATAGCAATGGAAATAATTATTTACGAACTTTATTGCATAGTTTTTGTTTGGCATTTTTAATTTGCTCCTTACATTATCTATGACATTTTATCACTGTATGTTAATTTTGCTACTTAAGCTTCGATTAAGAGGAGTTTTTAAAAATAATACGCTAAAGGCCAGTTGATATGATATTTAGAAATTTTATTATGATAAAGTGGTAAGATAAAATCAAGTAGTGCGACAATAAATCAGTGTTGTTTTAGGTATACTTAGCATCTAAAGTGATAACTAACTGTTAACTACTTAGGGTTTCGTACCTAAAAAGGCCCTGGGGTGCCCGGCCTTAGAATTGTCCCCCACCATATCGTCCCGTGGTTGCAGTAGGAGTCTGCTAAGGGAATATACCGGGAGCTGGCCAGCAGCATCTTCCGAAAGCCTAAACAACAATAAACAAAAAAAACTGTGCGTGCCAACCCGCCTGCCAAGCGTGGCGCCTATGGCAAACCCCCCCCCCCCTCCCTCCCCTTAAGGGGAGGCCTATGTCCAGCAGTGGACGTCTGATGGCTGAGATGATGATGATCATGATGTGGAAGACCTAAAAAGGATAGATACACACACCTATAGGCAGATAGCTGCCTACTGGATCTGTATCGGCTAGACAGATCTTGCGGGCAGAATTGTGGGTATATCCCAGGTTATTTACGACACCCGTCTATTCGTCTGCCTCAACCAATTTGCTCCAAAAGTATTGGATCGATTTACTATCCTCCTGCGGCCCAGCCATACAAATGAAAAATCGAAAACTTGCCACTGAAATTTAAACCAAGAACACAAAGAAACAGAGTCGATTTTATTTTGTTTCAAAATCGAACGCTACAAAACAAATGCGATTCTATGGAAATAGAATGGATGATTCAAATTTCATCGAAGACAATAAGTACTACAAGTAGGACCTTGGGCCTTACGAGGTGGGCACAAAAGTCAAACACATAGATATATTTTACGTCACTCTAGGCGGTAAGTGAGATTTGTCGCCCACGGGCGCAGCGGCAAATCTCACTTCACACCCAGGAGGACCACGGACGGTAATAAAGAAGGCCTCAGATCGCTTGTTTATGGCCCTTACCTTCGGTTCGGGCCACAAATGCCCGCGATCTGAGCCGTTCTTTATTTTACCGCCCTAGGTACGTAATGTACGCAACGTACTATAAGGTGTTCGTTGTATCAGCTGTTTATTTTTTCCAACTAAAACTGACGTAAGTAAGAGAATTATACAGAGTAGAGAGAATTATACAGACCGTTTTTTAAAACACAGCGTCTTAAAGTAACTATTAATCAAATTGAACAGAAGTCGGAATGAAACGAAGATGACATTATCCGATTGCTACATAATAAATAATGACTGCGCGCGCGCATCAAGCGCTTTATCACCTTTATTTATTGCGTACACGCATGTCACACAAAAACATATACAAGGTGTAACAAAAATGCTGCTGATCCTTTTAGGGGCAAAATTGGTATCATATATATGCTAATAATGAAAATCAAAGAAAAAACTAAATTGTCGCGATTTTTTTTGTTTGTTTTGTATCTCCAGGGTTTGACCGGATGGGACGATGTGGATGTGTCCCATACAAAAAAAAATGCGTCCAAATTTTTTTTCCCAACGTTTTCTTACTCACAATACAAAACCAATTAATCCAATAATGCCCTTAAACGGATCACCAGTATTTTTGTTACACCCTGTATATTATGTTTTACTGATATATTTCTTTAATAAGGAAACTGTCAGCACTTGAAATATTTCAAATTAGTGTAAAACAAAGCAGATGCCGTAGCTCATAGACTTTCACACTTAGAAGTGAGTTGCAGATTTATCGCGGTCCGAATATAACAGCGTATATTTAGAAGCAAAAGCTAAGCAAACGAATTGTTCATATTCATCTAAACATTTTATTTTTAAGACAATACTAGTGCGTTAAGCTAGATTATGATGAAATTTTAATCATCACTCGTATTGAGCGGAGTTGGTTTCATAGTAGGTAATAGTTCTTTAATATTAATTGATCTATCTAATCACCTCCCTCGATATACTAGTGATAAAATTATCACCCTGTATTTTCAACCCGCTTAGTTACTTTTGCATTAGACAGTATTTTAGTGTATGCGAAATACGACACGTAGGCATAAGTTTCATGTATTCTTATCTATATGACTATTATCCAATCAAAGTCAACTCGTTACCCTACTCCGCTGATCCATAATTGATCGATAGTTGGATCCATTAAACAAGAGGTCAATTACAAAATTGCTTTCTTAAGTTTTTTGAATGAATCATTGATCACGTTTTATGGCACGGACGGCACGGTGGGAGGAAGATAATGAAGATATCATTAGTTCGAAATTACGATCATTTGAAAGGTCAATCTGTCGCTTATTTATAACTAGCGGCCCGCCCCGGCTACGCACGGGTGCAATTATTATACATATAAACCTTTCTCTTAAATCACTCTATCTATTAAAAAAAACCGCACGAAAATCCGTTGTATGGTTTTAAAGATATAAGCATAAATACAGGCAGACAGCGGAAGCGACTTTGTTTTATACTATGTAGTGATTATTGAATAATATGACAATAGAAGATTGCAACGTACACATACATATGTAAATACATATATCTAGGTATATATAAAATTAATGACACAATGGTTTATGATATATTTCTTGAACTGTATGAATAAGTATATAGATCTTAAAAAAATCTGATAAAATAAGTACATTTTGTAAATTGCTGTCAAGTTTTAGTACTAATTCATTCAAGATATTTTGAAATATTTTCCTTACGTGTTACATACTAAAGACATAAACGGGCTAATCCAACCAAACGTACGTGTACGTAAAACGTACGTTTAAATAAAATACGTACTTACTTACCTATATCATTGAGTAACAAGAGATATGACATCCCTAAGTTTTTTGTCCCAAAAGTTGTAGTTGGTTGTAGTGAAAATCACTACAAGTCTATTCGCTATGTGCGAAGTGCATGGTGGGGGTAACGAGAACGATCGCAGCGCTCAATGTGACAAGAAATGAAACTGCAAATCCCCTGTCTGCTGTCAGAATAGTGAATCAGCCAGTTACATTTCATATAACCAAGGAATACAACCTATTTATAAAAAAGGAAAAAAAGAGATTTACCACCTGCCCAAGAGATGGCGCCACAATCATGCACACAGCATGAATTTATATAAAGTGGATCTAATTCTTACACGTATTTCCTACCCACAGTTAAACCTTATTACCGAGCATAACAGTTGATTACAGGAGACTATTAAAAAGTAGTAAAAACGTTCCCATTAGAGAGCTTAAAGTAGGGGGTTCTGTCCCACTCGCACTCGTTACAAAATTGTCACATTTGATGGACATTTGACACATATTGACATTTTGATTGTCTGATGACGTCATTACCCCCTTAGTCAAAACGAGACACAATCCCCTAGATTAGATAACCTTCTCTTACAGCCTCACTTTTTGACCGAAGTATTTCATCCACTTCATATTAAATTATATCCATGGCACACAGCGAATAGTACTCTTTGATTCAGTCACAGCTGTCAACCGCCAAGCATGGCGCACAAAATTTGTTCTATTCTTTTTATTACAATTTCCTCAAATCGACAACTGGCGGGCGACCCAACTTTTCAATATTGTTTGCTGTGTCCCCGTCCGAGGGACATCTTCATACTATTTCATAGGAAATATTTGATTGTCTAAGAGACCTAACTGTAGCACAGAGGGAAAATAAGAAGTTGATTGACCCATACAAAGAGGTAACAGTGACAATAGCACGTTTAGTCAGCAGCAAAAGTAGCTAAATGGGTAGGGTGTTCAAAATGAACTGGACACGACTTTATTGATAGCGAATTAAGAGCGTGTGTAGGTTTTTTTGAACACCCTGCCCGCTTAGCTACTTCTGCTGCTAACTGTTCAATCGCTGGACCGTATTGCAGGCTGGTAATAAAATGCACGGTTATCGTTGCGCGTTGGGTCATCGATAACGGTGCTTTTTAGAGTCCCTATAGGTATGAGCGGGCATAATAATTATTTGACCCTGCTTTATTTGTACAGCAACATGGACTGTCAAGCAACGTGGATCGAATATCGTTCCGCTTTTATGAATTTGGTATCTGTACGTCTAGCATGACTTACGTTGTCGCGCGACTCCCCATACTTCAGGCGCGACTCGAATTATGGAGTCTCGCGCGACAACGCAACAATGACAATTTAAATCATTTTTTATCAAAAATTTGATTACAATCTTACCCGATGGTAAATGACGATGGAGCTCAAGGATGAAGCATATCTACCTAAAAAGATCTTTTGATTTGAAAATGTCCAAGTCAATATCCATTTGATATTTCGAAAGTGGGACTGGGCAGGGCAGGGCACCTCTGCCGCTGGGCTAAAGCTGCGTTTCCACCAGAGATGAGCGAGGATGCATTGCGAGAAATGTGTTTGTTAAGAACTAAGAGCTGCGCTGTGCGAGGATAAACAAATGAAGTGATTCTATTGGTGCTTAACAAACACATTCTCGCTATTCTCTGGTGAAAACGCAGAAACTATCCACTGAATGGGTCCCACACAAGAACCATAGAAATGAGGTTTGCCGAAAAACGTCACAAGTTAACGTGCGTCACCAGAAACACCGCGAACATCGAAATTCGAAAATTGACTATCTGCGTCTTTATTTGCTCTGGACGAGCGATAGAGAAGCTACTAGACGAACGACAAAGTGGTTCATTTTACGGTATACATCCTGGCCTGACCAATTGATTGAATTGAAACTTATTTTAAGCAGGCTGTAAAGGAGAACAATCGAGAGTGCTCTACGCCCGCCGCCTATCAATGACGTTACGACACCATTACGGCACTTTACGTAGACGTTTTATCTAACATTACAGTCCGTGAGATTCAAGAACCTTCGGGAATCGGCGATGACAAACGAAGGTAATATTGCTGTTCTGCTTTTTCATGTGTCACTGTTGATTGATACCAATGATACCCGACTTCTCTTTCTAAAACCCGAAGGTTCTTTATAGAGCTCACGGACTGTACTGTCGTTGACTTAGTTGACGTGTAATTTGTGACCTTATTGCTATGAGATAAGGTCGCAGTTAGGTATGTTGCTGTTAGGTACAGTCCAGGTCAAGATGTATTTACTATTATATTTAAATTTTTGTAAACAAGGTGTAACAAAAACGCTGGTGATCCTCTTAAGAGCGTTTTTGGTATCGTGTTCTGATTACGAAAAACTAAGTTTTCGCGCAAAAAAAAATTGTTTGACAGGCTGGGACCATTTGTCCCATGAAAAACAATTTATTCGCGTCCAAAAAAATATCTCCTCTTTTTCTCAGTCACAGTACGATACCCTTAAACGGATGACCAATATTTTTGATACCCATCAGATTATCATCAGGTCTTTGACGTTGGCTTTGACGATCCGATTTATGCTCTTAGGCATAAAATGGACAGGACTTAAATCTATCAAAATTTAAACGAAGCAAAGGGTAAGCGGCAAATGTTTTTGTCAACGAAATCTATTCATTATTTAAATGAATAAAAAACCCTAATCAATTCGCCAGCGCCAGTGACTGACACCTACGACCAAATGTCAACCACTAAAACTGGATGGCGACCGTGACATTATGTGGTGTTCCGCAAGCTAATACTGTCATTACTTATAATATGAATAATGGTTGTAGATCATGCTTTGTTTTCGGAATTGATTGTTTAAATGTCATGATGGTGGCTAACAACTCTAGCGTCCGCCTGATACTAAGATGACGGACATGGACGCAACTCCAGTGGTACAGTCGCCATCAATATCGGAGCGGCCAGGGTACTCAGAAATATCTGAACATGCATTTTATCGCCTCGACAATAGAGGCGATGTTCAGAAATTTGTGACCTTCTTGGCCGCTCCGATATATCTGATGGCGACTGTATCGCGAGCACGTTAATGTCATGATTTCATTCTTCTTGAGAAGGATGAGTAGAGAAATAATGTCATTATTTCTGACAGTGCCTGGCGGCCTTTACATATGTAGGTACAACCCAACGGTATCTCCTATTAAAATTCCTGATTTACGTAACTTATTTTTCCAAATTTTACATTTGGAGGATGAATTGGAGGACTTCAAAACTCTATCGGCGAGGATAGTTAATACGTAGGACGTAGGGCAGATGCCCCGGTTTTGGCCACTTTAAGGAGAGTTTGTCAGTTCAGACGTCCGTCATTTTGTGCCAATAAGGAATAATGTCACTCTTTTTGTACTAACTTAGTGAAAATATATTACTATATTTAAATGAATCTCCGCTGTTAAGATTCTGACATTAGATCAATTTTTTTCTTTACTGAAATGTCTGAAAGGGGTCCAGGAGCCAGTTTTGGCCACTTTTTTCCATGGCTCCTGACAGCTGAATGACAAATTATACATGACAGATGACAGTGCCATCTGCACTGCCATATTTTACTCTTATATTAACCATAAACCATAGAATTGTAAATTTGTCTATACCTTAATAAATTTGAAAATGGCCATAATCGGCTCAGTGGCCACAACCGGGGCACCTGCCCTATCTATCTAAGTATTTTGAATAAGACAATCGAGACCGTCAGTTGTTTGCAACTATGCTGTCTTTTTCCGAACTCTTTGAAGTCACTGGCATACCCTTGGGTTCACATCCCATATGAGAAACCCTGCATTGAAGGATATATATTACCAGAGACTATATATAGAGAGATATAGACGACCACAGCCTAAGAACTTTTTGAAGCTTATGTAAATAGCGCCATTTCTGTCAAAACCACCTAATGATACAGAAAATGTAAGAGAAATGTCACCTGCACTGCTACTTCATCTAGTAACAAATAGCGTACTAGTAGTACACTAGTAGCTGGTGGTGGAGTAGCAGTGCAGGTGACATTTCTCTTACATTTTCGGTATCATTAGGTGGCTTTGACATAGATGGCGCTATTTACATAAGCTTCAAAAAGTTCTTAGGCTGTGGTCGACGTGGTCGTCTATATCTCTATTAGACGGAGAGCTGGCCAGCCACGTCAGATATGACACAATAATGAGAGCAACGAAACCCCTCTAGTTAGTTTGCTATACTATGCTTATTTCTAGATCCGGACATCTGGCAGCTGTAAAGTGGTGGAGGTAAAAGAAAGCAAATAACTTGAAGAAAATAAATTCTAGAGTTCTGGTTTTGATCCAATATTATGAAAAATTATGTAATTAATTAGATTATATAATATCTAAAGGTTTCGATTGGCGGAAGTAGTGCCAAATGATGTTTAATGTAATTTTTGGTTACTCGCCTACTGTTCTTGTTTGCGCAATAATACACAATGTTTTTTGTTCTAATGTTAAAATATAGGCCCTGTTCTCTATAAATTTTAGCAGTTTTTACCAATTGCGTCATTACTTTTTTTCAACTTAAAAACTTTGTTGGTCTGTCACTCTGATCTCCACCCATTAAAAGCTGCCAGATGCCCGGATCTAGCAATAAGGATGGTTATGCAATCTAACTGGACTGATTACAAACCTCTCATTATTGTGTCACATCTGACGTGGCCAGCTCTTAGACCATATAGTCTCTGATGTTAATTACTTATTTATCCCTTAACGTCTTGAGAATGCATCTCCGGAAACTTTGACATTACTTGAATACGAATATTTTCAAGTTTCATTGAAATTTTGTAATTGAATTGTCGAAGAACATTCCGATTCAGAAACAAACATTCTGAACTCAAGCGACGAATTTAATCATGGTCATAAATCGCAGTAAAAATACTGCAAAAATTTAAATATCCTGATACTGCTACCGAGTTATTCAGATGGATGAAATAGGTTGCCTACATTAAGTTTGTTACTTATGTAAAAAGTACTTTTTATTGTATAGTCATGCTATAATTACTTTCATTATGAAATGGTGCATAGGTAAGTTCTTCTAAAATAAATATTTCATTTATCTTACTTTTATTTACATAACTAAATATACAGAGGTACTACAGTACAAATACTAAACTAAATTAATAACTAGCTCAAATCTAAACTAGGCCCTTGCGGCATTGTACCAAGGATGCTGGCGGCATTTTCATTTATTATTTAAACTACTTAATTAATGTGTTTTAAACCCAGTTTTTTTTTAAAGATTTTTTACTATATGGATTTGACATATCTAAAGCATACTAACAAGATGTTTTTTTTACAATTGTAGCGCCATCTATTTAGTTAGTTCTAGCATTCAGATGTGTCCGCAGACAAATCCGTGTCCAATTCGCGCCGTACACGCACGGATTTGTCCGCCGGGCATATCCGTCGGACAAATCCGGCGGGCACATCTGTGCGTGTATCCCTAGCTATAAACTTCCAGTTTAAGGAAAGGTCAAGAACTCAAGATCATTACGCATAACACTGCAATTTAGATATGGCTGTCATAAAAAACAATACCAGAGACGGTGACAATTTATGAGGGTGTGATACAAATATTTTGGCTTTAAAGACATTAGCATAATTTAAATTCGGACCAACAAAGAAAATATCACAATGAAATCTGCATGCAAGTTGAAAATAAATCATTATTTACGGCATGCGGCCACAGTGTTTTATTAAGATATTAAAATTCCAGTCCTTTATAGGGCATAATACGCACGAAGACATGAGTAATGGTTATTTAAAAAACATTTTTTTTCTTTCAGCTATTAAAGTGAAATGGGAGTGACACGCGTAAAGAAATTTTTTTTTAAATGCGACTTGGTCTTCCTAACATTCGGTCACCTTTAAACATTGAAACTATACCTGCTTTTAATTTCCTGACGTTTCAAATGGGATATCACGCTCCTTGGTCGTACACTGCCGAGGAAATATACTTTGAGAAATTGTGTACCTACTTACATATAGCCAGGGAGTACTTATACATATAAATAATACCTAAATAAAATATTATGGGACAATCAAACACGAATCGACCTACTCCCACGCCACGGTAGCTCAATAAGGCTTCTGTTGTGATGAGGTTTTATAATCGGTAAAAAGGGTCACAGCCACTGCCAATAACAAAAAAAAATTGTGTATTTTTTTAGAAGTATGACTTAGGTACACTAAGTTTCAAGAACTATCTAGCAAAGCATAGCATAGAAATAAAGATATCGAATTGAATTGAATAGGATATGTGATATGATGTTTTGTTTTGTTTTATTATGACAATGGCAAAGTAGAACTTAATTATCTGTATGACAGAGAAAATGAGAAAATTGTAGTGAATAATTAATTATTTAATTACACCTCAAGTATAATTTCCAGTGGTTTATCACGCTAGTGAGTAGATAAGCAGTTAGCTTTTACGATCTGCGTGCACGCAATTATAATATTGACATTTACTTATAATAAAGAACTGTTGAAAGTAGGTGCAGCTTAAAAATGTATCTGATTTTGAATCTTATCCCACAGATATAAGTAACAAAACGCAAATATATTTAGACAAGTGATTGTGTTTACGACCTTTTAAAACGCGAGGTTTTTGTTGCGCATTGACATTTTAGTATCGATTTTGGACACCTTTTTTGCATTGAGGGAACGTTTTTTATTTACTGTCAAAATTTGCAAAACTTCCGCATCGTGTATCGTCGGCTGAGAATACGTTTGTGCCATATCCATTTTTGAGCAAGGTTTTTGAACAAAAATTTTTTTTTTACAGTTGTGCCGTATCCGAATTTTACTACGTCACAAAAGTGTGACATATCCAACACTTTTGTGTCATATCATACATTGTTCGTTTAACATTTACTCATCAAAAGTGGATGTATCAATAATAAAAAATACTTTTATTTTTTATTACCACAATATTAAAAATATTTTAGTTTTAGTAAAACATATGTGTCTAAATGATAAATAAGTTCAATACTTCCTAAATATAAAAAAAATCGAAAAAAATTTTTTTTGCTTCTTATAGCTCTCCTGCAAAAGTGCAAACCAATTTAAGTGGCGTATGGCACAAACGTATTCTCAGCCAACGTTAGGCATTATAGTCGCAACAGACCGCACCTTAACTACAATCCTTTAATAGTTAGGGATTCATGCACAGATGTGTCCGCCGGATTTGTCCGCCGGGCACATCGATGGGCACGATTGTGCCCGGCGGACAAATCATCAGGGCGTGTATGGCGCGAATTGGACACGGATTTGTCTGCGGACACATCTGAATAGCGCCATACACGAACGGATCTGTCCGCCGGGCATATCCGTCGGACAGATCCGGCGGACACATCTGTGCGTGTATCCCTAGCTATTAAAACAAAATCCCATCTTTATTGCGAAAGTAACTCTGACTGTTTTTGTAAGCTCTTCACGTACATATTAGGCATATAGCATAGAGATAATTTGAGTCCCAAGAATATACATAGGATAGTTTTTTTTATTACGGAAATATTCTTAAATATTATAACTGTATTCAAATAAATAAAATCTCGTGTTATTTTCCATCATTGTATTTTATCTATCAAGTATTATGAGTCATCGATAATTAAAATTTAAAATATTCCTTTCTAGTTGTTTTTTAACCTACATTTTAATGTTCTTCTTTAGTGGAATAAGCTGTTAACATCGTTATCTTTCATTATAACTAATTTAAAAAAATACCGACAAAGATTTGTTGAAAGCAATTAACTGTGGATGGAAAGAATCAAATTACCAATTACATTTTGAATAGTTGCTCATTGATGATCAAATGATATTTTTGCCTAACAATCTTCCTTGAATTTCAATAACTATCAAAGAACATCTGACCAAAAATCCAGTCATCGTCGCGAACAAGTGATGGCCGAGATAACAAACTTAAAATCTTAATCATAACTTCCTTTATAATTTCGTAGAACCAATGTTTCTGACAAATCATTATTTCATTGTCGGCTCGTTACATCACTTACGGCATAATTTAGTTAATAGTTCCCAGATGATTTCATTTTAAAAACGTAAAATTTGCTTAGTTATCTCAAACTTAAATTCCTTTTACTTAAACATGAAAATTAATTGATTGTTTTAATTTTTAAAAGTGAATTTATTAATATAATATTTATATACAGGGTGGGTTATACTGTTATACTGTTATCATTTTGTCGAGAATTCTAATCTTTTAATTTATTTATGCTATTTCAATTCAGCGTAGGAATGCCGCCTGCGTGAGCCGAGAGGATAAAATTTTGAGTTTAATTTTTAATTTATTATCTTTAAGTAGTTTTATTTATACTTAGTTTATTTCAAGATTTATTATTAGTATCATATGTAAAATTACAATCTTTAAAATAAAAAAATACCTATTTATTATTTAAAATGTAAAAAAGACATTGAAATTGTCGCATTGTGTGTCACACTGAGTCTGGCTGCCAATTTTCCTTATATTTAGCACAATACAATGTATGACAATTTTACATTTGCACTCGCCTTTCTGTTGCATGTTGTTTATAGTCTGGCCAAATTGAGACGGTCCGCTTGTTTTCACTCTAGACACCTATCGATACTCAGATTTTTTTTTAAATTCAAAATTAGAAAAACTAACCTCAATCAGCAATCACTTTCCTATTTATTTTTAACCTACGACGCGAAAAGAGGCGTGTTATTAAGTTTGACCGCTAATATATCTATCGGCGTGTCTGTCTATGGCGCCGTAGCGCTAAAATTGTTATAAAGCAGGATTTCTAGCGACATATTTGAGTTTGTAAAACGCCGATAGAAAGAGGTTTGTTACATTTATTGAATTACCTATCTATCGGTATATTTGTAGCATTCCTATCCATATCCGCACCAACTCTTATCGTAATATCTCGAGAATCGAGATGTTCTAATGTTCTGTGACAATTCAATGATTGTTGCACAACACAAAAATGGCCATGTGAATTTGGTAGTGTTATATGTTCCAGTAGGCTTAACTCAGTGAATTCCTGGACTCGTGAATCAGCAAGGAGACAAGTCACGACCGTCACTCACCTTGCGGCGAAGGTGTTTGATTTACGTGCGCCGGCGCATTTGTCAACTCCGTGTGGCTCAGTGTTGGCGGAAAGCGAGAAAGCATTCTTTCAAGATATGTAGATATACTAGTATTCGTACTAGTATGGTCTTTTATCAGATTATCACTTACTTTAGGGTTTTCACAAATATGCAATTGTTTTATTAATTCGGTAATTACAATATTGCTAAAAGAAATAGAATCGACAAAGAATAGAGACGTATCTAAAGATAAAAATGTTAATACTGGTGTGATGATTTTATAGAACAATATTTCCCTTGATTTCCATCAGACTTTTTTTATATTTAGTATGTAGGTACCTCTAAATGGGGTTGGCCGGTGAAAACTTTTGCAGAGGGCGCTGTTCCAGATTCCATACAATAAGAGAAAGAGATACAAACAATGATAGAAAGAAACAGACGATGAATGGTCCCTAACTTGTATGCAGGCATAAAGCTTTTCTTAGGCAAAAACCTTCCCTATGGCGTTAATCTACATCATTTTAATTTTAGTGTATTCCAAAAACGGATGGATTTCAATTTCGGAGCAATTCGAGACAAAAAATTGAGTCATTTTCGCGAAAATAAATAAAAACTACTTCGCGCCATACAAATTTAGCTTTTCTAGGGACCAATTTTGAAGATGTCACTTTGACAGTTGCCAACCCCATTAGAAAATTTTGAGTCATTGTGACGGAGCACAAGAAAAAATTAAGGTTGATTTAATAAAGTAACAACAAACTTTAGCAGCTTTCCTTTGTTTTATAAAATTATAAGCACTTGTGCGAGTGAAAATGTTTATAATTAAAAAAAATACAAACGTTTTTTATTTGTTTTTACAAATTTTTGATACATTTTCTGAATTTGAGGCCAACATCTACAGAAATAAAATGCTATTCGCTGTGTGCATGATTGAATCTTCAGGGGTTTGCGTAAAGCATTTTTCACACCGACAAAAAAAAAAGGGGTTGAATCTTTTTTTCTCAAAAAAAAATAGCTTATATTCCTTGCTTATGAGAAATGTCTCTGGCTGATACACTATTTTGACAGCTGGTAGATGTGACATAAGTGATGTCAAATATGTCAAATATTTTGAAATGTGTTGATATTAGACAGAGCCCCTTACAGTTTGATTTCTTGGCACATTGTGCACTGCAATCGGTCACGCTACACTTCACACATAGCGAATACGTAATCTACGTGTGTACTCGTGACGTGACACGGAAGTCATGTCAAGCTTTTGACACTCGCCGACACTGGGCCACTCGTCATCACGGCGTCGACTACTGAATGGTTTATTGGTCAATCCGAACATGTTTTTCGTGTTTTGAACAATGAGGCTTCTTGCGCGGACCGTTTAAATCAAAATACGGCCCGAGATTGCGACCACTTATCTACTTAACATATTTTAAACGGCCAGTCTTCGGGGTTATTCCAGTCTGGATCCTTGAATAAGTCCTCTGTTTTTTATATTTATAATTTTGTAGATATTTAAGTTAGTTTTAATTGATTTACATAAGGTTTTATTAATATTTAGTTTTTATTTTAGTTTTAATATAAGTATATTTTTAAGTAGTTTTAGTTGTGGTTGAATAAAATGAATACCTAAGATAAAAAAAAATTGTAGATTGATTCTACTTTTGTATATTTTGCAGTTAGATTTAGACTAGAATGTTATGTAGGTATATTTTTTGTGTCTCATTTAAGTCTTAACATTAATTTAAAAAAATCTTTCACAATTATAAATAAAGTTTTAAAAATTTATTATAGTATACGTATTTTATTATAAAACCCTGATTGTTATTTTTCTTGCTTTACTTCTAAATAACTGTTCTAAATGAATATGTACAAAACTTTAAATGTATTTATGCACTTACTTAATTGATGTATAATAAAACAATTTCCAGCTTTTAGATTGCTTTATTCTGAATTATTTAATCTAACGCTAATCTAATACCAGTTTGCTTTCAAAATCCGTCTTTATAGAGCTATAAAATTATAAGAGAAAAAAATAAAAAAAATATTTGGTAGAGCTATACACCTAATACACCTACTTAAAAGGACTTAATTTATTTCACATGCAGGTACGAAAATGACTAAGTCGGTTCCTACTTAAGCATGCATTATGCAACTTCCGAGGCTGATGCAAAAGTTTATTGAGAAGTGTCTGGTAATCTTACTTTTTTATTTATGTAAAGGTAAAACTGATATTAAGAAACGAAAATATTAAAAAAAATAAGCTTGTATTACTTCAAAATCACCACCCTTTTCGTATACTCGTACATATAAGTACATATTATTCCTTTGCATAAAAACCATAACTACATACTTATGTCAATTTACGAATGAGGCATGCACGGTACATAAACAACATCTCAATTTAAAACGCATATGCGTGTTACCATTTATTTCTGTTGTGGGTGCTTAAATTAACAGTTTTTATTTATTTTTAAATGAACATTCAAAGTTTTGACTTGATATTAGTCTAAAATTTGCTGTACCTACATAAAAATTATCTTAGGTATAATATTGTAGAGAGATACCTATAGTAGAAGCATATTCTAGATAAGATCGGCACAACTTTAAAAAGGTTATTCGAGTCTAACGAACCATCTTTAATCAGGTTGTTAATCATTCAAACTAGCTACTTGTTTTTGTGAATTAATTATAGACAATTAAGCCTATTTCTGGCGGTTATTTAACTTATTTATTAGTAATTGAAATTGTCATTCGTTTAAACTATTACAAAAAATACCATATACATCACATTTCACTTCTGAAAACTTAAATCATTTTTAACGAAAAAAGAATCGACTTCACTTAGGATCCGCTATTCCAAGAGGAAGTGGCCGAGTTGCTGTAAAAAATAGTGAAATCACTATAGGTGTGCCTATAATAGTTGAAAAGTTCCCTCGATTTCTCAAGGATCCCATGATCAGACCCCGACTTGGTGCCAATGGGACCATATAGGGGTTATACCCGTTCGTTAAAAAAAAAATGAAAATCGGTTCACGATTCACGGAGATATCGAGTAACATACATACAAATAAATAATGATAAAAAAATAAAAATCATAAAAAAAACAGTGAAATTGAGAACCTCCTCCTTTTTTGAAGTCGGTTAAAAATAAGCCCTTTCCAATTTTCTACATTATCACCAGTATCACCGCCTAAAAGCAACTTGTTTTGTTATCAAAATTCCAATTTAAATATTTAAATTTTAAAAATGTATTAGGGTATCTGGTTCGGCCAACTCTTTTATCTGCGTCCTTGGCGGCCATTATCCGCTGTGTGTATGTAATTGTATGTATGGAACCGAATTGTTTGCACTGAGGTCAACGGCCTGTCTTTACTAATATTAGCTCTGCTATGTTTGTTTATAGATTTGTATAAGTGTTTTGACGAGTTATTCAGTAATTTGCATTTATTTTCCACTTATTGTAAGTTTTGTAACGATATTTTACAGCAATGTTAATACATACATACTAGTACATAGGCTGAATAAAATGATGAGACAAAAAATAAAGAGGCAGTTTACGTCAAGTTACGTACCTAGGTAACAAAAAGAAAAAAAAATACGAAAACATCAAATAATCCCAATATTTTTGGAAATATTTTCAAATCATTTTTTATTTTCATTTCATCAGTTCCCGGGTAATAATTTAAGTTTAATATAGATGTACCCCTAGTTAGTTTCAAAATTTATTGATAGATAATTTAAGGATGATGTGAGACTAACCTAACTAAATTGACGCAATTGATTCGATTACATTTTCAATTGATATCGATTGACTTAACAAAACATTTTCAAACCAATTTTGAAAACGGACCACCATACTGTTTGTTTAAACAGAATGTGAAAACATACCTACCGGGGGCAGGAACTGTTATCCTGTCGAATCTATGGCCAAAACACCTAAGTTATGTGTTAAACAAGTTAGGTTAATAAACTCAGTCCTCATGAATATAAAACTAATAAAGAGAAACAAAATCCTTCCTTCCTGCAAATTTAGATGGCCAATAAAATACAACACATGATAAAAAATTCGACAAAAATTTTAAACAGTTTGTTTTGAGCTGGTTTTGTGTCAAGTAATTTCATCCTAAACAGTTTTGAAGAGGGTTCGCTAAAAAAAGCGGCTTTTTAGGGTTCCGTAGCCAAAATGGCAAAAACGGAACCCTTATAGTTTCGCCATGTCCGTCCGTCCGTCCGTCCGTCCGTCCGCGGTCTAGCTCAGTGACAGTTAGCACTAGAAAGCTGAAATTTGGTTTGAATATGTGCATTAACTAAGCCGACAAAACGATAGAATAAAAACGCGAAAAATATATTTTGTTAGGGTACCTCCCGTACACGTGAAGTGGGGGGCGAATTTTTTTTTCGTTCCAACTAAGTTGTGTAGGGTATCGTTAGATAGGTCTTTTAAAAAGAATTAGGGTCTTCTAAAACAGTTTTTGGATAAAACTAATACTCTCGGAAATAATAGCTCCGAAAGTTTAAAACAGGGCGTCCGTCCCCCATCTAACTTTTGAATCGTAGGTCCTAAAATTTTGAAAAAAATCATGAAACTGAGGCCCAATGAGTACCTTCAATGAAAACTATATTGAAATAAATCGGTTAAGCCGTTTTTGAGTTATCATTCAAAAACCCATAGTGAAAGGACGTAAGTAAAAATGACGTAAGCGCCGCCAAACCCGTAAGAAACGACCTTTTGAATTTTGGTCTCAGTTTACGGAACCCTACACTGAGCATGGCCCGACATGCTCTTGGCCGGTTTTAAATACAATATTTTGTGTCACATGTCAGATGTATGAATGTTTCAAATCTTTACTGTGTTATTCGATTACAAATTCAAAGCTACGTTGGTTCTTAAATGTTTTTTTATAATACTTTAAAGATTGTTAATGTACACACCTCAAAATAAACGAATGAATAATTTTTGACTCAATTGAAGGTAAGAAAAATCCATAATATTTATTTTAATTCGATAAATTTGAAATAATTAACCTTTAATCATACTATGAAAAAATTAAACGACATAAAGAAACAAATGTCTTTACCAGCCATTAATAGGTATTCTACAATCGTAACTTTGATTTAAAAGATAGCAAAATCGTTGAACCACACTTTTGGCATGCGTAGGAGGTCACAGCTCATCGTAGATCTTAATCGAAATCGCTATAATCGCTTATGCTAATCAGGAATTGTTCTCGAATTCATCAATGCTTTTTTTGTTCTTGGGTTCACGAACGCTTTGTAGGTACCTACTTAAACGTTATCACTGACAATTCAAGTCACTGGACTTAATAATTTCTAAATACATTACATAACCAAAAAAACCTAACCTAAAATGTAATATTTAAAAAAGTGTGTAAGTAATTAATGTTTTATGGACAAACCAATGGTTCTGAAATTTATTGCGAGTGAGTGAGGTTGTTTAGTAACACAAGGCTTGCATTTCCTATTCCTACTGAAGCTAATAAAGTAAATAAGTAAATAACTATGCTTAGAATAAGCTTAATAAAATAAATTCATTTATTAAAGGACCAACTTGTATAAATTTTTGTTACTAACAAAAATTGATACAAGCATTGATAGTGTACTACTAGTACGCTATTTGTTACTAGGTGGAGTAGCTGTGCAGGTGACATTTCTCTTACATATTCGGTATCATTAGGTAGCTTTGACATGGTGGCAATTTACATAAGCTTCAAAAAGTTCTTAGGCTCAAAACACACCTAGCGGAATGGAGGCAGTAATGTATGGAGGCTATAGACAAATTTAAGATACCATCGACAAAGCTCCATACATTACTGCCAAAATTCCACTAGATGTGTTTTGAGCCTTAGGCTGTGGTCGTCTATATCTCTATAGTCTCTGGTTATACCAATTAAATTGTACTCTATATATCTACGATTATTATGTACGATGATTAATCAAGTTTTATACTAATACAAAAAGTATAAAGAAAGTTCATTTTTTTACGCAAAGTACTTGGATTAGGTATCAATATTAAGATACGAAAATCGCCCGCTCAACTTTACATGCGCACGTGAAATATATTTCTGTCTTAATTACGCAGTACGGTTAAGGTTAAATTTATCGATAAAAACAATAAATGGACCACAAAGATAGCCATATAAGGAAGGAGGCGCGTATTAATGCGACGATTAAAATAAGAGCAATATTAAACCAGTTGCCGATTTCAGTTTGCTCCAGTTTTAATACAGAGCCAGGAATGTTCTAGAAATACCAAGAAATTAACTCGATGTTTATTAATAACGGGTTGTTTTGTAAATAATGTTTCCGTGTTCCATAAAGGGCTTCATCATGTTTGTTCTTATTTTGTAATTTAAGGTACAAACAAGTTCTCCAATATCTATACACGTGCATATTAAAAATACAAGAACTCAAGCCTATTTGTAAAGATTTAGGGGCATTATTTTTACAGTAAAAAATTAAAGTACCTAGTTGTTAAGTATATGAAATTCAAATATATTTTTACCTAATAATAATAGTCGTAATGTCCCTAAAAAAGACTTGAATCTGGTGATTTTCAATAATTATATAAATGGAGAATTATTTAAATTAAAAAACCAAGCAATGGGGAAGCTCGATGAAAACTTATTGTAGAGGGCGCTGTTCCAGATTCCATACAACGAGAGAATTATACAAAAAAGTATATTGCATATAGCGCGCAGTTAAATTTTAATGTTAAAGGCAGGTCTATTTCCTCTTAGCACTTGCTCTCGGAACGAGAGACGAGCCCCCGGTTGGTAAACTTGAAAACTGAATGTCACGGACGATTCAGCGAACTAAACTGGAGTTGCTAATTGTTCTACTTTAAGGTTGCGCGGGCGCAAAGCAAAGGGCCATAGCATAGGCGACAGCGGAAAAGTTAGATTATATTACTGTTTGTCAAATTAAGTACAATAATAATAATGTAGTAATATACAACGAGGAAATGCCGCCAGCATCCTTGGTACAATGCCGCGAGGGCCTAGTTTAGATTTGAGCTAGTTATTAATTTAGTTTAATACAAAGTGATCAAATAGTTCTTCACACCATATATTTTGTATGGTGTGACGAACTATTTGGCTACTCTAGCTGTTACAATATATTTGACGTTGACTATACTGTAGTGCCTCTGTATATTTAATTATGAATAAATTACTTGATGAAATGAATAAATAAAAAAATTATCCGTGCAGTTATTATGACTTAAGATAGAGGCATCATTGTTACAATACGTTTTGTAACATTTTTGATTTTACAATATCAGTGTAGCGCCACCATAAGATTTTCTAAATTCACATTATTTTCGTATTGTTAAAAGTCCCCTCGGCTTAAATAAAAAAAATCATCAATCAGGATATTATAAAATATATCTCTACAAACTTAACTCCATAAACAAATAGAAAACCAAAGTTAGGTACTAAATGTACCTACGTTTCAAAACATAAATTATTTTTCGAATTAAGTCGATGTAATTCCTAAATTTGTCGTCTAATAGTTCATTCATTTTTAAGCTTCTTACCGCTCATCGCTCCTAACTTGAGCTCTGTTGTTATCACGCTCAACGAAAACAGATACACGATAAATAATCCACTGAACCATCGCAGGCGTATCTGGTTCAGCCTTTCCCTCTAGAAGAACAAGGTCGGTTGTGACTACATGTCCTCAGGCGCTTACGACGTTGTTCTATAATCGTTTACAGGACGAATAATGAGAAACTTGTAATTTTATTGTTTAAGGACCTTGTGAAGGTTGCATTCCAGTGTTAAATAGGCCGGTTTTCATTCAAGTGATGTTGTAGGAAATAAACGCGGTCAACGACTGGAATGTCAGGGGAACATCAGAATACTTTGATGATGATGATCCTTCCGGCCGATTTCGACTATGGCGACCACTTCAACTCCTAATTAGTTATTAGTTCGGCGCTCGTGATACATGATGACATTTTGATACTGAGGGCGCTGTCTATATCTTTTTCGTTGCTGTCCATCTTGTGAGATGATCCGTGGCGCGGTAGCAGGTCGTTCCAAAGGTTCACAGATTAACATTGTTTACTGACTATTTTTGAAGCTTAATGCAATGCCATAAGGTCTTACTGTGGTCAATTATAATTGTGGAGTGTCACTGGCATTACAGGAACTGAAACGCGGCAAAAAGTCGTGATCGTATTATTTATGGTATTCGTGAAGGTTGCATTCCGGGTGAGTTTTTTTGATGAGCCAGGAATTAATTAAAACTGGTGGAGCCAAATGGCATCAAGCTTTTTTTTATTTTTTTTTATTATTTATTAATTTATTATACCAACAACAAAATTACATTTTAGACAGAGACCCTGCAAAACTATCTTAATAGTTTAAGTACATGGTACATACTTACACTTAAAAATATAATACTTCTTCGGCATTCTGGTTAACACAGATACAGCTCATTCCTTTTTCAGATCTTTGTGACACATCTTAAAATAGAGCACATCCCGACTCGTCCCTTTCACCGACCTTGCGCACGCGCAAGGCCGCGAAATATCGATCACCTACAAAGATCTGTATACACCCCCAATTCCAAAACGACTTAAATACTATATATTCTACTAATAGTTGTATAAGTTAATCGTGTGAAAATATATATGCAAAATTGAACCTTGTTCAATAGGCATAGGCTTGAAAATGAAGAGGTATCAATGAAGCGTAAGCAAGGTAGCAAACTATTGGTGCGTGTACGCAGCAGATGGGATGCGACTGGTGGCATTTAGTCGCATCTGTTGTTGTCGGAAGCTCTTGTTTCATGTTTCAAGTTAAAACTGCGTTTTTTTTGTTTTGCTTAAGTTGAAGATCAGGAGTTCGATTTTTGAATCTCACCGGTGACTTTTTTGTATGCAGCCGATGACTGTTTAGTACGAAATAAGTCACCCGATGAGATTCAAAAATCGAACTCCAGAGATTTTATTAATAGGAAATTCATGGAAATATTGTTCGTAACAATCATGTTCCTTTCGTCATACAATTTTAATTAAATAGAACCGTTTTGCATTGCTGTACTGTACACATTTTTTTTCAATTAAATAAAAAAAACTGCTCACTATTTCAACATTAATGAACGATTTTTTTACGCATTTATCATGAGTATCATGACATTTCCTTTACTACCGAATTGCAAATCGACCAATCTGTACAACATTAATCGTACCCGAATTCTAAATGGCTACATGCCTTTTGGCCGTCATTTAATTGTGTCCAAAACTGGCAAAAATCCTCGGAATCCGTGACATTCAGTCGCAATCAGCGCATCTCGATATACGCCCCTATCCATTTCAGATGCGACTAATAAATCGCATGAGATTTATCGTCAGATAACGCACGCTCAAATGTTGGGGATTCTTGAAGATATAAAGAAATTCGTAGTGCGCGAAATACATTTGTAAAATATTGCCTGCGATGTTTTTACAATATTTGTCGAGAGACGTCTTGAAATCTATAGAATTCCGAAGACGTCTTGAAATCTATAGAATTTTACAAATATATTTCAAAATATATAAAACAAAAGAATTTTGAAAAGGCAATTATCACACAAATTATAGGTAAGTACTTACCATATTCGTAATTCGCAGTTAGGTAGATGTGGCAGTTATAAATATTCCTTCTATTATATTTCTACTTAATACTTATGCTATCTATAGACATAGATATATATAGAATATCAATCTATATTTTCAGAAAAAAAAATATTCATCGATTTGTAAGTAATAATTTTTTGCTACGTTTATAGCAACAAAGTGTGTAAAAACTAAAACGTAAACCTCTCTACTGACCTCACAACTAATCACCTGCGATTTTAAATCAATAGATTGCGGTTTTTGATCCTACGATTGATTTCATTGCACCTATCTAGACGGCAACGTATCGAAATCGCTGCCAATTTTTACGTCAAAATTGCGCCGAGTATAGATACCTTAACAACTCATGTAAGGTGCGTGCGGTGTTAAGATAGAAAGGTGTTTATATGACGGGTAAGAAAAAAATCGACCATTTTCCCGAGCATTACAGACTACATTTTATCTTATCCCTCTTTCAATCTTACCCCAACGCACCTTATAATGTGTATCAATCGTAAATGTTGGCCACAAAAGGCTCTGCTAATGGGTTGTCGAACAAGCCAGGTTTGTTAGTGACTCAATAAAAGTTAAGCACTCTCTTAACAAGTGTTCTGCTTGTTAACATGACGCATAGTGAAGAGAAGTTTATGAAACCACTGGCCGCGATGCCATTATCATAATCACGATTATCATAGGAAACAAAAAGGTTTTGTGTACAGAGTTGAACAAATATCTTAATTCGATTCTGATATTCAAGCAGCGGAAAAGCTGAATTCGTGTGTAAATATTTTTGAGCACCTTTTATGCTCTGGATACTGTTGATGGCGATTGGAGACACGGCGGTCGTAAACAGTCCGTTTTTTAGGAAATATAACTTCATTTTTATTAAAATAAAGGAATAATCAATATCGTTTGAAAGTCAGTATCGAACGCAATGGGACTACGGACGAGAAAATAATATGGAACTCAGGCGCTTCAGGCGAACATCATGCATTGCATTTCTTCTTATTTTATTTTCGAAAATAAATAAAAAATGTGTTTGCTTGTAGGTATCCTGTTATAAACAAGGTGTTAATCTCAATAAAAGTTAAGGCTTCTCTTAACAGTCTTGTCTTCTTATCACGACGCATTGTGTGAAAGAATTATGAGACCACTTATTGGCCGCGATACGTCAGTGGCTCTCGTGGCTTTTAGCGCAAACATTAAATTTTATGATACTACAAGTAAAATTAAACCTCCATCCATGCTTTAATAATTTTGCGGAATTTTATTATTATACAAATTCGGTAATTGAGTTTTAATCAGAATTGGGATCTACATTACTTATAGTCACGTACAGTGCCACCAAAAAGAGTAGAAATTAAAAAGTGGCAACATCGTAGTGTCGTCCCTTTCAAATCAATCTAAAAAAAACGGGACGACACTACGATGTTGCCGCTTTTTAATTTCTACTCTTTTTGGTGGCACTGTTTACAACATGTAGTGCCTATTTAAAAAAAAACATGACTTGATGTTTCAACATTAGATGCATTCTGAATAGTAGTGAATAGGTTTCTCAGTAGACACAGTCACATCCAATTTTAATTAGTTTTTTTAAAGCATATCAAAAGGTACTGTACTGTCAGAACGTCAAAGAAAATTCAACATAGGTATCGTCTTTTTCATCCAATGTCGTAGGTAATACATTATTGTTTAAAACAAATTACATACTCGACTCATTAACAACAGTTAATTTATATCTGATATCTTTATCAATGCTGTCAAAGGCTAAGTGCCATGGTAATTTTATTATGCTTAATTTGTGATTAACGTAATTTAGAGATAAAATATGGCGAATTTGCGGATATAAGGTTTAATTGATTGCTGAAAATATTGGTTTATTGATTGTAACAATTGGTAGTGAAATATTTAAATGGTAGTAAATTAGAGATTAAATAAATTACCAATTTGTTAAGTGTAAGCGATCTTCCGAAACAGAACCTGGTGGAATGATTGTGCTAGTTTCCCGTCCAGGTCCAGTTAACCGTCCACTTGGTTAAAATTAGCACAATTCCTAGACCAACCTTTCTCTTAAGCGCAAATAAAAAATATTATAACATTGGTCTCATTAGAAAGAAAGTTACCTAATTAAGTGTAGGTACATAGTATTCTATTAAACCATTGATTTATTATGTAGGTAGAACCTACTAGATGTGACATCTAGAACAAATTTTGTGCTGCATGTTTGGCTGTTGACAGCTGTCAGTTGCTTAGCATCATGTCAGTGTTTCAAGAGCGAATGTATGGACTTTAAGTGCCGATCACTTAAACTCATGGCTGAAAAATTTTGTTAGGGATGTCATCTCCTGTTACTCAATGTATTAAATGGGGATTTTTGAGATGAAAGCGTTCATATGAAAATTGAAAATAATTTCAGCAGTAAAATAAGATATAAACTTATCTAAACCGTTTGATTCGAGTGTTTAATCAATAAAAATCAATCATCGAACGCTTTTCAATGTATTTAACCTCCTTAATGATTAATTGATTTATTATTCACAACTGTACGAAAAGGGATATTTCTCGAATAAAGGCGGCTCATTACAATCTAATTTACCGCCCGCGAAGCTCATTACAAAACAAACTTTTTGCTTTTATTATGGAAGAGTAAAAAACAGCGGCCGACATGAAAATGAATTAAACCAGGAACCGACGAGGATGTCTCAGGTGGCAATAATTGGATGGTAACTGATATGTTTCGGGTCCATTATGTATTAACGTACGTTCCTTGTCTGTTGAAGCGAAGGTACAGAAGTTTAACGAAATGTCAATGTAAAGATGTTCGGAATATGACACAAATTATCGCGCATTCTTGACAATGTTTACAAATTAAGAACATAAATTATGTAAAAAAAAATTTTGGTACTGTAGTACCAACATTTAATAAACCTAAAACTTTTGCTTATGTTTTTCACGTAGCACCTGTTAATGTAATTTTTTTGCTGTACCAACTATTTTTTTATTAAGTGTCGTAAAATTGTGATATACATTTTTCCGCTATAAAAAGTCTATGAAAAATAGAAATAAAATGTGAAAAAGATATATTAAATAAAAAAATTAAAGATAAAAAGGATATGTGCAACAAAAAAAAAAAACCATAAAGAACAGGAAAAGGGGTAGGCAGAGATCACGGATTTCCTTTTGCTACGATCAATGCAGCAAAACCGCTCTCCGTGAGCCACTTCGCCCCCGTGAAGAACGAGACGTGATGGGTGGTGGGTGGTGGGAGGTAAAAAAAGATTAAAAAAACGAAATGTAAAGACATAAGTACAAAGTAAAGAAAAATATGGGTATGTGTATTATACAAATGCAAAAATTTGAATAACGTTACCTGGATTTAGGGTTTATATTCTTAACTAGCATGGTAGGTACTGTGACCTCTGATTTACACACGGTTTTAGACTTTCCAGTAAAATTGCGATTTCGACTTACGTATGAGGCCACAGTTTTGAACTTACGAGTACAACGATTTCCGTTTTTATAGAAATTAGATATATTGAAAACGTCGCCATTAAATTGGCTGAAATAACCCAGCCAAAAAAGTGGTTCAGTATTACCTTCCTAGTACCTAATCACTTCGCACATTATGACCAACAAGATTTGAAAAAACATCCTGTATTCAAGACGAGCGGCGGTTTTAAATAAATACTGAGGCTTAATAACTACGTAAGTATTATATTACAATACCGTAAAATGGGGTGAGTAGGGTCACAACTGACATTCAAACTATTTCAAACCTCGATAACATTTAATTTTTACACATGAAAACCGAATGGTGTATATGTATAATAAGTGTTCCGGACGTTTGAATTTTATTTTCCAATTTATTTTGCTTTAGTTCCATTTCATAACTTCAGCCGAAGACCGCAAGCGTCGCAAATATGCTGCCCTCGGTAGCAGCTACCTGTTTGCGGCGTTTGGGGTTGAAACCCTGGGGCCGTGGGGGCCAAGTGCGCGTCGACTCCACAAGGAGATATCGGCGCGCCTTATTGAGGCTTCCGGTGACCAGAGGGCTGGTCACTATTTCGCGCAGCGGATAAGCATAGCTATCCAGCGCGGAAATGCGGCCAGCCTTCTGGGCACCCTACCCCACGACCGAGACCTAGGTCAGATTTTTTATTTGTAAGTTTTTAGTTTTAGGTTAATTTTATTTTGTCTGTAGTTTTACTTATCTAAATAAACCATTTATTTCCTTTTCATAACTTTGACGATAAACAGGAAATCCCACCTCACCCCGTAGTTCTTCGTGTTTGGGGTGAGTTGGGATTTCATACAAAGGTGATTTTGGAAGATTGTTGGATCGATTTTTTTAAATTATGAGTATTACTATAGCTCAATTTTAAATTGTAATACATTATTTTTTATCCCTACTCTCCCCGTTCATAACCCAACTCTCCCCGCGAAACCTACTCACCCCATTTTACGGTACTTTGTGTTATAATTGCAATTCTTCGGATTTATTATTGATTGCTGATGTGATGTGAGATTGGTAGAGGCGTTTATTGCGGTGCCTTGGCTTGGTAATGGGGAATTTAATTAAAAAGTAATTTGTTAAAGTAAATAATGAAATGTTAATTGGACACCGCAGCTGCCAAATCAGATAAGTGCGGAGCAGGTGATGAGTTCGCTGGTTGATGGTTTTATTTTGCCAAAACATGCTTACTTTTTAACCCACCTCAAAAAAGGAGGAGAATTTCAATTCGACTGTTTTTTTTTTTTTTTATCATCATTATTTTTTTATGTTACTCGATATCTCTGTGAATCGTGAACCGATTTTCAGAATTTTTGTTTTAATCGAACAGTTATAACCCCTATATAGTCCCATTGTCACCAAGTCGGGGTACGATGATGGGATCCTGGAGAAATCGAGGGAACTCTTCAACTATTATAGGCACACCTATAGTGATTTCACTATTTTTTACAGCAACTTGGCCACTTCCTCTTGGAATAGCGGATCCTAAGTGAAGTCGGTTCTTTTTTGTTTAAAATTATACGACATTCAGGTTGAGTTACCATGTAAGTTATATATATTTCACACAATCAATTGTGATAAATAACGATATGTTACACAGAAGAAAATCCCAATGCGTACGTAGATAGCTCTCTATCATCACTACATAGTTGACTGAGGAGCCGAGCGTAGCGAGTCGATGAACGTCTCCGTTTTCACTGGTACGACGATTTGGCAGATTGATGTGTGTGTATTGGTTGGTTGGTTGGTCAGTGTCGGTCTAGAGTTCGCATTTATCATCCGATTTCGATGAAACTTGGCATGTACGTTCCTTGCTTTATTTATCAAAAATTGTCGAGCCATTTTTTGATTGGGGGGAAAATTAGGGAAGTTTGCTGTCGCGTTATTTATGGACGGATTTCAATCATTTTCGGGTAAAAGGTCAAGCCCACACTTCCTCAGAGGTTGTTGTTAAAAAAAGTTTCGAGGGAGGTTGAAAGGGGGGTGGGGGGAAAGAGAGAAATGCTCCGAAGTCTACGGTTCACAGAACTACTAGTATAAAACAAAGTCGCTTCCTGCTGTCTGTCCCTATGTATGCTTAGATCTTTAAAACTACGCAACTGATTTTGTTGCGGTTTTTTTTAATAGATAGAGTAATTCAAGAGGAAGGTTTATATGTATAACTGTACCCATGCGAAGCCGGGGCGGGTCGCTAGTATAAATACTTTAATGTCTTTTATTTAACAATACGAGTACAACATGTAAGTTTAATTAGTAATGTAAGTAATGTTTAACTTTTTTTTAATCCTTATTATTTACCTAATATCAAATTCAAAGAAGTATACTAACTATACGAATACTAACATTCAGATGTTGCACAAATCGTATTCTCGCATTACTTTATGTTATTCGTTACTAGGTGGCGCTGATTTTATCTCATACATATTGGCTCTGTTTAGGTGGCTCTGAACTAGATGGCGCTAAATACTCGGAGCCTCAAAAAGTTCTTAGGCTATGGCCGTCTACTATATATTTAAGTCTATGCTTTATATTAACGATCTCCGTGCTGTCCCGTATAATTATCACCGCAGAGATCGATCTTCCTGTCACTTAGGTGCGTATTTACCACCATTAAATTCGCTTCTCAAACTACAAGAACAATGAATCCCAAGTGTTTAATTGAGGACTAAAATACCCTTGATTAATATGTTCTGACTCTTTATGGCAAAAGTTCGGACCTGAATATACTTACCTAAAGTATAGTTTTTCGCCGGTAACTTATATACAAGCTGGGTTTCATAACAATCGCTTACAGAGCATGGGAGTCTTAAAGGGAGAACAGCGAACATGTGACCATCAAAAATTTACTAAGTAAGTATATGCATTTCCAACGTCGTTGAATATTCAAGCGATAGAGGAGGAAAATACTAGACGAATTAACAAAGTGGTTTATGATACCAAGCCACTAGGTACAACAAGATCGCAATCGATTTAACTCGAAGTGCTACGTCAAGTGTCTTACTATTACATAATTCAATACAAAGGCAAAGACTTGAAGAAGACAGGAATATTTTATTTAAGAGTCGCCAGGACGCATGTTGTTTAAAAATGAGAGCTAAACTACGTTTGTATGGGAACGCGAGTTCACGCGAGCGTCCTGGCGACTCTTATAGTACCTACCACAAACCCTAACAGAGTAGACTTATACTAATGCAGACTTTTTACCGATCTTGTATGTTTTTTTTGATCATGGATCTCGAGGTCTACATACGTTGATACTTCCGAAAACTAGAGTCCTTTGCGCTCGCGATTACAATGGCAATATACAAAAAATACTACATGCTACAAACAGTTTTAATAATCGTCCTCCGTATTGTACAAGATCAAGACATATATCAACTTTAATCGATGCCACGACATCCCGCTTTTGGCAAAGAATTATTTAAGCGTATCAGAAATTATAATTGCTGGAATCAAAAAGATATTGAAGAGGAAATTATCCCGCAAATTACAGTGACGTGACGTCATCTCGTTGACATATACTTCGACGGCAGACAAGGAGTGATGAATGCTTTTTAAATTGTGCTTTTTAAGCGTAATTTTGTGAATTTTCGTATATACTCGAACGCGTTTTTAAGATGATGTATAATTATGTTAAGCAAGGGTTTGGACAAATTGCCGTCGTTTTATTTTGTTTGTAACAGGTATTTTATGACCATGCTAAGAAGGGTGCTTGTGAAAAATGCTGTGGACAACGAGTTGGTGATGTAAAGTTATATTATAAATTGTAGAGCTCCCTGCAACATTATTGAACCTCACAAAATTTCATACACGTGAACCGGTTGAGCATAGAGCTTGCAATCTGGATCCAAAATGTATGGAACTATCCGTTTCTGGATCCGAATGGATCCGGATTCCATACATTTCAGTTTTGTGAAAACTCTAGTTGAGCTGAATCGGAAATGCTTCGCGCACACTCGATCAATTAAGTATCCGAGTCGTAAACTTTTATTGCATCGATAAGACTAGCTGTAAAGCCCATTTCTTTAGAGATTATTCGTAATTTTTCAGTTATAAAGGTGATAAATATGATACTGCTCTACACGCATATTCATAAAAATGTCAAAGTCAATACAATTTCGACACAAATCAGCATGATACTCTATAAACTCTTCCCTACTTTTAATGATATCGCATCCTCGCAATAAAAGAACCCGTCCAATATTTCAGCTCGTCTTCCGCGTACACCCGTCCTAACAGCACAACTGACCACAGTTCATCCTTATTTGGTTGTAACAAAGTTGAATATTGCTCAGATAAGTGTGTCGAAGTTACACGCGTTCGTTCGCGCGCGCCATTAAGATGCGGGTAGTTATTAATTTTACGGTCGGTACCGTCAGCGGCAAATATTTATGCATGCTTTTTATTAACAATTATATTTTCTGATGTTTTAAGAAATTGAAAGGGCTGTTGAACACTACAGCTTACATGAAAAATGATACGTAAAGTAGTAAGCAACTTCAGTTACTCGATGATAATGGCGCAGGCAACTGTGCCGAAATATCGGAAGCTCACAATAATAAACTCACATGGTAAATATCCCGTTTTAAATAGTTTTTGTAATGTTAAAAACGACCATGTTAGCTTAAAATCGTATATGTATAACGTAAAGTACTGTGAAAAATGCCTTTAGGCACTGTTAACTGAATACCGGTTCCCATAAAATAAATACTTTGATACCTCTTAACTCTCCACCTAATGTTACCTGCACGGAAAAAAAGCTTTCGGGATATTCTCAATCCAAGACATTATTATTTTCTTGAAAGTATTTCCTCGTGACAAGTATTTATTTCATCAATCATATTTTTCCCAAAAATATGATTCTTCGCTTAATAAAACTACGTTTTCTTAAAATAGAAATACAGAAATGTATTGTTTCAAGAGAAAATTGAGTAAATAAGACAGATTGTATTTTAATCAAACAAGTATTATCTTAGGTAAAAGAAAACTAGAAAATCAGTAAGAATATATTCGCTTCGTTTATATATTTATAACTTTAATTTATTTTCGTTGAAGGAAATAAATGCTTGTCACGAGGAAATATTTTCAACATAATATAATAATGTCTTAGATTGAGAATATCCCGGAAGGTTTTTTTTCCGTGTAAGTTACCCATCTCACTGTTATTTTTACAAATGCTTCTAGATAAAAGAAATATACCATTTTTTCGGTCGATCGGTGCGATCCCTCTGTAGTACAGTCGCCATCAAATATATTGGAGCGACCAGGGTACTCAAAAATATCTGAACATGCACTTTATCGCCTTGACAATAGAGGCGTTGTTCAGATATTTGTGACCACCTTGGCTGCTTCGATATATCTGATGGCGACTGGACATAGAAGTAAATAGGTATGATTAATTAATTAGTAGGTACACTAGGTACTCGTAAGGGTACATCGAGTAGACCGACATACTTAGGGTGGAAAAACTGGACCCTTCCCACTGTTGCCAATCTCACTTCTCATTTGATGGCGTCTGTACCTATACTTTAATTTCTAGAATATCATATACATATTTGCTTATTGCCTTAGTAGATTTAGGAACTTTTAAACCTAAGATTTAAATAATCTTACCAAACTTTATATCATCATCATCATCATCATTTTAGCCGTTTGTCGCCCACTGCTGAGCATAGGCCTCTCTTCGCGTACGCCATTTGTCCCGGTCCTGGGCTAACCTCATCCAGAAGTGACCCGCAATCTTTCGAATGTCATCTACCCAACGAGCCAACGGACGCCAAGCAAAACTTAAGCAAACTTTATATACCGCTACTTAAGTAAAAATTCGTTTTGAACTGTACGTGATTTAGCGTCAGAATTATTGCCAACGGCTCCGCTATCGGGGACAATTAATTATGTTTGTTAGCTGCTGCGTTTATTTATTTTAAGTACTCTTTTTATATCATTGGACATGAATTTTTTACAAGATATTACTTTTGTAACAATATCTTGGGCTTGTTACTTCATTAATTGTCTCGTGCTGTATGAGATATTATACTTCATGCTTCATATTTGTATATGTCCCATTTTGGATTAATACTTGTTACAAATAAATACGTTCTGCTGGGACTGCTGGCTGCACTAAATAAATAAATAATTTTATGGGACATTGTTACATGAATCGACCTATAGTACGGGCGGGGACCGAAAAATCTGCTACGTTACGTGATACAAAGAAAAGCCCCATACTATACCACATGGTCATAAACAGACATGTAAGCTTTAGTGGCGGGAATGAAAATGTCATAGGGATTTCCCAACGATATCAAGTGTTCATAAAAGTGATGTTGAGTTCCGAAAAATAGTAAAAAAAAATTGAATGGGCCGAAAGCACACTATCTTAATAAATTTTCTTAAAAGTTTGTGAGTAGGTTCGACAATAAATGTAGATTTTATTGATTTTTATTGTTGATTCAGCATTCCGTTCTTTTTTAATGGTGGAATTGGCACTATGCACCTAGACGCCATTAATTGGGCTATATGGCGCGTGCACTTAACTGCAATTTTATTTTTCTCTGTACGTACGTGCCATATGAAAGTAATTTAGAAACAAGCAATATATTATATAGGCACCGTATATGGTATTCAATATTTTTTTAAATTTTCCGGTATATTTTTTTCTTTCCGCTTCCAATTTTAGAGACATTAGCCCCGATTCTAAGTCGTTAAAAAGCTTCCATTAAAAACTGTTATTATTATACCTACTGTCATTATTTACGGCTCAAAAATACAGAAATATGATACCTAAAATAATTTTGCTTTGAGAATATAAGGTTACTGCGTATTTAATAAGTGTGATGGATTTAAAATAGAATTGACAGCCGTTAAGTCTAAAAATAGAATTTCTCAATTATTTAGTTTTATGTTTTATAGTCCGTATAAATACCTAAAAACCCGAAGGGAAACATCGTGAGGAAGCTGAACCTAATCCCAGTAAGACCTAGTTTTATCTCTGGGCTGGAAGGTCAGATGGCAGTCACTTTCGTAAAAACTCGTGTCTACGCTAATTCACGAGATTAAGTTGCCTTGCGGGCCCCAGGCTCAATATGAGTCTAGGTAAAAAGCTAGAACGAATACTAGGAGGTAGACTTAATGTTAAGATCGTGATTTTTTTTTGTTCTGCTTATTTTATTTACTTTACTTATCTAAGCTACGCCTAAATGAAAACTCCCAAATAAAATAAAATGCTTTTATTTATCTGCTGCATTTTTTAAACTTTAGATAAACTTAATGAGTACCTACCACTCTTATTTAAAATAAAAAAAAATACAAAAAAGAGTTGTCATAAGTCATAACTTATTAAATTAACTTAATCAAGTTAACCACCCATATTAATTTACATGACAGTTCTCCGTGTCACTGGTTACTGGTAGGCGACAGGTTGACAGCTGTCTTGTAATCCCCGCGATGACTAAACGCTTAATCAGCGCCTCAACCTCAGCGACATGTCATCGCACTGTCAAGGTCAGGACACGCCCACATGTGTTAGCTTGTGGATTAAGACACAAGATATAGTTATAAAGAATTTTTAAATTTTATTTAGGTACCCTTTTTCATTTAGAGACCATGCGCGTTGGTTGGTCTGCCAGTGCCACCTTGTGGTCTAAATTGAAATATTAAAGTAACTGCGCAAAAGTGTGGCAACTTCTACAGTTCCCGCACTTTTGCGCGTTATTGTTATAATAGTTATATAGGGCTGCCATCTCTAAATTCGCCGAACCCGGACCATAATTCAAAAAACCCGGACATTTGGCGTAAATCGCATTTTTTCCCCGGACGTGTCCAAGTCAATAATGGCATTGAATAATAATGGGTTGTTTCCTCACATAAAAAGTGTCCGGGTTTTCCCCGGACACTTATTGAAGGGGGTCTTCAATAAGGACGGACGCACCCCGGACGGTCTCCAAACTAGGACAAATCCGGGGAAATCCGGACGGATGGCAGCCCTAGGTATATAGCCCATTGGCGAGGTCGCGGAAGTTATGCTTCGGCGTCCCTGTGGCCTCGCCTTATAGCAGGGAGGCGGCAAACAGAGGGGTTTTTAGTGGGTATACCATGGGTCTCATCAGCCTATGTGGGAGTCCCACATAACCACTGGGGCCCGTCCCCGCGCCCCAGTGGTATGCGTAACGCATTTTCCCCTGTTAAAAAAAAAGGTATACCGCGTGTATATTTGATATTACCACAGAAGTAAACCAGAAGCAGGTTTTGATGTTTTAAATCGACATTGCAATAAATATTTAGTTAATTGTTAATTAACACCGAGTAATTAATTTTTAAATTTATTCCACTCAGCAATGTACTGCGTATACAGTACAATGTGACACATATCAATTGTGACGTTTTAAAGGAAAAGTAATCAGGTAGGAGCAATACCTACTTACATTGCGTGCTGAAATATTTTATATCGAAAAATAAAAGTCGTAAAATTTTAATAAAACATATGGAAGTATGTTTATTAGGGTCTATACTAACTACCCATAGCTTATGTGGTAATATCAAAAATACACGCTGTATAGCCCATAGATTATCTTATCTAATAGACTTATTAGCAGTTAGATTTTCCAGCATTTTTGATGCAGTACTAGGAGTATTATTATTTTGAGGCTAGTAATTGTTAGAACCAAGAATTTAATAAAATCAAAGCCATTTAGAACTTAGTAATAATGTACAGATGGTCGGTAATAAAATTATAATTTCACAAAAAAACGGCATTGCACGATCACCAATCTAATAAGTTATTAGGCACCTTAAATATGACATAGTAGCGAAAATAAGGGTTTTTCTGAAAATAATTTTCTTACTTAATTTTAAAAATAAATACCTAAGTGTTTATTTTATTATCAACAGCTATAATATATCAATTTGATTTCTAAACTCGGAAAAACATGATAGTGAATAAAAAAGACAATATTTTATTTAAATTGTCTAGTTTCACACAGAATTTACGCGTTTCATAATTCATTGGACCAGCCAAAAATAGGTGTAGCTTATTGTAAATTAAACCTCTGACAATTTGTACACCATTCTATGCAAATACATGGCAGAAGTGGAATGGCTATGCTAATATTGCTAATAATGGCTTGAGTTAGCAATTTATTTTAGTTTGAATATTTATTTTACTTCTAAACTAGTCATCCTATAACTTCTTAAAAGAAAAGACTTCTACAAGATTTATAATACAAATTTGCACATTATCGATTTATCTACTATGAATCATAATAACAGTCAACTATTGCCTTTAGAAATATCTGACGCAAAATTATGCCATATCTTACGCTGAAAATATTCAAACTTTAATTATCTATTTTCTATCGAAGCCAGTCGATCAGTTTTTTTTAAGATAAATAACGTAATTACTATTTAGATGTGAAGGTCAGAAAATAAATATGACTTTCAAAACATTAATCTTTTAAAGACAAATTGGTCTTGACGCTAAAATGTATCGATAAACAAACAATAATACCTTAACAGTATTTTTTCATCGTTATATCTTAAGGGGCCTTCGACCCGAATCTCTCAGGTTTTTTTGTGTGTTTTTGTGGCTTTTTGTATTAACAGCAACGATCTTAATATAAAGTTTGATATGAATTTGAAGTAGGTAAATTATGGGATACTGCCATATATTTTTTAAATGTATGTATTATGTACATATGTGCGAAATATATGATATCAAACTTTGACAACGTAATGCCAATAAAACAATTATATGGACATAACTTTCGTGTAAAGGAGTTTAAAATTTATTCATTTCTTGCCAATTTTTGAGACGTAAATGAGGGACAGACTCGGAATGTGCATAATAAATACATAAAAATATCTGAAAAATTGTGTGTATTTAGACCATGTTTAAAAAATCTATTAAAATATGTACCTACGTATTAAAGTTTTTTTTTATATTAAGATTTTTTTTTAATTTAATCTACCTATTTTTAATTTGAAGAGCTGTAATAAGTTAATAACACTTGCGCGTGTAGCGCGTGCACCCCCTTAAATGTTTTGATAATGAAATAAATATAAAATAAGGTGACATTTATGCCAATAAGACGATAACATAGATGTTTATAGTGTTAACGTCTTGGCGCTATTGAATTTCTATAGTACCGTTGCAAGTGGTAATTTACAGTTATATTATACGAGTCCATATGAATATTTTTTTCACCAGCATCTTGATGATTTTAGGAGACGTATGCTGTGCAGGGCCGTAGCTAGGGGGGGCCTTAGGGGGCAATGCCCTACCTTAAAATACTAATGCCCTACCTTAAAAACTACAATCGGGTCAAAAATGTATGAAAATAAAGTTAATGCCCTACCTTAAAATTCGCTATGCCCTACCTTAAATTTGCACTGCCCTATTTTAACTGCAATTCTGGCTACGGCCCTGATGCTCTGGGGATGAGCTGAAAGTCATTTAAAGTAAATTAGAGCTCTGTAAAAAAATAATTAATGGTGTTGGTAATACTTTATCATACTAAATTTTCGCGGTCAACTTCCCTACGCTGTGTGTCTATAGGAAAAGGGACTGGATTATCTTTAATTATTTATTATTTGTTGCAGATGGAGCTACGATTCAAGACCGGGATGTCGTTTCTGACCTACTGGATATTTGTTTTACAAGTAAGTCATTTCAACGGTTCCAAATATGTATGTAAAATGCAGTGGTAACTCTTTTCTGCTAATTTAAATATTGGCTACTCTGTGTGGAAATTATATATCCTTAACTTATTAAAAGTGGTTGTCGTTTAAAAAAACATTTCGCTACGCAAGGCTATAGAACCTAAACGAAAAAGCTACGAGCACACAAGTACAAATATATCTTATATCAGCTAATGTGATTCTCCCGTTAAAAAAATGTGATAGGTTCTTAAACCGGTATTAGACATTGCAACCTGCAGGGCCCAATCTGTTGTATACCCTGCCTCTCCCTAACCCTCCTTCAGCTCCCTACGGGCCCTACCTTTAATTACACCTCCCAACCTGACAGATTGGGCCCTGCAGGTTGCAATGTCTAATAGCCGTTTTAATCTTCTGCAAAGGAAAGGACCAAAACAAACTAAAACATTCGAAGCTGTGTGTTCCAAACTGCGTTACTTGCCTAAATTATGCTACTAGTAAATATGATACCTAAATTCCAGATGCTTGGCAGCCCATACCGCGGTGCCGAAGGCCATGGCCGACTCATGGACCCTCCAGCACGCAACTCCATGTGGAGGTTCGGCTTCCCCAACCCCGTCAATTATAACGACAACGAGCTCTTCTGCGGCGGGTATGCCGGTCAGTATGATTACATCATCAATATCGGCATTATTACCAGTCATCACCAAATATTATCGACGCTATCATTTTTGCAAACCTCATTTTCAATGATATTATATTCGCTATTGATTGCTCGGAATAGGAAGAAGCAAGTTGCCCTGGCAGGGCCATAACTCGTTGGCAGTATGGGGTGCCCTACCTTAAAATAATAATGCCCTCCCTTAAATACTAACATTGGCTCGAAAAACTATAAAAATAAAATAAATGCCCTAACTTAAATTAGCCGTATCTTTAACTGCATCTCTGGCTACGACTCTGTGCCCTGGACCTCCAATATCATCAAACACATCATCAAGCAACTAGCATTAAGATTTGTTGCTCTCCTGTAACTCGGCCTTAAAAGGCTCGTACTTTGGGCCATCAGTTACTTGCAAACTTCGGCCTTTGCCCTCGTACTTTAACATAATTAAACCTTGGTCCATCACCAAGCTCTGTTGTTCTGTTGCTCGATCTTTTACCTCACATGAAAGCGTATTACCGCTGACCGTCGACTCCTTGCAGAGCTTGGTCTTCGGCCTCACTCTATAAAACTTGAACGGCTGTCAACAACCCGTTATCAATTTTTATGAGATGTGATAATATTAGCACCCACAGCAGTCCATGGAACTAGAGTAGGCAAAAATAGGCCAGTGCTAATTTAAGGTAGGACATTTAAAGTTTCTAGTTATTTTAAGTAATTTAATTTTATGTAGTAGTTACATAGTTTATTTAAGTTTTTTTTCATGTACCTATTTTGTACCAATAAATATTTACTTTCAGGTAGGACATTAGCATTTTAAGGTAGGGCATTGCCCCATAATACCCTCTCCCTCTCTAGTTAAGGTCCAGCATAGAACACATGAAACCATACAACTAACGATTACGTGAACTGTACTTGAGTACAAGCTTATTTAGCTCTCTGGGGGTTCTCATTCCCAATAAGCATCAGCTGCTAGTTTTTTCAGATCAGATCAAAAATCTTCTTTATTACCCAGTAAGGTAATCGGGAAATGCAAACTCGTTCGCTTCACCCACCTATATACAGACAAGGTCTTATAATATTAACAAATCGTTGGCAGTTAAGTCCTTTTCCCCTGGAATGTGGGCACATCAACATTTAATTTTTATGATTCAGCTGTCTGGTCTTATTTACCGAACTCGCGACCTTTAGCGGAATCCGCGCTAGTTTTGAATTAAAAATAAAACATGTTAATAGACGTTTTTATGCTATTTATGTGGCGTCGGCTCGTAAAAAGTCGATAATCGGCAGCGGAGTATGCTTTAGGGCTCCTTTTAAAGAATACGTAGGTATCTTACATATGCAATTAAAATTAAGACGTTTTAAGCATGATACGGCTTGTTTACAAATCGTTTGGGCCTAAATGTACCTACAGGTGGGTAGGTAGTAAGTGATAGGTATTTCAAAATATAATTAATCTCGTCTTATTTAGTCCAAGGAAAAGTTTAGGGACTTTCCAGACCTTTGAATTTCTTCTCGAATGTCATGTATACCTATGCAAGTTTTTTCACGATGATTTCGTTTCCTGATATATTGAAATATTGAATGATAGATATTTCGTAGCAAAAAACTAAATTTAACAAATTCATAGAAAATTGTACCTAACTATTTAGTTAGGGTAGTTACCCTACCTACATACACTTACCTACCTAAAGAGCCAGGGTTTGAGCCCGAGGCTTATACGGGTGTTTCCTGTAATAGGAGCAATAAATTAAAACGTAGATTCTACTCTTCAAATCAGACAACGTTTGTTCAGTGACTTTTAAAAATAACTTACGGTTTGAGTTTTAGGACACTTTAAAGATTTTCCGAACACGCAATGTATTCCGAAATTGATTATGTCTGTAGGGTGACAAGCAATGTCAAATAGACGGATTTTAACGTACATTGCAAATATTTAGTTTGTATGAAAAAGAGGCAATCTACAAAATACATATTTTTAAAAAGTTGTTGAACAAAAGTTATGTTATTTGAGGAGTAGAATCTACGTTTTAATATATTGATCATATTACAGGAAACACACTGTATGTATGTCAATCTCACTAGGAGTCTTCATTCAAAAAATTTCGCTAAGATTTAAAACTGATGCCTATTTACCAACTTTATGAGTAAAGTGTCGCACCCACCAGCCCACGAAGTCCACAATTTACAATATCATTAACATAATATAAAGTAATATTCCATATTTTATATAAACGATCAAGGATCAACCATTTTTTGCTCGTGTGTTTGTCTCGTCGACTCATCTTTAGTGACGAAGGCAAAGATCACTCAACTCCAGGGTCATTGAACTATGATATGACTATTCCTCACAGACCATAGATATAACTAGATGTAGCAAGCACTCAAATAATATGTTCCAAGCGAATCGATTTCAGCTAGGACAGCATGTTTATGTAGTTCTCACCACGAAAGCACTAGATTAATGAGTTATCATTTTTCTAATTTAAGTTATGGAATTAGGCGTTTGCGGAAGTCCATATTATCAACTACAATACATGGCTGTGCTATTCCGCGGTAGATAAACGTGCTAGTTATTTGGGACAACCCGTTATACTTATTTGCGTATTTTTGCATGCATTAAATTATGCTCCCACCCTCCCACCGCAAAAATAAATACAACAAACCACCACCAATAATACCAAAAGGGTGAATTTCAACAGGTGCAAAATTTACCTAATTTTGGTGGGATTTTTTATTTTTGTAGTTTATGTCTAAATTATGTATCGATAATATGTAACTAGTCACAATCGATATTGTGTAGTAATGGCCCTTCATTATGCATAGTAGTTTTAGAGATATTATGATTTTAATAATTTGGTTGCCACCAAAATTGCGTCTACCCACCAAAATTAGATTTACTGGCCACCAAAATTGTATATCCACACCAAAGTTAGATATTTCTGCAAATTAAAAGTAAATTTAACTAGTTATTAACTGAAAATGAATCTAAGACAATTGTATTATCATCCGTTTTAATATATTATTATAACAAAGTACAAAAAACTGAACAATCAAATCAAACAGTAAAGTATAAAATGCTAATCAACAATGCTTAATCCTTTTTCTTTCAAGAAACAACGTAACTCAGTAAGAAATACTACAAAAATACAATTAAACTACAATCGTTAGCATCAGTCACAATCAGATCAGAATTGCCTACATATTTTTATACTAGCTTTTGCCCGCGACTTCGTCTGAGTGGAATTAGTAACCAGGGAGGAAGGAAACCAACCCAACCCAAGGAATGAATTCTGGATATCAACTATTCTATATCATTCCCCAGAGCTCAAACTATCTCCAGCGTTCAACAGTTATTGGTTCCCCATAAAAACTTTCAACCCCGTCTTTAATCCCCTAAAGGGTTGATTTTCGGGATATAAACTAACGTATATTATTTCCCGGGGCTCAAACTTTGAGTAGGGATTGCAATCCGGATTTTATCCGAAAAACTATGTACCCAGTTCATCTTAATCGTCGGTTCAGTGATTAATAATTCGCCATACAAACTTCCAACCTCCTTTTCACCCCCTCTAGGGTTGATTTTCGGGATGAAAACGTCATTCCCCGCGACTCAAACTATCTCTATACAAAATTTCATTAAAAACTGTTTAACTGTTTTCACGTGATGCGCGGTTGAATAAACAGACAAAAAGACAAACAGATAAACAGACAGAAATTCTGAAAACTGTTGGAACGTGTTATGTTATCGACTTTAAGTACCCCCAGCCAACTTTTTTTCGAATATCTTCAATGTACAGCGAGACTTTCGACCCTCTTCAGCTTCAGCTTCAAGCTTTGTTATATGTTTAGAAGATTTTATTTGTACCAACTTCACTTTAACTGAAATCTGGCGACAGTTGAGATCTTTGACTCTAAGAGTAAACATACTCGCAATCAATACTTACGCTACTGACATAATTATAGTCTGTATCTTTAGGTATTTAAATAAAAGTAAACAAAATCTACCCTCAAATGGCTCCTTCAGCCAGATGACAAACATTACATGATCAAATAATGTAGGTTAAAGTCAGGTCGTTCAGTGACAGATCCAGGCGCTTTTGTATTTGGTGATATATATTTTTACTGGTAACTAATAGTGGTAAATTGGTAATCAATGCACTTAGTCAGTAATGCTGTGAATACAAAATATAAATATATGACAGTATATACAAAATTACTTAGTTTAGGCTCATAAATATCATTTTTGGTTTCCAAATTACCACCAAAACCACCAAAATTGATGCACCAAAATTAGAACCATTGCATAAAAGTGCATTTTAAAAGTAAACCGTGTCATTCACTTCAGTTCCAAGTGAATATTTTAAAAAAGAAACTATATACATGCTTTAAATACAGTTCACACAAAAACAACTACTTTTCGGTCATTAGTTAGATACACCACCAAAATTGCATTAAAAAGTATTTTAATACACCAAAATTAGATACTTATGCGTTTGCTGGACAGATCTAGTGAGGTACGACACGTGCTTCATCGCTCAGTGCCGGAGTGGAACCGAATTAACAGGTTACTGTACGTTTGTTAGCCTTGTTGCGTTTAGTTCGACCATAAAATCATTTTCAAAATTTACCACCAAAATTTACTATTTTACCAGGACAACAATGAATGCTTAGTTTAGAGTATGAATTCATGTACTAATCTTCACTTTTATTTTCTTATAATATACGTAGACTAATAACGAGTAAAAGTTTGTGAAGTTTTAGTTAAATCAACGGACGTTATGGTTCTAATATAGAAATTATTCAAGAAAAATGGATTCAGGACACTACACCAAAATTATAATTGCGGCGTAAAAATATTTTTTTATAAATATCAATAACTTTTATAACATTTTGCGACTTGGCTTAAGATAATAATTTGTGTAAGATTTTCAGAAAAAAATATACCATTGTGAAACTATTAGTCCACACTGTCATTATCAGCTCCGCCGTAAAAAAAACTCGTTGAGATATTCACCCAAAACTCGACATGTGTTTCGCCTCTCTACGAGGCCAGGCATCCTCAGGAGCCGCTGGAGATGTTGTCGGTCTGATGGCGCCTCCACATGATGGGCCATCATAGGGACGCAGCTATGCGTTAGAGGGAGCTAACGATATTGCCATCTCGTTCAGTCGTATAGCTGCGTCCCTATGATGGCCCATCATGTAGAGCCAGCCTGACGTCCGGCAACGGAATCAAGCCACATTTGTACATCATTTGTATACATATGTAGTTCAGTTCAATAAGGTATTTTGGATTGTAACAATAATTTGTCTACTAGCGTGGTCAACGTAGGCTAATCTAATATCGTATTTATATTCTAGACAGTAATCTGACAGCTCCTTTCCTACATTGTAAATCACTTTTGTATGGAGAGAAGCTAGATTACTAGGCTAGGCTTTAATTAAAAAGACGATATTAAAAGAACGCAGTTTATTCATTCGTATATCTTTCCCGTACCTACACGAAACAATGGTTTTCCAGAAATTTGTGAGGCGTATGCGGAGCCTAAGTCAACGAGCAGAGACCATTTCGACCACATATACTAAGCGATACACTAAGCCGATGCTGTCCCTGTTAGTTTAATTTGTATGTCTTTGCCGACCACGGAACAATGGGGTTCCGGACCTTTGGGAGGCGTATGCGGAGCCGAAGCCAACGCGCAGAGGCCCTTTCGAAATTTAATGAAAAGTACCGTGAGGGTACACTATTAGTTTAATTATTAATAGAGCAATTCGAAGCTCTATTTATCTCATAGATTGACCTAAGTTTGCTCAACCGTCCTAGCATCAAGCATCATCGTTCTAGTTCAATATATGTCTGTTCCATTCTTAGAGCAAAAACTAAACAATATGGATCGGGGATTACATAGCGCTAATCAATTTGGCACATCAATATATTATAGAGGACGTGGTCATCAATTGCCGTGAGTTGCGGTTAATTGTGTGGGTTCAGACGACTATTTAATTTAATTAGAGATTTAACGAGCAAAAACATCAATACGGGTAATTTTAGGTAACTGATCTAACAGGTTTGTGTACAATGTGGACGTCATGATTGATATCAAATTTAAAAATGTTAAAGATTCATGTTTCAATATATCTTACGATATTTCTTACCATTCTTAGGTTACGTATATGCTCGTACAGTCAGCAGCAAAAGTAGCTAAGCGGGTAGGGTGTTCAAAATGACCTACACATGCTCTTATTCTCTTAACAATAAAGTCGTGTCGCGCTCATTTTGAACACCTCAGCCGCTTAGCTACTGCTGCTGACTGTACTTGCCTTTAATATATTTTTTATAGACAGTAAGTACTTAAGTAGACGGTTGATACAACGTTAAATTTAGGTATATTTTTGATAACTTTTGGAGTAGCAGTGCAGGTGACATTTCCTCTTACATTTTCGGTATCTTTAGGGGGCTTTCGGACAGAGGGCGCAATTGACTTGAGCTTCAAAAAGTTCTTAGGCTGTGCTGCTCTACTATACCTATAAGTTACTCTATGGTACCTACACACCACCTCGCTATCTGGCCACTTGGCGAGGATGCTCATTCTGATCTGGTTAGATGGCTACCATCCAACTCAATAGTACCTTAGGCCCCCAAGGGCCCCAAGGTAAACCTTAGAAGCATTCCTACTTTACAACATTCGCTGTTTGCATGATTGTGGCGCCATCTCTTGGGCAGGTGTTCTATCTCTTTTCTTTTTCATATAGGTTTTGTTCCTTGCTTACCTATATGAAATGTCACAGGCTGATTCACTATTTTGACAGCCGACACGGGCTTTTGCAGTTTCAATTCTTGTCACATTGTGCACTGCGATCGTTCTCTTTACCCCCACCTAGCACTTCGCGAATTGGCTGTGTGCATGAGTGTGGCGCCATCTCTTGAGCAGGGGGTGAAAGGGTTTTTTTCTTTTTTATTAATGGCATATACTCCTTGCTTATATGAAATGTCACTGGCTGATACACTATTTTGACAGTTGACCCTACGGGTGATGTCAAATATCTTGAAATGTGATATTGACAAGAGCCCAATTTCTTGTTACATTGTGCGCTGCAATCGTTCACGTTAACCCCACCATGCACTTCGCACATAGCCAATAGCGATATCTTTCATACATACGATTTCTAAGATCATCTTTTTTTTTAAATTATCAATTGATAAATTGTTTGGTAGGTAATACAAGAAAATAAAGATAGGTAATTAAATTAATAAATTTCATATCAAACAGATACCTATGAGGGGCTCGTCACAAATGGGTGCCTTTCAACTCCGGTTATTCCGACACTAAAATCATTTGTTTGTTTCCTGTTTAGTCCAGTGGGAGCAGAACTCTGGCCGCTGTGGAGTGTGCGGGGACGCGCATCACTTGACCGAACCCAGGCCCCACGAGGCAGGCGGAATGTTCGGCAAAGGAATCATCACCAAGCACTACAGTGTAGGACAGGTAAAGACAATGTTTTGGACGGGTATCAGTTTCTTTTCTACAATGAGCCATAGTAAAAATACTCAACTGGCTGAAAATAAGGCAAGCCGGTTGGAAACGTGTTCTATAAGACCTGCCGCCACTGACAGGTATAATAAGACTACCCAAGACTACCGTATTTGACCGGCCAAAACCCTTTAGCCATGGAGATGCTTTTGCGTGGTGTTGGATAGGAAATGTGTTATGAACAAAACGATATTAACATCTCTGTTACAGTATAACAAGTGGCGGGCCATTAATAGAACTCGATTCCCACCAGCTTGCCTATTTTAATGACAAATAAATAGTTCTCTCGAGGAAAAGCAACCCAATCCAAGTCGGCGTACCCATTTACTGCGAAACAGTTGGTAACAAGAAAAGTGAACTTTTGGCGAGTGGTCCTTTTCTCCAATGACAGATCACAATTCAATTCAGTCAAATAGATACACAAGACTTGCGGCCATCTTGGCGAGCAAGGTGGTTAGGTTTCGTGATTAACTTCTTATTTTTTGTTCATTTTCGTGATTCAGTGTGTAATATATAGCTTATTCTGCAGTGATTTAACGAACTAGTGGGCAACTAATGAAGAATTAATCTCAAAACAAGTGTAACCCCTGTTTGAGTTAGATATCCGTTAGTCCACGTGCTGTTTGTAGGGAGTAGCTATCTCCTTATAAAAAGCATAACCTCACCGTACAACGTCCAGCTCTTGGAGCGAAATTTTAACTAATTAACCGTACACTTGTCGTCTCTACTGTGACATTGGCAAAATTGTCCCAATATTGTGGACAGAATGCCATTTATTTTAAAAATTGAATTAGATACACAAATTGATTCTAACCGGGATATTTCACAACAGGAAATTGAAGTGGAGATAGAGCTGACGGCCAATCATCTCGGCACGTTTGTGATGAAACTGTGTCCGAACAACAATCCGAATCAGGAAGCCACTCAGGAATGCTTTGACAGGTAAATTGAAAGTTTAGAAATATACATACGAGTAGGTATGTACTTAGCACTACTTACAAACTATAGTTCCCACGTTATTTTATTTTTTGTTTAATATTCACAATTTTTTTTACAGCATATGCCAAAACATTACATCTTAGGCTTAATCTTCAAATTTAGAAAGAAAGAAAGAAAGAAAAGATAGAAAGAAAACATTTTTTCATGACAACACATACAATGGAAACAAAAAAAAAGAGACATACACTTGTCACGAAATGGTTGCACCTCAGCGTTAATTTAGCTGCTAATATATTTTGATTGAGTCAGCATGTTACGAAGGTAGCCCGCGAATGCCAAGCGATTTCTGTTGTCTTTACACTCATAACAAAATTAAATACACTAGTTCGCCACCGTACCAAAGTGTCCGTCGTGATATAAATCATTGGAATTATTTTGATAGGTCAGAAAAAAATCGGCGACTAATGCTAAAATCAGCAGCAGATCTAGATTATCCTTTGAGGTGATCAGAATAATCTTAAGACAATGAAACGTGTAACTTTTGCAGCTGACTGTACAAGCAATCCCACGTTTCAGGTTCCCGCTCGTCGTATCCGGAACCCGGGAGGACCGGTTCCTCATTCCCCTGGACACGGCCAAGAAGGAGGTGTTCCGGTACCGTGTCGGGCTGCCAGCGTACTTGACCTGCACTCAGTGTGTGCTGCAGTGGACTTACTATACTGGTAGGTATCTTCAGCATTTAGCTTGCTGGTCTGGTAGCCTTGTAGTGACCCACGAGTTTCAATCCGAAGGTCTCGGATTCACACCCCGGCTCGTGTCTACGTTAATCATTTTATTACGTTGCCGAGCAGACCCCAGACCCAATGAGTACTGGCAAAAAGCTGAGACAAACGTATGAGACTAGAAGTATGACGTATCTAGTCTATTTTTCAAGCCAAGACGAAGCTATTCTCTGTCTATAAAATTTTCCACCACCTGTTATGATCTTTTACTTTTTTTGGGGAATTGCTAACAGGTAATAACAATGGCCAATTGCACTGCCTTAAATCTATTACCTACTGGTGTTACAAATGTTTCAGGACTCGGCTAATTTAAACATCCGACTGAGAACTGTGAAATCGGGGTTGACATGTTCATTTCTATTTACCCATAATTTCCAAAAAATTATCATTCCAGGCAACATGTGGGGCATCTGCCCCAACGGCACCGAGGCAGTCGGCTGCGGGCGCTCGGAGACCTTCCGGAACTGCGCCGACATCAGCATCATCACCAGCACCGGAGGCCTACCCCCGGCCTTCGCCGGCAACCTCAGGAGGGACAACCCCTTTCTGCTGTATTACAGGGACGCGTACCGGCCGCAGAATGTTTATCCATTAGTTGTCAGGTAAGTAACACATATTGTGAAGTGAAGATGCGGCTAAGAGTGAACCTTTTTCGTTAGTATTTCGCTAGGGACTATGTTTAATCTAAAAGTCCGAAGTATGGTAGTCGATTTTATACTTTACTGTTGTTGACGCGGACAATATCGTGACGATAAAGCTGGGAAGGAAAATATATAGAGGTGTGAGGTATATGCAACCGCTTTTAGTTATCGGTCGATGATAAGATGATATCGGAAAAGAGACAATTTAATTTTCATCATTTAGCTCCCTTTCTTTACCGTGGCGGTAAAAGAGATCGTCGGCCTTTGATAATATGACTATAGTGTAAGTGTAAGGCCTGAGTGGACGCTCGAGTGGGGCGTCCAGCGGGCGGGGCGTGCGGCGTGCATGTTAAACAAATGAAAATCATACTGGTGTCCTGAGTCGACGCTCCACAAAGTGTATGGACGCTCGCCCGCGACGCTGCACGCCCCGCTGCACGCCCCGCCGAGAGAGCGTCCACGAGGACCTTACACTAAGATTAGATATGTAGATGGAAGTTGCGGTTTGTTAATTTGTAGTAGGCCAAAATTTACCGACAACTCTATACATCTATAAGTAGATTAACTTCAATTCGCATGATTGTCATAGATATGCTTTTGCTACCTCCCACGATCATTAATTGCATCATATTTAATTATTTATACAAAATATATTATTATGGGCTGGTGGCATTGAGTTATGGTAAGTATAGAAAGTTTTAGATTCATATGGGTAAAAAACTAAGTGATCTGGATCTCGTACTTAGGTACAGTCGACGTCAAAGATATCGTTACGGACAAAGTTACAAAAATATGTTTACGCGACTTTATGGCTAAGACAATAAAGTCGTGTAAACATATTTTTGTAACTTTGTCCGTAACGATATCTTTGACGTCGACTGTACAATAATATTGTTCGTAGAGCTAGCTTGTAACCCTTGTCATGGAAGATATTTTTCCCGGAGACTGTTCTTAGTTGAAACAGAGAATCATTATAATTTGACATATGATTTGCTACATATTATACCTATAGTAAATTAAATATGTAAATACACAGTGAATTAATTTATTTAATCTATCACAAATGCATGCTTCTAATGTATTTCTATTATAATATATGCACATTTATTGTATAATTTCATCACCCGCTTCTGCCTGCTTATTTCAGAGAAGAAAGAGGCTATGAGGAATCGTTGCAACTTAGGTAAACCTTATTACTATGTACATAAAGTTCCTTCTCGTGTTTGTGAATAACGACTGTATTATATGACTTTTTTTCAGCAACGATATTTCGGATAGCGACGAAGACTATGTCCCGCAAATTATTAGGTACAAAATGTTTGTTTTGGACCTTCGGTTTGGGATTTGTATGTGTACATAAATAAACTCTCCGTGTAAATAATTTCTAATCTTTTTGTGTGTGTTTCAGTCCGTTATGTTCTTGTGTCCTACCAACGAATAGAGAATTATGAGTGATAGAGTGACTGAAGATACCGACGGTTGATCTGATTTTTATAACACTGCTCCACAGTGTTAAACGGCTATTAGACATTGCAACCTGCAGGGCCCAATCTGTCAGGTTGGAAGGTGTTATTTAAGGTAGGGCCCGTAGGGAGCTGAAGGAGGGGATGGGAGAGGCACACAACAGATTGGGCCCTGCAGATTGCAATGTCTAATAGCCGTTTTAAAAACATAGTGCAATCGGATTGACCGGTAAACGTATTCAAAATGTTGTTTTCACGTACCAAAGAGGGTTTATTCGATCGATATTTTACGCCAGGTGGCAGCACTGTGGCGAGAGATTTTTGACAGCAGCTGTCAAAATCCACGAATCAAGAAATATAATTAAACATGATTGGTGGATTATGAGAGCTATTAGACCTCTCTCTAGTAAAAAGGTTGATCGAAGAGACCCTCATTATTTCGTTAATATACCTATAGCACTCTAAAAATTATAATTCTCATTTCTTATAATCTACCTGCAGGCTTATGATGGCAGAAGTTGTCAGCTGATAACTTGATATAAACCAGTATAAACCAGTTTAAAATAAGAGTTGCCGCCATGTTTATCCTTAATCTGATAACTTTGTCCATTTTCCATTTGACATCTGATAGTGGAATGATATTTTGATAATTTGACATATTGTCCGCTGTAAGCACGCATATTTTTTGAATGTGTGTGTGTAAAAAAATATCGTTTACACTATGGTTATCCACGATGAAAATCGGGTTTTCCACTTTGACGGCGCTAGCGGATAACTTGATAATTTGTACTTTTTATGACAGCAAAACTTGTTAACTTTATATAGGTGCTCATCGGATCCCGATAACAATTGTCGGGAACTATAACGTATGAAAATTCTTTGTTTTTGTCGTTGATTTCTAGCAAGTAACTAGTTTTTGTAATGTAACAAAAGTTACTTTGTAGAACGATTCTATGCTTACCATGTTATTGTTTTGTAGAGTGGCGGTATTTCATTTTATGTTATGAGCAGTTGCTGCTGCCGAAGAAAAAAAAGAGAAAACTCCATAGCAGAGCTAATATGGATGTCTGTAATCCATTCGAAATGTGTGACGAAGAGTTTGGCACATATCATCATCCTCATAGCGTTAGTCCCGGCATAGGCCGCGGCTCATTTGAGCCTGGGGTGCGCTTTGCCAAGGCTCAATGACCCTAATCCCATGAATAATCGTAGTCATTCAGTGCGAAACGTATTCTTACGAAAGCTACTCAAAGAAGAGACTATTCCTCATTGGGATTAGGTATGGTGGTTTCCTCAAGATGTTTTGCTTCACCGAAAAGCGACTGGTAAAAAATGATATTTCGTACATAAGTTCCAAAGAACTCAGTGGTTTGAACCCGAAACCTACGTATTGAAAGTCAGGCGTTTTACCGCCCGGCTACCAGCGCTTCAGTTTGGCACAATGACTGACTGCAAACTTCATCGACACCAAATAATTAATCTAGTGCCATCTAGTAACGAGTAGCATTACCAAGGCAAAAGCTACTCGTTACTAGATCCCACTCACAAAGGTTGCTAGGATTGCCAAGGTAAACCACACCGTGACACCGATCCGCCGTTGCAGTCCCTTACGGACTACGGTGTAGTCTTTCGTCTTCAAAAAGAAGAAAGTACGATACCCGTTATTAGATAGCAATGTGGCGCAGATGTCATTTCCTCTTACATTTTGGGTAGCTCTCGTTCAAATGGCGCTTCAGACTTAGAGCCTCAAAAATTTCTTCAGACTGTGCGTCTCTATAGAATATATACTCTCTGGTTCAACCGTATCTAGATACCTATTGTGCGTTGCATACTGTGGAATTATTTACAGTTTGGAGTAGAAGCCTGTCCGGAGAAAGAAGTGCCGTAGAATGTATGAGTTCCCACATAAACCACGACACTCTTCTTTCCGGACAAACTCTAACAAGAATATATTTTTAGTTTGAAATTGGGATTTTTATATTGGTGTGCACATTTACCCGCATGGTTCAAAGTATCCGCATTCCGGTTTTCCCTCATTATTTTTATTCTGCTTCGAAACTAAGATAGCTAATGTTTTTATTGTTTATTCAATCTATACCCTTATAAGTACTCAATATTTTTATATATCATTATTTTTAGATCCGAGCATCTGTCATGTTCATCGGTAGAGGCGTAGATAAATAAATAATTCTATAAGCTTTTTAATATCTCTCTTTTTTTAGAATTATTTTTTGTACTAACATTTAAAAAAAAATATATATATAGGCCCTGTCCTATATGAAAGACACCTTCGGTGGATTTTAACTGCTTTGGTATTCCTTCTTCCCAATTGACGTGTAATTCTAATCTCCGTATGGATCTAGTCATAAGGATAATGTAGCAAATTAATTAGAGGAGTTTCACTGCTCTCGTTATTGTGTCAAAATGTTCACTCTCTTAGTATATGATTTAATACCGAATTCATCCTTACTTGTCCTATCATGTAAACAAACATATCTCTAATACCACAACTCTTTGACACTTTTCTATGGGATTATCACTTAAAATGTTGATTTATACTTAAGAAATTTACAAAATACTGAATTCAACCAAGTAACCACTGAAAAGTATCACTTATAATAAAACTTTCTTCAATAATCGCAGTAACGAACAAATAATCTCAAAAATAACCGACATTACGATGCCTAGATTGACACATGTTTGTTTACACTATAAGACAAGTAAGGATGAACTTGATATAATAAAGGCAATGAAGTTGTGTGCAAATTGTGCAAAGTGTGTGCAATTGTACGTTTTAACAGAAGATTTATATCAAAATAAAAGACAAGAGAAAGTAATGCACGTATTTGGCACAGTTGGCCCAAAACTTGGGGTAGGTACATATTCAATTATTCACATTATCGTTCATATTCAATTATTCACAACAAAAAATATTTATTAATTGGAACCTAATGATCCTCCTAATACGTGAGTGCTGGCTGACATCCTCAAGTATTTTTTGTTAACAGCATAAATTATGTTTTTGGGGACAAAATAAATTATTGAATAATATAAAATTCTGTTGTGAATAAGTCTTTATTGAACCATAACTAAAACTACTTAGAAATATACTTATATTAAAACTAAATTAAAAACTAAATATTAATAAAAACCTTATGTAAACCAATTAAAACTAACTTAAAAATACTAAAAACTAAAAATCTATTTCTAAAAACGGCCCCTGTGGCATAGTGCCGAGGACGCTGGCAGCATTTCCTCGCTGAATCGCAATGCTAATGCGTTGAGCGAGAAAGCTGCCAGCTCGTTTGTCCCCTGTGACGTCAACCAGCCGTTTGGCTAGCTGTCGGTACAGCCATTGTGCTGCTGGACCTAAATTCTGTTGTTGATTGGCGTGATTTCTTGACACGGAACTGTGGTTTTTGGCTTTTTACACACGAAGGCACGAAGTAGTGTGATCAATCTTTAGCTCGTACGTAACATATACGAATCAATCAATATAGATTGAGTTTCTTTTTTGTCAGGTACATATTTAGATATTCCTGAAAAAAAAAACTTTTACTTAATGTGTTAATTAACAAAATACCTACTAGACAATCTAAGCATGTATCGATATTTTTTTTGCAATTAATTCAGGAAGAAGCGGTGCAATATTCGCACAAATATGGAATAGTAGATAATAAATAGGTAAATTTAATAAATGAAACACTGGCAGAACCGCTCTCTCACTTTTTGTGAAACTTGAAATGTGTGCGTCGTTGAAGAGTTCTGTACTGATTGATCATCATCTGCAGTTCTACTTCATCAAAAGTCACCTTTTTAAGTGAAAATGCTTGATTATTAAATAAAAACACAAACATCACTATATGTATGCCCTAAAGATTTGAAGAGTTCCCTTGATTCCTTATGGATCCCATCATCAGAACTGCGTTTTGACAAAAACGGGTCCAATATATATATAAATACTTACAATCAAAAAGTTTGTTCGACAATAACTTCGTTTTTCAGTTTTTCTGATCTTTATGAAATTCGTTGGGGTTAAATTTGAGAGTTGGTTTATGAGCTGGTTCGATCAAGGGGTTGTGGACTTAGAAGGCGAAAAAAAATCTTCATATGGGTCTTCTTATATTGGTCAACTCGTTTACAAGTAAATCGCGTGGACTACTCGTAGTGGAGTGCCCCTGGGGTGCCCTGGCGGATGAGTGGGACAGGTCCCCTGCCTCTGGCTTGCCTTAGCCGGCTGTACAGAGGGGGGTCGCTAGAGCTGCGTTCTCGAGGGTAAATGTGGAAACATAAGGGGCGAGTTGGCCATATGTTTAAAGTCCAGTGACACCTCTGTACCTCCAGCCCCCGCACCGGTGTTTTCCTTGGGGCATCTTTGATGTCGCATTTTTTTGGGGGGCCTATTGGCTTCGGCTCCGCATACGTCTCCCAAAGGTCCGGGACACCATTGTTCCGTGGTCGGGAAAGACATAGGTACATATGATCAAATGAAATTATCAAATAGGTGATTTTATCTCTTGAAGTTTTGCACATTGTGCCTCGGTGAAAATCTTCAAGCTCATATATTCACACAATACATACAGACAGATATATACATACAGTCGAACGAATCCCTTTTTTCAATTTAATTTATTTTATTTGTTTTTGTGGCAGCATTATAAAACAGACATCTGTTGTTGTTGTTGTTGTTGTCCTGAGGCACCCGAGAGGTGCAGAGGGCCTTCACTAACTCGCGCCACGCCTTCCTATCCACTTCAGACACCTACTTCACACATCCACACACACATCTACAGACATCTACTTTAATTTAATTATGCTACTAACTGTAATATAAGACTTCCATAATACTTAATATATTATCTCATTTGTACCTAGAAATTACCATTTTAATATGTGAGTAAATTATACTTATTATTTGGCGCTGAATATTGTGCATGCATCTCTAAAACTGAGGTTTAAGTTGAAACAAGTTTCCTTTACAACTTCCTACCTATAATATAGTTTATATTATAAACTTGTTCATAATCAGTGGAATGTCGTTAGTCTTATTATGTAAATGTTGCTAATAGTACCTATACTTTTAATATATTTAGTTACTCGGCGCATTGGTGCACACTGTAATGCCGACTGTAATGATTTTGTTGTTAAATAAAAAAATAAAAAAAATACGATACTTAAACGACGACATATTCTAAGAAAAACTACATACCTATAACGGAAGGACAGACGGACTGACGGACGGACGGACGGGCAGACAGACAGATAGTCAAACATCCAGGACATGAATCTATAAGGGTTCCGTTTTTTCTTTTTGAGCTACGGAGGAGGGACAGACAGACGGACAGATGAACGGAAGGACGAACAAACGGACGGGGACAGATAGACAGACAGACATCCACGACATGACATCGACAACATACAGCCAACCTCCTTTTAAAATATTGAAGTCTTAAAACTACCTATGGAAAAATCTTGCTTTTCATTCGGTATACCTACATATCTTGTTATAAATTATAATATAGCTCTATAATTAATATTTTCATATTTCCTTATAACACAGTTACTTACGTTACATACAGACGGATAGACAACCTTTGAAAACATCACCGACAATTCCGAAAAATCATTATTCCTTTATATTCCCGCAGAATTCGGTTAGTTGGTTCATGTGGAAAAAGAAAAAAATATAATAAAATATTACATAGTTATGAATACTTTTATTTATGTCCAAGTAAATAAAAAAGGACATACAACTGCACAGGTTCTTGAGGTGGGTAAGAAAAACCTGCTGTAAGTCGAAGGCAAGGACAGACGGACGAGCAGACAGACAGCAAGAGCTTAGAAATAAATAATATTCTATTTAAATATGGTACTCTAAATATCCAACAAACATAATTGATTTATATTTTATTTACATGAAACGGTCATCGTTTTCCGGAGAGTTCGGTTGACATTAAGATTCATTGGATAAGATGCAGATGCAGAGTACCTACCTAGTATAAACTAAAATGCATCGGACGTTTTGATTGCTTGCATGATGCGTAAGTATAGTAATTTACAAGAGATTTTTTTGTTTACCAGCGAAGTATGTATGTAGTATGTAGGTGCGCCTTTAATACTCACTTTAATAAACATTGCTTAGTTTTACTCTTTTACGACATTCTAAATAGTTGCACTCTGGTAGCCAAAGCCCCAAGAAGTTTATATTTTTATGTGCAATTCTCTGAAAATGAAATAAATTGATAATGAGATTAATGAGAGAACAAAATATGAAGCCACGGTATCAAGCAAAACCGTGATAAGACAGATACTTAATCAAAAAACCAATATAAAAACTTACCCTCATATTCGGGTTGTTTTATTTTGTTTCTTGCTATTTTAAATAATAAATAAAAAGCACTTGAGATACTTTCATCATAATTTACACATAACATCAGTCAGCAAAATATGACATTTATCATTATACATATGTGATGTTTTCCAGTCAAAGGTACATCATTGCCAGATTTGCCAGTTTGTCAATAAGGGTAAAAACACACTATTCCCACGTACGCGACGCACGCAATGCAACGTGGGAGAGATTGTGTGCACACTTGTCCCACGTATACGACGTGTATTGACATCAGATGCTAGAAACACACTATACCTACGTACGCAACGTATGCATTACCAGGTGGGAATGACGCGCTAGGAGCGTAAGATCTAGAAACACACTGATCGTACGCGTGGGAAAGCGTGTGATATCCCCTCCACGTTCCCAGGCCGATCTGGCGCGACAGATCGAACGTTGCATGGGACGCGTGGCATAGCATCGCGTATGACAAGTATGTTTCTAAGCATACAAATATCAGGGTCCAGATTTCATAATCCATTGCATACGTTGCGTACGTGGGATCAGTGTGTCCCTACCTTAAGGCGTTACTGCCACAAAACACTCAAGAAATATAGGTACTCTATTAACAACTGCCAATGACGTACCTTTGACTTGAAAACGTCACCTATTTCTACTTTGGTCATTATTGACAAGTATAGTTTGGCCAGAGTTTGTTCCACTTCAAGCATAGACAGGGAGAATCATACTGTCTTTTTCTAATGCTAGTACTCTCACTACTAAAACAGGGATGGGTATAGCATGTTACTCTGACTGTTACTGCGCTTTTGGTTTGCCAGACTATACATACAAAAGCAATCTTGCATTGATCGTACTACCTCCATGAAGTTTTCATTTTTAACGGGAGTATTCTCTTCTATAGTTTGGCAAACCATTTCTGTCAGTAGAAAAGCGCGGCAAATTTGAAAAATCGCGGGTTGGCAACACCTGTCTTTGAATAATGCGAAAATTGTGCATAATTTGTTTTTTATCTGTGGCATATAACTTTTTAATTTTATAAAGTCAGTTTTGTTTACTTACGTTTTTAAGTTCCAGATTGCGTAATTTGATATTTATTAATATGATGTCTGCAATTTCCATTCAATAAATGTACTAAAAAAAAGCTTAGATACCTAACCTAAAGGTACCTAACTCCTGAGGCCAGTTTTATAAAGCTACAAGTTACAATTTACAAGCGGAAGTCTCTTTCCAATACATAGGGTTAGAAAGAGAGTTCCGCTTGTAAATTGTAACTTGTAGCTTTATAAAACTGGCCTCTGCAGGTAATTTGCGTGATACATATGCGTTTTGAGGTTATGCAGTTTTGTATGGAATTATCATTTGAAGTTTTTTTTTTCAGTGTATGTATATAAATCGAAAAAATCAAAGCGAAAGCTGGTGCCAAATTAAGTACAAGAACGTTTGTTGCATAGTACCTATGGTGCTCAATATTGTCACAAAGCGAACATGAGATTTAACAAGCAACAAGCCACTCCGCTACCTTCAGATTTCTATCAAGTTTTTTTGATGTTTCCCTTCATATACTTAAGCTATGTATAAAATAAATAAACACCTAAATCTCACTTGCGTTTATTAACTATACACTTCATACAATAATAAAGCTAAAATACGAGAGTAAGTAGTCTTAAAACGAATGACGAAAGGGAATCATAATAAATACTCGTAGAAGTATTACTGAGTAATATGCATTACACTTTTATTCGTACAGATTATGCAGTTAATCCGATTCCATTCTAAACTGAAAAGTTGTATTTTCTGGTAGATATGCTCGCTTTCCTCGCCGGACTAATGATTTTTAGCATTCAATGTTTGTTTCCTTCCTGAGTTTCAACGATTTGATTTCAACTATTGTCTTTTGATTGCATCGCATGATCTCTAATCTTCTGTTCTTTTTATATTTGATGCTTATCTTAATTTCTTCGTACCTTCTTATTTATTGAAAAGTCACAATTATAGGTAAATACATCAGAGGTTTCAATGATTTTATATAATAATGCAGAGTTTAAATTGTCGAATTGACAACTTCACTGACGTACGAGAGCCGCGCCAATGCAGCCAACTTGGAAAAAAAATTGGTTCAATGTACATTGCCGCTTTTCTATGGAGCAATGCTGCTTTTCGATTCGCTCTAGAGTGTTGCTATATTTTTGTTTGATGTTCATTGCTACTGCGTTCGTTGGCTGGCCAGAGTATATTTGATCACAAAGTGAGCCCGAAAGAGAAGGTTATATGTTGATGTCTCGCTTTGACTAAGGAGGTAGAGACGTCATCACTCATCAGACAATCAAAATATTAATTAATATGTGTACATTTTGTAACGAGTACGAGTAAGACACTGCCCCCTATAGTCTGACAAACCAAAAGCGCAGTAACAGTCAGAGTAACATGCTATACCCATCCCTTTTTTAGTAGTGAGAGTACTAGCATTAGAAAAAGACAGTAAGATTCTCCCTGTCTATGCTTGAAGTGGAACAAACTCTGGCCAAACTATAATTATGCTCTCTATAGGACCCTTTTTACTAATTTTACTAGTCACATGAACGACTGTTTTGCTTGGTAATAAAATAAGTGGTTAGGGAAATAGAGTAAAAGTACTATGTATCCGGTTTCTCTACTGGTCCGTGTCTTACTCTGATTATTAAACCAACCAGATGCGACACGCGCTCTCATTTCTATCGGAAAAAGTCGTTTTTTGCGGGGGAGGGGAACGTAAAATGTATGCGAAACGTCAAAATAGCCACGTAAAATAAACGTCAGTCCATACAATGAGTATGACCACTGGTCATACATTTTTGGCAGAGGGGAACGCCTGTCAATGGCCACTCCGCTTGGTTTAAAGCTCTAAGATGTCTTACGTACACACACTACCGTAAACTGTCGGCAACAAGCTGACAACTTGACATATTGTCATGTTTTGCTGATAACTTATATCAGATTCGTATAACTTGACAGCTTATCAGACTATCAAGATATCCGCCGACAGTGTCCATCATAAGCCTGCTGGAGTAGGTACCTACCTGTATAGCCTTTGAATGTTCGTGTTTCGTTTATGTTGTAACTAATTCTCGTCTTTAAACTCTGTTTTTACTCTGACTATGTATGCTGTAGTGCTAAAGGAGATTGAAAGTGCTCTAATAGATCTTCATAGCACCAGTTGACTAGTTTGCCTTTATACTATATTTAAGCTAGAATAACTAGAATCTAGATGTAATGCTAAATTCCCTTTGTTACTTATAATTTCATTTATGTAAACACACTTATTTCGTATTTTGTTCTTGTGTTACGAGCTCTGTCAATTTCGTTAGTGCAGTTTAACGTAGGTATTAAGGACAGAGATGCAAATAACGCTACCGATAACAAAACACGAAGTGAGTTCCTAAGAATAAAGAGAGCAAAGTTGTTTTTTCTGCTGTTAATTTTGAGTCTTGCTTGAACAGATAATTTAGAATCTTGAGCGTAGAGAACAACTCGTAAGGCACAACTGGCACAAGGTGTAAATAACTTTGTTCTCATGTAGGGCTGCCATCTCCAAATTCGCCGAACCCGGACAATAATTTCAAAAACCCGGACAATTGGCGTAAATCGCACTTTTTCCCCGGAAGTGTCCAAATACTCCAAATCAATAATGGCACTAAATAATTAAATTCAATGAGTTGTTTCCTCACATAAAAAGTGTCCAGGTTTTCCCCGGATTGAAAACCCCCCCGGACGCACCCCGGACGGCCTCCAAACTAGGACAAATCCGGGGAAACCCGGACGGATGGCAGCCCTATTCTCATGTGGCATATTTTATAGCATGTTCTGTGTTTAACTGTTAACTGTTATGTGTTAGGAATGCGTGTTTTTTGTTTCACTGTTGACTGACTGAACTTTTCAAATGCACGGCATGAAATTGTATCCAAACGTTCTAATACTCCTTCAAAACGTTCCTGTATTATAGGTACAACGAGCCCACAAGAAATCCAAAGAACTTTGTATTCCTGATCATATTTAGAGACTAAAATGTTCTATATTCTGGCATTCGCCAGTTAAGCTAAATTAACAAAAAGTCTTTCGGGTTCCTCGTGCGCACCTTGTAACAGTTGTAACCTATAGTTTAATTATTTATACCAGCAAGCGATTTAGACATTTATTCCAAGGGTTACAAAAGTCAAGTCTGCTTCCCATCGTGCAGGTTTTGGTGATCCAGTCAAATTATTTTGAAAGTTACACTTATGGTTACAGGGACCAAATCTGCATGCCATCGCGCACCGCAGGCATGCAAGCCTATAACCGCGAAGCATTTCGTTCATCGAATCTCTATTTGTATCGCTCTCTTTCGTATATGCAAGAGCGATAGAGACGGGACCATCGTTTTGTCGATTTCGAACTTCGCGGTTATAGGTCAGATTTGGTAAATTAACAATAAACCAGTCAAACGATTTTGAACTCTATATTAATGATTACAGGGACCAAGTCTGCGTGCCATCACCCGCGTATCGCGTGTTGCCAGGGATGCAGAGTTGGTGTCAGACGAACTGTCTGCGGTATCCCCCTAACTGTCCTGAAGCACTCTGTACATGCCCGTAAGTATAATACTTATCAACTCATACCTAAGATGCAGACGAACGGTACTAAAGGTGCTCACGCAGACCACACACTTGAGCGGAATTCAGTCGATCATAGACAAAATCTGCCAGAAGTCAGAAAAAACCCAAACTTCCGGCTTAATTATGTCTGTAGCTCCATACAAAAATTCTGTCACTATAGAGCAATTTAAGCCGGCAGTTGGGATTTTCCTACTGTCAGTTGTTTTTTTGTCTATGATCGACAGCATTCCAGTCAAGTGTGTGGAGTGCCTGAGCCCAACAGCAAGACAATAAATTTTTAGGCCGTAATGTTTTCTTGTAATGCTTGTCGACTAAAGAACTCCCAAACAAATCCTTACACAATATTATGTGCTCTCGCTCAATCATTGACTAAGGCGCCTCCCACACACATAGCGGAATTCAGAACAAAATTCAGCAATTCATAGACAGGCCACAGACAAATTTCCGCTAACATATACAAAGTTATGCATTTCCGGCTTTTTTCTAAGAATAGCCGAATTCAGTTCATATGTGTGGAACGCTTTAGGTACAGAATCAGCCCATTTTCCAACAAGTTAAAAAACCACTCTAACCCAAAACCTACCATTTTTTCAGACAAACCTGCGAAGCTATCGGCGAGCTGGAAGGCAAGGAGGGCGCAGATGTGTACTGCTTGGACCAATGCATCGTCTACCCGTCGCGTTGCCCCGCCGACAGATGTCACTGCTACTAGTTCATTTTACCGCCGCGACAAACTTATCAGACTCCACAGTAAACGTTTAGTAATCGTGGTCATACATTTTTAGATAAAACTCCAAAGCCATGGGCGGAAACATAGGAAGTGTACAAGCCAGAGGCGTATTTACCCTATGGCCAAGAGGGCCATGGCCCGGGGCGGCAGGCTGCCAGGGGCGGCGCGAGCCGCCCCGTATGCTTGGTTCTAAGCCCCTTTTTCGATGCTGAACTTCAGTTAGGTACCGGCCCATAAGGCCTAAGAAAGAGTAACAATTTCGAAACGCCACGATCTGGTTTTGTAAAAAGTAAACATGAAGGCGTTTTTTTGTACTTATGCCGCCTTTCCATATCTGCCATTACCATGTATCACATCACATAAAGTAAACTGCAATTTTTCCTAAAAGGGAGGACGATATAACCATGCCTGGTTATTCAACTAAGTTCCCGTTTTCAGTCAGTAAACTTAATCAAGTCAGTAAAAGCTGATCGTTGAGAATCCGCGATCCGGGTCTATAATTTTTCCTGATCTTAGCGTTGATCTTGGTTGCATCCTTAAGTACTGTATCGAAGCCAAGGGTCCGATCTAGTATATTTTCTCATCGACTTCGCACCGATTTCGGCATCCTATTTAAAAAGCTCAGTGTCTCACATTAACAGATGTTGGGCGGGGCTCCTGAATGCCGTTTTGTGACGGCGTCACATCCCTTGTCTTTTTTTCTGGAACCTTGTACCTATGTTAGAATTGCATGTTTTGACTTTTATGGAAGCGACTGCGGTCTTACTTCTCAACACAAAAGGGAAGGGGCCCTTACCAGCAGTGCCTCGTTCGTTATACAGCAAGTGTACAGACTTGCAGGCAAGGTTGGTACTTACTGCCCAAAAATGATGATAGGATGACGAAAACACCGTCTCGACAGGATCTCGGCAAAGGCGCCAAGACTATATAGTTGTTTTGCCTTGCGGGGTTTAATTTTGGAGTTCGCGAAGAGACCGAAAACCAAACTCCGAGAATGCTTTTGCTTTTAATTGCAGATGAGGGCCAACAATTTTTTAGCGCAAAATGAAGTTTGCACCCTCCAGAAACTCAGTCGTCAAGTCACTGGGAATGATAGTTTCGGTATGGGTAATGGCTGGGAAAGATGTATAGGCTACGACTACAAGCCTATTGGACCGGGCGGCCACCTCAACGAGGAGCTGTTTGGAACTCTATTCATCGAAAAGAAAAAAAGTTTAATAGGTCATTAAATCACTTTGTCGGACACAGCCCTCAGCCTGGTGCGGTTTTCGGACACTTTTAATGGTGCCATTTTCGGGTGTTTTTTACCTCATCGAGTAGCAGAATGAAACCAAGCTCATTTGATAGCTAAAGTGATGCTCTTTCAACATGTTTGGGCGGACAGCGGGCAGCCTGGTCCGTTCCGTTTTCGGACACTTTTAGTGGTGCAATTTTAGAGGTGCTTTTTCCGTCTGTAGCTGAAATGTACGGCCCTACATTAATCAAATTTGGTATGTGAGTGGTTTTTATAACTCGCCATAAATTGGAGCACAAGAATTGTTTTTAAGAACATTATTAAGGGTGCACTTCATACAAGTAACTATTGTAACTGCATCCCATCTAGAGCAAATGCTGCAAAACCTTCTCTGCAAGTTTTGATGTCGGACACACAATGAACAGGGACAAAACTAAATTAATGTCCAGCGGCGTGAAGCGTAGGGTCAATACACCTATTTGGGCAAGATAGCATCCTTGGATAAAAGGCAGACCAACGAAATCGATCGACGCATCGAGAACACCTGGAAGAGCTTCGAATCTGGTCCATGACAGCGCTTATGAAGGGTAATCAATCCATCCACTGATACTAAAGCACAAACTCGTCGACATGTGTTGTGTATCCGCCATTCCTGCCTTTCCTAACCTACGGCGCACAAACATGGTCATTAACAAAGGCTGAAAGGTCCCGACTCAAATTTTGCCAGCGAGCCATGAAGCGCAGCATACTAGGAGTTCGTAGAACCGATCAGATTAGGAATACCGAACTCCGCTCCAGGACAGGTATCTCGGATGTGATGTGGGTGTCAAGAGTCAAGACCGCTAAGCTCAAGTGGGATTGGGCTGGACATGTTTGCCGCAAGCACCCGGAAGCCCGGAACGATGAGCTAAATTAACAAATAAATCGACCCCACAAATCGGGCGGGCAGAGGCAGACCAATTGAAAAAGGAGATGGCGAAACGATCTAGACGCATTTTGTAGAGAGTGGCGATAGTATGCACTAGGCCTTGACGAGTAGCAGAAGCGAGGGGAGGTCTTTACCCAGCAGTGGGACACAGTATAGGCTACGGGACGGGAAACAAAAATTAAGAAGATATTTGACTTTAAAGTTTTATGAAACCAGAGCGAGTCGAGAGCGAATCAAGAACGGAATCAAAACCGCGGCACCTCGCCCCACGAATTCGCACTTGTTTCGCTCTCGATCCGCTGAAGTTACGCGCCGTAACGTGTAGCGCTGTACCGCGGTATCAATCCAGCTATGCAGCTATCTATTTTTTATAAGAAATAAGCCATTATAGCCTTAAACGAATCCAGCCGCCCGTACCCTTCGCGGGGTCTGGATTTTCAAAACACAGAAAGAGAAAAAAAAGCTATGCAGATGTGCATAAGGCGTCAGCAGGGTGTTTTTTCGACGTTTGACAGTACACTAAGGGTTCAGAAAGTTTCAAGAAAATTTTAATAGTCTGTTTGGTAAAGTAACAGGGGCGGCAATTTTTTCTGGCCCGGGGCGCCAAATTTCTAAATACGCCTCTGGTACAAGCTATTCCAAGCAGTAATAGCTTATATATAAGCTAGTACTGTTTGGACCATTGTCTTCCCGTCGCGCTGCCCCGCCGACAGATGTCACTTCTAGTTCAAGTTTTTAACTACCACTACGACAGACACCAAATTAAGCGTTTCCTAGTCGTGGACATCACATCATACATGTTCAGAGTAACCTTCAAAGAATACAACTGAGGGGGCGTATATTATTTACATAAAGTGTTTTAAAGGGATGAGGGGGAGGGGGGTCACAAAATCACAAAGAGAACTTGGGGCGATTAACACCTAAAATTTTAAACCGGTATATATTATATTTTACAATATCTCGCGCCTGATGGGATAATAAAAGTTAGAGTGCGGATCCAGGATACCGTTCAAAGGAGGACACTTTCCTAAAAAAAATCCCCTTCCCCCCCCCCCTCTGTATCTGCGCCTGGTTAGAGCATTTAGGGAATTGAAGGAAGGGTGAGGAACACCCGTCCCTCAATCCCTCAGGAGGGTGGGGGCTAGGGTACACGACATATTGGGCCTGAGAAATTGCAAAGTATAATAATAACGTTTTAAGACGTAATTTATGATCGGAGCCTTATAGAATACATTGGTTAGCTGTTAGCTACGCTACAGTCGTATCATCGCTTAAAAAAACTGTTAAGATTTGCGATGAAAAGATGAATAGCCTAATTAGCATATTTATAAGGAGCGCTGTTTGTCGACATGACAGTGTATAACTCGTGCATAATTATCACGTTACTCGTCTGTCAGCGATGTGACCTTATTTGACCTTAACCTTCAGAATATTGAAGATAAATTTGTGACGGAAGGTCCAAAATAAGAGTAGGCAATCGGAGCTATTTTGATTTAACTTTGTTTTTCATTGTAATTAGTAAAGGTGCTCTACTGTCTGAAAATCTGTGGAGCCATAAAAAAACTAGAACCCTTAGAAAATTTTCCGCCTTCTGGTTTAATATAGTTACCTGAATTCCGCTGAGATCGGGGCTGGATTCCGCTAAGTATGTGTTGCGCTTTATATGAAATGTTACCAAACCTTTGCTCGCGATGGTTAAGGTTGTTATAAGCTTATTAACTTATGGCTAAGATTAAATGGTGGTATTGAGGTATTTTAAAGTCCTTAAATCTACTTTATTAGTCGCCAATTTGTAAGTTGTGGATACAAATATACCTACTTCCATTAGCGACTTTATTAACTTCACTATAAGGCTCAAACCTACTACCTACCTTACTATACCCTAATACTATACTACCTTGTTCATTTTAATATGAACTAATGATTAGGGACCGCAGAATGAACTGTAAAAAAATTCAATAAATATAACATTAAAATTATGTGAGATTTTACGTTAAATTACGTTAAGTGTTAAACTCCTGTACATTGTGATCTTTTATGAAGTACCTACAGTGTTTGCTGTTTAGTTATACAGTGTGTAAATCTGATACGAGGAATAAATTAAACCAGACAAACGATTTAATAGTGTTACCAAGTACTGTATACAAGAATGATGTAAATTACATACCTTGTTAATATCAACGAGTGTTTGAAAATTCGCCCGTATTGCTGACACTGTAATATACAATGTGTAAATTTAATACGGGCGCACCTTTTAACGGTAGTTTATATAGGTCATACTGAACAACTTTTACTATGGAGCCTACCCCGAAATCGCGGTTTTTTTTGCCAGTCTCATACATTTTGTCGCATGGGTGTCGACATTTTGTATGAGGAAGCCAAAATTTTTGTTTGAAATTTTGGGGTTACCTCCATAGTGAAACTTGTTCAGTATGACCTATGTAAACCACCGTTAAAAGGTTCGCCCGTATTAAATTTACACAATGTATACTTTCCTGAAATTCAAACCATTCATTAATTTTGGTTTATTCATCATTTAACACTGTAAAATAAAGTTACAAATTCAAAAAGGGCTGTAACGAAAAAAACACCCATACTTTATTTTAGAGGTTAGGTAATCAAATTTGTAAAATATAAATAAATATATATGATTAAGAATATTTTTGTGTTTTTTTTCTATGCACCTAACCCAGAGGGTCCTACCCGGTGTGGTAGCTGGTAGGTAGCACACTGCGTGATTTCATCACGTCGCTGAAAGTGGTACTTGCCGACGCCGGGGCCGCCCGTCATTACAAAGGCACGTTTAGCCAACAGCTGCAAACTGCAATTGCGCAGTAATTAGGTAGGTATAACGATTGATTCTCTCTCTCCGCCTTGCACTAGTTGCACTTACCTTACTGGTAAGTTATGATTATATTATGACAAGGAAACCGTTAGGCAAGATCCAGTTGTCGCCATACGCCATACGATTTGTTTTATACGGAGAAGAATTTTAGTATGGAACTCATAGAGACAGTCGGAGGTTTTGTTTTGCCTTCTGGCTGATTTTTGTATATTATAGCTGAATACCGCTCATGCGTGTGTTGCGCCAGTTTGTAATGAAAGTAACAAATTACTTAATTAAGTAGTGGGCCCCTGTCGTTAGGGCATAATTTGGAGTACCGAGCACCATACGAGCATATCTGTGTTCCAATGCACTACGACCCTGACTAGATTTGAGCAAAACAATTTAATTAAGAACTTTTTAGGTTCCAAGTCTGAAGCGCGTTCTGAAAGAGACCAACCAAAGTTATCGTATAATATAGGGCAGAGAGTACAGCGCCATCTATTAATTGATAGCGTTACTATTATTACGGTATTACGGGTCACCACACACCTAGCGGTTTTCCTAGCGGAATTAGCGGAAGTAGCGGAAATTCATAGACAAAATGCTTAATTTGTCTATGGTAGCGGAAATTTGTCTATGGCTTCCATACAAAAAATCTGCTACCATAGACAAATTTCCGCTACTTCCTCTAATTCCGCGAGGAAAACCGCTAGGTGTGTGGTGACCCTACTACGGTAATTTTAGTTTGCTCTCGTTCAGATGGCGCTTCAGTTCAGACTCGAGGCCTCAAAAAGTTCTTAAAGCGGTATTACACATTGCAACCTGCAGGGCCCAATCTGTCAGGTTGGAAGGTGTAATTGAAGGTAGGGCCCGTAGGGAGCTGAAGGAGGGTTAGGAAAGGGCAGGGTACACAACAGATTGGGCCCTGCAGGTTGCAATGTGTAATACCGCTTTTAAACTGTATAGCTCTATTAAAATGTAACAGAGCGATAGACGGATACAGTCGAATTTAATATTATACTCTCTGATTTTACTGAAGTATTATGGAAGTATTCGTTTATTTGCTGCAAATCGCCCTGAACGCAACCGTAATTTTGACGTTTCCATTCTGTAGTGATGTTTAGAGTTATTTTTACCAAAACTACAAAACTAGTCAAATAGAAATAGACCTTAATATACAGTAGTAGGGTATCATTTACATCAATATTTTACTACGCAATGAATAAGAATTACATTATTTGCAATGTACTTCATGTACTGCCAAAGTTTGACATTACTCTTAGTCTTATCGCGGTCGATTATTGAATTTACGAAATTACGCTTCACAATTTCCAACCAAACATGAGCGACATACTTGATGACGATCTGGAGTTCCGTGGCGGCACGCTGCAGTTGTCTTCAGAGAATGTTGAAGAGAACGGTGGTAGCAGTACGAATGCGCTGGGTGTCAACACAAGTAAGCCTTCAATATTGTCTGGTGCGGATTCTTTGCCATCGAATTCTTCTACTTCATCTCTTGCCGGTAAGTAGGGGAAACAACAGTCTTGCGTTTTTAATAATCTCACGTTTTCTAATGATATCAATAAACTCAACACAGGCGCATTGTTGCCAAATAAATCTTTTCGCTACGACGAACCTGGAGTTATTATTTTATTTGTTAAGTATGGGAAGTAATATTAAATATAAAGTGTCTTTGTACTTTTTACCTGTATTTTTCTCATATTTGCTGTTACTGATTTGTCTCATTAGTTATTATCTATCTATTCATTTGTCAATAGAATTTTCAGCACATAATTATATTATCACTGGCAATAAATAATGATTCTCATGTCGAAAGGCAACTTAGAAGTACCTATTCTAATCATAGTTATAATAGTAATCAAATTCCGAAACTAATTAGTGTGACAATTAATGTTATTACACAAGAGAAATGCCAACAACAGTACTTAATTGTGTAATTAAAACCTACCTAAAAGGTTAAAGGTGAAAATGAAAGACTAGAATCCCAGACTACACAGAGACCTCATCATTAAGCTTTTACAGGGAGCACGAGGTCACCACACATAAGTGCAATTTTATTCATAAATTTCTATGATTCTAACAGCACATCTCAATAGTATTCTACACTTATTTGTAGTACAACAATCCAGGTTCACCCCTGTAACTTGATTTATGTGGATATTTTTAATTCACATGAGTAATGATCAAAAACGTTAACTCAACTGAAATAAGCGGTCACACTCTCATACAAAATTAGTACGGGAGCACCTACAGCCTTGGCCAGAAGTGTTGAGCACCAATGCGATTTTCATACAAAACTGGAAAGTTTAGTCCATCGTTTCCATCTTTGTTTAAGTTATTTTGTCAATTAATTCAAACTAATAGGCATGTTTTGTTGAAGTTAGTAGTAACTGCATAGAATATTTGCAATATGTCGCACCGACTTAAATTTACATTTTTGGTACCTTCTGTTTTCATATTTTTTAAGTACCTTGAAAGTGTTATTAAGTGAAGTTTTCTATATTTATAAATAAAATATAACATTTACCGTTACCATACAGTGTTAGGATAGGGAAATAATGCTTAACATCAAAATTGTAAACAAAAAACACCTCTGCTCAACACTTCTGGCCAAGGCTGTATGTGTGGTGACCTCGAGTTGTACTTATGATATATCTAGTGGTTGAGGTTATCTGCGCCTAGAGTATATGACCATTGGCCACCTGTCCTGACTCACCTTTTTCTTTTGTGTAGCTTTAATTGTATGATATGACCAGTCATTCCTAATATTATAAATACAAAAGCAGCTGTTACTGAAGTGTCTGTTACCTCTTCATGCTCAAATTGTTGAACTGAAAATTTGGTGTGGAGTTGTTATTAGTAAATTATCCCATATGGGGGTGAAAAGGAGAGATAGGAATATCCTATGGAGCTAATGCTGACAAAAGTAAAAAGTAGATATCATAACTTTTCAGACGGAAGGCCACAAGAGCAAGCCGGTGCCTCAGCAGCTCCAGAACAAACTGTGTACCCTCGCTACGATGTGCCGTTCAACAGAGAGAATATTCAGGACTTCTTCACGTTCCGGAAGGGGGTCGTTGAACATGCTATACAGGAGTGCATCACAGTGCTGCTGTTTCCCGAGGACGGGGAGTATCTTGGCTCTTGGCTTTTGACAGAGTAAGTATACTACACCCTTTTATTTCTTAACATACTTTTATCCAGGGTCTCGGGCCACGTTTTTGTAGGGAGGTTATCACCTTACAATAAGCATGGTCTCTACCAAAGCAACATTGCTTATATTTTATTTAAATAAAAGTTTGATTTAATGTTTAACATCAACATTGCCAAAATGCCTATTGCTCTGTACAAAGGGAGAAGGCCATTATAATAAAAAAAGAAAAATATTTATTTAAATTGCATTGGCAACATGAGCATTATGAGGAATATTGATTTGGAGGCCAACTACCCTGGTGCGGCTATCTTAACAAACCTGTAAACAAAACAATTTTAGGTTACTATTAAAGCTTGTATCCAACTTAAGAGCTTATGTCATTTCAAATATATTTATATTATAACTTCAAGGTTAAGAAAATAATTTAATATTGATCATTCCCCAAATCTTAAGATTCCTCAGTACTCAAGCATACTAATCTCTATCTCTGATTTTCCATAGTTAACTACAAAATAAAAAATTCCAGAATAACATTATGGGACAACGAGAAGGAGCGGATAGTCCTGCTGACCTCCCGGCTAGTGATGACCATAAAGTACGACTTCATCGCCATGAAGCAGCTGGATTTCAAGAAGACGTACCTGGATGATCTGGACACCATTGTTATTGGGGAGATGGTGTATCCACCTTCGTCCTTAGTGCCGTGAGTAATTTATGTTTTAGTTGATGTACCACTATGCTTTAAGGATGTAATCAATTACAGAACATACAATTCAAGTTCTACTGCTGTTTTAGACGAATCTACGTAATTTATTTTTCATCAGAAAAGGTTGAGATGAGATCCATACTGGCTAGATATATTTGAGGTCTATAATATGGATGCGATTTAGGCGCAACCCGCACTTGATCGAAACTCAGTGCGCAATTCAGCTATCATAGACAATAAAGCTTATAAATACAAATTCCGGTTGAATTTTGTGTACGGACTCCATTCAAAAGTTCAGCCACCATAGATTTTCCGCTTTCCAGCTGATTTTTGTCTATGGTAGCTGAAATCCGGCCTGTGTTTTCGCCTTATTGGTATACAAAGGTATGTGACGCTATTATCATAGGACAATTTATCACACACTAAATCAACCTGATCAACAGATGTGAGAGGTTTGTGTTGCAAATGGTGTTTTGCAGTGGCGTAACTATAGGGTGGCAGAGCTAGCAAAATGCCACGGGCCCCCGGCTCGAGGGGCCCCCAATCTGAGAAGCTACGACTAAAGGAGGATCTTAACATTTTCTGTAAAAGGGGCCCCATGTGATGAATTTGCCACGGGCCTCACTTAGCGTAGTTACGTCACTGGTGTTTTGTGTCTATCCTATTAGTGTTGACTTCAGATTAAAATATATGTAGGATAAATGTACTTCGTGTTGTATTTTCTTCTAGATATATGTATACACAATTCTGTCCTTTATGTGCTAAGCTAAACGAATATAACAAAATGATATTCGCAATTTACCTCACCCGGGTCAACTCTTTCACTTCTGTTCAACCGTATTCATAAGAACTTAAGGTCGAATTTCGAGCACATCCTGAAGCAGCAACTCTCACAGTCGTATAAACGGCATAGCGACGGGCGTGACGACGGTGTCACGTGTCTATGGGAAAGACAGAGAAGAGTAATCTCACATTAGCTAACCCTGATCATTTTAAAACCGTATTCATAAGATCTTAAAGTCGAATTTCGAGCACACCCTGAAACAGCAACTCTCTCGCAGTCGTATAAACGGCATAGCGACGTGCGTGACGACGGTGTCACGTGTCTATGGGAAAGACAGAGATATTTAAGTTAGCTAACCCTGATCATTTTAAAACCGTATTCATAAGAACCCAAGGTCGAATTTAAAGCACACCCTGAAACAGCAACTCTCTCACAGTCGTATAAACGGCATAGCGACGGGCGTGACGACGGTGGTGAAGGACTGCGTGATCGACCGCCTGTGCCGGCGACCGAGCGGCGACGAGGACGCCAAACTGTTCGATTACAAGTATTTTGAACCTAGGTACTTTGAGTTGCGGTAGACTTTTGTTTATTTGCTGTTATGGCTTGGTACGAATGACTATTGTAATTGCGTGGTACGTAAGACGTGGTTTACACTGGCGTAATTCAAGTCTAAAAATATAATCTCACTCGCCTACTTTTTGCTTGAATGAAATTGCTGTTTTATATCAGAGGATTCAGCATACCAGTAAATAGATTGTATAATTGTGGTTTCTTTTAAAAACACATATCAATACGCGAAACCGGTAAATGATCATTTTTGGACTTAAATTAAGTCGGCGCGCTTCGTAATAGAGAATTATTTTAACCTTCGATTCAGAAGTTAGATTTCAAAGTTAAATGGCAGCGGTGTACCGCGCCACGCGCTCGCGGATGCCCACGTCATTTAAATTTGAAATTTATCATCTGCATAGAAGGTCAAATTATTTTAACCCTATTAAGAGACATTAATACGTTATGTTAATGAATGTTCGTGCATTTTGTTTACTAACGCATCCGACGTGGCCAACTAATCGGGTGACATTTGTAAAACAGCATTTAGGGCAACGAAAGCTTATGTCGAAGTCTAAGTCGAAGAAAATTTGAAAATTGTATCAATATTAATCAAAAATTTATGGTTTATGTTTTCTGCGGTTTTCGACTAGTCGTTGTAGATTTTATGAGGCTACTTTCTATTTAATGTTTGGCTTATTTTCATTTTTTACACCTTAGTTTTTAAAGTTTTTTTACAAGACATAACGTAAACACACAAACTGAAATTGGATCACAATATTTTCTGATCCCATATACAAATATATCTGTGATCATGATCACCTTATTCATGAAATGAAAACTAAAAACTAAACACTAAATTTTCATTAGCCATTTAACATGGGAAATTGGTTGTACCTGAAATCTTGATGTCAAGTATGTATTTTTTGTTATTTTCTTACAAGTATTTAGACTGTATCTTAAGGTACACTAGTATTTTGCTAAAGCTTTTTAACATTACCACTTAATATATGCAATTATTGGACCTGGCCAATTTTTAATTAAATGTACAGTAACGCCAAACATATGTATTCAAGTTGGAACCTTATTACAACGGAGTAAGGTACAAAAGTGTATTTTTTGCCGTTGACTGTACAGTCCTAGGCTACTATAAAACCTTGTCATAATGGAAGTTGCCCCTGGCTAAGTAAAACGTACTACGCACTAGTGAACTAGCTATTATGACAAGGTTCTACAATGGCCTAGGAACAAAATTGGTTGACCGTGTGTCCAAAGAGTGACTCAAAGTTATGTTTTTATTTTGAGATAGTAAAATGACAGTGCGTATGACCCCAATTTGTCTTTTCTATCTGTCATGTCAGTATATAAGTTAAATCAGGTTTTGTACTGAAATGCTATATCGGATGGGAAAATTGATAAGTCAGATCAGATGGGCAAATTGAGGCAATCGAAGTATGTGAAAAGTTTCTAAACATAACTAATAAAATCGTAATATAAGGAATTGATATAAGGCCTACTCCAATAATTTATAATAATATTTATTTGTTATACACCTCTATTGTGAGCTTTTACCGATTGGTTTTAATTTTGAATCATTTTTGGCTTATTAGATATGAAGATATAAAGGAAATACGTAATTTAAAAACATAATCCATAAAGTACATTTGCACGTTGATCAGAGTAGCATTTGGTCAAATCTTATACCATAGAACGCTCGCTTGGCATCCAATCAACTTCGCTGCACTGCTATTTGGAGCTACTAGCATTTGTTACAACACGTGTACCTTATACGTTGTATACCTTATTGTACTTATCCCTTATACTCTTACAGGGAACGTAACCTGCGCGGAGTGCGGCTGATGTGGAATAAAGGAGAGCCTCTACCGTTGAAAATGGCGTGGAACCCTTTCAGTCAAGACGTCCCTTTTATCACCTTCGCGTCCCATCCAATTTACTGGCATAAAGGTATGTTTCTCTAAAATTATAGTGCAGTCAAAATCAATTATCCGCAAAATCTAGCCACGATCTTCTTTAGAGGCAAAATTAGGAGGTAACTGTCTTTAAGAGTGAGAAAAGGTAAGTTAAATATAAAGGTACATTACCGTTTCACTCTAGCAGATGTCTTAGACTTCCAGCAGGTTCGACTAGGGTTAAAAGCAAGTCACTAGTCCCAAATTAAAGTAACATGATGTATGGGTTACCTAGAAATTACAAGTGCGATGGAAAAAAATTAAAGTTGATATCAAACTAATAATATGTAGCTTCCTACTGGTAGCACGTGCCTCTCATTTCGAGATGGATCTGGCTGTATCCCCACACTAGATCAAAGTGGATTGAGGAGAATGAGGAGTTCACATGCTCCTATGAATATGCGGCTTCTTCACGATATGTTCTTTCACGAAAAAGCCATAACTAACTGGTATTTCCTCATCATCATCATTATCTCATGCTAGCCGATACGGCTACGGGAACTGCTGCTGGTATCTTGGGCTCCTCATATGTGCTCGAATGTGACTAATTTCCTACATACATTTCGAGTAAGTCATTGGTACAGTCGACCAAAAATGTGGTGTGACCAACCCTACGGTTGAGGTTCGTTTGAACGTCATGAGAAAACAAGGTTGTGCATGTTTTAAGCTCCGTTAGAAATGTCAACCTTAGCGAACGTTAGATCTCGCAGAAACTTGTCAAAACAATTCAGAGTACCTCGTAGACGTCAGCGCCATTGCCAGAAAAAAATATTGTTTTCGATTCCTTTCAGTAGAAAGCGTTACGCAAAAAATATATTTACAGGACGTGCTTGCAAATTATTTAATGATGACGTAAAACTAAGCGAAATTGATTTGTTTAATTGTTCTATAAATTCTGTGAAATCAGCTTTTCGGTAATATATAACATTTTTTTGTTGTTCTTTTCCACATTTAATGTCTTAATATTTACAAAAAATAACCACATATATGTTAGTTACAGACTGCAAGTGTGTATTAACCATAAGGAAACTCCAGGTCTTAAATTTAATCAATATCTTATAAGCCTTATATGTATAATAATGGCTCTTGGCGTTGAAAAGGTTAATAATAATAAAAAAAAAAAAACTGATAGACCATTTTCTTGGTCGACTGTACGAGCCGTTACAAATTAAGAATTTTATTCAAGGCGATGAAGTTGAAGAAAGATCCACATACGACATGGAAATCTTCGCCCAGAAGCTACAACGGGCCGTCGAGGCCATGACCTCAGCCTCCTGCTGTATACACCACGCGCCTATAGTCATACAGAGTTACGTAGGCGTGACGTCACTGCTGCACAATAAGACCAGCATGGGCTTCTTTAAGGTCAGAGGGAAGTTTAGTTTCTAATTACCGTGGCCTATAATTAATGAAGGTTAGATTCTAATTACTATAACCTCAAATTTAATTACGCATATGAGTTATTCAGTGCAAAAACAGGATCCATTTTTGAATGGTCATAATATCCAGATTCACATACGAAATTTTGTCTAAGCTATAAGGGCATATATATATATACCACGCGCCAAAAGTCATTCAAAGTTATGGAGGCGTGACGTCACTTATCTATACATATATATTATATAGATATTCTATATCTATACATATAATAAAGCTGAAGAGGGTAAAAAGTCTGTACATGGAAGATATTCGAAAAAAAGTTTGCTGTGGATACTTAGAATTGATAACAGAACACGTTCCAACCGTTTTTACGATTTTTGTCTGTTTATCTGTTTGTCTGTTTATTTGACCGCGCATCACGTGATAACGGCTGAACGGATTTTGATGAAATTTTGTATAGAGATAGTTTGAGTCCCGGGAAAGGACATAGGATAGTTTTCATCCCGAAAATCAACCCTGGAGGGGGTGAAAAGGGGTTAGAAAATTTGTATGGAGAATTTTTAACCGCTGAACCGATTCAGGTGAAAATTAATATGGAGATAATTTGAGTCCCGGAAAACGACATAGGATAGTTTTCATCCCAAAAATGAACCATAGAAGGGGTGAAAAGAGGGTTGAAAATTTGAACCGACGATTAAGATGAAACTGGTACATACCTAGATAGTTTGAGCCCCGGGAAATAATATACGATAGTTTATATCCCGAAAATCAACCCTTTAGGGGGTAAAAACGGGGTTGAAAGTTTGTATGGGGAATCAATAACCGTTGAACGCTGGAGATAGTTTGAGCTCTGGGGAAGGATACAGAATAGTTGATATCCAGAATTCATCCCTTAACGGGGGATTACTAATTCCACGCAGACGAAGTCGCGGGCAAAAGCTAGTTCATAATAAACAAGTGTATCGCTTAACTTCAAACTCGGATAAATCCATTCGACCCTCAGTAAAATATCTACCCTATTAACTTATGTTACTACCAAAATCGCATAATCTGACAGATGAATTTGCCCGAGTTTGATTTGAAGTTGAGCGACTCAAGTATAGACCTCTTTTACATAAACAAAAATGCTTTTTTTTAAGGTCAGAGGGTAGTTTAGTTTCTAATTACAGTAATTACCGTGGCCTATAAGTAATTGAGATTAGGTTCTAATTACCCCGACCTAGAATTTAACTAATGTGATCGTCTAAATATGAATTAGGTGATAGATGCTAGCGCCCAAAGCTATGACACCACTACAGTACATTATTTATAATATATTGATTTTCGAGTGCTATGTAATGTAAATTATGTTAATGAAAAGCAGAGACTTCACAAATAACGAATCATGTTTTATCTTATTCTGTTGTACACTTATTAATATTTATTATAATTTAGCTTCTTGATAGAAAAGTGTAATTCTTTTTAATCTGCCAAAGATTTTATTGTTAAGAGAATAAGAGTGAGTCAATATAATTTTCTGCTCACACTAATATAGAACAGGCAGTTTTGTTATATATACATACATATAATATGGAGTTTGAATTAAATATCCTGAGTTGTAATTTTACAATTGTAAATTTTTATGCACATTTAAATTACAGATTGTTAGGTATTCTTGCTTATCTTTTGGTACTTATCGCAAAGTTCGTTGTTATATTTGACATATTTTCGCTTTGGTGTTCACGTTACTAAGCAGCAATACCTAAAACATAAGCTTTATGTGTTTAAAAATTATGTATTGCCTTTTGGGCGTTTTTGAGAAGTAGATTTTTTGTTTATTATAAATCGAGATTATCATTCAATATTTTAAATGTCAAAATGTGTCCTCAATTTAAATGAGAATATCCATTTTCACTAATGTATTTGCTATTTTAAATTATTTTGCATATTTAGTAATGTAGTTTATCCCCAATCTAGGAGATATTAAATATTATAAATTTTAAATAGTTAGGTATCGTTAATATTACCATTCTCGAAACTAAACATTTCATTACAAACTAGTAAATACAGATAGGTTAAACTGTACATACAATATTATTAATCAATATCATGTTTCTAGTAAAAACGAGGCATTTTCTATGAAAAGGGCCCTTAATGTCGATGGCGCTTACGTCGCGCGGCGTCGTAATCTTATTGCGTTGTCGTTAACAACGGCGTAAGCGCCATCGACAATAAGCTCCCTTTCTGATAAAGCCACAAACAGCAACACAATCAACTGACCATCGATAGACCTTATGCCGTGGCTATAGGGATCACAAATGGTCAGTCAACAGTGTTGGCAATAGTGCAGTCAGCATCAATAGTATCTTCCTGCACGAAGGCCGCAAAAATATGTGACACGCTCTTATTTGTAGAACCATAGGAGCGTGTCACATATTTTTGCGGGCTTCGTGTAGGAAGATACTATTGATGCTGACTGTACGAACCTAAATTCACATATTAAAATATTGAGATAAGTAGATGAGGTTTCGATACTTTCGATTGAACTCATATAAAGGTAAGTCACACTATTTATCTTCTGAACGAAATATATACCTGATTTGAAGAGATTAAGAGGCATTTAATTGAACCTGGGTAGACTTGACGAATAGAGAAGAGAGGATAGAGAAGAGAGGAGGAGGCTCCTTCGAAATCTTGAAGTCGGTTGATAATGGTTAACTATAGAAGTAACTACACATGTATTGTGTAATATTAGTAGCTAATTTGAAAACGTTGTTACAATTATGAAAATATTTATTAGTAATCGTAGCTTTTGCATAAAATCGGTGATAAATTAGAGTATTATGTACGACCAGGGCCGGTAGGCAATATTATATAAATTAAGTAGTATTATACAGTCGCCATCAAATATATCGGAGCGGCCAGGCTACTCAAAAATATCTGAACATGCACTTTATCGCCTTGACAATAAAGGCGTTGTTCACATATTTGTGACCACCTTGGCCGCTCCGCTATATCTGATGGTGATTGTATAATTTGGTAGTTGTTAAAGTTCTGTGAATGATTAGTTCAGATTAAAGTGGTATTTTTAATTGAGTACAGTAATCTGACAGCGGTTGGCATGCAGTGATTTACAATGGCAGGCGCTGTCAGATTACTGTACTCGATTAAATACTACTTTAGGTTCTGCTTCATACTATTTCAAAAATCTGTAAAAATTTGTGTTGTGTTATGCTAGTCAGACTATGGGTCTACTATTTATCGTTTAAGGTGGTTGGTGAGAAGTTATATGAAACTAATTCGTATAAAAGTGAGTAAAAATCAATACTTAAATTAAATTTAGTCCAAAATAATCAATTACTGCGTAACTTCTTTACCAACCGCCTGTTGACTAAGGGCTGGTTGCACCAAACCATCTGTTAACGTCAACGTCATTGTTAAAAAAATCATATATGAAAAGTTTAACAGTTTTCTATGCGATGACCCTTAAGGGTAGGTTGCACCACGCACAATTAACGGACTCATCAACGTTAAATATGGCGACGGAGCTGTCATCCGATAACGATTACGTTGACGTATACCGATGATTTGGTGCAACCGGCCCTTAGTCTTTGAAGTAACAATTTATATGAACGTTGTGGATTTTTTAAAACTATTTTAATGTTTCCTGACTGATTTGATGTTTATTAATAGATGAATTTAATTGTCTCTGCTTCGGAAATTGTTGTTTAAAAGGAGCGTGATGAAATCCTTTTTGCTATGATGCCAAAGTTTGCAAAAACGTCGTGTTTTGTTTTTGTTGTGTTGTTATTTCAGTTGGACATATTGAGATAAGGGATGCAAACGGGGCTAGTTGGCGCCAGCATAGCTTGTACTTGGCTTGGCTTGGATTTAGGTTAACAGGCTAGCATCCGGGTCAAATAAATAAATAAAAAACAAGAATTTGACACTGATGGTAAGTTTGACAGGTACAACCTATGCTGGCGCCATCTGTAAACACTTCCGCCCGGCCAACCCCATTGCGCAACTCGAAAGCAAAACTCGATGTGAATTGCAGGGTTACATATTGTAATTGCGTTTTTTGTGATATTATAGATGATGCTTTTATTTATTTATGATTTATATTATATGAATTTTATTGTTGTTATCATTGGGTCTAATAGTTAGTTATTTGTCATATGACATATTTTAGCCCGTGATAAAATCACTATGGTATAATAGAGTCATATTTATTATATGTTGGGTTAGGCTCCGTTTCCACCAAAGATGAGCAAGGATGCGTTGCTAGAAATGTGTTTGTTAAGAACTAATCCTAGAGAAAGAAGAAGAAGAAAGAAAATACATTTATTTAACGCCACAACATCATACATTACAAAAATATATATTAGTAGCAAAAATACAAGTTACATATTGAGACGTTAAAAAAGGATGCCCACTCAGCATGTTGCCGCGGCAAGCCATGGCGCTGATTTTCAGTGGGAACCTACTTAAACTACTTAACCTAACTTAAAACTAGTAAACAGTGGCGACACATACGCCAACAACACGAGTTTCACAAAAGAAATTAGAAACAATTAAGATGAGAAGAAATTAGAAGAAATTAGAGCTGTGTTGTGCGAGGATAAAGAAATGAAGTGATTGTATTGGTTTTCAAAAACACGTTCCTAGCAACACATCCCCGCTCATCTCTGGTGGAAACGCGCAGCTTTAATATACAATTTAGATAGGTAGTTCCTAAATATACATTTGCTTTGTTGTTTATAAGGGGTTTAATGGTAACTGATACTGTCAATATTTTTGACAGTATTTTGATTTCGATCATTTTCGATATTAGTGTCCTGAATCATGAAAAATTACAAGATAATAGTGTCATTTTTATTGTCAGTGTCTGACCTCTGTGTCTTGTCATTACAATTACGTCTAATGTCTTTAAATATTACAAATTAAAACTATTGAATTGAACTATTCGTATTATTTAAACATTAAAATCGGAATCATCCCATGCACCTGGTAGTTGAAAATTATCCCAAAAGTTATCTGGTAGTATGGATAACGTAGGGTCGTGTTCGCTAGGGCTTACTTCTCTAACGAATCTTATATTTTCGACCCACGACAGATCATTCTCAACGTTTTCGTTGTATATTTCGTGAACTTTTTTCCGGTTCTTAGGCTTTTTGACAGTTTTTGGATAATTTTCTTTATCATAACTATTTTTACTGAAATGTTTAGAGTTTGTAGTATATGGATCATTTTGTACACGAATTTGCGAAGTATTAGCGGCATGGCCTTCCTTATTTTTCTTGGTTCTCCGTCTTTTAGTTACTTTCTTATCTGTATTATGAGTTTTTGTAAGTAAAATAGACCGTTCATTTACTGGTTTACCTACATCTGCGTTTGTTGGGTTACTAACGACTAGTTTTGGAGGGGCTATAGTAGCCTGAGGTGCTTCCAAAGGTATATTACAATGATCATTAACATTGTTAGTGTTACTGGTTTTAGAATCCATTTTACTGTGCATAATCGTTTTAATTTCTTTGGTTCTATCTTCTTCTTTAACTGCTTCATTTGTTATACCATTGTCATAGTTATCTAGGATACTTTGAGAACAAGTATCATGAACATCAAACTGAACAGGACAGCCAAGATCTTCCTGTAAGGTCATGTTTGATATGCCAGTATTTACATGTTCAATGGTAATATTCGGTTCTTTAGCAACTGCAACATTTTCAATACCTTCTTCATTATCATCAGTAATGTCGATTACTTCAATAATATCTCTCATAGGAGTTTCACAGTATGTAGAATCATCTTCCACTTGAGTTGCATTTGTGATAATCTGTCTATTGGTAATATCTATGTCTTTGTGGATAACATTATTATGGAATATATCTAAATCCTCGACATTTGGTTCAGAAATATTTTCATTTCTGTCTTCATCAGGTAATGAATAAACTGGCGATGCGGTTCGTGCGAACTGGTTGGTCATTTGCAGAAACTGGTTGTTGGAGCTGCTGGTGTGACCGATATCTTCGGTAAGAATATTACTCATCAATCGAGTCAGTTTTTCGATCACCTAAATTGAAAATATAATGGATTAATAATTACTTATAAAGAATGTAATCGGTGGTTTATGAAAACTAGCAATACTAGGCGAAATTAAATCGTAGGCCAAACAAAACTGTAACTTTAAAATAAAAATATCGTACTCTTACCAGTCTTACCCCCTTATTCATATTCCGTTTGTCCTTATCTGGCAATGTTAGAAACAGATAATTAACTAAATGAGGCTTGTTAAGCGTTTATGAATAAGGGGGTTAGTGTTTATGTTTGTTCCTGTACTGAGGAATAAATGTTACGGCGAAACAGCATTCGATTAAAAATCGATTTAAATGGCCGCGCGGACGCGCGCTATGTGAACGTAGCGTAGGCCTAACGCTCTTGCTTTCGTGGGGAAGACGCTTTCTCGACTAAATAAGCATATTATAATGACTAGAAGTATGTCAAGGAAAAGAGGAGTAGTTTACATATGGCTGCACGTTGGGCGGACAGAATAACATAGGTATATTACAGGCAAGCATGCATCGGGCCTTGGATCGTGTGGCTTGGAGAGCATGGGTGAAAAGTGTTTACAATTGTCACGTCCCTCAGCCATGAGGGTACGACAAAGAAAAAGATATCTTGAAGATGTGGTCATCCATTTTTATGCTTACCTGTAACGCTCGAGCATTAGTTGGTAGACATCGTAGTTTCAAAGTAGCTATCTCTTGGAGGTAGGATGCAGCCTCGCTGCCCGTTATAAGTATATTGTTGTAGATGTGATCGTCTGTCTTCATGCTTATTTGTATGAGCCGCGTAATTAGCGCGTTCTGAAGTATGAACAATTTACAATTCAGACTTAAGGATTTAATATTTTTAGAACTGGATAGTAAGTAGGCAGGTAGGTAATTTGAATTGTCTTACTGCTGTTTTAAATATAGTAAATTTGCTATTATAAATAAGGATACATACCTACCTAAGTTAATGGCGGTTACTCCACCGACACTCCGACAAGAGCAAAGTTCTTAAATAGATGATGATGATGATGACCTACTTAAGTATTTAAGTAACTAAGGAGATCAAACCTTCAAACCTACATACTGATACCAAACCTAGTTATTTAGTTTGCTGTTGGTTAAGTAAGTACATATTACCTACGTAACTTTGGATAGGTTTGGCTTGTATGGGTACAATTACCACGTTAATAATTATCTGTTTATCTACTTCAACTTAAATTTTACATGTTCTTTGCAGTAAATACTGTTAGATACCTACATTACCTACCTAGTTGATTATTAATATTAACAAATTGAGAATGATTACAACATGTACCTCATTGCATTTATTTTTCTTCGCACGCCTTCCCCGTGGCATATTGTTCCGTTTTGCTAAATTCCGGAAAATGAAAATAAGATTTAACTAATTACGTACTAAATTGCTTTTTCTTTGATTTGATGTAAAACGTCAAATATTTTTTTCTTTTTATAGCGCAGTTTCCCGCCATAGGTACAGGAGTTTTTTTTCAGTGTTTTTGAACCAAGGCATTGTGAGCGTACAGCCAAGATTATTTGTCTTAAACGTGAAAGGGATAGAGTCTGTCCGGAGAGACACGTGTCGTGCTTTATATGATAAGCTCATAAATTCTACGACACTTTTCTTTCCGGACAGACTCTATATTTTAATGAGATTGTGTAATAGGCACATTCAACCTAAATTGAATCATTCTACCTAATTCTCACTTAACAACCTACCAATTTACGAATAACACTAGCTCAAATCCTGTTTTGAGCGATAAATCTTTTTATCAAAAGGATGACATCCCGTAACTTTATATAATAAGAGATAATGCAGTACATAAAGTTCTGATTTAACGGCAGTCCAGTCTGCGGCATTCGTGCCAACGGCTGATTTTAAGTTTTTATTTAGTAAATGGATTTTTGTGAAATATTTTAAGATGCGTTTAATTACACATGCGTTTGTCCTTTTGCTTGGGATTTGGGTCTGTGACGCTGGCTATGGTTTGTCTGAAGAAGATGCGTAAGTAATTAATTTCTTACATATCATATTTGTATTAGATTTTAATTAAATTAAACCGGCCAAGAACATTTCGCATAGTCAGTGTAGCTGTACCTTCCAGCGGAAGCTGCAGTTACAAAGAAAAACTTTTAGGTATTTCCGGTTATCCTTTACGTTTTTTTAAAGAGGTTTTCATATGCATAATAAGTTTCTTCGACATCCAACTAGTTTTTCAAAGATAAAAAAGTAAAATGCATATACAACTAATAATAAAAAAATGTGATGAATGATGTGAATGATAGCAAACATCATCACACACCTATGTCATCGCTGAAACAAGTAAATAAAAACCTTATTTGAACGGAATAAGGAAGCTTATATACCAGTAGTTCTCGCTAGTTATTTAGTTACTTCTGGTTCAGGCTAGTTATTTTGTGCTTACAGACGTTCTTGGACCTTTTACAGTGACAGTTATATCTCTGGCTAAATTAAGATATTTTTTATCAGCATTGTAATTTATAACTGAAATATTTTACAGTCTCGCCGACGTAGAAGCTCCTGCGTACGTTCCAGCGTACGCAAAAAACAAACAATTCAACAGCTACTCAAGGAACGGTTACACTGGTACCAAAACCGGTTACACCGGCACCAAAACTGGCTACGCCGGTACCAAAACCGGTTACACTGGCACCAAAACTGGTTACACCGGTACCAAAACTGGTTACGGTACTAAAACCGGGTACACTGGCACCAAAACCGGGTACACTGGCACCAAAACCGGGTACACTGGCACCAAAACCGGGTACACTGGGACTAAAACCGGTTATGCTGGTAATGCCGGTACGAAAACCGGTTACAGTTCTGGATATTCAGAGTCTAGGACATGGAACTCGGAATCGGGATCAGCGTGAGTACCTATACCTATTTACCTATACCTTTGTACATTTCTTCGGCAAAATTGACACACGTTTCGCCGCGAAATCTGAGAGGATCGAAAGTAAATCAAGAGTGGAAACGACACCGAGGAACCGCACCATACGAATTCGCTCTTGGTTCGCTTTCGATTCGTTCAGGCGCTTAGCCAAGATACAATCGTTTGTAGAGAACGAATCGAAACACTATCCGTCTCTCTATCGCACTAATATGGAAGAGTGATAGAGAGACCGATCTATAGCGAAATCGTTTCGTTTTCTACAAACGATTATCATCTTGACTAAGCCCCCAGGTTTCGCGATGAAACTAGCGCGCTACCGCAGTGTTGATTCCGCTGCCGAAATATGCAAAAAGCGTTTTCTTTTGACAGAGATCGGGAAATGAACTGGTAATACATTGCCTGCTAAATTTCGCTTGTAGCGCTGTACATACAACATAGTTTCAAACTCCCGACGCAAAAAGCGGGTTGTTATTAGTTATAAGTTTGACCGTTATGTGTGTCTGTCTGTGTATCTGTATGTGGCACCTTAGGTATAGTCTCAGTAGCTCAGTTGGCAGAGCGATGGGCATGTTTCTCAGAGTCGCGAGTTCGAGTCTCGCCTGAGGCAGTGGATTTTTCTACCATTCCTTTATTTCTAAACATTGTGATTTTAGATGTTTTATCAAAATCGGTTCAGCTCTTTCGGGGGTTTTTCTTAAAATCTTAATTTATAATAGCTATTAGCTGAGCGTTTTCACAAAAAGTTGTTAGTTTTCACATTTTTGAAATTTTAAGAATTTTTTGCATATTCCTACTCAGAATCGTGAGTACTATCAACTCCACTATGAAATTAAAAGTGTCCTGTTCCTCTTACGCTACTTTTCTATGGGCATTTATATGAAAGTAGCGTAATGGAACATAAAAATTGTATGAAAATTTTGGGACACTTTTCATTTCCTAGCAGAATGAATAGTACTCTCGATTCTAAGGAGGAATATCCAAAAAAATCTTAAAATTTCAAAAACACGAAAACCAACAACGTTTTGTGAAAACGCCCACCTACCTTTGGGTCACGAAGATTATGACGAAATTTTATTATTAGAAAATTTTAGTTAACGGTAAATTTTTACGTTTATTATTTTTGAATGTACCTACCTACTAAACATTTCTAAGGTCTCCATTAAACCACAATTAGTTTTTTGATATTAATCAAACTTAAGTTCCTACTCTAGCTCAGATTAACGAATATTGACTTATTTTCAAAGATCTCATGAATATTCTCACCAGGGGGTAGGGAAAGGGCGAATAATTCCACGGTTATTCACTAACTAACAATTAACTAATTACATCCTTCTTTATGGTAATTGCTAAAGAAATATCCGTATATTCCAGCCCTACATACCAGGATTTGCAGCACAATGCCAACTACATGTTCGCAGGTCAGTAAAAAACTTACCTTGTGCAATCTAAGAAGCGGTTTTTGACACCTGTCATCTCAGTACATTTTATAACCTAAAATCGGGACTTGCGGCCATCTTGTCGAGCAAGGTGGTTTGGTTTCGGGAAAAACTTCTTATTTTATGTTCATTTTCGTGATTCAATGTGTAATATATAGCTTATTCTGCAGTGATTTAACGAACTAGTGAGCAACTAATGAAGAATTAGTCTCGAAACATGTATAACCCCTGTTTGAGTTAGATATCCGTTAGTCCACGTGCTGTTTGTAGGGAGTAGCTATCTCCTTATAAAAAGCCTAACCTCACCGTACAACGTCCAGCTCTTGGAGCGAAATTTTAATTAATTAACCGTACACTTGGCATATCTACTTCGACATTGGCAAAATTGTCCCAATATTGTGGACAGAATGCCATATTTTAAAAATTGAATTGAATTGAACCTAAAATCGATTTTAGGCTATAAAATGTACTGAGATGACAGGTGTCAAAAACCGCTTCTTAGATTGCACAAGGTTATAGCACAGAATAATATAATAGTATTTCATACAGAAAGTCATCTCCCCTACAAAATCAGTGTTTGACAGAACTTTAACAGATAAAAGTTGACAGATGACGTTCACATACAATATTCCCTTTTGAACCACTAAGGTTGGCAAGTACGCAATTAGTATTATTACTGGACCTGCCCCAATCTGCCTCAATCTTCCTAATCTATCAGTAATTTTAATAAAAAACTAGTAAACGTCAAATTTATTACCTTATTTGCCCAATCTAATTATTATTTTAATACAAAACTTCTACTATGTACTACTTAAATATTTTATCTTGACTGTGGTCATGCCGCAAATAAACAAAAGGGATTTTGGCAACCCCGAAAACGTATCCGATACGTTCCAAGGCGGTAGCTGTCACTTCGTGGAGATGAACCCCCCTGGTTATAGTACTTTGTAGACTCGACCAAAAATGTGGTTTACCACCCTACGGTTGAGGTTCGTTTGAAGTGTTGTTGAACGTCATGAGACAACGAGGTCGTGCATGTTTTAAACTCCGTTAGAAATGTCAACCTTAGCGATCGTTAGATCTCGCAGAAACTTTTGTCAAAACTGGTAGACCACTTTCTTGGTCGACTGTACTTTAAGCTTTATTATAAAAGTATGAAAGAGCTAATATTTCGACCACTATTGCATTTTCATGGAGCCAAATATTAGTGCCACAAATCCAAAGGGCTTACTAATGTAAATACTTTTGTGTTTGTGAGGCTGTTAAAAAATGTTTAGTCTGATCCTGATCTGAAAGTGTCTAAGAGAAGTACCTACCACGATGTCTAAATTTATCAAAATTCCTACTGATTGGGTCATATTTTGTGGTTTAGTGCACGTCTGGGAAATCATTAAAGCATAAGTCTTACAGGCCGTTTTATTCCTATTGTGGTTATACAGGGTGAAGCCTTCTATCTAACATAGATATTTCTCAAACATGCGTGGAAATGTTGTCGTTAAGTTCGTGAAAATAAACTCGGAAGTATCACGTTTCGGGCGCCGTAGTGACACTTGATATGAAAAGGATTTTCATACTATAGCCGGCGCCCGCCACGCGCTCGCCCCCGCGGGCGGGCCGGGCGCCGCCGGTCGCTGTCGCTCGGGCGCCGGCCACGAGTGCGATAGACTAGGCTTTAAGTATTAGGTTTTAGGTCTTATTTCCACGCATTTTTTCCCGGCCTCGTATCCCTATCCGGCCTCGCTACGCTTGGCCGTATATACCTACTTGGCCGGAATCCCTGTTTTCCCAGCCTCTGCTGTAATGTACTATTAGAAGTGAAACTTTGCGTTTCCCCTGTGTTTCTAAAAGTGACATATATTTAGCCCATCAGCTGTCCTATCAGCCCTTAAAGTCTTGACGTTGGTTTTAGGGACAACATGTGTAGGTATACAGTTTGGCCAGGGTTTGTTTTATTTCAAGTATAGACAGAGAGAATCATACTATCTCTTTCTTCCGCTAGTAACCTCGCTACTAAAAAAGGGTGTATAGCTTATTACTTTGACTGTTACTGCACTTATTGGCCAGCCAGGCTATATATGGCTTTCAAACTTCAAAGGTTCTAGTTGTAGGTATTTATTTACGATAGTTAATACTTACTCGTACAGATTCCACAAATTCAGTCAATAACAACTGAATCTAACGTTTATCTCAGTGAGTGGGCGGCAACGGAAACCAAAATCCTAGCTCGCCATTCAACGGGACTGATAACATTCTGTGCCAATGTCACATGCAGTTTGCAAACTGCAACTGCATTTGGGCCAGGGACGTATGGAAATATGTAGGTTGCATTGATAATGCGGCCAGGATCTTGCCATGGTCAAGTCGAAACGCAGGAAACGTGATTAAGTAAAATATTTAGGCGATTATCACATTGGCGTCGCAACCGCATGTGGCGACAGTGGGCATGCTTCACAGCGCTATACACATGCAGAGCGATCTTGCATGCGGATACCGCAGCAATGTGAAAGCCGCCTTACCTTACTGAAAATTGGCAGATTGGCACCCCTTTTAAACAGCTTCAAAAACGAGGCTTTTAACTCGAGGTCATTGTGATTTTATATACCTACATAAATTTATCATAAACCTTTTAACTGAAATGGAGACGAGACGTACGGGAATCTACGAATAGTATCATCCGCTATTCATCGTCGCCTCAGTGGAAAGGTAGCCTATTGGTTGATTCCCGCAAGTCTCCTCTTATCACCGTCTAAGTGTAAAGGCAGCCAAACTGCTGGACCGATTAGAAAAGTTTTTTGGTTGTGAAGAATATACTTCAACCAGTTGGATCTTCATTTTATTAGGCTCTAATTATGCGGGGAAATCGATGGAACTATACCAACATGACAGATAGATCCTTCAGGATTAATTGAATGGAATTTGTATTTCGCGATGTCTTTTTAAAATTATCATAATTCATACAGGTCCAAAATGCGAGCCCACATGCAAGAACAACGGCATTTGCATCGACACCAACACGTGCCACTGCCCTGCCAACTTCCGGGGAAAATACTGCGAGTTTGAGAAGAAACCCTGTCTGACGTATCCGCCGCTGCCCATGAACTCCATGAGGAAGTGCAATGACGAGTATGTATTGACTGCCTTTACTGTATACTTTATCTCATTGCCATAAGGTTTAAGACTGAACAAAGGTATTTGCATCGACACCAACACCTGCCACTGCCCTGCCAACTTCCAGGGAGACTACTGCGAGTTTGAGAAGAAACCCTGTCTGACGTATCCACCGCTGCCCATGAATTCCATGAGGAAGTGCAATGACGAGTATGTATTAACACCCTTTACTGTATACTTTATATCATTGCCATAAGGTTTAAGACTGAACAAAGGTATTTGCATCGACACCAACACCTGCCACTGCCCTGCCAACTTCCAGGGCAAGTACTGCGAGCTTGAGAAGAAACCCTGCCTGACGTATCCGCCGCTGCCCATTAACTCCATGAGGAAGTGCAATGACGAGTATGTATTAACACCCTTGACTGTATACTTTATCTCATTGCTATAAGGTTTAAGACTGAACAAAGGTATTTGCATCGACACCAACACCTGCCACTGCCCTGCCAACTTCCAGGGAAACTACTGCGAGTTTGAGAAGAAACCCTGCCTGACGTATCCGCCGCTGCCCATGAACTCCACGAGGAAGTGCAATGACGAGTATGTATTGACATCCTTTGCTGTATACTTTATCTCATTGCCATAAGGTTTAAGACTGAACAAAGGTATTTGCATCGACACCAACACCTGCCACTGCCCTGCCAACTTCCAGGGCAAGTACTGCGAGTTCGAGAAGAAGCCCTGTCTTATATATCAGCCACTGCCTATGAAGTATGAACTCCATGAGGAAGTGCAATGACGAGACACACATGCTACTGCCCTGCCAACTTCTACGTTCCTGCCGCTGCCTATTATTAGCCGTACGCATGCCGACGCCCGCGTCCTTGTAAGGTCACATTGGTTCAACTTGTGATAACTCTTCCCACGCATTTTATGTTCGTATCGTACTTATTACATTTTGACGAATTATATTTTTTTTATTGGTAGGTATTCCTATTACCGGATTGCATTAGAATGCAAAGTTTTTTGTAAAACTAAATCAAACCTTATTATGGAGCATAACAGGAGAAAACAGTCCGACAGAAAATATCAGAAACGAGGGGGGTCACACTCTTGCCAGGGAAAGACTTAGTCTCATTTATGCATGTCAAATTCATTAAATGTCAATAGTCGTCATCGTCAATTGAAAAGTTAGGTGAGGTCTCCTAAGAGCGCCCATCAGCCATGACTCGAGCAAGGCTCACTCACGCTCTTAATAAAGTGTGATGAAAAACATTGTGTGTACAACGGGTGGTACAGGAATTACGAACTTATGTCTTGTGTGAATTAAGCCCTCGCCTTCGGTTTCGGACTTTCAACTTCACACTTGTTCGTAAATTCTTGTTTACCGCTCTTGATACACAATGTACTTGGTTATACTCCGGAGATGTCATTTCCATACAGTCTATACCTATTTGTGGGTTTTTTATCTTCACGGCTATATCTTCCGCGTCCCTGGTGGCCCACTGCGTTTCCCCACTTCGGAGCATTTCTTCCATAGAGTAAGAGTCCGAGCAAGTCTATAGACGTATAAAGAGTTACCTGAATATCCATTGTTTTTTCAGACTCTGCACCATAACCTGCTCTCAAGGCCACAAGTTCATCGACGGCACCTCTGTAGCCAACATGCGCTGCGTCGACGGCCAATGGCAGCCGACCAGAGCAGACTTCAGCTCCATACCGGACTGCGAGCCCGAGTGCAGCCCGGCTTGCTTGAACGGGGGCGTGTGTCTGTCAGTGAACACGTGCCAGTGCCCGCAGGAGTACAGAGGACCGCAGTGTCAATACTGTGAGTACTTTTTATGTTACGTATTTAGTGAAGTATAAAATTAAATGGCAGCCGACCAGAGCAGACTTCAGCTCCATACCGGACTGTGAGCCCGAGTGCAGCCCGGCTTGCCTGAACGGGGGCGTGTGTCTGTCAGTGAACACGTGCCAGTGCCCGCAGGAGTACAGAGGGCCGCAGTGTCAATACTGTGAGTACTTTTTATGTTACGTATTTAGTGAAGTATAAAATTAAATGGCAGCGGACCAGAGCAGACTTCAGCTCCATACCGGACTGCGAGCTCGAGTGCAGCCCGGCTTGCTTGAACGGGGGCGTGTGTCTGTCAGTGAATACGTGCCAGTGCCCGCAGGAGTACAGGGGGCCGCAGTATCAGTACTGTGAGTACCGTGTGTTTCAAAGAAAGTATAGAAACAGCAGCTTATGGACGCATTTAAGTCTAAGATTGTTACATGCGAGTTGCTGACTGTTTTATACTCCGCCAGTGACATACTGGCATCTTATCTTATCTTATCTTATTGTATTCGGGGGCCCGTAAGGATACACTTCGACCCAAAGGGATCTTTTGTGTAGATGCCCCCTAGTACACCTACTCGAGAGCTTTCTCAACCATCTCCATGTGTTGGATGATAGAGCTCAAGGGCAGTGCTTTGAGTTCCTCTGGATCTGGATAGCCAGTACCAAAGTCCTTCATTCTCTGTCTGCCTAGAGCGTGACATTCACACATTAAGTGTTCTATTGTCTCTTCCTCTTCACCACACATCCTACAATCAGTATTATCTGACAATCCCATTCTGGGACATACTGGCATACAACAAACAGATCGTTTACCAACAAGCATAAAAGTTTGATGGTAAACGATCACCTTAGCTTATAGTTGCTTCCAACTCCAAGGATGTCACATGCGCGATGTCACCAGCGTTTTAACTACGCAAAAAATATTTTTTTTGCCAAAAACTTTTTATATACCACGTCTCAGGACTGTACAAGTACTGTACTGTACTCCCTGACCCTATGTCCTGTTGTTATTTGCTCATATCTTAAAAGTAAAACCTATTTTTTTTCAGCCACAACGGTCTGCGACTTCCGCAAGCTAGCCTTCAACGGCAACTACAAATGTAAAGGCAATGACGAGGAGTTCTCCTGCCGTCTCAGCTGCCCCCCAGGGTCTACTGCATCTTCTACATTCGCTGAACAGTATACTTGTCTATATTCTACTGGACTGTATTCGCCGCAGCCCATACCTCACTGTGTATTCAGTAAGTATAATGTATTAAAAGGCAACTGTAAATACAAAGGCAATGATTGGGAGTTCTCCTGCCGTCTTAGCTGCAACCCAGGTTCCACCGCATCTTCTACATTCGCTGAACAGTATACTTGTCTATATTCTACTGGACTGTATTCGCCTCAGCCGATACCGCACTGTGTATTCAGTAAGTATAATGTATTAAAAGGCAAGACCTCATATATCATGCGGTAACTCTGAAGCGCCATCTGAACCAGGGTTACCGCATAATGCATGCCATCTAGTAAAGCTAGCCTCTATTTATACATCCTCTTTGATCTTGCTGATTATATTATATTTTTATTGGCTCGCCGCACGCCTCGGTAGACCTTCCAGTTGGCACACTTAGGTCCTTTTCTAACGATAGGAATGTGATGTGACTGAATGACAATTATTTTTTTATTTACAGACGAGGTCGTTATTGTTACGCCCAGCAATTACCATTCGGGATACAGCAGTGTAAGTATTAATTTATCTATACCCATAACATAAATCTTCTATTCTGCGTTCGCGAACCGTATGTAATACCACCATTATAGTAACTAGTAATGTAAGATCAGCGTATTGTCTGTGACGGTGTCCTAATTATGTATGAGAATTCACTACCACATCGATTTCGGTAACGTAATGAAAATCCATTTCCCCCCTTTAAATCCATTTGGCCACGGTGGAACGGCGGTCATTCTAAGCGTTTCCGAACACGTCATTTAGGATTTATAATATACATATGTGTTGATAAAGCAGTGTATGCAGTGTTTCATAAAACCACACTCGTATTTTAAGGACCCTTATTACGTAACACTCATAAAAACTACTATTAACTATTAATAATTTGTCTTTACCTGAATACTTTGATAGTTGTGTTTTGTTGGCTCGTTGGGTGGACGATATTCGGAAGATTGCGGGTCACTTCTGGCTCAGGACCGGGACAAATGGCGTACTCGAAGAGATGCCTATGCTCAGCAGTGGGCGACAAATGGCTAAAATGATGATAATGATGATGATGTTTAGTTAAAAGTTAGCCCCATGTGAGGCCGTTAGTATTCTAAGTCAATTATTAATTTCAGAGCTATTACGAGACCTACTACCACAACGGTAGCGAAAGCCAAAGCCACAGCTCCGGCGGCAGCAGCTACAGCAGCGGCCATGGTTACAACAGTGGCCAGTCCAGCGGCCATGGCTACAACGGCTACCAGATAAACCACGGTGCAGAGACAGTCGAGTACGGCAGGCAGGGAGCCGGCGTTAAGGGCAGTAATGTGCATATCGTTGTGCAGGACTTTACGCCGAAGGGCGGGACTTGTTTGACGTGGGCCGGCGTGCATTATAAGACGTTTGATGGAAAGATTTACAGGTTAGTTTGAGTGCTTTTTGATCCTCGACGAAAAAAATATGTGTGTCTGTCTGTGGTACAGTCAGCAGCAAAAGTAGCTAAGCGGGTAGGGTGTTCAAAATGAGTTAGATTCGACTTTATTGTTAAGAGAATTAGAGCGTGTGTAGGTCATTTTGAAACCATACCCGCTTAGTGCTGCTGCTGACTGTACCATAGTGCTAAAGCAATTTAAATTTATTTATTTATTTATTTATGTTAAGGAGAACCAACAGCTTTTAAATTACAGTAATACAACATAATATACACAAAATGCCAATTAAAGGAACTCACAGGTAATAACAATATAGTTTAAACTAATGCTAGTCTACTAACGCATACACACATGCGAACAAGGAGAGAAAGTTGGAGAACACAATTCCAATATAAAAAAAATAAAAAATAAAATATGAAACATATTATGGGTGCTTAAATGTAAATTTAGACTTACATATAAATTATAATTAATTAATTAAACATAAAGCAGTTAGGTACACTCACATGAAGCAACGCTTAACCATATTTTGCCTCACATTAGGAACTTTGCAGTTGAATACATCAATATCCATTTCTTTCGTTAACTCATTTAGTTTACGACTCGCGCGAATCAAGAAACTGTTCTGTCTGTAGTTGGAGGATGCAAAATCGATAGATATAGGGGGATGATACCTACTTGAGCGGTAGGGGGCTCTAAAAGAGAGCTTACTAAGCAACTCAGGACAATCGGTTACACCAGTGGTGATGTTAAGGAGAAAGGCTATATCGGCTATTTCACGTCGCTTCTGTAATGTAACCAAGTGATGTTTCTTACAAAGTTTTAAATACATAGAAGATTCATAGGGATGTTTCAGTTTGAAGCAAAGAAACTTTATGAACTTTTGCTGGACCCGTTCAATGCGATCAATATACGTATTGTAGCAGGCATAAATGCATATATTTTTCTAAAGAAAATTACAAAACCACCCCGCATACTACTAGAAGATATAGAAGATCCCTTTGTTCATCATAGATCCCATTATCAGTTCAGAATCAGATGAGATGGGACCACCTCGATGGCACCTCTTTTTCAACAAAGAAATAATCATTTACATCTATTCATATTGACGGAGTTATCGCGTAATCAACATATAGCCGAATTGGGAACCTCCTTTATTTTCAAGTCGGTTAAATAATTCAGTTACACAAGCTCATAGCGATAATGAACCGAACCAGTATCAAAACAAGGTCGATTTTCAATATTTTTTTTGCTATTGAGTTTTGGTTGTCACCTGACGATATGCAAATTTTCGTTTTAGTTTCGAGTCCCCATGCCAGCACATACTCGTGCAAGACGCGAAGGAACACGAGTTCACCGTGGCTGTGAAGCAGGGGACCTGTCAGAGGAAGGACTACTGCCCGCTGGAGCTGACCATCTACTTAGAGGAGAAGCCCTATGTGTTGTCCGCGGGAGGTACGTCATTTCCCGTCGACATGTTTTGAAAGCGTAGGACGTCTACTCACAAGATGGACAGACGACCTTATAATGGTCGCCGGAAGACGCTGGATGCAAGTCGCTTCCGACCGATACTTATGGAGGTCCAAAGGGGAGGCCTATGTTCAGCAGTAGACGTCTTATGGCTGAGATGATGATGATGATGATGATGAGGTTTTGAAAGGTCTAGTTCATACTGTTTCGCCAATAAAAGAAGTAAGATCTGCCTGGAAATCGTGTTACGTAAACGGTTCTTAGATCAAACTGTTCTACAAATGTTTGCGGCGTAAAATATAACCACTATGATAGTGGAAAAGCAATGAATCACATCATCACTAGGTTCAAATAGTTAAAAACTGATTGAAAATAGATGCAAAATTTGAAGCGTGAAATGCGGCCGTCGTATTCATTCACCAGACTGTACACGTTCAGTCGCCATCAGATGGAGCATCAGGAGCAGTTAGTGACATATATCTGAACAACGCCTCTACTGTCGACTGTATCAAATATATCGTAGCGGGCGTAGCGGCCTAGGTATTCAAGAACTTCTGAATATGCACGTTATCGCCTTGACAATAGAGGCGTTGTTCAGATATTTGTGACCACCTTGATCGCTCCGATATATTTGAGGGCGACTGTACAATGAGACGTTGATGTTCAATTGTCTGTTTTAGAAGAAGAGGGCTCCGTAGTATTCCGTAGCACCCGCCGTCTGATACCAATCCCAGCCTCACTGACGGGAATCCGCGTGTCCATGCCGGGAGATTACGTCGTTGTCAACTTAGATGCTGTTGGAGTCGTCATTAAATGGGATACCAATGTAAGTATAAGCTACTCTGTCAGAAGAGGGCTCCGTAGTATTTCGTAGTACCTGTTTGATCTCGATACTAGTAGTCTTTCTACCGAGAATCCGCGTCTCCATGCCGGGAGATTACATCGTCGTCAACTTGGACGCTGTTGGTGTTGTCATTAAATGGGATACCAATGTAAGTATATACTACTCTATCAGAAGGGGGTTCCCTAGTATTCCGTAGCACCCGCCGTCTGATACCAATCCCAGCCTCACTGACGGGAATCCGCGTGTCCATGCCGGGAGATTACGTCGTTGTCAACTTAGATGCTGTTGGAGTCGTCATCAAATGGGATACCAATGTAAGTATAAGCTACTCTGTCAGAAGAGGGCTCCGTAGTATTCCGTAGTACCTGTCTGATCCCAATCCCAGCCTCACTGCCGGGAATCCGCGTGTACATGCCGGGAGATTACGTCGTTGTCAACTTAGATGCTGTTGGAGTCGTCATTAAATGGGATACCAATGTAAGTATAAGCTACTCTGTCAGAAGAGGGCTCCGTAGTAGCTCCGTAGTACCTGTCTGATCCCAATCCCAGCCTCACTGCCGGGAATCCGCGTGTCCATGCCGGGAGATTACGTCGTTGTCAACTTAGATGCTGTTGGAGTCGTCATTAAATGGGATACCAATGTAAGTATAAGCTACTCTGTCAGAAGAGGGCTCCGTAGTAGCTCCGTAGTACCTGTCTGATCCCAATCCCAGCCTCACTGCCGGGAATCCGCGTGTCCATGCCGGGAGATTACATCGTCGTCAACTTGGACGCTGTTGGTGTTGTCATTAAATGGGATACCAATGTAAGTATAAGCTACTCTGTCAGAAGAGGGCTCCGTAGTAGCTCCGTAGTACCTGTCTGATCCCAATCCCAGCCTCACTGCCGGTAATCCGCGTGTCCATGCCGGGAGATTACATCGTCGACAACTTGGACGCTGTTGGTGTTGTCATTAAATGGGATACCAATGTAAGTATAAGCTACTCTATTAGAAGAGGGTTCTGTAATGTTCCGTAGTACCTGTTTGATCTCGATACCAGTAGTCTTTCTGCCGGGAATCCGCGTGTACATGCCGGGAGATTACGTCGTTGTCAACTTAGATGCTGTTGGAGTCGTCATCAAATGGGATACTAATGTAAGTATAAGCTACTCTATCAGAAGAAGGCTCCGTAGTATTCCGTAGTATCTGCCTGATCGCCATACCAGTAGTCTTTCTGCCGGGAATTCATGTTTCAATGCTTCGAGATTGAGTTTCCTCCATTTGGTATAACTTCCGTGACCACATTTGACACAACCCATTTAACTTCAATGTTTTGCACAGAATATTTCCCTTACATTAAACCTTTTACCGTTATACGTGTTGTACGCACGTTGTACGTTATACGTAACAGTGGACCAAGAAAGTTGTCTACCAGTTTTGACAAAAGTTTCTACGAGATCTAACGATCGCTAAGGTTGACTTTTCTAACGGAGTCTAAAACATGCACGACCTTGTTGTGTCATGGCGTTCAAACGAACCTCAACCGTATGGTGGTAGACTACATTTTTGGCCGACTGTACCTATATAACAGTAAGGGGTAGCTCAGTCATCATTGTCATCAATCAATCCGTTGTAGGGACACCAGATGGCCTAGGTAGTTATCTGGCTTCCAAAAAGATTTTCTACGAAATAAACCGCAGTCGCCTTAATGTTTCTTTTATGCTTATTCAATTTCAGAACGTAGTAGTCTTAGAAGGCTCCGTACTTCTATGGAACAACACGCAAGGTCTCTGCGGCAGGCTGGACGGGAACCCAGAGAACGACTTTACCACGAAAGAAGGAACTATCGCTAAGACAAAAGCCGTGCTGGCTTCGTCCTGGCAGATTAAGAAAATTGGAGGTGAGTTAGCTTTAAGCGGTTTACAGATACTACAATTTCACCGCGATTTGTCATTGCGATGTATAAGATATCACTCGGCCTCTGTAGCATCCGACTAGGAGAATGACCTCACGACGAATGAAAGCACCATCAAGACTACAGCCGTGCTGGCTTCATCCTGGCAGTTTAAGATAATTAGAGGTCAGTTCGGTAAAGCGGTACTACAGACGCTACAATTTCATCACGATTTATCATTGAAATACGTTAGAATGTAAAGGGTAAACGATAACCCATAGAATTACACCGATGGAGGGCAACATCGCCCAGGGATAAAGGCAATTTTTTTTTCAACACTCAAACGAAACTTCAAGTACTTACAACCAAAAAACTAAATATAGGCGTGAAAGTAATCACAATGGGGAAGGCAACTGTCAAAGTAACATCTCCAAGATTGGTCCTTAGGAAAGCTAAATATATATGGCGCGAAGTTATTTATTTTCGCGAAAATTAATCAATTTGTCTCGATTTGCTCCGAAATTGAAATCGACCAGTTTCTGAAATACACTAAAATTAAAATGCTGTAGATTAACGCCATAAGGAAGGTTTTTGCCTAAGAAAAGCTTTTTGACTTCATACTAGAAAACCATTAATCTTCTGTCTCTTTCTCTTATTGTATGTGTCTCTTTCTCTTATTGCGTGGAATTTATTTTTCACCTCAGCAGTTCAAACAAGCCTACTTTCCTCACTCCCTGGAGTGACGAAAGTGCGACTTTCATCACTCCAGGGAGCGAGGAAAGTTGCGACTTTCGTCACTCCAGGGAGTGAAATTTTGTTTCTAGAAGCTTGACGTTCAGGAGTGTAAATAAATGTGTTTTTTTTTAACTTTAATATGTTTTCACTACAGAGGTGAAAAGTTGTATGTGTCACACGAGAGGAAAGTTTTTTTACATCTCGTGTTCTTGAGATCCCTCGCTACGCTCAAGATTCAAACTTAGAATCACTCGCTTCGCTCGTGATTCAATTATAGAATCTTTCGCTTACTCGGGACTCAAAATCAACACACACAAGAAAGACCAACTTTCCTCTCTTGTTGCACAAATAACTATAGAACACCGCCCTCTACAAAAAGTTTTCACCAACCTTCCCATTGATTTACAGACATATGCGACAGTTCACCAACGGAGCCGAACGCGTGCGCCGCCAAGACCGAAGAGGAGCAGAGGAAAGCTCGGCAATTTTGCACCAGCGTCTTCGTCAAGGAGAAGTTCAGGAGATGCTCTGACGTAAGTTTGGGATCTGGTAAAACATTATACAGGGTGTCCTAATACGGGCGATAAATTAAACCAGACATAGAACTCATTAGCGTAATCATTACTTAAATAGTACATTACGTACCTAGGGCGGTAAAATAAAGAAGAGCTCAGATCGCTGGCATTTGTGGCCCGAACCGAAGGTAAGGGCCATAAACAAGCGATTTGAGGCTTTCTTTATTACCGCCCGTGGTGCGTACACAATTTTACGTCTTCTCCTGGGTGTGAAGTGAGATTTGCCGCTGCGCCCGTGGGCGGCAAATCTCACTTAACGCACAGAGTGACGTAAACGTTTTTTTAAGTTACACTTAACTGTGACGCAATAATAATTTTTTGAAAAATTTATCAGCAGCAATGTACTGTAAACATGTTTTAGAAAGTTACTGTCAACGAGCGTTTAACGCGAGTGTGTTTGCCTTACATTGCGGGCCGAATTATTTTGTATGGATAAAATTTTAATTGCTATTCTAAGTAAAAGTTATTTAATTGCATTTCTTATGTCATATACTACTCACCGTTAAAAGATTCGCCCGTATTAGATTTACACACTGCATATAACACGCTCAAGTCATCTAACATTTAGAGGACACAGTTCAAGTAAGAAAGAATATCAAACGTATTGCGAAGCAGTCAGATTTGGATTTTATTTTTATTTTTCATTTTAATTACACAATAGGCAGGTACATGTCTGTCTCTCAAGCTGTTTTGATATGCCTTCTTGAAGAACTACGCATTATTGTATATAGTATCTTTAATGTATTTGTAGTACTGTTTTGAAAAAATAAGTCCCCCGAGTTTCTTGCCGGTAATAAGTAATACTTCTCGGATCAGAGGTGTAGGGTTAGAACCGGTGGTAGTTTCTTTTCTCTCTGACGTTCATAAGTGCATTGTAATGTGCCTAAATTGAAGAATAAATATCTTTTATCTTTTTTATCTTTTTTTTTTTTAAGTATGTGCTTAATATGACACGCTCAAGTTATTCAAAGTCAAAGTACCGTCAACTGCTACAACTTTGCGTACGATGCTCGAGTTACTCTATGACGTGACATTTCAGGGCCACGCTCTATACCAGTGCGACAGTTGCCGCCGTTCTGAATTTTGTAGTGCCATACAGGTACCGTTAAAATTTCTGTAATTTCGTTTCCTAACCCAATGATTTTTTTAGGTAATGGACGTCACTCAATTGCTTGAGACATGCCAGTGGGACTACTGCGCCTGCATAAGCAGCTTGAGTAAGTAACTTAGCAAGGCGTCAACTGTTGACTGTTGTTTTCTTCGTTAACCCTTGAACCTCCTTCGTCTGATATGAGACAAATTTAACAACACGTGGCGGCCATGCCAGGACAACTGTCCATTTAACTACAGATAGTTTACACGCGTTTTGAGACTAATTCTTCATTAGCTGCACACTTTTAACTAACCTTAACCTTAGTAATTGTAACTAACCTTAACTATGATCCTAGTTGGTCGAAATAAATGATTTGATTTGATTTTATTAGATCACCGCACAATAAGCTATCAATATTACACACTGAACTACTTAAATGAGCAAAAAATAAAAAATGTTTCTCAAGACGTCCAAACTACCCTGCGTTACGAACAGAAGTCCCCCTTCGTAAATTATGATAGTTAAAAATCGAAAGCTTAATTTGACGTGACGTAAGTTTCGTGGTTTAATTAAAGGTTAAACATTTTATACGTGTCTGAGTAAATGTTGATCTGACCCGACCACACAATGATGTAGTTGACTCAACGGCATAGAACGTGAATAAAAGTAGCTAAGTGGCCGTCGTAAAAAAATCAACATAAGTACACTCTTATTCTCCTTAAACTACACACAAAACAAGATCATTTGATCGCCCGAAAAGCAACTTCTGCTGCCGACTGTACCTATAAGGTTCATGTTTTATGTCTCCTTTATGTTTGCCTTTGAAATACAGGATGGATTTTCTTTTTGGGTAAGTGAGGGCAGCTACCAGATCCCGTGCTGCTACGTGAAAATGGTCTTAGAAGACCTTCCTTCTATTTCAAATTAATGAAGGATCGCATTTACAGATTTTCGAAAAAACATACAGGGTGCGAGAAAAAGGTCATTTTTGGCAAACTTTTTTTTTGATGCCATTTGATCCCATTCCTATCCAGGATCAAAAGCTTGTATGGGACCAAAAAAAAATTCCGGCTAAAAAGCTACAAATTGAGGAAACATTTTCCCATACATTTTGTATGAAAATTAAAACTTTTATTTTTTTCATGCAATTTTTTTATGCCAATCGATTCCATTTCTGTTCAGTATCAATAGTTTCCATGAGGTCAACTTACGGTAATCTACCAAACAGCCACAAAATGAAGAAACTTTTTCCATACATTTACCATGGAGAAAATGTGAATTTTTTTGACTTTTTTCAATCACGCTAATCAGTCATGTTACGTTTAAGGACAATAATACTGTATGAGGACATTACAGTCAAAGCATTCAAAATGTCAAAAACGGGGATTTTAAAGCAGTAAATGTATGGAAAAAGTTTCTTCAAGTTGTGGCTGTTTGGTACATTACCGTAAGTTGAACCCATAGAAACTATTGACACTGAACAGGAATCGAATCAATTGGCTTAAAAAAATTGCATGTGAAAAATAAAAGTTGTAAATTTCATACAAAATGTATGGGAAAATGTTTCCTCAATTTGTGGCTTTTTTAGCCGGTAATTTTTTTTGGTCCCATAAAATCTTTTGATCCTGGATAGAAATGGCATCAAATGGCATTAAAAAAAAAAGTTTGCCAAAAATGACCTTTTTCTCGCACCCTGTATGTTTTTTCGAAAATCTGTAAATGCGATCATTCATTAATTTGAAATCGAGGGAAGGTCTTCTAAGACCATTTTCACGTAGCAGCACGGGATCTGGTAGCTGCCCTCAAATACAAATACGTTTATTTCATTACTTCAATACACTTTTTCTTAGGTATACATGTAGGTAGGTAAAAATAGTCCATTTTAGGTATACATAGTTAGGTAAGTATTTATCAAAAACCCCACTGACCCAAAAAGAAAATCCACCCTGTATAACACACAACACACACTTTTCTTCTTTACTACCTTGTAAAGGCTTCCATTAGCACTATCTAACCTAATGTTTATTTTACTATACTCGTATCAGGTCCAGAGGAGTGTGCGTGCAACACGGTGTCGGTGTACGCGAAGGAGTGCCAACGACTGGGAGTCAAGGAGATGAAGGAGTGGCGTGATGCTGACACTTGCCGTTTGTTATTTTATCAACATATTTAGTATCTCTAAATTATTTTGTTGCTTTGTAAACTCGCCCCGAACAGAAATCTCGCAATATAAGCTAGAATACAAGAAAAATTGTTATTTGAATTTCAAATCAATGATGTATAAAATAAGATGAAATTTTATTGGTTTCAAACTCGCACGAGAAATAAATACAGCTTGTGTACTTGAAAATGGTAGCTTTCTGTAGAACTACAGTCAAATGTATATTTCTCTACATTTCTTAAATCCACATTTTATTAAAAGCGTGCTATACATACTTTTACAAATTACAACACATACGAATGTGAACCCTATGGATAGTAGAATGTAAGGATGACAATCTCTTATATGAGAACCGTCTAAAAAGTGTCCAGCGGCGGGAAACAGCAACTAAAACTTCTAAATCTCTCCACGTAGCGCCATCGTAGCGCTAGTATTGCTTTCGTGTATGAACCCGGACTACTAAAGCTAAAGTGGCGCCACCAATTCCACGCCTTTTGGTGGAAACTTTTGTAACAGAGAGATTGTCATCCTTACCTTCTACCATCCATAGTGAACCCATTAGTTTATTATGTAGGTATTCTACCAAACGACATGTTTGGCGATTGATAGCTCTGACAGAATCGAAGAGTAGTAGAGACTGTTTTTCACTACAACTTTTGGAACATAAAAATCTTATGGATGTCATCTCCTGTTACTCGATGTGTGAACCCATCGTTGCATTTTAGGTTTTTATTGATAAAAAAATGACTGCCGCGTGCATTAATTAAGAACAGAAAACATTTTAATGATAATCGAACTCGCGGAGCGTAAGCGAAATGAGTTCTTACAAACAACTCCAGACCGAACTGTCCCCTGGCTACTGGGACGTCTCGGCATTTGGATGGCTTTTTGATTTCGATAGTTTGTCTGACGATAACTTTAGTAACGTTTTTCTGATCTTTATGAAATTTCTTGGGGCTGTAGCAGAGATACATAAATTTTGTAAGTTCGTATATGAGCAGGATCGATCAAGTAGTTATGGAGCTAGAAGGAGAAAAATAATCCTCCTTGGGGTCTTGTTATATTGGTCAACTCGTATGCAAGTAAATCGCGAGTTCTCAGTTCGAGGCGGACTACTAGTTTAAAGTCACTTTATTAATTCACAAACTTTCTTTACAGCAATGAAATGCCCGGAAGGCAAGATCTACAAATCCTGCGGCCCCGACGTACAGCCCAGCTGTCAGTTCCCTAACCCCTCTCCACCCGACGCTAGCACCTGCGTGGAGGGCTGCTTCTGTCCTGAAGGTTTACTTCTAGAAGCTGGCAAGTGTGTGCCGAAAGAAGAGTGCCCTTGTCGGCTGAGGAACAAGAGCTTCAAGCCTGGGAAGACGGTGAAAAAGGATTGTAATACTTGGTGAGTAGCGCGTAGCACAAAATGTTTCTACCGCATTAAATAATTTGGCATTCAATTAGTAGAGCTATATTGTGTTAATATTAGAATTCCTACGTTTCTCGACGGTTTTACGACCCCTACAATATTTTCGGGCTAACCATAGAAAACAGTCTAAACGAAGCTATATGCATACGTCTTTAAAGTTAAGTTTATTTTGTCCCCAGCACATGTCAAGCCGGGGAATGGACCTGCACGGCAGTCCCCTGTGGGGCTCGCTGCGGCGCCGTAGGAGACCCTCACTACACGACCTTCGACGGTCTGCGATACGATTTCATGGGGCACTGCACCTACACGCTACTGCAGGCTGATAATGTCACCGTTGAAGTGGAGAATGTGGCGTGCTCCGGCAGTATTAGCGAGGTAAATATCATTCCATGTAAAACAGCACATTTTATAAGAATCGCAGTGTTAGAGACCCTCCCTATGTAACATTTGATGGACTCCGATACGACTTCATGGGGCACTGTACTTACACGCTACTGCAGGCTGATAATGTCACTGTTGAGGTGGAGAATGTGGCGTGCTTCGACAGTATTAGCGAGGTAAATATCATTCCATGTAAACAGCACGTTAGAGACCCTCACTACACAACCTTCAACGGACTCCGATACGACTTCATGGGGCACTGTACTTACACGCTGCTGCAGGCTGATAATGTCACTGTTGAGGTGGAGAATGTGGCGTTCTCCGGCAATATTAGCGAGGTAAATATCATTCATTGTAAAAGAACACATTTTATAGAAATCGCAGTGTTAGGTCTCTAACACTATACACCATTTGATGGACTGCGATACGACTTCATGGGGCACTGTACTTACACGCTACTGCAGGCTGACAATGTCACTGTTGAGGTGGAGAATGTGGCGTGCTCCGGCAGTATTAGAGAGGTAAGACCCAAAGTCAATAGACCTGATGAGTAAAAAAGGATAGCAAAAGGCAGGCTTCGACCTTCAAATAAGTAGCATTCTGCATGAAAGGATACTTCTACCCGAGAAAAAGAGACCTGATATTTAATAGTGTACATTTATAATATACATATAAGACTTAATTTACGTCTGTATCAGATACCTTGTTTATACAGTTTTATTTCGATTTTGTATTAGTGAATATTACGCAATATTTGTATACTTTGATCTACCAATTTTCAGTATCTCATAGCTATATTGATTACGTATTTATTTTAATAATAATAATAATAAAGCACTTTATTCCAAACGTTATACAGTTACGGGTGTACATTGATGTTTTACATATTAGGTACATATTTTTACTTTTTACATAGTTTTAATAATTATTTAATGTTAGTAAGTAAGATATATTCATTATATTTATGTTATTTGTGTTAGTGTACTTAGATAGGTAATCAACGTTAGTTGCGTTTGGACGCCCATTTTTGGGCAAAGGCCTCCTCCATTTCACGCCATTTGTGTCGATCTATAGCTATTCTTTGCCATGTATTGCCCGCTACTTTCACTACGTCATCTTTCCAGCGCGTCGTTTGTTGGCCACACGTATTTATTTTAGTAACGATTAATATTTGTCCCCAGGAAATGAACCTAACACCTTTCAAGGGCGAGGGCAAACCGTCTTGCACAAAAGCTGTGTACCTCAAGTACAATGGTGTAGATCTGCATATGAAGCAAGGAGGCTTAGTACTTGTGAACGGGAAGGAGGTGGCAACCCTGCCGGTGCATGTTGGAAATGTACTCATCAGGGCTGCCTCATCACTGTTCCTTATTGGTTAGTTAGTTTACATTATATTGCAAACCGTCTTGCACAAATAGGGGATATTACTGCAATATTCTGCCACCAGAGTGCAGCACTAGCACACCGGTAAACCATAGAGTTTTTAATACATACTATAAGTAGGCCTTAAACAGTTTTTTTACAAGTTTTCATAGATAATTTATAACGAATAAATATGTCATTTGCGCACCAAGGCGGTTTTTTTCCAAAGGGCCTATCGTGAAACGAGAGAATCGAAATTTTGACATGTGCCTCTCTATCGCTCGAATATGAATGAGTGACAGAGAACCATCAGGTAACGAAATTCCTATTTTCGTGTTTCGTGGTAGGCCCTCTGGATGTGCTAGTGCCGCCCCCTACGCAGAGTTTTACGTAATATTCCCTATTCAAGTCAATTAATTAAGTAATTGTTATTATCACTGTATGCGGCTGTACTCGTGTTTAGTCACTACGCGCAACATGTTTCGGAGAGCTTAGGTCTCCATCCTCAAGCGCTAAGAGTGCTAGGCGTACCGATCCACGACCCGTCGTTGCGGCGCCGCGCCATCGACTGCAACAGGTCGCGCGTAATGGCTAAACACAAGTGAGTACAGCCGCATGCAGTGATAATAGTGTTAATATGTGTCATGAAACTTTAAATTCAACTAAGATTGTTTTTCTTCAAGTTCAACTCCCTAATGGAATAGACTTGTGGTGGGATGGCAACACGCGCGTCTTCGTCGACGTACCACCAACCTTCCATGACAAAACAAAGGTATTTATAATATTTTAATTTACCTTAAGCTTGTTTATACACAAAATAACTTACTAAATAGTTAGATGGCGCTAAATAGTAGGTACAATCGCCATCCGATATATCGGAGCGGCCAAGGTGGTCACAAATATCTGAACAACGACTCTATTCTCAAGGCGATAAAGTGCATGTTCAGAAATTTTGGAGTACCTTGGCTGCTCCGATATATCTGATGGCGACTGTACAGTGAACATCAAATATATTTTTACATTTTTGTGTTGTGTTGTGTCGAATGCGTTTGCATACTAATTGTTAGCGACCGCATTCGAGTAGGTAAAAAAGTATAAACATATTTATGACCTCGACTGTACAATATGCTAGAACTGTTTTGTCAACAGCCGTTTTACAATACAGCTTAATACCATAAAGAATATGGCTTCGCACAGCCTTTATATCAGAAAACACTACATTTATTTTAGGGTTGCGTTTTATAAAGATACCTACAAGTTACAAATTCGCTGTTTGCCTCTTTTTCTGAGAATAGTTTTATAAAATGCTACCCAACTGTCAAAATTGCAAGTAATTCGGTAGGTATAACTTTGAGCAAAAAAAACTTGTTGTATGGATTCCTATTTTTATTTAAAGGCGACACGTGACATTTCTGTCTACCTTTATCGTAACAGTCAAACTATAATCTCATTTTTCCTCAGGGTCTCTGTGGTACCTTCAACTTGAACCAAAAAGACGATTTCCTCACACCAGAGGGCGACACTGAACAAACCGCTCTCGCGTTCGCCAACAAATGGAAGACCAGAGAACTTTGTGCCGATGTGGACTTAGTTGAGCCTGAACATCCTTGCAAGGCCAATATTGCGAATAAGCAGACCGCTGAGAAGTATTGCAGCAAGCTGATGAGCAAGTTGTTTGAACGTAAGTGGTGTTTTTAACTAAATTTTTAAAAAGTAAGGTCTCAGTAGTTTATTAATGGGAGACCTGGGAATACTGTGCTGATGTGGACTTGGTTGAGCCTGAATATCCTTGCAAGGTCAATATTGAGAATAAGCAGACCGCTGAGAAGTATTGCAGCAAGCTGATGAGCAAGTTGTTTGAACGTAAGTGGTGTTTTTAACTACGTTTTAAGATGTCAGGTCTCAGTAGTGTACTAATGGGAGACCTGAGAACTTTGTGCTGATGTAGACTTAGTTGAGCCGGAACATCCTTGCAAGGCCACTATTGAGAATAAGCAGACCGCTGAGAAGTATTGCAGCAAGCTGATGAGCAAGTTGTTTGAACGTAAGTGGTGTTTTAACTAAGTTTTAAGATGTCAGGTCTCAGTAGTGTACTAATGGGAGACCTGAGAACTCTGTACTGATGTAGACTTAGTTGAGCCTGAACATCCTTGCAAAGCCAATATTGAGAATAAACAGACCGCTGAGAAGTATTGCAGCAAGCTGATGAGCAAGTTGTTTGAACGTAAGTGGTGTTTTAACTAAGTTTTAAGATGTCAGGTCTCAGTAGTGTACTAATGGAAGACCAGAGAACTCTGTACTGATGTGGACTTAGTTGAGCCTTAACATCCGTGCAAGGCCAATATTGAGAATAAGCAGACCGCTGAGAAGTATTGCAGCAAGCTGATGAGCAAGTTGTTTGAACGTAAGTGGTGTTTTAACTAAGTTTTAAGAGGTCAGGTCTCAGTAGTGTACTAATGGAAGACCAGAGAACTCTGTGCTGATGTAGACTTAGTTGAGCCGGAACATCCTTGCAAGGCCAATATTGAGAATAAGCAGACCACTGAGAAGTATTGCAGCAAGCTGATGAGCAAGTTGTTTGAACGTAAGTGGTGTTTTAACTAAGTTTTAAGATGTCAGGTCTCAGTAGTGTACTAATGGAAGACCAGAGAACTCTGTGCTGATGTGGACTTAGTTGAGCCTGAACATCCGTGCAAGGCCAATATTGAGAAAAAGCAGACCGCTGAGAAGTATTGCAGCAAGCTGATGAGCAAGTTGTTTGAACGTAAGTGGTGTTTTTAACTAAGTTTTTAAAAAGTAAGGTCTCAGTAGTTTATCAATGGGAGACCTGAAAACTCTGTGCTGATGTGGACTTGGTTGAGCCTGAACATCCTTGCAAGGCCAATATTGAGAATAAGCAGACCGCTGAGAAGTATTGCAGCAAGCTGATGAGCAAGTTTTTTGAACGTAAGTGGGGTTTTTAACTAAGTTTTAAGATGGCAGGTCTCAGTAGTTTATTAATGGGAGACCTGGGAACTCTGTGCTGATGTAGACTTAGTTGAGCCTGAACATCCTTGCAAGGCCAATATTGAGAATAAGCAGACCGCTGAAAAGTATTGTAGCAAGCTGATGAGCAAGTTGTTTGAACGAAAGTAGGATTTAAAGTTTACTAGGTAAGAAGACTAATACGTGACTTGATTTTGACATCAAGACTAGCTAGCGTTACATTTTTATACCAACTATGTTTTTGACAGAACTAGACTAAAACCTGAACCAAGATGGCCCCATACATTACTACATACATAACTTGTTTATGTGCAATAAAGTGATATATACATACATACATACATTATGCGGTAACGGTTGTAAAAATGAACTATTTACAAATTGTCAAATACTAAATTAGTAAAGTAACCACAAAACAGAGGACATAGAGCGTCTGAGCATCTTATAAGGGCCGTCTAGTAAGGCTGTCTAACTTGGAACATAATTATTTCTTTACCCTTTGACCACCAAAGACGTCAAATCACGCGCACCAAAATTCGTCGCCGCGCGTCATATCGCGTCCAAAATATAACCGGTTTGTTGCGGGTACGATTTTTGGGTTAACTTAACATTTGTCACTATCTTCCTTGGTCACTTCAAATATCATGACCATGACAAATATCTTGAAATTTTGAAGCCATTTCAATAGATTTTTTAAATGTTTACTTTATTTGGATATTACTGGTCTTAATCTTTACTTAGGGTCACTACACACCTAGCGGTTTTCCTCGCGGAATTAGCGGAAGTAGCGGAAATTTGTCTATGGTAGCGGAAATTTGTCTATGGTAGCAGATTTTTTGTATGGAAGCCATAGACAAATTTCCGCTACCATAGACAAATTAAGCATTTTGTCTATGAATTTTCGCTACTTCCGCTAATTCCGCGAGGAAAACCGCTAGGTGTGTGGTGACCCTTATAGTTTGTTTTTGTTTCTGTTTATAATGTATGCCATATGGTTAAATAAATAAATTTGGATATTTTGATCATTTTGCATCCTATCACCTAAATTTAATTGCGTAATTCAACATGTGTCATCATCCCTATTCAACAAATTGCTAAAAATATTACATCGTTTAATGAAACATTTCGTCCTCAGCCTGCCATTGGCATGTGTCAGTGACCCCCTACTACGACGAGTGTGTGTACGACATGTGCGCGTGCGCCGGCGACGCCTCCAAATGCCTGTGCCCTATCCTCGGCGATTATGCCATGGCCTGCGCTAAGAGCGGAGTGAATATACAGTGGAGATACAATGTCAAGGAGTGCGGTAAGTGCTTATAAATAACGCTGGTTCTTTATGGCAGTAAAATGGGCACTTTGCTCGTAAAACTGATGGCCATTGGGGCAAAAAAGGTTTTTAAGTGACTATAGCGGTCCAGACACTGTCAGTAATAATGTCATTGTTTCTATACCCGTCCTTTTCTATGTATACGAAGACTGAGTAGGATAAGTAGAGAAATAATGTCATTATTACTGACAGTGTCTGCCTGGTCAGCTTTTATTTATTTAAACTTTTTTGAACAAAAGAAAACCAAAAGGCGGAAATAAAAATCTGGTGGACGTAGCTGAAATTCATTTTCAAAATCTGGTCACAGGGAATAGATTTATGAGTGCAACACTGGACCGGTAGTTGTGGACATCCTTAAGGGAACGATCTAACGCCTAGGCTACCTGAGTCACAGCGGCTGCAAATGCAAACTAGCATTTAGAATTGTACGTACACAGGAAAAATTTAAGGGTGCCGCTGTGACCCGGGTAGCCAAATGGATCCTCTACATGATGGGCCATCATAGGGACGCAGCCATGCGTTAGAGGGAGCTAACAATATTGCGATCTCGTTCCGTTGTATAGCTGCGTCCCTATGATGGCCCATGTAGAGCAGGCCTAAGGGTTAGGGCGTCTTCTGCAAACCCTGGTTCGACCCATATTCATATTCATTTTATTCATAATATTCTCAATATTACATAAGGGGAGATAATATCATGGTTAAGTTGCATCCATACCGACTGTGCCAAGGATGTTTCAGTGACTTGTATATTTGATTAAATAATAAAATTGGCTATATATTTTAATCGAAATGTCAAATAAAAAAAAATCAATATGTTATTATAATTTTTACCACTTTGTGATCTTTATATAAAACAGAACTATCGTGCACCGGCGGGCAGGAATACACTGTATGTGCTGACAGCTGTCAACGCACTTGCTCGGACGTCGCTCTATCGGCGCTCGGGCAATGCAAGCCGTGCTGCGTTGAAGGCTGCGCCTGCCCTGTTGGTCAGGTACGACTAGTGTAGGGTTTTATAACTTAACTGGCATATAGCAGTGAGCAAGAATACACCGTATGTGCTGACAGCTGTCAACGCACTTGCTCGGACGTCGGTATATCAGCGCACGGACAATGCAAGCCGTGCTGCGTCGAAGGCTGCGCCTGCCCTGTTGGTCAGGTACGACTAGTGTAGGGTTCTATAACTTCACTGTCATATATGTAGCAGTGGACAGGAATACACCATATGTGCTGACAGCTGTCAACGCAGTTGCTCGGACGTCGCTCTATCAGCGCACGGGCAATGCAAGCCGTGCTGCGTCGAAGGCTGCGCCTGCCCTGTTCGTCAGGTAAGACTAGTGTAGGGTTTTATAACTTAACTGTCATATAGCAATAAGCCAGAATACACCGTATGTGCTGACAGCTGTCAACGAACTTGCTCGGGCGTCGCTCTATCGGCGCTCGGGCAATGCAAGCCGTGCTGCGTTGAAGGCTGCGCCTGCCCTGTTGGTCAGGTACGACTAGTGTAGGATTTTATAACTTAACTGTCATATAGGAGTGAGGAAGAATACACTGTATGTGCTGACAGCTGTCAACGAACTTGCTCGGACGTCGCTCTATCAGCGCACGGGCAATGCAAGCCATGCTGCGTCGAAGGCTGCGCCTGCCCTGTTGGCCAGGTACGACTAGTGTAGGGTTCTATAACTTAACTGGCATATAGCAGTGAGCAAGAATACACCGTATGTGCTGACAGCTGTCAACGCACTTGCTCGGACGTCGGTATATCAGCGCACGGGCAATGCAAGCCGTGCTGCGTTGAAGGCTGCGCCTGCCCTGTTGGTCAGGTACGATTAGTGTAGGGTTTTATAACTTAACTGGCATATATGTAGCAATGAGCAAGAATACACCGTACGTGCTGACAGCTGTCAACGCACTTGCTCGGACGTCGCTCTATCAGCGCACGGGCAATGCAAGCCGTGCTGCGTCGAAGGCTGCGCCTGCCCTGTTGGTCAGGTACGACACTGTGTGTGCTGACTGTCAACGCATATGCTGCTTTATATTAAGTTATGTTAGGCAGATCTCACATTAGCGCCGCGTCTCACTCCGGTGAACGAGCTATACACATTTAGAACGCTATCTCGATCGCACACCGATTAGCGACTTAGGCCTCTTAATTATCAATTTCTGTGATACAGGTGTTGGACAGCAACAACGTTTGCGTGCCTGTTGGCTTATGCCCCTGCTTCCACAAGGGTATGCAGTTCGATTCCGGGTACAAGGAAGTCAGGGCTGGACGCAGGGAAAGGGAACTATGGTAAGATAATTTATGTATTTATAAAATGACAATAATTACACTGTAAATCACCATGCTTCGTATAAAATGATATGATTTTTGATTGGTAAGTAATAAGGTTTTAAAGGGTAGGCTATTTTTTACACTGTTAACTAGTAGGCGGCCCAAAATACGTAATTTTTTTCATCATCATCATCTCAGCCATAAGACGTCCACTGCTGAACATAGGCCTCCCATTTGGACCTCCATAAGTATCGGTTGGAAGCGACTTGCATCCAGCGTCTTCCGGCGACCTTACAACACAAGATGGACAAGATGGACAGCTACCTTATAATTTAGGTCATTTTTTTACAGAGGATTTATCATGACCGCGTCTTCACATAATTTTCATGACGATAGTACCCAATAAATGTATTTATATTTAAATATTCTTTTTAGCACTTGCGTGGGAGCCCGATGGGAATGCGTACCGGCCACGCCCGCTGACATCCAGAACTACCCTCCAGCTGAAGACCTGCGCAGCAACTGTAGCGCTGCCAACCACATGGAGTTTACTACTTGTGAGGTCGCTGAGCCTCTCACGTGCAAGGTAAATAGGACTTTACGGGCTAGGACATAGAATTAATTCCTATGTATAACGAGATTTTTAAAATTAAATTTTCTTTTCAGTGAGGCTGCTCATTTCTCCCACACATTTATGTGACATTATTTTTATCTGTTGTTCAGAACATGCATCTACCGCCATCGACAACCACCAAAGAGTGTCGTCCAGGCTGCCAGTGCAAAAAGGGCTATGTTTTAGACACGAGCAGCAACAAATGTGTGCTAGCCACCGAGTGTCCCTGCCACCACGGCGGTCGCAGCTTCCCTGACGGTCATGAGATGCAAGAAGAGTGCAACAAGTGGTAAGTTATATAATTTTAAACAAAAAAGAACCGACTTCACTTAGGATCCGCTATTACAAGAGGAAGTGGCTGAGTTGCTGTAAAAAATTGTGAAATAACTATAGGTGTGCCTATAATAGTTGAAGAGTTTCCTCGATTTCTCCAGGATCCCATCATCAGATCTGGACCTGGTGAGGGATGTCACAAATATTCGCATTCGTATAATGCGAATATTCGCATCATTTTTGACATTCGTATCAACATTCGCATTCGCATCAAATGATGCGAATATTTTTCGAATGCGAATGTTGGTAGAACACATCCTGTTTTGACCGCACTGACCCGGCCCATTGTCATATGCTTGCTCATACACAGGAAGTGAAAACGACGGTATCTCTTGACTCCTTTTGATCATTAATATAGGACTCCATCACATGTCATGTTCTGTATTTTTGAACTATGGAAGCATAAAAATGATAAGCAAGATTAAGTTTTTTGAATCTACTCCGTAACATTCGTATTCGCATTCGGACATTCGCATCCTAAATATTCGCATTCGCATTCGCGAATGTGAGAAAAATGACATTCTTGACATCCCTGAATGGGACCAAATGTAAAGTATACTCTTTCAAACAAAAAATAATTTTTAAAATCACATTGCTTATATAGTCACTAACAAACTCAAAGGCCATTGATGTCATATACAAAGGGAAAAGTGTCTAATTGCTCCTGTGCCCGTGTACCTACCTACCTATATCTACATGCAATCTTTATAAATGGCCAACCATCTTAGAAGAGCATCTTGTGCTTGTACGCAAATCAAAATATTTGAAAAACACTTTGATTTGCTCTCTAGTTGAAGCGGTACGTTTCTGCAACGCGTGTGCTAGCGAGCGAGTGTCCCTGCACAACGGCAGCAGCTTCCCTGACACAGGCGCGGTCCCAGGGGGGGGGGGGGTCCAAAATCCTACATTTCTAATAGAAAAAATGTTTTTACAGACCCCCTCAAAAATTTGAAAAAAAAACATCTACATTAGTGTCCCCCCCCAAAATTTTCGTCTGCGTCCGCGCCTGCCCTGACAGTCATGCGATGCAGGAGGAGTGCAACAAATGGTAATTTCGGGCTTGGTAACACTTCGCCGCTATACATGGCGCATAAATTCTCCAACAATAGGGATGATGACACATGTTGAATTAGGCAATGAAATTTAGTTGATAGGATGCAAAATGATCAAAATATACAAATAAAGTAAACATTAAAAAAATCTATTGAAATGGTGCAAAGATATCAGGCTTCAAAATTTCATGTTTTTTCGAATTTTGAAAGTATTAAATTTAAAAAAAACAATGATACCATTCGATTTCTAACATTTTACTGTGAAATAAATTGTATAGCAACCATATACATAAACGCAATATTTCACTGTAAAAATAGCAATTTCATAATTTTTCCATACTTTAAACAGGGCAACTATGAAGCCATTTATTTTGTTAGGACAGTTAGGAGCGTTTTGAGAAACAAAAGCAAATCACAGACTTTAAGTCTCTTTTCTGTCTTTTATGTTTATTTAAGGCTATTGGCCCCATATAGACATTTGATCCTCACAACAAAACGAATCGAATGATACCACGCATGAAAAAAATTCATCTAGCCTATTGTCGCTTGATCATTTTAGCCGAAAACCTACATTTCATTTTAGCCAAAGGCAAACGAAGGTAAAACCGGAACTAAACAGTACTTTTTTAAATAGCTTTTGACTTGTTTGACAGTTCAAATAGTTGTAATATAGGCACTAAAATTTTAATTTATAGCAATATTGACCAGTGGCGGTAGTTCAAAATTTTTCTTAAGCAAGCGGGTGCTGAGTTTGGCTTAAAATTTCTTCATCAGCTGTAGGAAAACTGCTCAGGCGGCTGAAACTTAGGCAAGCCGACGGGAATCGTGTTCTAAGGACGCGCCGCCACTGCTAGGTAGAATCACAAGTACATAATTTTGTTTTAAAGTTAAAATGCTAAAGTGCTGGCAATTTTGTAAATGCTTCGGTTTCGGCTGGCAGTCTGGTTTCTGCCGGACACTACAATGATACACCTTCATTCCTTCAGTTAACTTATATTACAAGTCCTATGAAACAGCCCTCGCGGTTAAAATAAATATAATTGAATTTCTGATAATTTTTCCGTGAACTTTGATTAGTTCTGACCTAGCGATAACTAGTAGAAACATATCTAAATAAAACTCACAAATACCTACCTAAGAACATATGCTACGGAGTATGGAATCGGAACCAATTTTTTTGCAATAAATTAATTCTAAATACAATTAAAACAAAAAGTTATCCCTTTGGAGGCGCGGGGTATCGATCCCCGTACCTCTCGCATGCTAAGCGAGCGCTCTACCATCTGAGCTACGCCCCCGTTGATATCTCTCTCAAAATAACGCATCACTATCCGACGATTCGCACTTTCTTACATTAAATGGTCCAGATATAAAAGTCTAATGAGCATTATTAGTTTTAAAGAAATATACCTTATGTAATTTATAGGTGTGGTGAAAGTGTGGTGACGCGAATGGCGACTTAACTCCTTTTGGAACTGGTTGATAAATGCTCCTTGGAATATGTATGTGCGTATCGATGTACCTTTCACTTTTGCACCAGTTTTAAATTTGTTTGTCAATAAGAATCGGACATATCGAATGGCACATTATTATACGGCCTCCTAGCCTAGTCTGTAGTGACCCGGCCTACTAAGCAGGAGGTCCCAAATTCGAATCCTGGAAGGGGCATTTATTTATGTGTTTATCACGGATAATTGTACCTGAGCTATGGATATTTTGTATGTATTTTAGTACGAGTATTTGTCTAGAGTCGTGCTGTTTACTAGTGGATTTATCTGACTATTCCGTTATCTAAGTCACATTACATATTTATATAGGTATTCAAATACCGCACCTTTATACGTAATATACTCACGAACAATAATTAAAACAGATCAATTTGTTATAGAAACATCCATACAAGCTGATTCATTTTCATTCCGTCCGTGAGTGTACCTAGTAGGTAATGTAGTATGTGAACAGTTTTTACAATGATTATATTTCGAGTAATTGAGTTATCTTTATGTTTACACAGATGTCTTGTACCTAATCATAATTCGTAAACTATTGTAGTCGTATAATGTAAAGGGTGACTCAATATATTTTCCATGAATTTCAGCAATGATTATATAGTTGATTCTGGTAGTTTTAGTTACCAGTTATCAACTCATCACCCTTATAAAAAATAAAGTCCCATGAAAACTATTAATCAAGTGACTTAATAAGGACTTAATTTCAGGGACACAAATTGGTAAACCAGTGGCCTAGTTAATAGATTTACAGGAAAGCAGGAAATATATTTCTATTCTATCCCTTGTTATTTATAAAACGTACGAAACAGATGTTATATTATGCCTCTTTGTGATAAACACTATTATCAAAATGAAGGATAGTTACAAACGATTCAGTATCGACGGGAGTGTCTTAATTTATAAGTCAAATAAATGCATTTATTTTTAATTTACAGCAAATGCACGAGCGGCAACTGGGTCTGCTCCGAGCTGCAGTGCCCAGGCATCTGCTCCGCATGGGGCGACTCGCATGTGACCACCTTCGACGGGAAGGAGTACGAGTTCGAGGGAGTCTGCACGTATCTGCTGGCTAAGGGTAGTGCTGACGCGACCGACGGCTTTGAAGTACAGATACAGGTAGGATGGAAATGTTTGTACAGTCATTAACAGAGCTCGGATTTTTCACGGCAAAACAAAACACTAGCGTAATTTAGCCAGTGCTTGAAATATTATTTTATCGACACCTATCGAGTCTTACTAGAGTATATGACAGGTATTGCCTCAGTACATTTTTTCTTTTTTTATTCGATGGTACACCTAAAATATTACCCGAACTGATAATGAATTCTATAAATTTGCTCCCTTGACGTCAACTGAAGTTGAACGTACATTTAGTGTACATAAATGGATTTATAGTGATAAACGCAACTGTTTACTCCCAGAGAATGTTGAAAAGATAATGATCATCTACTCCTATCACTATTACCCAAATAAAATGTCTTGTGCTGCTGTGTGTACTGACGTAGATTTTGAAGAAGAAATTGCGTCTGTTTCTAATATATAGTAACTTTATACAAATGTTTTTATTAGTTTTATTACATATTAATTTTATTTGGTGACTTTTATTTCTTCTAGTTCTGAATTATCGATATCGATAAAATAATATTTCAAGCACTGGCTAAATTACGCTAGTGTTTTGTTTTGCCGTGAAAAATCCGAGCTCTGGTCATTAAATATATCGGAGCGGCCAGGCTACAAAAAATATCTGAACATGCACTTTATCGCCTAGACAATAGAGGCCTTGTTCAGCTATTTGTGACCGCCTTGGCCGCTCCGATATTACTGATTACTGATAGCCTTTTTCCTCAGACGTTTTGTCTGGTTGCCATTGGCATAGGCCTCTCCCAAAATTCTCCAGCTACGTCTATCCAGAGCCTCTCTCCTCCATAAGCCTCCGGCTACGTCTCTGAAATCGTCTTCCCATCTCATCCTCTGACCTCCTTCATTTCCTTTACCATCTCTTGGGTACCATATGGTAATATCTTTAGACTATTTCTCTTTCTTAGCAACATGCTCCGGGACAACAAAGCAGGCCGCTCCGATATATCTGATGGCGACTGTACAATCACGAACTACCATTGTATTGAGCCACCATTGTTCGTAATTTTGCCGTGTAATAAATGACCGATGCAACTAACAGTTGACAGCTAGTCGGTAACATCGGTCATTCATAATACGACTAAATTACGAACAAGTGGCTCAACAATCCGCGTTCGTGACTGCACAGTTTGCGCACGAAGTCTAAGGACTTTTGAGCCGAGGAAGCGGTTAGTCATGTGTTGCGCGCCAGTAGCTAAGACGCGGGAAAAAAGTGGATCTCCCCTACGAAAATTAAGACTTTGTTTGCAAGCTACTATAGGTATAGTACTACTTATATGCAATTAGCAGCCGGTCCTTAGAGGGCATTTCTACTTGAAGCGCCATTATTTAGTATATTTTAAAATGATTTAGTACGTTATTAAGTAATTCCATAACATTTTTATTTATTTTTATCTGTTCTACATATATTAACACGTGTAACTAGAGAGTTGATTTGAATAATTAACAAATAAACAATTGAAATGGTTGATCAGAACTTACCAGAAAGGTACTGATTTAGCATTAACGCTGAGGTGCAACCATTGACAAGTGTATGTCTCTTTCTGTTTGTTTCCATTGTATTTGTTGTCATGAATAAATGTTTTCTTTCTTTCTTTCTTTATTTAGCTGCGCGCAGTGTGAACGTATGTGCCGTGCGGACAATCTCGAAAGCGAGCTTTGTCCCAATAATCTGGACACGTCTATAGAATAATTAATTACTCCAGCCTTACAGTTTCTTATTTATCAAATCTCATTATAATTTGTGTTCAGAATGCGCCATGCGGCACGACCGGTGCGACCTGCTCAAAATCGGTCACCCTTAAAGTCGGGAATGGAAATAACGAGGAGATCGTCGAGCTTACCAAAGATGCGCCTCTGCCCGATCTTTCCAAACTAGAGAGGTAGGTTTGTTCCATGTATCTTCTTAATCCAACTGATTATAAAACACAGACTAAAATCATCTCACCTGACTCATCTTAGTGTCTTAAATGATGCGAAAATGAACCCTGCTTCTTTGAAAAAAATGTTCGAATGATGGCGGGAAATATATTCCCTTTGCCTTATAAAACCTTAAACTTGATGCAGCCTTACAGAATATAATATGTATATAGAATAGTTCCCGATGGTGAGCTCCAGGCTCCAGATCTCCTTAGTATTTGACTATTAATCATACAACTTTGATTTCTCGTATATATAAATTCGAATGAATCTAACCATTCCTGCTCTTTCTGATGTCTTCCTTTTTTTAATATTATATAACTAGCGACCCGCCCCGGCTTTGCACGGGTGCAATTATACATATAAACCTTCCTCTTGAATCACTCTATCTATTAAAAAAAACCGCATCCAAATCCGTTACGTAGTTTTAAAGATCTAAGCATACATAGGGGCAGACAGCAGGAAGCGACTTTGTTTTATACTATGTAGTGATATGTTACTAATGTAATTTAGGTCGATTTTAACTGATTGAACATGTTTCAATCAATTTACCATGATCATTGTCACGATCGCTCTTCTAACAACGGCAACGCCGTGAGTTACCGTATGTCTATGAAAAAAATGCCTTAACTACGTGAGTAACCCCCGTTATAAATATTTTAAATATGTTAGAATCACACAAACCTTAGATGGTCTTCCTACTATTAAAAAATGATCTTTTTATTTGTTTGTTTTATTAGAATAAAGCTGCGTATCGCCGGTATCTACGTGTTTCTGGACGTGCCGAGTTTAGGCATGAGTCTGCAGTGGGATCGCGGGATGCGTGCCTACGTCAAACTGGACTCCATGTGGCGTAACAGAGTAAAGTCCTCGTTTCATTTTTAGTATTTTTATTTGAGTTTAACATCTAGTTTAGTTGATAACGATTTGATGGTTCTCTGCCTTTTCGCCGAAAATTGTATTGCCGAATTTCACTTGCCAACCAACTTTTCGCAGAAGTTTCATTTGGCCGAATTTCATTTCCCAACTTTACATAATCCAACCTAACCTAACCCAACCTAGTAGGCGAGTTTCATTTCCCAACTATGGGGTTGGGAAATGAAATGGTTGCGAAATAATAATTGGGATAAAGTTATTCGGCCAAATGAAACTTCTGCGAAAAGTTGGTTGGCAAGTGAAATTCGGCAATACAATTTTCGGCGAAAAGGCAGGATACCCGATTGGTTACATGCACTGCTACTCCACCTAGTAGCTACTAGTGTACTACTAGTACGCTATCTGTTACTAGGTGGAGTAGCAGTGCAGGTGACATTTCTTCTTACAATTTCGGATCTTTAGGCGGCTTTCGGACAGAGGGCGCAATCGACTTGAGCTTCAAAAAGTTCTTAGGCTGTGGTCGTCTATATCTCTATAGTCTCTGCTTTTATTTAGCTTGTCCATGTTGTTTGTTTGGTTCAAAATTAGTACGCTTCATTTAATCTACTTACCGGTATCTGATTAAGCTTAAATTAGGTACAGTATACCTAAGTAATTTACATGATAATGTAAAAATAAACTACCACCGAGCTGGTCTGTAATCATATCGAGTTAGGGCTCATTAAAAAGGCAGCAATAAATGTGCGTACCAAAAATACTTGTTTTAGCCTTTAGGTAAATATTAATAGACCATTGTACGACCAGTAAGATACAACTTATAACATACTTCTACAATAGTATTTTGTGCAACAGTTACATAATAAGGGTTCTTAAGATTCGAGGGTCGAAGTTACAAAATGAGGCGAAGCCGAATTTTGTAAAAACAGACCCGTGAAATTTAAGACCTAATTATGTACCGTTGCACACAATAGTTTTTCTACGAGTGCTAGGCAAGCCGGTGAGGATTGAGTTCGATGAATGACCTGCTGCCTCTATACAATTGTCTTCAATCTCCTGGCGGATTGTGCCGTCGCCTCCCTTGCCTACAGCGGCGGGCGGCGGCGCGCGGGGCCCGCCCCGGCAACAGACCCATTATATCCATAAGAATCGACTTTTGAGTCATATTATGACAACGTTCATAAACTATATGCTTTGAATATACCTGTCAGTCATTTTATTGGCAAATTTGAATGCAGGAGTAGAAAAAATTTATAATATAATTTTAATGTCATCACAGCGTTTATGTTTCGTTTCAAAAGGTGAAGGGTTTGTGCGGCAACTACAACTCGGACTCGCGCGACGACTTCCAAAAGCCGGAAGGCGGCATCGCCGAGTCCTCGGCGCTCATCTTCGCGGACTCCTGGAAACTGAAGCCGACTTGCCCTAAACCAGTGGAAGTGGAGGTTAGTGAACCCTTGAAGACATACAGCCTTGTTCATAAAAAGTTACAACCACTTTCAAACCTAGTTGAAGTCCGGAAGCCCAAAAACGTGATATAGACTAATTTGGCAATTTTAATTTGTCATTTGCACTTCGCCACAATAAATAGGAGCGTTCTGTATGTGTGTATGTATATAAGGTCTCCAAAGTTTTTGACGTGAGACTCGTGAGAGCTCAACCATACCATAAATCAATGCACACGAAAGTTAGTTGCTATTCTTTTCACGGTTCAAAATTTTTAACAAAATAAAAAAAAATTACATGTCTCCGGGCAGTAAGTGAGATTTACCGCCGCGCGCGCAGCGGCAAATCTCACTTTTCACACCCTTGAAACGATGTAAAATTGTGTACGCACCACGGGCGGTAATAAAAGGCCTCAGACCGCTTGTTTATAGTCCTCGCCTTGGGTTCGAGCCACAAATGCCTGCGATCCGAGCTGTTCTTTATTTTACCGCCCGAGTACGTAATGTACCACTTTCTATCGCAGGATCACTGCCGCCAACGCCCCGAACGCAAAGACTGGGCCACAAGCTCCTGCGGGGCGCTCAAACGCCACCCCTTCACCCTCTGCCACAGCGAGGTCCCCCCCACCCCCTTCATCGAGCAGTGCGAGAGAGACGCATGCGCGTGCGACTCGGGGGATGATTGTGCGTGTGTGTGTACTGCGTTAGCGGCGTACGCGCATCGGTGTGCAAATAGAGGGGTGGTGTTTAAGTGGAGGACTAAGGATAGATGCCGTAAGTAGCAGAGCTTCCATTTAACTCGATTCCTACCAGCATGACTTCGATATACTTGACTTCTTTATCCTATTAGGTCTGAAGTATTAGGTAAAACTGGCTCCGACTTGCCCAATAGGTATGTTTCACGCCCCATCGCAGGTAAGTTCCCCAAGAAATTATGCCATAAGAGAATATTACCGAGAGATTAGTATGATATCGTATCGAGGATGCTATGTGTCTATATCACGGGTCGGCAACCTATTAGCATCCAAGGGCCACTTAGTAGCTAACGAAATTGACGCGGGCCGTACTCTGTTAACTAATTGTGACTTTATCAGGCAGGAGCACATTGTCGGTTGTCAATAACGACGAATTGAATAGGAGGCTCGCGGGCCACATGTTGCCGTCCCCTGGTCCTATATGGTATCCTGCCTTTTCGCCGAAAATTGTATTGCCGAATTTCATTTGCCAACCAACTTTTCGCAGAAGTTTCATTTGGCCGAATAACTTTTACCAAATAATTATTTCGCAACCATTTCATTTCCCAACCCGATAGTTGGGAAATGAAAATTGCCTACTAGGTTGGGTTAGGTTAGGTTGGATTATGTAAAGTTGGGAAATGAAATTCGGCCAAATGAAACTTCTGCGAAAAGTTGTTTGGCAAGTGAAATTTGGCAATATGATTTTCGGCGAAAAGGCAGAGAACCGTATTATTTTTATGAATAAATACGCTTATTGGCCAGTAAATGCTTATAGACATAGTTGTTATTTACAGCGATACAATGCGACGAAACTTGCGCCACATACGACCCCTGCATGTCTCCCTGCCCGGAGGAAACCTGCGAGAACACCTACTACTACAAGGAAATATTGCCAATCTGCCAACGAGACACTTGCGTTGAAGGTGAGAATGCGACAGCTTTTAGTGATGTAGTATTAATACGGGAAAATTTCTATACTTATACCATAGAGTAACTTATATAAAGCTTAAAGTCACCCAAAGAGCAATGGAGAGGGCTATGTTAGGAGTTTCTTTGCGTGACCGTATCAGAAACGATACTATCCGTAGCAGAACCAAAGTAACCGACATAGCCCGTCGGATCGCTAAACTTAAGTGGCAATGGGCAGGGCACATTGCACGGAGAACCGATGGCCGTTGGGGCACTAAGGTTCTCGAATGGCGACCATACACCGGAAGGCGAAGAGTTGGTAGGCCCCCTACAAGGTGGACTGATGACCTGGTGAAGGTCGCTGGAGTCCGCTGGATGCGGGTGGCACAGGACCGGTCATTGTGGCGTTCAGTGGGGGAGGCCTATGTCCAGCAGTGGACGTCTTTCGGCTGAAATGATGATGATGATGAACTTATATAATAGAGCAGCACAGCCTAAGAACTTTTTGAAGCTTAAGTCTATCACGCAATCTATCCGAGAGCCACTTAAAGATGTAACAGGAAATATCATCTCCATAGTAACGAATAGCGTACTAGTACTAGTAGTACACTAGTCGTTACTAGATGGAGCTGATATTTCCTCTTACATTTTGGCTATCTTTAGGTCGCTTTCAACTAGATGGAGCTAAATACTTAATCAATTTACATCTTAATCTTAAAGTACATAGCAAAAAGGATGCCGATGGCGATGGCTTAAGATTCTTAGCCATGGCGCCGGTTTTCGGGGCAGCCTAATATGTGGCGTTTAACTTCAAACTCGGATAAATCCATTCGATCCTCTCAGCAAATATCTACCCTTTTCTTAATACCAAAATCGCATAATCTGACAGATCGATATATGTATAATATCCGAGTTTGAAGCTAAGCGACTCATATAGTTGTGAATAATCTCGTGGAGGTTCACCTTTATGATTGAATTGTTTTTAGGATGCAAACCAAAGCCAGAAGAAAAGAAGCAGTGTCCTGAAGGAGAGATTTCCTTCAACGCCACTTCAACGGAGTGTGTGTCCCGCGGCCGCTGCAAGTCCGTCTGCATGACGCTACCTGACGGCACGCTGGTTTTGGAAGGAGAGGTTTTAGAGCAAGATGCTTGCCACACTTGCAGGTGTTCGAAGAAACAGAGGATTTGTACTGGACAGCCATGTTCTACAGAGGTTAGTAAATAGGTTTATAGAGGTTATACCAAAGACAGAAGAAAAGAAACAGTGTCCCGAAGGAGAAATTACCTTCAACGGCACCTCAACTGAGTGTGACGGCACGCTGGTTTTGGAGGGAGAGGTTTTAGAGCAAGATGCTTGTCACTTGTAGCTGTTCTAAGAAACAGAGGATTTGTACTGAACAGCCCTGTTCTACAGAGGTTAGATAATAGGTTTACAGAGGTTATACCAAAGACAGAAGAAAAGAAACAGTGTCCCGAAGGAGAAATTACCTTCAACGACACTTCAACTGAGTGTGTGTCGCGCGGCTGCTGCAATCCCGTCTGCATGATGCTACCTGACGGCACGCTGGTTCTGGAGGGAGAGGTTTTAGAGCAAGATGCTTGCCACACTTGCAGGTGTTCTAAGAAACAGAGGATTTGTACTGTACAGCCATGTTCTACAAAGGTTAGTTAATAGGTTTACAGAGGTTATACCAAAGACAGAAGAAAAGTAACATTGTCCCGAAGGAGAAATTACCTTCAACGGCACCTCAACTGAGTGTGTGTCGCGCGGCCGCTGCGATCCCGTCTGCATGACGCTACCTGACGGCACGCTGGTTTTGGAGGGAGAGGTTTTAGAGCAAGATGCTTGTCACTTGTAGCTGTTCTAAGAAACAGAGGATTTGTACTGAACAGCCCTGTTCTACAGAGGTTAGTTAATAGGTTTACAGAGGTTATACATACTCACGTTTATTTTAAACCGTCTTCAAGACTTCGAAGGAGGTTCTCAATTCATCTGTATCTTTTTTTTTTTAAGTATGTCCACCGATTATTCGTAGACGGCTGGACCAATTCGGAAAATTCTTTTTTGTTCGAAAGAGTATAGGCAGGGACTATAGAGATATAGACGACCACAGCCTAAGAACTTTTTGAAGCTCATGTCGATTGCGCCATCTATGTCAAAGCCACCTAAAGATACCGAATATGTAAGAGAAATGTCACCTGCACTGCTACTCCACCTAGTAGCTACTAGTGTACCTCTAGTACGCTATTTGTTACTAGGTGGAGTAGCTACTAGTGTACCTCTAGTACGCTATTTGTTACTAGGTGGAGTAGCTACTAGTGTACTACTAGTACGCTATTTGTTACTAGGTGGAGTAGCAGTGCAGGTGACATTTCCTCTTACATATTCGGTATCTTTAGGTGGCTTTGACATAGATGGCGCAATCGACATGAGCTTCAAAAAGTTCTTAGGCTGTGGTCGTCTATATCTCTATAGTCTCTGGTATAGGTATACTTCACAGTTGGAATCTTCACCTTAGATTCATGGTATTAAACGAAATTAAAAAATAATTAGAGTTAATAATAAGTTTGTGACTCTTTTAACATGATTTCAGGCGCCTACAATCCCACCAATAGTGGTAACAACTCCTCATGACGAAGGCTTGAAGTGTGTGACCGGCTGGACGCCCTGGATCAACCGTGGGCCCCCGGAGACCACAGCCGATGGACATTCAGTCGACAACGAGCCTTTACCCAAACTCAATGAACTGGTAAGTGTTCAAGTCATGGTAAGTCTTTGCTTTGACAAGAACTAGGGATAGGAATAACTAGAAATTGCAATCCGGTACCGGATACGGTAAATTCTGTACCAAAATAGTACCGTAATCCCTGGTGGATACAACTTTTTGTAGTCGACTGTACCCAGAACTTATACACCCCATCCGCTTAGATTTTTCTGCTGCTGACTGTACCTATTGAAATTGAATCTTTCAACCTTTCTTTATCTAGCAAATCGGGCAGCCGATGTGTGCGAAAGAGAACATGACCCGCATTAGATGCCGCACTACAGTCAACCACAAGACGCCAAAGGAAACTGGTTTGAACGTGGAATGCAGCGTGGAGAAGGGTCTAGTGTGCAACGAGATCGGCAACACGTGCCCGGACTTTGAGATACAAGTGTGGTGTCAGTGCGAGAAGGAAGAAGAAGGTGGGGCTCTCTCTATTACTTTCACTCTCCATAGTGCAGTTTAGGGTTCTCTGCCTTTTCGCCGAATTTCACTTGCCAACCAACTTATCGCAGAAGTTTCATTTGCCCAAATTTGATTTCCCAAACTTACATAATCCAAGCTAACCTAGTAGGTGATTTTCATTTTCATTTCCCAACTATGGGGTTGGGAAATGAAATGGTTGCGAAATAATTATTTGGTAAAAGTTGTTCGATCAAATGAAACTTCCGCGAAAAGTTAGTTGGCAATTGAAATTTGGCAATGCAATTTTCAGCGAAAAGGCAGAATACCGCAGCTTAGAGAAGGGTTTAGTGTTCGAAGAAGTCTCAAAACATACAATTTAAGCGTTAACATCAGCCACAACGTACAAAAGGTTATCTTTTCTTGTTTATTACCTGGTCTGCCGAATCCAACTATTATTTTAGTACAAAACTACTAGTACAGACTAGTATATGATATCTTATCTGTGGCCGTGGGGAAATTAAATTGGTGGGGTTTTGACAACCACGAAAAATATCGGATCCTAACCAAGGCCATATCTGTCATATCGTGAGGTTACCCATGCCCACCCCTGCTGATTTCCAAACGAGTTCCAGAAGTACACAATGTGGAGGAGTTACTGCAAATGAAGGGATGTTTGCAAAAACAACATAACTGACTACACTGGTTGACACCTGAAACGATTAACAATGTTCTTAAAAAAGTGTCAACCGCTCAGCAGTTATGTTTTTTGTGAACATCCCATCAATTTCATTTCGATTTAATGTGAAATACCTAAAACGAAAGTGACAAGGGGCTACTTGATTTCTCGTTAAGTTTTATTTTCAATTTTTTTATATAGGTATATTTATCATCAAAATATTTATTTTCACTAGGTCGCTCTCTACCTCAACCTACAAAACCTCAAAAGAAAGAGGAAGGAGAAGTCTTCCAATGCCTAAACTCCGATCACCCGAACTACCCCCACCCGACCGACTGCAGCCAATTCTACGAGTGTACCCCCGACTTAATGAATCCTACGAAGCCCCACGCGGTTCTAAAATCGTGCCCTGAAGGGCTCATGTACAGTAAGAAGTTGATGGTCTGCGATTGGCCCGCGAGCGTTCTTGCGGATAGACCGGAGTGTGGTTCAGGTGAGTTTTAACACTAAAAATATACTGTACAATACCAGAAATTGAGTCCATAATAATAGGCTAGATGATTTTTTTTCATGCGTGGTATTATTCGATTCGTTTTGTTGTGAGGATCAAATGTCTATATGGGGCCAATTGCCGTAAATCAACATAAAAGACAGAAAAGAGACTTAAAGTCTGTGATTCGCTTTTGTTTCTCAAAACGCTCCTAACAAAATGATATAAAGCCGTGACGTCATGGCTTCATAGTTGCCCTGTTTAAAGTATGGAAAAATTATGAAATTGCTATTTTTACAGTGAAATATTGCGTTTATGTACCTATATGGTTGTCATACAATTTATTTCAGAATAAAATGTTAGAAATCGAATGGTATCATTGGTTTTTTTTAATTTCGTACTTTTGAAGCCTGATATCTTTGCACCATTTCAATAGATTTTTTAAATGTTTACTTTATTTGGATATTTTGATTATTCTGCATCCTTTCAACTAAATTTTATTGCCTAATTCAGCATGTGTCATCATCCCTATTATAAGTACCCCAATTTTGGGAACATACACTTTGCAATGTGTTCTACCAGTGTACCCTAGAATTACTGAATCCCACAAAACCCTATGCGGTTCTAAAATCGTGCTCTGAAGGGTTTATGTATAGTAAGAAGTTGATGGTCTGCGACTGGCCCGCGAGCTAGAAACTTAATCAATAATAATTATAAGTACCTGCCCCAATTTCGTGAACACACACTTGGCAATGTGTTTTACGAGTGTACAGTCGCTATCAAATATATCGAAGGCCAAGGTGGTCACAAATATCTGAACAACGCCTTTATTTGTGAACGTTCAACGGCGATAAAGTGCATGTCCAGATATCTTTTAGTACCCTGGCCGCTCCGATATATTTGATGGCATAGAACTACTGAATCCGTCGAAACCCCATGCGGCTCTAAAATCGTTGAGGGGCTCATGTATAGTAATAAGTTGATGGTCTGCGATTGGCCCGCGAGCGTTATTGCCGATAGACCGGAGTGTGGTTCAGGTGAGCTTTAGCACTAACTAGTAGTCCGCCTCGAACTGAGAACTCGCAATTTACTTGCAGTTGCCTTAGTTAGCTTGTTGTAGTTGAACAATATATGTATCCCTTATAGAGATCGATTTTGCGCCTTCTAGCTCCATAACATGATCGATCCTGTCCTGTCCCTGATCGTGTAAGAAATTTTTAAATTATATTTTTCTTTTACCCTAAAAAAATCTCTCTTCTTCACCGATGTGTGCTTTGAATACTCACAACTACGGTTTATAACAGGCACAACACCGACCACACCGACAACGCCGACAACACCGACAACGCCGACAACACCGACTACGCCAACCATGCCGACAACGCCGAGCCTCTGCCCTCCTGGACAAGTGTTCAAGAAGTGCGCGTACCCTTGTGACAGTTTGTGCGACCACTTTAAAATGGTCGTCGTGAAGAAAGGACAGTGCAAGTTTGGAGAGGTAATAAACAAATTTCCCACTAATACGGCTTATAAGGTAAATGCAGCCATTAACGCCCCCCTTAAGGCAAATTTAAATTCGACCATAGTTTTTAAGTATATAGGTTACCGACAAATATGCTTTTCCATTTTTATATGCTAGTGTTATGGTTATAAAACGTATTTACTTAGTTTTCTGCCCTCAAATAGAGGACTATCATGTAAAAATATTTTTTTAAAGTTACTGAGTCGATTTTTACTATTACCGACCCATATTAATGGCTGTGATGTTATTAACGATTTTTATGCAGCTATTTACGATCGTGCATAAGAGAAGGCTTGTGCCCAGCTGTTTATTTAATCGTATGGCATTTTGTCAGTCGGTAGAGTGTAATATTTAAATTCTGCTGTGAGGCGTATATATGTAGGCTGATGTGGCGATACGATATAGTTTCCAAAGTGAAAAACTATCATAATACCCTCTTAAGTGGTTCGAATCCTTAGTAAGAGCATTTATTAACGTGTTTATAACTAATATTTGTTCGCGAGTTATAGATGTATTCTACATATGTATATGTTTTTATCTATACAGGCTGTTTTTTTAAAAACTAGCTGTTGTTGGATATTCCATACATTTTGGCTGATCAAACGTCGTTTCTATAGGGAGGCCAGATTTTTTTTGGTAATTCAGGATTGTTCTTGTACGAAAAGTTGTTCAGTAGGTATGACTTACCTAATCACCTCGCACAATCTAGCTTGTTATTTAAAAAACAGCCTGTATATACGTTTATATAATCATTTAGTCCCCATAGTACACGCTTGGCTATGTTTGGGGCTAGGTCGATCAGTTTAAAAGTTTGTGTGTGGGTAAAATTATAATAATAAGTATAAGTGCCTATCGAATTACAAAAGTGGGTAGGACTTTAAATAATGTATATAACCTACGATCCGCAATAGCTTCTTATGGTTTCTGTTATCGATTCATATGAGTCGGTGATAAGAATGTAAAATATATTACCGACTCATTAAAAAATAGTTATTTTTATTTAATTAACCTTCTGACTACAACACAGATTGTAATTAAATAATATTTAAAAAAAATAAGCATTCACCTACAGTTTCAAGGAATAAAAAGTTATTTATGAATGTTGTTATACACAACACCAGTCCATCAAAAATATTGTAATTGTGGTTAAATAAACAACGTTAAAAGAAGAAAACAAGACGACTATTTGTAGGTCGGTAATAGATTTTTAAATAAACTAGTTATGTGGATTTAAACTGGACTATAAAAACACTTGTGTTGTTATAATATAACAATATAAAATAAATAAAACTAAACGTTACGATGTTGGCATTAACGATGGCGATGTTTTTATGGAGCGTGAAAATGGCCCCATACTCGCTCGGTGGCAGAGACTGCATGCAGTAATTGTTTAGTTTTTAGTATATTTAGTATATAGTTTATCTTTTTGTGCCGTACTAACACTAGTTTTTCATAAGATTACCTTTGTACTAACAAAATGTCAATAATGTTATTTTATGTTATGGACCTTAGTCTGAATTAAATGTTTTTTATTTATTTATTTTTATTTATTTATTTATTAACGATCTATGGGTCGTTGATAGCTTCTACAACTAATAGTGATGAAGCTATCACCGTCCTATTTTAATTTCAAGTTTTATCGTTCCAAATTACTTTGATAATTAAAATGAGACCTAAAATCAGGGATTTAGATATTAATGAATACATTTAGTAACAAAAGGTATCATACAGTCGTCAGTTATTTAAATTAATGTCTTAAACAGAAAAGTGACATACTTACTTGAAAGTACAAGGGCCAGTATGACACAACCGCCGGTCACGCCACCCGCACTGTGATTGGCGTATTTTATCTGTTTTTCGAACTACCACTTAAAAAAACTTAAAAGTACCCGATACTCAAGAAATTTATGTATGTAAAATGTATCTACCCGAAAGTAAAATTGTTCTGGCAACGAAAATATTTCTAATTATCTTAAGAGATCGGTAATACCTGCAGATTTTCGATGGGGCGTTGATAGCTGCGATTACCTTAACAGCCACTACACAAACCACACCGACAACGCTGACAACGCCAAAAACATTGCGTATTTAAATCCAGCTACATGCCAGTTTTTATTATAACGTCCTAATGTATGTACCTGTATATTTGTTTTCCTTTGTATACTTGTAATATTATACAATCACTGCATCAATGTTATTCTGCGTCCGTAGGAAACACCTTAGACAACCCTACACGTGATCCTTTGGTGGTGCTAAAAAAGTAACAAAGTCGGTAGCTGCGCTGTCCAATCTGGACCTCGCAGCACTCACTGGATTTTCCTACTTTCCCACTTTTATTACCACCTGAGAGAAGAAATGCCTATCTATATGTGTAGCCATACGACAAATAAATAATACTTATACGTCGTTTTCTGCTGTGACACCAAAGATAACAATTTTTTTACCTTATCAAAGTTTTTTATTTATATGTAGAAATGCATCGAAGGCTGTGTGGACCAGTCAGTGGCTAATATAAAATGCGAGTTTTCTTCGCGCTGGCGAGACGAGAAGACATGTGTGCCGCTCAAGGACTGCACCTGCGATTACAATGGAGAAGTTATTAAGGTTAGATTTGAATGTATTCTACAGGAACCAAGGATGTATTAGATAAATGGATTTGTTATTACTATCTTTGGAATTAAAATTACCAATCGACATAATCAAATAATCTGCGCTAGAACTTACGTTTTTGGTGCCGTGACCAGGATAATACAAAACTAATTTGGTGCCATTGCAGCAAAGCGGCTGAGTACCTCGGGTCTGACCCAAGAAGCGCCAAAATATGACCGAGAGGCCTACAGTTGCCATCAAATATATCGGAGCGGCCAGGGTACTCAACAATATCTGAACATGCACTTTATCGCCTTGACAATAGAGGCGTTGTTCAGATATTTGTGATCACCTTGGCCGCTCCGGTATATTTGATTGCGACTGTATAGACTGTCCTGTTGTTAGAAAATAAACACAGGCGTAATACAAATATTGGTTTTCACAGCCGGGCGGGGTAGTAAACGAGGAATGCAAGAAATGCCAATGTCTCGACAACGCGTTACACTGTGACACCAGCGAATGCGTGTCCGTCGCTCAGCCTCCTCCAGGGCCTTCACATTTGCCCATGATATTCCCTGAGCCCGCCACAACTCCAATACCATCGACTGTCCGGTCTACATTAGCGCCCTTGATAGTCAAGACTACAGTGTCGCCGCCGCCTGAATGTAGTCCTGAAAGGTAACTATCATAAGGTACAATGCCTAGCTTGACATCGCATTACACTGTGACACCAGCGACTGTGTGTCCGTCGCTCAGCCTCCACCAGGGCCTTCCCACTTGCCCATGATATTCCCTGAACCCGTCACAACTCCTGTACCATCGATTGTCCGGTCTACGTTAGTGCCCTTGATCGTCAAGACTAGTGTCGCCACAGCCTGAGCGTAGTCTTGAAAGGTAACTATAGTTTGGCCATAAACTGTCTCACTTCACGCACAGACAGAGAGAATCTTACTGTCTTTTTCTTACGCTATTATCATCACCTCTAAAGAGGGATGACTATAGCTTATTACTTCTACTGTTACTGCGGTATTTGGTTAGCCAGATTACAGAACACTACGGTGTCTCCGCCGCCTGAGTGTAATCCTGAAAGGTAACTAGCATACCTCGCTTTGGCGATGCTTTGGCATTGACGCGTTACGCTGTGATACCAGCGAGTGTGTGTCCATCGTTCAGTGCGCGAGTGCTTTTGACTGAAATTCATGTCCTAGTTCTTGAGTTGCCGTGTTCACACTTCTTTTACATATGTGCTACGGATATTTAGAGGTAATGGTAAATTCAACAAGTGCGGCCGATTGGAGACATTAAAGACGCGTGCAGTTAAAAAATGGTTGAGAGAATAAATAGGAGTGGGGGATGATTTTTTGATACAATTTATCGTGCACTAGCCGTTAACTATAACGGCTCCGCAATATGTGTAAACATAATGTATGGGTTTATGTCCAGGTACAAGAACCTGCTATGGGAAGGCGAACCGCTCCCCGCCTCGTCCTTCGTCGCAAGCTCCGTGGATAGCGAACATTTCGCACCGCAGTACGCCAAGCTCAACGGGAAGGCTGAAGGTGACTCTGGTAAGAACTGATCTTAATAGATTTTTTAAAGTTTCAAGTACTATGGCTTGACCACATCCGCTGTATCGCTCGCGTCATATGCGATCGTACCGTTACAGCGGTACAGCGGTTGTGGTCAAGGTATAACAAAGATTTTAAAAGTGATGGGTTCGTTTTTTGATAGTTTCGGTAATAACAGCTGTGTGTAAATTTATAGTCCTGATGACAATTGTAGGAAAGGCCGGAGAATTGTGTGTTGGGACTGACATCCGTATAATTCTTTACTACTGAGACCGGACAGCAAATTTAGCTCTATGGTAGCTTTGATCATAGTTTTGATCCTACTAAACATTTCTTAGAGCCCTAGAGGCCCACAATATTTGCGCTTAGAGTCAAAAATATTTCATCACATTCTTCCGCGTAATTCAAGTTATTTTTCATTGTAATTTTGTATTATAACCTGGAATTGCTTCATTTTCTCGGAATCGAAGCTAAAAATAGAGTGTGCAACGTGTCCATAAAACCCATTTTACGTTCGACTTTATATCAATCCTCGCTCGCGAGCTCGCTCGGATAGTTAAACGCCTCGCGTAAAAGGCTGGTTTTATGCACTTGTTGTACAATCTGCTATTACTTCATCAGGAGGCAGCTGGAACGCAGCTAACCAGGACACAGATCAGTTCATCCAAGTGGAACTGCCTACCCCACAACCGATATACGGCGTGGTAATGCAAGGCAGTCCGCTATACGACCAATACGTTACCAGCTATGAGGTCATGTATGGAGATGATGGCCATGTGTTCTCGTATGTCGAGGGCCCTAAGGGAGACAGACAGGTTCGTTTTTGTCTTCATCTGGCTTGAATTGCAAGGAAGTTTAGGGTACGCGCATGGGCGCAGAGGATTCACCTCTTGAGCTGCAGGCGTCCATGGGCTACGGTAACCGCTTGCCATCAGGCAGGCCGTATGCGTGTTTACCACCGTCGTGGAAAAATGAAAGTTTTACGTCTTATGTTTTTTAATACCATTCTTTTTTTGAGTAAAGAAAATATTGAAGAGTATGTATGTACCGTAAAACTGAGACTAATGTTCATAGCGGAAGAAAGTTCTGTTTTTTTTTCGATGAATACTTTTATCCCTCAAGAATTATATTATAAGGTTTACTTACTACGGATCAGAACAACTTTGACTTGTACTAGGAAATTAAAGATAAATAATGATAACCTGAAAAAATTATTAAGTCACTAGGACAAAAATAACTTGGACACATTACAAAGAATGTATATTATTTTAGGTCTTCCGTGGACCAGTAGACCACATCGGCGCAGTAAAACAGATGTTCACACCACCCATAGAAGCGAAGTTCGTCCGCATCAAGCCTCTGACTTGGCACGACAGCATTGCTGTGCGCTTCGAGCTGATTGGCTGCGGAGAGGTCACCACTACTGCCAAACCTACCACAGTAAGTTACGTATTTCACAGGAGTTTCATGACCCGGTAACAACGGTGCGCGGTGTAGAGTTGTCACCACTACTGTCAAACCTACCCCTGTAAATAAGTTACACATTTCACCGGTGTATGGTTTCACGGCCAAGTAACAGCGGTGTAGAGATGCTACCACTACTGTCAAACCTACAACAGTAAGTTACATATTTCACAGGAGTATGGTTTCATGACCCAGTAACAACGGTGCGCGGTGTAGAGTTGCCACCACTACTGTCAAACCTACCCCTGTAAATAAATTACACATTTCACAGGAGTATGGTTTCATGGCCCAGCGGGCCACAACGGTACAGTAAAGATGTTCAGACTATATTCATACCTAACTTCTCCGCATCTAGTTGCCATGGGATGCCCTCAATTCACAAGAGCATTTCATGAAAACCTAATGTACATATATTATTATGTACAAGCAGAATCTTCTTTCTAATGAAACGTGTTAGAGAAGCCTGCCCCCTAAATTACAAACATTTACGAAACTGTCCCCAGATTTAAATCGATCCTCAGCCGATTCGCAAATAAGAACAGTACTCTTTAATGCAAAAAATGGCAGAAAGCCAAGCACGTTTTTGTTTGTTCCCTACCAATTCCTACCGACTGCGCCAACTACTTAAATTCTGCCTTTTTGCAGCTCGAGCCCCTACAGTGCACGGAGCCCCTCGGGCTTGCGGCTGACTTGCCCATTGAGAGCATCGAAGTGAGCTCTAACAGTGTGGATAGGAAGTACTTCTTGCTGGCTGAACAGAGGGGCTGGCGGCCGCTATACAGCACGCCTGGAGAATGGATTATGGTGAGTGAATAAAGGGGTTTTAGCTTGAGCCTCTACAATGCACGGAGCCTCTCGCGCTCGCTGACCTGCCGGTTGAGAGCATCGAAGTGAGCTCTAACAGCGGGGACAGGAAATACTTCACGCTGGCTGGACAGAGGGGCTGGCGGCCGCTATACAGCACGCCTGGAGAATGGATTATGGTGAGTGAATAAAGGGGTTTTAGCTTGAGCCACTACAATGCACGGAGCCTCTCGCGCTCGCTGACCTGCCGGTTGAGAGCATCGAAGTGAGCTCTAACAGCGGGGACAGGAAATACTTCACGCTGGCTGGCAGAGGGACTGGCGGCCGCTATACCGCACGCCTGGAGAATGGATTATCATGAGTGAATAAAGGTATTTCCTTCAATTCCGTTGTACTTAGCTGCTACTTACTGACTAACAAGGACACTTCAGACTTACTTATAAAAAGGGTACATTCTCCGCCCCAAGCATACATACTGAAAGCGGATCATGAATTTTTATAGAAGGGCGCCATTACGCAATATCATACAAAGTTTGTTCAGTTCTAACAGATGAGTCTGAGACTTACAAGGTCATGCGTTGCCTGACATCACGGACTTTGACTTTGTATATTTGAGTACCCTCCGCAAGTTTTGGCTGTTTTATTAGGGATGCTCTAGACAGTATAATCCTGTCCAGCTCGTCACAAATCGCTTTTCATATTTAATAAGGTACATACGCATTAAGCGTTAAGTAATATTCTCAGTCGCATCATCATGACATTTAGAAATTTTCCTAACCAGTTTGACTTCACTGCCCCGCGCAACATCACCGGCATCAAGACCAAAGGCGGCACCAACGGCTGGGTGACAGCCTACACCGTCATGTACACCTCTGACCTGTCCACCTTCAACCCAGTAGTCGACGACACCGGCGCACCGGCGCTGTTCCCCGCCAACTTCGATAAAGACAGCGTGGTGACTACGGAGTTCCGCCCGCCGATACACGCGCGGTACCTCAAAGTGTTGCCGGCCAAGTGGAAGAACAATATAGAAATGAGGATTGAGCCTATTGGATGCTTTGAGCCTTATCGTGAGTTGTTTTTTAGCTTTTCTTTAAAATTGTCGATATAACGTTTAAATGAAATATCTCGTTGGCTCCATCTTTTATGTAAAGAAAATTTTCTTTCAAAGTCTTGTGTATATTTTTACTTGTTACATGCTAGCAATTAAAACTATGTAGGCTGAACTGCCGCGGTATTCATTCAAAAGCAGTCGTAGATGTCCGCAGGGATCTTAACCGGTTATTGCAAGAAACCCTGAAATAACGTGATATATTTAATTATTTTATGGGCTTTATGTAGAACTCAATATTGTATTTAGGTATTGCTTTGATGCTATCGGTAATATAAGAAATAGGAAACGAGAGAACGAAATTAACTGGTATTTTAGTATGGAGCAAATTCCGGGTACCAGTATGTTCGTGGTGATGAATAACACGGTTTCCGCGAAATATCAATGACTACTTAGTTAGGTATTACTTTTTTGCCACAATATGCCGGTCTGACGTATTCTACCTCACTCCGTCTACCGATCAAAGTAAAGTAAGTATGTAGGTAGAGTAAAGTAGGTATGTATGTAGTCAGCTCATTACATTGCCTTGCCTTACCAGCGCTGCCTACGACACTGGCGCCCCTGCAGTGCACAGAGCCCCTCGGGCTGGCAGCCGACCTGCCCGTCGAGAGCATCGAGGTCAGCTCCAACAACCAGGAGAGGAAGTACTTCCTGCTCACGGCGCAGAGGGGCTGGAGGCCGCTGTACAGCGCGCCTGGGGAGTGGATCATGGTGAGTCCACAATATTGTAACTCACAATAAAGCATGTTATCCAACAGCAATCCCTACGACGCTGGATCCCCTATAATGTATGGAGTCTCTCGGGCCAGCGGCCGAGCTGCCGGTCGAGAGTATCGAGGTCAGCTCCAACAACCAGGACAGGAAGTACTTCCTGCTCACGGCGCAGAGGGGCTGCAGGCCGCTGTACAGCGCCCCTGGGGAGTGGATCATGGTGAGTCTACAGCAAAGGCTAAAATTGGTGCTACGGATGCCGATGTCATGACTTGTGCTTCATTTCATAAACAGAATAATACTCATCAAGTAAAACCCGCGTCACGGTCACGCGTGCCCGATACTGTACCGTTACTATAGATTAAATTATCTATTTTCGTACAAGAAGGTCGGGCCCATCCCGTAATAAGGAGCTACAGGTACAAGGCGCGCTTCGCGCGTTCCTCCAGTTTGGTGCCTTCGGTGCCCTTGCGTGTTATGATATGATTAGGTAAAGTCGACGTCAAAGATTTATTTACACTTTTGCACCTTATCTCAAAGGAATAAGGTGCAAACGTGTAAACATATCTTTGACGTCGGCTGTACAGGGCGACATTCAAGACACACTACGCGCGTCTCTCCATTTTAGCGCGTTTTAGTGTTACTTAAGCGTTGTTGTGTAAAGTTCGTATAACATGGCAGGTTGACATATAAAGCGCGCTTCATGCTTTAATTACTATAGCGCTCGGCATTCTGGCTCCTCGTAAATCTCATTATTTAATTATTTGCTTATTGGTTATACCATTTTTTTTAAAGTTTGACTTCACGGCCCCGCGCAACATCACCGGCATCAAAACCAAAGGCGGCACCAACGGCTGGGTGACGGCCTACACCGTCATGTACACCTCCGACCTGTCCACCTTCAACCCAGTGGTCGACGACACCGGCGCACCCAAGCTATTCCCCGCCAACTTTGACAGGTAACAAATTCCTAGAAATACATTTAAACAAGTAAATGTAAAATAGTTAATTTGTTTAGCGTCCAAGTCCAAGATATTTAATACTATAATCTATGCTCATAAATACAACCCCGTGATTTCTGACTACAGAAGACTATTTGAAAAATATAGGTTGACTTATACAATCAAATCGTTCTTTTAAAGTGAAACTTTTATTCCATCGCCTCAAAGTTTAAAGCCTCTCTTCTGCATGTCGGGCGTTACAAGCTGTAACGCTGATTCTCGTTTATAGTAAGGTGAGGCTTATTTCATAAGGAATAAGGTTCATGTCATGTTGGCAGTCAACCGCGGTATACAAATCTATATTTCGCATCTTAGCCTAACTGCAGCGATGGCACTGTGGTATGGCATGAGACTTACGATCGAATGGGCGAGGGTTCAAACCCCGTGGGACGAATTATTTTTTTCTGTTTGCATCATATTAACTATAACGCCCTCTAGTGATATCATTAAGAATTACCTGGAAACGTCTTCAACCCTATAGCCAACAAACAGCCAGGCTTGAGTTAATGAATACAAATTCAGTATAGATGGCTCTATTAATACTTTATAATATGCTAACATAGTAGTTTCACTTGCATCGTGGTTTCATAAAACCACACAATGTTTTTCTTCTATTGCGTATCAAATAATTTTGCTATAGATTCTGTTATTTCCGTGCTTTGAACTTCGAGCACTAATTGAAAGCGCACTGGTGCCTGTTTCTCAAAAGCTTGTTACTGGTAATATGTAAAGTCGCTATCAAATATATCGGAGCGGCTGAGGTACTCAAAAATATCTCAACATGTACTCTATCACCTTGATAATGGCGGCGTTGTTCAGGTATTTGTGACCACCTTGGCCGCTCCGATATATCTGATGGCGACTGTACTAGCTTACAGAAGACACTTTTAACACCTTTCTTTAACAAGCGACGCTACGCTTCTTACACACTAGTTTTATGAAACCGACCCGACCCCTAATCTCAAATACCGTCTTCTTAAATTGTATTAAAGTAAGTATTAAAGTATTCTCTATTGACAGGGATGGCGTGGTGACCACAGAGTTCCGGCCGCCGATACACGCGCGGTACTTAAAGGTGTTGCCGGCCAAATGGAAGGACAGTATTGAAATGAGAGTTGAACCGATAGGATGTTTCGAACCGTACCGTAAGTACTTATCAAATTAACTACAAACTCAGATATCAATAGTATCTTCAAATAAATTTAGGATGTGTTATTTTGACTCGTTTAAGGTATAACTCTCTTTGCGACATTAGAAGATCTTCTAAAGATATATTTAACGACCAAAATAAGTTGCGTACTCGAAGAGAGACCGACGCCAGCAATGGGCAAAAAAAGGCTTAATAATTATCATAAATTCTCTTATCAGCCTTGCTAATTGGCTTTATTGCCGCCATGTCTAATAAATACAATAACTTATAGATTCTATTTCGGCAGGTGACAAGCAAAACTCACTAATAACAGAAAAAAATAAACGAAAATCAACCTTGTTACGCTTCTAGTATGGTTCATTGTGGCTATGAACTTGTGGTAGTACTTAGTGAGTTTTGCTTGTCACCTGACAATTTGTTCCAACTGTTCCGTTTTGGAACCATACACAAGTCAATAGAGTCAAGTATAACCGCTAAAATTCTTTACAAAGATCCCATGTTGTTTGTTTACATTGTAAACAAAACTTTACTCCCCTAACATAAAGTCTAATATTCAACAGCGGCAACATCTCCCAAGCCCTCGGAATCTCCGTTCATTCTCACCACTGAAGCCTGCGTGCTCTGCCCAGGGATACAGTCCGCTGCGTGCGATTGTCATAATGGAAGTGCCAAGTATTTTGACGGAGACGGTTGTGTGACGCGAGACCAGTGCCCGTGTGTCGAGGGCTTTATGACGTGAGTACTACATAGCTTGCGTGCTCTGCCCTAGGATGCAGTTCGCTTCATGCGATTGTCATAATCGAACTGCCAAGTATTTTGATGGAGACGGTTGTGTGACGCGAGACCAGTGTCCGTGTGTTGAGGGCTTTATGACGTGAGTACTACATAGGCTGCGTACTCTGCCCTGGGATACAGTTCGCTTCATGCTATTGTCATAATCGAACTGCCAAGTATTTTGACGGAGACGGTTGTGTGACGCGAGACCAGTGCCCGTGTGTTGAAGGATTTATGACGTAAGTACTATATAGCCTTCGTACTCTGCCCCGGGATACAGTCCGCTTCATGCGATTGTCATAATGGAAGTGCCAAGTATTTTGACGGAGACGGTTGTGTGACGCGAGACCAGTGCCCGTGTGTTGAAGGATTTATGACGTAAGTACTATATAGCCTTCGTACTCTGCCCCGAGATACAGTCCGCTTCATGCGATTGTCATAATGGAAGTGCCAAGTATTTTGACGGAGACGGTTGTGTGACGCGAGACCAGTGCCCGTGTGTTGAAGGATTTATGACGTAAGTACTATATAGCCTTCGTACTCTGCCCCGGGATACAGTCCACTTCATGCGATTGCCATAATGGAACTGCCAAGTATTTTGACGGAGACGGTTGTGTGACGCGAGACCAGTGCCCGTGTGTTGAAGGATTTATGACGTAAGTACTATATAGCCTTCGTACTCTGCCCCGGGATACAGTCCGCTTCATGCGATTGTCATAATGGAAGTGCCAAGTATTTTGACGGAGACGGTTGTGTGACGCGAGACCAGTGCCCGTGTGTTGAAGGATTTATGACGTAAGTACTATATAGCCTTCGTACTCTGCCCCGGGATACAGTCCGCTTCATGCGATTGTCATAATGGAAGTGCCAAGTATTTTGACGGAGACGGTTGTGTGACGCGAGACCAGTGCCCGTGTGTTGAAGGATTTATGACGTAAGTACTATATAGCCTTCGTACTCTGCCCCGGGATACAGTCCACTTCATGCGATTGCCATAATGGAACTGCCAAGTATTTTGACGGAGACGGTTGTGTGACGCGAGACCAGTGCCCGTGTGTTGAGGGCTTTATGACGTAAGTGGCGCCGTATTGTCCTTGAAATCATAAAAATACGACCTGGGGGGCGATTTTCGTGATTCAAGCGCTCGAATCTGGCATTTTTAACTCTGAATAAAACGATGAAATTGTTTTAAAAATACTAGTGATAGAAATTTAGAATCATGATTATTTAAACTAATAATTTTAGGTGAGAATAATGGAGACAAATTTTTAATACCTTGAGTTTCGATACACTGTTGATTTTTGCGGACAACTTTTAATAATTTAATTCGCGTCTAATATCAGTTAATATGTCACTCATTACTATAAAAGAAATGTGTAATTTGTTTGCTAGGTACGCCGTCGGCTCCTCGTTCCGTGGAACGAACTGCGACGAGTGCGTGTGCAAGCTGGGTGGAGTCACGGACTGCAAGCCCGTCAAGGAGTGCAAGTGTGCGTCGGTAAGTTGCTAAGTGTGTTCTTTCAAACGAACAATATGTGTCAGCCAAGCTCGCAGACCAAAGAGGACACACGAGCCGTGGGTATATTTACACGAACCATTTGGGGCCAGTTTTGACCCACCAATAACTTGAAACCTATTTCGTACTATTAAATAGCAAATAACATGACAAATCATTTTAAGCAATTGAAAAACGGTATGTACTCGTACTTATACCAGAAACAGTCACAGATCTAAGGAGCTTTGAAAGAATTTTGTTTCCAGTTTGATCTCACTTTCTTTTATTTGCGGAACCATTTACGAACTTGGCATTCATACACATTTATATTTTTAATGGGATTATAATTTAGCAAACGGCCCAGCCATTTTCGAATGATCGATGAAAATACATGCAAAAATAAAGATCCCGACGAATTGAGAACCTTTTTGACTCGACTTACGGTTTAAAAACTTCTTCTAATCTAAGACTGTGGATATTTCTAACTTTAATCCAGACTCTTTCAGGACTTAGCTCCTTTTTGTAACTCTCTCTCCCTCTCTCTACTTCTAATCATTTATTTATCTAACAAATATGTGTAAATACTGTAAATTGTTTTCCTCAGGATCTAGTCCCAAAACTAACATCGACCTGCGAATGTCTCTGCGAGCCCTGCCCAACTGGCACCAAGATCTGCACAACCAGCAAGTTCTGTCTGGACGTCAAGAAGTGGTGCGATGGTCTCCAAGACTGTCCTGATGATGAGAAGGATTGTACCACCCCTCCGCCGTTGGTGGCGACAACGGTGGAGCCACCAGTGGTGACCACCATTGTGGCTACTGTCGCTGCTACTTTACCTACTACTACTGTTAAACGTGAGTTTGAGGTTGTGTTCTATTCTAGTAGACTCTTTAAGGATTAGAAGTCAAGAATGGATGCGTAAAACTTCGCAGCATCGCATCTGTTTTCCTTGCAGTACCCAGAAAAATCGTTTTACTGAAGCACATTAAATGTTATATCTCCTAGGAGCCGAAATTGAGTTTTGTTAATGCCTTTTGTATATCTCTAGAGCGGAATTGACTTAGCAGCATCGCGTCACGTTTGCACGAGTTGTCACGCGTTGTTTGTTCGGTACACTAGTCCGCGTTCATATATCCCCGCTTCGCCATTGTACAATCGCCATAGAATATATCGGTGCGGCCAGGGCCCAGGGTACTCCAAAATATCTGAACATGCACTTTATCGCCTTGCCAATAGAAGCGTTTTTCAGATATTTGTGATTACCTTGGTCGCTCCGATATATTTGATGGCGAATGTACCGCAAAGACGGAAAGAGTACGGAGATAGTTGACCAAACGTTAAACCGCGTGTGACAGAGATATCACGATGCTACGATATATGCGCGTTAGAACAATCGGATTCACCCCTTCACGACAACGCCAATTTGTACAGCGGTGCCCCGGTGTCGGCTCCTCGGCGGAGATGTGCTAATGCCCTAGGGAATACAAAATAACTATGTCTATTTTTGCAGCTATCGAATGCGAAGAAGTGAAGTGCCCACCAGGCTACATGGTCCGCCTGATATCCGGCTCTCGCTACACTAGTTCTTCCACTTCCGACCTGCCTCCTCCACGCCCTCGGCAGTCTTACAGGTAGGCAAATACCTTAATAATAATTATTCATTATACCAATCTGATTTATCGAAAGGACTGCTTGAACTCATATAATAAGTGGCAGGGTAAAAGGTGTACCCTACAACGCCTTTTGCCGAAGGGAGCCGATCGTTCCTAGGACATTTCTTGTCATAAAGGACCTCCCGAGCACTTCGTTAAAACTAGACCAGTGAATGCTTCGAAAATGGCGGTGAAGTTATGCCTACTAGTCATGTACTCCGGGTAGAAGTAGAAACTATAGGTTTTATACAAGTATAATCGGATTAACGCAGCTTCAATTGAACAAATCTCTGATGATTAGGATTAGAGTTCTGTAAATTAAACTTGTGGATTACTGGTACGGTTATTTCGATTGTGATTTGATCCGAACTAACCGTAGATAAAACTAAAAATATTGAACACATCATCTTGCAGGCGCTACCAGACCGGCTATGCTAAGGGTGGCACCAAAGGTGGATATTCGAAGGGTGGATTTTCCAAAGGCGGGTACTCGAAGGGTGGCTTCTCGAAAGGTGGATATGGCGGTGGTGAGTATTATTTTTTATTAGTCACTGTTTTCAGGGTCATAGACAATCATCTTGAAAGCGATTACACAATCGTCTGGGTCCTAATTTATTTTTTCTGTGCCCAAAAATTTGTTGTAAAAAAAACATGGTAATACAGCACAAAACTTCCAAGACTATGTTGGGACTGCTTTTAGGATATAGGTACAACTAACAACTGTATAACTCACAACCTAGAAATTATGGGCTCTACGAGGTGTAGACCTCGCGAGCATAGCTAAAACCAAAGAGAATGAAGTACCTAGAGTGTTCTCTCCATACATGGCTAAATGCGTATATATAATAAGTTTTAAGCGAGCTTTGCTAAAAGTTATTATTCAAAAGATTACAGCTTAATACGTATTACGATTTAAGTGTGCTTAAAACTTAGTAAAAATGAGTTTAACCATACCTCCCATACGACTTATTATTTAATAAGTAGTTTTGCTATGTATGGAGTTAGCAATCTATCTACTCATTTATCTATGCTAAAACTGAATAAATGTATGGCTCTGCCATTTTGATAACTATACAATACGAGTATATTAGCGAACCATTATGGCCTAATTTCCGCCATTTTGTACATTATCCAAAAAAAAATTACAAAAGAAGTCGGCTAAAAAGTCAACTCCGTACTTAGTTCCTAGCAGATTTTATAATCTTCTCATAATCATTTCATGGGAATCGAATGAGAGATGCGACCTGTAGAGGAGAACAGCCGGAAAGACTCTGTACGAAAGCATTTTTGCACAAGCTACAACAGAGACCTTCGCTATCGCTCGGTCAATAAGGTTGTCTTTTAGAAGCGAAGACACACATTTAGTTTTTCTGCATTTAAATAAATACAAGTAAAAGTTATTTTTTGTTCTTGTACCTACAGTTATTTATGTAAAGTTTATCCGCCCACAGGTTCCTCTCAATCCCAAAGCTTCACCCTCGACAAGGCGACCCTGCCAACCTCCGCACCTAACACCACCCAAGAGTGCCAGCAGTTCAGATGTGTCCCGAAACTACCCCCTCTCCGCCCCGGCGTCACTCGCGCCCCTCAGATCTGCTCCACCCCTGTGTGTCCGCCAGGGTACAAGCTGAGATTAGAAGCTGTTGCTGTGGCCAATGAATGCCCACAGTAAGTCATAAGTGACCTACCTATGTCACTATACTCTGAGTCTCGTTTTTGAGATGATTCCCTTGAACAGATTTACAGATTCTAAACTTTTTCCACAAAGCTCTTATACTACTTTGAAGGAAGTTACCTGACAATAAGACAGCATATTTTTTTGCAAATAGCAATTAAAGTTAACTTTTCCTTGTCTCAATTGTTTATTTTATTTGCAATCTCCAGTGCTATTGTAACCATCTTGTTACTACACGGACTTAAGCGGACGTATTGAATCAATGTTAACATCCAACAATTTGTTCAACTCCATCAGGTACGGCTGCGTGCCTCCGCCCGAACGTCCCGTGTTCTGCAACGTCACTGGACGCACGTTCAACACGTTCGACGGTTCAGAGTACAAATATGACATCTGCTACCACATGCTGGCGAGAGAGACCACCTTTGGCGACTGGACTATCATACGTAAGTAACTTACAGGATGCATAATAGCTTTGCCATTTTTTCTAACAATAACATTTTATGGTTTTGTCAGGGGGTTTCGTCCTGCCTTTGCCCATTATAACGGGATTAGTACATGGGCTACTGTAGCCGCCGACAGGTTGGATCTCGACGATTCGGACTCTGCGTTCGATATTAGGAATATTTAAATCGATCTAAAGTTATGGTAAAAATAAGGCAGTCACCGATCTCTACGTAAAAACAATAATATTTTACACATGCGATGAACCTTTCTTGAAAAACAGCTTTTATAATATTGCCTAACTCTTATTGTAATTGTATAATAATTTTAAACAAAAAAGAACCGACTTCACTTAGGATCCGCTATTCCAAGAGGAAGTGGCCGAGTTGCTGTAAAAAATAGTGCAATCACTATAGGTGTGCCTATAATAGTTAAAGAGTTCCCTCGATTTCTCCAGGATCCCATCATCAGACCCCGACTTGGTACCAACGGGACCATCTAGGGGTTATACACGATCGATTAAAAAAAATTTTTAAATCGGTTCTCGATTCACGGAGATATCGAGTAACATACATACAAAAAATAATGATAAAAAAAAGAAAAAAAAACAGTGGAATTGAGAACCTCCTCCTTTTTGAAGTCGGTTAAAAAATATGCAGGCCTAAACCCTTTGGGGCCGTTTACTACAACCCATTATTCAATTTCAATTATATCCCCAGTCCGCAAGAAGTGCCGCGTAGAAGGCTGTTCCAATCAACTCCTAGTCAGCCAAGACGACCAGCTCATCCTCGTCAAGCCCAACCTCATGATAGAGTACGACAACTTCGAGTACACGGTGGAGCAGACCAACGAGATCTGCTTCCAGAAGAACAGCTTCGACATCAGCAAGCTGGGGAACGGCTTGGCTATCAAAAGCAGGAAATATAACTTCGTTGTGCTGTATAATACTGATGGGGATGTTAAAGTTGGGGTGAGTGTGTATTTGTGTAGTTCTTTCTACAGCGCTAAACGACATCAATGTGATTTTAATTTGTGCAATTGAACTTCTTCTTTAGCTAACTTGGGCTGTTTATTACATGGTTTAAGAGTAAAATAAGTATAACATGATGCTGCGAAGTTATTCTCGAAGGATAGATATTTTTAGAAGCGTGCAGTGAATCACCAGCGGCATATATAAGTGTGCACTCATTACCGTCAACTCTTGCAACATCCCCTATGATACTTAACTTAGCCTAGAATTAAAAAAAATGTGTTCTTTACGAAACAGACGTTTCCATATCTTATTTCTGAAATGGGAGCAAGACCATTATTAAGAATACAATATAGTTATTAAGATTCAGAAGTTAGAAATAGAGAATCACTGTTTTCAAGCCAGGCAAAGTCATCGTAGGCAATATTGCAGGAGTTTACATTTGTGTATTTAAAAATCGCAAACGGACACGATATAAGACAATTTTGGAACCCTCGACAAATGTTTATTAAGTAAGTACTCTATGGCCTTAATAACACATTTTTTCAGGTTTACAAATCCCACCTAAATCACGTAGACGGTCTCTGTGGTTACTACGATGGCATCGCGTCCAACGACCGCCGAATGCCCAGCGGTGGGCAAGCTTCCAGCGTGGACGAGTTTGGTCGCAGTTGGGCCAAGCCTGGACTCTCACCGAAGGCTTGCGAGACCAAGGTCATCCCACCTGAGAAGCAGAAGCGAGCTTGGGATCTGTGTGACGTCATCACGTGAGTATTTTGCAACAATTTTTCCAGCATCTCCACTAACTTTAGTCTAGAATTCGGTCGCAGTTGGGCCAAGCCTGGACCAAGGTCATTGCGCCTGAGAAGCAGAAGCGGGCTTGAGACTTGTGTGACGTCATCACGTGAGTTTTTTATAACACTAGGCAAGGGCCTAACGTGGACAAGTTCGGTCGCAGTTGGGCCGAGTCTGGACTCTCACCGAAGGCTTGCGAGACCAAGGTCATCCCGCCTGAGAAGCAGAAGCGAGCTTGGGATCTGTGTGACGTCATCACGTGAGTATTTTGCAACAATTATCCCAGCATCTCCACTAACTTTAGTCTAGAATTCGGTCGCAGTTGGGCCAAGCCTGGACCAAGGTCATTGCGCCTGAGAAGCAGAAGCGGGCTTGAGACTTGTGTGACGTCATCACGTGAGTTTTTCATAACACTAGGCAAGGGCCTAACGTGGACAAGTTCGGTCGCAGTTGGGCCGAGTCTGGACTCTCACCGAAGGCTTGCGAGACCAAGGTCATCCCGCCTGAGAAGCAGAAGCGAGCTTGGGACCTGTGTGACGTCATCACGTGAGTGATTTTGTAATAATTATCTATCCCAGCATCTCCACCAAGTTTATTGTTTTTAGCGATAGTAAAGTCTTCAACGGCAAATTTCCTACGGTGGACAGGCGTAATGTGCAATCTAATACCTCGTTGTACAAGTGTACAGTTGTACACCCAGGTACAAAGTTACATGGACACTTTATCAATGAATTCTTAAAGTGTCCATGCAATTTTACGAGCTGTACTTTAGATATTTGGTGTAATGTTATATTTATATATAATTTATGCCTTCTTAACTAATGCTCGACTTTCCCCTCACAGCAAAGAACCCCTCTCCAAATGCTCCAAAGTCCTCAACCTCGACTTATGGCGCAACATCTGCCTGGAGAAGCTGTGCAAATGCACGGAGCTGATGATTAACGGCAGACAACGGACCGAGGAGGAGTGCCGGTGCCTGTTGGTCGAGAAGATGGTGGCTGAGTGCCTGGCTGCGGATAAGGACTTGGATGTGGCTGCGTGGAGGATGAGTTTAAATTGTCGTAAGTATTTTCTGATTCTGGAACTGGATCGTCTATTGAGGCATTCTATGAAATTATTCGATTCGCCAAACTGTTATGACGTAACAATGTGATGTGTCAAAAATTCCAACACATATTTTAGTATTTAAATCAATTACAAATACATATCTGTGTTAGATATTTAAGAACTCATATGCTTCGTATGATAGGACGACATATATCGCCATACAGCCATTATCGGTCGCAGATTGTTCAAAGTAGTTGCAGATAGAAAATAATTCTATTCTTCAGATAGATAATAAATAATTAAAATAAAGTTGTTACTTTATGGCAGTGGATGAATAATCTAACTCCACCGTAATACAGTTTATAACTAGTACGGGGAGTGATGAGCATTGTTACACTCGTATATAGTAACTTACAACTAAATTGGTAATTAATAAGTTAAGTACTGTACTAAACATTACCTTCTGTACCATTTGTTGTTGGTTTTAATAAATTTATTTTTATTTTATTTTAATTCGGAACTGTTGCGGACCCTTTAATTTAGAGGATAATTTACAGTGTTCAATTGTGGAAAAGAGGGTCCTGCATCGTCAACAAACTGAATCTTCTTTGAGCTCTTCATTTGAACTGCAATTGGAAAATTGAGTATACCAATATCTTAAAATCAAATTCGCTGTTTACCGAAGTATAATATATTTACCTATACCACGTTATTGTTTCAGCTGCCGACTGCCCCGCTCCGCTCGTCCACTACGACTGCTACAGCAAGACCTGCGAGCCGACATGCTCGTCGAGCAGCAACCGGCAAGCATGCTCGACGCAGCCCGGCCAGTGCTTCCCTGGCTGCTACTGTCCTGAGGGGAAACTGAGGAAGGGGGACAAATGCGTTACACCACAGGAGTGCCTGGATTGTAAGTACACAGATAGAAAAAATCTCTTCAACCAAAGAAACCTATTTGAATCAAGAGATATCCAGTTTCCCATATAAGGAAAAAATAAAATTCTTTATTTTAAGACATAAAATGTTTCAAAGTTTATTACTTAACCTAATAAATTCAATACTTTATCCGAGATATAAAAATCTTCTTTTTAAAATAGCTTAATATTCTCACGAAGGGCGTTTGAATTTTGTTTTTGTATTGTATTTTTTTTAAATTGAACTTTATGTGTCTTAGTGCAATACATAAAGAACTTAAGCCAAGAAACTTTGTTTCTTGGATGAAGACTCATAGTTTAAATTGAGAATTGAATTTCTCCACGGAAACAAGAAATCGCATTAGTTCAAGAGCATGTGTTACTTGATGTAAAATTTGATATTTTCACACCAAGATCTAAAATTTCTTGGCGTATGAAATCGATTACTTGAAACAAACAATAACATTTTTCTCAAACATGCAATGAAATATTGATGTTATGTTCCTTATAATAGGCTTCGAAGTATGACGTTTCAGGTGCGGTTAGGACAAACTAATCTTGCAGGTCTAGACCGGCAAAGTCCTCTTTTTTAATTTCCATTCCTTATGTTTGTGGCACAGGATCATGGCGTTCAGCCATTTAAGGCTATAAACGATATTTACTTTTTGGTTCATTTGAATTCTGCCACTAATTACGCCTATTAAAAAAACAATGTGATATATTTTGCAATTCCGTTTATATATAAAATTGACATGAAAATAACAAATAAAAGATTATTAACAAATTCCTATAATTTTAAATTGTAAAGATGGAGGCAGATTATATCAACAGCTGTTTTTTTTAATGTTTTTCGTGAAAGGTTGAATATCACTTATCAGGCTAAAATATTAGCAGCGAGGGTATTACACACGAACAGATATTAAGAATTCGAATCGGGATCTCTATAGTTACGAAATAAATTCGAAAGGTTTTGATTTTTATGATTATTTTCTAAAATAAAATAAATAAAGTATAAACAGAGACTATAGACAATATTTGTAACGTTCTGAATTTATTCAGTCACCATTATACATTTTTCTTCTTAATTTTAACTCGTGTAGAATGGCCTTAAGTTCAACCGCTCGAACAGCGCAGATACTGTGAAAAAAAAACTTTAGTGGGAAAATTTTAAAAACATTCTCAATATTTTATTATGTTGCCTATATTGTTGTGTATTATAATGTCGATTTGTTTTATTCTATAATAACTTGGCTATAGGTAATATATAAAGTGAAATATGTTTAGATGTTGTTCAAATGCAAGTGAACATTATACTTAAATGGCTAATGTACGTAGTAGTTACACATTTTTAAAAGCCGTTCAGTGACAATGGAATGCAAAGTCAGAATTAAGCAATCCAGATTTCATAACGTAATGTTTTTACGCATGTTTTTGATAACGTGGTAAGTCTAATTAATGTTTTTTTGGTTTGTTGATAGGATTTTAACTCATTAATAACAATATGAACATATGTAATTAGTCGTAATAGTGAATAGGAATAGCCAATATTAGGAATGTTGGTTTAGCATGTTTCCTAGAAACTAATGCAAATGATGGTTGTACGTTTGTTGCTTATTTAACTTTATACATAAAAACCGAAGTATGAAGATGTTTGAAGTGCATACAACGTACAATATATTATTATTAATACAAGTTTACGAGTAGACTTATGCCTCACGTATGTCGGAAAAAATTTGGATAAGTTTCATATTTATTTCATGGCATGTTTGAGAAAAGCACTATACATACCTCGGCGGGAAAAGGGGTTGCCAGCCTCGTAACTATCCGGCCTCGCTACGCTCGGCCGTATATATGTACTCGACCGGCAACCCCCTACTTCCCGGCCTCTGTAGTAATGTACTATTATATACTCACAATTTATAATCGTATTAACTAGAGCTGAGATTGCTATTGTGAATCTCAAATAAGCCCGGGTAAAGCGGCGAGGGTCATGAAGTTACGTTGAACAAACGTTCGCGTGTTCTAACCTACACGCAGAGACATCTATTGATGCGCAGGGTAACTAACGTCCAAGATTTAAATGTTTCAAAGCAAAAATTATGTGCTTCTTCTTTGGAATAGCTGTGGCTCTTGATTGTAAGTTGAAAACATCAAAGCAAAAATTAATCTCTCTTGCCTAAAAACTTAAAAATCTCAAATCTAACTTTTGGTGCTACTTCTTTAAATTAGCTTTGGCTCTTAGCTGTAGATTGAAAACATCAAACCAAGAACTAATCGATCTTACGTAAACACATAAAACTCTTAAAGGAAAATGTTGGTGCTTTTTTGCCGTAAATAATTATTATCTTAACTCAAATCATTACTATTCGGTTTAAAAATAGGTAAAGTTAAAGCTAAATAATTTTAAATCTTCTTTTAAAAATCATGATATTTTTAACTCAAGTCATGTTTATTGGTCTAAGGTATTTATTACTCTCTTTAAGAAACCGCGTGCAAGAGAGTTTTGCGTTTTGAATTAAGATATTATTTCTATCTGTGTACCATTAGTTTTATTAAAAAGTCTTAAAGGCAATCACGCTTGGGGCCGATCCTCCAAACAAACCCGGCTATACCATTTTCTACGAGCCTCCCTACTATTCAATATACTCTGTGGAGCCTCCAGGTCATGAATCGTTTATAGATCCCCATAAAATAAGGCCGTACGTGATTACACTATTTATTAACTAAACTTTTTTTTCTAGGTAACTGTCATGGGTTAGGCTCGCCGGCACAATACACCACGTTTGAGGGAGACGACATGCCCTTCCTTGGAAACTGCACCTATCTCGCTTCTAGAGATAGAAATGAAACGGGACAGCATAAGTACGAGGTGGGTTTCTGGACTATACAGTTTTTAAGTAATACCAAAGCGCGGAACAAATATGTTACTTTTGACCACAGCCTAAGAACTTTTTGAAACTCAAGTCAATTGCGCCCTCTGTCCGAAAGCCGCCTAAAGATACCGATTGTAAGAGGAAATGTCACCTGCGTTGCTACTCCACCTAGTGGCTACTAGTGTACTATTAGTACGCTATTTGTTACTAGGTGGAGTAGCTCTGCTCTGCTTTTGACATACGATAAAAGACTATTATCGAAGTAGGGGCGATTTAGCGATTTGTCACATTATTTTAGATATCTATTTTGACTGACATTTTTAAACTATCAGCCCGGATATGCTATCAATTATTTTTATGAATCAAGAATTTTATTGAGGAGAAAAAATGTATTTTTTTTTTCTTTATTAGAATTTCACAAGCGCTATAAAAGTTAGGTCGCCTATTTCCCAAATTTTCACATCGATTAAAATTATTTTGTATGTATTTTCCTGTTTTTAATTCCTGTATTTATTGTAATAGATATACGCCACCAACGGCCCTTGCGAGGGACGGTCTAGCGCTACCTGCACCAAGGCCGTGCACGTCATATACGAGAAGCACGTCATCCACGTCACAAAGGATCCCGTCACTCAAAAGGTAACTGTCTATTATTATCACTGCATGCGGCTGTACTCACTTGTGCCGCTAATGTCGGATTTGCCGAACACGCTGGCAAACGCTCTGGCAGCGCCAGCGCCGGCGCAGGATCACCCTCAACAAGCTCTATCAGAGCGCGCACGCAGAGCGGCGAGTCGCGCCGACCGCCGCCGGCCACCGGCAGTCGATGGCGCGGCGCCGTAACGTCAGGTCGTGAATCGGTTCGCCTAGCACTCTTAGTGCATGAGAATGGAGACCTAAGCTCTCCGAAACATGTCGCGCGTAGTGACTAAAAACAAGTGAGTGCAGCCGCTTGCAGAGATAATAGTGTTAATATGTCTCACGAAAGTTTAAATTCAGTAACTGTCTATTGCCGATAGCTTTGCCAGTATAACAAGTACAAGGTGTTGAAACTTATACAACAACCCTTGCGAGGGAAGGTCTAGCGCTACCTGCACCAAGGCCGTGCACGTCATATACGAGAAGCACGTCATCCACGTCACCAAGAATCCCGTCACTCAGAAGGTAACTATCCTGCTAAGGAAGGCGGGGTCATAGCTTAGATGGGCCTTATGGGGCAATGCCCTACTTTAAAATACTAATGCCCTACCTTAAGAACTACCATCGAAGACATGAAATTGACCATGCCCTACCTTCAATTAGCAATGCCCTATCTTAACTACAACTCTGGCTACGGCCCTGAAGGAAGGTTCAGGCCAACCTGCACCAAGGCGTAGAAGAACTTCATATACGAGAAACAAGTCATCCACTTCACCAGGGATTCCGATCCAGGACAGACAACTGGACAGGTGGTAAAAAAAAACTTGTAAAAAGTACGAATGTACACTCGCCGTCAAATATATCGGAGCGGCCAGGGTACTCAAAAATAGCTGAACATGCACGTTATCGCCTTGATAATAGAGGCGTTATTTAGATATTTGTGACTACCTTGGCTGCTCCGATATATCTGATGGCGTGTGTAAGTTCTTTATTTTATTTGCGTTCTTTATTTGCGTTTGCGTTTGTACTAATTAACATTCAAAAATATATTTTTCTTGAAACTCTCTTCGTCTTTTCCGCGAAAGTTTAGTGGATAGGGGAAGACAGGGTAGATTCGTACACTGGGAGCCTTCGTACAGTGGTCATATCTCGGCTATCCAACACGCTGAAGCGTTCATATTTGTATGCAACATGGCTACTTACATGCATAGGGTACCTTCCAAAAGTAATGGCAATGCGGTACAAGATTTCGCCAGAAAGAGCTGGTATGTGTTTTCGCCACTCGCAAGTAATTTTGAGTTCTCCTTTGAATGCGTTTCTTTCCAAAAAGTTTGGATGGACTTAGAAAAATGCTTTAGTATTGTTTGTAAATATATGCTAAATATTGTTATTTAAACAATACTTTTGGGATTATATTAACGATATTTTTTTTATTTTGATTTTTTTCTGGTCCGTTGGATTGGGGTACCTTCGTACACTAAAAATTTATGTAATTTCATACTGTACGAATGCACCCCATATAAGTTAAAATCAAGAATAACATAATTGCAAAAACAGGTCAGTAAGATATGTTTAAAAAGTGATTCAAACTGGCGAAATAGCTGGTAAAATCATGAATCCCGGGGAGAAACGAATAGTGTACGGAGCTACCCCGCGTGGTGGGGTGAATTCGTACAGTTCCCATTTTTTGGAAAAATCGTTATAGCTTGGCCAAGTTGCTTTATATCAAGCCAGAAATGCGCTATTATTATAGGCAGATAAATGGACAATAACATAGCATTCGTTTCATTGTAAAATATCTGTTACATTTTGTTTTACAAGGCTCCGAAAAAAAAGTGTACGAGGCCTCCCCATCTTCCCCTACATTAAAAACAATTTGTTTATTTGCAGCTGGTGACAAGTTTCGGTAACATCGTGGTGTTTAAATACCCCGTGAAGAAGGACTGGGTGACCATCAGCATGGTGAACAAACAGGACGTCGTTGTGAAGCTACATGACGCTTTCATGGAGGTATGTTCGTCATCAGCTTAAGTCCTGTTGTATCAAATTATGTAGTCGAACTAGTTGGAAGCAGAGGGGTTGTTTTTTTTTCTTGATCGCTGGTTGTGTTCATTCAGCCTAACGAGGACTTCCGGTTTCCGGAAATTCAGATGGTGACACTGTGTCGAGAGACCTTTTTGACAGCAACTGTCAACATCCACCAATAAAGAAAATGTAATTAAACATGAATGATGGATTAAGACATTTATGACAGCTGAACCTCTTGCCACGGTGCTGCCAGCTTGTGAAAAAATCGATTCAGGAATCCCTCATTCCCTGGATTTGGAGCTGTAAGTTACAGTCCTGGCGACATTCCTACACTCTTCGAATCTCCTTGTTTTTCTGCAGGTTACTTTGAGTTCAACTTTCTTTTAGTTCGCATTATTTTATCGCTCCCACGATGTGGACAGGAAGAATATCAGCTTATAACCATTTGAGAAATGAGCCTTTTGCCGCGAGAATGCCTTTTGGCATTAAGTTCGCCGTTTGTACTCTTTTTATTGTGCAATAAAGTTTAAATAAAACCATTGTCATCCGGTGTTTATTAAGAGTTATTGACCGGTAATTATGCTGGTAACATAACCACCCTTATATTATTCTATCCCAGTTAAAAAAAACCTGTGTCGTTTGTAGAGCTTTGAAGTACAGTCAGCAGCAGAAGTAGCTAAGTGGGTGAGGTGTTCAGAATGACCTACACGCGCTCTTATTCTCTAAACAATAAAGTCGTGTCCAGCTCATTTTGAACACCGTACCCGCATAGCTACTTCTGCTGCTGACTGTACCTTAACCTGAGAGAAGATAATACAGAGACGCGTAATCTAATGCAAAATATTGCTTATCTGTACAGTAGGCCAGAAATGTGGTTTACCACCCTACAGTTGAGGTTCGTTTGAACGTCATGAGACAACACGGTCGTGCATGTTTTAAACTCCGTTAGAAAAGTCAACCTTAGTGATCGTTAGATCTCAGAAACTTTTGTCAAAACTGGTAGACCACTTTCTTAGTCGACTGTACCTTATGTACCTTACGAGTACGATCCCTTTGTTCATGATCTTGACATTCATACTTATTTTAATTGGCGTTTAATAGTTGACGGTTCTGAACGCCAAGATGGAGTTTGGCGTGCGTGTTCCATCTCACGTGTACGCCAACGCCACGGAGGGCCTGTGCGGCGTCTGCGCCGGCTACCAGGAGGCCTTGGTCACTAGCAATGGCACTCTCACAGGGGACTTTGAATTGGTAAGTATAGGGAGTATGAACTGTAGGGGGAAGCAAGAAAGCCTTGTCAAACGGTCAATTTAAATTGAGACTACAAATTAAGACACATTTCAATGCTCAAGAGAGTGTGTGTAATTTTATAGGGCATAAAGAGCACAATTATTTTTGCGACAAGTATCAATGTCATGTTAGTAATGCCGGCCGAAGCCACAAGGTGGACTAGGGATGGTGTTGAATGCCAAGATGGAGTTTGGCGTCCGCGTGCCGTCTCATGTGTACGCCAACGCTACGGAGGGCCTGTGCGGCGTCTGCGCCGGCTACCAGGAGGCCTTGGTCACTAGCAATTAATGGCACTCTCACTGGGGACTTTGAGCTGGTAAATATATCATGCGTACAAGGAGGAGGAACCAAGTAACCAATGTCTAGTACATTGTTGTAGAGGCCGAAAAGGTCGCTATAGATGGACGAGTTTGTAAAGAATATTGATCGGGTGCGATTTATAGTGCTTCAACCGAGACATTACAAGGTGCATAAAGCCAAAATTTAGAGCCATATATTATGTGACGTCGAATAAAGATGTAGAGCCATATGTATATAGTGCCTGAACTGTGTGGATCATTAATTGTCAATGTCTATTTACATAAATGTCAAGTTCTTTAATACTAACGTGCAATGCGTGGGAGAGGAAGGTAGTTTTAGTACATTACGTACCTAGGGCGGTAAAATAAAGAAGGGCTCAGATCGCTGGCATTTGTGGCCCGAACCGAAGGTAAGGGCCATAAACAAGCGATCTGAGGCCTTCTTTATTACCGCCCGTGGTGCGTACATAATTTTACGTCTTCTCTTGGGTGTGAAGTGAGATTTGCCGCTGCGCCCTAAGGCGGTAAATCTCACTTAGCGCCCAGAGTGACGTAAAATATATTCTATGTGTTACATTTTGTTTATGTAACTATTTTTATTTATCAATTTAACAATGTACCTATTCTCACCATATTAAAGATTTAGTAGCATGTAAGTGATGTGGTGTAGTTACTGTTTACTGAAGAGTTATTTAAATATGCTATGACTGTGAATTGAGCAACGTTTTTCTTTTTGCCTCTTGAATCCCATTCTCCTATCTAATTATGTTTGTTGTTGTCAGTACGGAAAGAGTTGGCAAGCCACCCCAACCACTCTCACTACCCTGGGCATGTCACCACAAGACCAATGCGACCAGCCGCCACCACCAGAGCCAGAGTGTGTCCCGCCACCAGCCGACCAGAACGTCTGCTACAACCTGTTTGATAAAGACAAGTTTGGACAAGTAAGTCACATACACATTAAACCCATGGTTCTTCTGAAGGTGACACCACTAGAGCAGTGCGACCAGCCACCACCGCCACAGGGTGTGTCCCGCCACCAGCCGACCAGAACGTCTGCTACAACCTGTTCGATAAGGACAAGTTTGGACAAGTAACTCACATACATAGTAAACTGATGGTTCTTCTGAGGGTGACACGAGAGCAGTGTGACCAGCCGCCACCACCAGAGCTAGAGTGTGTGCCGCCACCAGCCGACCAAAACGTCTGCTACAACTTGTTCGATAAGGACAAGTTTGGACAAACCGATGGTTCTTCTGAGGGTGACACCAGAGCAGTGTGACCAGCCGCCACCGCCAGAGCCAGAGTGTGTCCCGCCACCAGCCGACCAGAACGTCTGCTACAACCCTTTCGATAAGGACAAGTTTGGACAAGTAAGTCACATACATAGTAAACTGATGGTTCTTCTGAGGGTGACACCACTAGAGCAGTGTGACCAACCGCCACCGCCAGAGCCAGAGTGTGTGCCGCACCAGCCGACCAGAACGTCTGCTACAACCTGTTCGATAAAGACAAGTTTGGACAAGTAAGTTACAATAGCAGAGTGATGGCTATGGACATATTGGATATGTCAGTACAATATCAGACAAGCTACAGCAAATAATGCTAACAAAATATCTTGCACTCTTTTTTGGGTTCGTAGTCAATTAGGAGCCCTTATAGTGTCGCTCCCCCCCCCCCCCCCCATATAAATTTGAACAGTGGGTCCAAAGAATTTCGAAATATTCACAAAAGTGAAACCTAATAAGCACTTTCAATTACTATATTTCAATAACTATATTTAATAAAATCGGTTGAGTTGAGTTGAGTAAAAAGGACGTCTGTGCCGCATAGTAAAACGACGTAAGTACCGCAAAATATCATATAAAAATAACCTTTTGAGTAGGTGTTTTGTGACGGGCCAGTAACTACGGAACCCTACACTGAGCATGGCCTGACCGGTTTTTTTATAATGTGTGGAATTACACCATGGGCTCCTGAATACTCAGCTTTGGATTATCAGTATTATCACATTTTGATTAGAGTTTGATTTCTATAATTACACTTTTGACCCTTATGTTAGATTCTGTAAGAGAAGCGTATGTGCAGTAAGTGCAACACAACTGCAATTATTTGAAGGTAACAATTATCGTGCCACAATGCTTGTATGAAATGCATGTGACCGCCATTTTATTGATCATAACAAATTCATAATTAGCCTGCAGATGAAATCACATATTTTGTAAAAATTGTTAGAAAATTATTTTAAATCAATCCCTCCACAGTGCCACGCGTTAGTAGACCCACAACCATTCCTTGAAGCATGCGAGAAGGACATATGCGCCAACGCTACAGACCTATGCTCGACTCTGGAGAACTATGCCAGCGCGTGCCGAAGACAGGGAGTGTGTCTCGACTGGCGTGGAACACTTTGTCCTAGCACTTGGTAAGTTATTCCCTTTATTAATTTGACGTAAAGGTAGCTTAAATTTGATCTTGGAAGCATATTACACAGTTCGTTTGGTAATATGACACGAACCCATATTTAAACCTTTTATACTAATGAAATCCCCAATAGGGGATATTACTGCAATATTCTGCCACCAGAGTGCAGCACTAGCACACCGGTAAACCATAGAGTTTTTAATACATACTAGGCCTTAAACAGTTTTTTACAAGTTTTCATAGATAATTTATAACGAATAAATATGTCATTTGCGCACCAAGGTGGTTTGTTTACAAAGGGCCTATCGTGAAATAAGAGAATCGAAATTTTGACATGTGCCTCTCTATCGCTCGAATATGAAAGAGTGACAGAGAACCAGGTAACGAAATTTTTATTTTCGTGTTTTGTGGTAGGCCCTCTGGATGTGCTAGTGCCGCCCCCTCCGCAGAGTTTTGCGTAATATTCCCTATTGACTATATATTACTGATAATCGAACACAACCGAGATACAACAATTTGTGTGTTTTGTGTGTTGCTATTTATAGTTTTTATTTATTTATACTTTATTGTACAACCACCAAGTTTACCAGGTTGACTGGTAGAAAACGCTTTAAGGCGTTAAGTCCGTCATTTATACCATTTTGTATTGGGCAATAGCAGTGCTTTTGGCAGTGTTCAGAATGCGCTTCACTCGTGTTTACGGGTAGGTATCTCCTTTTCATGCTATAAACTGCTATAAAGTTGGGAAAGGAAAAGAATTGAGAACGCGCTCCGGTTTACTAGATAGCTCGGATGCTAACCATTTTTTCATTTTTTTTTAATATTTTGTTTTCCCAGCCGAGCACCGTTCGTGTACCGCCCGTGCGTAGACTGTGAGCGAACTTGTGAGAACCACGATGAGTTAGAGAAGGACCCCAAGAAATGCGACAAGAAACCGGTGGAGGGCTGCTTCTGTCCTGAAGGAAAGGTAATCTATATTGGCGTTAAAATTAATCAAACAATATTGTTTTTATACGAGTGTAAGAAGTGCCAAGTAAAAAAATACTCAATATTTAGACAATGTGTGTGTGTGTAGAATAAAGGAAGATTAAAAAAAAATGTATTGGGCGAGGCTCGAACTCTCGACTCCGTGATACTAGGCCACCACTCTACTAACTAAGCTGAAATTCGCAACCAACAGGTAAGACTCAGTGGCCTAGTTGGAACAGTGATGAGTTGGTATCCCAAAGTCGTGAGTTGAATAAATAATTATATGGGCATGTACATTTTAAACTGACCGCTTGTTTTGTCAGGTTCGGGTTGAAAACAGCTGCATAGAGCCAACTAAATGTTTCCCCTGCGATGCCAAGAAGGAACACTACGCAGGAGACGAGTGGCAAGTAAGTATGCATATATTTCTTTATCTACACCCATATCATAAACCCTCCATGATGCGTTCAAGAACCGCACGTTATGACCACCATAAAAATAGACTGTTTCGTTAGAAGTTAGAACAAATATGTCTTATCTGTAACGATGTTATTATTATCAAATAATAATCAAAAATTCGATTTCATTATGAAAATCCGGCCTGCTCCCCGATCGTCGGCACGCGCCCCCGACCGCCGCGCCGGCACAATCGAGTTGGCCATGGCGATGGCGGTGCAATCCATGCAATGGCAGTCATTCAATCATCATTTAGGGTTTATAATATGTGTGTAGATAAAGCAGTGTATGCAACTGTACGTAATTAGGCCTTATAAAACACTCGTGTGATCTTATTATGAAACTCACTTCGTTCGTTTCATAAAACCACACTCGTGTTTTAAGGACCCCTATTACGTAACAGTTACATAAACTACTATAAGAATACACTTGAACAATACATTCTAAGATATACGTCTGTCAAATCTAAAATGACGTTGCAATGCCAAGCAACAATGTAAAGGAGAAACTCATTCTGACATTTATGATTGTCTGAACCTCAAAGTAAGTTGGAATTTGACAGTTTTCAATATTAATCTTTTGAACGCTTTCTCGCTCGCATCAAAATGTGGCATACACGCCAACATCTAAACTAGTGAGAAACGAATTTAAACCTTATCCGTCAACAGAAACATTGCTTTGACAGCGCCTGCCATGACCGCTTTAGTGGTCGTTGGCGTGGTAAGCACGAAAGCACAAGACCATTTTAGTGGCTCTAACACACAAAAACACGTTACCAAACGATGTGATGCTTGTAATCTTGACTTTCTGATTGTGACAACAAGGTAGGAAATCAAATATTTTAAAATCATCTGTCAATCGCAAACTGACTTTACATACAAAACTACACAGTATACATAATATTATAATTTTAAACAAAAAAAGGACCGACTTCACCTAGGATCCGCTATTCCAAGAGGAAGTGGCCGAGTTGCTGTAAAAAATAGTGAAATCACTATAGGTGTGCCTATAATAGTTGAAGAGTTCCGTCGATTTCTCCAGGATCCCATCATCAGACCCCGACTTGGTGACAATGGGACCATCTAGGGGATATACCCGTTCGATTAAAAAAATAATTGAAAATCGGTTCACGATTCACGGAGATATCGAGTAAGATACATACAAAAAAAAAATGATAAAAAAAATCTGTCGAATTGAGAACCTCCTCCTTTAAAAATAATATGTAACAGAGGCTTGCTATAATGAGAGTTTCCAGATTCGATTATTTCACCAGGTGGCAGTACCGTAGCGATATGTCTACCTATCATAATCCACCAATCATGTTTAACCTTTTTTTTATCGGTGGATTTTGACAGCCGCTGTCAAAGACACTTCGTATAAGTGCCGCCACCTAGTATAAAAATTGATTCCGGGTATCCTCATTTCTGAAGAACGGAATATACTAGACTTTAACTGATGCACTCCTAGGAAGACGCGTGCAGTAAATGCACGTGCAGCAAACTGGAGGGCGAGCGCGTCGCGCACGTGTCGTGCACCACCATGTCGTGCTCCGTGCCCGTGTGCGCGCAGGGAGAGGAGCTACTCACCACACAGCGCCCGCAGGAGTGCTGCCCGGAGTATCTGTGCGGTGAGTGAATTGTCCGCTAGATGGCGTTATAGCGAGTGAAACGATTGCTGCATCGCGCTAACGATGTGTCGACGTAGACTTCCCCCCTGTTCCGAATCGCGCTCACAACGCTCAAAGCGCGCTCACGCCGCTCACGCTCATGGCGCTAATCGAAATCCCCGAGTTCGAGTCTCACATGAGGCAGTGCATTTTTCTACTTCTCCTTCCTAAATATAATAATCATAGATATCTGAATTATAAATAATAGTACATTACACAACTAGGGTGGTAAAACAAAGAAAGGCCGAGGTCGCAGAAGTTTGCGGCCCGAGCTGCAAGCGAGGGACGTAAATATGCAATCGAGGGCTTTCTTTATTACCTCCCGTGTTGTGCACATCATTTTATGTCTACAGTCGGCCAGAAAGCGTCTTTTTCCGTACGCGCAGCATGCGGAAAAAGCCACTTTATGGCCAGGTGTGACATAAACATTATTTCAATATAACTTTTTACATTTACAGTACAAAAGCCGCAAGACAACCCCGTGTGTGACGAGCCCAAGAAGATGGAGTGCGGATACGGCCAAATACTGAAACAGAAGACCACGGCCAACGGGTGCAAGGAGTTCGCCTGCGGTATGTTGCTAGGAATATTTAAATAATAATACATCTTGTATGGGATATTAAACTGCTATTAACAAGACCAAACAGTTGACGCTATCTAGGGCACGCCGAGTAGACAGAGATTTTTAAATAGATACTAACAAAATATATTATCAAGTGTCGTTTAAGGTATTTGCTATCGTAACTTAGTGATTAGCATATGTTTGTCGATGTATAGAAACGTTTATATTTTAATCCTTTATAATAAGGTGGACTAAAATGTTGACGGATTGGTGACTATGACACGCTTTTATAAAAAAAATTTCAGAATGCAAGCCGTCAAGCGAATGCGAGCATATTCCAACGGACAGCGAAGTCGAGATTATGCCGGGCATGCAACGAATCATAGACAACAGCGGCTGTTGTCCGAAGGCACAACTGTTGTGTCGGCCAGACACGTGTCCGGACCCGACTACGTGCCCGCCACATCATATACGTCGCGTTGTTAACAACACGGGTGGTTGCTGTCCGGATTATAAGTGTGGTAAGTGTTAGGACATAGAGATCGACGAGTGCATAGTTAAGTAAGACAAACATGTTAGCGGCTGTTGTCCGAAGGCACAACTGTTGTGTCAGCTAGACACGTGTCCGGACCCGACTACGTGCCCGCCACATCATATACGTCGCGTTGTTAACAACACGGGTGGTTGCTGTCCGGATTATAAGTGTGGTAAGTGTTAGGACATAGAGATCGACGAGTGCATAGTTAAGTAAGACAAACATGTTAGCGGCTGTTGTCCGAAGGCACAACTGTTGTGTCAGCCAGACACGTGTCCGGACCCGACTACGTGCCCGCCGCATCATATACGTCGCATTGTTAACAACACGGTTGTTCGGATTATAAGTGTGGTAATTGATAGCAAATAGAGAGTGCATAGTTGAGTGAGACATACATGTTATTTAAAAGTCCATGATGGGCATGTAACGCAACTAACGCATCATAGACAACAGTGGCTGTTGTCCGAAGGCACAACTGTTGTACCGGCCCGACACGTGCCCGGCACCGACTACGTGCCCGTCGCATCACAAACATCACGAGTTGTTGCTGAGCATCAAAGATATCAGCGATTGTTGTCCGAAGATACAACTCTTTTACGTCACTCTGGGCGCTAAGTGAAATTTACCGCCCTAGGGCGCAGCGGCAAATCTCACTTCACACCCAGGAGAAGACGTAATAGTACATTACGTACCTAGGGCGGTAAAATAGAGAAGGGCCCAGATCGCTGGCATTTGTGGCCCGAACCGAAGGTAAGGGCCATAAACAAGCGATCTGAGGCCTTCTTTATTACCGCCCGTGGTGCGTACATAATTTTACGTCTTCTCCTGGGCGCTAAGTGAGATTTACCGCCCTAGGGCGCAGCGGAAAATCTCACTTCACACCCAGGAGAAGACGTAAAATTATGTACGCACTACGGACGGTAATAAAGAAGGCCTCATCATCAGATCGCTTGTTTATGGCCCTTACCTTCGGTTCGGGCCACAAATGCCAGCGATCTGGGCCCTTCTTTATTTTACCGCCCTAGGTACGTAATATACTATTATCGGGCAAACACACGTGTCCGCCGCATCATTTTATTCAGATTGGTACCATCACAAAAATAAGTTGAAACTTGGAAATACTTTTTACTTTAATTTTGCCGAACCAAAAGTGTATGTTAAACCATACGTAGGTAGATGTAAAGTTTTTATTGTCACTGTTAACTATAAATTGGCAAGCTTATCTTAGTCGAACTTTTTGTTTGGTTTTACAGAACTGCCTGCCGATAAATGTTTGGTGACTTTGGAGTGGGAGGCAGCGCCCAAAGGCGGCGAAAAAGCGCGTTCTACGCCTCAGACCATGCTGAAGGATGTAAGTTTGAAATTTCGTATCAAATGTACCATACACCAGACCACAACCCGTAATGTTCCAACATTTGTTTAGAGGGTTAAAAATAATCTCATAAGGGTAGGTTGCAGTACGCACATTTAGCGGACTCATTACGTTAAATATGGCGACGGAGCTGTCATCCCATAGATGAAGTTGACGGTGCAACCGGCCTTAAGAATTTAAAGTAACTTTTAATTTACAAAACTTCTGTGAGACACAGACATATTAAATGTATTGACACGAGTAACTCACGTCCTTTAAGTTGTTGTCAGTGATTTTTTTAAATTCAGGTTATAGAAGACCAGAACGTTCGTTAAATAAGAGGAAACGCCATTAAAATCGGCTGAGGAACTGAACACAACACTATGAGTAGGGTCTACTGCTATTTGGCTGAGGTTTTCTGTAAAGTAGATATACCTCCTCAGTCGAGTTCTGTTCCAGATTTGCACGAGATGACATTCGCTGTGTTGTGCCCTACCACACAAAGCGAGACGACATTCGCAGCATCCTAAGTGTTTACGGAAGTGAAGGAGTTATAATTTTATACAAATAATTTTAAACAAAAAAAGAACCGACTTCACTTAAGATCCGCTTTTCCAAGTGGAAATACCCGAGTTGCTGTAAAAAATACTGAAATCACTATAGGTGTGCTTATAATAGTTGAAGAGTTCCCTCGATTTCTCTTGGATCCCATCATTAGATTGGGACCTGGGGGCCAATTCTCGGGCCGTTCGAGATGATGTCTATTAGACATATCTCGAAAAAAAATGGCGGATGTCGAACGAAACCTAATTTGTGTATTCTCGAAATCTCACACTCGAGATATGTCTACTCCCAGCGTTCGAGATGCAACGAGTGGTCGTTACCGATCGAGATGATGTTATCACTGATTTTATGACATTTGATCTGCGAGTTGCGGGAAGTTTTGAGAGGTTAATAGTTGGCCGAAAGAGAAATGAAACAACGTAACATAAATATTTTATTAAAATATGTCGTTCTACGCCATGGAGTTAGTTGAAAACATTAGAAAGGTCGCCCATACACTGCACTCGAGCTAATCGTTTTCAGCACCGCAATATGTTCCTTTCACACGGGTGCTGCCGGAGGTCCTCCTCCCGTAGATGCCGCTGAGAAGCGGCATGCAGCCCTTCTTTTTTTTGCTGCGGCCTTCATATCTTGCCATGTCTAAAATAAACAATTACTTATTTACCAAAATTTTCATCTACTGTATAAAACTGTAAATATATAAGTACATCATTCTGTTGTCATTGGATTTGTATAAATGAGGCTCTCATTTAGTGAAATTTTCAAGACTGCACGACTGAAAGTAATACCTACGTCAAAATAATCTTACCTTACGCCACTCCTTCCACTCCCTCTTGGAACCGGGTATGCTGTTTAGCTCCCCGGCTATGATGCCCCACCGTCTTTCGCCTTCCTTTTTAGTAGGTAAAGGTGGGGGAAAACTTGCCCCGCCGCAACTCATCATCGACTTCCAACAGCGCGATAAGCGCGCTTTTTGAGCTACGAAGGGATAAGTTATTTTCTGCAACTGCCATTTTTTTGCATTTCCCATATTTTATTATTTTCTTTTCTCAAACTAATGAAATTAGGTATAACACACTTGGGAGACGCTATGTTTTCGTTTGGCAAGTCAAGCTGTCAAATTAAAAAAGCCGCGATTTTGCGCTCCGTTTTACGTAGGTGATTAGCGAGCAAACAATTAAATATTTATATTTCATTGATGCACATGTTGATTGATGGTTTTTATGTGTTAAAACACCTTAAAAACGCATTATATTATTGTAAACTAATAAAACTTTTGGTTTTAGTATGAGAAATATCTAATTCAATAGTAGGTATGTTTTGCACTCGATTGAAAACAAACACAATCGAGAAAAACGGAACGCGTATTGTAATAGACATTGAGATCGCCATTCGAGATTAATGTCTATTGTGCCCCAGAATACGAAATTTTGCATCCTTCGACATTTTGGTGAGATTTTCAATAGACATTACGTCCTTCGAGATCATCTCGAAGAGTGATAATCTCGAACGGCCCGAGAATTGGCCTCCTGGTGACAATGGGACCAACTGTGAAGTATACTCTTTCAAACAAAAAAATAAATTTCCAAATCGGTTCAGCTGTCTTCGAATAATCGGTTAACATGCATAAAAAAACAAATTTCCCGACGAATTGATAACTCCTCCGTCGAAATCTTGAAGTCGGTTGAAAACGCTCAGAAACCTTACATTAACATACTGTTCCAGTTGGATTCAGCCTGGCTGGACGGGCCGTGCCGCTCGTGCCGCTGCGGGGGCTCCCCGGCCGGGCCGGCGGCGCGCTGCTCCGTGACGGACTGCCCCGCGCTGGCCGCCGGCGACCAGTTCGTGCTGGAACCCAGACCTGTGCCCTTCGCGTGCTGCCCCGTGGCCGCGCAGGTGGCTTGTCGGGCTGGCGACACCGTCTATAGAGTTAGTATATATAAGTAATGTATGATATACCAATGTTTATTTATATTAACACAAATGTTAACACTAACTCTGTATATGGCAAGACTACCTCCATCTTCAGAGGATGACTTTGTTAACGACCCGCATTGTTTTTCCACAGGTGGGCGAAAACTGGACGAACCCGCGCGACGTATGCGAATCTTACCAGTGCGTGCAAGTGGAGGATGGTAAATTAGAGAAGGTCACGACCGTGCAGACCTGCCCCACGGATTGCGAACCAGTAAGATGCTTTACATTATAAATCGTCAGACTTTGTATTCATCATCATCTCAGCCATAAGACGTCCACTGCTGAACATAAGCCTCCCCTTTAAAGGGGGGTTTGCCATACGTGCCACGCTTGGCAGGCAGGTCGGCGCGCGCAGTTTTTTTTTGTTTATTGTTGGTTAGGCTTTCGAAAGATGCTGCTGCCCATCTCCCGGTATATTCCCTTAGCAGACTCCTACTGCAACCACGGGACGATATGGTGGGGGACAGGGGATTTCGTATTACAGACACCGATTTAATAATGCTAGGGATACACAAGCCCAAAAAAATTACTCACAATAGTACCGCAAGAACGACCCGTTTAATTTCTGTGTAAATTGTAAATTAAGTGTAATTGTTATTCAAGAATAAAGCCATACGACATAATAATAATAACGACTCGTGCAGCAGTTTCTCTGAGTCTTATTACGGTATAAGACTGGCCGGTTACAATTTTTTATGAGCCATATTTTCAGTAAATTTTGTTTGAGTCTTTACCTTCTTTACATTGTTGCTCAAAGATTCCAGAGCTCTTGTTAAAGTAAGTGTTTGAGTATTTAAAAGTTATCCTGGTCACGGCACCGAAATAAAACCCTTTGTGAATGTTAAAAAGTCTAGCGGATAGTCGCTGATAATTTAAATCCTACGTTGTCAGGTAGTGGCCTATTTAATAATGTTACACCCTGTGTGTTGGAAAGAGATTTCCTCTTGTTTCATTAAATAGGCCACTGGTCTTACCGCTACTAAGTACGACTGCTGGCGACTCCATATGTTACTGTCAGATGCACGAAAGTTTGTCAACGTTAACAAAATTGTATTGCATGGGAAGTTTAATAATTACTGAGTTAAGTTGATCAGTCTAGCAATTGTGTTTCGCTCTAAGTCTACGATATGGTATACTGTATGACTGACATCTTGACTGTCAATGTCTGTTTCCCAGGGTTGGGAGTACTTCCCTGCCGAGCCATCAAGCGGGCAGTGTTGCGGCAAGTGCAAACCTGTTGCTTGCGTGTGTACGGGCGTAGAGCGCCCGATCGGCACCACGTGGCAGTCTCCGGACCTGTGCACCAACTACACGTGTGTGTTGGCCGACGGTAATGTGAGTATTCACAGTTGATCTACGTTTGAATTACAGGTATTATTAAGCAAGCAACTGCCAAAGATGTTTTTGGTACACAGTTTCATTACTTGTAGGTCACGTCTGAAAGACTCGTACGTCTTCGTAATAGACTTGAGGTACATATTTTAGTCACTACTTTCAGACTGTACCTCCATTTGCACGTCTAATAATTGCTCTAAAGACGTTTCAAAGATACTCTTTCCCCGAGGAGTTCCTTACGATTACACAATCAGATCAAATCCATGTTATTATTGCATAGTCATGTAAATATTGGAAGTATCCCAAATTACGTCCAAAACAGACATCGGGAAGTGGTCAAGAATTTTAATCACAACGTCTCCAACAACACAATTTTTTAATACCACGACCACGGCCCGCCTGGTGATAAGCGGTTACCATAGCCTATGAACGCCTGTAACTCCAGCATTCGCATGGAGTGAAGCTAAATTTAAACATGTAACGATATTTTTTAATGTTTTTCCCTTACAGTTGCAAGTCCAAACGTCCAACGAGTCCTGTCCAGAAGTACCCGTCTCTTTGAAGAAGCAGTTCGTCCTAAAGGAAGAGAAGCCAGCAGGCAAATGCTGCAAAACACAGGAGCCCGTTGCTTGCCGTGTGGGCAATGACATTTATCAGGTACTTTTCAATCAGGACACACCGATTATTGTACTCTCAATACTTATATTACTTTGTCAGTTAATTTACAATAAGAACTTGTAACCGTTTGACACTAATACACGGTTTTGAACAGAGTTATATATTGAATAGAGCGACACTGTCTCAGAACGCTTTGAAGAAATCTGAACGAGAGCAAACCCAAAGCTTTTTTAATAATATCGTAATAATAGTAACGGTATTATTAGATGGCATTGTACTCTGCCCTACATTCACTGTAACTTTAGTTTGCTGTCGTCCAGATGGCGCTTCAGGTTTGAATAACAAAGGTTATTGGTTTATGTTGTCAAATATATTTTTCTTGTACTGCTTCAGTAACATCTACGCTACACATTTCTATAAAAAAAAACGCCTTGAGGCGGGCATCTAACTCAGACTAAGAAACACTTTCTAATTGCGCTGATTGTTTATCTACCAGGAGGGTCAAACCTGGCAATCGCCAGACCCGTGCAAGAAGTACACTTGCGCGCGCGACGGCACGGGCCGACTTGCGCACTCGCCGAACGTAGAGACTTGCACGACCACGTGTAAACGTGGGTGGAAGTACGTCACCCCAGCGCCCGGAGTCTGCTGCGGGCATTGTAGGCAAGAGCAATGCATTGTGGATGATGAATTGAAGGATGCAGGTATGATATTAACATATCGCTAGCTCAATGATACAGGATTCTATGTTTCACTTTTATGGAATTCAAATTTGAACATTGTCATAGTGACACTTACGTCCAAATTTAACTACCCTGAAAATGTAACGGACGGAACGTGGAGGACATGACTTTTTTCAGGATGGCCAAATGTTAGCGCACATCCGGCCATCCTGACACACCCCACGACCTGACTACGATTCAACGTGACAAATTGACGATGCAGTCAGAATAGCCGCAGAGGGTTTACAAGGACTTGCAAAGCGGATGCAAGTACAGGTCGATTCATAAAAGCTGGCGCAAGATTTGTATCTGTCATTATTTTCATAGACATTCCGCGCCAGTTCTTAGATTTTTTTAAGCTAAACTGGTGTGCGTGAGTGAGACAAAGAAAAACTTCAAAGGTATTTGAAGTGAACACTTCTTTCTTTCTTGTTAAGCTTATGTGACGTACTTCCGGGATGTTCACTTTTGAATGTGTTTTGGGCACTTCTGTTTGAATAACTTTTTTTTTAATACAACATACGTCATTGACTCTAGGTTCCATATGGAAATCCGTTGACAACTGCACAACCTACACCTGCGATCGCAGCGGCGAGGACCTGCTGATGACGTCATCTCGCGTCCCGTGCCCCGACGTCACGTCATGCGCGCCGGAAGACCTCTTCAACGAGACCTGCTGTACAGTGTGCAAGGAGAAACCGGCGGCCCTCAGTAAGTCACTTTTACAGTATTATTTACCTTATTCTTATTGCCCAAAAGAAAGGCGAGCTTAATGCTAAGAGTAAGATATACCGACCAACGCTGGACCCTCGCCGCTACCAAGTGGCCCGGCCCAGCTGGAAAAAGAAACATGGGACATCCACGGAAAAGATGGTCAGATGACATTGTAAAAATAGCAGGCAAAGACTGGTTAAGACTAACACAAGACAGAAGCATGTGGAAGGATCTGGAGGAGGCCTATACCCTGAAAAAGGGGTCCCTTTAAAGTATAGAATATAAAAAATAAAATAAAAAAAAATAGATAAAAAGATACAATAGAAAAAAAAATAACATAGCTTTTATATTTATATTAACCAAATTTTAATTTTTTTAACCTTTTTTAATCTTATGTACTAAAAAAATACTTAGTTTAGGATATAAATGTTAAGTAAGTTAAATGGGAAATAAAGGCTTTTTTTTTAATTAATGCTAAAAGTATACAGTATTGTTTCTGCCTAGTTTTTTATAAATATATCTAGACATCATGTCTTCGAAATTAACTACTCTAAACCTAATGCGCCGCCTGTCCAAATATCAGCGTTACAGCGTAGGTATTCATTCCGCCTGGGAAAAAATATCGTTTGCTTCACTCGAATTCGCTTATTTTTTTGTGTTATTGCAGAAACTTGTTACCCCGAGGATATACCACAATCAGAGACAGTGGGCCTAATCCGCGTGACACTGCGTCCTCACGGCGCTTGCGTCAACACTGCGCCCGTGCCGGGCTTCCGAGAGTGCCGCGGCTCCTGCCGATCCGGCACACTATACAATAACCGTGAGTAGCTAGACTATACACATATCGCCGGAGTATGGTTTCGTAATCCGTGTTTGTGTGAACGCTGATCCCGTGCCGGGCTTCAGATCCACGGCACAGAGTACAATAACGGTAAGTACACTAAGTCAGAGCTTTTGAACGCCAGGTGGCGAAGTAACACGCCAGTGGAAAAAATAGATAAGCTAAGTAAAATAATGCCAAACATGTTGTGATGAATTGTATTTCATAGTTTTTGAACGGACGGATATTTAATAACTGACTTGACGATGCCGTGATTGGCGCTCAGAAGGTTAACGTATATTTCGAGAGTAAGCTGTCCTAATCCGTGAACACGGCTCCGTCCACAACTGGCGTGGCTCGATCCGGCACACTTTATAACTTCCTGTACTTACGAAATACGGACCATTCTCTGCTTTACATATGTCGCCGTTGTAGGGTTTTCTGATCGTAGAGCACTTTTAGAGCCAAGTAGGATAATTACGATTGGGAACACATAACTTCTAATACTCTAAATTCTGTACGAATGTAATGTTGCTAATTCCAATACAGAATTGTGTATAGTGTTTTTAATTTAATATTTTCACTACCGCAGTACCTACGTACCCTCATGTTTATTAATTTTCAGAGACCGGTAGCCACGACTCCCAGTGTGAATGTTGCCAGGCCACAAAATACACGAAAGTGACAGCTTCCTTGAACTGCGAAGACGGCAGCACGCAGCCTCACGTAGTGGCTTCCCCGCTCGAGTGCGGCTGCCGCGCGTGTGGCGCCACCATCTCCAAGTTACCTACTAAGGGTGGTACGTGACTTTTACTATTGTATTGTCCTGTTTATTGCCCATCGGCTTGTTAGTAGTTATGTACTGACAAACTTAGAGTAACTGAACTGCGAAGACGGCAGCACGCAGCCTCACGTAGTGGCTTCCCCGCTAGAGTGCGGCTGCCGCGCGTGTGCCGTCAATATCTCCAATTTATCTACTAATAAGGGTGACATGCGAGACTAATTACGGTTATCCTAAAAAAAAGAGGTGTATCTGCTTGTGTCAAAAACTTAAGAAGATACGGGTTATTATAAATATTTACGTTCATTCAACGAAAATTGTTTTGAACATTATCGGTTAAGGCGATATCTACAAAAAAACTTCTCCCATAGGCAAATACGACCTTTTGATTTTAGTTTTTTTATTCTACGCTACGGAATCCTTCATTACGCGCGGGTATACGCACTTGGCCGCTTGTATTACAGATTTCAAACTCTATCCCTAAACTCGCATAGTTATTTTTAATTATATCTATTTTACAGCATTCGCAAACACTATAAAATACGTGATAAGCATTTTATTTGTTCCCAGGGTACTCTGGCATCAAAAACGGAGTGAAACAGCCGCAGAAACGAGAGGAATACGACTACGACATCCCCGAGATTTACGCGAGAATGGCGCCCGAGTCTCGCAGATAAACATGGCGGCCGAGAATCAAACGAGAATTCTCGGAGGAAGGAGAAAAGATAGACAGAAGATTCCGTAACAATTTGTATTTAGGAGACAGATATTGATCACATGTATTTGTAAATAAAACATTTAATTTAAAATTAAATCATTGGTTTGATTTATTAACATAAAACTGAGGGCCTGAATGATATGTAGGAGTAAAGAAATGTAGGCCATGACTTAAATTTCACTGTAGAATTTACAAACTAGTGAGATTATGACGCATTGAAAATATTTTTGAAATAACAAAATCTTATTTTCAACTTGGAAGACATGAGCAAGCGTTAGGTATCAATACTTTACCTAGAAAACCATGCACTAAGTCCATAATAAAGTTATTTTTCCATATATGTCAAGAAAGTTGTATGAAAATCGAACAAGTACTTATACCGTTATTAGATATTGCAATTTCTCGGGCCCAATCTGAAGGATAGAGAGATTTAATACAAGTTAGGGACTCGAGGGAGACGCACGGTACACGACAGATTGGGCCCGAGAAATTGCAATGTCTAATACCGATTTACTTAATATAAGCTTATATACGGTTTAAACCTTTTACCGCCAAAGACGTCAAATCACGTAAACGGAAAGTCATGCACTCAGCGCCAGCGTGTGATATCACGTTCAAAATATAAATGGGTTGCCTTGCGCTGGCGCTGAGGGCACGATTTTTCCGTTCCATGCTTGGCGGTCAAAAGGTTAATACAAGCTACAATTTAATATTATTTGAATATACCATAAAATAACAACTGGCCAGACCATTTAAACATGAAATAGTCTAGTTTTTAAAGAACCTGGAATGATTTGTAAATTCTACAACTCCAAAATGTTTTTATTCTCACAACAGTTGTTTCAAAAGAACTTAATGTTTCAAAAGCACATTAATTTGAGACTAATATTGTATGAGTTTGTGTATATAAATATAGAGAACTGAGCAGGTAGATATCACACATATTAGAACAACACATAACTTATCTTTTTACGTTTTTGGATATAAATGCACTTTGAATAGGCCTTGGAAATGACTACGCCAGAATGGGGCTGGCCGGTCGAAAGTATTTACAGAGGGCGCCAGCATAACTTGTACCTGTCAGTCCTACAAATAGTGTCAGAATCTTGTTTGTTTTTTGGAATTTTCTGATCTGGATGGGATGGCCTTTAAGCCAAATCCCATACAACAATAGTAGTGACCGGTACAAGGCACGCTGGTGCCATCTAGCCAAAACTTTGAGGAGCCGTTTATATCAAACGGAGTTGTCACATTTACTTCACATAAAATTTACAGTGCTAAGTGCTGTTTAATGGCATTACGTATTGTTATTACGGTCATCAATACGTATTTTATTTAATGTTATACACCATATGGAATGATTATTTATCGATATTTGTTACGAATTATCGATTACTACAAACCATTTATAGTTTTGAAGCTCATGTCAATTGCGCCATCTATGTCAAAGCCACCTAATGATACCGAATATGCTACTACTAGTACTAGTAGTACACTACTAGTGTACTACTAGTACGCTATTTGTTACTAGGTGGAGTAGCAGTGCAGATATGACATTTCTCTTACATTTTCGGTATCTTTAGGTGGCTTTGACATAGATGGCGCAATTGACAAGAGCATCAAAAGGTTCTTAGCCTGTGGTCGTCGGTCGTAGAGATATACTCTATAGTCTCTGGTTTCTAGTAATAAATATTTCGATACAAAAAAACATCGGTGCAACAACTATTGACATGATAATCATACTAAATGATGTAATAACCCTTTTCTGTAGCGTAAAATAACCCTTATTGTACTGTGACAACCGATCAGCGTAGAATAAAGAAGAATAAACTTATAATGAAAAAATAGTTTCGAAATAATTGTTAAGAATATAAAAAAAACAACACAACATAATTCCATAGCTTAAGGCTTTAAACCAAGCGGAGTAGCTGACAGGCGTTCCCCTCTGCCGAATGAGTATGACCAGTGGTCATACTCATTGTATGGACTGACGTTTATTTGACGTGGCTATTTTGACGTTCCCCTCCCCCGCAAAAAACGACAGACTTTTTCCGATAGAAATGAGAGCGCGTCTCGCATCCGGTTGGTTTAATAATCAAAGTTCCATAGTCATATCTAGTACAGGCCTAAATAGGTACCGTACCGTGAGGTTACTTTGATTCATGGGATAATATTAATCTTGACAATTTTTGAGCTATACCTAATGTAATTCACACTTATCAGAAATACATCACACATTGTCAATTTCCTTACAGTATAAATATCGATGGTCAATGTTACCCCACCAATCAAAGTCACCCCAGTTTAAGTTATATTACTAACATTGTGATAAAAGCGAACAATAGTCAGTTCTTAGTAGTATTTCATACAATTTAAACAAATAAAACCACGTGAATCGGTAAGTAAGCCAATGATATGCTACCATAGATAAAAAAAAAAATTTGCTCAATTAATAATTACATCAAATCGCTTGTTTACTTTCTGGTAAAAACACATAATAACACCACCGATAAGATTAGCTATTGAATATTGCTTTCAATGGGGAAGGCAACTGTCAAAGGTTTTGCTAGGTGGCGCCAGCATAGGTTACACCTATAACTAGTTTCGTTTTAGGAGGTTAAAGGGCTAGAATCCGCTTCGGACAATAGGGAATATTACGCAAAACTCTGCGTAGGGGGCGGCACTAGCACAACCAGACGGCCTGCCACGAAACACGAAAATAAAAGTTTCGTTACCTGGTTCTCTGTCACTTTTACGTATTAGAGTGATAGAGAGGCAGAAGTCGAAATTTCGATTCTTTCGTTTCCAAATAGGCCCTCTGTAAACAAACCGTTTTGGTGTACAAATGACATATTTATTCGTTATAAATTATCTATGAAAACTTGTAAAAAACTGTTTAAGGCCTAGTATGTATTAAGAACTCTATGGTTTACCGGTGTGCTAGTGCTGCACTCTGGTGGCAGAACATTGCAGTAATATCCCCTATAGGGATGATGACACATGTTGAATTATGCAATAAAATTTAATTAATAGGATGCAAAATGATCAAAATATCCAAATAAAGTAAACATTTAAAAAATCTATTGAAGTGGTTCAAAGATATATCAATCAGGCTTCAAAATTTCAAATCTTTTCGATTTTTAAAGTACCAAATTTAAAAAACCAATGGTTAATACCATTGGATTTTTAACATTTTATTGTAAAATAAATTGTACAGAAACCATATACATAAGCGCAACATTTTACTGTAAAAATAGCAATTTCATAATTTTTCCATACTTTAAACAAGGCAACTATCAAGCCGTGACGTCACTGCTTCATATAATTTTGTTAGGAGCGTTTTGAGAAACAAATTCAAATCTCAGAATTTAAGTCTCTTTTCTGTCTTTTATGTTGATTTAGGGCAATTGGCCCCATATAGACATTTGATCCTCGCAACAAAACGAATCGATTGATACCATGCATGAAAAAAATTCATCATGCCTAAGAATTAATTGTACACTATTGGTAAGACGGACAGGTACACCCTATGCTGGCGCCATCGCCATCTGTAAAATACTTTCGACCGGCCACCCCCATTAGACTAAAAATCCAGCCGTTTCTGATAATGACACTTCAAATCAATGGTATAGAGATCATTTTCCAAAACCTAATTCGTTATGATTCCTCGTTCTGTTCCGTGTCGCTCTGCTCTCCGTTCTCTTTTAGTCTATCCTCTTCTTCTTTCTGTTTCTGCTTTCTTAGCGTCTCGGATAGATATTTACACCTCTGCATACATTCCTCCTGCAAAATAATGAAATTATATGAATGAATATAAACTTTACTGGCCTTATAACAAAGACGAAAATCATCATTAATTATAAAAGCAGCATATAAATGTGACGTTATCAAGTCAAAGGTACATCATTGTCGGTTGTAAATAGAGTTCCTAGAGTAATAGATATAGAGTTCATAGAGTTTAGAGTTAGGAGGTTTCTAAATTCCGTCTCTTTCTAATTGAAACAGTCAGAAAAGGACGGATAGACTATCTCGCGCGCGAGATACTGACGTGTCGAACATGTGCTAGGCGTGCAGAGGGCCTACCGCGAAGTTCGAAAATCGACAAAACGATGGCCCCGTCTCTATCGCTCTTGCATATACGAAAGAGAGTGATGGAAATAGACGATTCGATGAACGAAGTGCTTCGCGGTTATATGCCAGACAATGATGTACCTTTGACTTTAAAACGTCACAAATTAGCAGTTACTATAATCCTGGTAACCTTAGTCCAAATAATACAGTTGCATCTCTTTCCTTTATATCGCAAACGAAAGTGACGCTTATAAAGTTAGTTTCGGCAAAAAACAGCACCAAACAAATCACCTCTTCACGCAATTTTCAACTTTTTTATCTTGTAGTCAAAATCTTACTTATACAAAACTGTATCTTAATATTATGTGTACCAAGATCCACTTTCAAAAAACAGTCTAAAAAAGTAAGCGATTGGCGACTGACCAATAAATTACATAATATTTAGTAAACTGAAGTGCAGTCATGCGCAACGCTTTGGATACACTTTCATTTATGTGTACACTATTTCGTGGTTCGATTGATTAAGCGTACTGATGAAAGAGTATGTTAAAAGTTTATTCAAACCGTTAGTCAATATATTTGTTTAGATATCTGTAAATCTATCTTTTCAATCGACTTCAAGATTTCCAAGGAGGAGGTTTTCAATACGTCGGGACCTTTCTGGGATCCTGGAGAAATCGAGGGAACTCTTACCCAGCCATACAAATGACAAATCGAAAACTTGCCACTGAAATTTAAACCAAGAACACAAAGAAACAGAGTCGATTTTATTTTGTTTCAAAATCGAACGCTACAAAACAAATGCAACTCTATGGAAATAGAATGGATGATTCAAATTTCATCGAAGACAATAAGTACTACAAGTATGACCTTGGGCCTTACGAGGATAGCACACCTATGGTGATTTGAGTATTTTTTACAGTAGCTTGGGCATTTGCTTTTGGAAAGGTGGAGGCTAAGTGAAGTCGGTTCTCTTTTGTTTTTTCTATAAAATTATCAACCATGGTACTCAAAAATATAGAGCAGGCTCTCCCGTACAACGTCGTATGAATAATTATTAGACCGCGGTTTGACTTGTGATCCTTGTAGCACTACTCCTGGGCTTCAAGAAAGTCCATGTTGCCAGGCTGGAAAGTGGTGCCGTTTCCCCCACCACCCCCCTGAACATCCCCACCCCACATTTTCAAAAACCACTCAAAAACCTATCGTGTGTGGTATCATATGAAAGGGCTAATAGAGGCGGTTCTAAAAATATACCACATCATTACATTTCAACAATTTTTTTAAAATTAAAACAAAAATAATTTTCAAAACATACCAAGTTTGGGCTCTTCCAGATACGATATGGCTGATTATTTTTTTGTACAATATATCACAAATGATACTTGATACTTTCATATCTAACGCCAATTAAGCAATTATGAAAATAACTTCATATAGTATATTTTTTTAATTTTTCAAAATTATCAAGTAACGCAGTACAAAATGTACTGGAGTAGAACTCTAGTAGAACTCTACTTCAGTACATTTTGTACTGCGTTATTTTGTAATATTGAAAAATAAAAAATAAATACTTAATGAAATTATTTTCAAAATTGCTTTCTTGGGGTTAGATATGAGGGTACCAAGTATCATTTGTGATATATTGCACAAAAAAAATCTGCCATATCGTATCTGGAGGAGCCCGCAAACTTGGTATGTTTTGAAATTTATTTTTGTTTGATTAAAAAAAAATGGCTGAAATGTAATGATGTGATATATTTTTAGAACCGCCTCTATTAGCCCTTTCATATGATACCACACACGATAGGTTTTTGAGTGGTTTTTGAAAATGTGGGGTTTGGATGTTCAGGGGGGTGGTGGGGGAAACGGCACCACTTTCCAGCCTGGCAACATGGACTTTCTTGAAGCCCAGGAGTAGTGCTACAAGGATCACAAGTCAAACTGCGGTCTAATAATTATTCATACGACGTTGTACGGGAGAGCCTGCTCTAATATCTGAACATGCACTTTATCTCCTTGGCAAATAGAGGCGTTGTTCAGATATTTGTGACCACCTTGGCCGCTCCCATATATCTGATAGCGACTGTACACAGTTCATGAAAAACATATTAATTGAAATACGTACTATCGGTAGCTCGTTTGAACAGATGTGACTAATTGGTAATTGCCACCGTGAACAATTACATTGAATTCAATAAGTGACGTTACAATTACAACTTCGGTAATGTCCACACCTACTGCATCTTCAGTGTAATAATGACGCAAGTCTGTAATATTTTAGACGAATTTCAACTCTATGATTTATACTTAAGTTTCGAATTTGAATTATCTGAAAATATTGGCTATGGTTTTTCACAATTATAGTACCGATCTTATGAACGAAATGAATTCATTTCAGTATGAATATTTATACTTTAAACAGATGTTTCATAATGAAGATACATTCGTATAGTCATTGCTTTGTATTGACGGTATTATTTTAATTATTTAAAATTAAATAAAATTAAAATGACTGGTCCTAATATTATAAATACGAAAGTAATACTGCATGTCGGTCTGCTAGTATATCGGTTACCTCTTCACGCTTGAACGGCTAATCTGATTTAGATGAAATAAAGTATGGCTAATAGATTGAGTCCCGAGGAAAGACATCATCATCATCATCATCTCAGCCATAAGACGTCCACTGCTGAACATAGGCCTCCCCTTTGGACCTCCATAAGTAAATGGAACTAATCATTAAAGGGGGGGTTTGCCATACGCGCCACGCTTGGCAGGCGGGTTGGCGCGCGCAGTTTTTTTTTGTTTATTGTTGTTTAGGCTTTCGGAAGATGCTGCTGCCCATCTCCCAGTATATTCCCTTAGCAGACTCCTACTGCAACCACGGGACGATATGGTGGGGGACAATTCTAAGGCCGGGCACCCCATACATAGTTTTTAAAACCTAATGTAGTAAAATTATCACTACTAAAATGTTGCCGTAACTGAGCGTAAATTTTGCGTGGTAATTAGTGAATGATTACGTCGATAATTCAAATATTAGTGGTGAATATAATGGCAAATGCCACCGAGTTTAACAATGGCGCAAAATACAAGGAATATTTTTATTGGCATTCATACTTTTACTAAGAAAAAGCTACTAAATCAGTTTTAAAGCAATTGTAACTTTGATGTTGGATTTATTTGGTATTAAATAAATAAATATAAAAACTAAAAACCCGCCTGCCAAGCGTGGCGCGTATGGCAAACCCCCCCTTAAAGGGGAGGCCAATGTTCAGCAGTGGACGTCTTATGGCTGAGATGATGATGATGATGATGAAATAAATATTTTGTTACGAGTTCGAGCGGCTAATAAAACATTTGAACATGCACTGTAAGTGAGTTTTCAACTAGCTTTTATAGTGCCTGTAGAGATATTATAGACCGCCATGTCCGCTCCTATACGGCGGCTATGCTAGCTTATGATTGTTCTGTATCCACTGACCTTTGTCTTGCCGGGCACGGCAGCAGATATCTTCTGCCAGCGGTCGCCGGCGCCGCCCTTGGGGTGCTTCGCGAGAGCTGCTTCTAAAGCCTTCTGCTGCTGCTGCGACCAGTTGCCGCTGCTCACCTCTTCTGTCTTACGCGTCTTCACCTATCACCGCAAAAAATGTTAGATATACGGTTTGGGTTTATGTTGCCAATAACATTGGGAAATTACCAATTTTGACTATATCGTATCTCCATATACAAGCAGCGCTGCGTCAAAAATATTCAGGCAAACCAGATCTAATTCGGCTTCAGGTTTGCTGCTCTAGACAAGCCGGCGTGAATTGAGTTCTATGCACGCCCCCCAGTTGCTATAACTCTGTGACGTATAGAATAGAGAAGGATTCGAGTCCAAAAATATAACCTTACTCGTTCAACGTTCACTGGTTTCGTGAATTTAAGTGTGTTTTTTAAAAAGAAACCACACTGATATACCTAATACATTTACTGGGTATTTTTAATGGTCTAAGAGCTGGCCACGTCAGATATGATACAATAATGAGAGTGTTGTAACCAGTCCAGTTAGATTGCATTACCATCCTTATGGCTAGATCCGGGCATCTGGCAGCTTTTAATGGGTGGAGATCAGAGTGACAGACCAACAAAGTTTTTAAGTTGGAAAAAAGTAATACCGAAACAGGTAAAAACTGCTGAAGTTGTGTCATTTATAGAGAACAGGGCCTATATTTTAACATAGGGATAAAAAACATTGTGCATTATTGCGGAAACAAAAACAGTAGGCCAGTAATCAAAAATTACATTATACATCATTTGGCACTACTTCCCCCAACCGAAACTTTTGGATATTATATAATCTAATTAATTACATAATTTTCCATAATATTGGATCAAACCCAGAATTCTAGAATTTGTTTTCTTCAAGTTATTTGCATTCTTTGACCTCCACCACTTTACAGCTGCCAGATTTCCGGATCTAGAAATAAGCATAGTATAGCAAACTAACGAGAGGGGTTTCGTCGCTCTCATTATTGTGTCATATCTGACGTGGCCAGCTCTCCGTCTATAATCATCTGATGTAAAACAGCAATTTCATTGACATTTATTCAGAGAGACATAAGCGAAGTAAACGAGTGGGGTTATAATGTGACAGTGACAGTTTCAAGCCCAAGGCACATCATTGTCGGTTGTTAATAAAGTTAATTTCTAAATGTTTTTTATGGCAGTAACGCCTTATTAACAACCAACAATCATGTACCTTTGACTTGAAAATGTCACATATTTTTAGTCTTGTGTACCTATTTTCAAATATTTACAACACGATCAGACCAACAGTTAAGAAATGCAAAAACGGCGTTCGCGTTTTACAATGTTGACCTTGGCTTCATATTTAAAAAACTCTAGAATTATGTTTTTATACCACGATGGTGGCAAACAAGCACACAGCCCGCCTGATGGTAAACACTGCCCTAATGTAGTGTATATGAAATGAAATGAAATACTTTTATTTTCAGGCAACTAGTGGCCCATAGACAAATACCTTAAAGACTAGCATACATAATATATAATAAACTTGGTGACACTTAAACATTATGATATATGAAGTTTTATGCATTAGTGAAAATAAACATTATACCAAATGTTGGTATGACAAATGAGTATTATGCTAATTAATCGTTATGCTATATAAAATTATGAATTTTGTTGTTATGAAAATCGTTTATTATGCTTTTCAAGCGTATGCTAACTGAAAATATGAATTTTGTTTGTATGAAAAGTGAACCGCACCCCTATATTATATGCACTATATGGATGCCTGCAACTCCAGAAGTGCCACATGCGCGTGGCCGACCCTAAAGACCTACCTTCTTGGGGACCTCAACGGGCTCTGCCTCGGGCTCCTGGCCCGGTATCTTATAGCAGTTGTCCTTGAGTTTAGCGGCCATGTGCGTGACCTCGGGCACGGAGCGCCCCATGGCCTCCGCGATGCGCTCCCAGCGCTCAGCGGAGCCCCCGGGGTGCTTCTTCACTAGTCTGATTAGTTCGGCTAGGTCGTCGTCCGTCCATAGACCGCCGGTTACCACTGGTGCCTGATGATGATTAAAAAAAACACACAGAATCTATTAAATCTGAAATCAGAATTGTGGGTTTAAATCAGTATGAATCGAAGGAATAGGATTCCTGCCCCAAGCGTCCCATTTACTATATTTAAGTTGATAGATTATGAAAATACAAAAAAAATACAAATGTTCTCACTCTGTCGGCACGACGCCGCGTCCTTTGCGGGCGCCCTTATCTTTCCTAGTAGTCTACTAAGTACTAACCGGTTTGACGGGCACGGGTACAGGCGCGTCATCCGCGTCAGCAGACACGGGGTCTAGCAGACATTCTCGCTCCGTCGGCACGACGCCGCGTCCTTTGCGGGCGCCCTTATCTTTCCTAGTAGTCTACTAAGTACTAACCGGTTTGACGGGCACGGGTACAGGCGCGTCATCCGCGTCAGCAGACACGGGGTCTAGCAGACATTCTCGCTCCGTCGGCACGACGCCGCGTCCTTTGCGGGCGCCCTTATCTTTCCTAGTAGTCTATTAAGTACTAACCAGTTTGACGGGCACGGGTACAGGCGCGTCATCCGCGTCAGCAGACACGGGGTCTAGCAGACATTCTCGCTCCGTCGGCACGACGCCGCGTCCTTTGCGGGCGCCCTTATCTTTCCTAGTAGTCTACTAAGTACTAACCGGTTTGACGGGCACGGGTACAGGCGCGTCATCCGCGTCAGCAGACACGGGGTCTAGCAGACATTCTCGCTCCGTCGGCACGACGCCGCGTCCTTTGCGGGCGCCCTTATCTTTCCTAGTAGTCTACTAAGTACTAACCGGTTTGACGGGCACGGGTACAGGCGCGTCATCCGCGTCAGCAGACACGGGGTCTAGCAGACATTCTCGCTCCGTCGGCACGACGCCGCGTCCTGTGCGGGCGCCCTTATCTTTCCTAGTAGTCTATTAAGTACTAAGCAGTTTGACGGGCACGGGTACAGGCGCGTCATCCGCGTCAGCAGACACGGGGTCTAGCAAACATTATCGCTCCGTCGGCACGACGCCGCGTCCTTTGCGGGCGCCCTTATCTTTCCTAGTAGTCTACTAAGTACTAACCGGTTTGACGGGCACGGGTACAGGCGCGTCATCCGCGTCAGCAGACACGGGGTCTAGCAGACATTCTCGCTCCGTCGGCACGACGCCGCGTCCTTTGCGGGCGCCCTTATCTTTCCTAGTAGTCTACTAAGTACTAACCGGTTTGACGGGCACGGGTACAGGCGCGTCATCCGCGTCAGCAGACACGGGGTCTAGCAGACATTCTCGCTCCGTCGGCACGACGCCGCGTCCTTTGCGGGCGCCCTTATCTTTCCTAGTAGTCTACTAAGTACAAACCAGTTTGACGGGCACGGGTACAGGCGCGTCATCCGCGTCAGCAGACACGGGATCTAGCAAACATTCTCGCTCCGTCGGTATGAAGCCGCGCCGTTTGCGGGCGCCCTTAGCTTTGGCTTCCTCCATGGCGGCTGCTTCGCGCTCCGCACGCACCTTTTCTTCCGCCTCCCTACCCAAAGAATTAAATAAATATTACCTGTGTAAGTACAATGAATGGCTCTTATGGCTCTAGAAACTAGTAGTCCGCCTCGAACTGAGAACTCGCGATTTACTTGCAAACGAGTTGACCAATATAACAAGACCCCAAGGAGGATTTTTTTTCTCTTTCTAGCTCCATAACCACTTGATCTATCCTGCACATATACGAACTTACAAATTTTATGTATCCTTGCTACAGCCCCAAGAAATTTCATAAAGATCAGAAAAACGTTACTAAAGTTATCGTCAGACAAACTATCGAAATCAAAAAGCCATCCAAGACGTCCCAGTAGCCAGGTGACAGTTCGGTCTGGAGTTGTTTGTAAGAACTCACTTCGCTTACGCTCCGCGAGTTCGATAAGACAGTATCAGATATAATACAAAAATAGAAACCGAGATTAATACATGTCGTACCGCTAAAAACACTACTCAATAAGGTTATCACACACTAGAATGAAAAAAATCATTCTCGAGCTTTTTTAAGACTTAATTTCGCCAGATATACACTGAATACGATACTATACTATACTTTCCTCAATAAATTATTTGTATTTTGTATTTGTATTTAGATTTTGTCGAAAATACAGCTTAATGGTCGCCGCTATGGGCCGCGGACGGATAGGCAGACGGCAGGATGTCGCACTTGCACAGTGAATGTGTTGGGTATTTTTGCTTACTATGGAACCCTAAAAATATGAAAGTACATTTTCCCTAAAACAAAGCCAAAGACATTTAAAATAGGCGCAGATACAAGGGGCAGGGCAACGGGGGCATTTTTGACCCCCTCCCCCTGATACGAAATTCGCACCTGATTGAAAGACACATAAGCTTGTTCAATGTTACAGTTACAGGGTTCTATGTTTCACTTTTATCACAATAAAATTTGAACATTGTGATAGTGACACTAAGTCTAAATTTAACTATCCTGAAAATGTTACATAGAATGTCATATATATTGGGCCAGCAAAATATCTAAGACATACCTTTTTTTCTGTCTCTTCGCCTCTTCCTCCCGTTCCTTCATCTGCCTCCGTAGCTCCAAGATCCCTCGTGGTATACCCACGATGCTCCACCATATTAGCCTCGGTATTTGGAACGGCAGGGTGTCTTTTATACTGGGTTTGGGGAGCTGGTCTAATATCTCAGCCAGGCCGGTGTCGAAACCGGATTTCTTTGAGTGCTTCTTGCCTCTACTGTTTAGGATTTGCTCCTGCGGATAAAATGGAAGAGTTAACACTTAATAATGAAGTTTACGTAAATATAAAATGCATTTTAAATGTCGCGAAGTTTTAATTATTGTTTGTAGTTTTAATGGAGCATTAAAATTAATATAGTTCGCATGTTTATAGATATTTGTACAAACATCGCTTTTTTCTTATATAAAATAATTTGCCTTAGATTCATTCTACTGGACCCCAATATAATTTTTTTTTTATTTCAACTTTTTTATGCACAAAACCCAAAAATGTATGTACAAATGGTAGACTTAAGTTATGAATGAATTCATTCATAAACTGGGCTTGCTGTACAAAAGATGCAAAGAGAAAAGTTGAATTGATTATTATTTTAATGGTGATAATGTCTAAAAGTGACTGGCCAGTTTTTCTACCATGCATATGTTACTCTGAGTTTCACGGTAAATGGCTACAATGTAAACACTCCCAACTACTTTTTTTTTTACGTTGCCGTTAGGTGACGCGAGTAACATTTAAAACAACATTAGAAAAATGGAAATTATTTTAATTTTTACATCTTTTCAACCACCCCATGGTTATAATACTTCGGGAAATTATCATTTATCAAACTTTGATATGTTGTTTAACACTAACCGCCGTGAACCTCTTCTCAACATAGGCCGCCCAGCTGACAGCATACTGGCCGAAGGTGATGATGACGAACAGAATGAAGGAGCCCTCGGCCAGCCCCATCTTGCGGACGTGGCGGTAGTAGTATACCGCTGAACGCCAGTTGGGGAGACCGTTCTTGAGCACCTCATTGTATCTGGAAATTAACTCAGTTTTAGAAACAGTCGGAAGGAAAAGGAAAAAATTTTGCTTGTTTGCACTAGTAAGAAAGAATCACTTTTACAATAATAATACCCCTTTAATTTTCGTGGGTAGTACTTATATAGTTCTTAACACTTTCGCAACCACGTAGCGCTACGCCCTACGCTCGTAGCGTGTAGCCAGGTATTCCTCGTATGTAGCGCGTAGTAGCTACGAACAGAGAACCCGACTGTCGGGTTCTCGGTGCTGAATGTGTTAAGCCCTACTTTCATGAAATATTCCATATTTTTAGACCCACAGTTTAGAAGTTCGTGAGGGCACACATTTTTTACTACAGAACCCTAAAAATAGATAAGTAAGTAGACGTAATTCTGTTTGCACAGGTTTTTTGTTTGACATATTTGACTGGCTGGACTGAAAGAATGCTGTCCTGTCGGTCATCCTAAGTATTGCTAGCTGGAGAGAGGAGCCGCAGATCTTCGTGAGCTTGGCTCTGGTAAAAGCTGGCATGAAACTGCACAACATTGAGCAAAATTGTATACTCTTTGTCGGAGGCCAGAACTCATTTTAGGTTGTTGCACCAACTAAGCAAGTAAGCATTAAGTATAATCATACTTTTCCCTCTTCCCAGGATCCTTGAGTATGTTGTGCACGGACACCAGGTTCCTGAACTGGACATCCGCATCAGGAGCATCGTTCTTGTCCGGATGCAGCTTCAGCGTTAATTTCTTGAAGGCCGACTTGATTTCTGATGGCGTTGCTTCCTACAACAAAATGAGACATGATGGAGTTCTTTGAAAAAATTGGCAAATCAACTTTTAGACCGATACTAATCTGTCCACAATATTTTTATTTTCATCAAAAATTTTGCTGAGTATTTTGTGATTTTTATATGTATTAAAAGTGATTTTCTCTCTGATAGACCTATGATTTGACAAATATCATATTGGAATTTATGTAATTTCTTGCTGACTACAGAAACATAACTTGTAGTTACTTGATTACCCTAAATATTATATTATATAATCAAGACAACAACAGCATATGGTCAAGAGATTTATTACAACAATTTATTTGAAAAATAAAGTCCCTAAATGTTAAATTTGACAGTATTTTTCACACATTTGCGAACCACTTTGTATGCTAGGAGTTGTCAGATTAATTCACTCAATTAAAAATTATACTTTAAGTAATAGATGAGGAAAAAATTATTAATTATATACATTGTATATATTACATGTATATTATACAATATAGAGTTTCGAGTACACAACAAGGAATCTCAAAGGTTTATAATGTTTTAATAAATAAATATTTTAATTTGTATTTACAGATATTCATTAATTCTCTGACCATCAAGCATAGGACTGAAAAAACGTGCCCTCAGTGCCAGCTTATCACGTCCAGGTTATAACCAACCGGTTATAACCTGGACGTTTTCTGTGCGCGTGATTTAACGTCTTTGGCAGTCAAGGGGTTAAGTGATAAAAGTATTTGTGAATGTGAAACAATTATTGATAAATATATATTGACGCTATTAAAGTACATTATCTTTAGCTGACAATATAGCGCTTCTAATACAACGTAAATATCGTTTCCACCGATCAGTGGCGTAACTATACCAACTGAGGCCTGTGGCAAATCACATAGGGCCCAAGGCGGCCCCGTACTTTCAGTCAAATGGGACTCTCTCTCAGGCCAGGGGCCTGTGGTATTTTGCCAGCTTTGCCACCTTATAGTTACGCCGCTGCCAATGACCCAGTACCTGTGTGACTCCAAGCAACTCGTAGAAATTCTGATTCACTTCTTCGAACACGTCAAACACTTCCAAATCACCGTCATCCCAAGCCACGGCGCCCAGCGCCAGCGACAATAACAGGAGCGCACACAGTCGCATTACGCATGTATATACTTAATAAATTAATTTATAAAAACTGCATAATTGTGGAATAAAGTTTCTTAAAATTTTGACATTTCGCTAACCCAGCTGGCCTGCCCTCCTGGCTGCTTTGCTGTTGACTGATGAAGCAGTGTTGCCGTATTGTATACGTAATGAGAACACGAAACATAATAAGTTATTTTTCCTTTTATAAAGTGTTACCCTAGCAGTGTTTAGTGAGTTGATGAGTGTCTTGGTTTACATAAGCAAACAAATCAGGCTTTCATACAAAATTTAAAATGCTTCAAATGCTCTATTTTTTACTCAATTTTTTGTCTTTTGGTAACACCGGACCGAAATGAAGTTAGCGGACGTAGAAAAAAACATTGCTTGTCTCATCTCATGTTCATGTCAAACGATATTCTTTCTTGTTGAATATTGTGGATTTTAGTGATTTTGTGTACGTAAGTATTATATTTGTAAGTCAATATACTAGCAGTACCTTTAAGGGATCATGTTTTTATGTGCTATTTTATAAGATGGGGTGAATGGAAAACATGGGGTACCTTGGAACAAAGTATGGGGTTAATAGAGATTATCGATTTGATATGCACAAAACGCTATGCTATAACTATGTAATTAATACACGTTTCAATGTATTACTTGGTTTTATATGAGTATAGAAGGACATTATTGCAGAATCTGAAAACCTGCGAAGTTTTTTTGCACGATAAATAATTTATACTGAATATTTTTAGGTTATATTATTATTTATTTCTGACCATCTTGCTATGATTCCAAGGTATAGTAGAGCCTTTTGCAGATACTTCCTACTTTCGTTGTAGATATGTTAGTTTTCTTCCACTTATGCTTTGTAATACAAAAAGAATATCTTGAAGTACAGTCGCGTTCGTTAATATCGACGCGTTCAACTGAACAAAAATATGTGAACTCGACCTTATTTGTATGGTTGCAGTAGGTACACATATTTTTGTTCAGTTGGACGCGTCGATATTAATGAACGCGACTGTACAGGTACGTCTGAAAATATGTAGAGATATTTAGGTAGGTACATTAAATGTGACAAAAATATGTAGCCACGACTCTATTACCAAGGCGTAAAGTCTTTGTCATATTAATATAGATATTCATATTTTTAGACTTCATCGTATTTTATTTTAGGTATCATCATCATTTCAGCCCACTGCTGAGCATAGGCCTCTCTTCGTGTACGCCACTTGTCTCGGTTCTGAGCCAACCTCATCCAAAAGTGTCCCGCAACCTTCCGAACGTTTTCTTTTAGGTAACTACAGCTTATCGAACGAGCGGGGCGTAGCGAAATGAAGTTGTTATATATTTATTACAGTCGTTCATATTGAAATGAATTTTTTCAAAAGTATTGTTATTATATGTGTCTATAAAATTTATTGATTAAAATATGTGCAGGATCGATATCGCGTTTATAGAGCTAGAAGGTGCAAAAGTGATTATGATAGGGGTCATGTAATACTGGTTAGCTCGTTTGCATTAATCGCGAGTTTTTAGTTCGAGGCGGACTACATGTTTAGTCTAGTGTTTAGTCTAGTTTAGGTTAATATTACGTGATAATAAATGATACTGCGGGTTTTTTTTTTATGAAAAATATGTCCGTTTTCCGTCTTTACATTTATAACCCAATTTTTTTCGTATATTTTTACCAGTTTAGTAGAGCGCTGGTAGCCTTGCGGTAAGACGTCCGACTTTCAATCCGGAGGTCTCGGGTCAAATCCCGGCTCGTACCACTGAGTTTTTCGGAACTTATGTACGAAATATCATTTGATATTTATCAGTTCGGTTAAGAAAAACATCGTAAGGAAACCGGATCTAATCCCAAAAAGGCCTAGTTTCCACTCTGGGTTGGAAGGTCAGACGGCAGTCGCTTTCGTAAAAACTAGTGTCTACGCCAGTTCCTGGGATTAGGTTGTCAAGCGGACCCCAAACCGGGATAAACGCTAGGATGATGATTTTTACCAGTTTAGTACGGTATACTCCGCCGACTAAACTCGGACGGAAAACAGGTACAACTACCATAACTTAAATAAACTTTAGAAGAAATGTATTGTCAGTATGATTACCTGTAGGGCCACTCTCTAGTACTTTACTTATTAGTGAGAGCTGTACCACCTACTGCAAGTACAAAGTAATATAAAATTAAGCAAAAAGGAGTAACAGATGGAAAGATTCACCGGGGTTGAGTAAGCGTCGATAGCACAGTTGGCAGTGCGATCGGACCGGTGTTCCGAGAGGTCGCAAGTTCGAGTCTTGCTCGACGCGGTGAATTTTTCCATTTTTCCTTTCAATTATAAAATTGAAATATCGTTTGCAGACGTTTCTGCTTATAACAACAATTAATATAAAATTAAGATTTATTTTTTATTAGGTAGGAAGGTAGAGCAATGTAAAGATAACTAGAAATAAACTATAAACTGGAATTACATTTAAAAAAAACTATAAATAAATAACAAAATAGATTTATCATAAGAGTTGGGACACTTGGGACCCTTCGTGATGGTACTAAATGCGTTGCGCGACCACCTATGATATATAATAACGACAGATGGGTTATGTACGGTCCAAAAGTCAAGCGCTTCAAATGAGTGAATTCAAACAATTGTCTAGTAGTACACCTGCAAGCGGGTAAAGCGGACGTGCCATAGAGATCCCGTCACCCGCGTGAGAAAGAGACAAACTGTAATTATGTAATGTAACAACGAGAGTGACAAAGATGTAATGATTGTCAATGATAAATATAACAGAGTTAGGTTATCAAATAAATTGTGCAGCATTTTTTTGTGCTATTATGTTAGAATATAACCCATCCATAGTAAAATATCATTGGGACCACAGAACGGACATGCCATACTACAAAACTCGTTTGAGCGCTTATGTGTGCACAGCACCTCTTTACAGTAAAAAACTTAAATATGAGTTTTTATATCCAACGGATCCAACCTCACTGAAAACCTACTACATACATACATGCATTAGTAGTTTCCTACCATTCGGCCCACGCGGTGTGAGGTCATTCCAATCAGGGTGGGCGTAGTGTGGGCATTCTATATGAAATAGGTATACTATTATTTTAATTCGTGGCACGAGGAAGCTGCAGCCCTTCGGTCAACCGTATAATCGAACGAGCGGAGCGGAAGCGAAGCAAGTTCTTACAAAAAACTTCTGGCCACTGGGACGTCTCGGCATTTTGATGGCTTTTTGATTTTGAAAGGTTGTTCGATGATAATTTTATTTATGAGCTGGATCGATCAAGGGGTTGTGGACTTAGAAGGCGAAAAAAATCTTCATATGGGTCTTGTTATATTGGTCAACTCGTTTGTAAGTAAATCACCAGTTCTCAGTTTGAGGCAGGCTACTAGTACAGCACAGTCGACGAGCTTTTTGGTAAGGTCTTTGTTGCCGCTCTAGTGGTTTATTCGTCTGTTGTATCAAATTTTCCGCTTAGCCTTTCACTAAGTTAAAACAACGTTAGACCATGTTTTTTCTGCTATTAATACTGATTCAGAACATGTGTATTTAAAACTCAAGTGTCCGAAATCCGAACAACACCTATAAAACAATTAACTACAATACAATATTGTTAGCAAAGAATAATCGTCAATATATTGTAATTAATGTAAATATCGCTGTTTTTCTTTTCAGTTTGAATCCACGAAATTCAATTATGGTGCGTAATTATAAACCAAGGCCTGGCCGTAGGCAATATAAAAAACATGACCCTGAAATAATGAAGAAAGCATACAGGGAATTCATTGGCGGCGAAGGTTCATTGGCAAAAGTCGCAGCGAAATATAATATATCTAAGTCGAGTTTATATAACCGTTTCCATTATAACAGAAATAAGGAGATGGGCGGACAAAAAGCTTTCACGTTAGAGAGAGAAGAACACATTGTAAAGTATATAAATTCTTGCGCCCCCTGGCAGTATCATCTGCAGTTTTGGGATTTAAGGTTGCTCATAAAATTCTATCTGGACCGACGTCCGGTGATTACAAAAAGAAAATTAGAAAATAATCTACCTGGACAAGAGCTTGTAATGAAATTGACACAAAGACGAGAAGATATCATACAACAGAAAGTTATTCAAAGTATTAGTGACAACGGCGCAGTAACAGCCGAAGCTCTTCTCAGTTATTTCCGTGAACTGAGAATGATAATCAATAACCTGGAACCGCAAAATATAGTTTGCTTCAATGATGTTTCTATCGTCAATGAATTTGAAGATAATGCTATGAAAGAAAAAGAAAATTTTAAAATAGATCATACGTTTGTGATGCTGGCAGCTACAGGTACAGGGGAGGTATTAGATCCTTTCATTTCAATGAAAGAAAAATCTTTCTATGAGAAAACTCCAAGAAGATCTATTATGTCTAAACATTCGCACCAAGAACGAAAAAGGCTCAGTACAAGCATTTATGATGATTGGTTCAAATCTATCATTCTTCCTTATTACGAAGGAAAATCAGGTAAAAAATGTTTGATTGGTGGTTTCTTTTCGTCACGCATTACTAAAGATATACTTCAAATATGCATAGAGCAAGATATAAACTTTGTATTTTTGCCAGACAATTCTAGTCATTTGACGCAACCTCTCCACTGCCTAACGCAACTGATCAAATCAACATGGGATAGTATATATTCGCAGATGAAAACGGATAGTAATCGATACACAATTCCGAAAGACGGTTTTTGTGAAATGACGGAATCTCTCATTGCCAATGCAAGCGATACAGTTTCAGAAGGTTTTGAAAAAACTGGAATAATCCCGTTCAATCCTGAGGGAGTATTAAAAGAGTTACCCGATTACAATGAAACAACTATTGAAGAATTGGATGAAGACTTTAAAAAGTGTGATACGAAAGTCGAAGAAGAAACAGTTCAAGTGAAAGTAGAAATGCAATGGAGCGACCAATATAGTGATGATGACGACTACGATGATGAAATTGCAAGTAACTGCATAAAGAAGAAAATCACAAAAGAAGAAAATCAAGATAATGAAATGTTTTCCAGAAAATTGGAATTCAAAATATCACCTGTAGATTTTCTAGAGGACAATGAAGATGATTGTGCAGATAACACACAAAAAGATATCATGGTGAACATTGGGTCAGTTGCTACGTCTTCCCGAGGTCGTAAATTAAAGCCAAAAAATAAAAGAAATTCTTCTGATTCAGAATACGTTCCGGTAAGTTTGAAGTGGATGTGGAAAAAGGAATGTTTAGTTTATTATATAATACTAACATTGTACTGTTAATATCAGATGCTGTAATCAAATGCCGCTGATCTTTTTTCCCTTTGTATGGTTTCTGATTTTAAATATTTTGTGAAAATAATTCAATAGGTAAAAGGATGTTAGCCCAATATTCGAGTTCGAATTGATTGAATGTGGAATTTTTATTTAAATTCACAACTATGAATAGTTAACCAATTTTATCCGTTATTAAATTATTGTTATCTTACCCTATTGTTATGTACTTGTATTTACTTACAGATTTCACGCGAAAAATCCATTTCAAAAAGACGCGTTAAAGGCAAAAACAAATCTGCTGAGGAGGAGATTGATTTAAACAAAACGGCAAATAAAGTGAGTGTCGATCGTTGTAAACGCACATATTGGTATGGAATTTAAATGTACCCTATCTTTTTGATACTCCTAGCTACAATATTTCACTTTTTACGCAGGTTAGCGACGGGATAGAGATAGACCCACTGTCGAGCTGCCAGGGTGGCAGCAACGTGCAAACCAATGAAAGTCACAGTGAAAACGGTAACAACATTAAAAGTCAAAATAATATCATTTATATAGTGCTTTAGAAAGCAAGTGGTGTCAAAAATATATCAAAACGAAATGGATTGGTAAAGTTCAGAAGTTAATGCTAAATGAAATATAATTATTTATTCTCGTTTTCTCGCAAATCAACTTTGGCCTCAATAATATAATTTACCTTTTTCCCATTTAGATTTATATTAAAAATTATTTTATAGCGCATTCTATCCAGTCCATTGCTAACATCGCGTCAGTCAATCGTAACGTCACTGTGTACGTTTATTAAAAAATATCGTATTGTTCTGCAGCACTAGCATTACGCGGGTGTGGTATTATGACTACTTCTAATTTACACAAATTGCAATCTGACTGATCGAAAAATTTAATTATAGTTGCATTCATCCAGCCATTCTCATAGTGGAGGTACTCCTGTAAGCCTCTGTAGGGGATCCGCGAAGCCTCTGTCTAGCTAGCACATATAATTTTTTTTTAAATTTTGGAGCTCCGTCAAATAATTAGCTTTCCAAAATATTTCCCTTCCGTCACCAAAAAAGTTTGAGAACAAGGCATTGTAAAACAGGTTAGAGTGTTTAAAAACTTATGTTAAATTTGCAGGTAGTTGCGTCAAAAACACGCGGCTGCTAGAAGCGATACTGTCAACAGTCGCTCGGCAAGAACAGCTGCAGGAGCGAGCCACCATCGCCATGGAAGCTCAGGCCTCCGCTCTGACGAAAATCGCGATGTTGCTGGAGCGGCAGGCTGGCTTCCCGAGACCCTAAGCGATCATCACCAATAGCTCGGACAATGGGGTTGGCAACTGTCAACGGTTTGGCCAGATGGCGCCAGCATAGCTAGGTCCCTTTCACTAGTATTGTTGTATGGGATTTGGCTTAAAGGCTAGCCCATCCAGGTCAAAAAAATTAGGAAAAAACAAGATTTTGACATTATTTGTAGGACTGACAGGTACCAGCTATGCTGGCGCCATCTGTAAATACTTTCTGGGCTGGGTCGCCACAAAACCGTCTTAAGCCAGTTTTACTGTAAATTGTCAGCGCGAGTTGATAATATATTTCCGAGAAGCAAATGCACCAATATAAGTAAGATCCAGCGAGTGATTATTATTATATATATTAATTAGATCAACTTAATATGTTTGAATGGTATAATTGCTGTTACATACGTATTTGTGGACGAGTTTAGTGCAAGGGACCTCTTTGTCGATTTATAAGGGCACTTTTTTCTTTCACTAATAGAAATTATAGTTTAGAAATTACTAGTAACTCCATATCGACAAAGTGGTCCCTTTGTCCGTAGACTGACACATTTAATTACTTACATACTTCATGCCATATCCGTATGGAAAGATCGAAGAAGGCTATACTGCCATCCTTAAAATTTCATTATTCCAACTTATTTATAAATAAAAGTCATCATTGCTCTGCATACATGTCGAATATATGTTTGTTGGAACCCGAAGAATCTTTATAAGAATTCTTGTTTAGGTAATTATATAAAAATCTTTGTGAAAAGTGTAATAAGGATTAAAATTTGCTTTGATAGAAGGTTTGATGTTTGATGTCTTAACGAGTAAATGACGGTTAAAATGAAAATATTTTTTTTGTCATTCAAAATTGGAATATTTACCCCAATAACACCAAAATCGACTCACCCCGTTTTTGAAATTTGATAAAAACCTAAATTTGCATGAAAACTTGTCGTTATTCGTTATGTCGAGAAAAAACCTTAAAATGTGCTTAAAAGTTAGTAAATATATAATCAAAATTAAATTTCATCCAAGAAAAAATTGCGTATATTTACATCAAAAGAAGTTTAGGTGACTACCTTACAAATTTTTTTTTTTGTTTTCAACACATTTTTTTTTAACGTCCATCGATTGCTCCTCTAGACCTTTCAAAAGAGCTTTAATTTGATCATTGAGTAACAAGAGATGACATCCATACGAAATATTGTCATTAGTTACACATTCACTACCAAGAACCCGCCTCGTGGGCGCTCGTAAACTTTGCTCAGATGTCGGATAACCCGCTGGGCGGGTTGTTTTGTACGTAACACGCCCGGTTTCTGAAGTAGGACGTCATTTTTCGCCTGGTCGTGAAAGTGTTAAAGCTAAAGATATAGTAGACGGCCATAGTCTAAGAACTTTTTGAGGCTCCAAGTATTTAGCGCCATCTAGTTCAGAGCGACCTAAACAGAGCCAAAATGCATGAGGTGAAATCAGCGCCACCTAGTAACGAATAACGTACTAGTGGTACACTAGTCGTTACTAGGAGGCGCCACGTGTTTTTTGTAAGGAGCGGCTATCACCCTTACAAAGAGCAAGGCTGAAACCGAACAACGTTGCCTATATTTATTTAACAAATAAAATGTGATTAACGTCGTCAACTTGTCATTGGCAGAATTCCCATTGCTCATGTGCAAAGGGAGAAAACCATTTATTAAAAAAAAAGTTCTTTATAGCTCATCTAGTAGAATATGGCCATCAATGAATGGACTTTCGTTTTATTTAAAGTTATATATTCCATTTTTTTTCCATTTGAAAAATTGTAGGTGATTTCTACTCAGAATCGTGAGCTCTTTCGATTTGAGTAGGACACAAAAAGTGTTCAAAAATAATCATACATTTTTTTCTCAAACATGCGCGGAAATGTTGTCGTTACGTTCGTGAAAAGAGATTCGGAAGTATCACGTTTCGGGCGCCGTAGTGACACTTGCTATGAAAAGGATTTTCATACTACTTTGCAGGCCTATACCGAGAGATACGGAGTGCGATTGATTTTTAGGGTTTAAGTATTAGGTTTTAGGTCTTATTACCACGCATTATTTTGAGAAAAGCACTATACATGCCTCGGCGTGAAAACGGATTCCCGGCCTCGTATCCCTATCCTATATATACCTACTTGACCGGAAATCCCTGTTTTCCCAGCCTCTGCTGTAATGTACCTACTATTGTTACTTGCATTACCGTCATAAGAAGTCTATGGAAAAATGGTATCGGAATGGAAGAAAAACTTAGGACACATTTTTTGTCCTAATGAAATTAAATCGAGTCAATCACCTAAAATTTTCCAAATCAAAAAAAATAAAATGGCTCATTTATCTGACAGGCCTATATAGGCCATATAAGCATAATAATAAGCCTGGCAAATTAACTGGCACGGAATTAGGCCACTCAGGGCGAGATCTCGTAGCAGTTGCTACGCTCGTAGGCGTCTACGAGTTACGGCGTAGACGGCGCGGCGCCATCGATACATGGGTTTCGTGTTTTGGGATCCGATCATGGCGAATATGTTTACTTATGTAATTTGATTTGACAACAAATCGCATTTGTTATTTGTTTAGATATAATGGAAATAAAAACAAACCACACAATAATAAAATAATGGATTTAAAAAACGTACTTAATTACTATTGTACTAAGAACAAATCTTCGTATGTCTTATAGTTTCGGACTTTCCCATACTGACCGATTTGAATGGGGCACCCTGTATTATGCGTAGTCCAGTCAATGAGGTACTTTATTGTTGGTTCAGTTCAGGCCATAGAGTAACTTATACAGTGTGTTTCTGTAATAGGAGCAATAAATTAAAACATATATTCTACTCCTCAAACTACAAAACTTTTGTTCGACAACTTAAAAAAAAATGTATTTTGTAGATTGTCTGTTTTTCATACAAACTAAATAGTATTTTCAATGGACGTTAAAATCCGTCTAATTGACATTGCTTGTCACCCTACAGACATAGGATATTTCGGAATACATTGCGTGTTCGAAAAAACTTTAAAGTGTCCTAAAAATCAAACCATACGTTATTTTTAAAAGTCGCTGAACAAACGTTTCCTGGTTTGAGGAGTAGAATCTACGTTTTAATTTATTGCTCCTATTACAGAAACACACTGTATAGTGGAGCGGCGCAGCCCAAGAACTTTTTGAAGCTACTTATTATTATACTTTTTGAACTTTAAGAAGTCAATTGCGCCCTCTGTCCGAAAGCCCCCTAAAGATACCGAAAATGTAAGAACAATGTCACCTGGTGCCATATTCTAATTTTAAAATGTATAAACAATACATTAACAACACAATCTGTCTTAAACATAACTCCAACACTCAACCAATAATCAACCAATATTGAAGTAGTATTGTAGTTGCAACGCAGTAATTTTCAAGTAAATTCCGTCATTTTTGATTCAGACGTGTAGTCGTAAGCTGTATTGTGTTGTTATTGTATTGGATTTGCATTGAAGTTGGATCGTGTCTGTGCGTGTTTTAAAGTTAGAATACGGCCCCTGCACTGCTACTCCACCTAGTAGCTACTAGTGTACTACTAGTACGCTATTTGTTCAGACTCTATGGTTCAGGCTAATGTCTTTGCGGCCTTGTCAAATTTTCACTAGTCACTTTGCTTTCTGACTTTTGTCGACCCTTTAGGGGCATATGTGCCTAAGTGTCAAAAAGGCTAAGGATCATAATGCCTACTGTCAATAAGGCCGAAAGTTATAATGTTATGATGTCGGAAGGTCCAGGTGTAATAATATCAATTTGTCATAAAGTTACAATGTTATGTTACCCTAATGTCAAAATGTCTAGGTGTCACAATGTCCAATTTGTCACAAAGTCCACATGTTATATTTCCCATATGTTAAAAGGTCTTGGTGTCAAAATGTATACATATATCATATTACCCTTGTGTCGAAAAGTCCGGGTGTCAAAATGTCCACCTGTCATATTAAGTACCTACCATTTACCTCGGGAAGTCTCATCTCATCTCGGGTGGTATATCAAAAGGTAGCCAAAGAAAACACGGTTAGAAGTTGTACAAGGGTTTGTTAATATTTTTTATTATTCTTTGTTTGAAGTAGGGATGTAACTTATATTCGCATTCGCAAATACTCGCCGCAAATATTCGCATTCGACAATATTGGTAAACTAATAATATTGGTAATATTAGATAAGGAAACCTCTGATCCCTACTGCTCGTGAGAACGCTGTGGTGATTTATTTAATTAATAGGCATGCATGGCGGCGATGCCGTTCGCCACCCATCACGTCTCGTTCTTCACGGGGGCGAGAAGTGACTCACGGAGAGCCGTTCTGGTGCATTGATCGTAGCAAATGGAAATCCGTGATCTCTGCCTACCCCTTTTGGGATATAGTCATAGTCATAGTCATTTATTTATAATATTTTAAATATTACATGTCAAATTGCATTATAATACATTGGTACTTATTAATATTACATTATTTATATTTAATTACATTATTTATATATTAAATTAACAACTGATTACTGATTTTATAGGCGTGATTGTATGTATGTGTATGTATGTATTGGTAAACTCTACATATCATATGCTTCGTGTTTAAAGCGCGTACCTACTTTTATAATATATTCGTATTTTTGGCACGCATATAATCTTTCTGTTTACTTAATCATACTTCTAGGTACGAATTTAAGTAAGAAAGTAAATTATTACACAAACGTTTACCTATTATGGTCCCTGACAGACAAATAGACACTGCTCGCATAACGCAGAACACCCATTACATCCTTCGTGCCATTACTAGAAACAACATTGTGGAAATACACCATTACAGCCACTTCGATTCCCCGCCACGTCCCACTCCCTATAAACCACGTGAATTTACCACCCGCGCGCCCTATAAAAACAACGTTTGATAACGCTCCCAATAACTTATCTGCTTATGTACATGTAACCAACCTATTTACCATCCGCCAACACAAATACACTATGATTTCAAACCTTATCCCAAGCGAAGAAGAGTTTCTAAAGCGAAAACGAAGAGCATCGTTAAGTTCGTATTAGACGCGTGGACGCACTAGCAAGTTTAAAAAGATCTCTAGCTATTTGCGGAAGAGCGGCGATTTCGCGAACTCCAACGTGAGTGAGGGATAACACAGAGGTCTAACAAGTTTGGTTGTTGAAGGTTTGCCTCAGTGAGACCCGCGCAAGCAGAGGGGTAGGGCGCAAACGCGATGCTCCCTCAAATCTCAGAGCCCTGACTGGGTGCATGTGCACCGGAGTCCATGTAACCCCATGTCACCCTGTCTGAAGCCTATTTTGATATTAGCCATGATATTCACCGCTACTGCCTTTACGATACTTGGATTTTTTATTTTCAGCCCTATACAAGTGAGTGAAGTGTTTTTAGATTTTCATGAAGTGTTTGTTAGCGTGTTGTGGAGATGTTTGTTTATTTTGTATCTCATAATAGTTTAGAATTAAATATGCACCATACAAACCGTAAGTAAATTTTAGTAGTTATTTTTGGATTATGTTGATCTAAATCAGTACCCAGACAACTACAATATTACCTGCACATTGGTCTCACGAAAGAAAATGCAATTTTCCATATAAAAATAACTACACAAGTTTAGTGTAGACAAAATAACAACAAATAGATACTCTTACAAACGCTGTTAAACATTGTCAAATAAAGCAAAACAAAATTTTATAATTCATATCTTTTCTCTGTCATTTCATTGTATAAAAATAAAGTTTAGAAACCATTGCTATAACTTTCATATATTATTATTTATAGTCCGCATTTTCCTACACCGTATCTCTATTTACTCCGTATCATTTAGATCGTAGGCAGTTTATCTGAAATAATATGACTAAATAGTGTCTGTTTTCATCTATGATAGAGCGACAAAGCGTGGCTGTTTGACAGTTGTATCGATCCCACACCGCGTCTGCGCCCTGCCATTTTATTCCTCCTTTACCGAGCACTCGCTTAAATAAACCAGTCTTAAATGTGGCCTCGAAATCTCTATCATCCACGTATTTTCGGAGATCACGTATTTGTGGTTTTTGTGAGATGATGGCGCGATAAATGATGGGAATAAAAGGTCTGTGAGCTTTCGGAGGAGGTTTCCCGCGCAAATTTTTATTGTTTTTTGCGACCAGAATTGAAAGAAAATTTATTTGTAAAACATGCAAAAAACGTGTGATTCTAAATTACGAGTACGTGGGCAATATATGAATGGATCCATTCATAATGTGTCCATGCAATTTTGAATCTCACTGTACATGGTGGTGAAGATCCGACTTCGTCGTTTTTTTAGTGTTTTATCCAAATTCCAATCCAACCTAAAGTCCTCCTAAATTATTTATTTAACAGAACAAATTAAAAAACAAGATTTTGAAATAAAACAACTTTGAACGGATTATATCGCGTATACTGAATTTAAATTACATCCCGACTTTTCGAACACTTTACAGCGTTCGTGGTCACGGGCTGTCATTTTTGGGGTTATTCGTTCGTTATTTTGGTTATTGGAAAATATTTTACTAGAAATTATATTTTGCTGTGGTAGGTACTTGGTTCAATTAACACTTTGTTTTCTTTAAGTATAAAACAACATTTTAAGTTATAATCATAGCTCAGACAATTCATCGCAAAAACGTCGCAAAACGAATATAACACCGAAATAAAACAAGATATATTAAATTTGTATTGTGTGCAGTATTTTTAACGGCCTCCTAGCCAAGTTGGTAGTGACCCTGCCTATGAAGCAGGAGGTCCCGGGTTCGAATCCTGGTCAGGGCATTTATTTGTGTGTTTATCACAGATACTTGTTCCTGAGTTATGGATGTTTTCTATGCATTTAAGTATTTATCTATATCTATCTATTATATATATATCGTCGCCTAGTACCCACAACACAAGCCTTATTGAGCTTACTGTGGGACTGGGTTGATTTGTGTAAGATTGTCCCATAATATTTATTTATTTTGATAATATATTTCTATATTACATTCATAACCACAACCCAAAAAGTGTCAAAAGTGTGCATCTTGTTCTATACAAAACAATTTTTTGCGATGAAAAGTCCGGGCTATGGTTATAATATAATTCTAGAGTCCCATAATAAAAGGTTGATAATGATAACGTCTTTGAAAATAATTTATTTGTTTACATGATATGCCTTTAGGCATTAGCTAGGGATACACGCACAGATATGCCCGCCGGATTTGTTCGACGGATATGCCCGGCGGACAAATCCGTGCGTGTATGGCGCGAATTGAACACGGATTGGTCTGCGGACACATCTGAATACCGCCATACACGAACGGTTGTGTCCGCAGGGCATATCCGTCGGACAAATCCGGCGGACACATCTGTGCGTGTATCCCTCTAGCTATTGAGTTTTCTGTTGTGTGCAATAAAGTTATAAATAAAACCGGTATTAGACATTGCAACCTGCAGGGCCCAATGTGTTGTGTACCCTGCCTCTCCCAACCCCTCCTTCAGCTCCCTACGGGCCCTACATTTAATTACACCTACCAACCTGACAGATTGGGCCCTGCAGGTTGCAATGTGTAATAGCCGTTTAAGACAATTTAAGTAACGGTGAATTCCGTATAATTTTTTATATGCGCAAAACAGAAGGTTTAAACAAGTACCTATCAGTGAATATTATAAAATCCAGTTATCCGTAATCAAGGCCTACCTGTCTAGTACCAGGCGACAGATCGATTTGAGCACTAGGCTAATGGGCGATGACCTGTAACCTAAGCCTGTTAGCCCAGTCTGCGCTAAGCCGTCTGGAATCCATCTAGGTCTAACCTGATTTGCTGACTGAAAGTTCCTATCCCTACTTATAATACTAATTTATATGTTTTATATTTTGAGGGCAATATAATATTTAACTTGTACTACAAAGGTCGACTTAAATTAATTTTAACTGACTTCAAAAAAGAAGGTTCTCAATTCCATAGATTTTTTTTAATCATAATTTTTTTTGTATGTATGTTATCTTCGTGAATCGTGAACCGAATTTCAATTTTTTTTTAATCGAACGGGTATAACCCCTAGATGGTCGCATTGTCATCAAGTCGGGGTCTGATTATGGGATCCTGGAGAAACCGAGGGAACTCTTCAACTATTATAGGCACAACTATAGTGATTTCACTGTTTTTTACAGCAACTCGGCCACTTTACTCTTGGAATAGCGGATCCTAAGTGAAGTCGGTTCTTTTTTTGTTTAAAATTATATTATTTTATTAGTCACGTTTACCTCTAACTGTCAGTTTCTTGTTGAAATGTATAGTTTGGCCAGAGTTTGTTCCACTTCAAGCATAGACAGGGAGAATCATACTGTCTTTTTCTAATGTTAGTACTCTCACTACTAAAAAAGGGATGGGTATAGCATGTTACTCTGACTGTTACTGCGCTTTTGGTTTGCCAGACTATATGTTTGACATTGATCATCAGTTTAAGTCTTTGATTGTTAAACCAACCGGATGAGAGACGCGCTCTCATTTCTATCGGAAAAAGTCTGCCGTTTTTTGCGGGGGAGGGGAACGTCAAATGTATGCGAAACGTCAAAATAGCCACGTCAAATAAACGTCAGTCCATACAATGAGTATGACCACTGGTCTTACTCATTTGGCAGAGGGGAACGCCTGTCAATGGCTACTCCCCTTGGTTTAAAGCTCAAAGGTTTAAGTAAACGCCCATAAAACAAAGCGAATGAAATAAGCTATGAAAATAGTTTGAGGTGCGGGAAAAACACAGGATAATTTTTATTCACGTGTATCATTTCTTAAGGGGAGAAAAGTGGGGTGTGATTTTATCTCGTGTATGAAATCGCGGGCAAGAGCAAGTAAAAATACCAGCCTAAATGGCGCCTCTACATGATAGCCCCCATAGGGGACGCAGCTATGCGTTAGAGAGAGCTAACGATATTGCCATCTCGTTCCGTCGTATAGCTGCGTCCCTATGATGGCCCATCATGTAGAGCCAGCCTAATTAATCCTGACAATCGGGTTTCTGTAAATCCAACAAATTCTATTAAGTAATTTTATTTTCGTAATCCCGTCGAGTCTTAAGAGATAATCTTTTTTTGCCTTTGACTCAGACAAATTAAATTTAGTCAATGCCTTTGAGTTGAAGCGCTGGTAGCCTTGCGGTAAGATGTCCGACTTTCAATCCGTAGGTCTCGGGTTCAAACCCCGGCTCGGACCACTGAGTTTTTCGTAACTTATGTACGGAATATCATTTGATATTTACCAGTCGCTTTTCGGTGAAGGAAAACATCGTAAGGAAACCAGATCTAATCCCAAAAAGCCCTAGTCTCCCCTCTGGGTTGGAAGGTCAGATGGCAGTCGCATTCGTAAAAACTAGTGTCTACGCCAATTCATGGGATTAGGTTGTCAAGCGGACCCCAAAACCAGGATAAACGCTAGGATGAAGGAGGAGAAGAAGAATGCCTTTGAGTTGTCATTTCGTTCTGAATTCGGGTAAGAAAAAGATGGTTCGTTTGACCACCGAATATTAAACCAACTTTCTTCCAAGATTGTGTGATTGTTAATGACTTCAATCGAAAGTTAAATCTTCTTTTATTTTACTGATGGAACCCGTGAAAGATCATTATTAAAAAAATGGAGATAAAAACCGAATTTAAAAATAATATAGAGTTAGAAATTGTAATGAACACTACTTTAATTGCACAGAAGCACAGCTGCATTTTATTTTTAACTGACTTCAAAAAAGGAGGAGGTTCTCAATTCGACAGATTTTTTTTTATCATTATTATTTTTTTGTATGTATGTTACTCGATATCTCCGTGAATCGTGAACCGATTTTCAATTTTTTTTTTAAATCGAACAGGGGGGTGATTTTTGAGATTCGAGCACTCGAAAGTGACATTTAAACTCCGAATAAAACGATGAAATTATGTTTTAAAAATAAAAGCGATAGAAATTTAAAATGATGATTATTTAATCTATTAATACCATGCGAAAAAATTGGCGACAAACTTTTGTGTGCGATTATTTTCGAGCTTGAATTTTTTAAATTCGAGCGTCCGGCTGTCAAAAATCAGCCCCCAGGTATACCTGGGGTGGGTTATAAGTTATAACCCCACCCCAGGTATTTGGATGATTTGGATATGGAGAGGGAGCGGAGAGCGCTGGCAGTTCGCTGCAATATGCTGGCACGCAGGTTCGCAAAGTGTACCAATGAAGTTAAAGTTACATATTCAAGGCTTACTGTCAATCTATGTACACTTGCGCCCTGTGGACCAGTTATACGCAGAAATCTTACAGTGCTCTCCGAGTCCAGTACAACAATGCTTTCAGGGTGCTGATGGGGCTGAAAAAGCATTGCAGTGCATCGGGAATGTTTGCAGAGGCTCGAACTGATTGTTTTTATACAACAATCCGTAAACGAGTCGCTTCTCTGATGCACAGAGTGTGGAATAGCACCAACGGCTTCCTGGAAGTTATTGCAGAGAGATGGGACAATCCTATCCTATTTTTCTGGGTAAAAGTGCATACAACATATAGTTGCATCACTCCCAAAATATTATTATAGAATCATGTAAATAATAGTCTTAGTTTGTTTAATTTTATTCTTTTCTTTTATTACCGTTTACTAACTAACCAATATATCTCACATGTATACTAACAAAAAATATGGATTGTTAAATCTGAAATAAATATTATTCATTCATTCATTCATTCATTCATTCATAACCCCTAGATGGTCCCATTATCATCAAGTCGGGGTCTGATGATGGGATTCTGGAGAAATCGAGGAAAGTCTTCAACTATTATAGGCACACCTATAGTGATTTCACTATTTTTTACAGCAACTCGGCCACTTCCTATTGGAATAGCGGATCCTAAGTGAAGTCGGTTCTTTTTTGTTTAAAATTATTAACTCATCCGTTACCTATTTCGAGTCTCCTGCTCTCCTGGAAATTGGAACACAATGAAATATTTCAATCACAGTCTAAATTTACGTAACCCAGTACGGTCGACGTCAAAAATATGTTTACACTTTTGCACCTCACTCCTGTGTAATAAGGTCCAAAAGTGTAAACATATTTTTGACGTCGACTTTATGAAGACAACAACCTCTGATCTAGTTTTCACTAGTTCATTCAGAATTCTTCACCGGCCAAAGGCAGCGAAATTTCCTCTCTATTCTCTGCCATATAGAATGGTTAATGGTGTGGTTAGGGATCTTAACCGGGATGCACAGTGCACCAGTGCACTTACCGATTTGCTATTTATAGACAGTTCGTCGGCCGAACTTTTAGTATCTGTTTGTGTAGTCAACATAATTCCAGATTTTTTTGCTACGAGCGAAAGGTTGTTCTCAGGTCTGCGTATGGCGCATTTTAGAGGTAAAAATCTGCGATTTCAATACGTTGCCGTCTAGCTAGACCTAGGTAGGTACAGTTGACGTAAAAATATGTTTACACTTTTGAGCCTTATTACAAAGGAGTAAGGTGCAAAAGTGTAAACATATCTTAGACGTCGACTGTACAACGAAATCAATCGATGGATCAAAAACCGCGATGTATTAAAAATCGTTGCTTAATATTGGTTAGTAGAGGCCTTAAAGGTCGTATTTTAGAAGATAATCCTCCCTAAATTTCGTGAGCAGGTTTGTCAATTATGTTTTTTTTTATTCAGAGTATACCTACGGTTTTTTTAATGGCGAAATCGGCAGTATTGGCACACATGACCTAAGCGCCATTGGAATCTATGTCGCTAACGACCATTGTGTGTTCCCTGTGCTGTGTGAATTATAATCAGAGATCGGCCAAATGGATGTCATTGTTGGCAATAATATAGACATGACTCCAAAGATCAATTAATTATTTTTACCTATAAGTTAATTTGTATACTTCGTAAAATATTAATCAATAAATTAAACACAGACTTATTGTTTAGATTTATTAAAGTAAATAAAAAAATATTTTTTCTAAATTTTCAGGGGTAAGTGTGTTCCTTTTCATATCCAAAATATACGTATGTTGTTCAATTTTCGTCATGAGCTCGGTGGAAAATTGACGATATTCAAAAGGCGACAAAAAAAATTCATGGCTTTATTTTATTTGTTCAATGATATATTTCGTGATACACATATACCATACAAATGAAAGAACCACAAAGAATGTCAATATATTAATGTCAATGTCAAAAAAATAATTGTATTTTAAAGAAGGAAATCAAAAGGTATGATATCTTTCTTTTATTATCCAATTTTTAAGTCTTGCAATTATCACTAAGAAATCAATTAATTACACAATTCATTGATCTTTGGAGTCATGTCTATATTCTAGCTAACAATGACATCCATTTGGCCGATCTCTGATTATAATAAAGCAAGTGGGCAGCTTATAATCTGAGCCAGTAGTGCTTCGCCGTAGTCCGTAGCAGTATGTTAAGATAACATTCACTGCTACGCTACACGCGTAGCGCTACGCCGTAGCCGATAACATGGGTTTCCCGCTATGTACCGAAAATGCTTCGTAGAGCCGTGACGACAACGTGTCGTCATTAGCAATTCCGTATACTTAGGTAAGTACTTAATTTCCAAGAGGGGGTAACGATGCACAATGTGACAAGAAATAAAATCGTTTAAACGGGTATTAGACATTGCAACCTGCAGGGCCCAATCTGTTGTGTACCCTGCCTCCTTCAGCTCCCTACGGGCCCTACCTTTAATTTCACCTTCCAACCGGACAGATTGGGCCCTGTACTGCAGATTGCAATGTCTAATACCCGTTTTAATAAAACTGCAAAAGCCCCTGTCAGCTGTCAAAATAGTGAAGCAGCCAGTGAAATTTCATATAAGCACGGAATACCACCTATTTATAAAAAAGAAAAAAAAATTAACACCTGCCCACAAGATGGCGCCACAATCATGCAAACAATGATATTGTTTAGTCTAAGTATATACATAGACTTAAATATATAGTAGACGCCATAGCCTAAGAACTTTTTGAGGCTCCGAGTATTTAGAGCCATCTAGTTCAGAACCACCTAAACAGAGCCAATATGTATGAGATAAAATCAGCGCCACCTAGTAACCAATAACGTACTAGTAGTACACTAGTCGTTACTAGGTGGCGCTGATTTTATCTCATACATATTGGCTCTGATTAGGTGGCTCTGAACTAGTGGCGCTAAATACTCGGTTCTTAGGCTAAGGCGGTTATCACACTGGCGCGGATCCGCATGCGGCACCGGTGCGCGAGCGAGATAGCGCTCTGCATGTGTATAGCGCTATCTCGCTCGCACACCGGCGCCGCATGCGGATCCGTCGTCAGTGTGATAATCGCCTATGGCTAGGGTTTCTGCTCGAGAATTCTCGAGGCGAGAAATCTCGAGAAATTTGTCCTTCGTCGAGACGGGAAAAAAAACCGCAATGCCTCGAGAATTCGAGAAATAAATCGCAAGAGCGATAAGTAAAAAAAACACGTGTTTAACACTTAATGCGTCTAGCTTATGCTGTCTGTGCTCTGTGCTTAACCTGTCGGATGAGTGGGACTGTAGGACCGGCTGTCCAGTCCAGAGTGGGGTCGCTAGAGCTGCGTTCTCGAGGGTAGATGTGGAAACCTAAGTGGCGAGTTATAATATATTATATGTTTAAAGTCTAGTGACACCTCTCTACCCCCAGCCCCGCACCGGTGTTGCCCTTGAGCCATCTTTGATGTCGCTTTTTATGGTATCCCATCTTGCGGAGGGCGAGTCACCGTCTGCCGGAATTAAAATTGGATACCGTTTTATTAAGCAGGCGTCCGGTTCTTCACCCAATAGCCCAGTAATTAGCCCATACAATTCACCCAATAGCCTAGTACATTTTAGACTCCATTAACTGAATAGTCCTTACACCATGGCGGGCGCTGTCTCTGCGTGCGTCCCATGACACGGGCAAGGGCAGCATCCTTTTAGTGTATCCCTCACTTTTCATTAAGTTGTCTAAAGGGCCTTTGCGCGTTGGCTTTGGCTCCGCATACGCCTTCCGAAGGTCCGGAACACCATTGTTCCGTGGTCGGAAAAGACCTTCTAAAATTTCTCGAGATACTCGAGAAACTCGAGAAATCGTGGTCGAGAATTCCCATGCCTCGAGAAATAAAAAAGGTCGAGAAACCAGAAACCCTACCTATGGCCGTCTACTATATATTTAAGTCTATGGTATATATTATGTAGTGAACTCTCTGAGTGTTACGTGATATAGACAGAGATTAATGAAGCTCAGACCGACGCGACGCGCTCAAGTACATTGTTTACGAGAGATTCAGTTTCACTGTTGTTGACGCGATTAGATAAGCTTCTCGATTTCCTGTCGTTTGTTCACGTCATTCACGTCATAAATACATACATACAAATCACGCCTATATCCCAAAAGGGGTAGGCAGAGATCACGGATTTCCATTTGCTACGATCAATGCAGCAAAACGGCTCTCCGTGAGCCACTTCTCGCCCCTGTGAAGAACGAGACGTGATGGGTGGTGAACCGCATCGCCGCCATGCGGATGACTATTAATTAAATAAATCACCACAGCGTTCTCACGAGCAGTATAGGATCATACGGCTGATAAAAATGCACGGATCGATATCCAAGCTTAAATAATAATAAAATAATAATAATAATAATGGCTGATTTCTGGCGTAGCATCTGGTCGGCGCCCGTTGAACACACGGAGGGCGAATGGATGAGCGTTGTCGAACGTGAGTGCGAGTCCATCGAACCTATGGGGGCTATTACCATCAGCCCCGATGACGTAAGTTGTGCAATCCGTACGGCTCAGAACTGGAAAAGCCCTGGCCCGGATGGATTGCACAACTTCTGGCTAAAATGGTTTCGATGCTCGCACTCGCGGCTGGCAACGCAATTTCAGCAAGCCCTTGAACTTGGCTCTCTCCCGCCCTCCTTAACAACTGGTGTAACCTTTCTGCTCTATAAGTCCGGTAGTACCACGGAAGCGAAGAACTATCGACCCATCACGTGCTTGCCTACACTCTACAAGCTCCTTACATCCATTTTGAGAGCAAAAATAAACGCGCATATGGTCGCAAACAACATTTTGGCCTCCGTTCAAAATGGATGTAGGGTTGGGTCCCGTGGTACTAAAGAGCTTCTCCTCATAGACATGACCATTTGCCAACGAGCCCGGCGGAACAGGGGGGCCCTCTCTGCTGCTTGGATTGACTACAAGAAGGCCTATGATTCGGTGCCTCATTCATGGCTGGAGAGGATCTTAGAGCTGTATAAAGTTGATGCAGCTTTAAGATCCTTCCTTGGCGCGTGTATGAGGCAGTGGACCACAGTCCTTCGTCAACCAGGAGGCGGGGATGACCCCCCTGGCCCGCAGGACTTTATAAGGATCGAGCGAGGAATATTTCAGGGCGACAGTCTGAGTCCTCTGTGGTTCTGCCTAGCTCTAAATCCGCTCAGCACCCTGCTGAAGGATTCGGGGCTAGGTTGTCGGCTTCGGAGAGAGAGTGAAGTCATATCTCACCTTCTGTACATGGACGATCTCAAATTATTTGCACCAAATAACCGGGACTTGTTGGAGCTACTGAAAACCACTGAAGTCTTCAGTACTTCCATCAAGATGGAGTTTGGTGTTGATAAATGTGCGGTTATGCATGTACAGCGGGGGAAAGTAGTAAATTCAACAAATTTACAGCTTTCTGAGACAATGACGTTCAGATCTATCTCTGAATCAGAAACCTACAAATACCTTGGTATGTCACAGTCGTTGGGTATTGAGGATACGGGGATTAAACGGGCGTTGAGGGAGCGCTTCTTCGGTCGGCTGACAAAAGTACTCAATAGTCTTTTGTCAGGTGGCAACAAGGTGCGCGCCTTCAACGCCTGGGTGATGCCCCTACTCACATACTCCTTTGGCATACTAAGGTGGACACAGACCGAGCTGGATGCCCTGGATCGGAGGGTCCGTCTAATGCTCACCACACACCGTATGCTTCACCCACGCTCGTCCGTTATGAGATTGTACATCCCACGGAAGTGTGGAGGTCGCGGCTTTTTAAATGCCAAAAATCTCCACAACCGTGAGGTGTACAATCTCAGGAATTATTTCCTTAACAACGAGTGTGGGATGCATCGTGATGTGGTGGCAATAGATAAGGGCCTCACGCCGCTCTCCTTGGCGAACGAGAACTGGCGCAAACCTGTGGTGCTAAGCACCGAGGATCGCAAGGCGGTATGGAAGAGCAAGGAGCTACACGGGCGGTTCTACGGGGCCCTCACGGGACCCGACGTAGACCTGCTCGCGTCGGTGAACTGGTTACGATTCGGGGACCTCTTCGGAGAAACCGAAGGTTTTGCCTGTGCAATTGCGGACGAAGTTATCATGACGAATAACTACCGGAGATATATCCTGAAGGACGGTACGGTCGACATTTGTCGGGCATGCCGCCGTCCCGGAGAGTCACTCAGGCATATCATCTCCGGTTGTTCCCATCTTGCTAACGGCGAGTACTTGCACAGACATAACCTCGTAGCCAGGATCATACACCAGCAGCTTGCTCTCCTATACGGTCTTGTGGACCACGAAGTGCCGTACTACAAGTACACACCTGCGCCAGTTCTCGAAAATGATCGTGCCACGCTCTATTGGGATCGATCTATAATCACGGACAGGACTATTGTAGCCAATAAGCCTGATATCGTGGTAATAGATCGACCGCAACGCCGGGCCATGCTCGTCGACATCACCGTCCCATGTGACGTGAACCTCGTGAAGGCTGAGAAGGACAAGTCCAGCAAGTACCTAGACTTAGCTCACGAGGTAACCGCCATGTGGGAGGTTGATTCGGCGATCATTGTGCCGATAGTTGTTTCTGCGAACGGTCTCATAGCGAAGAGTCTCGACCAACATCTTGAGAGACTTTCGCTACGGGGTTGTGGTTGGATCAAGGGTCAGATTCAGAAGGCGGTAATCTTGGACACGGCGCGCATAGTCCGAAGGTTCCTCTCTCTGCGGCCCTAACCACCGGCAGCCTGGGCCCTGCCCTGTTGCTGGCGGCACCCTAGGTTAGGTTTTTTATAATGTTTTTATTGTTTTTGTATGTTTTAGATGTATTTTGTATTTTACTTTTATAAAAATGTTATAAATTACCTAGCCTAAGATAAAAGAAAAATAAAGAGAAATAATAATTAAAAAAATATTATAAGTAATTTACTTAGGTAACTTTTACTTTTAGGTAACTTAACTTTTACTTAGGTACCTAACAGAAATACGGATATATACCTACAGGATGTAACAAAAACACTGGTGATCCGTTTGAGGGCGTGATTGGTAGGTATCGTATTGTGACAAAAAACGCGCTTTTGGATGCGAACATTCTTTTTTGTATGGGGCACGTGTTCCACCCGTACAAACCTCCATAATTTTTTTTTCTTTAATTAGAATACGATACTAATTACGCCCTTAAACCTTTGATTATTAAACCAACCGGATGCGAGACGCGCTCTCATTTCTATCGGAAAAAGTCTGCCGTTTTTTGCGGGGGAGGGGAACGTCAAATGTATGCGAAACGTCAACATAGCCACGTCAAATAAACGTCAGTCCATACAATGAGTATGACCACTGGTCATACTCATTCGGCAGAGGGGAACGCCTGTCAATGGCTACTCCCCTTGGTTTAAAGCTCTAAGCCTTAAACGGATCACCAGTATTTTTGTTACACCTTGTAGACTACTTTCGCATAAATATGAAACCCAGACCAGAAATACAGCGTGTATTTTTGATATTACCACATAAGCTATGGGTAGTTAGTATAGACCCTAATAAACATACTTCCATATGTTTTATTAAAATTTTACGACTTTTATTTTTCCATATAAAATATTTCAGCACGCAATGTATTAAAATAAATAAATAAAATAAAATCGCTTTATTTCAGACAAAAGTCCATATAAAAATACACACGTATTGCTCCTACCTGATTACTTTGCCTTTAAAACGTCACAATTGATATGTGTCACATTGTACTGTATACGCAGTACATTGCTGAGTGAAATAAATTAAAAAATTAATTACTCGGTGTTAATTAACAATTAACTAAATATTTATTGCAATGTCGATTTAAAACATCAAAACTTTTTGGTTTCCTTTTGTGGTAATATAAAATATACACGCGGTATATGACTATGCGCCATGCTGCGGAATTTCATTGGAACTAAATTTTTCATACGAAACTGAACTGTCACCATACAACGTGTTACCCGACCCACTAAAAACCAGAAAACAGTTTGTTCAGAATCGAGAGCAGAATCGATTGCAGTATATCTTAACATGGGTTATATTTTTTTTAATTTTTCATTTTTTAACGTGTCCAGTCTACAAGTTTCTAATGCTACAATTTACAATTATCGAGAGGTTAGGAGATAGAGGTTGAATTTAATCATGGCTGGCATCTTTGACAATTTTTTTTTACTACGAACTGTCATGCAGGTTGACATTGTCAAAGTAATGTTATTTCTTTCCAGTACTGAGATTTTCGAGGAGGTTGAATACATTTAAATTTAATATAACGAATGTAGAGTTACTAATCGAATAGAACTGCAACGAAAATTTAACATGCGAATATTATTCGCAATAATTAATGGATTAAAGCTAAATACACAAAATCAATTATAAATAATAAAAATTACTTGGGGTGTCTCAGGTTATTAGTGGGTCGTGTAACACGTTGTATACATGAGAAAAAAGCGCCCTCTTGACTATAGTCATATATTGTCGAGCTTTAATATTTGTAGGGACGGATAATTTTGAACAAAAAAAGAACCGACTTCACTTAGGATCCGCTATTCCAAGAGGAAGTGGCCGAGTTGCTGTAAAAAATTGTGAAATCACTATAGGTGTGCCTATAATAGTTGAAGAGTTCCCTCGATTTCTCCAGGTTCATCATCATACCCCGACTTGGTGACAATGGGACCATCTAGGGGTTATACCCGTTCGATTAATTTTTTTTTTAATCGGTTCTCCATTCATGGAGAAATAACATACATACAAATAATAATAATAATAGGCATAGGGATGTGACGCAATCAGTCAACGCAGGGCAGCTTGTGGCGAGTTGTTGGAGAGTAGCGACTCCACGTACCTGAGTGCCCCTAGGGTGCCCTGTCGGATGGTGGGACAGGTCCCCTGCCTCTGGCTTGCCTTAGCCGGCTGTCCAGAGTGGGGTCGTTAGAGCTGTGTTCTCGAGGGTAGATGTGGAAACCTAAGTGGCGATCGAGTTGGCTATATGTTTAAAGTCCAGTGACACCTCTCTACTCCCAGCTCTCGCACCGGTGTTACCCTTGAGCCATCTTTGATGTCGCTTTTTATGGGGGCCCATCTTGCGGAGGGCGAGTCACCGTCTGCCGGAAATAAAATTGGATACCGTTTTATTAGGCAGGCGTCCGGTTCTTCATCCAATAGCCCATTCATCAGTCCATACTTTTCACCCAATAGCCTAGTACACTTTAGACTCCATTAATTCTCAATAGTCCTTACACCATGGCGGGTGCTGTCTCTGCGTGCGTCCCATGACACGGGCAGGGGCAGCATCCGCTTAGTGTACCGCTCACTTTTCATTAAATTGTCGAAAGGGCCTCTGCGCGTTGGCTTCGGCTCCGCATACGCCTCCCAAAGGTCCGGAACACCATTGTTCCGTGGTCGGGAAAGACATAATGACCACCGGCAGCCTGGGCCTTGCTCCGTTGCCGGCGGCACCCTAGGATAGGTTTTTTATAATGTTTTTATTGTTTTTGTGTGTTTTTGATGTATTTTTGTGTTTTACTTTTATAAAAATATTGTAAAAAACCTATCACTAAGACCAAAAATAAATAAAAAATAAATAATGATTTAAAAAAATTCTGTTTGATCGAGAACCTCCTCCTTTAGTTGTTTGAAGTCGGTTAAAAAAAAATCAGTCGAATTGAGAACCTCCTCCTTTTTTGTTTGAAGTCGGTTAAAAATAAACCTTACCTTTCTTTATTATCAGCCAGGCATCAAAAGATAAATGAAAATAACGTCCAAGGCCGCTGTGTACGTAAGTTCGCGAAAACCTTTTACATTCAGACGTCCTATTCAGGCCATTTCAGGCTTGTTTGCTACTTGGCTGTCTGCTATTCACCGAGAAATGAGGTTGCCTTTTGAACTATAGCTAAATGGAAATGGTTTTAAGAGCGGTGGCTCCGTAGGTACGTTTCAATCAGTTTAAACTTGAAATTTTAGTGATTTTTGATTTTCGGTTTGATCATCAAGTTGGTTTTCGGTTTTCGGTATTAACTGCCGCAGAATGAATAAAGGAAGGGTTATGATTGGAGCAGTCTATGTATGTATTTACGTATGTTCCTCCGTAGCGCCTAAACTATTCATCCGATTTTGATGAACAAGGTGTCTATGGCGGTATAGTTACATTTTAAGAGTCGCCAGGACGCTCGCGTTTCCATACAAACGTAGTTTTGGTCTCATTTTAAAACGACATGCTTTAGAACCACGAAATTTGGCATGGGCATTCTAGCAGTACAGATCTATGTCGGTAATTCGTTTTCGTCTAACGAAAACGAACTTAGATTGCACAAGGTATACAAAAAGCGGGACGGATAGTTTTCGTTGCTAAAAATTGTAATACAAAGAAAATAACAGCCAGATACAGATTTACATACAAAACTTACTTTTGCTATATTTTCTTTGTATTACAATTTTTAGCAACGAAAACGAATTACCGAAATAGATCTGTACTGCTAGAACGCCCATGCCAAATTTCGGTTTCTAAAGCATTTTGTTTTAAAATGAGAGCTAAACTACGTTTGTATGGGAACGCGAGCGTCCTGGCGACTCTTAATCGACTACAACATGTCTTTTTCCGTAGTCGGATGAAGTTTTTTAAACTTATTGCTTGTTTTATATCCGAAATTACCCGACCTTTTAAAAAATCCTTACTAGACAAGACATCAAGTTCTGGATTAAACATTACAGTCCAAAAAAATTAACTCTCTGAAGACTTTGTAACAGTAAAAAGTAAAAAGCTCTTATCGTATACCTCTACCTGACGCGGGGTTCTCTAAATCGATTTTAGGTTATAAAATGTACTGAGATGACAGGTGTCAAAAACCGCTTCTTAGGTTGCACAAGGTATAATTGTAAAATCCATATCGAATTAGCGTTGTTGGCCTCTAAACTAAATACGTGTACGGTAATAGGAATTTAACAAATTTTATTACAACCATGTCTGTTTCATGAATTGTTTATTAGCATATGCCTTAGTTTATGGGGGCTAATTGGAACCATCGGGATCTCGTATTTTTATAGCGAAACCCTAAAAAGTATGAAATGAAACGTTTTAATTAAAACCCTTTGATCTCGCGTTGAGTTATTTAATCCAGACCTTTAGTCAACTTTGCTTGGCAAATGAAATGGATTATCGAATACTGATTAAGAATTTATTTAGATTGTTTCATTTTCTATATCGAGCGACACTCGCATATTATCTGCTGCTTTTGAACCTAATGCACTTAGTATTAATGTAATTCATTTTGATTGTGTAAGTGAACAAATATCTTTTTTTATCTAATTTACGTAAATGCTGTTTGAAAGAGATCGGCCTTAAGAAAAATACCGCCTATTATATACCATTAAAATTATTTTCTCGTTTATTATTTAAACTCTATGGAGAGTTGTATAGTAGGTATTGTGTTGTAGCGCAGTTTTCTTGTGTTCCAGCGAGCAGCGTCCGAGACTCCCTGCCCCGATGGGCGTTTCTGCCCTCCTCATTGGTTGTGCTGCGAAGCCGGCTGCTGCGCTCCGGCCACAGCGCCCCCCAGAAGGGACCAGGAGGTTAAGGAGGTCTACCGGTACCCGTGGTACGCGCAATGGTGAGTGTTCTAAACCCTGCGGGCCCTCCAGCGTACTTTTTTGCTGCAGCTACAGTGCCTTCCAGAAGGAACCATGAGGTTAAGGAGGTCTACCGGTACCAATGGTACGCGCAATGGTGAGTGTTCTAAAGCCTGCGGGCCCTGCGGCGTACTTTTTTGCTGCAGCTACAGTGCCTTCCAGAAGGAACCATGAGGCTAAGGAGGTCTACCGGTACCAATGGTACACGCAATGGTGAATGTTCTAAACCCTGGATCGCTTCTGCAGCCCTGGCTATGGCTACGAGGCGTACTTTTTCGCTGCAGTGCCTTCCAAGAAGGAGCAGAAGGGACCATGAGGTTAAGGAGGTCTACCGGTACCCGTGGTACGCGCAATGGTGAGTGTTCTAAACCATGGGTCGCTTCTGCAGCCCTGGCTATGGCTACGAGGCGTACTTTTTCGCTGCAGTGCCTTCCAAGAAGGAGCAGAAGGGACCATGAGGTTAAGGAGGTCTACCGGTACCCGTGGTACGCGCAATGGTGAGTGTTCTAAACCCTGGATCGCTTCTGCAGCCCTGGCTATGGCTACGAGGCGTACTTTTTCGCTGCAGTGCCTTCCAAGAAGGAGCAGAAGGGACCATGAGGTTAAGGAGGTCTACCGGTACCCGTGGTACGCGCAATGGTGAGTGTTCTCAACCATGGGTCGCTTCTGCAGCCTTATAAGGCCCCCCAGGAAGACATCAGGAGATTAAAACGAACTACTGGTATCCGTGGTACCTATGCTATAGCCAAGATGGGACTCTGGTCTGTGGTAGCCAACAGGAGTTCGAGTTTAAGAAGGTCTGCCGGTTTTCTTGGTACGCGCAATTATGAAAGCTTGGATACATTTCTGAAAAACATTTCAACCTTAGAATGCCCCAATCCTCCCTAAATAACCTAAAATTTTAGACAGGCATACGTTCTTGGACAACAGTTTAATTCTAACAAAACGCGCATTAAAAACTTTTCATCTAGTGCGACTTTCCAGCCCTTTTTCTAATTTCCAGGCCAGTCCTCTTCCTCCTCGGCACGCTAGGCGGCATCCTGATCTGCTGCGTGTGGTGCCTAGTCTTCAAGCGGAGTTCACACCGCATATACATGTGCTCATTATCCTGCTGCGCGCGCCGGCCGACTTCCGACCACGACTCTGCCGGCTCAGTGTACCCTCCGCCTAGGTATAGCCGCTGCGGCTCGTTCCATCAGGCACCTCCCCCTTATTCAGAAGTAAGTAGTATAAAAAATTAAACATCCTGATCTGCCTTGTGTGGTGCCTGTTCTGTGCGCGGTCCTGGCAATGCGTATATACAAACAGCAACACAAGTAACTGACCATCGATAGACCTTATGCCATTGCAATAGGGATTACAAATGGTCAGTTAACAGCGTTGATGATGGTACATGTGCTCTCTGTCGCTGCGCTCGCCGGTTTCTTACCACGACTCTACCGGTTCAGTATGCGCAGTTTCCCGTCTGACTACCTCTATACCTCCTGCTCGATTAACTGCTACTTTGTTCGACAGGTGACAAGTAAACCCGACTTATTCCCACTGGTCATCACATGCGAGGAGGGCGACGGCAAGTCCGGCGGCAACTACTTGATGGTCCACTACTTCAGAAACTACGTCATTCGAGCACCAGGTGAGCCTTCTCCAAGACCCTGCCTGTCTGTATCTAATCTTAGTGTACGGCCATAAGTGGCGAACTTTAGACTTCGTTTCCACCAGAGATGAGCGAAGATGCGTTGCGAGGAATGTGTTTTTTAAGGCCGTTCCTCGATTCGGACAAGCCACGCCCATCCGTTAGAGACACGTTTATGACTCCCGTGCACGAAAGAAAGAGATGCAGCGCTCTTAAGGATCAGACTTTTTGACTATTTAAAATACGATAAATAAGCGAATCTATAAAGTTTTGTGTAATTTTGTTTCTGTGACTTTTTAGATATACCAGAATACCATATTTTTTACTTAGTTATATTGCTTAATCTCTTATAGTTTACGTAAGCTAAGAAAAATAAGGGGGAAAAGGACCCAACTTCGGATTTTTTTTCTATCGAGGCAACTTTCAGCAATCGTGTTTCGGCTTGTGCCAAAAACAAGAGTATATAGTCTAATAATACATATCCGAAAATAAATTCAGCCCCTTTTCCCGTTTAGTCACTAGAGCGTTTGAAAAAACCTATAATTTTTCAAAGTAGCCCTTTAAGCGCCAATAGAATCACTTCATTTGTTTATCCTAGCACAGCGCAGCTCTAGGATTGGTCCCAACCAACGCATCCTCGCTCATCTCTGATGGAAACGCAACCTTAGGCGGCGCATTCGACGCCTCGAATAAACGTTGTGTAGATAGCTTCCAAGGGAATTAACTTTCTGAACGCCAAGCATCGGACGGAAAAATCGTGCCGTCAGCGCCAGCGCGCAAGGCAAACCGGTTAGATTTTGGACGTAATATCACGTCCTGGCGATGGCGGTGAGGGCACGAGTTTTCGTGCGCGTGATTTGACGGTCAAAGGGTTAAGAAGCGTTCACTCAGGTTGCTGCCATACCTTTTCATTTGTTTGTACCATAAACGCATCGCCGATCGTGCAGTCGGTCGGCTACTACGATTGCACACTTAGTAATGACCAATTTGTACAGTCAGCGTCAAAAGTAACTACGCAAATGAAGGCGTCAAAAGTCTTTATTTAAAGGCAATAAGGACTTTTGACACCTTCATTTGCGTAGTTACTTTTGACGCTGACTGTACGAGGTAAAGTAAATCTTTAAAACAAATCCAGGATATGTACGCAAAAATCTTGACTAGGTAATAGAGGGGTCTATTACCTAGTCAAGATTTTTGCGTAATCTTATAATGTTAATACCTAGGTGTAAGTATAGGATAACTTTTTTGAGATAACTCTTGTCAGCCACTGCGGTTTGCTAAATAAGTATGTACAGTGTAGACCTTTTTCGAGTTAAGGATATGAATAAAGACTTAGTTAGTAATAAAGTTTAAATTGCAACATATACGAGTACCTATGTCATTAGATGACTGAGCCAGCTAATCCCATTTGAAGACAATTACTGAAATCTACTTATAGCGAATAATCAAATTACTCAGAGCCGACATAAGTCAGCATTCCGAGTTTGACCGCAGTGCAGTGTGGTCGTTGGACCCCTCCAGGTTTGTCACAACGATCGGTCGTACAGTGTAGTGTGGTGATCTACAATTTGACATGTTGACTCCAGTGAAGAAAGCGCTTAAACGACGCCAGGGAGGGCTCCGTTTGGCAAAGTTGAATTTGACTACTGTTAGTAATTACTATTACTTTCGTTACCAGTTTATGTTTTCTTTTCATTTCGAATATTTTTTTTTGGTTTGTGATAAATATAAAACGAGATATCTGGTTGGTACTAAGCCACCTTATTTAATTTACTTATTCTTCTTCTTCCTAGCGTTTGTCCCAGCTTTTTGCTTTATTGAGCCTGGGGTCCGATCGGCAATCTATTCCCGGGAATCGGCGTAGGCACTAGTTTTTACGAAAGCGACTGCCATCTGACCTTCCAACCCAGAGGGGGAAAGTAGGCCTTAGGATTAGATCAGGTTTCCTTGCGATGTTTTCCTTCACCGAAAAGCGACTGGCAAATATCGTATGACATTTCGTACATAAGTTCCGAAAAACTCAGTGGTAGTACGAGCCGGGGTTTGAACCCGAGACCTTCGGATTTAAAGTCTGACGTCTTACCACCAGGCCACCAGCGCTCCTTATTTACTTTATAACACACACTAATATGCACCTTGTTGTTTCAGGCTCTTTATCAGCGACGAGTACTGCCGAATCTCTCAGCTCCAGTTTCATCTGCAACGCGGCAAATGAAGTGAGTACAAAACATCCATAATGCTTCATCTTCTCCCGGCGTAGGCCCCGGCTTTGCCACGGCTCAATTGGATATGGGATCCACTTGGCAATCTAATCCCATTCATGAATCGCACTAGTTTTTACGAAAGTGGCTGGCAGCTGACTTTCCTACCAAGAGGGAGAAATAGCCCTATTGGGATTATAGTTAGACCACAACCTCTGTACCGCTGTAACGGTACGCTCGCATGTGGCGCGAGCGGTACAGTACAGTACAAGCTATAGGTCCGGTCACGATGGTTTCTTTCATCGATGAAAATTACTTGGATGTCAATTTATTTATTTAATGTAGCATCAAAACTGAATCCGTTTCACGATGCAGTGATTTGAAAACGTACAAATCCTAAGAGAAATCAGGATCTGTGTAAGCTGTGAGTCCATAATTTTAAAGAAAAAAGAACCAACTTCACTTTCCAAAAGCAAATATTTGCAGAGTTCTCACGATTTTTCCAGGATCCCATAGTCAGATCCCGACCTGATGAAAATGGGACCAACATACTTTTCAAACAAAAAAGAGTTTTCCTAATCGGTCCAGTCGTCTTCAAATAATCGTTGAACAGACATAAAAAACGACAAAGACCCCGACAAATTGAGAACCTCCTTCGAAATCTTGAACTCTGTTGAAAAAATATCAATAATGTTGTACAAGGTCTCCGTGTAACCTTCCAGGCAAATACGATCGTCCCGCCTCCTTACTCCACGGACTTCGAGTCCTTCACCGGCTGCGGCCTGCTACGTTCGCTGTCCTCTCTGACTGAAAGGGAACCCCGGGCTCCCCCGAGGTCCCGCACCGTACCCGAACCTGCACCCAGAGAAAATACAGCTTTCAGGGACAATCTAGTCACGTCACCTGTTCAGCCAATGGTAAGAGGATCAAATACGGCCCTAAGTTTTGTCATAACTAGTTAGCTACCGGTACAGCTGGTGCTGATTAATATATGCTGTTACGTTCCCGTCCTCGCTAACTGAGCGAGAACCCGGAGCTCTCCCGAGGTCCCGCACCGTCTCCGAACCTGCACCCAGATAAAACACAGCATTCAGGGATAATCTAGTCACGTCACCCAACGGTAAGGAGGATCAATTACGATCGTAAGTTTTGTCATAACTAGTTAGCTTCTGGTATAGCTTGTGCTGATTAATATGCTGTTATCTTCCCTGTCCTCGCTCACTAAATGAGTGCGAACGTCCCTGAACCTGCACCCAGAGAAAACACAGCAAGAGAGTTTTGTTACATCCCCCGTGCAACCAATGGTGAGTCAATTATTTGGAGTCACTGGCTACGGCTTATTACGTTGGCTGTCTTCGCTAACTGAAAGAGAACTCCGCGCTTCCCCAATGTCGCTCACCATCCTCGAACCTGCACCCGGAGAAAACACAGCATTCCGGGAGAATCTGGTTATATCACCCGACCACGTACCTACAGGCCGGACAACAAATGGTAAGTCAATTAAATAATATCGAGTCGTTCACTGACTACGATTTTTTTACGTTTGGTGTCCTCGCTAACTGAGCGATAACCTCTTGCACTCCCGAATCGCCCTACATCTCCCGAACAACCTATAGTGAATCAATAATTTTGAGTCCTTTACCCGCTGAGACTACAACAGTTGCAACGTTCGCTTGTTTAATAATGGGATATAGGCGTGTTGTTAAACATAGTTTAAGAGTTAGATGCATCAATGTACCTATCCCTAATTTAATTGTAACTAGCTGCAATTGAATTATTCAGTATATGTAGGTATGTATGATGTACCTACATGTACAGTCGCCATCAAATATATCGGAGCGGCCGAGGTACCCAAAAATATCTGAACATGTAAGTGCATCAACGCTTCTATTATCAAGGCGATAAAGTTATCGCCTTGACAATAGAGTCGTTGTTCAAATATTTGTGACTACCTTGAGCGCTCCGATGTACCTATCTGATGGCGACTGCGTAACTACGTTGGCATTTGTAGAGAATGCCGAAACAAATATTTTTCACTTGGCTGTTCTCACTCAGCACTCTGGTGCTGATGCTGATTTAATACTTATTTTGTCTCTTTACAGCAGGACCCCTCCTTCGACTTAGAACTAGAGCTGATAGACTGCGAGATGTACTGCGACGGGGCCTGCAAGCCCCGCCTCGGCGCCTCGCCGCCCGCGCACCGCTCCCCCGCTCGCGACGCCAACTACGAGCACGAGGCCTACGGGCTCCGGCACCTCTTCACCTGCCCCTCCACAGAGCTAGCTGGCGCCTGCGAGTCCCCCCCACAACCCACAAGCCCTACACAATCCAGAGAATCAACCTTAAGGAGACCTAGCGACGAAAGAAGGCACCGGAGAATAGACAGTTTGAAAAGGACTCCAAAGGCGAGGAAGACGAGCTTATACATGCCTTTGTCAGTGGCTTATCCTGTTAGGACGAGGGTGTCGCCTGGATCTAGAGTATCATCCAGGTCCGCGCCCGCCACGCCCTGTGGGGCTTTAGTGCCGAATCTACTTCACTTTAGCCAAAGATTGTCGGCGACGAGGCATGGCTCGCGCTCGTCGAAGTGTGATGAAGAGAGTGATCCGCTGCTAGATAATACAGAAACGCGCACCGATCACAAGTTTTAATTTGACACGCTACGCTGCTTCACACATTTTATACTTTTTAACCAAGTAGTTCGGTTTATTCAGATGTTGCAGTGCTCTTAGCTAGCGGCACGAGGATGTTAATGAAGAAATGCCCTCACTTAATACAAAAATACTTAATAAATATTTGTGAGAAATAAATGATAGCAAGACCGCGCGGATTGAGAAGACAACCATTGTCAGTTTTCATGACCACGGTTTAATAGCTAGGAATACACGTACAGATCTGCCTGCCGGATTTGTCTGGCGGATATGCCCGGCGGACAGATCGGTCCATGTATGGCGCGAATTGGACACGGATTTGTTTGCGGACACATTCTGAATAGCGGATCTGTCTGCCGGACAAATCCGGCGGGCAAATCTGTGCGTGTATCCCTACCTCATGGGATGTTATTATCTGTAAAGCGTGTAATTTTTTCAGAGCTAGCGTATATTTTAGGGCGACTGAAGCACAGGACGAAAGTTATGAAAAGTTATAATTTCACCACGATGCGATTGCTTTATTCAGCTTTTCAGGGCTGGTTTTTCCAAAATAAACAGTAATTACAGTAATTATGATAAATCATCAACGCAGAAAGGTACTGCATCTTCTGTTGCATCTGAAATATTTTACCGAAATTTTAAGCGTGCGGCCTAACGGAAAGCCAGCTAATATGACCACTAGCTAGGGATACACGCACAGATGTGCCCGCCGGATTTGTCCGACGGATATGCCCGGCGGATAGATCCGTTCGTGTATGGCGCTATATATTCAGATGTGTTCGCAGACAAATCCGTGTCCAATTCGCGCAATACATGATTTGTCCGCCGGGCACATCCACCGGACAAATCCGGCGGGCACATCTGTGCGTGTATCCCTAGCTACTCTCTTCAACGACGATCCTTTTAAATTGATATACCTATAGCCTATAGCGCCACACATTTCAAGTCAAAGAAAAAGAACCGGCGCCGGTGAAAATTTCTCGGAATTACACTAATGGTCTCCGTGTGAGTGTGACTAAGTCCCACATTCTCAATGTTGTGAATGTCAATTTTATGCTCATTATTACCTTAGAGCGTTTTACGCAAATGTGTAGTTAGTTTAAAGGTTATTCGAGAATTATGATATTATTATTGCATTTAAATTTAAGGAAAAGAGCTTGATGGACCATTGTTCACATGCCTTCTAAATAAGAACCTAATATTGCGTCTGTTTCGTTTTATTGCCAAGATTCCCTTCTGATTTTCCTATTTCATACACCAAGCAATAGAGTAAGTATTACAAAAAGTCGTAGTTGTACCTACATATTTTACTCTTCACTTTTCACGTTTCAATCTTAATAAAAAACCTAACTGGGAATACTGGGATCTTTCAAACGCCTTGGAGTTTAAAAAAACTAGAAAAGTGTCAGCCAACAATTTATTTTATTGATTACATTTTTTAAGTTCTAAACTTTCTAACGTACCTACAATCGCCATCAAATATCGATATATTCGCTCCGATGAGCGGCCATAAAATATCTGAACATACGCTTCATCGCCTTGACAATAGAGGCGTTGTTCAGATATTTGTGACCACCTAGTTGTGACTGTACATAATACAGTACAGTACGGTACCTATAGGTAGTGGGTACCTAACCTTAGTCAAATCTAACACGTAGAACTCCAATTCGTAAACCTAATGGACGTAGCAAAACGGCGACGGTACCCACGTCCTCTTCTGCTGCTAAGCTTGTCTAATGCCACACCTGATGTACTGACATCCTCACTGGCTTCGCCTTCCCTTTCCAGCTGTTCAGCTGTTTTTTTATTGCCCCTGCATATTTCCAGAGTCTTCTCCAAATCCAAATCCTCTGTTTCTAGTAGAACTTTGCGTGTATCGTCATTCCAAATACCGCAAACTACACGATCCCTTATTAAACCCTCTTCCAAGTGATCAAATCGGCACTGTGCCGCCAAGTTCCGTAACACAGCTACATATTCGTCTATATTTTCGTCTTTTTCTTGATTTCTAATAAAGAAATTATAGCGCGCCACAGCCGAACACTGTTTCAGAGTAAAGTATTCGTTGAACTTTTGAACAAGTTTCTCAAAATCCCTGCCCTCATCCTTTTCAAACATGAAGGAGGAATATATGCCGTAACCCTTTGGGCCGATTAATTCGAGTAATAAGCCAGCTTTTACGTCGGACCCACCTCTATCACCTCCCGATGACTTTAGAAAAGCTATAAACTGTGTGTACCACTCCCTCCATGCTTCCGTGTGGTTCTGGCATCCAGTTAAAACCAGTTGTGGTGGCGGTCTAGCGTTGTACATATTTAATTAAGCTTTGGCTAAAATTATAGGTACCTTTGTAATCTTTGTATAAGTATCTAAACTGCACACTATTTATTTCTCAATTAGCACTTAAACGCCCGAAGCTCCAATTATTGAAAGGTTTTAAGACGTCCACAATCAATTGCACTGGTAAAGGTCGGTCAAGGTCAAGACGTATGGAGCTCACGACATTTGTAGTTGCTAAGAAACTGACAAAGGATTTTCGTAATTTTACTCAAAGACAATGAAAGCATCGTCACTTTGTCTAAACAAATCATACGACGAGATCCATTTTCATTGTTCAGTGTATTTTGCCTGAAAACAGTGAAAACTCATTAACTCATGGCATGATTGTATTGTATTGCGGTCGGTTAAAATGCCTCGATCTAATCTTGAGGATTCGAGGCTCCAAGACTAAAATAAATGTTTAGTGGATAGGCACTCAGAATATTTACTAACTTTTAAGCTTAAATAGGCCTTTTTGTAATCAATAATAATTTAATAATGCATCCAGTTGATGACGTTTTGCTCTACTCTGGAAAGGAAGCGAAGTTCTTTACTACTGCTGTCCTTAAACGACTTTAAGATGTCATTTATACCGTCATCGTCACGTGTCTGGAGTCTCTGGCCCAAGCCTTCGTATACACGACTAGCCAATATACAAGCTGGCACAATTTCTTCAGAAGACATCATTCCTTTCAATAGTGCATTCGCGAAGTTTATAATGCTATCGTCATTCTTAACGTACACTAAACCAAAACTATATAAAAGGCTTTCAAGTTTCTCCTTATAAAATTCTATTACGGACGGAAAATATTTATGCGTTAAATCTTTCACTTCATTTGCAATAAATTTACCGAATATATTTCCCAGCATATACACGCCTTCATATTCTTTTCTTCCTTCGTTTGTAAATATCTCAGGACTGTGCTTAAGACAGTATCTGACAGATTTAACATAGGTCATCATTAAATGGACTTCCGCGTAAGATTCAAACCACTTTGCTATTGGCAAAAAACTGCGCATCCATTCGGTTAACTTTTCAAAGACAGTCAAGCACGATAGATATTTGGAATCAAAAAACACTTTGTTGTATTTTAGCGACGACACAAACGTCTCCAATAAGTCATATTTAACTAGATTGATCATTTCATCATCCTCAGTGCCTTTATTGAATGTCTTCCACAAACTTTCAATGCGATTAAAAAACGGTATCCCGACCTTACGAAATCTTTCTTCAAACTGTTCTTCGGAAGTACTCAGTATCAAAAACCTTGCTATAATATTGACATATAAGTAGGAACAGCATCGGGCGTCGTGTGTTCTTTCTATAATCATCTTTTCAGTACATTCATTGCGCAAATAGTATTCAATTTCTTCGATGATAAAGTGATCATCGACCTCGTGTAGCAAGTTAGCTATGTGGTAAAGTATCGATATTGCCGTTTTTCTGGACGACACCTTACATGCATTATAAGCGAGGACACAGTATTCAGGCTTAATGACTGGTGGAATAGATTTAACATTGGTGATAGAATAGTGACACTGTCCTTGGTCAAGTTTCGGAATATGATGTTTCACTGTGTACCAAATACGAGGGTCCAGATTATCACCCTCGCGTTGGAAATATTTTAAAGCAGCCTTAAGCGCTACGCCAGCTCGCCTAGAAGCCAAAGACTCGTATGCTTCATGTTCTTTATTTGCACGTTTTGCCAGCATCAGAGCTATTCTTAATGTTCGGCTCCAAGATAAAGACTCGGAAAGATATTGTTCTACTTCTTCCTGTCGGCATGTCACTACACGGTTAGCGACGGCCTTGGCTCCTGCTTTGCGCCATCCTAATAATTCCAAGTCAATAGTAGGCCTGACAATGTGCGCATTAGATCGTAACGCAGCAGTTAGTTGCCTTTGAGTTGTTTTCGGAAGGGCAGTATCAAAGTTATTTAGCAGCTGTATAAATGATGTGCCAGTGAGCAACGCCATAGGCCGGGCCAAAATTCTATCTGGCTTAGTAGCGGCTTGGAGCTCTAACGCAGCACGGTATTGCGCACACAGCCCATCCTTTTCGGTGAAGTAAATTGCCAGCTTCCTCAAAAATCTCTCATGTTTCAACTCTTTCTTAGAAATCAGTTCTTCAAACCTTTTGGTGTCTTTAAGAATGGTGATATCATGCCTCAAAGCGTTAACATATGAAGCGTCCGTTTGTATCAAATCGAAGTACTTTCTTATTAGAACTTTTCTCCCTACTCCTGCTTTATAGACACGACTTAATAGGCCCTTAGCGGATTCAAAATCACTATTGGCAGTTGCCATAATTGCTTCCAATGTTTTGGGGAATTCATCGAACCGAATGCGGTACGCGGAGAGTGTATCCAACAAGAGATGTAAACGGTTCAGCGCTACATTAGATCGTGACTGGACATCAGCGAGAATCCACGTCGGCAAACGAGTCCCAATGCAATCACGTTCATTCGAAGAAAGTGAATATTCAGCGAGAGGCGAAAATTTTTTCAAGAACTCGCCCCAGACTAGGTCATTTGGTTTTGAGTCAGATAGCAGGTCACGTATTACCACAGCATGTAAACCTTCGACGCAAAGCGTTTCAGAGGGGTTTTGATTCAAAACAATTGGGTGGCGGCCCCGTTTTAAACGTTTCTCTTTTTTGGGTGCTGAAGTGGATTCAGTTGGTCTGCCATCTAAGCCAAGTCCATGCCCCCATTCCAAGAGTTTTGCCCATTGTTCGAGTGGTAAACGCCAGACAAAAGCACGCTTAACTAAACTTCTGACGATGGCTGCTCGTATCTGCGCCGGTTCATTTTTGTAATGTGATAGAAGGTCCAAGAATGTGGTTAAATGTTCTGTTCGACCGCCGGTCTTGCTAACAAGAACTAGCAACATGTACTGACGTTTTTGTGCTGTTGACTCTGCTCGTAATTGCTTTCGGAGCTCTACTAATGTCTGTTGGAAGCTTTTAAAGCGGTACTTGTCGAACAGTTTATCAAACAAAATATTATTACGTTGTTGTCCAAACTTACCACGGGCACAACATAATTGCATATATTCGCTAATACGTTTGGGTGGTCTTACTCGTCTGTCTATAAATAAAGCTGTTTGAGAGACTTTTAGCTTTGGGGGAGTTGGTATCGAATAAGGCCATTCTTTAATTGTGGGCCCAAATTCTTTGTCCACAAACACAATTTTCTTGAAAGCTGTTCTTTCTTTATAGTTAAGGCGTTTTACTAAAGGCTCTACGCGTTTGTATGTGAACCAAGATCCAAGAAACTCCGCTTTTGCTAATCTAATTAAAAGATCTTTGATTTCTTCTGAGTTAAGGCACTTTGCCATTGCTTCCAGATTCAGGAACCATGCAGCATATAGCTCTGGTTTCAACATAAACTTGTCTTTATGATATCTAAGTATGTGCTTTGTGATATCAGCGCTGAATAACGAGTATTTCTCGAAAATAGAAAAGTTTTCTATGACGTAGAAAAACACATCAGGGTCGGCTTTTAAGAGAAACTTGATGTTTGCGAAAAACTTCAAGTCGTTGTCCAAATAATATTTCAGAAGGGATTGATTTTGCTTTAAATTTTCGAAATAAATCTGAGTTACTTTTGGAACCTTCTCGCTAAGCAATTTTAAACGCTTTGGCGTTATTTTCTCCAACACATCAGTGATTTCATTTAGAATGTATTCATTGGAGCAATGCCAGAGAAATTTAGTAGCTGTATCAAAGTCCTTGTCTTTATAAAACAGGTAAAATTCGCTACATCTCAGGGGATCTCGTAAATGCATCTGGATCCAGTGTTTCATCTTATTCACAGATTGCAATCTCATGTGTCTAAAAAGTTGATTTTCCAAGAAACTTGGATTAATTATGTGGTAATATTCTGGTTCAAAGAGCCACAAACTTTTTAATGCTCTGCTGACGTACAGCATATCGTCATCTTTGAGCGTGTGCATAATGTAGTCTACGTTTCGTTGTTTTGAGGCCAAGTCTATTTTGTACAGTCGATCTATAGCATTATCCTCGGGATGGTCGGGGCTTGGGTCAATGATCGTGTTTTCCTGATACGCGGTGAGAACTACTGTGTTCAGATGGCGATGCCGTTCGCCCAGATTGCCCGATAAATTGATTCGGGTAGAATGTGCCATCTAAAAAGAAATATTCATATTAGAGTGTGATTCTGTGTGATTAGCTTTGCCGACGATTGTTTTATGACTTTGATATATAAAATGGGTTATTTGTCTTTTACAAAAAAATCACAAATTGCATGCCAATGCTTTTGAGCAACGGCTAAGCTACCTAGGAAGGCTACAATAAAAAAATGTATATACTTATAACCAACAAGATACAAAGGAGTACACTTTTAACTGACCTCCACACTAGTGGACGAAAATATTAATCGGCACCCAGCAAAAACAAGGAGAGTTTCTTGGCAGTACCAAGTAGGTACCTCTCGAAAGAAATGCGCCACAAGTACTACAACGGTTAAAATAAAACATGACATCATCGGTGGTTTAGCAATTCGGCGGTTTGTTACTATCGTATTCGTATACTTAAACCGTTGAGCAAAGTAGTCGAATAAATACCTATTTTAGTATTGTAGGTAGGTACTTAGGTTCAACACCAGCTGAGATCGAGGAGTGTTTTCGAAACGCCCCTTTCGTTTATAGGTAAGTAGGTATTACTCTATGTAGGTACTTTAATGTATACTTAAAGTTACAAACTTACTTTCAATAACACCTGCCAGTTTTCGCCTTTTTTACTTTCACAATTACTAAATAAAATTTGCCAGACGCCGAATACCTCTAGTCACTAAGTAAGTACTCAACTGTCTTCACTGCAATTTCGTATGATTTTCGGATTTTCGTAAACAAAACTGACAGACAGTTCTTGGCCTTGGCTATGCGTTGGCCTTGCCCCTGCCGGCTCGACGTTCGAAAACTGGATTTTCGAATTTTAGAACTTTGGTGTTTGCTAGTCTCTAGTCTATCTTTAACAGAGATATCTAGCAAACGCTGAATCGAGATCATTTTCATCCTTATAAGGTACGAGCAATTAAGACAATGGGTTAACAGAATATTACAATACTCAGCCGAATAAAGTTTCTTTCTTATCGTTAAAACCTTGAAATGTGTTATAACATCACGCATTCTGAACGTTCCCTAAAATTGTCATTAAGATATTGACAGCTGACAGCTTAGCTTTGAGGTTAGATTGGTTAAGTTGGATGCGAAATTTGTTTATTTATGATTAATTGATTATAAATCTTTACAAAAGTTCATAACACAATGAGCGTACCGACAGACTTCGGACCAGATTCAGGAGGACGAATAAAGGTATGTATACCTTCCATCCTTCCAATGATAAATAAATGATAAATAAATAAAACGTCCAGTTTCCTTAATTTACATCAATTCAACTCAAAAGGTTTATTGCAAACATATTACAATACAGTAATACGAACCCTGTAAGGGCACAGCAATGTGTACATAGCAAAGCTAATAAGTAAAGCTTACAACTAAGTAACTATAACTTATACAATATTAGGTACTTGTTTAATAACATAATAACATTTTCAGGGGCTTACAATCGTCAAACCAATAGTATATGGCAATATAGCGAGGTATTTCGGCAAAAAGCGAGAAGAAGACGGGCACACGCACCAATGGACGGTGTATGTAAAGCCATACGCCAATGAGGACATGTCTAACTACATCAAGAAAGTGAATTTTAAGCTGCACGAGAGTTACGCTAATCCTAATCGAATAGTGACGAAGCCACCGTACGAACTCACGGAGACGGGCTGGGGGGAGTTCGAGATTGTCATCAAGCTGCATTTTCATGATCCTAATGAGAGACCAGTAAGTTATTTGAGGTGCTTTCGCGCATGTAGACGGCATCAACTAAATGGGCCTTATGTTACGAAATAGACTCAACAAAAAAACATTATTCTTTTTACGTGTTTTTAAAGTGGTGCATCCCACTCAAACAAGATTTTGTTATTAAATCAATACAAACTTTGAAAACATTGAAAAACATTGAAAGTTTGTATTTGATTTAATAACAAACTCAACACAAATATTCGAACACATATGGTACTTTTTATTTTTGAGTACTGTGGCCGCTCCGATATATTTGATGGCAACTGTACTAGCCTGCTGCTTCACCAACTGAAATATGAATATAAGTGGAAAAAATACAGCCAATGAGTTACTCTTTTCAACTCAGTAGTGTTTGGTACACCAAAGTAGTAAGTTCAAATCGTACCTGGTAAATTATTCCTCTACTTCAAAAGATCTTCACCTGTATTTGAATGAAACAAACACATTTCCAGGTTACTCTCTACCACATCCTCAAGCTCTTCCAGTCCCCGGCCTCGGAGGGTGCGCCTCCCACAGTTGGCCGGGCACTCGTCAGCGAGTCCTATGAAGAGATAGTGTTTCAGGAGCCGACACAGCTGATGCAGCACCTGCTCACCACCGTCAAACCCATCACTAATGGACCCTGGAACCATGATACTAACTGTAAGTAAGTAAAACTATTCTATGGCGATGGTGTGCAAGTGTGATTAAGCTCTATATTAGACATGTAACGAATATTCGCATTCGCATTCGCGAATATTCGCATGTTTTTAGATATTCGCATTCGCACAATTGAATGCGAATATTTTAGCACCTTATTTGTGCCGAAAATGGAAGAAAGTATCACACTATCTACCGCTACGTCGTTTGCTTACATTTAAAATACTGCAATAGATAGCGCTCTGCATGTGTATAGCGCTGTCTCGCTCGCGCACCGGCACCGCATGCGGATCCGTCGCCAGTGTGATAATCGCCTAAGATACGCCGCCCGGTTATGAACTGCGTCAATAAAATGTTACCGCGATACAAGTAAAATGTGGTGAAATTACGAAATGTATGAAAACCCAAATATTCGCATTCGCATTCGCGAATATTAATTACAAATATTCGCATTCGCGAATGTTCCAAAACCGACATTCGTTACATGTCTACTCTATATACATGCAGAGCGCTAACTTGCCTGCCACTGGCGCCACATGCAGAAACCGCATCAGTGTGAGAGCCGCATAAGTTAGACATAGATAATTAAGTAAGCATAGAATGCCCACTCCAAGCTTGACAATGTGATGGCATGACGAGTATGACGACTGACTGTGAGGAGGTGTGAAGTGAATGAATACTAAGTTTCACAACTCAATTACTAAGTTTACAATCAGTATTATACTTAGGTTATGGTAATTTTTTGTTGTGTTTTTATAAAACCAAAGAGGTATATATTTAATAGAGCAACACAGGACACAGTATAAGAACTTTTTGAAGCTCCAACTCGGCACCTCAGAGTTCTGAATGAGAGCAACATAAAGTTACTGTAAATGTAGAGCGTGTGTCGAGCAGAGAGTACAGCGCCATCTAGTAATTGATATCGTTACTATTATATTATTACCGTATTACTACGATAACTTTGGTTTACTCTCGTCCAGATGGCGCTTCAGAGTTGGAGCTTTAAAAAGTTCTTAGACTGATAAAACCAAGACATATGTAAATTAGTATTTGTTTTTATTATGTCTATAAATTTAAAAATGCATTCAAATATACCTTTTAAGAGTGACTATTCACATTTCAGTTGAAGAAAAGAAAGAGAAAACTCTAGAAAAGATCATAGCAGCACAAGCCAAGGTGCGCAGTGAGATAGCGGAGCTCAAGGAGAAGTTGCAATTGGCCAAGGAGACCGGCGCCAAGTTCAAGGAGGAAATAGCCAAGCTACAGAACAGCTCCAGTGGTTTGCTCTCTGTTATATGAAAAAGAAAAATTTGTGTGCAGTGAGATAGTGTAAGGTAACCAATGCCAAGTTTTAAGAGATTATCGCCAAGTTACTGTATAGTTTTGCTTTATACTACGATGGTGGCAAACAAAAGCATACGGCTCGCCTGATGGTAACCAGCTACTGTAATCTAATGGACGCCTGCAACTTCAGAGGTGTCACATGCGCGATGCCGACCTTTTATAAAAAGAGGATTCACTGTGTTGACGGCTAAGGAGACAAGATGGTTCCCTGTCGTCGACACTGCATCCACATAGCTCTCTTTCGGTTTTCTCTTTGTTATACATAAAAAGAAGAATAACTAGTATCATTGAAATAGCTGAGCTCAAGGAGAAGCTGCATTTGGTCAAGGAGACCGGCGCCAAGTTCAAGGAGGAAATAGCCAAGCTACAGAACAGCTCCAGTGGTTTGCTCTATGTTATATGAGAAAGGAAATTTAGTATGCAGTGAGATAGTGTATGGTAACCAATGCCAAGTCTTAAGAGGCTGACAACACCCGATGACCTTCAAATTGACTTTACTTTTTTATTTTTTTATTTACAATAACAATACAACTAACATTACAGTTTCCCATTGCTTACTTAAACAGTCATATAGCTTTAACTACTTGTTTTGGAAAAGTAAAAAATATATGTTAATGTTCATTATATTTAAAAGAACTACCAAACAAAATTCCACCACACTAATACTAAAAACTTCGTTGCCTTAGATTTCTCAATTACAGCATAGTTTTTTTTTAATTCATCATTTTGGAAATTTTGCAATGAGCTCCCATACTAATCGTAACGCAGTGTTTCTCTTTCACTCGCGCTGAAAAAGATAGGGAGGGAATTTAGCTCCTATCATCCTCTTAACACTTTCGCGACCAGACAAAAAAGTGAGACATACTCCAAGGACCACTAGCACCCGGTAGCCGTGTTTGTGAGATTTTTTCATTCCCGCTCGCCATGCGCACGGCTGCCGGGCGCTAAGGGTTGTGCCAAGGAACTTTCGTAATACTTACGTGAAGTTATGTTCCGAAGTACCTCTACAGATTTTTGTATACATAAGCATGCGAAACTTATGTTATTTTCCATTATCTCGTTATTGGCTCTACGTTGTCTTTAAATTAACATTAGGTGGTTAAATCGATCAATGCCAATGGGGTTCGTTACCTACATTCGATTAGTATTGCATTGCCGGAACTTTTTCTTATTGATATCTGATTACAAATCAGTTTAAAACGTTTTACAAGTTCCATACTGTTAGCGGCAACCCTATCGCATCGCGATTATTATAGCGCCCGGTACCCGTGCTTTGTGGCAGGGCGTATGACTTTTAAAGCCTCAACACGGCTACCGTGTTTACCGGCATCTGAACAAAGTTTACGAGCGCACGGTAGCCGTGTTCTTGGTCGCGAAAGTGTTAAGAGAAAATCGCCAAGCTACTGAACAGTTTTGCAGACTTTATACTTTAACGGTGGCAAACAAAAGCATACGGCCCGCCTGATAGTAAGCAGTTACCGTAATCTATGGACGCCTGCAACTTCAGAGGTGTCACATGCGCATTGCCGATCATTTATAAGGACCCACTGTGTTAATGGCCACCGTTTTCCACCGTCATGGTACTTTAAAAAAAAACATTGTCGGTCATCCTTGTTCGTGATATCACGCGCTGCATCGGTAGTTTACTATAAAATTTAAAATATATGTAATATAGAATATAGAATAGGGGATATTACTGCAATATTCTGCCACCAGAGTGCAGTGCAGCACTAGCACACCGGTAAACCATAGAGTTTTTAATACATACTAGGCCTTAAACAGTTTTTTTACAAGTTTTCATAGATAATTTATAACGAATAAATATGTCATTTGCGCACCAAGGCGGTTTGTTTACAAAGGGCCTATCGTGAAACGAGAGAATCGAAATTTTGACATGTGCCTCTCTATCGCTCGAATATGAAAGAGTGACAGAGAACCAGGTAACGAAATTCTTATTTTCGTGTTTCGTGGTAGGCCCTCTGGATGTGCTAGTGCCGCCCCCTACGCAGAGTTTTGCGTAATATTCCCTATTAGATTAGCATTTTATGTATTATCATAAGACTGCATTAAGAAGTATAAGATTGTAACAAAGCATGAAATAAACTTTTTTTATACTGTACCTACATATTTTTTTTTTAACACTTTGAATGCCAAAGCTCCCTAAGGGCCGGTTGCACCAAACTGTCTGTGAACGTAAACGTAATCGTAAAAAAAATCTTGTATGAAAAGTTTGACATTTTTCTATGGGGTGACAGTTCTGTCGCCATATTTAACGTTGATGAGTCTGTTAATTGTGCGTAGTGCAACCCACCCTAAATGTTATACAAAATTAATACACCTAGCGTGTTACCAGCAGCGGACACAGCATTATAAGTGTGTGTGTCCCTTAACCTTTTCCACGCCAAAGACGTATATATCAGCACCACAGGTCCAACGCCAAAGACCGATATATCGGTCACCGACCACAGAGCAAAATAGACCTACATGCACACGCATAAAGTTTAACTTCATTTTTGACATTTAGATGTCGTGGCGTCCGAGTGGTATAGTCCCCTCCGTTATGGGAGAGGGCCTAAGTGATAGTTCAGATCTGGATACGGTTACCAACTTTTAGTATGTTGTTGGGCACGACACTAGGACCCCAAAACTGCCGAGAGACCGGGACGTCGATGAATGTCTCCCGTGTAATGACGTCATCAAAATGGCTGCCGCTTTGTTGCGAAAAGTGTAAATTTCATCCAAACTGTGCTTTGCACCTATACGTGTGTAGTATCAAACGAAAGAAGATTAAATGTACTATATTGTTGTAATATATTTTATACTACTGTATATTACAGTTTGACAGCTATAAACGAAAACCCAAAATCAGGCTAAAAAATAATTCGGATATTTGCATTTTACAACAAAATTATAAGTCCAACTTTAAAGCCGAGTACTACAATAACAAAACAGGCTATTTAAGCTATACATTGCTATAAAAATTATTAAAATCTGGTAATAATTGTGGCAGCTATGTTAAAAAACATGTCGGCACTGCCGAGCTATTTCCTTAGAGTGAAAAAATAACAATTTTCACATATTACAGAATATCCGCAGAAGCTTCGAGTATATTGTTGGTCAAATAATTTAGAGCCCCTAAATGTCGGAAAAATATCTCTATAGTGCCTGAGGTCCAAATAATGACGTCATGAACGTGACCGCTACCGAAATTTGTAAAACATAAATTAAAGCTATACCATGACACATACACACATGTGCGTAGCATAGATCGAAAGCTTATTGAATTTACTACAATACATACATACATTATTTGTGAAAATAATGTATAGTTTAGGAGTTGTTGGCAAAATAAAATATTTTTTTAGGAAAATAAAATGTATATGTTAAGTCTGTGGCCAAAGAAAATACAATACACTAATGTTTTGTATAGTATTAAAAACACCAACTATTCAGCTTTAAAACACAGTTTGAATTTATAAAATTTGATAAGAACTATAAAAGTTGTGCTTACAACTCTAAAGCACACTCACTATTTTACCTACAATGCACTCATACTATGAGAAGCTTGGGCCTAATTATTGACTAGTTTTTAATAAATTTTGTAAGGATTTAGGGTTCCTTGTCATTAAAGTAAATAAAAAAATCGGCCAAGTGCGAGTTGACTCGCGCTCCGAGGGTTCCATACACATCACACAATTTTAACAATTTGTATTTTTAAGACCAACTTACGCTTGACCGCAGACTTATTAGTGTTTTTTTCTGTAATGTACAGGTAAAGAACTATATTACCAATTTTTTTCTTAAATGTAGGTTCGTCGGTTTCCGGGGGACGGAGAGCAATGGAAAATTTTCGCCTTATTTCTTAAATTACTTACAAACTATACCTTGTTATATATCAAATGAAAGGATTTGATGTGAAAACTACAAATATATAACTTTTATAATTTTAATTTTAATAGTTTTGAAGTTATTCAAGAATAAAGGCGAAAATTGACCATTCCCCTCCGTCTCTCGGAAACCGAAGAAACTACATTTTAGAAAAAAAAACCTAATATAGTTTTTTGCCTGTACATTAAAGAAAAAAACACTAAAAAGTCTGCGGTCAAGCGTAAGTTGGTCTTAAAAATACAAATTGTTAAAATTGTGTGATGTATATGGAACCCTCGGAGCGCGAGTCCAACTTGCACTTGGCCGGTTTTTTTATTTACTTTAATGGCAAGGAACCCTAAATCCTTACAAAATTTAGAAAAAACTAGTCAATAATTAGGCCAAAGCTTCTCATAGTATGAGTGCATTGTAGGTAAAATAGTTAGTGTGCTTTAGAGTTGTAAGCACAACTTTTATAGTTCTTATCAAATTTTGTAACTTCAAACTGTGTTTTAAAGCTGAATAGTTGGTGTTTTTAATGCTATACAAAACATTAGTGTATTGTATTTTCTTTGGCCACAGAATTAACATATACATTTTATTTTCCTAAAAAAATATTTTATTTTGTCATCAACTCCTAAACTATACATTATTTTCACAAATAATGTATGTATGTATTGTAGTAAATTCAATAAGCTTTCGATCTATGCTACGCACATGTGTGTATGTGTCATGGTATAGCTTTAATTTATGTTTTACAAATTTCGGTAGCGGTCACGTTCATGACGTCATTATTTGGACCTCAGGCACTATAGAGATATTTTTCCGACATTTAGGGGCTCCAAATTATTTGACCAACAATATACTCGAAGCTTCTGCGGATATTCTGTAAATTGTGAAAATTGTTATTTTTTCACTCTAAGGAAATAGCTTGGCAGTGCCGACATGTTTTTTAACATAGCTGCCACAATTATTACCAGATTTTAATAATTTTTATAGCATTGTATAGCTTAAATAGCCTGTTTTGTTATTTTAGTACTCGGCTTTAAAGTTGGACTTATAATTTTGTTGTAAAATGCAAATATCCGAATTATTTTTTAGCCTGATTTTGGGTTTTCGTTTATAGCTGTCAAACTGTAATATACAGTAGTATATAATGTATTACAACAATATAGCACATTTAATCTTCTTTCGTTTGATACTACACACGTATAGGTGCAATGCACAGTTTGGATGAAATTTACACTTTTCGCAACGAAACGGCAGCCATTTTTATGACGTCATTACTCGGGAGACATTCATCGACGTCCCCGTCTCTCGGCAGTTTTGGGGTCCTAGTGTCGTGCCCAACAACATACTAAAAGAAGGTAACCGTATCCAGCTCTGAACTATATTCCCATAAGGGAGAGCACTAGTAGGTTTTGCGTTTGACATGGCGTCGAAAAGGTTAAAAAAAGCACAGGGCCCTGGAGGTCGGAAACTTAAGATTGTCCTATGTACAGTCGAGTTCGTAAATATCGACGCGTCCAACTGAACAAAATATGTGAACACAACCTTATTTGTATGGGTATAAAGTCGTGTTCAGTTGGACGCGTCGATATTAACGAACGCGACTGTACTATATACTTATACTGCACCCTAAAAACAAAACCTATTAAAGCTCTTTTTTCGTACAACTTTTTTTTAAATGTGATTTCTAATCAGAATCGCAAGCCCTTTCGATACTAGTAGGAAACTAGTTGACTAATCCTAAAAAGGCAAGATTTTGGCACTAAATGGAAATATTGGGACATTTTTTCTTTTAGGATCGAACGACCACGCCATTCTGAGTTGTAGCTACATAAAAAACAAATATTCTTTATTAGGTTACACACCTCAAACAAAAAAATTGTTCGTACAACTTTAAAAAAAAGCCCACCTAGCCTACGGCTTCGTGCCTTTTATAAGTTTTATAACAATGTTTGCTAGAGCGGTTATACGAATATAGAACCGTCACATGCTTGATGCTTGCTATGGAACGTGCCATGCTCGGCATCAAGCTTCAAGACCGAGTGAGGAATGTCGAGATTCGGCGTCGCACTAAGGTGCAAGACGTGGGATACGTCATTACCAAACTTGAATGGAGTTGGGCAGGACACGTTGCCAGGCAGAGTGACGGCAGGTGGACTAAAATGTTGACGGAGTGGTGGCCGCTTTCAGATGAAAGAAGCCCCGGGCGTCCGTTGGCTCGTTGGGTAGACGACATTCAGAAGGTTGCGGGTCACTTCTGGATGAAATTGGCACAGGACCGGGACAAGTGGCGTACACGAAGAGAGGCCTATGCTCAGCAGTGGGCGATAAAGGGCTGATGATGATGATGATATGCTTGATATACCTAATATGATCAGTCAGATAACCCGCCCACACTATTGCATTTGTATCCGCTGGCTACGTCAATACCATTGATCCAAATATTCAGCCACGATCAAATTGGAAATAAACCTCTGAGTAAAACGACCGTTTTTGGGGCCGATTCCAGTGTTTTCCCGCTTTGTAGCGGAGATCCACTACGCACAGCTAGCCCGCCCAGCGGGTTGTTGGTGCCCTCCGTTCATGCTCAATTTGTTTCGTTTTGAATTTGAATTTGAAACCTTCGGGCCTACTGCGAAAAAACTGAAATTTCGTCATCACCCTCTCTATCGCACTTAAAGTAGGTAAAGAAATTTCGAAGTTCGTCTTCTTAGAATTTATTAAGCCCTTTATAATAAGTCCTAGGATCCAGGAGGATAGAGTTAGCTGAGCGTTGTGAAAGAATAAATCCCACCACCAATTAAAACGCTGGAAGCGAGAGAAGACTTGAAATTAGGTTCCCGAGCGGACCCTTGGCTCTCTTAGTAAGCTTACCGTAAAGCCAAGACAACGCTGAGATTGGAGAATACTGAAAAATGTATGTACAGTCAACGCCTAAAATATGTATACCTACACTTTTTGAACCTTATTAAAATAAAATGGAGTAAGGTGCAAAAGTGTACACATATTTATGGCGTTGACTGTACCTAATGACATTATAGCAAATACAATTAAGTAGGTACTTATACCTACCTAGAACCTAATACCTAACCCCCTTATTCATAAACGTCTACTAAAGTTGAGAGGCCTCTGATAATCGTTTGTTCCTTTCCGTCCAACTAGGGCTGCCATCCGTCCGGGTTTCCCCGGATTTGTCCTAGTTTGGAGGCCGTCCGGGGTGCGTCCGGGGGGTTTTCAATAAGTGTCCGGGGAAAACCCGGACACTTTTTATGTGAGGAAACAATCCATTGAATTTAATTATTTAGTGCTGATTAAGAGACGTCCGGGGAAAAAATGCGATTTACGCCAAATGTCCGGGTTTTTTAAATTATTGTCCGGGTTCGGCGAATTTAGAGATGGCAGCCCTACGTCCAACCTATATTTAATGAAGGAAAGGGACAGGGCCGGTCCTAGGGTAGAGCGAGTGGAGCGGGCGCTCTAGGCGCCGGATGGCAGGGGGGCGCCAAAATGGCAAAAGAAAATAAAAAGTTTTAAAGCGAGTATTGCGCGGGCGCAAAATATGTACGTTTGGAGTGGAGTGGTGCGACGGTGGGTGGTACCTTTACCTTTTGGTATATATTTTTTGGTATTTTTATTATTTCAACTTGTTTTATCAGACGTGACTCGATACTTTTAATCTTGAAGGGCGCGAAATAAAGGCGCCAAAAAGATACGTTCTTTATATTTTTCTAAGTGATTTGGTTTATCAGGATTGCATTCTATTATTTATTTTTTAAATCGTTGCTTTTGATCTTGAAAGGCGCGAAATAGAGGCTGATATAGGCGCTGAACACGTAACGTTCTTTGTAATTTTTTCAAGCAATTTAGAATTTTAGGTATTTTTTTAATCACTGCTTTTAATCTTGAAAGGCGCGAAATGAAACCTGATAAAGGCGCCGAAAAACGGGTTACATTTATTATCAATTTTTTTAAATCGCTGGTTTTGATCTCGAAAGGCGGAAAATTACAGCTTATAAAGGCGCCGAAAACATAAAGAAGGCAAAACAAATATAAAGCTTAACGACCCCTAGAAGATGAACATTTTGTATTTTATTTTATTTTATTAAAACTGCATTACTTTCCCGATACTGATTTTAAACTTCTAAAATAATAAATCCAAGTATGAGGTCGTGAGAGCTCGCCAAATCTATACCTCTCGCCAAAATCGCCCTTTGTATGGAAGTCTTATTAAGAATGGTTAAAAATTTAAAGATATAATTGCGTATAAATTTATAAACTTTAATGATGAAACTTACATGACTTTGAATAGCATATTTTAACTAATGTTATGAAATATTCATTGTTCAAGTCTAGGTTCCAATATTTTGTGATTCTTGCAATGGATTAATAGCGTTCAACTTTTGGGCCTGGGTTAGTTTTTTCAAATTCTTACTCTCATAAAAAACATACACCATTTATGTTTTAAATTGCTTTTTGTTTCTTGATTTTATGTCTAAAACATGAACAAAACTTTTTTTTATGTCACTCTATTATCATGGGGATTACTTTAATATGGAACCGGGACTGTTCACCTAACAGAACTATAACTGTACCTAAAACTTGGACTACGATAATTTACTAGTTTATCTTTTAGGCTGCATTCCAAAACATGCAGTTTGCATGAATTTTATTACTTCATTTCATGAATATCATGCTCAAAACTTGAACTAACTAAAGGCCATAGTCGGGTCTCCATAGTAAGTTGGCCCTTTGATTATTTTGGTTGAGTTTTTTTTTTGTAAGTACCTCTTATACTGAAGGATATTTATGCTGAGTATCAACATCCTACTAGTAACAGTTTTTGACATATGATTTTTTTTACTTTTTTCTTTAATGTTTTGTTTTTCGGTATGTATTCACGCGATTTGCATTAAATTTTAAAATTGTGTTCCTTATTTATGTCTGTTTCCATATTCAAAAAACGAATGCCAGTTGTGATGTAAAAAAAAAGAAATAAAGTAAAATAAAACAATTAAATATATTTTTTATGTAGCGGTGAAGTAGTGACACCTCTAATTTTTTTTCTAGTTATAGTCTATACATTGACTTATTACTTCTCTTAATATCAAAATTTTCTAAGTGGTACTTCCTGTCAAAAAATTGCAATATGTGTGGTCATGGTTTGTACCTACTCAATCTTTTCAATGCAGTATACAAACTCTTCGATTATGTTTGCGTTTTCTTATCAGGTTGTCGTATTAGGTAGTCATTGGCATTTTACTCTTAAATTCGACACCTTGAACCATACTACATTGAAAAACACCGATTGAGTAAAGAACATGACCACACATATTGCAATTTTTTGACAGGAAGTACCACTTAGAAAATTTTGATATTAAGAGAAGTAATAGGTCAATGTATAGACTATAACTAGAAAAAAAATTAGAGGTGTCACTACTTCACCGCTACATAAAAAATATATTTAATTGTTTTATTTTACTTTATTTCTTTTTTTTTTACATCACAACTGGCATTCGTTTTTTGAATATGGAAGCAGACATAAATAAGGAACACAATTTTAAAATTTGATGCAAATCGCGTGAATACATACCGAAAAACAAAACATTAAAGAAAAAAGTAAAAAAAATCATATGTCAAAAACTGTTACTAGTAGGATGTTGATACTCAGCATAAATATCCTTCAGTATAAGAGGTACTTACAAATAAAAACTCAACCAAAATAATCAAAGGGCCAACTTACTATGGAGTCCCGACTATGGCCTTTATCCTTTCATGTTTTAGGTAGCAAATTCAAAACTGAACATTTTTAGAGAAATCTTCTACCTATCAGTGGCGGCGCGTCCATAGAACATGATTCCCGGCTGCTTGCCTAATTTTCATGCACCTGACCAGTTTTCCTACAGCTCATGAAGAAATTTTAAACCAAATTAAGCTCCGGCTGCCTAAGAAAATTTTTGACCCACCGCCACTGATAATTCTATTTTTGAAGGCCCATGGTCCTAATTGGTGCTCTGCATTTTTGACGAAAATAGTATTGCCGAATTTCACTTGCCAACCAACTTTGCGGAGAAGTTTCATTTGACCGAATTTCATTTCCCAACTTTACATAATCCAACCTAACCTAACCCAACCTAGTAAGTAATTTCCATTTCCCAACTATGGGGTTGGGAAATGAAATGGTTGCGAGATAATTATTTGGTAAAAGTTATTCGGCCAAATGAAACATCTGCGAAAAGTTGGTTGACAAGTGAAATTCGGCAATACAATTTTCGGCAGCAAGGCAGGATACCACTTCAATTATTGCACAAAGCTAAATCAATCAAATTTCCTAATTTTGCTTGTATAGGCCTTAGGAGGCCACTGTTCATTTATTGCCGTCAAATCATTAATTTTTGGGTACTTGATTTTGCTTTTGTACTGGTTCATCTTTTGAATCAAACCGTTCATAATCAGAGCACTTTGTTCATCTTCTGGGCGAATTGGCATATTTTGGCACAAACATTCTTATAAAAAATGCTGTACGGTTCTAAGAGGGTTTGGAATACCTTATTCTAACTAGATTATATGCCAAATCATATTTAAAAAAAAACTTGTTGAAAATTGGTTATAACATACATCAAAAACTTAAGTTGGGGTAGTCCCTTCATCGTTCATTTATGACCTAACCCTATTTCTCTAACGCTTTTGGGTAAAAAGCTTCGACGAGGGGCGCCAAAACCCGATTTCGCTCTACCCTGATCGAGGGCTCGGGCCGGCGCTGGAAAGGGACTCACAATTATCAGCGATCTCTATACTTTAGTGGCCGTTTAAGTATGACTAAGGGGATAAAGAATCTGACTCTATGTTGTTTTATATCTTCATATAAAGCATACGTTACAATATCGATATTGTAGTGTGTAAATCTTATACGGGCGGACCTCTTAACGGCCATTATAAGAAATGTACTTAGATAACTTTTACATAGAATTGCAATAAAAATTTTATCCATACAAAATAATTCGGCCCGCAATGTAATGCAAACACACTGTGCTATTTTTACAGTACTTATACATTGCTGCTGATAAAATTAATTATTGGGTACCAGTTAAGTGTAACTCAAAAAAACATCTTAATTTTAATGATTACACTAATGACTTTCTATGTCTGGTTTAATTTTTCGCCCGTATTAGATTTACACATTGTATAGTGTATACATGGGTTACTATGACTACTTATACCGGGTGTACAATCCAAATGGGTCAGTATGAAGAAGTCCGAAACTATGAGCTAGAGATAGCGAGATCTGTTCTTAGGAACCATGACGTCGATTTTAGATTTAATAATAATTACATTCAAACTTTTTTATTACTTAGATAAAGATAAAGATAAAGAAATTTTTATTTGGCATATACACTTAAACAGTAATTTACAATTAAATAGCATAAGTTAATACAATACACCAAAACGGGTGCCGCTCAGCATTTGCCATGACATTTGCCATGGCGCTGGTTTTCAGGGCAACCATGTAAAACAAAACAAAAATAAATAATATTAGGTTGCTAAAACATATATATATATCCATATATAGTACAGTGGCTTCATAAAAAGCTTGGGAACACATGAGGAAGAGAAATAGCCTAGATGATAAAGAGCGGTCAGTGGTCATCTATGAGGAGGCTTTTACCAGACAGTGGTGCTTCAATAATTGGTACTTAGAAAAGACAAAGTGGTAAGTCAAGCAGCAGATAAGACAAGTCACATTTAAAAAGCACAACACTAATTGAATCTTGTTTAAATAATTGAAAGAAAAACCCACCAATAAAATAATTATTTTATTTCAGTATGTTCAAAATTTTGCCATTTGACTTGCAGAATTTATACACATTGATTTTGACCAAGTTCGATTCCCGGTTATGTATGAGAGTTAATAAAACAGTTTGAATGTAATTATTATTAAATCTAAAATCGACGTCATGGTTCCTAAGAACAGATCTCGCTATCTCTCATAGTTTCCGACTTCTCCATACTGACCCATTTGGATTGTACACCCGGTATATTATCTACCTATTATTTACAGTCACCTTCGACAACAATTACTTTCTGTGTGTAATTGCCATGTAATTACCCAGCTTTGTCACGTCAAAAGAAACCTTAAAGCCTTGAAATAAGTTTCTCATTAGCATAGACGGTTTCCGGGCATAGATAATATGACTATTCTTCATCGATAGTCATGGATCGATCAGTGACAGCTGCTAAAAATACGGTCGACCTTAGGAATTGCTAGATATAGGTATTCACGGTCAACGGCATAGGGATTTTAAGGAAATTAAAATAGTTATTGAATTGACCAATGAAAAGGTTTTTATTGACAATGGCGAGGAATGTATTTCCGGAACGTCGTTTTTTGGCGAAATGATTGTTTGTACAAAAATGTGTCGAGGTTGGCAGACCGCATTGAAATAAACTTAAATAGAATTGAGTATATCATAGAGGTATAATAAATGTACAGTGTGGCCAAATAATCCAACTAAACCCTGACCAGAAATATATGACCATGCGCCATGTTGCGGAATTTCATTGGAACTAAATGTTTCATACTAAACTGTACCTACTGTCACCATATACATAAAAAAGCGCCCTCTTGACATTCTTGACAATAGTCAGATATTTTTGGTCAGGCTTTACCTACTTATATTTGTTTCTAAACCAGCACACACAAACACGCAAGTGTCGTAAGACACACTTTTGTCGTCAAAAACTACGACCGCCATGACCTTAGAGCTTTAAGAGTCCGGTAAACTTTTTTTTCGATTTCGCTCAACTTTTTGATGCTATTTTGCAGTAACTATCATAACTTCTATAATTTTGTATACATATTATGAAAGATCGTTTCTTTTTCAATGGAATAAATACAACGATTTTTTAATTTTATACTTCATTTATAAATAATTCACCCTAATCTAACACCTATTTCGCGATTTTTGCTTAGAGAGGTAAAAATAGTAAGGTTTTTATTGATTAAAATTAAGTTATCCGAGTACGTAAAATATATAAATACATTGGAACATGAGTCCCCTGAGGAATAAGTGTAACAGTTTTTTTCATTTTTATATATATTTTTTAGAGGATAGTATATTTTGCTAGAGCAATTTTGCTAAAAATTGCCGGACTTTACGTGTTATTTATGGGAAAATATTAAAGTATTTTACAAATAAAAATATACAGAAATAAACTTCACTTTACGCTTTATTCAGATAGTACAAAACATATTAGGGTCCATAACAAATAATAATTAAAAATCATACGACAAAATTGCATGAATCAACGTCCTCACTAAACAAGCTCTGTAAGAATTGAGTTTTAAGGTATTAAGTATTAATATATATAGACCTATAGTACATTTTTGTAATACCAAGACTTCAAGCTATCTTACCAAATGCAATTCAAGTGCATAATGTCATTATTACCGATTTTCGTTTTCAAATCGTTACCGGACTCTTAAACCAAGCGGAGTGGCCATTGACAGGCGTTCCCCTCTGCCAAAAATGGTTCAGCAGCCGTAAGCGACATCTAGGTGCTATATACTAGCAGTAGACACCTTTCCCGCCGACAATATACGCCATTCTTCTGGATTACCTACGACATCCCCAGACGATGATACGTCTGTATGTAGGTCGGGGAAGCATAGGCATGATAGGATTTGGACTTGATAGACATCGCGTGCGTCTTACGAGTATACCTGCATATCGCCGCTAAAACAATCAACTTTAACCATATTACAATGGAGTAAGGTCTAATATTTACTTTACTGTAGGTATTGGCGGTTTGGACCTTCTTTAATTAGGTGTTTGAAGGGCATTGACGATTGTTTACCTTTGAGAACATTTTAAGTACTTATTTGCTAATCCGGGCATAATGAAGAGTAAAACACTTATAGATAAGTACCATATTATATTATATATATTCTGGTAGAGAATGCCTTTAAGCATTAAGTCGGCCTTCATGTGTACATTTTTCTGTAGTGTGCAATAAAGTTTAAATAAATAAATTGTAATAGTTATTTGTGCAACAAGAGAGCAAAGTTAGTTTTTGCTTCGAGTGTTTATTTTGAGTCCTGAGCAAGCGAAAGATTCTATAATAGAATCACGAGCGTAGCGAGTGATTCTAATTTAGAATCTTGAGCGTAGTGAGGGACTCAAAGGCACGAGGTGCAAATAACTTTGGTCTCATGTTGCACATACAACTTTTCACCTCAGCAGTGAGAACATACCGATAATAATACAGATACGAATACCGATACAAAAAAATACTTGGTTACTTTTGACTTGTATGACTTTTCGACTTTTTTTTTTTTTGACTTTTTTGACTTTCCTTACTAATTTAACTTTTTTGAAAATTTTGAAATTTCTGAAATTATTGTAATTTTGGAAATTTTTGTAATTTTAGAATTTTTTGTAGTTTTTGAATATTTGAAATTTTAGAACTTTTAAATTTTTGAATTTTTTGAAATTTTTGAAAATTTTTAAACTTGTAATTTTTGAAATTTTGGAAACTAGAAATTTAAGAAATTTTTGAAATTTCGGAATTTTTGACCCTTTTTTGACTATTTTTAACTTAATAAGAGAGGAGGACCTTCGTTTGAAAACATTGTAATCACGCATTGATTAGAAACTAGTGCCTGCGCCAAATCTTGTGATTAGGTTTCCAAGCTAATTTAGTGTTCATCGGGGTTCTGCTATTCAAAAAGCGACGTTATGACATTTGAAATATTAGTTTCTCTTTCTTTTTACTGCAGAATTTTCAAGGTCATTTTGTCTCACTCAGTGAGCAAAATCGAACTTTGCTCACTGAATTTAGGCGGCAAAGAACCCTTGTTCGAGCTGCTGAGGTGAAAATATTTATTATATGTAGCATACGCTTTGTGTACTAGCTATATACACATGTACAGTCGACGTCAAAGATATGTTTACACTTTTGCACCTTAGTCCGTTGTAATAAGGTGCAAAAGTGTAAACATATCTTTGACGTCGACTGTATAATAAATAATAATAAAGGTATTTTAGTCGATTTGCCATTGAATTATATTATAATTTACCTATTATAGTTAATTGAATGAATCGATACACGTGTCGATGCATGTCAAATGTTTAAGACGATACCGGGTTGATTTTGTGGTACAGTCATCTGTAATAATATTTCGTACAATGAAGTGCGAAATATCTGACACGATAGAACTCGATTCCCACCACCTTGCCTAATTTTCAGCTGTTTCAGTAATATGTTGACGCACCGCATCTGATGCTGACTCCTAGATATAGTAGATATACTTAGGTTTACTGTGTGCTATTATGGATTCTCCAAATATGCTGTAGCAATCACCGGAGCGCTCGACTATACGTATTCACGGTTATGCTACGCGCGTAGCGCTACCCCGTAGCCGATATCATGGGCACCCGCTATGAAGCAAAACTTCTTCGTAAAGGTGTAACTGTCGGCGGCCGATCTTTCAGGCATATCGTGAAACGTGAAAATCTTTGACTCGTTCCCTGAGTCGACGGAGCCCCGTTGCGCGGGGCTCTTATTTCTGGGCAGTTTGCCCTTCATCTGAAGCAACCTAATGAACCTAACCTACCTATACATTGGTTTAATGTGACTATCGTTAAAACATTACACAGGAACATTACGATCTGCCTGATTTTACGATCGGCCGCCGACATAACGACAACGTGTCGTGATTATCGCTGAATGGGTTAAAGTATCATCAGAGACTATCTCTTACATATTCGGTATCTTTAGGCGGCTTTCGGACAGAGGGCGCAATTGACTTGAGCTTCAAAAAGTACTTAGGCTGTGGTCGTCTATATCTCTATAGTCTCTGGCAGTGCCGGCCCGAGCCCTTGGTCAGGGTAGAGCGAAATCGGGTTTTGGCGCCCTTCGTCGAAGTTTTCAAGCGTATTTTAGGCACCCGCTACACTCGCGCCTTTTAAAACTTTTTTTTTCTCATTTGCCATTTTGGCGCCCCCCTTCCATACAAAACCAAAATCTTTCTAGTGCTAACGGTCACTAAGCTAGACCGCGGACGGACGGACGGACAGACGGACAGACGGACGGACGGACGGACGGACGGACGGACGGACGAACTGACGGACGGACATGGCGAAACTATAAGGGTTCCCTTAGTTAGTTGACTACGAAACCCTAAAAAGTGTCATTACGTCACCCTGACCATTACTCATTAGTCATTATACTCATTAGTCTCATTATATTACCACTAGTAGTCCGTCTCGAACTGTGAACTCGCGATTTACTTGCAAACGAGACCAATATAACAAGACCCATATGAAGATTTTTTTCGCCTTCTAAGTCCACAACCCCTTGATCGATCCAGCCTATAAATGAACTCTCAAATTTTATGTATCTCTGCTACAACCCCAACAAATTTCATAAAGATCAGAAAAACGTTACCAAAGTTATCGTCGAACAAACTTTCAAAATCAAAAAGCCAACGAAATGCCGAGACGTCCCAGTAGCCAGAAGTTGTTTGTAAGAACTCGCTTCGCTTACGCTCCGCTCGTTCGAATATAAAGCCGAACTCGATGAGTGGTCGCTGGTCGTCAAGTTCAAGGGAGTGTTTTCTTCAATTGCTCTTGTTATTTTCGCATTTATTATTCAGGCCGAGAATGTCGAGGATCTAAGTACAGTCCACAACAAAGAAGAAGTACGTACATTCACTACGGTATTTGTTTTTTACCATTTTGATACCGAATCTACCTAATTATCAGTAATTAAGGTAGGTTAGATACGGTACAGTCGACGTCTAAGATATGTTTACACGTTTGGACCTAATTAGAAAGGTGTAAGGTGAAAAAGTGAAAACTTTATCTTTGACGTCCGTGACGTCGACTGTACATGTAACATTAAATTAAATTTGAATGACTTCATTCATACAGAGGCTAGGTGAAATTGGAAACTTTAGGCAACCATAGGTAATTACTTTACTTTACCTAATCAACGCAAAAATGATAGGAATCCAAGTTTATGGAAACATCGCCCAGCTTGTATTGAAGGAGCTTTAGTTTGACTTACAATAGGTTGTTAAGTTGATTTTTATAATTAAAAACTGTTATAGAAGATACACACTTTAATAAAACTTTAAACACCAAACTTGAGCAATATGAATATCTTTTACGTATACATTTGAATATTTAACAAAATAAACTACACTTTTTCACTTAAATTGCTTCTGCATAGAATCACATAGAAAACACGTAAATAAACTCTCTTATTCACTAAAACCAACTGTTCTCTTTCTTCATTTTATCTCTGTACCTTCCTTTCATCTCGAGGTTTTGGAAAATCTCCGTTAACTTATTCAGTTTCTGAGCCGGACTTTGGGGTAACTGCTCCAGTCTACAGACGGACTTATCTTCATTGGGGCATAGATTAAAAGTTTGTCTTTCTCGCAAACACAATAACTTCCCCGTCTCCGGTAGGGCCGCTAATTTAGCCACTTGCATAGCTGCATTCTTAAACCTCGTTTTGGGAGACACTTGTTCAGAATCTCGCTCCAATCTGTATGTTTCCAGGGTCGGCTTTGAACTTGATTCTAAATACACCGGCTCCAAAACATCATATGTATTTTCTCTCAACAAAAGAGGTTTTTCATCGAACGTTTCTTCTCTCCGTAGTAGTTTGTCATGGAACGTGTTTTCTCTTAACAGTTTTTCTGGCGGTTTAAATCCGTGGATTCTAAGAGGTGTCAGCGGGTTTAGTAAACGCACAGGTTTATCCGATTCCTTTTTCAAGTCGAAAACGATCACTTTAGTTTTTGTTCGTTCTTTTTGTCCGATGTCTGGTAGCGGTCGGAAGGGAGACAGCGTTGGTTTGATGTCGTTCTCGATCATCCTGCCCTGGGCCGTCCTGTTGGGTCGAGTGCGTAGTTTTCTCGGCGCGTAGATGGTAGTAAGGGCGCGGGTTTTGTGCGGGTCGAGAGGAGCTAGAGGAGCGGGCAGCATGGGGCGAGTGGCGGGCCGCGCGGGCGGCCGGCGACTCCGGGCAGCCTTGGGCGGCGTGGCGGCGGCTACTCACACCAACACTTTTACCTAACCATCCGTAAACCTTATTACGATGCATTAAAGTCTACGGATAGTAAATTAACTGACTACGCGGAATTATTGGAAAATTTCGGAGTAGATTGACATTGACGGGCACTTTTTTTTATTAATGACGTGGCCAGTGGGCATAATGAAATTGGATTGTTTAAAGAGTTTGTTTTGGGTAGTGCGTATAGCTCACTAATAAATGAAGTTCAAACTACGTCTTTACTTATAGGTAAAGTTGCCATGAAATATATCGGAGCGGCCAGGGTACTCAAAAATATCTGAACATGCACTTTATCGCTTTGACAATAGAGGCGTTGTTCAGATATCTGTGACCACCTTGGCCGCTCCAATATATCTGATGGCGACTATACCAACTGATCATAGAACTGTATAAAAACTTTGCTTAAATCTATAGGTAGTAAGTAGATAAGTATTTAGAGACAGTCGCTGTGTGTGAACTATGTGTTGACTCACATGTTCTTGTAATACCTGCCTCGAGTTATACATCTTTATTTATATGTATACATATCTACAGGTTAAATTGGTAATCAAAAGCTTGAAGAGTGAACCTATGTATACCTGAATGATGAAATTAAATCAAATACTTTCATTTTCAGGCAACTAGTGGCCCATAGACTTAAAGACTAGCATACATACTTAAATATTGTTTTGGTGACACGACGGTTTTTCTGTTGCGCGACTTGTCTGGTGTAATATCCTGCCTATATAACATATGAAATTGAATTCAGAACTTTCCTGGACACGCATTTGTAGAAATGCTTTGTAATCAATCTTGGGGGCAGAGTCAATACCTACAAAGTAGAATAAAATACGTACCCACATATATCAAAACTTCATAAACTTCAACCATAATTACTAGGTAGTGTACCAATAAAACCCATTAGTGCTTCGATGCGCATATACCTGTCACGACATGCCATATGTGGTACCATTTATACTTACCAATCGTTCTAACCACCAACCACCACCTACCACCACCTACCACCACCTACTTTAGAGTCTGTCCGGAAAGAAAAGTGTCGTGGTTTTATATGGGAGCTCATAAATTCTACTTCCATTGATTCATGCCAGGATTCAGGAATAATTGGTAATACGGAGAATATTTGCTTATACAGGGTGTAACAAAAATACTGGTGATTTTAAGGGCATAATTGGTATCATATTCTAATTATGAAAAAGAAATAATAAAAAAATTACGCGAAAAAAATTTTGGTTTTGTATGGAGGGTTGGCTAGCTGGGACGGCGTGTCCCATACAATTTTTTTTTGCGTCCAAATTATTTTCCCCCTACCTACTTTTTCTTACTCGCAATACGATACCAATAATGCTCTTAAACGGATCACCAGTATTTTTGTTACACCCTGATGTATAGTGTATAAGCAAACATTCCCCGTATTACCGATCCTCCTCTCCGGTCTGAATCCTGACATGAATCAATGGAAGTATTTTATTTTATTTATTTAATCTTTATTGCACAAAAATACAACTGTACAACAGGCGGACTTAATGCTATAGAGCATTCTCTACCAGTCAACCTTCGGGCAAAGCAGATAAGTTGTGGGCGGTGCAACAACATGCACATATGATAAAGAGAAGAGAAAAGAGAAAAAAAAAGTAGAATGGAACCAATGGTTCTCGGGGCTTTGGTGTAGAGCTATCAATTGCAATGGCCTAAATTTAAGAAGATGTTTGTTTTAGACTTGATCTACAGATCGTAATAAAGCGATTAAAAAAAATACTTTATAAATGTGTTATGTACGGTCACAGACTTTAAATGTTGAGCCATTTAGGGTTCACTTTACATTGGACATTTCATAGAATGAGTACTAAACAAAAGAAAGTAGCTTGAACCGTAAATGGCTCAACAATTAAAATACGTGATTGTACCAAATTTCTGTGAATTTGATGAATATTTCTAATCAGAATCAGGAATTCTTTCGATTAAAATAGACTAAAAATGCCCCAGAGCTTCTTTGCCTATTTTGTTACCATTTCTCATGTATTGCGGTAACCAAGGAAAATCCATGGAATATTTTGGGATTTTTTTTCCTTTTGGGATGGAAAGAGTTCGTGATTTTGAGTAGAAATAACAAAATGGCCAGAAATAAGACACTTTCTAAAAGTGACTATTTTTTTGAGATACGATTATCATACGTAAATGGAGATCACACTATAATGATCAACGGAAAGAAATGCGCGCTATAAACTGCTTTACACACTCAAACGAGACTCTAACTCGCGGCTTTAGGTTATCAGCCCACCGCTCTACAACTCTGCTACTGCGCCTTTGTTGCATCAAATAAACGTTTTCACTCAATTGAAACATGGAAATTGTTACAAAATCGAAGTCGCAGTTACACAAAGCGTTCAAATTAAAAATCCACAGATAATTAAATGGTTCCTTCTGTCTTCATATTTTTATAGCTAGTACACGTAAAAAAATACATTGACTGTTAGTACTACGTTTGATTGTTATTGTTAGGATAGCCAGCGGGCAGTCATCAGATATCGATCGACTGACCTTCACGGCGGGTCAAATATGTTGAACAAAACTGTTGAACCTGTATTGATTGAGTTTAAACTGCTGTCTACGTCGTTACATTTTGTTAGGACCATGGCACTTTTTGTTAGGAGAAACCCAAGTCTTTTTAAAGGAACGGTAGTCTACAAAACCTGAGGCTAGGCGGAAAATCAAAATAGTTTTACCACCTTCCAAACTGGAAATTGTAAAAACTGGTCCCCTCTATCGTATGCGTTCAAATAATGCACAAAATCCCAGAAACAATTAAACAAGAAAACAGAGAGAATTCATTTAAAAGTAAACTAAAAAAATGCTCATTGAAAAAAGTTATTATACTGTTGAAGAATTTTTTAAGGATAATCTATCCACCTAAAAGATTTAATGTAGGTATTTGATAATGATAATGACAAATATTTATACATGTTAATAATTTGTGTTCCTATTTTGCATGTTTCTATCTGGCGAGACCTATTGTCTTATTTCAGATTTTTAGCTCTGTGCTGCATGCTACCTAAAGATAAATATTATAATTTAAGTATAGCTATTAAGTCCAATATTATACGCCCTAACAAGGTATCGTGCAATGTATTATAGATGAATTATCGAGAGCGTGAAATTGCATATGTAGTGGTTGTACCGTGTTGTGCCTCTTTGTGTGCGGATTCAAATATAGAATGCCTGTACACAAACAATACTACTACATATACTACATAATTTGTGTTCCTATTTTGCATGTTTCTATCTGGCGAGACCTATTGTCTTATTCGTCTACTACTACATATAGTATATTCCACGCTCTCGATAATTCATCTATACTAAGGAACTAACTAAGGAAATGTAATACCACAATTATGTACTGATGAACATTATAACAATGGAATAAATGAATATGAATACATTCTTTACCCTCTGTAAGTATAACTGTAACCATTTTTTGGCAAACAAGCATACGGCACTACCGATGGTAAGCAGCTACCGTAGCCTGCAACTCCAGAGGTGTCACATGCGCGTTACCGACCCTTTACAAAAAAAGAGGATTCACTGTGTTGATAGCTAAAGAAACAAGTCCCTCGTCGCCAACACACTCCTCTTTGAGCTCTTTGGGAACCTTACTCGCCAGCAGGAACACAGCAGTTAGGGTCTAGTGCTATTTGGCTGTGGTTTTCTGTAAGGTGGAGGTACTTCCCCAGTCGGGCTCTGCTCCAGATTTGAGCGAGATGACATTCGCAGTACCCATAACCTCTCTTTTGGTTTAAGGACATACCCATGTCCGGACGTAGTTTACGGACATACCCGTGTCCAGTCGTACTTTAAGAACATACCCGTGTCCGGACGTAGTTTAGGACATACCCGGGTCCAATGTAACATTAACTACCTACTAATACTTACTGCTATTCTACCAGAGCCATGCTTTTTGAAAATTTAAATTCTCATCACCAGAGAAAATATTCTGATACAATCACCATCAAATATATTGGAGCGGCTAGGGTACTCAAAAATATCTGAACATGCACTTTATCGCCTTCATTATAGAGGTGTTGTTTAGATATTTGTGACCACCTTGGCCGCTCCGATATATGTGATGGCGACTGTACCTACTTTGTCTCTTGAATGCCAACCAATCGATTTAATTCTGGGAACCATAGTGTCTGCCACTCATTATTATCTCGATCAACAATAGTACTATTGGTATAAGCAGTCCATTGAATCTCTATTACAACCACACAAAGGCTACAATAGAGTAGCAGAGCTGAGCTTATGAATTTGTGATTTATGGGCACTTGAAGACGGTTCGATGAAATTGATAAACTTGACTTTTAAGGTAGGTACTACCTCTTGTCTATTTATTATGAGTATTATATTATACCGGGTGTTTCCTGTAATAGGAGCAATAAATTAAAACGTAGATTCTACTCCTCAAACCAGACAACGTTTGATCAGCAACTTTTAAAAATAACTTATGGTTTGATTTTTATTTCACTTTAAAGATTATTCGAACAAGCAATATATTTCGAAATTGATTATGTCTGTAGGGTGACAAGGCTGACAAGCATTGTCAATTGGACGGATTTTAACGTACATTTAAAATACTATTTAGTTTGGATTTTAACGTACATTTAAAATACTATTTAGTTTGTATGAAAGACAATCTACAAAATTCATATTTTTTTAAAGTTGTTGAACAAAAGTTTTATTGTTTGAGGAGTAGAATCTACGTTTTAATTTATTGCTCATGTTACAGGACTCTACACTATATGGGCAATTTAACATACACCGACCTTACACAGTAATCTGAATAAGGCTTGGGTTGTAGTCGTGGATACAAGACAGTGATATACAGGTTGAATATTCTTTTTGGGTCAGTGAGGGTAGCTACCAGATCCCGTGCTGCTACGTGAAAATGGTCTTAGAAGACCTTCCCCCTATTTCAAATTAATGAAGGATCGCATTTACAGATTTTGGAAAAAACATACAGGGTGCGAGAAAAAGGTCATTTTTGACGAACTTTTTTATCATATGATCCAATTCCTATCCAGGATCAAAAGCTTCTATGGGACTAAAAAAATTTTCCGGCTAGAAAAGCCACAACTCGAGGGAACACTTTTTCCATGAGTATATTTTAACTTTTGTTTTTCACATGCAATTTTTTATGCCAATCGATTCCATTCCTGTTCAGTATCAATTGTTTCCATGGGGCGAACTTACGGTAATGTACCAAACAGCCACGAATTGAAGGAACTTTTTGCTTTTTGCTTTTGAAATCAAGGAAAGGTCTTCTAATTAATTAATTACATTAATTACGCTACTCAACTCCCAATTATTTACACATTCACGGCCATGCAACGCGCGTAGCGCTACGCCGTAGCCGATAACATGGGTTTCTCGCTTTGTAGCGAAAATGCTTTGTAGAGCCGTGACGACAACGTGTCGTCATGGGCACTGGGCACTGAATGGGCACTCACAATATACAACAGTGGTTGCTGTAAACCTTAAGACTTTATTTAAATTTAGTAATATTTAAAAAAAATAGGTTGAAATCTAATATTATTTTATACAATCGTGATATAATTAAGATCTTTTCAGTCGAGTGCCGTGTTTAGTGTGTAAGAGAGGTAACTACGAGATGTAAAAAGCTCGATTATTTATGTCACTATTGTATACAAAACTTCATCTACGAATGTTCAATATAGGCAAGCCGGTAAGAATTGAGTTAAACCAAAGACCTGTTCTTCTGAGAGCTCACGGACTGTACTTACCTACTCTACTTGTTTACTACTTAAAATATTAACGTGAGTTATAATAAAAAATAAGTGGTGGAGTATGGTTAACAAATCATTCTTGCATCAACGCGTACATTATAGTGCCATTAGAACGAAAAACACTATTTTTAAGTTACAATCATGATAAGCACCCCTTTGAAGCCATAATGATCTCAACTAAAAGTAGGTCGCGTAAATAAATCAGGCATCAGCAATCACATCACGAGGGAAATCATACCACGTGCTGGCTTGGAGAAGTGGGTCAAGCGCAGGGCTGTTACAAACGCAATGAGAACCAGACTGAAAGGGCCACCAGACCGTGAGGCTGGCTCTACATGACGGGCCATCATAGGGACGCAGCTGTACGACGGAACGAGATCGCAATATCGTTAGCTCCCTCTAACGCATAGCTGCGTCCCTATGTAGGAGGAGCCATTATAATGACCAGCAAACGTCGCGCTCCAGACTCCAGTGGGAATTTTGCGCATATGTGGTAAGGTAAGTATACAATCTTTTAGACGGAGAGCTAGCCACGTCAGTCACACAATAATGAGAGCAATGAAACCCCTCTAGTCAGTTTACTATACTATATGCTTATTTATAGATCTGGACATCTGGCAACTGTGAAGTGGTGGAGGTAAAAGAATGCAAACCACTTAATGAAAAAAAATTATACAGTTCTGGTTTTGACGCAATATTATGAGAAATAATATAAATAGTTAGATTATATAATTGTCAAAAGTTTCTTTTGGAGGAGTAGTGCCAATCGACCTACAGCCTTGGCCAGAAGTATTGAGCATAGGTGTTTTTTGTTTATAATTTTGATGTTAAGCATTATTTCCCTATCCTAACAATGTACGGTAACGGTAAATGTTATATTTTATTTATAAATATAGAAAACTTCACTTAATAACACTTTCAAGGTACTTAAAAAATATGAAAACAGAAGGTACCAAAAATTTAAATTTAAGTCGGTGCGACATATTGCAAATATTCTATGCAGTTACTACTAACTTCAACAAAACATGCCTATTAGTTTAAATTAATTGACAAAATAACTTAAACAAAGATGGAAACGATGGACTAAACTTTCCAGTTTTGTATGAAAATCGCATTAGTGCTCAACACTTCTGGCCAAGGCTGTATATTATAATTGATAGTTTTTCGCCTGCCGCTTCTGTTTCCGCAATAATATGCAATATTTTTTATTCTAATGTGAAACTAATATGCCTAGTCCTCTATAAATGCAGTTTTTACCTTATTTTGGTAGTACTATTTTCCGACTTAAAAATTTTGCTAGTCTGTAACTCTGACCTCCACCCATTAAAAGCTGCCAGATTACCGGATCAACAACTTTAAGGGTGTTTTACAGTACCCTATACTGCAGCTCCTCACCTCAGCAGGGAGCTTATTTCACAGCCTGAAAATACCTATAATTTTGCTAGCAGCTATTATACAAGTAGGTACAGTAGCCATCAAAAATATCGGAGCGGCCAGGATACCCATAAATATCTGAAAATGCACTTTATCGCCTTGACAATAGAGGCGTTGTTCAGATATTTGTGATCACCTTACCCGCTCCGATATATCTGATGGCGACGGTACATAATTTGCTTTCATTCATCATTAATTCCATCCACCTCTAAATTATGAGAAAGGATATTGATGTCACAATGACACTGGTCTGGTCGAAGCAAAAGGCCGCCTGTTAGTTTAATAGGAGCAGGGCCAGGCCGAGGACGGGGTAGGTATCATAATAACGAAATAACGGCCGAAGGACATCTAATGCCGTTGTGTAACTTATATGAGCTTTCAGGCTTTTCGTGTCGGGAACAATGAAAATGGGCAGTTTATTATTGTAAACTCAGTTCAATTCTTAACTATGTACAAAGGTACAAAGCATTCTGAAAGAAACCCAGGTAATATATCTTACCTAAACAAAATTAAACAAGAGCGAGCTGGGATGATATAATAGTAGTTTATTTAACTGTTACGTAATAGGGATCCTTAAAACACTCGTGTGATCTTATTATGAGACTCACTTCGTTCGTTTCATAAAACCACACTCATAGTGTTTTAAGGCCTAATTACGTACAGATGCATACACTGCTTTATCTACACACATATTATAAATAAAATAAAAATAAATATTTGGGGACAATCTTACACAAATCAACCTAACCCCAAACTAAGCAAAGCTTGTACTATGGGTGCTAGGCGACGATATACATACTTAGATAGATAAATACATACTTATATACATAGATAACATCCATAGCTCAGGAACAAATATTTGAGAATTAGCACACAAATAAATGCCCTTACCAGGATTCGAACCCGGGACCTCCAGCTTCGTGGGCAGGGTCACTACCAAGTAGGCTATGGAGGCCGTTAAACCCGAAATGATGATTGAATGACTACCATTGCACGGATTGCACTGCCATCGCCATGGCCAACTCGATTGTGCCGGCGGCAGGGAGGCGCGTGCCGGCGGGCGGGGCCCACCCGGGGGCCCACCCGGATTTTCATAATGATATCGAATTTTTGCTTATTATTTGAGAATAATAACATCGTTACAGATAAGACATTTGTTCTAACTACTAAACGAAATAATCTATTTGTATGGTGGTTGTATGCAGTGTATGCGGTTTTTGAACGCATCATGGAGGGTTTATGATATGACCACCATAAAAACAGACTGCTTTGTTAGAAGTTAGAACAAATGTCTTATCTGTAATGATGTTATTATAGCCAAATAATAAAATCGAATTCGATAAAATTATAAAAATCCGGCCTGCTCCGCCGGCACTCACTTCGTTCGTTTCATAAAACCACACTCGTATTTTAAGGACTCCATTACGTAACAGTTACATAAACTACTAGTTTGCTACTCAGTTTTATTTGAATTGGAAAAAATATCAAAATAAGTAAAAGTTCGACCCGTTAGAACATTTAAATTCTCTACATTGGCAAAATTACTTATAAATAGCTAATAATATATTAGTGAGGATCAATAGTCGTGTTGTGCGTGTATTTGCGATGAAAGTAAATGCAGTGTCATTATTCAACTAAAATGTTAGTAATTCGACAGCTAGTTAACAAATGGGCCTATTTTCTTGAACTGAAGAAGTTAGTATATCTAAAAAAAATATATAGTATGGGTGGAACTGTAATTGTTTACTAAGGGGGGGGGGGGAGGGGGCACTGACTATCAGTCCGTCTGACAATATCGACCTGTCAGTTAGAACCAAAATTTGACAGCTCCGAACAACTGACAGGCCAATATCGTCAGTCCGACTGATAGTGGGTGGGCCCGTAAAGCACAACATATTCAGGAAATGTACCTCAATAGGTACAATGTTCTCAAAGTCAACCTACAAAAACTTATTCATTTTGAAGGTTAACTTCCTCATGGTCACGTCACACAGTCAATATTACTCACCGTAATCAGTAAACCACCCTTTGCGGGTTTTGCGGTGATTCAAAAAGTAATGTAGTAATTGTCGGTAGGAACAAATCATGCTACGTCGTTTTCCTTTGCCCTATTATGTACGCTTCATGCGTGATTCACTTAAAGACTCAATTTTGAAACACTGATTTTAGAAACTGGAAATGTCTCAAACATTTTTCTACCATCGGCCATACCTTGGGTTTTGTTGTTGCTTGTTCTGCCTTTCATTATCCAGGCATTCCCAATCACATTTTTTGGGATGAGGAAGGCCTTTGCTAAAGAATCCGGGGAAAAACTTTATTTCATGAAATTATTTTATGTGAAATTTTACATACATAATTTTAAACAAAAAAAGAACCGACTTCACTTAGGATCCGCTATTCCAAGAGGAAGTGGCCGAGTTGCTGTAAAAAATAGTGAAATCACTATAGGTGTGCCTATAATAGTTGAAGAGTTCCCTCGATTTCTCCAGGATCCCATCATCAGATCCCGACTTGGTGACAATGGGACCATCTAGGGGTTATACCTGTTCGATTCAAAAAAAAATTTTGAAAATCGGTTCACGATTCACGGAGATATGGAGTAACATACATACAAAAAAAAAAAATTATGATAAAAAAAAAAAAAAAAAAATTCAGTCGAATTGAGAACCTCCTCCTTTTTTGAAGTCGGTTAAAAATATAAAAAATGAATTCTTCATGGTCTTTTTTATACGGAAATTATACCACAACCCTAGCAGCCCCAATCGGAGAGTATTAACATATTAATAGGAATCATCTTTTTAGAGGTCGAGAAAAAATAAAAATTGATATTGACGTCTTAAAATAGTCATCACGGGGCACTCTATAATTAATGGTCATATGGATCCTCTACATGATGGGCCATCATTAAGCTAACGATATTGCGATCTCGTTGCGTCGTATAGCTGCGTCCCTATCTATGATGGCCCATCGTGTAGAGCAGCCAATAAATTCACAACATTCAGAATGCGCTCTTTTTTTCGGCCACAATCAGTTGTTTTAGTTTCATAGGGCTAATGTTCTTCTAGCCTCAATTTAGTTCACGAGCCTCCCTTCTTGACCGTGACCTTCAGCGCTGACCCTCGGCCGGATGTTTCCGAGAACCGGCACGGTTATTAACCGGATAGCTTTTACGTAGGCTGGGTGCCTAAGGAATATTGTTATGACAGAATTAGTAATATCCAGTACAAGCTGTTCGTTTGGAAGGAAAACTACTCTGAATGTTGCTTCGAGGTATAATCGATTAGGTACTACAAAAAATCATGAATTTCAGTATTAGTTATTAATTTATTATATGTGCTATTATTCCGTAGCAGTTTTTGCGTAGTTTGCGAAAAAACAAATTTGCCGTTCGCGTTTTTATATTTATAGAAGATAGCACTAAAGAAAAATTTATTATTATTGCTCTATTGTGTATTAGTTGGGTGTGTAGCCATAAAAATACGGCTTTTCGTGAACAAGAGATTTCCCCCGTCACGATTGTTCCTTAGGACCCAAAGATGGATTTGAAGACCAAGATTTTTGATGTAAATGTTTCGGGGGGGGGAGGCTCTTGATACCTACATCAGTTAAGCTACTAGGCCAAGTTTGGTATCGTTTTCGTATAAAATGGGGATGCCGAATTCATTTTAGATATCATTTTGACACCGTTCCGAAGCAAAAACATGTAAAATAAGAAAATAACATAATTTGGAATTTCTTATTTCATAAGGAAAAAACTCATAACTTATATTATAAAGGACTATGAATCATGAAAAGGACCGGACCCTCGAGTTGGGCGTGGGGGGGGGGGGGGGGGGGCGGGGCGGGCGGCGTGGATGACAAATGAAACCCATAGTAGTCATAGGGCCGGTTGCACTAAACTGTCTGTGAACGTAAACGTAATCGTAAAAAAAATCTTGTATGAAAAGTTTGACAGTTTTCTATGGGATGACAGCTCCGTCGCCATATTTAACGTTGATGAGTCTGTTAATTGTGCGTGGTGCAACCCACCCATAGTCATACTGGTGTCCTGACTCGACGCTGCACAAAGTGTATGAACGCTCGGCCGCAACGCTGCACGCCCCGCCGAACGCTCCGCTCCGAACGTCCACTCAGGCATTGCACTTAGTGTTTTCAACGCGCGAAAACCAAAAAATCAAGTAAAACGATACACATATTTTACTTCTTGTGTATTTTTTAGTTCGGAGTTGGCAACGTAGCCAATGACTGCCCTAATCTTGACCTACCTTAACTCAGAGATGTAGTATTATTTATACTATACATTAGGAAAGTGCTATTTTAAAAGCGTCAACTAAACAATTATCAAAGATTTATTAAAACACTAAAATGAATGAACTTCTACAAATGTGCCATAAAATTCAGTCATTCACCTACACGCTTGCCAAAAATCATGCTCGTGGCGTGACGTCATCACCACATTGTATAACAAAAATATACTCGCACTACCGCAAACTTACTAATGCATGCGGACAAATGCTGTACTAACTCCGACACACAGTTAATTAGTATGTCTGTTGCATAGTAGCGACCTCACGGACCGCAAACGTAACTTTGTATCGCTAACTCTGCCTTATTCTCATAAAAGGTCATGTTTTATTTACAAAAAAGCGTCACTTATGTCTTTTTATATTTATGTTAACTGACGTAACGTAATGTTTCAATGTCACGCTAGATCCAAACGATAGCAAAGGTAAAGTGGCCGACATCTGTGATAACTCTGGCCGTGCGAACTGCGAACGTGGGTTTTGTAGAAATGTGTCAGATTTGATAAGGTATTCAGAATATGCAGAAGTGTAGTGTTACGTTCGAGTCGTTTTAAATTCAAGGCCACAGCTGTATACGTATGTATTTGATAACCTATATTTAGAATTTCTTTAATACGAATTCCATTGTTATGTTCATTCGCTCGTGTTGTGTCTCGTTAGCCACAATTAAAAATAATTAATTTTGCTATCAGAAATACTTTTAGCGCACTGTCATCAAACTTTTTAAACTTGTGGTTTGATAGTGTAAACTTTTTAAACTGATGACCTGTGTGAGCATTGTCTATGCTCAGGTTAAAGTCTAACCACAGATCTAGTATGTATAGATCCATTGACAATGATCAAAAGTGTGACAAAAAAGGAATTTACCCACACATGGGTAAATTGTCTATGTGAGTGTAAAAATAGTGCAGCCAAGTACAACAGGTTAATTATCTATCGACATTTGACTTTTTATCGATAAGATGCACCCACATTTAGATTCATATTTGACGCTAAAAGTCATGTTAGAATTAGTAAAATAATAATGTATTTTTTTTGTTGAAGTTATAAAATGTTCAATACTTAATTTGATGACTTATTATATAATTAAGTCTGAGTTTGACGCATTAACCACTTTAAACCCCAACTAACGGCCTAGCGTCTAAAATACCGTTGATTGTCCATTGCAACAGGTGCAATTTGTCGCTTTTGAACTTCAACGTGGATATCGGCAGTATTTTTTATCGAACAGATATCGATATAAGATCCTATGACGTTTTGTCAATCCCTAGCGTAGAATAACAGTTTCAATTTTTACACAAAATAATCTTGAATATTAACTTTCATGATAAAATATTACCACACAAAGAAATAAACACTAATATTCTATTGTATCTAGTGCTTACTTTCAAGATTTATTTTGCTAATTCGGTAAAATATGGTTTCAAAGACATCGATCGGAATATCATATTTGCCTGTAAAATGAGTAATTTCCTGGGTTTTTCTTGTGTTTAATGTTGGAATCAGGTACACAATACGATACTACGTTTCTACTTTTTCATTTCAAGTGATTTTGTTCTGGATTGTTTGATATTTTACGCGATAAAATATGAGCTGTCGCGACGGTGGTGTTTGTGGTGTTTTCTGAAAGTCAAAAGTTGGAACACTTGTGTATCTCTTTCGCACTAGTGAATGTTCATATGCGCTATTGCGCACTTCCCGTCTCTTTAAGCAAGCGCCAGCGAGCGCCATTTTATCTCTATGAGTCTAACCAATCGAATGAAAGGAAGCGAAGTAAGTCCGTGAGGGAAATCCTTGGAATATCCGCTTTCCAACACATTCTTTACTTAAGTATGAATAGATATTCTAAAATAAGTATTTACGACTTGTGTTGAAAGGTGCATTTTTAATTATTTATTATACCATGACGATGGAAAACAAGCACCCGCGTGCCGCACTAATTTCATATTTTTAACCGACTTCAAAAAAGGAGGAGGTTCTCAATTCGACTGTTTTTTTTTTTTTTGTATGTATGTTACTCGATATCTCCGTGAAACGTGAACCGATTTTCAAATTTTTTTTTAATCGAACGGGTATATCCCCTAGATGGTCCCATTGTTACCAAGTCGGGGTCTGATGATGCGATCCTGGAGAAATCGAGGGAACTCTTCAACTATTATAGGCACACCTATAGTGATTTCACTATTTTTACAGCAACTCGGCCACTTCCTCTTGGAATAGCGGATCCTAAGTGAAGCCGGTTCTTTTTTTGTTTAAAATTATTTACGCAATGTATTTTATAAACGCCTGTATGTATTTGGTTAAAAATTACTGTAAAGACACTGTCATTGTTTGCACTACGCTGATAGGACATACGATGAAAACTTATCTATTGATACGATAACGAAAGAGTTGGCTATATTTATTCAATTTTTTTTATATCACCGTTAAAAACCTTAGGCAGTTGTGACTCGATATGTAAGAAGTACCTAAATAAATTGTAATTACCAACAGTAATTAACACATTATAGAACTCGTGAATTTAATCCAAGTACTGGCGCGTCAACATTAAGAAAATCATAGATTTTTATGGTAGCGATTTTTTCATAATTATGAAGCTAAAATAAATAGGTACGAGTAAATTATTTTTGAAAAATATTTAAATTTTTAACCTCCTGTATTTTTTTACCCATGACAGTTACAGAAAAGCTATTTATGGAAAATTGCAGGTAATGGTTAAGTATTATTATTGGTGGGTTTAGGTACCTGCTTCATTTATTTTTTAGGTATTTTTGTCATATTTGTTAACCATTTATAAGCCTTAAATCTATTTTCCTATGGTTCTGCAAACATTTCATACATTTACGTCACTCTGGTCTGGGCGGTAAGTGAGATTTTACGCCCACGGGCGCAGCGGCAAATCTCACTTCACACCCAGGAGAAGACGTAAAATTGTGTACGCACCACGGGCGGTAATAAAGAAGGCCTCAGATCGCTTGTCTATGGCCCTTACCTTCGGTTCGGGCCACAAATATCCGCGATCTGAGCCGTTCTTTATTTTACCGCCCTAGGTGCGTAATGTACTATTGTTTACAAATCCTGGCAAGATAAAAAAATATATCTACCTACACATTTTTCACAATATTTCCAATAAAAAAATATGCTAATAGGGGTATGAATACTACATTTACTATATAAAATTCGGTAAATATTATAATTTCGTCTTAAAGGTTAAAACAGTAAGGGCACCATGGACTTCGTGATCGGCGGGTTGGCGGGGGCGGGTGCCACCGTGTTCACCAACCCCATAGACGTGGTCAAAACTCGCCTCCAGCTGCAGGGGGAGCTCCAACCCAAGAACCAGCAGGTGTGATCAACAATCTAGGAATCATTGACTGAGGAGCCGAGCGTAGCGAGGCGACGAACGTCTCCGTTTTCACTGGTACGACGATTTGGCATTTTGATGTGTGTGTATTGGTTGGTTGGTTGGTATGTTGGTTGGTCAGTGTCGGTCTAGAGGTCGCATTTTTCATCCGATTTCGATGAAACTTGGCATGTACGTTCCTTGATCTATTTGCCAAAAATTGTCGAGCCATTTTTTTGATTGGGGGGAAAATGAGGGGGGAAAGGGGGAAAGTTTGCTGTCGCGTTATTTATGTTATCCGAAGTCTACGGTTCACAGAACCACTAGTTTAAGTACCTTATAGTACCCACGTGCCTACTTATATAAAACTGCAATCGTGTCAATATTCTAAAAGAGACTAATAGACAACGAACAGCCTAATGCGCGCCACGTGCGCACCACACATTTGAGAGGAATTCAGACAAAAATCTGCTGGAAGTCGGAAATTAGTCGATATATAGCGCCTAAATTTTTGTTTGGAACCACAGACAATATTCAACCGGATGTCCGTCTTCCCGTTGATTGTTGTCTATGGTAGCTGAATTTCGCTGTGATTGAGTGCCTACATCGTTGAATGATGGAACTTTTTTTTTCTAATTCTAAGAGAAGATTTTTTGGAAATTCAACCTCTATAGGGGAGTAAAAATGGGGAATTGCGCAGGAATAATTAGTTTTTCGGCTCTTTGTGTTTCGATTACGAGTATGTTGCCTTTGATGCAATTTGATTGGAGAGATGGCTTATTTGATTTGATATAACTATTTAAAATACAATAGAATAGTAATAGTAATAGTAGTTTAATGAGCAAAATGTCCAGCACGCCTCAAGGAATCCATAATATGGATATATTATATCTGTGAAGGAATCCTTGTCTAAAGAATTATCACTGACATTCGGGCCCCTGTTGTACCTAGTAAACCTATTTAAAATAGCCGACAAAATCTTGTTTGTAATATTTCAGGACATCATCGCGTGACCAAAAGCCTTCATTGGCGTCATCAACTTGTCAATTAGTCACGATACTTTTACGGTATTCATGATTTTCGTGACTAACAGCCGTATTCATAAAAACATCCTTAATCAGCGTCTGATATTCGAACCAGTTGATACGCTGATTAGATTTAATTCAGGCTTGTAAAATTACTTACTAATTATGTTTGCTAGGTTTGTTTAACACATATACCTACACTATTTAAACACTGTCTTTTTTTCTGGATATCCTTAATTTCAGCATATGGTTAGGTATAATTAAGGAAACGAATTAGCATAATTAGTAGTTTAGGATGTGACGTAATTACGTCAATAAAATAAGTGTTAACACACAGGTGCATTTATTTCGCTGTCTCAGAGAAAAAAAAAGTAGTCTATAGATTATCTCAGAACAGGAGTTAATTAGGACTCTTTGAGAAATATACTTTTTTTTACGAGGTTAAAGTTTACTCAGAATATTACATTGGATAAAAATATTCAAATATTTTTTATTCATTTAAATCACAGCGTACAAATTAATTTTACATAAGTCAACTGAACTATAAACATTGCTGCCGTTCGTTGTCGTTTCCGGTGCAAAAGTGCCCATAACGCTAGCGGCATTACTCCGCTGGATAGCTACGGACAACCTTTGCACCAGAAAAGACTCGGAGCGGGGGTCCTCTCCCTTTTGTCTAAGTCGATGGCCTATGTCCCGTACAATTTTTTTTGCGTCCACTCCCCAACAGCCCGCCGTTTCCACCGCGAAAGGGACAAAAACGTAACGTAAATATACTTAATTTATGCTCAGCAATGTACCCTTTTAATTAAAGGCTATAAAAAAACACGGTACCGGCGTACTAGTCGTAAAGTCTTGGACTTGGATGTGTTTGTCTTGTGAATGTTCTTGGCATCATAAAGGTCTCCCAGAGGTTGAACATCCCATTTTGTTGAAGGACAGGTGGTGCGGTACAGAGGTATGCTGCACGCGATCTTCGTCATCGGCCGGACCGACGGCATGCTCGCGCTGCAGAAGGGGCTCGCGCCGGCTCTTGTGCTAGGCTTCACCATGAACTCTGTCAGGTATTAGTTTGGTTCCATTCCGGGGTTGGCAGCCAAGGGCCACGTAGTAGCCAACAAAATTGACGCGGGCCGCACGTTGTTAATTTGTGTCTTTATCAGGCAAAAAATAGTATCACAATGTCTGTTGTCAATATTAACGACGACTTTTGCCGCAAGCGACCGGTTCGCGGGCCATCTGTTGCCGATCTCTGGTTTAACACCTTCCATTCCATTGAGTCAACAATCTGGATGCAAAGATGGGACATAAAATTGCGTAATAAATTATGTCACCTAATTACAGGCGAATTATTACCGAGAATTTAATGAGATTTGGCTCTACTCTCTCACCCGCTTGAAGTTAATAATGGACAGCCTGACCCAACACTAGTATGAAACACCTTTCAAACACGTACAGTCCAAAACTCCTTAGTAATAAGGTCCAAGTGTAAACATATTTTTCACCTCCCTAGCTCGGAAAGGCCTTTTTTATTCTTTAAAAACAGATAGCAAAACTGCATTTTATTCACAAGGGAGCAAAGAATATTTGAAATTCGAACGTGTTGTGGCGGCCTGCTCGCCCGCCCCGCGCCCGCGTGTTGCAGCGCGCGGTTGCCTAGCAACGAGACACACAACACTACGCTACCTAACCGTAATTTAATTATTAGTGTTGTATATAACCATCTTGTGTAAATATACTGTAAATACTCCGCCTGCGCATTTATTACTTCAATTAACAACCTGTCGTCCAACTGCTGGTAGGTAACCTTTACTCTATCTATCTACTACAGTGTTATTAGTTAGGTTTTTTGGAACGAAGTCAAAAAAGTCAAAAAAGTCAAAAAAGACAAAAAGTGAAAAAAAGTCAAAAAAGTTTTAAAAAAACTTAAAAAAGGACAAACATGTAGTATTTTCCTCGCTTTAGTGAGGTGAAAAGATTTGTGTTACACACGGCTGCAAAGTTATTTTTACGTCTCGTGTGTTGCAACACTCACTACGCTCAGGATTCTATTTTTGAACTACTCGCTTCGCTCAGGATTCTATTTTAGAACCACTCGCTTCGCTCGTGGTTCAACCCTAGAATCCATTCGCTAGCTCGTAGTTCAACCCTAGAATCCATTCGCTAGCTCGTGCTTCAAGTCCACACTCGCGGTTAAAATACAACTTTGCACCCTTGTATAACAAATAACTATTTGACGTCGACTGTACATAACTTAATCCATCCATCCATCCATCGGGATGTCGTCCCGCCAAAAATTTCCGAAACTGACAAAATTTTTCGAGCTCTACCTAACATCGTAATGTTAATTTTATTGGTTACTACCTCGTATCGCTAGTTGTTGTCTTTCAAGCCATATCATGCTAGAAAACATAATATTTTTCATGAAAAATTATCAACAAGATACCTAAGTAGTTCAATCGAGTTTTTTTTAGACAATACCGTACTTGTTTTCCCAGATTAGGATTATACCACATATCAGAAGTCCGAGGCTGGACCTCCACCAGTACGGGAGAGGTGTCCATCAGCAAGTCCGTGTTCTGGTCAAGCGTGAGCGGCATCGTCAGCGGGGTTGTTGGCAACCCGGTGTCTGTGCTCAAGACCAGGATACAGGCGTCTTCGCACCCGAGTATAGCGGTGGGGAGACAGCATAGATATAAAGGTAACTGGTCATTTTACTCAAAGACTATGAAAACGGGGCACTTCATAAGGCCCAAGGGGGCCATGGTCCGGGGCGGAGAGAAAATGCTGTGCAAGGTGATATTCAGGTGGATTTTCTTTTTGGGTCAGTGAGGGCAGCTACCAGAACCCGCGTTGCTACGCGAAAATGGTCTTAGAAGACCTTCCCTCGATTTAAAATTAATAAAGATTCGCGTTTACAGATTTTGGAAAAAACATACAGGTTGCGAGAAAAAGATAATTTTTGACAAACTTTTTTTGGTGCCATTGGAAAATCCACCCTGTTTACCAGATTCATTCAAGTTCAAGGTAGTCCAGCTTCAAGATTGATGTTATCATGTCGATGAAACTCAGGAAGGTGATTAACTATATGACCAATATGAAAGAATAAATACAAGATTTACTTACATATGAGCCACAAATATGAGCCAAGTTGCTTGCACTATAATATCTCCCAAGGCCAGACGTTTTGTTTTCCGAACCGGTGAATTGACCTTATGATTTTTAATGAAGTGCATGCACGTACCTAAATCGAAATATAATTATCTTGGTTTTAAGGACCAGTGCCTAGACTTAAATTGGACGTAGGTATTCAGCAAAAGGAACCAACTCACAAAAACTCAGTATTTAAATTTTAACTTCATTGCTTGAGTACGATTTTCAAAATTATGTTTGCGAGGTACGTTGAACGTTCCCGTTTATAAACTGTTTATGTCCAATTTATAGCCGTTTTAGACATTGCAACCTGCAGGGCCCAATCTGTCAGGTTGGAAGGTGTAATTAAAGGTAGGGCCCGTAGGGAGCTGAAGGAGGGGAAGGGAGAGGCAGGGTACAGAACAGATTGGGCCCTGCAGGTTGCAATGTCTAATAGCCGTTTTAGAAAAGTTGATCAAGGTTTAATTTTATGGATGTGTAATTTCAGGCATGGTCGACGGCATGTCGAAGATCTATTCCTCTGAGGGCTTCAAGGGCTATTTTGCGGGAGTCAACGCGGCCTGCACAAGGCTTGCGGTCGGCAGCGCTGCTCAGCTCACTACCTTCTCCAAGTAAGTCTTAAGTATCCGTTGGAATTAATTAGCATCAATATCAAACACGCGAAAATCTGTGGCTGCTAAAGTCTTCTTTTGTTTTTGACGTTATTGATGATGATGACGACTAGGAAGTTAGTGAATGAAAATAACCTAAAACCTCCAATGATAGCATCTGAGCTCTGAAGCTTTGTGGAGACCAGGGAAGTTTTATTTGCATGAGACGACAGATACTAGCGACAAAGCGACACCCAAGTATTGATGATGATCCGCTAATTAACCCTGGTTAAGCTAAAAAACCTAAACATCCAGTAATCTGAATATTTTGCTGTTTACTCCATTTCATACATTTTACAGACTTGTCATCTTAACTTATTACATAAATTGACGTATTTCTCTTCAGAGCAAAAGAATGGCTGGCATCGCACGGCATTTGCGATAGTTCACCCTTCTGGCTCTCCGTCCTGGCCAGCGCCATAAGCGGGGCCGTGGTGGCCCTGGCCATGTGCCCCTTCGACGTCACCACCGTGCGACTTTACAACCAGGGTAATAAGTAATAAGGCTTGTTTTCGTGTGCAGAGTTAAGCAGGAGTTGGAGGCAAGAGGAATCGGCAAAGATCCGGTGACGCGCGCGTTTTTCGCGAGCCTCGTGAGCAGTTTTTTCGTTGTGATGTTGGAAACTCCTTTTGATGTCGTGAACACGAGGATTTACAACCAGGGTATGGAGGAGCTTCTGCTTGCTTGACGCTTTGGAGCTTTGTCTTTGCCTCTTCCGCTGCTAATTTACTTTATTTATATTTGAAATAAATTCAGGTCCTTAGTTTGCGAGGATCTTCTTTAGAACCTAGTGAACTTTTGGACTTGCGATTTACGCATGTTTGATACGGGTAAGTTCCTAATTTATTGGTTTGCTGGTTGTGGTGGTGGAAGGGAAACTAAAGTAGGCATAACTTTTTGGAAAGTTCTTATAATTCTGTGTGTCTTTGGACGTAACGTTTACTGTAATTCCTTCTCACCGGGACAAAAACGGTTAAAAGGAACTTCAGGCCAGCACACTAGCTAGAGGAGAAATTGAAGAAAGGCTAACGTAAGCCATCGACGCCCAGCCTGACTTGTTTAATTAATATTTGGTGAAGTGGTCCTGTCTTTACTCCTTATTTTTCAATTTTCCTAACGATTATTTCCGGCATTTGTAATGGCCCTGAATCAACTTTACTGATTAACCAACTGCTTCTTTTTATGGATTATTAGCATAAAAAGAATAAAACGATTAGGTTTTTTCTGGTTAGAGTAGACCCAATATCATTGAAACAATCAACATACATCAATCGCCATAAAATATGTCAGAGCGGCCAAGGTACTCAAAAATGTCTGAAGCACCTTATCGCTTTGACAATAGAGGCGTTGATCAGATATTTGTGACCACCTTCGCCGCTTGGATATATCTGATGGCGACTGTACAATAAACGTCCCCCGTCCGCAGGTACGGCCGCAACAGGCGGCCTCCTCTACACCGGCGTGTTTGACGCCCTCTGCAAAATCTACAAGACCGAGGGCCTGCACGGCCTCTATAAGGGCCTCGGGCCTCTCTACATCAGGATAACGCCGCACACCACCCTGTCACTAGTCATATGGGATATGTTGAATTTATATATGAGCAATAAAAGTAGCTGATGAATGTATTATTATAGCTTTCGCTTTCTTTTATAACCTCCCTCTACTGTTTTGAGAATTTTTCAAATATGTAAGTATATTCTAACAGAGAAAACATTCCACAAAGGAAAAATACGTTTAGATTTAATAAATAAATATATTTTGCTTTTTATTACAACTTTGGATTTTAGGGCTAATTTTATTATCCCCATCAAGAACATGTCTGTGGCAGTTAAAACATGTAGAGTTGGGGAAACGACATTATTATCGTAGAACAAAGTATGTTCGTATTTTAATTTAACTCTTGTCACGAGCAATAGGAGGCGAGAATTGTATCTCCCAGTCCAGATCTAGAGAACTGTCGTCAGAATCCTCATCCTCACAGTCGTCCTGATCATCACACGAACAGCTTTGTGCATCGCCTTGATTCTCAGGTACATCATAACCACCGATAAGCTCTCTGTACCCTCGACCACAAGTTTGCTGACAGAGTTCTGGGTGGAACGGATCGTCAAACTCTTTCACCGTGTTCTTGATTAATCTTTTAGCTTTTCTTTCCCGTCTTTTGATCCTTTCCTCGTTGTCAGCGGATGCGATCTTGTATATAAGCGGATCGTATACAACGCAATGTGCGTTCTCTGATGTCACTTGCATTTCGACTGCGTATTCGCCGTTCTCCTTTTTGATGACGAGAGTGGGCTTGTCACCGCATTTCGTTTTGGATTTTTTCACTGGCGCGCTACCCTGCTTGGTTTTCGACCTTAGCTTAGCTTGCTTCAGTTTTCTTAAGATATATTTTGAGACAGCGCCCGGCTGCCAGCCTTGTGCAACCTTAAATAAAGCAGAACGAATAAGAACAGCGTCGTGACTAGATTAAGATGAACAAAAAGAAAAAGAAAAAAACATAAAATAAATTCTTACTGTTGCAGCTTCATTGGCACATATCACTGATATCACATATGTATTTGAAAAGCATCAACACCAAGCACGAAACGATATAAATATTAAGAAATAAAATTAAACTAAAAAGTCTTAAGAAAAAACATAAAAACATTAATTTTATCGTCATAAAAATAAAGTAGATATACGGTATACATAAATAAATAGGGGGTTTGCGTGCCTTATGCACTAATTTATATACCTAGTGGGTATAGGTACAGTCGCCATCAGAAATATCGGAGCTGCCAAGTTGGTCACAAATATCTGAGCAACGTCTCCATTGTCAAGGCGATAAAGTGCTTGTTCAGATATTTTTGACAACCAGATTTATTCGATATATTTGATGGCGATAGTACAGTCAGCGTCAAATATATTGTAACAGCCAAAGTGATCACAAATATACGAACAACGTCTGTATCGTCAAGGCGATAAAGTGCATGCTCTTATTTTTGAATACCTTGGCCGCACCGATATATTTGATGGCGACCGTACGTAATACTATTTGTTTATTTAACGTATAAATATAGAGTACCTACACAATACGTAAAGGTTATACTTTGCGAAATAAAATGCAATAAGTTATTAAATTTTTTTTCTTCTTAACTTACAGTTACAAAACGTTACAAATTTCACTTATCACGCTACCAAAAATAAATTAAACAAACTAAAATTTAAAGTCAACGCACACTTCTAGTATTAAACCCTAGCATTAGTAAGTGGCACTGTCATGACCACCTTCCGCGCTTCGCGGCGCTTTTGACAATCCAAGTAGGAATGGAAACAAGGTTCATGGAATGCGCTAAGACTTCTTCCCTGTTGCTCTAAATCATGTAAACGATCCTTTGCACTTCGATTTTTGAATTTGCGCGGAGTAAAGTAAGTTTGGGAGCCGTCGAAGTTTTGGATAACTCCCTTGTGCGATGGCTTGCGGTGCCGGCAAAACGAATCTTCAGTGTCCGAGGCAAACTGAGCTTTCTGTCTCTTCCTGGACCTCTCCGATGCGGGAGACTTGGGCACTCGTGGCGTCTGTGGTATATTCACTTTTACACCCTTTCCTATTAAATCTTTAAGCATTTTATTCAATAACTTTTTATCCGGACCGTGTCCTACAATCCCCCTCCTGGACAGTTCCTCCGGGTCAGCGTCACCAAAACAGCTAAATGAAGGGGTTACGTCTTTTTTAACTGGTATTTTTGGAGATTTTGTAGGGGAATTATTCCTCGTACGCTTTTGACCTGCTGACCTGCTCTTGTTGACTTGCTGCTTCTTATAGAACTTCCACTTGTTGTTAGAATCAACATAGCCGTCGACGCCTATTACGAGCCAATTTCCGGAGATGTCTTGGAATTTACCGGTAGAAGTGTCGACTTGTTCGCCGCTGGGGCCAACAAATGTGACCGGAGCCCATCGCCCGTCCGGACCTATGAAACCGTCAACATTGATTTGTAGCCAGCGATTTTCTGGGCTCCAGAAACCACCCAAGTCACTACACTGTTCTTTACCATCAGGCCCTTTAAAGAATCTTGGAACACGATTTCCCGATCTATCAAACAGTTTCACTGCGTAGTCTAAGTAAGTGTATTGGGTCTCATTGTCTACAGTTTTCACCTTTGTGGCCGCCGGATAGTTGGGGTCGTAAAAAGCGATCGGAGGCGTGAACTCTAATATCCATTCGTCAGAGTCGGTGTCGGATGCCAAGGATTCTTCGTAATCGGAGCACGAACAAGATAATTCTTCGTTGACTCGATTAGGGTCGGGTAGAGGCGGGTAGCAAGCGCATTCTGGATCTTCGGCATCAGGCAGTATACCCAGTGCCTGCTGGTACGTCTTCAAGCATATTTCATTACACATGTCAGTGAAGGCACTCTGAATGAACTCGCGTTGCTCTCTCTGTAGACGTCTCGCAGCGCGTTCCTTTTTCCGCTTTCTTTCGCGATTTTCTTCTTCTGTTCTTCCGATAGTGTAAGTCAGCACCGGTTTCTCCTCGTATGGTGCTTGATTGATAGTTCTCGGTTTATTGTATGATTTCATGGTTTCCATTGTAACCGCGAATTCACCATCTTTCTTATGAACAATCAAAAGCGGGCGTTTGAGAGGACGTTTGACGTTGACAGTTTTTCTGCGCTTCCCTATAACTGCACCTGGATGGCGGGCTATTTTGAGCTTTCTTCCTACCACCTTATTAATTGCACCAGGTTTCCATGAGGGTCGATACTACAGAAAAAAATAGAAAAAAAAGTAATCAAAATATGGTCTGTATATAGGAAATCTGAAATAAATATATATAAGAACTACGACCTTTTCCGTGAATGCCATGGTTTAGAATTAGAATAAACTGATATATATGATTGTAAAATTTGATCAACAACATACCATCATCCCAGGGACATCATCGGTAGTCCACAGCCAGCCCATAGATTTCGGTACGTTGTACATTGTCCCGGTATATGGAGAACAGTGATCATGCCCAATCTGAGGAGCTACAATGAAAAGGAAATGTCATATACCTATTTCACCTATTCAACCATGTATACCAATACCTACTGTTTAAAGAAAAAAAAAAGAAAAAAAAAGTAAATATACGTACGTATACCTTTGTACCCATAGTGGAACTTAAATCGATCATTTTTCTTTTTCTTGTTTTCTTTGTGCTCGTCTGGATTTTCTGATTTCTCAGGCTCTACACTCTTAAGTCGTTTCTTTATATCCTTCTTGCTATCCTTTTTACTGTCACTTCCAGAAGTGCTTCCCGTTTTGATTCTACTTATCTTGTGGTATACCGGGCAAGGCAATGGCATTTTGTATTGCGGTACATCGTCTAGATCTTCGGCTCGTTTTTCGTATCCTTTGCAGATTCGACAGTAGGTAGTTTTTCTATCGAAGCCTAACGTACACTCACAAGCACAGTAACATGGATCTGCCACTGGCTTGCTAGTACCTAGACCAACCATTTCTAACTTCCGTTTAATTGTATCAGTGATACAGCATGAATGTTCAACGCTTGTGATATCTAAAAGTATCCTATCATCAGGTTTCTCCAACAGCGGTTTTTCTTTTTTGTAAATGCATGTTACCTTGTCGCATTTGACTGTGCTAGTTAAAAATTGGTCTAAGGATGTTGATGATTTGCTGGAAGTCTCGCCTGGACTTGCGGTCGCTTGATGATTGGTTGAGGTAGCTGATGGACTTTTGCTTTTCGGATTGTCAACGGTAACATATCCAACGGTGTACGTCTTATTCCCAAATGGCCCAGTTCTATCGCCAAAGATGTAGTTCAATATATTGATTTGTTTAATATCTGTACATGATTTAGAGCTTAACAGGTCTAGTTTAAATGGTTTCCTTTTGTCTGTATCACTTCTGGTAAAATGTAATATATTTTTCTGGAATTTACTCGCCATGTTGACCTTCTTGATAGGTTGTACAATAATTGATTGTCTATCTCTTTCTACGGTTAGTTTTCCAATGTTTTCCTCTCTTTTCGCGTTACGCTTTCTAATGCTACGTTTCTTTTTCTGTTTCCCTCCATTGTATTTAGTTTCTATAATACCAGGGTCTACACTGATTATTCTTGTATTAGTCGATCGATCAATGCACAATTCATCAATATCCACCATTATAAAGGTATTTGGATGTTTGTGTGATAAAACTGTAAAGTTATTTAAATTGACATGATCCGTTATGCGAAACTTGATGTTCAAGCATATGACCGCCATACGTTTAGAGGCCGCTTCATGGAAGACGTTGTAACGAGCCCTGACGATTACCGGGGCAGGGTTTGCTTCGCGGTAAAGGTTCATCATGTAATTAATAAAAGCCTGATCCCAGGGGATCAGGGTGGACCCTATCCTTTCTCCGGGATCACATTCACTACATAAGCATATTTCCATGGGATATTTTATCATACGTGTCATCAGTGTATCTATATTACCAACGAATAGTAACGTCTGGCCCTTACTGGCTTTTTTTACTTCACTGTGTGTGTTTTTAGGTTGTTTTGCCTTATCCTTAGATTTCGGGGACTTCCTGTGTTTTCTCTTCCGCTCGTTTGGTTCAGGATTATTTAATACCAATGAAAATATATCTGCAAACTGGCTTTTAATAACAAACTTTTTTGATGGCACAAGGCTCTTTAGATCTTCAATGATAATATCAAACAGAAACGCTAAACCCGACAGAGACATCGTGCCGTATATTTAATTTTTCATATATTTATACTGCAATTTAACAATACACTACTGAGCGAAGTGTGCGTCTTCACATTACCGTTTTTATGCTTATACCTAAACAATTGTTGACATTTTTAAATATATAATAGTTTTGTAGTTACTTGAAATTTTAAAAATTTAGCCACATAATGTCATATTACAAAACAAATGTATCTGTCAGTTTATTTGTTTTTACATAAGAATGTCACATCCTGATCTAGTCGGTTACTTTTATAACAAACCTCTGCGCACAGACAAAAATAAGTATATACTCTTTCACTCGTCAACGTATTTCAAACCTCATTTTCTCATTTCTAACAAATACAAAAAGCAAGTATCTCATAGAGCTGAAACACCCGTATCACCGTAAGGGATAGAACACACACAACGCGACTAATTTGGAAACGCATTTCAAGATGGCTGATAGCATACTGTAGCTAGCCTACATAATTTAGTCAGTTTTGTTACCCTTCAAAGAGCGGTGGAGGGTGATAAACGTTTCTATTGGTACTTAGGCCCTTATGGAAGTAAGCAACAATCACAAGGGTGAGTCTATGATAAGGACTAACGATAATAGCGCCTTCTCTGTCATATCTATGGAAAGTGTAATAAGACTATCCCGTTCAATCTTGGTATTATTAGTTCCGTGTCAGATCTATGGGTGCTATATCTATGAACAAATACAACTGTTAAAGTGATAGATAAGGACAAACGATGATTAGTTCATCGTTTGTCCTTATCTATCACTTTAACGCATTCACTGCCAGGGGGCGTGGCCTAGAAACAAACTTGTATGACGGTGAACGCACATGTGCGTTGGGGGCAGTGAATGTGTTAACAGTTGTATTTGTTAGAAATAGACATAACATCATCATAAAGTTATAATTTTACCAGAGCTGGATCTTGGGACGCCCCCCGGGCGACAGCTTTAGGGGGCGGCAAATTCGAACTTCTTGGCAGACGAATACACGACTCATCAACGCAACCTGGTCCAGTCTGAGACAAGTGTCCAATAGTCTACTTTAAAAAAAATCGCGGGGTGCGTAGGCGCAGGTCAACAACGAAGCTCGCCCGCGGGAAATGAAACGCGCTCTCATTTGAGGGCGCTTAGGGCGCGTGTAGATGAGATATACATACATATATCATACATACAATCACGCCTAGGTATATCCCGCCCCTTTGCGATGTGTATGCGAGAAACAAAAGCCCGCGGCGGCGGCGCGGTGGCGGCCTTTACGCATATCGTAAGGCTGGCTCTACATGATGGGCCATCATAGGGACGCAGCTATACGACGGAACGAGATCGCAATATTGTTAGCTCCCTCTAACGTATAGCTGCGTCCCTATGATGGCCCATCATGTAGAGGAGCCATAAAAGGCAGCGCAGAGGTACGGCGGCGGCTTGGCGGTGGCATCGCGCAATTTACATCGTGAAAAGGTGCAAACATTTTCACCGCTACTCAGGCAAAATATATGCTATGAAATATTTAAAAAACCGGCGTGTCGTACCACGCATAGTGAAGGGTTCCGTAGCTACTATAAAAAAAACTTATGCCGCTACTAGAGAAAATATGACTACCTTACTAGGTCGTATATCTGCCTATTTACGTTTTTTTTTTATAGATAATTCAAAAACGCCTTAACCGATTATGTCCAAAATAATTTTCGTGGAAAGAGTATTCAAAGATGTATTTTGAATTTTTTCATAATTTTTGGACTTACGGTCGAAAAGTTACAGGACACAATTTTTTTTTGACTTTCGGAGCGATTATTGCTGAAAATATCCACTTAATCAAAAAATGTTCATAGAAACTTCACTGTTCTTTTTGATAACCTATCAATTGATGTGCATCGTATTGATAGGTTTTTGGAGAAAAAAAATTTTTTTGACAATTCGTTATTTATGGACTACTAGAAAACTAAGTAGCGGCACATAAAATACTACTTTATTTTATATTATTGCAGGGCTTTTTTGAGTTATATACTTCCTACCATAGATAGAGAATAGAGATATATCATACCTGGGTAAATTTTCGAAGTGTGTGATTTTTCGACATTTGTATGGACAAAATAGCTACCTACAAATGTTGCCATACAATGTCGACAAAAATGTTTCAGGCATATTTTTCGTGTAGGTACCTACTATAGTTTGGCCAGAGTTTGTTTTACTTCAAGCATAGACAGATAGAATCATACTGTCTTTTCTAATGCTAGTTTTCTCACTACTAAAAAAGGGATGGTTATAGCATGTTACTCTGACTGCTACTGCGCTTTTTGGTTTGCCAGACTATAATTACTAATTTCATTCATTTACTAAACACAAGATTATATTCCATATTGCTAACGATGAAAGCACAACACAGTATACAAGGTGTAACAAAAATACTGGTGAGCCTTTTAAGGACATAATTGGTATCGTATTCTAATTATGAAAAACAAAGAAAAAAAAATTTTACGCGAAAAACTACTCCTACTTTTTCCTACTCTCAATAGGATACCAAATATGCCCTTAAACGGATCACCAGTATTTTTGTTACACCCTGTATATCAAGAAATACAAATGTCATGATAGCCGTACCAAAATGAATCTCTGATAAAAAGTTCCTCTTCCTACGTCAAAGTTGCATCCGACTTTGATGTCAAAAAAAACCAAAATCCTTGCAAGTGTATAGAAAAGTAAACGTAAATGGTATGATAATAAATATAATAATTTTAAACAAAAAAAGAACCGACTTCACTTAGGATCCGCTATTCCAAGAGGAAGTGGCCGAGTTGCTGTAAAAAATAGTGAAATCACTATAGGTGTGCCAATATAGTTGAAGAGTTGGTGACAATGGGACCATCTAGAGGTTATACCCATTCGATTAAAAAAACATGTTAAAAATCGGTTCACGATTCACGGAGATATCTAGTAACATACATACAAAAAAAAACAGTCGAATTGAGAACCTCCTCCTTTTTTGAAGTCGGTTAAAAAGTAAACGTAAATGGTGTGATAATAAAGGAACTAGATATGTATATGGTGGTTTCCTGTAATGATAACAAAAACCGTCGCTCGCCGACAGCTACAATAAAGGCTTCCCTAGGTATAATACCTAAGTAACGCATTCGTTTTTGAATATATTGAAATATATTAGGTAATAAATGCTCTTTCTAGTGATATAAATTGTTTATTAATACGATACGGAAGTGCAGTGTTACGATTTTTTGTTTGAGCACAACCGGCAAATGGGACACGCGCAGAATCAGTAAATTTTGTACTTTCAAAATAAATGTTTTTTTCGGAAACATGTAGAATTTAGGTTCCCGTATTTTTCTTTTATTTGTTATAATAAATGTAAATACAGGGTGATTCAGGAGACGTGAGCAAGAACAACCCTACATACTTAGTTAACGATAATGAATCGGCCGCTGTCATGTTTAAGTGAAATAACAACGAATATTTATTTTATGTTACTTAGAAATTTTATTTTCTGTAATCATGTTACCCTACAAAAACAAAAATAAATAGCGCTAATTACATTACACTAATACCGGTATCAAACAATAGCCTTGTTGACTGAATCCGCAGTGTTAATCCTGCTCACGTCTACTGAATCAACCTGTATATGTATAACAATACTCTATGTTAAATTTACTTGGAATTTATAGCCACGGGACAACAAAAACGTTAGTTTGAAAATTGACCCATCTAAGTTTAATGCTTCCTGCTTATATAGTCGGTGTGAAACATAAAACAGTAAAAAAAACATACATTAAATTTATTTATTTAGCTATACTAGATGCCAATTTAGCCACAATACTTCGAACAAGTCTAGCAGATGGAAATATTGGAGTTCTCCTCGCATGAATAAACATATTGGATGGGGCTCGAGTTATCCGGACATTCATGCAAGCTCCCGTACGGTGACTTCCGCCTCTTAGGCGTATTGCATGCCCTGCTCGCATTTACCTTCCTTGCTGGCTCGGCTGGCTCCTCAAACAAGCCAATATCAGCGTACTCTTCGAGAGGCTTCAAAATGTCCTTGTACCTGGCCGCCTTTCTCCACTCGGCGGCTCGATCGCGACTCGACAACGGAGGCAAGTTGTTTGCATGCCTTCTATAACGGAACTTGTCGAAGTTCACTGACATACTTGACATTACTAGAAAATTACGTTTCTGGCCTTGCTTTGCAAAATTTGTTCGTTTCCCATCACTTTTATTTGCATCGGCTTTAGCATCCCCGGATCCTTTCTTACCTGCCTTCTTATCTTGTGATGTCGCAGTGGCTCTAGTCTGCTTTGCACCCACAATCTGTACTTTAGTCTGTTTTGCACCTGTAGTCTGCTTCGGAGAGGACGCTCTTTCTTTACTTTTAGCCGTCAAATTTGATTTTGATTTGTCTTGCTTCCCTTTTGACTTTGGATAATATACCCACTTACCGTCCTTATCGATGTAACCGTCGATGCCTATCTTCAAAAAATGTCCATTCTTATCAGTGAAACCACCTTCTTCAGATGAGTACAGCAGACCATCAGGTCCAGTAAAGGTTAAGGGAATCCAACGACCGTCTGGTCCAATGGTGCCGTCTTTGTTAATCTCTTGCCAGACATGGTTATTGTCCCAAAAACCTCCCAAATCACTGCAAACATTTTTGCCATCGGGCCCTTTGAAAAACCGTGGCACTGGATTGCCATGCTTGTCCAAAAGTTTTACTTTATAATCCAGATACGTGTATTGTGACTCGTTGTCTGCAGTTGCGATTGGATGTTTAGCTTGGGTATCAAACTTCGACGCTGGAGGAGAAAACTCGATAATCCAATCATCCCCGTCAGTATCACTGGTTGATAAAGACCCTTCCTCTGAACACGAGCAAGAGTCTATCGGAGGACTAATGGCATCCGCTGGTTTTGTGTGGCACGGACACTCGGGATCGTTCGGGTTGGGAAGAGGTAGTAAGCCAATCGCTTGATTATACGCTTTAACACATATTTCTTGGCATTTATCTCTAAACGTAGATTGCAAAAGTCTACATTTTCTTCTGGTTTCCCTTCTCTCTCGTCTTTCGCGTTGTTTTTGAATTTTCCTTCTTTCTTCCTCTGTTTTCCCTATAGTGTAGATCAAGGGAGGCTTTTCTTCATAAGGATATTGGAAAAGCAATCGCTCTTTAGAATACTTTTTGAACACTTCCATTTGGACCGTATATTCCCCATCTTTTTTCTTGACCACTAATAAAGGTTTACTTTCTATTTTCTTCTTCTTCCCCAATAAAGCTCGCTTCTTCTTAGCAATTATGTCGGTGCCTTCTCTTATAGCTCTGTATCTTCTTACTAGAGGTTTTATAGCTGCTCCAGGCTTCCAATTTGGACGAGGCTAAAATAATGACAAGCAACCCGATTCATGAACCCCTGAATGCATTAATTAATTTTCAGTAAAGTTTTTTCATATTCAGTTAACCTTATAAACTAAAATAGATGTCATATACTCCAGAAAAAGTGACCAAGTCCTCCAGTGTCCGAGGCCAGACTCGAACTGGCGTCCTCAACTTTCGCCCTGACCACTAGACCACCCGGTCACGGTGGAACCTGTCGAATTTTTCTCAAGTATATGTAATCTCCGAATTTGAATCATGCAGTACACCTTCTATGATGTATCCGAATCACTTACGCAATTTCGGTATAGGTAGCGAGAGAGATGGTGCTGTCATCTATGTATCTTTTAAGCAAATCAAAGTATTTTGTTTGAGTTGAATATTTTTAGATTTGCGTGTTTTTAAGTAGTAACACTACTATGTATAAATATAAATTATAAACTTAAATAGAGTTATCAACAACATTTTATAAGAGACAAGAATTACCTTCATTCCAGGGATGTCTTCTGCTGTCCAGTTCCAACCCATATTTGCCGGGACTGGAGGGTACGGGTACTTTGCTGATGGATTTTTAACTTCTGCTGCCTTCCCCACTAGAACATAATGCAAGAAATTATTACGACTTTTAGTTTTATTTTTAACCTATTAAAAATATCAATAACTAAACTTTAATTTAACTTAGAATTTAGATTGGCAATACGGAATGTACGCATACGTAGGTACAGTTCACTATTAGATTAAACGCTATTTTTATTAGAACAAGGGATTCGAGGAAAGAAATGTATTGTCTACATACTAGAAGGTTTCGGAATAGAATATTATATCAGAGACCGGATAGATACGAGGCCGGGAATCCGTTTTCACACATGTATAGTGTTTTCTCAATCACGCAATGAAATTTAAAAAAAAAACATACTCATACCCATGTCCATGTCCGTGCCCATATCCATGCCCATGGCCATACCCATACCCTCTACCTCTCATCATCATCATACTTATATGCACATAAGGAACTTCAGCTGTTCGTAAAACCTGCGCGCATCTTTGACGCTGTTTGAAGGACTTTTATACTGAAAAGTTATATGAAATCCCTTTTCAGGCCGCATCGAGTTGCTACGCCCGAAAAGGGATGTTTCCGAGTCTATTATAAGGAACATAAAGATAATATTTTCATTGCGTGTTTGAGAAAATATCGTTTAGTTACTTGGTTAATTCATTATGTTATAATAATCTCAATGCGCACCTTTTTTCTCTTGGCTGCCAATTTTCTTTTTTTTAGATTTCATCGACTTGTCTGTCTTCTTTTTTTCTTTTTCGCCCCCTTCATCTTCATTAAAGGAATCCCTAGTTGCTACAGTAGGGGTTGCCATTTTTTGTGATCTAGTAGTCTTAATACTAATCTTTTCTGAGGCCTCATTTTGCTCTTCATCAGGCCATGGATTCGGGGTTACTATATATTTCTTATCGTAGAGTTTGTGGTAGACCGGACATGGTAGAGGTTTTATAAAATCCGGCTGGTTTTCCATATCAGTTCCGAGACATTCGTAGCCGCCGCAAACCGCGCAGTAAGTTGTATTTTTCGTAAAGTTGAAATCACATACACAGTCGCAGTAGCATTCGTTGCCGGAATCGTTAATCTTTTTTTTCTTAATAATACCATCAACAATGAAGTCCTTTACTGTTTCGGCTACGTCGCAAGTAGTGGAGCAGCAAGGATTGTGTATGGCATCGAGCTCTATTTCAATGTTGCTGTCTGCTGGACTCGGAGGGAATTCCCCCTTAGTGGGACACGGATGCTCAGGACACACTTTACGTTCTGCAGAGGGGGAAGGACAAACGCTTTTTGTGCATAAAGTTACTTCTTTAATACTTGGACAGTGTTCGGCACAGAATTTAAATTTCTCATCGTCGGATGCTTGCGCAGCATTTGATACTGGTGTGGTTTTACCGGAATTAGTTGCCGATGGAGTGTTCATATCTAGCTCTACTGTAAAATAATACACATTGTACACCAGCTGTGATTTCCCAGAAAATGGGCAACCTTTTCCTGCACAGCTATCCTCTAAGTCTTCACCAGCTTCTTCGCAATCTTTGCTACATATACTTTGACACGACTTTCGTTCGGCGAGAGCATTTTGCATTTTTTGTATACATTCGCATTGTGTGGAGTTTGGCACATTTGCAGCACCCTCAGTGAATACTCCTTCACGCCTAAGGAATTCTTGGATCTTTTCAGCCATAGTACAAAGCTTGCTACCGCATGGACCAATAATCTCATTAATATCAATTTCAACTTTGTCTTCTTCGATCAAATTTTCCAAGTACTTCCTTATATGCCTTGCTATTTTGCAGTCTGGTTTTCCGCAAGGACCACGTATGTTCTCTATATTGAATGTGGCTCCAATGCCCTGCGCTCCTGCCCCTCCCGCCTTTCCGACCTCAGCGCAGACGGCACAAGGTGCACTTTGGACTTCTACCTTGTACTTCTGAGCTAATGCACCATCTGGCCATTGCGATTGCTTGCAATAGCAAAGCCTGTCAATATCGGTGCCTCGGATTTTCGGAGTTAAAGTCGGGCGGGGCGTTAACATTCTCATATTGTCATTGCAGGACGCTATAATCTTTCTTACATAATCGATTATGAAATCTATAGTAGGCACAGTGTTTGGTGATGTGTAATTTGAATCTGGTGGCTTATCGGCGTTGCTCATACAACAGTAGTCGCCGTCGCTAAACTCTACAACGTTTGCTCCAGGAGCGTTCGTATAATCAGCAAACAAAATCGGTTTCGGTTTATCCTTTATGAAGCTATTTTCTATCTTATTGCAATTCTGTTCAAATACTTCGTCAGTAGTTTTCATTGTGCAAATGTAAGAAGTTGTTTTGGAATTGATACCTGTATATAGAACCTTTTTTACCGTAGGGTCCTCAGATAAAGTGCGAAATGCTGTAGTAACTTTGTCTCCTAGATAGGATAATTTGATTTGAAGGCCAATTTTAGCCATCAGCTTCGCTGTGTCCTCTTCAAAAACATTATATTCGTCCCTCACGGTGACAGATCTTGGCGATTCACAGTCAAGGATGTATTTTAGATAGGTTAAAAATATTGGATCCCAAGGAATAATGCTAGCCCCAATATACACTAGATTTTCTTCTTTACTCCATAGTGTGACATTTAGTGGAAACTTCTGCATCAATTTTATTAAAAACTCTGCGCTGCTTGTGAAAAGCACGGACTGTCCCGATTGTATTACAGGTTCTGGGGGAGGAGGTGGAGGTAACGCTCCTTTTTTTGGTTTCTTAGGTTTAGGCGGTTTCTTTGCTTTCTTTTTCTTTCCGGGTGGTTCTGGTGGCAATGGAAGAGGCTCTGGCATCACGATGTGCATTTGCTTTGGGTCTTTTAGTTCAAGAGAAAATATGTCAGCGAAATCACTGCGTATTACAAGCAGTCTGCTATCAACCAAGCTCCTGACGTGCTCTACCACCACTTCAAATATGAACATAGCATCTGCAACCGCCATTTTCTATTTTTTTTCTATTTTTATTAGTATATATTTAATTTACATAATTCGTTAGATATTTAACAACAAATTTTGTTTTCAAAATATACTCAAACCCAAAAAGAGCATGACAACATGTCAATCAAGACGATACAAGATTATTTTTTATAAAAATCTAGTTGGTGTCTCTATGCCTCTGATACGTTCCAGTGTATTCAACATTTGTGACATTTTCAAGAAAAAGGTACCTACATCATTGTCGGTAGTTAATGGAGTTTATTTATAAAAGCATTATTATGGCAGTAATGCCTTATTGACAACCGACAATGATGTACAGTCGACGTCAAAAATATGTTTACACGTTTTCACCTTACTCCTTTGTAATAAGTTAAAGGTGCAAAAGTGTAAACATATCTTTGACGTCGACTGTACATACCAATAGCACATTTGAATCTTAGATTCTGAAGTAAAATAAAGCAATCTCAATAATCTCAAAAAGGCACGTTAATTTATCATTTTATTTCGATTCGTGAATTCTATGTTCATCAAATGTTTCATGCTGCTTTTGCACTTGCGTGAGTGACGAGCCGAATAGCGCGCGGCCTGTTTACGTATAGGTATAGGTACCTACAGTCAGTGAGCTCTAAAAAGAACCTTCGGGTTTTAGAAAGAGACGTCGGGTATCAATCAACAGTGACACAATGAAAAAGCAGAACAGCAATATTACCTGCGTGTGTCATCGCCGATTCCCGAAGGTTCTTCTTAAAGCTCACTGACTGTACGTATGCGACCCGGTTTCGCGCGCATACGTTGCTCGCGTACTCACTTCGGGGAGTTCTACCATCGCCCACACTGTTAACTGCCCATCTGTGAACCTTATGTCGTTTGTAATAAAACTAGTAGTCCGCCTCGAACTGAGAACTCGCGATTTACTTGCAAACGAGTTGACCAATATAACAAGACCCCAAGGAGGATTTTTTTTCTCCTGATAGCTCAATAACCACTTGATCGATCCTGCTCATATACGAACTTACAAAATTTTATGTATAGATGAATTATCGAGAGCGTGGAATTGCATATATTGTTTGTGTACAGGCATTCTATATTTGAATCCGCACACAAAGAGGCACAACACGGTACAACCACTACATATGCAATTCCACGCTCTCGATAATTCAACTATACCTCTGCTACAGCTCCAAGAAATTTCATAAGGATAAGAAAAACGTTACTAAAGTTATCGTCGTTAATGCCGAGACGTCCCAGTAGCCAGGTGACAGTTCGGTTCGGTCTGGAGTTGTTTGTAAGAACTCACTTCGTTTACGCTCCGCGAGTTCGATAAGGTCCACCGATGTACAGTTAAGAGTGTTGCTGGGGACTGGGGTAGACTGGGGAGAGAAATATGTGAACGGGCATTCGTTTTCGCACTCGGACGCAAATGATTCGTCGAACTATATCGCCTTTAACCTTTTGACCGCCTTACGTCAAAATTTTAACTTTCAATTCTGAATTCTGTCATGATTTACGAAGGTGTCATTCACGTTGTCACTTTGTCTCATATATCAGACGACGGCGGTCAAAAGGTTAATACACCTACGCATTCCCATGTGGCAGCAAAAAAAATCTCACTCACTCTGCACCTGCAGTGCACAGCGATTTGAAATATTTACATCCTTATCGGTACAGTCAACGCTATAAACTGTATACACCTTTGCACCTTACCACATTGTAATAAGGTTCAAAAGTGTATTGTACTTACTTACCTACATATTGGAGGAGTTGACTGTAGGTACCATACTCTTTCGCTAATGATGTTTCGCATGCGAATGCGTAGGTGGACTCATACTAAAGGCTTATTCGAAGAGCACCGACGCGAGTACGAACTTGCAAGTGTAAACGTAAGGCGATTATCACACTGGCGACGGATCCGCATGCGGCGCCGGTGCGCGAGCGAGATAGCGCTATACACATGCAGAGCGCTATCTCGCTCGCGCACCGGCGCCGATAATCGCCTAAACGTTGTCCATTTGGTCGCTCTAGTCCAAGTTTCTTGTGTATAACTAGTAGTCCGCCTCGAACTGAGAACTCGCGATTTACTTGCAAACGAGTTGACCAATATAACAAGACCCCAAGGAGGATTTTTTTTCTCCTTCTAGCTCCGTAACCACTTGATCGATGCTGCACATATACTAACTTACAAATTTTATGTATCTCTGCTACAGCCCCAAGAAATTTCATAAAGATCAGAAAAATGTTACTAAAGTTATCGTCGATTTCGAACAAACTAACGAAATCAAAAAGCCATCCAAATGCCGAGAAGTCCCAGTAGCCAGGTGACAGTTGGGTCTGAAGTTGTTTGTAAGAACTCACTTCGCTTACGCTCCGCGAGTTCGAATATAAATTAATAAATATTATGGGACAATCTGACACAAATAGACCTAATAGTCCCACCCCACAGTAAGCTCAATAACTTCAATAAGGCTTGTGTTACGGGTACTAAAATAAAATAGAGTTTGTCCGAAAAGAAAAGTGTCGTGGTTTATATGGGAGCTCATACATTCTACGACACTATTCTTTCCGGGCAGACTCTAATAGATAAATACATAGGAAACATCCATAACTCAGGAACAAATATCCGTAATAAACACAGAAATAAATTCCCTGACCAGGGTTCGAACCCGGGACCTCCTGCTTCATAGGCAGGGTCACTACCGACTGGGCTAGGAGGCCACCTAATCGAAATTACTACTTTGGAACGCACCCTCTTGCCGTCAGCTGATCGGTGTCACTTTGACCATCTTTCACGCACGTGTGACGTTTCTTGAGTTTTTATTACGAAACAAACACGCTATAATATGAGTTTTCTATGGAATTCTCCAGCGCAAGCCGCGCGGCACGCGGCCTTTCGAGTTCGCAGCTAGTAAAATAAATATTCAATATGATAACAGAATATCTCTAGCGATTAATTAAAAAATCACAGGTAAGTCCTAAACGAAGTTTTTTTTATATGTTGCTGTGTTCTTAGCATATTTAAAATATCGAGCATGATTTCGCGCATTTTCCGTTATTATGTCATAGTAGTAGAGATCAAAGATCGAGTTTTTGGGGAAAATGTGGCGGTTTATCTATTTTTGTGACTGTAGCATACTGAAACCGAATTGTGACTTTATAATTCTTCGTTCGGCGCATGTGTTGAAACGATAATAAGGTTGATTTCTTATATGCGGCGTTTAATATCATTGTTATAATAATTGGCTACAATGTTTTAAAGGAAATAAACTGCCACACAAATAGCAAGTAGCTCCAGAATAAATATAGCATATAAATTGTTTATTATTAACTAGAATGCATATGCATGTTTCTTTAAAATAAAAATTGTAATGATGTGTTGTAACTGGATTATTTGCTGTAACCTTTGCACTTAACATTTTTTTTCTGAAGCTGGATATGAATTAACTAATTTAAGACAAACTTAATTTTTTAAACATATTTATCCATCAGTAACTTAAATTAATTCAATGTTTTTCAGTTTCAGAAAAATCTCTTAAGGCAAATGATGGATTTGGCAAACATTACAGTTATGGCAAATGATAACCTCCAATTGTAACCTAAAAGTATTACGTACCTTGGAATTTTCAAACTGGACCATATTCCGGCAATATGGACTTTGTTGTGGGAGGTATAGCGGGCGTAGGTGCTGCCATATTCAGCAACCCGTTTGACGTAGTGAAGACCCGCATGCAATTGCAAGGGGAGCTGCGAGCGCGGAGTCAGCATGCGGTTCACTATAAGAATATACCGCACGCTATGTACACTATAGTGAAACATGACGGGGTGACCGCATTACAGAAAGGACTCGTACCGGCATTGTGGTTCCAATTAGTGGTTAACGGTGCGAGGTAAGTTAGTTTGATTTATATTCATATTATTTCTACTGGGCCGATTATTCATTTTTAATTTTAAAAAACTGCAAAACCGAGGTGTTCGCAGAACTTTTGTACCAGCTTGCCTAATTTTCAAACAATGCTAAATTTTATTAGCTTCGACTTGCCTACAAACATTTTTAAGGGGCTGCTCCTGTATACAGAGTTATAGATATAAAGTATGTAGTAAGTAGGGTGACCAGATGTCCCGTATTTTACGGGTTGTCCCGTATTTCAGGTACGAATTTTTCACTGTCCCGTAATTTGGCGAAACCAATACGGGACAGTCTGGACAGTACATTGCCCCCTGTCCTGTATTTTAACCTCGAATCCCGTATTTTCAACGCATTGTCCCGTAAAACCGGAAATCAGATCTGGTCACCCTAGTAGTAAGTATTTTACATTGTAAACTATTTTGTATGGCAAAAGCTGAGAGATTACTGTCTTGAATTATAGATACTACTTTAGTAAAGGCCATCAATAAAAAAAAAGATACTACTTTAGTATATATAGAGTCATCTGCCATAGTATCTTTCTCAACAAAAGGCTGCAAAAAATATATGATATGCTCTTATGGCCCTACAAATAAGGATACTTCGAGAAGGATTTTTCGGTGACTTTTTTTTATTACAACTTTTCGACCCACACATGAAATGTTACTATCAGAACTTAACTAATTTCAGGTTAGGAATATACCAACAGGCCGACAACCAAGGATTCCTCCGTGATGAAAAAAATAACACAAAGTTTACGAACAGTTTAGTAATGGGTGCTTTTGCTGGCATGATCGGAGCGTTCTTCGGCAGCCCGTTACAATTAGTGAAGACTCAGCTGATGTCATATTCCTCTGAGAAGATAGCTGTGGGCACGCAGCACGCTCATACTGGCATGACTTATGCTATGAGGAAGATTTACAAGAAGAATGGATTGGGAGGTTTGTGGAGAGGCGCCCATGGAATGATGATAAGGAATTCTATAGGATCAGCGTCGCAGATCGCGTCTTATGCTGTGTAAGTCGTTTTTTCATGATTAAACCTGAAGGCATTTCCACCATTATTTAAACTTTATTTCAGAGTGATAGACATCAATTCATACTACACATTGTTGATTACTGTTTAAAGGCCGTAAAAGGACCCACAATTGTAGCTTCGGACGAATGACCTCACGAGCAATTAATGACTGGGAAAATGTTTTTTTACTTCTGTTTTTTATTAGAAAATATATTGCTATGAGATATTTCTATTGTATAAACCAGGAGTAGAGATGATCTCGTGAACATTCTCCGTTGACTATGGGAAATATTCTCGAGCAAGAATGTTTCTCATGCAAAACTGGAAACCTTCTCGAGAATTCTCAGGAACGGCACAACTCTAACCAGGAGTCGGCAACAAATGGCCCACGAACCGCCCACTTGCGGCCCGCGAGCCTCCTAATCTCTGATAAAGTCGCAAATTATAAACAGAGTGCGGCCCGCGTTAATTTCGTTAGCTACTATGTGGCCCGTGGGTGCTAAAAGGTTGCCGACCCCTGATATAAACAAACACCTTATCAATTCCAACGTACTACATTTTAAGCAATAGTTACATTCAATTGTCTTTTTTAATTTAAGCCTGGATAAAATGTTCTTTTCATGTTTCATTTCAGGTGTAAAGAATGGATGGATGACAATGACATGTTCCAGCAGTCAAAGTATCTATCAGCATTCGTGGCCAGCAACATAGGGGCCGTGGTGAAGACCATAGCCCTGACGCCTATGGACGTCATCATGACGAGATTGTATAATCAAGGTAATTTCAACCTTATAGCATTGATATAGGGACCATTTACGAACACCTGAAGCTTTTGTAGTTTATAGCCAGTAACTAAGACGCCGCGGTCCGAAAGTGGATACATCTCCTTGTAGTCGTATGTACATAATTGTCCATTGTTAAATAGAGTGTATTTCTAAATTAATTGTTATGGAAGTAATGCCTTATCAGGCGCGGTCGCAGCCTGAAATTTGGGGGGAGGAGGACGCAATGCAGAATTGATTTTTCAAATTTTTTAGGCAAGTAGTTTTTTAATTTGAAATGTACGATTTGGGGGGGGGGGTCACATGCGACGTGATTTTTTTTTTTCGGCGAGGGAGGTGATACTCATGTATAGCCCGTACTAAATGGTTATGTCCGACTCAACTGGGGTCCCAGTCGCCTACGGACTAAACCCTCCCCCGCTTCGTGTTTAGTGTGCGGGAGCTGTAGTGTGCAGGTGGAGTACTATTGAGCTGTGACTGAGACAGCTGGTCCTCGCTATCAATACGGGCGACCAGCTGACGCGATGTGGGCGAAAAAACACCTACATAAACTTTATACTAAAGAAGTTTTTTTTTCAGCTGTAGACGTAAATGGCCAAGGTCTCCTCTACGGCGGCATAGTGGACTGTGCCAAAAAGATCACTAAAACTGAAGGTCTCCTAGCCTTCTACAAGGGTATGGGGCCCTCATACCTCCGGCAGGCGCCCCATACAGTGCTCCTGCTGGTATTTTGGGATATGCTTAAGGATTTACAAAAGAGTTTTGAGAAGGCGTGATGTAGTTTTAATTTTGAGGTTATAACCCGCTTTCATAGACGTATTTCAAATATTTAAATAAATCATTGTAGACTATTCAATGTCATGCCATGTCTGTCATTTTCAATACAAGAAAAGTATGACGATTTTTGCGGGGGGGCGTAGCGTGGCTATTCTGTATGAAATATTATTATTTATTGTTATTTATTTAAATGAGGTTTGAAATATGTTTATGAATATGCGGATAGGCGTGTAAAGGTTGATACACAGACACTAAACGCGTGACGTTTTGTCTCCTTATAAACTTATATAGATGTTATATATGTATGTACAAAGAAAATGTGACGTAGGCCTCCCGTGCCCAGGGCTGGAATCGAACCAGCGTCTTCTGCATTTTTGTCTTGTCTAAAAACGCAATTGTACTGACATAATTTATCGCTTGTGTTGCGAGCCTGGGCACTCTGGGGTTGCAGGCAGCCATAGGCTACGATCACCGCTTATTTCGGTGAGCCGCATGCTTATTAGCAACTTAAGAAGTGTTTGAAAAAAAGGAGCCAAAGCGTTGTAGCATGACGCGTCGTGTGTATTGGCCTTAAATAGTCTGTTTTTGTGAGTTATTAACTTATTTATTACCAAAGCATAAAGTTCAATTTGATCTGTTTCTAGTCAATTGACCGTAGGTTGTTATTTTATAGAGAAGTGCATTTTTTTAAACTTGTTTATTTGTGATTTCAATCACTTTGTATGAAATAATTGTTATGAAAAAAAAATCGACCATTAGTTTAGTATGGTTACCGTATGGCCGGGTTACTTTGATCCAACGGGCGATAACTTTGGCCCATAGAGGTCTAATAAAAAATAACGTGGACGATTAGTTAAAACCATAGACTTAAATATATAGTAGACGGCCATAGTCTAAGAACTTTTTGAGGCTCCAAATAGTGTACTACTAGTACGTTATTCGTTAGTAGGTGGGGCTGATTTTATCTCATGCATATTGGCTCTGTTTAGGTGGCTCTGAACTAGATGGCGCTAAATATTTGGAGCCTCAAAAAGTTCTTAGACTATGGCCGTCTACTATATATTTAAGTCTATGGTTGCACATTGCAATGTCCCATCATTTCAATGCAATAATAAAACCTGGAACAAGTTAATTCCAATGGCCAAAGTTACCCTTCAGGCCAAATTAACCCATTATGCAATATACATGCAATATTTGATTATGCGAAAGATTACATAGTTTGTAAGTAGATAATGTAGATATTCACGCCCCATGTGATTCACGCGTTTTAAATCTAATTAGGAATTGTATGATAGTTCAGATCAGAATATTACGAGTAAAATATAGATAATATTATGGACTCCAACATCTCTCAGTCCAGGTAATTATCTTTGATTTATTTGTAAAGATATAAAAAGATACCTTTTTATAAAGATAAAGCCGTATAATATCACGGCGTTTTCTGTTTTTTCAAAGTGTAAAAAAAATAGAAATATGATTTATGCGTTAGTAATGCTCAAAAATATCTGAACACCTAAGATTAAAAAAATAGTCAATAAATCTCCTCTTATATGAAATCAGTATAAAATAGCGAATATAATAAATTAATAGCCAAATATACCCGTTATAATATAAGTCAATGAAACAATAGAGTATTATGTAACCCAAAGTATTTTATAAAGTAACTATTACAGTATCAAACATCCCTAATTATCTATCTGCGTTCTCGTCTTAACTAAAGTCTCTATAAAAAGTCTTTATCATTATGTAATCATTGATAGAGTGCGACTATGCTAACTCTGCGTGGACTTTGCTTTGGGTAAACATGGAACTTCCGTCATGAACGTCATAATTCTCATATTCGTTTACGTTTATGCTGTCTCAGTGCAGATTTAGCATGGTCAAACTTTATACTTATTGAATTTACCGAATACAGCGCACATGTATTTAGTTATGTAGGTACATTACCAAAGTAAAGTGCTAATTTATACTAAAAATACCTTAGGTGACGTAAACTTGCCATATAATGCGTAATATAGACAAGATCGATTGATATTATAAAATAATAAAATCTGCACGAAAAACACAACTTTACTGCTTTACTCTTAGTGTTCAAAATCCGGTAAAGTCATGTTTGGCTTTGTACAAAACGCATATATAAGTATGTAAGGCTTTAAGCCCAGTGATCTTATGCCTTTTATACTTGATAAGTAAGGCGTTTGACTCAATCAAATTAGTTCGTAAGCATTAAGTACTTACCTTAGGTACTTAAAATCTTAATTTGTAGACAATAATGACATTTTTCGATTCTGAGATTAGATGAAAGAATGGACGAATGAAATGACAGATGTAACTTTTAAGTAGGAAACTTATTTGTTAAAGTAATATTTTGATTTCTGATTGCTGGTTTGATTTTGGTACTGCTAAACAATGTTGTATACATATATATCGGTACTCTTGTATTGTAACAGAACTTCGCCAGCAGAGGTACGAGTACAGTAAAGTCGGGTTTTACTCGTTTCGGGTTTTTTAGAGCATTGAATTTATAGCACATTGCTATGAGATTATAATTTATAACTACCGTTTATTATTTATTAAACCCCTTTGTGATTTATGTGGGTCAAAGTTACACGCCATTAGGTCAAAGTAACCCGACTTTACGGTAGCAATAAAATTTAAGAGTCGCCAGGACGCTCGCGTTCCCATACAAACGTAGTTTAGCTCTCATTTTAAAACGACATGCTTTAGAACCACGAAATTTGGCATGGGCATTCTAGTAGGTAGTACAGATCTATGCCGGTAATTCGTTTTCGTTGCAAAAAATTGTAATACAAAGAAAATACAGCCAGATACAGATTTACATACAAAACTTATTCTTGCTATATTTTCTTTGTATTACAATTTTTAGCAACGAAAATGAATTACCGACAGATCTGTACTGCTAGAATGCCCATGCCAAATTTCGTGGTTCCAAAGCATGTCGTTTTAAAATGAGAGCTGAACTACGTTTGTATGGGGACGCGAGTTCACGCGAGCGTCCTGGCGGCTCTTAAGTTTTGACATAAGTAATTCAGTAATGTGTGATGAAAAGGTTATGTTAAGTTTACATTATAGTCAGTAGGGGTAAAATTCGCCTGTAGGGTAAATTGCGCCTACACTAAATGAAACCGTAAATAAACGGTTACTAGCCCTTCCAGCGTGGACGTGACCTCAATTTTCTTGGGGAAAGGGATAGATTTGTCACGGCGAAAACCCCTTTTACAGGGTTTACAGTAGAGGTAGTTGCCCCTACGGGCGCATTTACCCCGACTGAGATTATTTATATTATTTGTTACGTACACTAATATATCCTAAGCTTGTTAACAGTGACCACAGTATTAATTCGCCTTACCAAAGTAAGAATGTTTTTAATATTTATCCAGCATTTAACTTTATCCTAGATATAATTATCTGAAACTTTTTAATATATTGAGTCAGTTAGACAAAACATACATTTACTAAATAACGCTGTAAGACTTATGGATTATGAATAAGATGGTAATTCTTTATTTACTTGTCTTTTTAAAAACGGAAAATAGCTATTCTTCGCTGTAGTCCTTAAAAATTGACACGCCATTTTGAACTTTAAAATGTTCTAATGCGTAGTTTACATTACTTTTATTTCAGACGGTTTTTAAAAGATTAAATACAATATTTCTATCGGATCTAATTAGAAAAACACATTAAAGTATAATTTATAAATTATACTCAGTTGAAATGTTATAATAGTTTGTACTGTATTATGTATGCTGCCTTATTTTTTGTAGGTAATAAGCTATTGATAAATAATTCCTTAAATTCCTATTTTAACCATAGTTATTTCTTATTATGTTTAGAAATTAGGCTCAAATAGTGCAATAAATAACAGTAATCCTCTTGTTTACGTTATAAGTAGCGGACAGTAATTACTTCCCAATTTGAAATTATATTTTGTTATTTATAAATACATAATTATACAAACTTTATCTTATCTTTAATTTAAGATGCAAATTTGCTACTTAATGATGTTGTTTTAGAGTTAATTTTTATTTGTTATTTCAAGTTCAGAATCTGTGTAGAAATCTCATTAGAGATATTAAATAATTCAATGTTATTAAATGCTATATTTCTGCAGCTATATATTATTGTTAGTGCCTTTTAGTATACATATGTTATTACTATTGTTGATATAATTTATTTAATAAATTACTGCTGAAATATATTTATTTTATTCCCTGCAATTTCAAGTAAGTGGTTACTTTACCCTCCATCTAAGTATATAAATCACATACCTATACGAGATGAATGTGAAATAAGATATCTATCTAATAACAATCAATGGAATTATGCCATATTCTAATGCGATAATATCACCTAACAAGTTAATCCCAATGGCCAAAGTTACCCTGCAGGGCCAAAGTAGCCCTACATTACGATACTCTTTAAATTGTAGTAGTAGGTAGCTCCCGTACTAAACTAATTCCGATTACGTGTCAATAATAAACTATTACAAGACGGCAGACTCTCGAAGTTTCAAATACCTGATCATGTTGGCGTCCTGTGAAGAAACGTTCTTGAAACCACATTACATGAGCCCCTGCTTATTTCCACAAAGGCTCCAATTAAGCGTTTTGCAAAAATATTGTAAACCACTTTAGCGGCACGAAATTCTATTAGATATCGACTTATTCGCATCTACGAGGAGGTACAGTATTTTATTTTTGCCACTTTTGCCACATATTTTTACTGGCAAACTTACTCAACTAGTTTGAATTTATCTACTAAAATATTTAGATGGCTTATTTCAAGATTTCTAACGGGAGTCCAATTTTATTATTAACTTAAAACATGCTAAGTATTCTATTAAACTTTTGAACGCCAAGCATCGGTTGGAAAAATCGTGCCCTCAGCGCGAACGCGCAAGGCAAACCGGTTATATTTTGGACGTAATATCACGTCTTTCCGTGCGCGTGGTATGACGGCTTTAGCGGTCAAAGGGTTAACATTCTCGTACATGTATGTAGTCAACGTAAGTTGAAAGGGTTAACCTTTATATTATTATATTGTCGAATAGTTTTAGATAAGTTTAAATCTCCCCAGATGGCGCTCGCACGCGACGCCACCGACATGCTAATGGGCGGCACGTCCGCCATGTTCGCCACCATCTTCACCAACCCCATAGAAGTGGTGAAAACTCGACTTCAACTCCAAGGGGAGCTGAAAGCGAAAGGTCATACAGTCCACTACAAGAGTGTGCCGCATGGACTGTTTGTGATTGCGAAGAACGAAGGGTTTGGAGCGCTGCAACGAGGATTGTCAGCGATGGTTGGGTTCCAGTTCTTTCTTAACACTTTTCGGTAAGTAAAATAGAGATCCTATGTGTACATTTAGCAATCGTCGCTAGTCTTATAGAAGTGGTGAAAACTCCACTTCAGCTCCAAGGGGAGAAGCGAATGGTCATACAATCCACTACAAGAGCATACCGCAAGGACAGATTTTCATTGCGAAGAACGAAGGTTAGTGAAATAGACAGCGTCCTACAATTACTTTCAATTTATCCCTGGTACTCGTAGATAACTATCAGTCTGCCCTCCCAGTTGCTCGATGCCTGGAACCAATAAGAGGCTTAGTATCAAACTAACTTAGATGGGATTATTGCTCCCAAAATGGCATCCTTTTCCTAGCTTAGCGGCTAGTAGGGCTCCGTTGTTTGTTGTTGTTTCAAGCAGCATTAGTGTTGTTACTGAAGCTGTCTCTTTATTAAACCCCTAAGTTGATAATCCGATCCCTGAGTCAGTGCATGAATTGATGATCTATGAAATATCTAATAAAAACTATTTCAGGTTAGGAGTGTTCCGGATATGCGAACGCCGTGGCTTAACCACGGACGCCGCTTGTCGTCCGTCGATATTCAAGGGCGCCGCGGCGGCTGGCGTAGGCGGAGCTCTGGGGTCCATCGCGGGGACGCCGTTCTTCTTAGTGAAGACCCGGCTGCAGGCACAGGTATGACGTCACGCGAGCGAACAGCGAACATCTACGGACGCCACTGGTTGCACGTCAATACTGAAAAGGGCGTGTCGGCGGAGCTTTAAGGGCCTTATCACTTGAGCGATTCGAAAGCGATTTCTATACATAACTCATACGCGGCGAACTCGCGGAGTGTTTGCTCCCATACAAAACTGGCTCGCAAAGTGTGATAAGTGATAACGCTCTAAGATCCATCGCTAGGACACCTTTGTTTTAGTAAAGGCCCAGAATCTGAATCACAACAATGGCGTCACTTAAGTCATCAAACGTACATTTTCCTTATGTAGGAATTTAAAATTAAACCGTAATTTTATCCCACCATCGTGAAATAACGATAATACCGAAAGTCATGTCGCAGAAAATATAATGTCACTTTCTTGGTTTCAGGCTGCCCAGGCCATCTCCGTAGGGCATCAGCACAAGCATACAGGAACCTTTGAGGCTTTGGCCGACATCTACGCTAAGGAAGGCGTTAAAGGTATATACCTAATACAAAATGCTCTATTATTTTTACAGTAAATTTATTTATGTTCATAGGTACTTATTTAGAAGCGGAAGCGTCAAATCAAATATGAAACATCTATTAACTATGCTTCAGACATTAAGGGGCATCACATAATTGGTCTGAATTCAGTTCTGAATTCATCAATTCATACACAAATCTATGGCCTCCATACGAAACGTCAGGTCTATGATTTTATGAATTTAGAAGCGTGTGATGTGCCTTAAAAAGCCTAGTTTAAACAAAAACCTAGTATGGTCCAATCATGAAGTTTGGGATGCATATATAATTTATGTAAGTAAGTTTTTGCAGCTACAAATTTAAAGAGTAAGATGATATTCTACCCTCTTCCCCGCACCTTTGTGTCCCATTTTCGTTATTCCGGATTGGAGCTAATAAAACTAACTTAGAAAGATACCTATTATTTTGCAGGATTATTCCGTGGCGTGCAACCCCAAATACCTCGCGGCGCAGTCGGCAGCGCGTCCCAAATGGTATCCTTCTCTTATGCCAAAGAGTGGCTACTATCACACGGATGGATGGTCGACTCACCCATTCTACTGTCATTTGCTGGGGCCAACCTAGGTGGACTGGTCATGACAGCATGTCTGAATCCCTTCGATGTCGTGGCTACCCGACTTTCCAATCAACGTAAGTGGTTACATTGTCTCAGCATTCAGTCGACCCAACTTTTAACATTTTATTGTGAAATAAATTGTATAGCAACCATATACATAAACGCAACATTTCACTGTAAAAATAGCAATTTCATAATTTTTCCATACTTTAAACAGGGTAAATATGAAGCCATGACGTCACTGCTTCATATCATTTTGTTAGGAGCGTTTTGAGAAACAAATGCAAATCTCAGACTTTAAGTCTTTTTCCTGTCTTTTATGTTGATTTAAGGCAATTGGCCCCATAGACATTTGATCCTCATAACAAAACGAATCGATTGATACGAGTACCACGCATGAAAAACATTAATCTAGCCTATTATTATATGGATTTATTATATCTTCTCTTTCGATTTTAGTTGAAAATAAAGTACCTTCAATTTTTGGTCCGTTTGGTTACGCGTTTAACACCCCTCTATGACTAACCTGTAACAAAATGGACAAACAAAAACGTTACAGTCCGCAGCAGAAGTAGCTAAGCGGGTAGGGTGTTCAAATAGTATTTTGTGCAACAGTTACATAATGAGGGTTCTTAAGATTCGAGGGTCGAAGTTACAAAATGAGGCGAAGCCGAATTTTGTAAAAACAGACCCGAGAATTTTAAGAACCCTTATTATGTACCGTTGCACACAATAGTTTTTATACGAGTGCTTAAGCAAGCCGGTAAGAATTGAGTTCGACGAAAGCCGTGCACAACCTACTGCTTCTATGTAATCTCGTAACGTTCGATCTCCCGGTGGATTGTGCCGGCGGCGACACGCAATGCGGGGCCCGACAACAGTTTCACAATATTGTATGGAAATCCTTTCTGTGATTGTTATGGATGCTACAATATGCGACCATAGAAGCTCTATCAAAAAGTATGCGCTAGTAGTTCCGCCACCACAATCTCAATTCGAGTATTACAGTCGCCGAGTATAAAAATGAGCTTAACACGACTTTATTGTTAAGAGAATAAGAGCGTGTGCAGGTCATTTGAACACCCTACCCGCATAGCTACTTCTGCTGCTGACTGTACCTATAAAATAGGAAACAATAGAGCCTGCTTTCTAAATTAATCTTAATAGTTATTTGTGCAACAAGAGAGGAAAGTTGGTTTTTTTTGCGAGTGTTGATTTTGAGTCCCGAGTAAGCGAAAGATCCTATAATTGAATCACGAGCGAAGCGAGTGATTCTAGGTTTGAATCTTGAGCGTAGCGAGGGATCTCAAGAACACGAGATGTAAAAATGTTTTCCTCTCGTGTGACACATACAACTTTTCACCTCAGTAGTGAGAACATATTAAAATTAAAAAAAAACACATTTATTTACATTCCCGAATGAAAGGCATCATCATTAAGACGAAAACCTTCTAGAAACAAAATTTCACTCCCTGGAATGACGAAAGTAGCAACTTTCGTCACTCCCTGGAGTGATGAAAGTCGCACTTTCGTCACTCCAGGGAGTGAGGAAAGTAGGCTTGTTCGAAATGCTGAGGTGAAAATTTAATTTCCGGATCTCTAATGATTTCAACCTTTTTCAGCTGTAGACGCACACAATCGCGGCAAGCTATACTCAGGCATGGTGGACTGTTTTTACAAGATGGTGCGATCAGAAGGCGTAAGTTCACTTTACAAGGGCATTGGGGCCAACTACATGAGACTTGGGCCCCATACTGTTCTGTTACTAGTGTGTTGGGATCAGCTGAAGATTTTGGAAGAATTTTTGAGGAGGTAGCCGTAGAAAGTTTACGATTCCTATGCCACCGACGCTTTACATTTTTATTTTGACTGGTAAAGGCAACGCGAAGTGGTTGATTTGATGACAATAAATAGTTAAATCAAAGCTATTTTTAACTAGAAACTGTACAATGGTTTTTGGGCCATTTTATTTTAAGTTTATCTGTACAAGTTTATTTTATTTGAAAATGTTAATGCACAGTCACGAACATCTGAACAACGCCTCTATTGTCAAGGCGATAAAGTGCTTGTTCAGATATTTTTGACTACCTTGGCCGCTTCGATATATTTGATGGTAACTGTACTCGTACTTTCTAGGTACTCAGAAATCACGAGATCTTTTTAAAGATAAAGGGTTCTTTCGATCCTGATATGAAAAATGTTTCTTAAGTTTTATTTTTCCATTCCATTACCCATTTTCATAGACTTCGTAGAACAGAACAGAAATAACTAAAAATTTATGGAAATTAAGAATGAAGAAAGGATCGAAAGATCTCGCGATTCTGTGCTTTAAAGCACATAAAAATGAGCAAAGCCGGCGTAAGCTTAGCGCAGACGGACTCTAGGGACACAGAAGTGGCTTCGAAAATACAGGTATCAAAGATTTTTAGGTATATAAAGCCTGACGAAAAATATATGACCATTGTCAAGACGGCGCTTTTTTTCTCATGTATATTGTGACAGTTCAGATTAAGATGAAAAATTTTGTTCCAATGACATTCCGCAACATGGCACGTGGTCATATATTTCTGGTCAGGCTTTGCATATATGTATAACGCTACTAGATTTTAAGTGGAATTAAGTGAGAAACATTCCAATTGTTTGTTATATTTTTCTATGTTATTATTATATTGTTTCTTCTTTACATGTTTTAATAAGAGATGATTATTTTATTAATACGATTTACTTCCAATCAGTAGCTGGCGACGCGTCCCAAGCAATGGAAGGCATGTCGGAGCATTTTAGTTTTCCGTTTTTTCCTGTGCTGAAAGAAAAGTTCTTACTAGGAATTAAACTAGCCGGTAGGAATCGAGTTCTATGGACGAGCCGCCACTGCTAACTATTTTAAACTTTTATATTTGACAATAAACCATATGATACCTCGAAAGTTGAAATTGTTTTTATTTTAGAAAAATCTTGTTCAAAATTAACTCCTATGCTCCTAATAATAAAGTTGTTTTTGAATGCAAGTTCTGGCAAATATAATAAATAAATAGCTAATATAAGAACAAACTCTAATTGAGCAATGATGTATTTTATTAGTATAAAATTGTTTGTCATTATTACAATGTGTCAGCGCTATATGTAAGTTTAGTTCTAAATAGGGCTGTAGCAGAACAATTTCACGTTTTAAAGTCATAATATTGTACTGGGATGACCGCTGTCACAACCCTGTTTAGAAAAAAAAATTAACTATATTTTTTAAATTTGATGCATATAGAATTCATCGTATGTGACGTTTTCAATCAAAAGGTACATCATTGTCGGTTGTTAATAGAGTTGATTTCTAAATGAATTATTATGGCAGTAATGCCTTATTGACAACCGGCAACGATGTACCTTTTACTTGAAAGCATATACACATTCACATTGTATATTTTATTTAGCCTTTTCGCCGCCAAGCGTTGAACAAAAATGACGCGCCAACGACGCCACGTTATCGCGTTTTGTCAAGCGAAATTGAACTTTGCGTAAGCCCCCGTAGGTCCCTATTGCACTACAAAGCCTGTCAGCTGTTGCAGACGCTGGCGCCCATGGCACGACTTTTTGATGCCGATTGTGGCGATAAAAGGGTTAAGAATCCCATTTTATTTCAAAAAATTTCGCATTTCTATCCCTTAACGCTTAACTTAAAATAAGTCTTAAGTACTACATAGATCCATCAATTTATAAAAATCATCTAATTACATTATGCGTTTCAATAACGTTAATACATAAAATAATTATTTATTCAGTATTTTTTTTTTACTTAAAGTACCCTCAATTACCAGAAAACATGTTTATACAATAAATATTAAATATGATGTTTTACAGATCTAAGTGACGGAGTCATTGAATGGCTAGATAAAATATTGGTGCTTGAAAACCTCCTTATTCTACTTATGCATGTAGGTACAGTCGCCATCAAATAAACTGGAGCGGCCAAGGTACTCAAAAATATCTGAACATGCACTTTATCGCCTTGGCAATAGAGGCGTTGTTCAGATATTTGACGACCTTGGCCGCTCCGATATATCTGATGGCGACTGTACAGTCGGCGTCAAAGATATGTTTACATTTTTACACCTTACTCCTTTGTTACAACGTACAAAAGTGTAAACATATCTTTGACGTACCACCAACCATAAAGAAAACCGGTTTCAACACCAGTAATCCTCTTTCACCACTTACCTACAGGTCTATTCACGAGAGTTGGCGCGAGAATTGACAGAATTTCTATGAAAATGGCTGTCACTCAGTAGAAATCTCGCGCCAACTTTCGTGAATATACCTGTACCTATTGTTGACACCCTTATTAGAGCGTTATAACACTTATCACACTTGCGATTTGCGAGCGAGTTTTGTACGGGAGCGAACACGCCGCGAGTTCGCCGCGTACGAGTTTTGTATAGAAATCGCTTTCAAATCGCTCAAGTGTGATAAGGCCCTTAAAAGGTTAAATTTTATTAAAAGGCAGAGCATTATATCTTGCAAAAACTAGTGCCAATAATATTATCTTTGTACAGTCGCCATCAGATATATCGGAGCGGCCAAGGTGGTTACAAATATCTGAACAACGCCTCTATTATCAAGGCGATAAAGTGCATGTTCAGATATTTTTCAGTACCCTGGCCGCTCAGATATATTTGATGGCAACTGTACGTGCCAATGCCAATAAATGGTGGTAAACCCCATCTCCTCTCTACATAATATCAAAGCACCTTTCAATACAGAGTCATTTAGTTTATCAATTATCACTACCCTCTAAAAGTTAACAAACAATATTTGAATATTAATAAATAAGCAAAGCGATGTAATAATAATTATGTCTTATAGTGATGTGATGTATATAAAAAAAGGCTTGAGCGAGTCAAATTAACACAAAAAATAAATATGTATTATAACAAAGCCATTGTTAGGAATACCTTAATAGTGCATTACGTACCTAGGGCGGTAAAATAAAGAAGGGCTCATATCGCTGGCAATTGTGGCCCGAACCGAAGGTAAGGGCCATAAACAAGCTATCGGAGCCCTTCCTTATTACCGCCCGTGGTGCGTACAGAATTTTACAGTCTTCTCCTGGGTCTGAAGTGAGAATTGCCGCTGCACCCTAGGGCGGTAAATCTCACTTACCGCCCAGAGTGACGTAAAAATATTAATGACACGCCTGGCGTGCCATCCGCGCCAAATCAGTTAACCATAAAAAATAAAGAATTATTCCATTTATACATAGTTTTTGTACTAAACTTCATCCTGAAGAAAACATAATGGACTAGACTAGACTTAGAGTTATGTGATGTATGGGTTAGATTCACACAATATTCGAGAATGTTTCGGCATCAGTGTGATGATCAAATATATTACGTTGAAATAAAACAAATTTGACTTTAACTTGCACAGTCAAGATCTAAAATTTATAAGCTTAAAGTAACCTTAAAACTCTATAATAATAAAGTGTGTGCACTTATTTTTGCCAATAAATCGTATCGATATTATAGAACTGCACTGTACCAAATTATATACATTATCGAACGAGCGGAGCGTAAGCGAAGCTCGTTCTTACAAACAACTTCAGACCCAACTGACACCTGGCTACTGGGACGTCTCGGCATTTGGATGGCTTTTTGATTTACATAGTTTGTCCGACGATAACTTTAGTAACGTTTTTCTGATCTTTATGAAATTCCATGGAGGCTATAGCAGAGATACATAAAAGTAAGTTCGTATATGAGCAGGATCGATCAAATGGTTATGGAGCTAGAAGGAGAAAATCCTCCTTAGGATCTTGTTATATTGGTCAACTCGTTTGCAAGTAAATCACGAGTACTCAGTTCGAGGCGGACTACTAGTTTAAATAAAGGCTAACCGAGTGACGGATATAGACTAAAGCTATTTTTTAAAACTAATAAAATGACAACCACGGATATAAGTACATTAAACAGTCATTAGAGATTACGTTTAAAGGCAGATTGTGATGTAACTATACACATTTTAATGGCAGATTCGTAGACTAGTATATTATAGCAGGGACTATTGAGATATAGACCGCCACAGCCTAAGAACTTTTTGAAGCTCATGTCAATTGCGCCATCTATGTCAAAGCTACTTAAAGATACCGAAAATGTAAGAGGAAATGTCACCTGCACTGCTACTCCACCTAGTAGCAAATAGCGTACTAGTAGTACACTATTAGTACACTAGTGACTACTGGTGTACTACTAGCTACTACTTCTTAGGCTGTGGCGGTCTATGTCTCTATAGTCTCTGATTATAGGTACCTAATAAGTATGTCTAACATGTTACCTTAACACCACTATATGTGACGTTTTCAAGAAAAAGGTACATAATTGTCGGCTGTTAATAGTGTTTATTTTTAAATGTATTATTGTGGCAGTAATGCCTTATTGACAACTGACTTGATGTACCTTTTACTTGAAAACGGAACATATTTATTTTTATTTTTGCGGCGACAAATTCTAAGCAACATAGGCAACGATCGGTTTAGAACTACAATAATTTTGGCGATTAAGTTTATATAATTTTAATGGCAGGTTACTGTACTGACGAATTATTTCTAATTTCTTAAAAAGTCGAAAAGTAGTAGTAGTAGTAGTATTAGAACTATAGAACACAAGTAGGGCAGATGCCCCGGTTGTGACCACTGTGCCGGTTTTTGGCCATTTTAAACTTTATAAAGGTGTTTTATAGTTAATATAAGAGTAAATTATGGCAGCACAGTTGGCACTGTCATTTCTCATGCATCAGTTGTCATTCAGTTGTCAGGAGCCATGGGAAAAAGTGGCCAAAACTGGCTCCTGGGCCCCTTTCTGACATATAATTCAAGAAAAAAATAAGATTTAATGTCAGAATCTTAATAGCTGAGATTCATATATAAATATAATAATACATTTTCAATGACTCAGTACATAAGAGTGTAGTAATTCATTATTGCCACAAAACGATGGAGTCTTAATGGACAAACTCTCCTTTTTAAAGTGGCCAAAACCGGGGCATCTACCTTATAACATAAAATTGAAATGAAAAAAAATACACACCATTAATTGAGCTTTTGACACATACATGCTATGCATCATTTGCTGTATTTGCGCAGGCTGCGTCACTTTCCTTAATGGCTAACTTGTTTCTTACCCCATTTTTGCATACTGTATAATTAATTTAATTTTAACATACAGAATTCAATCCAAATTTTAACAAAATTATTACTGTCACTATTTGAATTGAATAATAAGGGGTCTAACGTTAATATGTGGGTAAATATGGGCATGTAAAGCGACCAAACTCATAGAACCAGTCAGCATTAACGCGGCTCTTTTCGACAAAAGAAGTCATATTAGGAGGGTGGTTTGCAAACATCAAAAATCTAAATTTCGTTATCTCCCTCTCTATCGCACTTGGATTATTCAAGCAAACGAGACGAAGATACCTGACGAAATTTGGATTTTCGATGTTCGCGGTAGGCCCTCTGCCTCTGGATCTTAACCTTACGAGTTGAATGATGGTTTAGGGTCAAGACAAAGACAAACACACACGCGTCCGGTTGACGTATTTTGACATTGGTCGTTTATATATTTTTCTGTGAACTGATAAAACTCTATGGTTTCATTCACAAATAGTGTAAAGTCTATTAATATATAAGTATAAAAGCGACCATTAGGTTTTCAAACTATACTATATACGAAAAATGTTAGAAGACGTTTTATGTACTGTCATCATTGTCCCTAATAGAGCGCTTGAGGGCCTTTGATTTCCAAGTGTCCAAGGGCCCCACATTCTAACGTGCCCTAGGGCCCCGTCACGTACGGCCTTGGTCTTGATTCAATGACAATACGGCGACCGGACATGCAAACCGGGCGTTTGCTTTGACCCTTGAACTGTGATGGCGGTCACACGTGGTGGCGCGCGAGCGGCCGGGAGCGGAGGCCGCGGCTGCAGATTTGGGAGATTTGCATGGGAGTTTTGCCGCGCGTCTCCGGGAAGTAAAATCTGCGGAAAGATTATATTTATGTATAGGAAATCATTTATTCTAGGTTAATTAAAGACTGGGAGTGAATTGAGTATGGATGGCTCGAATTAGCATTCTTACTACTACAAAATTTGTTATCGGCATTTAAGAGTCGCCAGGACGCTCGCGTTCCCATACAAACGTAGTTTAGCTCTCATTTTAAAACGACATGCTTTAGAACCACGAAATTTGGCATGGGCATTCTAGTAGTACAGATCTATGTTGGTAATTCGTTTTCGTTGCAAAAAATTGTAATACAAAGAAAATACAGCCAGATACAGATTTACATACAAAACTTATTTTTGCTATATTTTCTTTGTATTACAATTTTTAGCAACGAAAATGAATTACCGACATAGATCTGTAATGCCCATGCCAAATTTCGTGGTTCTAAAGCATGTCGTTTTAAAATGAGAGCTGAACTACGTTTGTATGGGGACGCGAGTTCACGCGAGCGTCCTGGCGACTCTTAAGTTTAATAAACGTCTCTGAGGCCTCAATTACTTAATTTATGTTTTGTATGTTTCTACCAAACACAACTGTCAAAGTGACAGATAAGTACAAAACATAAATTAACTAATTGAGGCCTGACAGATGTTTATGAATAGAGAGGTTAGAGTACAGTAAGTTAGTACTTTTATCTGTAACTTACGTCTGAATTTATAAAATAACACAAATTATTTTGTGAAATATTTTTATACTAGCGACCCGCCCCGGCTTCGCACGGGTGCAATTATACATATAAACCTTCCTCATGAATCACTCTATCTATTAAAGAAAACCGCATCCAAATCTGTTGCGTAGTTTTAAAGATCTAAGCATACATAGGGACAGACATCAGGAAGCGACTTTGTTTTATACTATGTAGTGATGTCTACATTAACTAGCTAAGTGACCCTGGTAGCCTAGAAGTAATGTCGTCAGCTGCGAATACTAAAGACGATGGCTCGATTTAAGCCATTGGTATTTTTTTTCCTTCATAAAGTACACCTATTTTAAGATGTCCAACGCCACTTGAAAAATCTCTGTATACAACATACCTCTGGAACAGGAACAGCGCGGCGGTGACGGCAGCAAAGATGAGGAAGCAGTAGGCGCCGATGGCCTGGCGCAGGGCGGGGAACGTCATGCCCACCAGGAAGTTGCCGCCCCAGTTGGCCAGCGAGCCCCACGCCATGCCCGCTCCACGCGGGGGCACCTCGAACACCTCTGTAATGTTACAAACAGTTTATTCATTACTCAACCCGCCCCGGCTTCGCACGGGTGCAATTATACATATAAGCCTACCTGTTGAATCACTCTATCTGTTAGAAAAAACCGCATCAAAATCCGTTGCGTAGTTTTAAAGATCTAAGCATACATAGGGACAGACAGCAGGAAGCGACTTTGTTTTATACTCGTACTATGTAGATTCGCATTGATACGCCTAATGCCGCGGACTCGATGCAAGCGACTAGCGGCACGAACTACGACGCGGCGAGACGAGCAGCCACCGCTGTTATCCAAAACAGGCCGATTGATGACGATTTCTTCCTGTTATCCCCATTAGGGAGAGGACTCGCAGAAGAGATTTCCATTTGTCACGATCTTGAGCGGCTACTTCCAGCTCTTTCCAGCTGAGACCAATTGAGCCAGCCTCCTCAACTCATCGCCTCCGTATAGTTAGGGGGCGTCCCGACCTTCTTCTGCCAGTAGATTGCCATCGGAGACTCTGCTTGGACAAGTGGTTGTCCGGTCTTCAGAGTGCGTGTTCGATCCATCACCATTTCCTCTCCAGGATTTCCTGACTTATGGGCTTCTGGTCAGTCATCTCCCACAGCCTTACGTTCGAGACTTCAAGAACTTTATTAGTAGCCCTTTCCAATCTTTAGGCACTTGTTCAGCTTCCCAAATGGCCGATATCAAAGGGTGCATTAAATCGGCCACAACTTCTGCGTTTGCTTTTAAACCTTCAACTGGGATTCCATTAATTCCTGGCGCTTTAACACTCCCGAGAGCTCTTATTGCCAGCGATTTTATGCTTTCCTTGGAGGCTCGACACTGATGTCCAGATCAACAGGTTCTTCCTCTTTAGCTGAAAGATTGCTGACAACATCGACTGCTGTGTGGAAAACTTCAGAAAAGTATTCATGCCATCTACGCATTTGCTTTTCCTGGGTAGTTGGAAACCTCCCCGCTTTTTCCTCTATGGGTCGGCTCGACGGCGGCTTGTTGCATAGCTCCTTGCCAGGACGACAAAGCTCCCTAGTGCCAAACAGGCCGATTTTGATCAAGACACGCAAACTTACCGTTCGCGTAAAGTTCCACTTTTCGACCCCATCGGCCATCTGCTCTGCGTGCAATGTGGCCTGCCCATTGCCACTTCAGCTTGCTAAACTTGAGTTAAATAAACTGACAATATTTTAAAAATTGTTTTATTAACGATACATGATAAAGACCTGATTACACGTTTCTTAAGGCCATTGCACACCTAGAGCGCGGGGCGGTAGCGGCGCGCCGCGGAGCGTGCGCGGCGCGCTGTATAGCATTGGATTAAATACGGTGATTCACAGCGCCGGCGGGCCCGCGCGCGCCCCGCGCCGCGCCCGCCCCGCTTTCCTCCCGCCCGATCACAACAGCGCGGTGGCGGGGCGCGCGCGGGAGCAGCGCGTGCGCGGAGCGGGGCGGGGCGGGCCCGCGCGCGCCCCGCGCCGCGCCCGCCCCGCTTTCCTCCCGCCCGATCACAACAGCGCGGTGGCGGGGCGCGCGCGGGAGCAGCGCGTGCGCGGAGCGGGGCGGGGCGGGCCCGCGCGCGCCCCGCGCCGCGCCCGCCCCGCTTTCCTCCCGCCCGATCACAACAGCGCGGTGGCGGGGCGCGCGCGGGAGCAGCGCGTGCGCGGAGCGGGGCGGGGCGGGCCCGCGCGCGCCCCGCGCCGCGCCCGCCCCGCTTTCCTCCCGCCCGATCACAACAGCGCGGTGGCGGGGCGCGCGCGGGAGCAGCGCGTGCGCGGAGCGGGGCGGGGCGGGCCCGCGCGCGCCCCGCGCCGCGCCCGCCCCGCTTTCCTCCCGCCCGATCACAACAGCGCGGTGGCGGGGCGCGCGCGGGAGCAGCGCGTGCGCGGAGCGGGGCGGGGCGGGCCCGCGCGCGCCCCGCGCCGCGCCCGCCCCGCTTTCCTCCCGCCCGATCACAACAGCGCGGTGGCGGGGCGCGCGCGGGAGCAGCGCGTGCGCGGAGCGGGGCGGGGCGGGCCCGCGCGCGCCCCGCGCCGCGCCCGCCCCGCTTTCCTCCCGCCCGATCACAACAGCGCGGTGGCGGGGCGCGCGCGGGAGCAGCGCGTGCGCGGAGCGGGGCGGGGCGGGCCCGCGCGCGCCCCGCGCCGCGCCCGCCCCGCTTTCCTCCCGCCCGATCACAACAGCGCGGTGGCGGGGCGCGCGCGGGAGCAGCGCGTGCGCGGAGCGGGGCGGGGCGGGCCCGCGCGCGCCCCGCGCCGCGCCCGCCCCGCTTTCCTCCCGCCCGATCACAACAGCGCGGTGGCGGGGCGCGCGCGGGAGCAGCGCGTGCGCGGAGCGGAGCGGCGCGGCGCGGCGCGGCGCGGAGCGGAGCGGGGCGTGCGCGGAGCGCCGCGTAAGGCGGAGTGGCGCAAGGCCCTAGTAAATTTTTTGTGTGAATTGAAATCAATTGTAATTAATGTGTTAGTGCTTTGCGAGTAAATAATTAGAGAATTATTATTTAGCTTTTTCTCAAAAAAAATATGCATTAATATAATTTTTAGTGCAGATTGAATAGTTAAGTTATGGTTAAGTTTACTAACACATATTATGGATTGCAAAAATCGGAATTAAATGTTTTTTTAAATAGATAATTGACATTAATAATTTACCTAACTATTAACTGAACGCGGAACTAGATAAAGCTACGTGGTTTTTGTTTTGATTTTGACTCGACGTTCACGGTAGGTATTTAAAGTAAAAACCGAAATATGTTTTTTGTATTTGTTGTTATAGCGGCAACAGAAATCATCATCTGTGAAAATTTCAACTGTCTATCACGGTTCATTAGTTACAGCCTGGTAACAGACGGACAGACAGACAATTAAAGACTTTAAATGCGTATTAGGTAGGTATGTGTGATAAACTTCACTTGCTTACGCACTTTGCTGATCACGACAGAAACGGCAAAAAAATCAAAATAGGTATAAACAAACGCAACACGAAGGCATCGTCCTAACAGAATGCGAGTGGGCGATCATCGTAAGTTTGCGGGAATCGCCGCGAAATGCCGGACACGGGACAAAACGACGTAACACACACACACACACACACACACGCCCTTTGCCATACAAAATCAGATCTTATTACGATGTGATAAGATACTTTCGATCGCAAGTGGCGGCGGCAAGGCGGCATATATCAAAGGTAGGCAAAGCGCCTGCCGCCCTTTGATGTATGCCGCCTTGCCGCCGCGAGTAGTTTCATATTTTTCGGGAGTCTCTTGTTTTTATCTCTTTCTTCTGAGGTCAAATCAGCTTCCGATATTGTGGCTGACTGTACTTTTCTTTAAAAAATCAAGGAGTACTCATAGGGACGATTCTAATAAACCCAAACTCAATCTGGTTGAGGTACTTTATGGCAGAGTTCTTATGGCCACCTCCTGTCTCCATCATCAGACCAGCTCGATGGTACCAAAATATTGTATTGTCATCCAAGTTAGGCAAGTGTGCTAAATTTCAGTTCAATCGGACATCAAGAACTGGTTCAAATCTGCCTCGCAAGATTCTACCTAAACATCTAACAAACACACTAACATACCTATCTACAAACTGACAAACACTGCGAGTTGAATAAAAGCTTGTAATTACGACATTATTATAAATATAATAAAAGCTTGTAATAATAAAAAATATAAAAATAGCGCTCAAAGGTGCGCCGCGGTACCGCGACGGGCCCGCCGCGGGCCCGCGCGGGCCCGTCGCGGGCCCGCGGCATGCGCGCCGCGGTGGTATGCAGGCGGTGTCGGTGTGTATCAGACCGCGCGTGTCACGCGCGCCGGGCGCGCGCACTCCGCGCTGCTGGCGTCCCGCTACCGCCCCGCGCTTCGGTGTGCAATGGCCTTAACTCCTCCACATATAACACAGTAAGGTTAGATACACACCTGAAGCGATGAAATACGGGATGGGCCCAAGTCCGAAGCCATAAGCCAGCACATAGGCGAACACCGCCGCCATGCACACATATGGCATTCCTGCGATCGCGTCCTGAAATAAACAGAAATAATGTTATAAAGAATGCACAGTCGCCATCAAATATATCGGAGCGGCCGGGGTAGGTACTCAAAAATATCTGAACATGCACTTTGTCGCCTTGACAATAGAGGCGTTCTTCAGATACTCGTGACCACTCTGTCCGCTCCGTTATATTTGACGGCGACTGTAATGGTTGTACGGAAAAATACTTTTTCACGCCACCTGCTCGGAAATGTGGCAAAAGAAGATCAAAATCCAAGCTGGAAAGTAAGCAATTGCTGTAGCATCTGAACAACCACTACAAGAATTGCTATTTTGCAGCAATGAAATGTCATAGTAGAAAAGTAAAATCCAGATGTCATTGCATTGGACCCGCCAATGAGAATCATTTAAAACATTAATAAAAAATAAATTAAAAAATTAAAAAAACCCGCCTGCGTAAAATACTAAAAGGCCGTAAACAAGGCCAATATACGTTACGAATTTGTTATGTAGTATTGAAAAGCATAAGATACATATTAAATTCTAATGTGGAACATAGCGACATTAAACAGTCGGGACCCATTTGAAATCTAGATTGGCGCAAACCTTCCCTAAAATGGGTCCCGACTGTTTAATGCCGCTATGTTCCACATTAGAATTTAATATGTATCTTATGCTTTTCAATACTACATAACAAATTCGTAACGTATATTGGCCTTGTTTACGGCCTTTTAGTATTTTACGCAGGCGGGTTTTTTTAATTTTTTAATTTATTTTTTATTTCCTACTTTTTAGTATCATGAAAAGTACCTACATGTAATTCTTTTTGCGGGGAGCTCCGCCCCCCGAGCCCCCTTTCTCTGCCGCCCATCACGTGGTAAGCTCTATCAAAACTCTTTTTCTCCCATCGTAAATGTTCAACGTAACAATGTTTGGTATAATTAGCAAAAGTGCGGTATGTCTTTTCTTTATGCGGGGGGCCCCGCCCCCCTTATTTCGCCATCCATCACGTGTTAAACTCTATCAAACCTCTTTTTCTCCCATCTTAAATGTCCAACCTAAAAATTTTTGGTATTCCACGTAACAATTTTTGGTAAAATTAGCAATAGTACCGAGTGTTTTTTTCTTTTTTAGCCCCCCTTTTTTAGCCACCCATCTTTTGGTAAACTCTATCAAAACTCTTTTTCTCCCATCTTGAATGTTCCACTTCACAATTTTTGGTATAATTAGCAATAGTACGGTGTGTTGTTACTTTATGCGGGGGGCTCCGCCCCCCGAGCCCCCCTTTTTTACCGTCCATTACGTGCTAGACTCTTTCAAACCTCTTTTTCTCCCATCTTAAATGTACAACCTAAAAATTTTTGGTATAATAAGCAATAGTACGGTGTGTTTTTTTCTTATTGCGGGGGGCTCCGCCCCCTTAGCCCCCCTTTCTCTGCCACCCATCACGTGGTAAGCTCTATCAAAACTCTTTTTCTCCCATCTTGAATGTTCCACTTCACAATTTTTGGTATAATTAGCAATAGTACGGTGTGTTTTTTCTTCCCCCCTTAGCCCCCCTTTCTCTGCCGCCCATCGCGTGGTAAGCTCTATCAAAACTCTTTTTCTCCCATCTTGAATGTTCCACTTCACAAATTTTGGTTTTTAGCAATAGTACGGTGTCTTTTTTCTTTATGCGGGGGCTCCGCCCCCCGAGCCCCCCTTTATTACCGTCCATCACGTACTAAACTCTTTCAAACCTTTTTTTCTCCCATCTTAAATGTCTAACCTAAAAATTTTTGGTACGATAAGCAATAGTACAGTGCGTTTTTTCTTTTTGCGGGAGGCTCCGCCCCCCCGAGCCCCCCTTTCAACGTAATAGTTTTTGATATAATTAGCAATAGTACGGTGTGTTTTATTTTTGCACCTTTTGCTTTTGTACATGTTTTTTGTATAGGCCCCATGGTTGACTGATAGAAAATACTATTTGGTATGGTATAATGTCCACCATTAGGTTTCACAGTTTTGTATTTCGTGCACTATAGTTGAAATAAAAAAAAAGATTCTTATAGGGAGGCAACGCGCATGTGAAATCTCTGGAATTACAGGCGTCCATTGGCTACCCCTAACTGCTTACCATCAGGCGCGTTGTATGAATGTTTGCCACCGCCGTGGTATAAAATTATATAGTGGAAATACAAAGGCATAAGTATTTATTTCCCATATAAAGGCATTTCCCATACAAAGTTTAAACCCCCCTTAAACCCCCTTAAATCCAAAAAGTTCTTAATTTTTATAGCCTATGTCCTGACCAGAGGTCTGTTGAACCGGCTAGTGAAGTTTTTATCGAAATCCGTTCAGGCGTTTTGACGCCAACTCTCCCCATCCAAACAGACAAACAGACAAAAATTCTAATAAAAATCGTCGAAACGTGTTCTGTTATCGATTCTAAGAGCTACTAACTCATTTTTTTACTAATATCTCCAATGTACAGATTTTTGACCCTCTTCACCTTTATTATATGTATAGATATGACAATTTTCTGACGCACGTCATTGATTAATCATCGACAAGTCATTGTCTCCATATCAGAGGATACATACCAGCTCCTTCACTCTTAGTTGAACAAAATATTAATGATTGTACAGTCTACAAATTTGTAAATTTTTACACTTTTGGACCTTATTAGAAAGGAGTAAAATGCAAAAGTGTAAACATATTTTTGACGTCGACCGTACCTATTACTTGAAATTCACATAAAATGTTTATACTTTTGGACCTTATTAGAAAGGAGTAAGGTGCAAAAGTGTAAACATATTTTTGACGTCGACCGTACCTATTACTTGAAATTCACATAAAATGTTTATACTTTTGGACCTTATTAGAAAGGACTCAAAAGGAGTAAGGTGCAAAAGTGTAAACATATTTTTGATGTCGACCGTACCTTTTACTTGAAATTCACATATTATTATGTTCACGTTAATAATAACAACCTTTATAATATGTTCGTCGTATTTTTGTTATAACTAAATACCTAATAAAATGGAAATGTAAGTAAGATGGTTGCTAAACAATTTTAAATTATAATAATTCCTAAACGGTCATTCAAAATCATAAATGATGAATGAGACCTCATAATACTTTTCAAAGTTCTAAACAATGATACCCTACTCGGCATAGTACGTCAATTTTCATTTTTGAATTTTTTACAATATGACGTCTGACTGCCGTCATATTGAATTTGGATTGCTATTTTGTCTTTAGTGACACTCGCGCAATCAAGACGAATCGATTGACGTACGAATCATCTAAATCGGCCCACTCGTTTTGCTTCTAGAGTGCCACAAAGGAACAAACATACATATATAGACTGTTAAACACTATCCCCTCTTTTGCGTCGCGCAGTCGGGGAAAAAGGTCTTTTTTGGCACCACTTTTTCATTCTAAAAGAAAATAAGGTTGTTTATCGAACCAATTTACTTGTTTAAAAAAAAAGAAACGTCAAAATCATTCAGATCACCCTTAAGGCGTTTTTACCTTTTCAACCGTTTGTGGTTTTCTATCAAAAAGTGGGTAAGGAGTGAACCGGTTATTAGACATGGCAACTTGCAGGGCCCAATCTGTTGTGTACCCTGCCTCTCCCTCTCCCTCCTTCAGCTCCCTACGGGCCCTACCTTTAATTATACCTACCAACCTGACAGATTGGGCCCTGCAGGTTGCAATGTCTAATAGCCGTTTGAGTCGGATTGAAGCAGACATCGTAAAACGCTTCTTAAAAGTGAAAAAAAAAGTAATAAAGGTGGAGCGAGAAAAATACATATTGAATTGGATAATGTTTGACTGAAAAACAAGAAAGTTGTATTTATGCAGTAAAAATGAGTTCAATAAGTGTAGAAAATGTTATTAATACGCTGGCGCCCACCGAAATTCAAGAAACTGCACAGGCGTAGAAATTTATTACCAGTGAAATCGCGTCCTAAAATTAAATAAGAAGGCCCATGAACAGTGATATTTTGTATACAATACAATATCCGACGAACAATTCATATTATGGAAGGATGGCGAAAAGAAGCATTTATTTGCAGAAAGTTACATGCTCGTTTACTTTATCGTGCTTGTGAAAAGCATATGAACCGTCAATATACCTATAAATAGTATCTATTAAAGTATTTGTATATGCCAATTATTTTTTTATTTTATTTCCTCACAGTAGTCGTGAAAAGCACTATGTAATGTCTCGGCCGAAAGCGCTATAGGTGGACTCGTATCTTCGAGGGTCTCCCCTGGCGGGTCGGCCCTCGAACTAAGTCGATCCACCTATAGCTTACTTTCCAGCCTCTACAACAATGTACTATTTCACCCCAGCAGTTCGAACAAGCCTACTTTCCTCACTCCCTGGAGTGACGAAAGTGCGACTTTCATCACTCCAGGGAGTGACGAAAGTTACGACTTGCGTCACTCCAAGGAGTGAAATTTTGTTTCAAGAAGCTTTTCGTCATAATGATGATGCCTTTCATTCAGGAATGTAAATAAATGTGTTTTTTTAACTTTAATATGTTCTCACTACTGAGGTGAAAAGTTGTAGGTGTCACACGAGAGGAAAGTTTTTTTACATCTCGTGTTCTTGAGATCCCTCGCTACGCTCAAGATTCAAATTTAGAATCACTCGCTTCGCTCGTGATTCAATTATAGAATCTTTCGCTTACTCGGGACTCAAAATCAACACTCGCAAGAAAAACCAACTTTCCTCTCTTGTTGCACAAAGAACTATATGACGCGTCAGTGCTAGTGGATTAGAGTTGGGTATTGGGCTAATACTAATTACCGAAGTAATTATGCGCTGTGATAATGTATTCACAAATAATTTAACTACCCCTATTTATTGAAAAATGTAGCGTTAGTTCACATTTTATGTAGCAGCAGCGGCCGGCGACCAAACTTCGGCAGCAACTTGATCATAAACAGCGCCGTGCAAACGTTGATGGCTCCATAAGCCATGGTCTATAGGGAGCAATAACTTACCAAGAACCGTATGGAAACAGCGAGCGTAGCCAAACAGATGGCAGAGGCTAATATAGAGCTCAGCAGCAGCGGCCGGCGACCAAACTTCGGCAGCAACTTGATCATAAATATAGACGTGCACACGTTGATGGCTCCACAACCGATGGTCGCGTATTGGGAGCCTTTAGCAGAGAGGCCTGCGCCGCGGAAGATTATATCGGAGTAGTAGAATACCTGAGGACAATATACATTTTCCATCACATAAATTACATTTGGGCCTTTCAGAAATCGTTACGAGTTAACTATAAAACTGTCGTGAGACCCAAACTTCTTAATTAGTAGCCCGCCTCGAATTAAGAACTCGTGATTAATATTGATCAACTCGTTTGCAAGACGTTAACTAATATAATAACAATCAAGACCCTTATGATGATCACTTTTGCGCCTTCTAGCTCCATAACTCCTTGATCGATCCTGATCATATAAGAACTCTCGAATTGTATAAATTTCTGCTACAACCCCAATAAGTTGTATGAAAATCAGAAAAACGTTACCAAAATAATCGCGGAACAACTATTTAAAATCAAAAAGCCATCAAAATGCAGGGGCGCAGTAGCTATCTGACAGGTCGGTCCGTTGTGTTCGAAGTTGCCTGTAAGAAGTTCGCTTCGAAAGGATGCTGAATACTGAACAGCATTTATCCCGTCTAGTCTTCAACACTCGCAGCATGATGCACCGTCGGTCTGTCGGCTCTTTTGCTGCTAACCTCCTCTCTTCCAGGTCTTCAGCAAATATGCTGGAAGATACTTACATCATTAGTCCAACTAGTCATGGTTTGTCGCTACTTCTGCAGCTTGAATCCCCTCATTTAAAAGATACAGGTGTTAGTCAAGTATGCTGGATACTTACAGCATTAATCCCGCTAGTCTGCTGGCCAGCCTGCATGGAGCACGCGAGCAGCAGCACGAGCCGCAGCCTCGGCTCCTTCAGCACCCGCAGCATGCTCCACTTTTGGTCCGTCGCCTCTTCTGCTGCTCTGACCTCGTCTTTGAGCAGTTCCAGGTCTTCGGTCAGGATGCTGGGAGATACGGCGCGGAGGCGGCTTAGTTCTAGAAAGAATAGTGGAACTTTAGCACTGTTTTGTGTATGTAGCATGTCTGAAAAAATGGATACACTTCGGAGCATCCTCCCCCCCCCCCCCTTTCCCCCTCCCTCGAAACTTTATTTTACAACAACCTCTAAGGAAGGGTGGGCTTGACCTTTTACCCGAAAATAATGAAATCCGTCCATAAATAACGCGACAGCAAACTTTCTCCCTTTTCCCCCCAATCAAAAATGTGGCTCGACAATTTTTGGCAAATAAATCAAGGAACGTATGTACATGCCAAGTTTCATCGAAATCGGATGAAATATGCGACCTCTAGACCGACACTGACCAACCAACCAACCAATACACACACATCAATCTGCCAAATCGTCGTACCAGTGAAAACGGAAACGTTCGTCGCCTCGCTACGCTCGGCTCCTCAGTCAATTAAAACGTAATGATATTTTTTAAATACCATTCTAATATAACTCACCTTTTAAAGCAGTCTCCTCTTCCCTCTTAACTACGTAAAGATATTTTGGACTTTCAGGCAGTATAAAAATAAGAGGTATACAAATAATGACTAGCACAGCATAGGCGGCAAGGAGGTAGGGCCAGTCGTTTACTCCACCTGAAGAAAAAAAAACATGAATACTTTTAACGGCCTCCTAGCCTAGTCGGTAGTGACCCTGCCAATGAAGCAGGAGGTCCCGGGTTCGAATCCTGGTCAGGGCATTTATTTCTGTATTTATCACACCACCAGCCTTGTTGAACTAGGTTGATTTGTGAAAGATTGTCCTAATAGGGTCAACTGTAACTGGTCACCTCATAAGGTCAGTCAGGGCAAGTGCGCCTACGGGGCAAGCGCACCTACCATATCGAAATATCCAAAAGTACAGACAGATGTTATACTAGTAAAGCCATTTTATTTTTGCCAAGTAAGTCAAGTAACTACAGTTGTGTGCTAATAAGTATTGCGTTAGTAGTAAAATATCTGTTACGTGTAGTTTTCGGTATGGAAGGTGCGCTTGCCCCGTAGGCGCACTTGTCCCGACTGACCTTACTAAAAATGAACTCTATTCACCTACAAACAGAATTCATTTTAGCATAACGCGGCCGGTGAAGGGTGTCCAGTAATTAAAACCTCATGCTAAGTGTAACTTGAGGTGGCCAGTTACTTGACGGTGGTGAGTTACTGGCGATTTACCCTATTTATTTATTATTGAACACCTCAAAAAGGAAACCAGTACAGAATACGTAAAACCAATCAAAATTAAATAATTAATAAAAATATTACTTTTGTTTTTGTTACACACCCACACACAACACTTACCCAGAATAACGTCAAGGCCCATAATCTGTCCCACTAGCACCCCCACATTTACCCCCATGGGACACACGACCCCCATAGGCCCCGAAAGGGCCAACGGGGCCAACTCCGCTAAGTACATTGGCACAATGCTTGTGGTTAAACCTGAAATTATTACAAGTTATACAATAGTTAATTGTGCAAGAGAGGAAAGTTGGTTTTTCTTGCGAGTGTTGATTTTGAGTCCCGAGTAAGCGAAAGATTCTATAATTGAATCACGAGCGAGGCGAGTGATCTCAAGAACACGAGATGTAAAAAAACTTTTCTCTCGTGTGACACATACAACTTTTCACCTCAGTAGTGAGAACATATTAGAGTTAAAAAACACATTTATTTACATTCCTGAACGAAAGGCATCATCATTATGACGAAAAGCTTCTAGAAACCAAAATTTCACTCCCTGGAGTGATGAAAGTCGCACTTTCGTCACTCCAGGGAGTGAGGAAAGTAGGCTTGTTCGAACTGCTGAGGTGAAAACTTTATTTAACTCGGTTTACAAGCTTTTTACGCAGTTTTATTCAGCTTGACCCCGTATATTTGTTTGTTTATTTATTTGTGTCATGCATCAAATCTTGTAAGATAAATTTCAACCATTTCCCGGTGTCTGATTGAGCTGAAATTTGGTATACTTGCGTAATTTACATGACAATGCTACTAGGTATAGTCAGCAATAAAACTGTGTACCAAAATTTTTTTTTTTTGGAGTTACTTATATTAATATTTAATTAACTCACTGTTTATTAGTTAGTATAGCGTGAATTTTGGTGGAACGCAATTTTGTAAAGTCATTGTCATTACTAAAGTCGAAGGCCTAGGAGCCTGGCGGTAAGTTGTCAGAGTTTCAATCCGGAGGTCTAGGATTCAAACCCCGGCGCGTACCACGATTTTTTTCGGAACTAATGTACGACATATCGTTTGATATTTACCAGTCGCTTTTCGGTGCAGGAAAGCATGGTGAGGAAACCGGATCTAATCCCAATAAAGATTAGTTTCCCTTCTGAGTTGGAAGGTCCGACGGCAGTGGGTTCCTTAAAAACTAGTGTCTACGTCAATTCATGGAATTAGGTTGCCAAGCGGACCCCAGGCTCATTGAGCCATGGCAAAAAGTAAAGACTTACCCTAGGAGGATGATCATAGTTACAATTGCAAGTTGACACACACACTAAAACCGGAATTACATTACGAAATTAGTGGCATGAAATTATGATAATGTCGTCATTTCGTGACGTCTTGCCAACAGTTTCACATGTAATTTATTACTTTCGTAAAATTATTGTCATGCCACTAATTTCGTAATGTAATTCCGGCTTAACTTACCAGCAGACAGACCGACGATGAGTCTGCCCAGAATGAGCAGTTCTAATGAGTTGGCAACCTGGCATACTAGGAACAAAATGGCACCGGTCACAGATAACACAGTTGTCAGGAGCGTCGCTTTTCGTCTGAAATGTAAATATTGTTATTTTTTTAGGGTTCCGTATTTTATTATTTAGCTTATTTTATTATTATCGTTTTTTACCCGACTGCTAAAGGATGGTTATGTTTTTCGAGAAATACTATTCTACACATATGTATGTATGTATATTTCTTTTGCACGTGCTAAAGCCTATATCGTTAGATAGATTAAGACATGTAAATTGTCATTAGTTATGATTAAATGAATACCAGTGTGTAATGTAAGCGATTTGGTGATTTGTACACTGTTATGCTTGCATGAGTTTTAATAAATAAAAACGAGCGTAAATTAGATTCGTCTCGAGTGTGGGAGTATCATTAATATCATTAAGCATTTAAAAAATTGGTGTCAAAATTTTTATCGCATACGAAGTCATACAGTAGTGCGACTCGTTAAATTTGGTCCAGCCCCAGCCACCTCCCATCAGGCAGGCATGACTACAATAACTGAACAGATAGTATTTCAAAAAGCCACCAACCTGCCAAGTTTGTCGGCTAGCGAAGCGCCAAGTATGGAGCCCGCGCAGCCGCCGACGATGAATATGGCGACCACCGAAGACCATAGCACGTTCATCCAGCTCTTAGTCACAACCACATCGTAATGATCGAACACGCTGCCGTTCACAAAGTCTTGGATGATCTGGGACGTAAATTAAATACAATCCCTATGTAGTACAAAAATATGAATGTAAGTTGTCCGTCAGTTCATTATCAAAAAATGTTAAAATCGTATTTTTTTTCGCAATCAAGCTACAAATGACAAGGCACGTCATTCAGGATTGAGGGCTCATGACGGACGTTCTTGATAATTTCATGTTTTTATGTCAAAATAAGAAATGGGTGTCCAATATCTTTTGATAATGTAACTAATGGACAATTTTTAGTACTACAAGCCTATTGATTTTTTGACAATCATAAATTTTAAATGTGGGGAAACATGAAATTAGAAAGACATTTAAGTTAAAAAGTTTTTTTGGGATCCGGAAATCTCATAAGCATGGACATACCACGTCAGTAGCTTTCAGGGCAGCATTTTCTCGTCTCCGTAGACTTACCCATTTTACCCGTTTCTCTTCCGTGTTTAAATTTAATAAATTCTTAATTTAATTGTGTGTGGTGTTTTAGCTTAACAGATTCAGATATAGGAACTAACCTCAGCAGGGGTATTGATGACGCTGATATTGTAACCGACAGGCAGAGAGCAGCCCAACGTGGTGGCGACGCCAGCCAGTACTAAGTAGAACGACCATCCGCCCTTGTACACACTGCTGTTGGTCAGCTGTTGATGCTCGTTTGTGGGCTGGAAACATGAAGATTTTATGGCTTAATCCACAATTATGACCAGTATTGATAACTGGGGATAGGAAGAACGTCGGCTCACTCGGCTCAACTTCGAGTTTAGTAAAGTGCAAGGAGGCTGACAATAGGAACACACATTACATTGGCGCCCAACGTTTTATAGCAAACTTAGAGCGAACGTGGAGCTATTTACTGGTCACATAAGACACTTACAAACATGTTAATCTATCGTCTAAGAGCGCATATAGCGGAGGCGGCCGCAGTAATATCAGCAGCGGCCGGCAATGCGGCACCGAAGACTAGCACGGGCCAGACCCAGCCGCAATGCCAACTGCCTATCACACCATATGTGAGCGCAGCGCATGCAGAACCGTGGCAACCGATAGCTGAATTATCGTTTAAGAAAATCATCATCATATCGATGTATTACAAGACTCATATAATACAGGAATTATGGACAGCTTTCGCGCGGCTCTTTTTGGCCAAAAGGGCCGCACTCTAAAAAATGAAGACCAACTAAGAGCAGTTTTCTCTTAGTTGGCGTAAAGTTAATTACAACAATAACGATCATATCTAAATTAAAGAACGCTGATTACTTAAAACAATAAGTGTATCTGTGATTGAACTAATAAAGCAGGTATGTCATTAATCCTAACAATTGTATACTTTGCATCTATTATTAACTTGTTGGCATAATTATGTAACGTAGGTTAATTCAATCTTTAACAAATTAATTAAAACAGATAAACATGTTAATAGTTATGAACAGTTTAATAGTTTATTTAATTATGTTGTATTTGTTGATTTACATAAGATTTGGTAGTTCAATCAACTAAACATATAATATTTAGAACAACGAAAATAAAACATTCAATTCCATTATGATCAAGTTACTGTATTAATTACGAAACAAATATTCCATTCTACTAAGAATTATTTGTTAAATCGATTTTCTTAATAATTAAATTAGACAATCGGTTAATCCGATCAATCAAGAGAGAGAAAGAGAGGGCACTTGTGCACCCGCGGTCCTCCCCGCCCGCGCCTCGCCCGCGCCCCGCCCGCGCCGTCTTGGCGCGGCGCGTACGACCGTTGGAGCGGGTCGAGCGGGGAGTCAGTCTCACTCAGCCTCGCGTTCCGCAGACTACAAATATTGTTCTGTGATTAAGCATCCTGGACGCTTCGGGCCTTCAGCCCTACGCGGAGCTCGGTCTTCGCATTTTCAACGAACTAGTGTATTTACATACCTAGTAGTGTCGTGCATGTGCAACCATTGAGATTTGAAATAATAACATGGATGAAGTTTGTGAGCTGTTGAAGGCTTGGGAGCTCCCAGCCTTAATACCTGAATTCACCAGTAAGTACATTATATCTGATTACTTGTTTTTGTTTGATTGGTCAGTGTCTTGTTAGGGCAGGTTTTTAAGACGAATTGCTATGACGCTTGGGGTGGCCGCCATGCTTTTTTTGCCCAAGGCATAAGGTTACCAAACTATGCCTCTGCATACGATTTTTAGGCAAGCCGTGCGCGGTGTTAAATCGTCCCTACCATGAACCTGACCGAAAATTTAATTAGGTATATTATATTATAATATCCTTGGTCAACCAGATCTTGACAGTAGAAAAAGGCGGCAAATTTTAAAAATGTAGGCGCGAAGGGATATCGTCCCATAGAAAATTTGAATTTCGCGCCTTTTTTTACTGACAAGATTTGGTTGACCAGCATAGCATCTATTCTAGTCGTGGCAAAACAATCCTTAATAGTTTAGTGCATTTTGCACGCGCAGGCTCGTAATGATACACAGATACCTACTACCTAAGTACCTATGTAGTTTGTTGCCAAATTTAAATTACTTATATACTATAGCTATAGGTAAATAGGTAGGTAGATGCTATAGAGCAGCATCTATTCTATTCGTCGCAAAACAATACTTAACCCTTTGTGTCATACATTTTTGTTTATTGTAATAAAGGCGTAATGTTTGAGGATATCTATGGCTTATGACTAAAAAAGGGGAAAAACACTATTTTTTTGTACAGGTAATTTCGAAGGGGATGTATGTAAACCCTATTTACATACATCCCCTTCGAAATTACCTGTCAGTAGAGATGACCACCAGGACGAAAAGGGTTAAACCAGGGGCCAGTTTTATAAAACTACAAGTTACAATTTACAAGCGGAACTCTCTTTCTAACCCTACGTGTTAGAAAGAGACTTCAGCTTGTAAATTGTAACTTGTAGCTTTATAAAACTGGCCTCTGGCCGCGCACACACGGAATTTTCCGTACGCAATGACATGTGCAAGCGGGAGAGCGCTATGCATTTGTAGACCGACGTCCTGTTCCCACCTGTCATTCCGTACGGAAATCGTATGAAAATTCCGAGTGTCTGCGGCTAGGGTAATGGTCTAAGAGCTGGCCACGTCAGATATGACACAATAATGAGAGTTTATTAACCAGTCCAGTTAGATTGCATAACCATCCCTATTACTAGATCCGGGCATCTGGCAGCTTTTAATGAGTGGAGCACTGAGTGACTGGCCAACAAAGTTTTTAAGTTGGAAAAAAGTAATACAGATATAGGTAAAAACTGCTGAAGTTGTGTCATTCATAGAGAACAGGGCCTATATTTTAACATTAAAACAAAAAACAATGTGTATTATTGCGCAAACAAAAACAGTAGGCGAGTAACCAAAAATTACATTAAGTATAATCAATCATTTGGCACTACTTCCCCCAACCGAAACTTTTGGATATTATATAATCTAATTAATGACATAATTTTTCATAATATTGGATCAAAGCCAGAACTTTGACCGCCACCACTTTACAGCTGCCAGATGTCCGGATCTAGAAATAAGCATAGTATAGCAAACTAACTAGAGGGGTTTCGTTGCTCTCATTATTGTGTCATATCTGACGTGGCCAGCTCTCCGTCTATAATAGTTCCGTGTCATTCCGTGCACTTTTTGGGCGCACGCGCTGTGTAAAATGAAACGCATGTACTACGAGTAAGTATGTACTTTGTTGCCCGCTTATACGAATTGTGATAATTATTTTCAGAACAACAAATAACAATTCAATCCTTATCGGCGTTAGTATATGAAGATATAAAAGAACTAATTCCATTAGCCGGTCCTAGGTCCCTTTTCATGAGATGCTGGAACACGTGGAAGGCAGAGTTTTCATCTGTTAATACCTCAGTAAATACCACATACAATTATACCTATATATATATATATATAGTTTATCATTACTTACAAAGTAGAAAAAGTAGCTAGCTGTTAGCCGTTAGTAGTAGTTAGGTGTTAGAAAAGAAATGGGACAATGTTAGAAAGAGAATAAGACGGATTAAAAAGAACATATGTGAAACCTGCTTATTCCCACTAGTTACCACCAAGTTGTTACCACTACTTACTCCTAGGAAAAAAATCCCAGATGTTATAGTAATATCAGTATAAGTAGTTAGTTACCAGTGGTAAAAGGTGGGAAAATATCCACCACTGGTAACAACTTGGGGGGTTTGTACAGTCGACGTCAAATATATGTTTACACTTTTGAACCAAGTCGAATGCGTCTTCATACTAATTGTTAGCGACCGCATTCGAGTAGGTAAAAAAGTGTAAACATATTTATGACCTCGACTGTACAATATAATTTTATAGTTATGCCCACACTAGTAACTGTAGAATGGTGGATAGTCCTAGCGGTACGCCTAAAAACGCTGCAAATGGTGTTAAAAGTATGAAAATTGGAGTGATTGATCTTTAGGCCATATGGATTAATTTGACCCGTAGCAGTAAAAAAAATAATAATACCGAGAGGAATTATGACGTCATCTTTTTTTTGTATGCGAAAAAAAAAAATTTTCTTCTAAAACCTATCGTGTGTGGTATCAAATGAAAGGGCTTTTTGAGCTGATTCTAAAAATATATCACATCTTTACATTTTAGCCACTTGTTTTTAAATATAATAAAAATCATTTTCGAAACATACCAAGTTTGGGCTCCTGCAGATACGATACCGTCGAATATTTTTTTGTAAAATATACCTCAAATGATACTTAATATCCTCAAATGTAACCCCCAGGAAACTTTTTTGAAATTATTTTCATTTAGTATTTTATTTTTATTTTTCATTATAACAAAGTTTTATCTATCAAAATATCTATTAAATATTCATAAAAAAGCATAAAACACTGGTGTTTGTGCAATCATTACGAAGTATTGGGCTATTGCTTCGCCTTTTATTCGAAATTTGCCTTGAGCATGGACCCCGCCCCCACTCCCGGCCTGTTTCCCTTTCCTGCTCAGTCGGCGGCCAAAAAACTGAGTCACCCCCCACCCATCAGGACTTTTTTGATTTAAAGCCTCAACTACTCAAGGAATATGTAAAACAAATTTCAATGCTCCGAGAATTATTTTACCCAAATGATATTATACCCGCATTGAGTGATTAATAATGATTAAAAATTAAAAAAAATACTAAATGAAATTAATTTCAAAAAAGCTTCCATGGTGTTACATTTGAGGATATTAAGCATCATTTGAGGTATATTTTACAAAAAAATATTCGACGGTATCGTATCTGCAGGAGCCCAAACTTGGTGTGTTTCGAAAATGAATTTTATTATAATTTGAAACAGTTGACTAAAATGTAATAATGTGACATGTTTTTAGAATCAGCTCCAAAAGCCCTTTCATTTGATACCAAACACGATAGGATTCAGAAGAAAAAATTTTTTTTTCGCATACAAAAAAAGATGACGTCATAATTCCTCTCGGTTTTATTTATTTTTTTACTGCTACGGGTCAAATTAATCCATATGGCCTAAAGATCAATCATTCCGATTTTCATACTTTTAACACCATTTGCAGCATTTTACCGAATTTCGGCGTGTACCGCTAGCACTAGGACCTTTTGTAATAAGGTTCACCAATGTACAGTCGAGGTCATAAATATGTTTACACTTTTTTACCTACTCGAATGCGGTCGCTAACAATTAGTATGAAGACGCATTCGACTTGGTTCAAAAGTGTAAACATATATTTGACGTCGACTGTACAGTTAGGAGTTTTGCTCTTAGTATGTTTGAATGTAACTATATGATATTAATTGCATCATTAATTTGTAGACGCTGATGGATTTGTCTCTGATGGATATATCCACTGCTGACTTAATAGTTATACAAGATGAAGAAAAGCTGCCTTCAAAAAAGGAAAATTTTAAGACTGCTGAGCCTAGTACTGAGTGCAGGGTAAGTAAGCTATTTTATATCATTTTAGTTTGTTTTCATAATATTGATTACTAGCTTTTGCCCACGACTTCGTCTGCGTGGAGTTAGTAACTTGGGTAGCTTATTTTTATCCAATCTGCGTTTTAACGATTCCCCATACAAACTTCCACCCCCCTTTTCACTCCCTTAAGGGGTGATTTCTGAGATAAAAAGTATCCTATGTCCTTCCCCGGGACTCAAACTATCTTTATACGAAATTTCGTTTTCTCGTAGCAGCACGGGACCTGGTACTCCTGGTAGCTGCCATCACTGTCCCAAAAAGAAAATCCACCTGTATATTGGGGATCTCGGAAACGGCTCTAACGATTTCGATGAAATTTGCTATATGGGGGTTTTCGGGGGCGAAAAATCGATCTAGATTTTTTTATGTTTTCCGAGCAAAGATCGGTTTCCCAGATATTTATTTATTATCGTGGCAATCAGTCATATTATACAGTGTGTTTTTATGGTTCCGTAGCCAAATGGCAAAAAACGGAACCCTTATAGATTCGTCATGTGTGTCTGTCTGTCTGTCCGTCCGTGTCACAGCCATTTTACTCGGAAACTATAAGACGTATCATTATCAAATTTTTACATAAAGTGTATTGTGTGTGTTGCTACTTAGTTATGTAGTAAAATTTCTGAAAAAAATCATTTTAGGGGGGGGGGGCACTTCATACATGCAAGTAATTGTCAAAAAATATTTTTTTACCAAATATCAGCATGATGCACATCAATCGATAGGTCTTTAAAAATAACATTGAGGTTTCTTTAAAAAAAATTGATTAAGTGGATATATTCAGAAATAATGACTCCGAAATTCTTAAAAATTGTGTCCCCGTCCCCCGTAACTTTTGAACCGCAAGTCCAAAAATTATGAAAAAATTCAAGAAGATACAACACCTTTGAATATTCTTTCAACGAAAATTATTTTGAACATTATCGGTTTAGGCGTTTTTGAGTTATCTACAAAAAACTACGTACTTAGGCAGATACGACCTTGCGAATTTATTATAGATAATAGTTTTTATTATAGATAATGGTACGGAACCCTTCATGCGCGAGTCCGACTCGTACTTGGCCGGTTTTTTTTAAGTGGGCCAGTATGGGGAAATCCTAAAGTATAGGAGATACAGGGAAACTGTCTTAGGAAACATTAGGTAATTTTTTGAGAAAATAAATTTGGTATAGTCAGAATTTTGGTCAAGTGTATGTTGTCCCTAAAAATTAATAATTTTGATGATTTTTTTTGACGCAGATCTAGTCAGTTTCATGAGAGGATCATTTTATTGTATGGAAAGAAAAAAATCGGAACAGTAGAAGGGTAATTTGCAGAAAAAATGTACCTTTACTTAGTCCCAACTGTCCCAAAATTTACATACAAAATAATTCGTTACGTTCATAGAAAAAGTACCGACAATTACTAAAAGTACTGATAATTTCTCAGTTTCGTTACACTTTTTCTATGAACGTAACGAATTATTTTGTATGTAAATTTTGGGACTGTTTTGCCATTTTTTTTATTCTATCAGACTCGATAGAGCTCATGATTCTGCATACGATAGACTCAAAGATATATGAAATTAAAAAAAAAAGTAAAGGTACATTTTTTCTGCAAATTACCCAGAAGTTAGTCAAATTTTGACTATACCAAATTTATTTTTCTCAAAAAAATTACTTAATGTTTCTTAAGATAGTTTCCCTGTATCTCCTATGCTTTAGGATTTTCCCATATTGGCCCACTTAAAAAAAACACACTGTATATCTACTAATTCACAAACTTTAATTAAATAGGCGAATGAAAAGTAAAGTTTCTAAATTAATTTTCAGATTTTGGAAAATCTTTTAAAGGAGTCGCTTGACTCCGCCTCACTCCTGGCATTTAAAGGGAAAAGCCTACAAGGGGATAGTGCTCGAAATTTGCTGGCGGCCGTGATTGCCAAGAAAATACTGAATCAAAATAACTCATCAGCCATCACAGGTGGGATCTATTATAGATGGGCTATTAGAATAAAAGAGGTTTTTCCCGGCGAGAGAACAACATCTTATTACATCCCAGCTTGCACCACTGCCAATGGCCAGGTACTCCAAGCCAGGGGCAAGCTTGTGCATCAAGTACTAAATCAGCGCAGACGCCTTCAGAATTTAGGTGCTCTACCTAAGGGAAATGGAAAACGAAACCGAGGAAATAGTCCAACGTGCTCATCTGTTCCATCTCCGAGGCCTTTGCCTAATATTTTCACATGTGGTGAGGACAATGAGGAGAATATTGAGGACGATTTGCAATGGCTCGAAAATTCTTCTGATCCTTGGTGTTTAGTTGAAGAGAAGTGGGAGAGAACTTTAAAAGCAAGAACGCGGACTTTATACGACGCTGGTAAAGAAAGTATTGAAAGTTACTTTGAAAAATATCCAGCACTAAAAAAGCCACAAGGATATTCTTTGGTAAATATAATAACTAGCTATTCACTTTTACTAGCTTGACAATAGGTACTTAACTATAATACTGAATATTAGGAACGTATCACATCATAGCGCCTTCTAGTCCCAAACTAAGTACCGTAAAATGGGGTGAGTAGGTGCAAAACTGATATTCAAACCTCGATAAGCTACTTCGATCCTGATGCCCTCCACAAACACGTGGAAATCTATCCCAACCAACCATACAACCCATACCAAACAACTACCCATCCAATCACTCGTTCCGCCGAATCCCCCCCATCCAATATCTGACCGCATTTTATTAAAATCAATTCAAACGAATGCATATTCTTATATTAATATAAAAACTTTGATTTTCGATTCTCAACGGATCAACAAATCTAGTAAGCAGAACGGCAACGTTGCATTGACTTCCATCGGCCAATCACAGAAGAAGTCATAAAGTGCTTCATCGTGATTGGTCCGTTTGAATCGGATCAACATTTATCGGAGCGGATTTGTATATTGGAGCCACATTTGACAAGCGTTATTTTCAGCCATGTCATGTGACTAAAATGGCAAATGTTGATCCGATCAGAGCCACATCAGTATTAGAAAAAGCGTAATAGATCAACATAAGGCCTCCGGATCAACATTTGTTTTTGGATCAACAATTAACTGATCATACGTCTCGAAAGATCAACATTTACCGTGTTGGTATCTCTATATATATATATATATATATATATTATATCAACTCAATGAAGCTATTTTGTACCTGGCTTGTGTAACCGCATCTACCGACCACTGGTGCATAGTTAATAATTTGTAGGTACATACTTATTTTATATGCTGTTCTTATTTTATACTCATTATGCTTTATCATTCCAGCTACACAATGACTTCAATGCTGCGCATGGAATTTACAAGGACAATTTATTCATTAATTTTCCATTAATGAAAATAAAGCTCCAAGGACTTACGTCTGAAAAAGTCAACTGATCCATTCCTCCACGACCTGGTCGCACTTAGCAATTGTAAGTATAAAGTAACGGTTTTCTATGTCTCCTTTAGAAAATAAAAATATTTTTTTTTCACCTCAGCAGTTCGAACAAGCCTACTTTCCTCACTCCCTGGAGTGACGAAAGTGCGACTTTCATCACTCCAGGGAGTGAAATTCTGTTTCTAGAAGCTTTCGTCATAATGATGATGCTTTTCATTCAGGAATGTAAATAAATGTGTTTTTTTAACTTTAATATGTTCTCACTACTGACTGAGGTGAAAAGTTGTATGTGTCACACGAGAGAAAAGTTTTTTACATCTCGTGTTCTTGAGATCCCTCGCTACGCTCAAGATTCTTTCGCTTGCTCGGGACTCAAAATCAACACTCGCAAGAAAAATCAACTTTCCTCTCTTGTTGCACAAATGACTATTTCAGTTGTAGTCACATGCTTGGATAGAACATATTTTGGAATGATTGCACCACCCCACTAACAGGTTAAACCTAGAGTTACCATGGTTACCAGTATTATTTGACACTGGGTTAACAGTTTAACGGGTTAACCCCGGGTTAGTGGGAGGGTGCAAGTGGCGCTTGCTTAGTAATATAATGTGTACCGTACGCCGTATAATGAATAGGTTTAAGAGTCCGGTAAACTTTTTTTCCGATTTCGCTCAACTTTTTGATGTTATTTTGCAGTAACTAACATAACTTCTATAGATTTGTATACATATTATGAAAGATCGTTTCTTTTTGAATGGAATGAACACAACGATTTTTTAATTTTGTACTTCATTTATAAATAATTCACCCTAATCTAACACCTGTTTCGCGATTTTTGCTTGGAGAGGTGAATAGAGTAAGGTTTTTATTGATTAAAATTAAGTTATACCAGTACGTAAAATATATAAATACATTGGAAAATGAGTCAGTCGCGCGGCATGTTACATTACATGACTGTTAGTGACTTTTACATAAAAAGATTGCGTACGTCCAGGTGTTACCACAAAAATCAAAGTTCAAACCATGGATGTATAGTGCCGGCCCGAGCCCTTGATCAGGGTAGAGCAAAATCGGGTTTTGGCGCCCTTCGTCGAAGTTTTCAAGCGTATTTTGGGGCCCCCGCCACACTCGCGTCTTTTAAACCTTTTTGTTTTTTCATTTGCCATTTTGGCGCCCCCCTTTCCATCCGGCGCCTAGTGCGGCCGCTCCACTCGCTCTACCCTAGTTCCGGCCCTGGATGTATGCATGACATTAGCAGATCTCAATCGACAGCTTAACCTGTACAAATTAAGATGAATCATCGTTTGATTTGTGTGGTAAACCGGTCCTAAGGTGTTCTTAAATTTAATAGCCGCATTTTTTTTAGCACCCAATGAGGAAAATACGAACATAGCCGGATTTCTCACCATTCCACTGTTGCTGAACACTGCGGCAGTCCGCCAAAAGAAGAAGCGAGGTTCGAATGCAAGCCAAAGTTGGAAGCCCAGCAAAGTGGAAGTAAGGGAAGGTTTCATAAAGCATGTCAAGTCCAGTGCAGAAATTAGCCAGACAATCGAACTTCGTATAACCGCTCTACAAAAAATAGGATTGCCATCCCAGCCATACGTTATCGTAGTGGGTGAGTCTTTCGAAAAAATCGATACGTTTTTAGTCGTTGCGAACAGATCGGTAATATATGAAAGACAGTCCATAATGCACGCAATTGATACATGCTACAAAGTAATATGGGCCCTAAATGCGGAGTACTCGATTGACACATACCCTGTATGGTACTTCATACAAAAAGGCATTTATAAAATGTCATCCGAATATGACAAAGGGTCGACTGCTACAGAGTCCCTCCTCACTGATTGCAATGTATGACTACCTATCTAGGTACCTTTATCATACTGATTCATATCAATAGCGGCGCAAACGTCTTTTCTTCGCCATCTTATTTTCACTATCACAGACATCAGTTAAGTAGGTTAGGATTGAACTGCGACCCTTACAGAAACGAAATGCTTCTAGAAAAGTGGGTTAGGTTAGGTTTGAACAGCGACCCTTATAACCCTGCGGTGTGGGGTACGGCGGGTTGAGCGGGAGGGTATAGTAATTTTGGCACTAACCTAACCCACTATTCTAGTAGCATTTCGTTTCTGTAAGGGTCGCAGTTCAAACCTAACCTAGCCCTCTTTTCTAGTAGCATTTCGTTTCTGTAAGTGTCGCAGTGCTAACCTAACCTAACCCACTTTTCTAGTAGAATTTCGATATGCTACTAGAAAAGTAGGTTAAGTTAGATAGGTATGTGGTACGGGGTAACTACCTCTGTAGTTATGGAACAAAACACTGCACAGAGAGTTATCAAATTCTACAATTCATTAGTATCTCCAATACCGTGTAATATTAATGTTTCAAGCAATGGCAAAAAATATGTCACGTTACGTTGTACAATTTAAAATAGTTTTGTTTAATAATAAACATGTTATATTAAGATAATGTAGATGTATAAGTAAAATTATAATGTTTTGTTTAATAATAAACATGTTATATTGATTCTAAGTAAAATACATTAAGGCCGCCGCGGATTGACGGCATGGGGTGGCAAAGAAAGGATTTATGATGTTACTTTTAACTGGAATAAGATCTGTGGGGTGCTAAATTCATTGAATAAGGTTGTACATCATTCGTGATCACCAAAATTAACTAAACTAACCTACTTTTCTAGTAGCATTTTTCGTTTCTATAAGGGCCGCATTTCAAACCTAACCTATCCCACTTTTCTAGTAGCATTTCGTTTCTGTAAGGGTCGTAGTTCAAACCTAACGTAACCCAATTTTCTAGTAGCATTTCGTTTCTGTAAGGGTCGCAGTTCAAACCTAACCTAACAACCTAGGTTAGGTTTGAACTGCTATCAGCTAAGTGGGTTAGGATTGAACTGCGACCCTTACACAAACGAAATGCTACTAGAAAAGTGGTTTAGGTTAGGTTTGAACAGCGACCCTTATAACCCTGCGGTGCGGGGTACGGGGGGTTGAGCGGGAGGGGATAGTAATTTTGGCACTAACGTAATCTAACCCACTATTCTAGTAGCACTATTCATGAATAAATAACATCTTATTTTAAATATTTTTTGTTTTATTCATTTACCCCCTTTTCATAAAACTTTAGGGCCCGATTTAGTTTAATTATGTTTTATCTCTTTCTTTATTGTTATACTTTATTGACTACTTATTCGTTTAAATTGGATAAATTTCCTGTGCTAGTTTTTATATGCGCCGTGCTGAATTAGGGCTCATTTTAACGGTGCGAGAATTCGCATGCGAGTTTCATTACATTGCGTGATTTGATCGGTCGGCTGAATTGATGTAACCTCAATGGTCCACAATGTAACTAAAATTGCATGCGAGTTCACGCACCGTCTTGATGAGCTCTAATGCTGGTCCTCGTACTCGTATTGTACTCAAGGCATTAGTCTTAAATACTAAAATATACATTTTCATCACTCTTGTTCGTATGAGCTGTTGTTACGCGTAGGCGTTGTGGGCCGTAGATCGTTCATTGAGACCTCGGGCTGTAATGTATATTCCATCTCTCTCTTACACGGCGCGGGGCCGGGCACGCGCGGTGCTGGAGCCCGGAGCGCGGGGGGCGGGGGGCGCGGTCACGATATCGTACCTACAATAAACTATCACGCAACGCTACTCAATAAAACTGCGTAATTGGGCAGAGTTTTTATTTTTCTTCCTCACAAGAGTGATGAAAAACATTGTGTGTACCACGGGCGGTACAGGAATTACGAACTCGGAACTTGTTCGTAAATTCTTGTTTACCGCCCTTAATACACAATGTACTATTATTTCAGATCTTTTTGAGGATCGGCCTTGACCTGTTTCACGAGCACGCCTCCTCCCGTGTTTGTGAAGCTAAACCGGTCTAGATCGATCGCCAAAAAGATCTGAAATAAATGTAAGTATATCTTAGCATTTAAGAATGCCTCGAGTATAATATGAGTACGAGGACCAGCATTATTTAGCACGGTGCGTATAAAAAGTAGAGATCTGAAAGAAATGTCTTAGTAAATGAGACAAAGTAAGTCATAGTATAATTGAAAAAGAATGGTATATTATATTATACTAAACAAGCTTCATAGTTGAAATGATTAAACAATTAAGATACAAATTGAACAATATCTTAGTACAGGCTAATAAGATACGTAAGTCGATGCAATCATGTTCTTAGTTGAACTTATTTGGGTCAAATGGTTGATACATCAATTCTTCATGTTAACATTGATTTACATCTTGGTTGAAAAGATTAAATAATTAAGATACAAATTGAACAATGTCATAGTTCAGGCTAATACGATACATAAGTCGATGTAATCATGTTCTTAGTTGAACTTATTTGGGTCAAATAGTTGATACAGCAATTCTTCATGTTAACACTGATTTACATCTTAGTTGAAATGATTAAACAATTGAGATTTAAATTGAACAATATCTTAGTTCAGGCTAATAAGATGCATAAGTCGATGTAATCATGTTCTTAGTTGAACTTATTTGGGTCAAATAGTTGATACAGCAATTCTTCATGTTAACACTGATTTACATCTTAGTTGAAATGATTAAACAATTGAGATTTAAATTTAACAATATCTTAGTTCAGGCTAATAAGATGCATAAGTCGGTGTAATTATGTTCTTAGTTGAACTTATTTGGGTCAAATAGTTGATACAGCAATTCTTCATGTTAACATTGATTTACATCTTAGTTTAACTGACTTGTTTGTATTAGTTGGTACAGTAATGTATCATGATAATAATTATCAAGCCCTTAGTTGATCTTGCTAGGATAAATTAGTGGGCACAATTATTTTTCATGTAAATATTGAACAAGATCTTAATTGGTTCAGTTACATAGAAATAGTAATAGCAATCAGAATTACCTTATTTGATGTGTCTAAGTTCTTGTTAGGCTCGTATGGAATCAAGTTGCTTGATTACGATTATCAAGATATTGATAGGGCCAACCAAATTTTTTTTAGAGTGCGTCGTTCGGTAATATGAAACCCTTTTTTGTTCCACGTTGTCCCATGAGTCTAATGTGTGACTGAGAAAATTTGTGTATGGATGGTTGGCTAAGAAGTGTAGTTTGTCAAATAAATATAATACCCACACCTGTCAATTTTAAAAATGGAGACTTAGCAAAATATGCGATTGAATAAGTTTAAGATGAAGGATAGGTACTCGTAGTTAGGTCCTATTAAAATAAAAGCTGAAGATAGAAAAATGATAAACACACATGCACAATTCAGTAAAAATGACATCATTAGGTAGGCCATTAGCGTTAAACCCAATACGTCAATCAAAACAATACATAATACGTAAGACACTGTAGACGTATCAGCAGGTAGGTATCGTCTACATACAAGAGTTTATATGTACGTATCTACAAAAGTTCAAAGCTGCATAATGCACTAGTTTGTTATTAAAACCAAATACAAACTTTGAAAACATTGAAAAAATAATCAACCCAGTGGGACTCGAACCCTACATCGATACGCCTTGCCGGGGCTCGATCGCTTTACCAATTAAGCTATGGGTTCAGTTACTAAGTTGACGAAATTTTCAATGCCTTCAAACATCTTTTTGTATATATTTACTTTCGGCTTTACTGCAGCCGTTAGCGACATCTAGGTGCTACTAGACGTAGACACCTTTCCGGCCGACACTATCGCAAGTGTCACAACGGAAATTATAGATGGCGCTGCTTTCAATACATTATTACTTTTACGTGTTTCGATGTAGGGTTCGAGTCCCACTGGGTTGATTATTTTTTCAATGTTTTCAAAGTTTGTATTTGATTTAATAACAAACTATTGTTTGAGTAGAATGCACCACTTTAAAAACACGTAAAAATAATAATGCATAATGCACATTTGATACCGCAACACTCTTTCTTTTACGATATAAAAAAGACTTGGGACAAATACGATAGTAAGATTGACGTAGGGGGCACAACAGAAGTTATTAGTTTAACAAAAGGATACAGATCATGGAGACAGTGGGTGAGAACATAGTTAGGCCGAGTATGAAGGTAGTCAGTTCAATCAGAACAAGCACTATGGACGCTGCGTAAGCGGCCACCAACCTGGAACATGCAAAACCAGGCCTAAGACGGTCGCATTTTTTCGTCTGTCATGTTAATGGGAGTGATGCATGACGCGATAGACAATAAATTTGTAGCCAACCTAAAACCACAGGGGAGTCATGCCTAGGGCTGCCATCCGTCCGGGTTTCCCCGGATTTGGGGAAAACCCGGACACTTTTTATGTGAGGAAACAACCCATTGAATTTAATTATCTAGAGCTGATTTGGACACGTCCGGGGAAAAAATGCGATTTACGCCAAATGTCCGGGTTTTTTAAATTTTTGTCCGGGTTCGGCGAATTTAGAGATGGCAGCCCTAGTCATGCCATACTCCGAAAGTTACTCGGTTTCTTCAAGAAATATGCCGCCGCGGGGTGAGGTAATTCCATTCGGAGCTAGGTGGGGCGTCGGATTTTGTATGATATACTAGTACTTATTCTGTGATATAACATTCAACAATAAATATATTTGATGGCGACTGTACACTACGCATACGTATTTATACATACTCGTACGTAATAAAATAACACAAATGACCTATAGACATAATTGTCGCAAAACAGGGAGATACTAAAAATAGTGATAACATCCAGGGCCATTAACATGCTAATTGTTGATATAATATCTTAATAACATATTATGGAAAAGATGACGTTGTTCTTTGATAAAGCTGACCTTTCCAATTAAAGGTTAAGTGGAGATCTTAATATCGTAACTATAAAAACCACATATCGTGTTTATCGCTGAAATTAAGTTTATGTAACTGTTGTGCAATAAGGGTGCTTAAAATACGAGTGTGGTTTTATGAAACGAGCAGGAGGCGAGTTTCATAATAAGATCACACGAGTGTTTTAAGACCTAATTACGTACAGTTGCATACACTGTTTTACCTACATACATATTATAAATCCGAAATGACACGTTCGGAAACCCTTAGAATGCCCCCATGCACTGCCATGGCCAACTTAATTGTGCCGACGGTCGGGGGGCAGGATTTAATTTGCATTACGTTACCGTTATACGATGTGGTAATGAATTTTCATACGTTTTTACCCACGGTCACAGATAATAAACTGATGTTGCAATACTGGTTGCATTGCAATAACGGTAATAATTACAATTACATACGGTTTTCGAACGCAGAATAGAGGATTTATGATGTGGGTGTAATAAAATGTTTTACATTTAGGGTCATTACGAACTTATGCTGAATTCAGTATACAGAAAAAAACAGCCGTGTGCTGAAAATTGATTATAGATTGTATGGAGGCAACAGGCGATTTTCAACACAGTGCAGATTTTTTACCCGTATTCAGCTCAGACGCTCAAGTAAAACAGGTAAAAGTGAATAAATAACATATATAAATCGAATTACATGCAGGCAAAAGCAATAAATGTTTCTAAAAGCAGAACACCACTTAAGATACCCATTAGTCCCATTACCCATGCATATACATAATAACATTTCATAAGACGAAACGGGCAAAAATATTTGACATAATCATAATCATAATAAGTGCTCGAGTGGAGACCACGGACTAGCAAGCGCAGCGTAGGACGTCCACTCACAAGATGGACAGACGACCTTACAAAGGTCGCCAGAAGACGCTGGATGCAGTGGATGCAAGTCGCTTCCGACCGATACTTATGGAGGTCCAAAGGGGAGGCCTATGTTCAGCAGTGGACGTCTCATGGCTGAGATGATGATGATGATACGATGAGGGTTTCCTGAATCGATTTTTTCACTAGGTGGCAGCTCCGTGAAGAGAGGTCCAGCTGTCATAATCCGCCAATCATTTAATTTTTTTATTGGTGGATTTTGACAGCTGCTATCAAAAAGAACTCTTGTCACAGTGCCGCCACCTGGATTCCTGGAAACCCTCATTAACAGACCTAGGAATCGATGGGGCAAAATTTTATGACTGGTAAGGAGGGAGTTCCCATATCGATAAACTCAAGTATCGATACTTGTTTCATATACTAGTATACCAGTCCCAGACCACTCCAAGTTTTGTTTGTCAAAATATGATTTTATTAAAAATTATAAAATAAACAAAATAATAAGGGTAACTTGTCTTTATCGAATTAAATAGAAAGGGTTTGATAAAGACATAATTAACTCTTTCATAGTACGTTGTTATTTATTACCTAGCGATCATTTAAAATATACTTTGTTAGGACATTATACTCGTCTTCAGAATAATACTCACAAAAAGTATTCAATGCTGGGGGCGATCACTGGTATATGAAAAAAGCATCGATAATTGAGTTTATCGATATGGGAACTCCCTACTTGTCATAAAATTTTGCCCCATCGATTCCTAGGTCTGCTCAATAAATATAATGGAACAACATACACAAACAAAATTAGTTTTATCGGTAACAGGAAAAACTAATTAGGGTTATTAGAGTTGTATGGTTGGTTTGTGTAATATCGCTTATGTATGTTTATGACATAATTGAATGAACGAGCATGAACGCACAAAGCTTTGCTAGGGTTATGCTAGTTGTCGTCCACATATGTCAGTTTTCCATCCACACTTATTTATACATATTGAAGTTTTTCCCAAAATAAACATAAAATTTTAAAAATCCACTAATGGATAAACTATAAATGGAGAATTTGTTGACCTTATAAAGTTTTCCCATATGTTTGTAGCAGTTTGATCAGAGGTAAACTGGACCTGGACGGGAAACTAGCATAAACACCATATGCGCACGTGCAGACGGTGCTGCAATGCTGCAGAAAACCATACATGTTTCTAAGTGCGTCAAATCCCTACACAATACCACAATGCTATAAGCAAAAAAGTGTATGCTTTTTTTGAACCAAAACCATCAAATATTTATTTATTTCTTTCTTAACAACAATATGTGTCAATGTACGGACAAAGGGACGACTTTGTCGATATGTTACTAGTACTTTCTAAAACTACGCAATATGCACTATCTATTAGTGAAAGAAAAGTGTCCTTGTAAATCGACAAAGTAGTCCCTTGTCCCTTGCACTAAACTCGTGCACATATGTTGACTCGGCATTACAGTGTGCACCAATGCGCCGAGTAACTAAATACATTAAAAATGTAACAATAGGTACATTACATAACTTATGAATTCCGAAATATATCTGAGCGGCCAAGGTACTCCAAAATATGTGAGCATGCACGTTATCGCCTTGGCAATAGAGGCATTGTTCAGATAATTGTGACCTGGCCGCTCCGATATATCTGATGGCGATTGTACACTGGGTTTTTAGTGATCGTGCCCTACGATTACAACATTGTATGTTTCAACCCACGCACCTAACGAAACCGGTGTTTCTCAACCAATGTGCCCTATTTGCGCCTCCGTTAAAATGTATTGGCAGTACAAATTAATACCTGTACCTACTCGTTTCTTAGTTCACACATTGTTTAAAGTTTGGTTGAATTTAACAACGTAAGTTTCTATTTTATTTGATGAATAGCTTATCTAGTACCATAGAGTAACTTATATAGTAGAGCAGCACAGCCTAAGAACTTTTTGAAGCTCAAGTCAATTGCGCCCTCTGTCCGCAATTGACTGTCAAGAGCAAATGTCACCTGCACTGCTGCTCCGCCTCGTAGTTACTAGTGTGCTACTAGTACGCTATTTGTTACTAGGTGGAGTAGCAGTGCAGGTGACATTTCCTCTTACAAATTGGGTATGTTTAGAGGGCTTTCGGACAGAGGGCAATTGACTAGAGCTTCAAAAAGTTCTTAGGCTGTGCTGCTCTACTATACATATAAGTTATTAGTAGTAATCGAACTCGCGGAGCGCAAGCGAAGTGAGTTCTTACAAACAACTCCAGACCGAACTGTCACCTGGCTACTGGGACGTCTCGGCATTTGGATGGCTTTTTGATTTCGATAGTTTGTCCGACGATAACTTTAGTAACGTTTTTCTGATCTTTATGAAATTTCTTGGGGCTGTAGCAGAGATACATAAAATTCGTAAGTTCGTATGTATGAGCAGGATCGATCAAGTGGTTATGGAGCTAGAAGGAGAAAAAAAATCCTCCTTAGGGCCTTCTTATATTGATCAACTCGTTTGCAAGTAAATCGCGAGTTCTCAGTTCGAGGCGGACTACTAGTATAAATAACATGTCAACTCAAGTCATCATTAAGAGCTATGTTCTTTTAGCCATCCGCTCTTTTTGAACCAGTCATTTGATTTCCTTTTACTAGGCGTTATCTTAAGAGGCCTTATTCCCAAAACGGAGACGCGTGAGATTTTTCGCGCCGTCTAGCTCCATAACCCATTTATCAATCTTGCTCATATACGAAGTCTCAAATTGCACGTATCTCGTTATAACCCCAACAAATTTCATAAAGATCAAGAACACGTTAACTCAAGTTATCGTCGAACAAACTCTCAAAATCAAAAAGCCATCGAAATGCAGAGACATCCCGGTAGCCAAAAGTTATTTGTAAGATCGCGGTCCGCTCGTTCGAATACTTATTGATAGACATAACATTGATCCGTAATTTTCGAGTTATAAGATTTATAATTTTCTTTACGTCACTCTGGGCGATAAGTGAGATTTGCCGCCCACGGGCGCAGTGGCAAATCTCACTTCACACCCAGGAGAAGACGTAAAATTGTGTACGCACCACGGGCGGTAATAAAGAGGGCCTCAGATCGCTTGTTTATGACCCTTACCTTCGGTTCGGGCCACAAATGCCCGCCATCTGAGCCATTCTTTATTTTACCGCCCTAGGTACGTAATGTACTATTGCATGAGAGTGCTATTTACACCCTTGGAAATAACTTCGCGGTTTGTTATTCTTTTGCGTTATTTAGAGGTACATTTCAAAAACAAAAAAAAAAACAAAATATATTTATTGAGACGATAGGTGCATAAACAGGTGTCTCTTCAATGTGAAAATGATGCGGGGCGACCAATCCACTTTTTATTGCCTCGTTGATATGGTTAGGTCCCTTGGACAACCAAACATTTTCAATGAAAGAGTATGAAAAGACAACGGGGACAAAGTAAACAACTAGAGATGCTACGGATAGCCGGCCACTATCCGGTAGCCTATCCGGCCAGAATTTCACTATTCGTATAACGTACAGTCAAGGAATTTGATTCGCGTACCGTCTCAAGTCTAAATTACTGATGACAATTAATAGTACTAAGGGCTATGTTTCTTCGCTTGCTTAAAGAAATATAAGCCTTATGATATTCCGACATTTCAAGCAATAAATCAACGAAACGGTACGCGAATCAAATTCCTTGAATGTACGTACTATCCGGCCGGATACCGGACAGTAATACACACGGTTAAGTTTAAAACCCGGCGAAGCGCGTTTCGAACCACGCAAAATGGAGGGTACCTTCGTCGCCCGAATGCACTTTCTCGTCTTTACAATAGAGACGTCGTTCAGATACTTATTTACAACCACCTTGACCGCTCCGATATATTTGATGGCGACAGTCGCCATACCTGCATACCGCGATAATAACAAACACTTACTCTCATCTTACTATTCATACTACTATCGTATCGTACACGGTAATCGATATTTTCACTTTTCACAACCTACTCTACTAAACGGCAACTGTGCAAACAGGTAAAAGCGATGCAAAAATACCTAATCAAAATATTAAAAACACGCATGGAATAAAATTCACAAAACATCATCGCCCAAAGATTAAATACGTAGCAAAAACCGGATTTTCGATCTAAATTTAAATCACATTGTAACTAAATACTTGTATTAATTCACACATACCGTTTTCTCATTATGTTCGCGAATCATTTCACTTGGCCAAATAAAACAAAAGAAACACGACTGTCTGCGCCAAGCGGCGATAAATAATGAATTTAAAACGTCTTTAGATATATAATAACTTCAAACTGATCATAGGTCGGGCCACCTTGAACCTTTACGTAACGAGTTGTTTATTTAAACACAATCGTACCAATATCGAATAAAACAATACACGTTAAGGTGACGGGATATGCAAACACGTAAAATTATGGTGTTTTTGTGCAAGTTTTGTGATGAAATCAAAGGAGTTGGAGCGTGGATGTGACATGATCTGAAGGGACATATAGTCAGTTAGTGTTAGTTTAATGGTCATCATCATCATCATCATCATCATCTCAGCCACAAGACGTCCACTGCTGAACATAGGCCTCCCCTTTAAAGAGGCGGTTTGCCATACGCGCCACGCTTTGCAGGCAGGTTGGCGCGCGCAGTTTTTGTTTATTGTTTGTAGGCTTTCGGAAGATGCTGCTGCCCATCTCCCGGTATAGTTTAATGATGTTCTCCTGTATATCATAATTATGTATATATACAGGGGTATAAAGTGAGGGGATATTATTGACCAGTTTGTAGCTACTAGATCCCGCGCCGCTGCTCTGTATTTTTTTTGAAAACTGTACAGTCAGAGAAGGTTGGATGGTAAATATATGTACAATGTTTCCTTTGATTTGTGCCTGTGTCCTGACCGGGCTGGTTCCTAATAAGAGACATTTAATCCCTGATTTAAACTGGATCTGGATGATATTGATATGATGGATGGAATCTGGGTGGATAAGCGATATTTTTGTTTGTTGAAAAAGTGTGATTTTCTAGCTAATTGTAGAATTTTCAAAAAAATAATAATGGCAATAATAATAAATTAAAAATTTAGGAAAGATTAGGCCATTTTAGCGTAGCGGCACGGAATCTAGTAGCTGTCCTACAAACTGGTTAAAAATAACCCCTCACTTACCCCTGTATATACTTAATTAAACACTAAACCTGACTATATGACCCTTCAGATCAGGCATTCCATGCTCCCAAACTTTCAAGTGCTTTGATTTCAACACAAAACTTGCACAAAAATACCTCAATTTTACGTGTTTGCGTATCCCGCTTCCCTTAATGTATTAAAACAATAGGGTACTTTCCAGTAGATTAACTTAATTGTTTCGCTGCATTCATAAAATCTAATTTTCATAAATACACGGGAAAATCCAGGTGTAACATGTGTTTGCGTTTTAAATGATTTTATAATAGTTAAAACTTTTATAAAGGAGATGTATTCATCATATAGAATTATGACGTCACAATATTAGTCTCCCGTATAAACTTCATATAACAAATCGTTTTGACGTTTCCTAAAGAGTAGCTGATTTGACTTCATAGGAAATAGCCTATTCAGAAAACATACTTCACTTGATGCCGTAGAACCCATAAATTCGTTGGCGCGACTCTTAAATGGAACACGTTTTCGCGCCGAAACTTTTTTAAACCAAAGACAAGCACTACTTTTTCAAACTAGACTTTTTAAAATGAAAACTATTTCAAACTATAAATTCCTCCAAAACTGTCAAGTAACTTTTTTTCAAGGGCCAAGGTAATCACAAAAGTCCAACGTCACGTGTGCAAGTATCACGTGAAGCAATATTACCCGACTCTGAGTCGGTGTCGGCTGACCTGACCGCCTCGTTGTTGTGAAAAGCCCGTACTACCATCCTTACGTTGCGTCTCTGCCATAATACCTCGTGTTTTGTAAACTCTTCAGCGAGTATAAATTATAATCGGATATAGCTGGATTGTGTCCGATCGTGCTAATCAGGGTCATTTCTTTCCGTATTCTTAAGGAAATTATCACTGAAGAAACAATAAAATTCATTTAAAAAACTGTAAATGTAGGTGTTGAAAAAGGTTCACCCTTCATACATACTTTTACTTTTAATTTATAACCAACTTTATTTATAATAATAATCGTTTGCCATAATGCTAGTGGCATAGCCTAGTCTCCATGCAGTCTACATAAAGCACAATTTATTTCCTATATTTTTTTTACTTTTTCTCTTAGTTGAACTTCCAAAGAAAAATAAAAACCAATTTAGCCGTGGCTCTCTGTGGCCGTTTGCCATAATGCTAGTGGCATAGCCTAGTCTCCATGCAGTCTACATAAAGCACAATTTATTTCCTATATTTTTTTTACTTTTTCTCTTAGTTGAACTTCCAAAGAAAAATAAAAACCAATTTAGCCGTGGCTCTTTGTGGCCGTTTGCCATAATGCTAGTGGCATAGCCTAGTCTCCATGCAGTCTACATAAAGCACAATTTATTTCCTATATTTTTTTTACTTTTTCTCTTAGTTGAACTTCCAAAGAAAAATAAAAACCAATTTAGCCGTGGCTCTTTGTATTTATAATAATAATCGTTTGCCATAATGCTAGTGGCATAGCCTAGTCTCCATGCAGTCTACATAAAGCACAATTTATTTCCTATTTTTTTTTTACTTTTTCTCTTAGTTGAACTTCCAAAGAAAAATAGAAACCAATTTAGCCGTGGCTCTCTGTGGCCGTTTGCCATAATGCTAGTGGCATAGCCTAGTCTCCATGCAGTCTACATAAAGCACAATTTATTTCCTATATTTTTTTTACTTTTTCTCTTAGTTGAACTTCCAAAGAAAAATAAAAACCAATTTAGCCGTGGCTCTTTGTGGCCGTTTGCCATAATGCTAGTGGCATAGCCTAGTCTCCATGCAGTCTACATAAAGCACAATTTATTTCCTATATTTTTTTTACTTTTTCTCTTAGTTGAACTTCCAAAGAAAAATAAAAACCAATTTAGCCGTGGCTCTCTGTGGCCGTTTGCCATAATGCTAGTGGCATAGCCTAGTCTCCATGCAGTCTACATAAAGCACAATTTATTTCCTATATTTTTTTTACTTTTTCTCTTAGTTGAACTTCCAAAGAAAAATAAAAACCAATTTAGCCGTGGCTCTTTGTATTTATAATAATAATCGTTTGCCATAATGCTAGTGGCATAGCCTAGTCTCCATGCAGTCTACATAAAGCACAATTTATTTCCTATTTTTTTTTTACTTTTTCTCTTAGTTGAACTTCCAAAGAAAAATAGAAACCAATTTTGCCGTGGCTCTTTGTGGCCACTGCTATGATGTGATATTTTTTTCTTCATGTAATCGCTTCTTTTCAAAATGTTAATTAAAGAAAAACAATAGGTACCTATTGCTAGCCTTATTATGTCGAAAAATATGAAAACGCCAAACACCTGAAAATTGTTTTAACTTAATTGAATGGATCAACAACCCTATTGCTAAGGCGATTATCACACTGCGCCGCGCTCCGCTCCGGTTGGTAACTACTTGAGAATGTAAATTTCTATGCAAAAACCGCCGTAGAAAGTACGTGCGACGTATCTATGCCAAATGGATATCAACTTCAAAAAAGGAAGCTGTGTAAAATTTAGAACATGAAATAAGGTGGTTGATATCCGATTCTAGTTCAAAAAATTCGGTACGAGTCCGAGTAAAAGAACCCTTTTGTAATTCTGGCTCGTAAATACATGGATGTACCTACCTAATCAAGTCTTCTGCGGCGTATTAAACCATTTGGTTCTTAATTATTTGTAATAAACGGGACTTAACCGCGTATATAATTTTTAAATTACCTTCTTTTCCTTTTGAGTCTTTCTTCGCGACCACGGGGACAATGTCGTCCTCGAAACGTCGAAGGTAATTTAAAAATTATATACGCGGTTAAGTCCCGTTTATTACAAATAATTATGAGTAAAAACCGTTAAAGTCTAAATCAGTGCATTTGGTTCTTATACAATAAACTAAATTTTTCAGTTTGTTTGTACAATCATCGCAGCATTTGAATTAAATAAGTACTTCTACGTATCCATTTTTCTACTTAGTAGAATCAGCTCTCACCTCGATGTTCGAATAAAATATGAAATAAACACAGGGCGAAAATTAACGCGGTGCATCCTACAACGTATCTCCGAACGGTGACGCGGAGCAAACGTACAGTAGCGCGGTTTCGCGTCTCCGCAGCCGCATGCGAGTTCCGTCGCGCCGCGCACCGCAGCGTGAGATCCGCCTATAGGAAACCGCGGCAGCGTAAAAGCCGCCTAACTTTAAGCATTCTGGTACTAACTGGTTTGGACTGGTAATGCTACTGACTACAATGTAATATCATGCATTGTTAGTTTACAATTGGGATTACAGGATATGGCCCTACGTGGTCTACGTTAACATAGGAAAAACACATCACCCCAGGATATGGGCCTACGTAAATATAGGAAAAAGGATCCTACTTCTTATTAATTAAATCTATTGAGTCTAATTACTGTAGTTTGCATATTATTTACTGATTCATGATTGAATTTTGATTCTTCTCTATTTGTCCAAACAAGGCCTAAGCATGGCCTAAGTATTAGAACCTAGGTTTAATATAATACATGTGTGATAAGTATAACAATTTTCTTATCTTCTAATCTAATTTGCTTACAACTTATAACTCTATGGCTAGTGAAATAGGATACAAATCAAAATGGCTCAGCGAATAAGGGAACAACTCCTATAAAATGTACAACACTTGTACCCTTATTCACTGAGCCATATTGACTTGTACCCTTGTTCACTACGGCCACAGAACTCTTTCTTTGTGATCAGACAATATTAGGATCACTTGTTTTGTTTTATCACATTATTGTCTGATCACAAAGCAAGAGTTCTGTGGCCGTAGTGAACAAGGGTACAAGTCAAAATGGCTCAGTGGATAAGGGTACATCATAATTATCTAATTATGATCATTGATAGTTATCGCGATAATTATCAGATAATTATCCGTATAATTATCGGATAATTATCACCGGTATGGGTACTTTCTCTTATATATAGAATAATATAGATCAACAATTGGTGCCGAAATTTTAGCCTTAAATATTTTTTGTACATTCTGGATTTACTAATTTTGGGTTGTTATCAAATCGATAATTATCAGACATAAAAATCAAGATAATTATCGCGATAATTATCAAGATAACTATCATTGATAATTATCCTTTCGAACCCTGCCTAATCGCATCTACCATGAATATAAAAGAATGTTGTGAAACAAAACAAAGCCTACATATATCTGTACAATCTCCATCAGATATATTGGAGCAGCCAAGGTGGTCACAAATATCTAAAAAATGCCTCTATTGTCAAGGCAGTAAAGTGCATGTTCAGATATTTTTGAGTACCCTGACCACTCTGATATATTTGATGGCAACTGGACATGGTGGGTAGAAGTTGACAAGGCAAGATGAAAACTTGAAGTTGAATTTAAAATAAAATTACATGACATTTACATTTCTTTTTTTTTATCTCGAGTTATTGCTGATGTGTGTGGATATTTGCTAAATAAATACAAAGATAATCTTTATTTTACCTATTTATGACTAACATTGCATGCATGAAGTAAATAAACAAAGTACATAATAAGCTATACACTATTATCAGAGACTATGGAGATATAGACGACCACAGCCTAAGAACTTTTTGAAGCTCAAGTCGATTGCACCCTCTGTCCGAAAGCCGCCTAAAGATCGCGAGCAGACTAGGTGGAGTAGCAGTATCTTTAGGCGGCTTTCAGACAGAGGCCGCAATCGAGCTTCAAAAAGTTCTTAGGCTGTGGTCGTCTATATCTCTATAATCTCTGCTATTATGATAACCATGGACCTAGAACATATAGGGACACAATGCCATTAAACTAAAACTGTGATTACTAAGTTGATAACCTCATGTTTATTATTGAGAAGTGGTGATTGGTTCAAATCCGACAAGTGACCTGAGTGTAAATGCAGTTATCTTCGCGGAATTACATCCCTATATTTTCTAAGTACATGATGAATGAATGGTTATAATGGTCCATGTATCATGAGTTGGTGGTTAGAGGTATGTATAGAAAATAAGATAACAGAATATAGACTTGACCTAATTATTAGGTACGATACCTATGTAAACAGTTAGAGCTATTTAATTAACCGCATTAAGGTTGATAACATACGTAACCTCCATAAACTGCGAATTTTGAATGTCGCTACTACTTCTCTTGGCATCAAATAAATATCGATGTATTGGGTTTTCCTTCTATAATAATTGCACTTACCGACTGTGATAGGTGTCGAAATAATTTAGGTGAAACTGGCTCGGTAAACAGTGCTGAACGCTCAGCTGGCTCTCCCATGTTAAGGTGACAAGCACACAAAGGTGGCCTATTAGAGTCAGAAAACGTGCTGGAATCAGAGTTTCAGCGCCTCTCATGCCGCGCCAGTTAGGAAATAAGTGTAAAAAGCTTATTAAGTTACGTGCGCGCGTGCGAAAAAATTTGAAAGCTTTAAATTTGCAGTGCGCTTGGTTTGTTGTCAGTGTCAACTGTCAAAATCGCGATGGTAACGGATAGTGATGCCCGATTGAAGCTATTCCCAGCATAGTATTCTTTGTTCCCAGCAATATTCCCAGGATATAATAGTTTCCAGGAAATATTGCTTTATTACAATGCTTCGTTTTTAAATACGTAATGTTTTTAGGATATGATATATTAACAATAGTTGGTTCGAATCAGAATTAGGGGTCCATCAATACGGAACCCTACGAAATCCATTATTTTAGCATGGCAGTACTTAAGGAACGCGTATGTTCGGAATTTGCCCACTATGTAGAATTGTAGACTTTTACAGGGGCATCTATTCCTAATTCCTTCATATTTTGAATATGTAAAGTTAATTTAGCAAAAAAAATATTATAATAACATGGTACTTTTTCATTTGAAGTTAAATATTATGAAAAGCTTCATAGTAAATCCAAAATAATTGATTTATTTAGTCACGAAGAGTTAACCAAAGTTTCGGAACGAATCTCGTTATGCCGGCAATGTCACTGTCAGCCTTCCTTGAGATAAATAGAGAATTTTAACTATTTTATTTAATCAATTTTCACCGTATTTTATAAACAGAACCTATAAATGAAGCTTCTAAAACCCAGTTGGGTTAATCACGATGGTAAGTTAGTTAATACTATGCCCCTTTTTTTTAATTTTAAAAATGTCAGCGACCTTTTCTTAAGTTCACTTGCCTTTGCAACAATAACAATAGGGCAGGAATGGCACAATGCAAATATTATTAGCGTCTAAATATAATCACTAAGACTCGTTATGCATTGACTTAAGTTATTAATTTCTAATTGCATGTTACTGAACTACCTAAATAGTTTGAAATCAAGGGTAGCTTGTAGTGTTATTTATAAATTAACGATTTTAATATGTTTATACATCTGTATGGCTATACGAAGCATCTATCTCAATGTATTTCAGTCACGCACCTCAAATTAAAACTTATTGCCTTTCTGAACTTTAGTCACTAACTTTCTAACTAACCATTCCCCATTATATTTAATTGCTTATTCAAGTATTATTATCAAATCAAATCATTTAATGTCATAAAAACAATTGTCAAAGATAAAAATATACACATTAAGAAAATATGCAAAATATTAACAAAAAACCCGTGATAACAATAATAGAAATATTATTTGATGCCTTACAAGCAATCAAGCATGATTAGCTAGAATATCATAAGTCCTTGGTGATCAACTGCCTTCTAACTTTTTGACGATTATAGGGTGAATTTTGAGTCATGAATCGAAATATTATGTTTTTCTAACTCTATAAACAATGAACAATTTAATGCCCCGACTCTCACTAAAATCAAACTAAATTTTTGATTTTTTTAAATAATGTCTTTGTCATTTATTTTTCTTTTTAAGGTGATACTGTAACATTAAAACTTTTTTTACTGGCTGTTTAACTTTTTTTAGATGTAAAATTAAGTAAATCTCATTTTCCGCTAGGATAAATTACTAAATGTATGCTAATGATAGTTCCAAATCAAAGAGTCAATTCAATTCACTAATTTAAATATCTTAATAAGTCGGTGTAATAGCATGAAACCGCCATTAAAAGAAAAATAAATAATATAAAAATTATTTTAAAAAATATAAAATCTTGTATGATTTTAGTGAGAGTCGGGGCATTAAATTGTTCATTGTTTATAGAGTTACAAAAACGTATTTCGATTCACGACTTAAAATTCACCCTGTGTTATGCGGTCATTGAGATAACCCAATGGTTTTTTAAGGAGCCTTAAAATAAAAATTATTAGGCGGATCCACTGCAAATAAAAGCCTTAAATGTCAACATCCAATTGTTTTCAGATAAACCAATATTTTCTGTGGACATCCATCCTGCGGGCAAGCGGTTTGCGACCGGCGGCCAGGGCGGGGACTCCGGGCGGGTGGTTGTGTGGAACCTGAACTCGGTGCTATATGAAAATGTGGAGGTGGATCCGAACGTACCCAAGATGCTGTGCCAGATGGATAATCATTTGGGTATGTTGCAGTGGCATATGTCCATAGAACCTGATTCCCAACGGCTTGCCTAACTTTCAGGCACCTGAGCAATTTTCCTACAGCTAACAAAGAAATTTTAAGTTAAATTAAGCCAGCTTGCCTAAGATTTTTTTTTACCTGCCGCCATGGGTATGTTGTAGTATATGTATTTAAAATATTGGATATGCTATTGATAAACTGAACGCAACTTTTTAAAGGAAAGGTGTTGAATTCATATATTACATAGAATCAGCATTTGCTTGGCACTCTTTGGCAAAAGGATTGTATTAGGCTGGCGCGGTCCCAGGGGAGGTCACATGGGACATGACCCCCCCCCCCCCCCCAAATCCTACATTTCTAATAGAAAAAATTTCTAATAGAGATCCCCTCAAAAATTAAAAAAAAAAAATACTACAATAGTGTCCCCCCCCCCAAAATTTTCGTCTGCGACTGTTAACTGTGGAAATTAGACTTCCTTGAGTCAAAAGTGTCAAAAACGTTTTTGTATATGGAAATTTTGGTCAGAGAAATTTCAAGAAATGGTGATGGAAAGTCAGGTAACTTTTATGGGGGTCATAGTGAATTCCCTGCTTTAGGGATCATCCATTAATTACATCACACCTCAACGGGGGGGAGGGGGTCCACAAAATGTGACATATCGTGACAGGGGGGAGGGAGGAGTTCCATATTTGTGACCTCACAATCCTCACATATTTTTTTTTTACATAATCTAAGTTTAAAAAAAATAATTTCAATTGTTAACAAACATTGTACGATTGTACTAATTTTCTACATACTCGGAATTGTTTGAATACTTTAGTTCCCTATAAATTTGATACTATTTTTCTGGCTGAGTTTAACGATTTATTGTTTTCGAAATAGCCAATGTATTAATAAGGCGATAAGGCTCATTTTACAACGCCTTCCTAAACTAAAAATCTAAATGTGACGTCACACTAAGCGGGGAGGGTGCAGTTAATTGTGACGAAATGTAACAAGGGGGGAGGGAGGGGTCAAAAAATCAGAAATTGGTGTGACGTAATTAATGGATCATCCCTTATTTGTTGTACACAATATTGTAACCAATAAACATTTTCATTTTTTTTTTTTTTTTTTTTCATTTCATGAACATACTGAAGTTTTTTTCTCTGTTTGAATGTAATTTATATGTAAACAGAGAAAAAGAAGGCATTAATACTCCAAAGGTCACCAGCAGGTTTTGATTAGTCATCATCATAATGACACTGCTCTGCTGGCATGTGTGGATACTAGATGTAAAGCACTATATCTAGCCTGTGTCCATTTGTGGTTATTCACAGATTGTCTAACCTTATAGGAATAAAAGAGAACAGCTTAACTCTTAGCGAACTGCAATTTATGGAACTCAATAAACATGAATGCTTTTTCTAGCCTGTGTCAACTGTGTTCGGTGGAGCAATGCCGGCCGATACTTGGCTTCCGGTGGAGATGACAGGCTGGTCATGGTCTGGGGGCTCAGTGTGGTGGCCAATGGCACTCCTGGGAAACTGAAGGCCGAGACTTGGAGGTGTATCGCTACCTTGAGGGGCCATGCAGGTAAATGTTTCAAAATAAATAGAATAGAATCACATAAAAGTCTCTTTTTTTTATGCCCCTGCTAAAAAAGTTTTATCTTATAAATACTAAATAAGACGTAGGATATATAGTGGTTCCTTGATACTTTTATGATAAAAGTCAGGTGCTTTTTTATATATATTTGCCTTAATCACTCCATTTAGTAGCCATTACAAAACTTAGTGAGAAAAAATACTTGACCAGTTCACTACCTCGAGACATTTTCCATGTTTTCTGGACCTTTTATATTCTTCTATTGTTTGTGGACAAAGTGCAATATTAGTAGAAAAAATAGTCAATAATTAAATTCACTGTAATGATGATGTTTTTTTGGTATCCATGTTGATGAACATTTTATTTCAAGCTTTATCTTAATGTAATCTTTGTCCAGGTGATGTCCTGGACCTGGCCTGGTCACCGCTGGACAAATGGCTGGCCAGCTGCAGCGTAGACAACACCATCATAATCTGGAACGCAGAGAAGTTCCCAGAGATGGTCTGTGTGCTCAACGGACACACTGGATTGGTGAAAGGAGTGGCTTGGGACCCTGTAAGTTTGTTATTGGGCATTATATATATATCTCCTATATGGGCTATATGGCACACCTACTTGCCTGTCCAGCCTGCCCATATTACTGTATGGAGCTCAACCTGATGGACGCAACGCAACGCCCAGGGCGGTCAACACCGCCGCCTACTGGGCATCTCAAGTATGAAACTTAAGGGAAACTCGACACGAAAACAAGAAGAATATATCTCCAGAGATCCCAGGCGACAAAATTTCAAGAATGAGGAGAAAATCCAAAATGCAATCTTTATTTACTATAGCAGCACCATTTACGCATGAATTTGTGCGTTTGCAGTTTGTAGGTACTCATTGGGTGCCTGCATTGGCTTTTTAAGCAGTACAACTAATTTTTTCTTGAAACTCTGGCTGCAATATAATTTTATTGCTTATTTTTCAGGTTGGCAAATACTTGGCGTCGCAATCTGATGATAAATCGCTTAGGGTGTGGAAGACGGCCGACTGGGCGCAAGAAACGGTCATCACGGAGCCATTTGAAGAGTGCGGTGGTAACTATCGCTATTTGTTCATTTTCTCTTGAGCTTATTGAACTAACATTGATTAGAACATTTATTTTGTGAGGCGCTTTCAGTATTGCATTATATGTAAATTGTATATACATTCTAATATTTATGTTTTTGAGTAAAAAATACATTAATTAACGGTTATCTTAAAGATAAAAGACTGTTATTTCTGTTTTTCTTCTTCAGTTTTATTTCTTAAATCAGTGACTGACCACTTTGATGGTATCATCATCATCATCTCAGCCATAAGACGTCCACTCCTGAACATAGGCCTCCCTTTTGGACCTCCATTAGTGCTTCATTAAGGGGGGGTTATTGATGGCATAATTTTGATGAATATATAAAACTAAATTTAAAATTTCTCTTTCCTCAGGTACAACACACGTACTCCGCCTATCCTGGTCACCCGACGGCCAATACGTGTTGTCGGCCCACGCGATCAACGGGGGCGGTCCCACTGCGCAGGTGGTGGAGCGAGACGGCTGGCGGTGCGACAAGGACTTCGTCGGGCATAGGAAGGCGGTCACATGCGCGGTGAGTTGTATACTTAGGAAATATACGGGGGTGGCCCCACTGCCCACAAATACTTCGTTGAACTATTTCATTTAGTTTATAAATATTTTCAGGATGACTTCACGGAAATACGTGCGAGTTAACTTTTTTTTTATGTGATAGAATTGTCCGACCATGTTTCGCTAATTTATATAAAACTTTTAAGCATTTAGGTCGCATTTCCACGCATGTATTTTCAGTAATAAAACACTTTATAGCACAAAACAAGTACATGGCCATTAAAAACTACAGTGAGTGTGTACAAAGGCGAGCTTATCCCTCTGTGGGATCTCTTCCAGCTAACTTAAGATCGAGTAATATAATCTGTCATTCTAATGTTACTCAACAGCCTCGCTTTGCTCGTCCGCTTATATCCCACTCCACATCATTTCCTGATCTTTGTTTACTACAAAACCGTACCAAACCATTGATCACTTGTCCACAGCGCTTCAACAACAACATATTCGTGAAGGAAGGCAAGAAATGTTGCTGCGCGGCCGTCGGCGCCAGAGACCGCACCTTGTCTATTTGGCTTACGTCTCTAAAGCGACCATTGGTTGTGGTACACGACTTGTTCAGTGACAGTGTGTTGGATCTGTCTTGGAGTTCTGACGGTAAGTGACTACTACATCACATAGACCTGGGCATAGACACATGTTCCAGACTACACATACATTCATTACGAGGGCCAGAGACCACACCTTGTGTATGGCTGATTGAAAATAACTATTTTTGACTGATTGGAAATTAACAATATTAATTGCAGGTCTGAATCTCCTCGCGTGCAGTTCCGATGGCACCGTGGCTTGCATACAATTTACCAACAAGGAAATTGGCACTCCTCTCACAGTGGAGGAAAAGGTATAAACAGCTTAACAAAGGTTGCATCTATTTCTGATTCTTACCCTATCATGATCTTCCTGAAACCAACTCTTTAAAAAAATGTGTAATGGAAAATTTACAAGGTGAATTAATTTATTGGGCACTCCAAAGAAACTGCCTTCAAAGAAGCTTTATTTGTTGATAAGGAATGTCCTTGATTTTTTCCTTGAAATACATGTTTTACCGGTTTATCATAAAAAAATTTTTTTTATAAAAAGAAGTATGTTAATTCACCTTATATTATAATTTAAATTCCACAAATTTTCTAAAACCTAAACTATACCCTTCACCTTTTCACCATATTCCTTTGCATGAATCCTATAACCCTTTACGTGATCCTATCCTGTAACCTTTTAATTTATTAATTTCATGTGTTCGTGTGGTTCCTTTACTTGCATATAACAGTAAGTACTAACATAGTTTTTGTAAGTAGCACTAACAGTGGAGTTGGCCGCTTTAAGGTTTTCACAGATGGCGCCAGCATAGTACCTGTCAGTCCTACCAATAGTTGTTGTTCTTTTCTTGGAATGATCTGGCGTGAATTCTAGCTCTTAAAGCCAAATCCTATAGAACAAATAGTGACAGATACAAACTTTTCTGGCGCCATCTGGCCAAACCTTATGACAGTTGTCTTCCCCATAGCATATCCCTGGAAACAATTATCCGCTATAATAAATAAAGACTTTTATGCCACACCTGGCCATAAAGTGGCTTTCTCCGCACGCTGCGCGTACGGAAAAAGACGCTTTCTGGCCAAATGTAGACATAAAACGATGTACACAACACGGGAGGTAATAAAGAAAGCCCTCGATCGCATATTTACGTCCCTCGCTTGCAGCTCGGGCCGCAAACTTCTGCGATCTCGGCCTTTCTTTGTTTTACGACCCTAGTTGTGTAATGTACTATTCTGCCTTGTGACTTATTATAACATATTTTTCACCATATCAATCGAAAGGCATTCTCTGCTGCAAATAGGACGCCCTCAAATATGTTCTCTTAAGTACCTGTGATTTTAAGCCCTTAAGAGTCGCCAGGACGCTCGTGTGAACTCGCGTTCCCATACAAACGTAGTTTAGCTCTCATTTTAAAACGACATGCTTTAGAATCATGAAATTTGGCATGGGCATTCTAGTAGTACAAATCTAGGTCGGATATTCGTTTTCGTTGCTAAAAATTGTAATACAAAGAAACTATAGCAAAAATAAGTTTTGTATGTAAATCTGTAACTGGCTGTATTATCTTTGTATTACAATTTTTGCAACGAAAATGAATGTCCGACCTAGATCTGTACTACTGGAATGCCCATGACAAATTTCATGGTTCTAAAGCATGTCGTTTTAAAATGAGAGCTAAACTACGTTTGTATGGGAACACGAGTTCACGAGAGCGTCCTGGCGACTCTTAATCTGCGTCTTCGGGTTGTCGATGGTATTTCAAGAACCGTTCTGCCCCAGCACCCATTAGTTCTACGAATACGAACAATGTCCTTACTCTTAAGTATCTAAGTCTAGCCACTCTGAGTTAGGCGCAAATCACACTTGAGCGGAATTCAGCTATCTAATAAATCTGTCAGAAAGCGGAAATTTGTCTATGGTAGCAGAATTTTTGTATGGAGTCCAAACAAAATTCACCCGGAAGTTGGATTTTTCCGCTTTTTGTCTATGGTAGCCGAACATCGTTCAATAACTGTTCTTCTCTTGAAGATATCATTGAAATATGTATTAATCAATGTGTTTTCAGAATGCGTTCTACGAAAAAATCTATGGCAAGTGTCCGGCCAACGACTCCGCTCTCACCAACTTGCTGGTCGAGTGTCCCGAGATCCTGCTCGCTAGAGAGCAGCCCGACACTAGACGCGACAGTCGGGATGCCTCGCTCACTAGTGACAAGTCTCAGGTACAATCTACAAGTGTCCGGCCAACGACTCCGCTCTCACCAACTTGCTGGTCGAGTGTCCCGAGATCCTGCTCGCTAGAGAGCAGCCCGACACTAGACGCGACAGTCGGGATGCCTCGCTCACTAGTGACAAGTCTCAGGTACAATCTACAAGTGTCCGGCCAACGACTCCGCTCTCACCAACTTGCTGGTCGAGTGTCCCGAGATCCTGCTCGCTAGAGAGCAGCCCGACACCAGACGCGACAGTCGGGATGCCTCGCTCACTAGTGACAAGTCTCAGGTATAATCTACAAGTGTCCGGCCAACGACTCCGCTCTCACCAACTTGCTGGTCGAGTGTCCTGAGATCCTGCTCGCTAGAGAGCAGCCCGACACCAGACGCGACAGTCGGGATGCCTCGATCACTAGCGACAAGTCTCAGGTATAATCTACAAGTGTCCGGCCAACGACTCCGCTCTCACCAACTTGCTGGTCGAGTGTCCCGAGATCCTGCTCGCTAGAGAGCAGCCCGACACCAGACGCGACAGTCGGGATGCCTCGCTCACTAGTGACAAGTCTCAGGTACAATCTACAAGTGTCCGGCCAACGACTCCGCTCTCACCAACTTGCTGGTCGAGTGTCCCGAGATCCTGCTCGCTAGAGAGCAGCCCGACACTAGACGCGACAGTCGGGATGCCTCGCTCACTAGTGACAAGTCTCAGGTATAATCTACAAGTGTCCGGCCAACGACTCCGCTCTCACCAACTTGCTGGTCGAGTGTCCCGAGATCCTGCTCGCTAGAGAGCAGCCCGACACTAGACGCGACAGTCGGGATGCCTCGCTCACTAGTGACAAGTCTCAGGTACAATCTACAAGTGTCCGGCCAACGACTCCGCTCTCACCAACTTGCTGGTCGAGTGTCCCGAGATCCTGCTCGCTAGAGAGCAGCCCGACACTAGACGCGACAGTCGGGATGCCTCGCTCACTAGTGACAAGTCTCAGGTACAATCTACAAGTGTCCGGCCAACGACTCCGCTCTCACCAACTTGCTGGTCGAGTGTCCCGAGATCCTGCTCGCTAGAGAGCAGCCCGACACTAGACGCGACAGTCGGGATGCCTCGCTCACTAGTGACAAGTCTCAGGTACAATCTACAAGTGTCCGGCCAACGACTCCGCTCTCACCAACTTGCTGGTCGAGTGTCCCGAGATCCTGCTCGCTAGAGAGCAGCCCGACACTAGACGCGACAGTCGGGATGCCTCGCTCACTAGTGACAAGTCTCAGGTACAATCTACAAGTGTCCGGCCAACGACTCCGCTCTCACCAACTTGCTGGTCGAGTGTCCCGAGATCCTGCTCGCTAGAGAGCAGCCCGACACCAGACGCGACAGTCGGGATGCCTCGCTCACTAGTGACAAGTCTCAGGTATAATCTACAAGTGTCCGGCCAACGACTCCGCTCTCACCAACTTGCTGGTCGAGTGTCCTGAGATCCTGCTCGCTAGAGAGCAGCCCGACACCAGACGCGACAGTCGGGATGCCTCGATCACTAGCGACAAGTCTCAGGTATAATCTACAAGTGTCCGGCCAACGACTCCGCTCTCACCAACTTGCTGGTCGAGTGTCCCGAGATCCTGCTCGCTAGAGAGCAGCCCGACACCAGACGCGACAGTCGGGATGCCTCGCTCACTAGTGACAAGTCTCAGGTACAATCTACAAGTGTCCGGCCAACGACTCCGCTCTCACCAACTTGCTGGTCGAGTGTCCCGAGATCCTGCTCGCTAGAGAGCAGCCCGACACTAGACGCGACAGTCGGGAAGCCTCGCTCACTAGTGACAAGTCTCAGGTACAATCTACAAGTGTCCGGCCAACGACTCCGCTCTCACCAACTTGCTGGTCGAGTGTCCCGAGATCCTGCTCGCTAGAGAGCAGCCCGACACTAGACGCGACAGTCGGGATGCCTCGCTCACTAGTGACAAGTCTCAGGTACAATCTACAAGTGTCCGGCCAACGACTCCGCTCTCACCAACTTGCTGGTCGAGTGTCCCGAGATCCTGCTCGCTAGAGAGCAGCCCGACACTAGACGCGACAGTCGGGATGCCTCGCTCACTAGTGACAAGTCTCAGGTACAATCTACAAGTGTCCGGCCAACGACTCCGCTCTCACCAACTTGCTGGTCGAGTGTCCCGAGATCCTGCTCGCTAGAGAGCAGCCCGACACTAGACGCGACAGTCGGGATGCCTCGCTCACTAGTGACAAGTCTCAGGTACAATCTACAAGTGTCCGGCCAACGACTCCGCTCTCACCAACTTGCTGGTCGAGTGTCCCGAGATCCTGCTCGCTAGAGAGCAGCCCGACACTAGACGCGACAGTCGGGATGCCTCGCTCACTAGTGACAAGTCTCAGGTACAATCTACAAGTGTCCGGCCAACGACTCCGCTCTCACCAACTTGCTGGTCGAGTGTCCCGAGATCCTGCTCGCTAGAGAGCAGCCCGACACTAGACGCGACAGTCGGGAAGCCTCGCTCACTAGTGACAAGTCTCAGGTACAATCTACAAGTGTCCGGCCAACGACTCCGCTCTCACCAACTTGCTGGTCGAGTGTCCCGAGATCCTGCTCGCTAGAGAGCAGCCCGACACTAGACGCGACAGTCGGGATGCCTCGCTCACTAGTGACAAGTCTCGGGTATAATCTACAAGTGTCCGGCCAACGACTCCGCTCTCACCAACTTGCTGGTCGAGTGTCCCGAGATCCTGCTCGCTAGAGAGCAGCCCGACACTAGACGCGACAGTCGGGATGCCTCGCTCACTACTGACAAGTCTCAGGTACAATCTACAAGTGTCCGGCCAACGACTCCGCTCTCACCAACTTGCTGGTCGAGTGTCCCGAGATCCTGCTTGCTAGAGAGCAGCCCGACACTAGACGCGACAGTCGGGATGCCTCGCTCACTAGTGACAAGTCTCAGGTACAATCTACAAGTGTCCGGCCAACGACCCCGCTCTCACCAACTTGCTGGTCGAGTGTCCCGAGATCCTGCTCGCTAGAGAGCAGCCCGACACTAGACGCGACAGTCGGGATGCCTCGCTCACTAGTGACAAGTCTCAGGTATAATCTACAAGTGTCCGGCCAACGACCCCGCTCTCACCAACTTGCTGGTCGAGTGTCCCGAGATCCTGCTCGCTAGAGAGCAGCCCGACACCAGACGCGACAGTCGGGATGCCTCGCTCACTAGCGACAAGTCTCAGGTACTGATGTTTTATAATCGACTTCAAAAAGTAGTTCTCAATTCCACGGGATTGCAATCTTTAGTTTTTATCTACTGCAAAGACGGCTTGGCCGGAAAAAGTCTTGTATTGATTTGGTTCGAAGTCCGTGTCATTGTCATCAAGTCAGAATCTGATTATACGAGTAGAAACATCGAAAACATTGCACCATAATAGTCCATAAATAATGAAATGGTACTACTGATGAAAAGTGAAAAATGAAGTGCCACTGACGCCAAAGTCCTCTTTGACGGTCAAAGGGTTAAGTTTCTTTTTCATTGACCTTTTAACCGCCTTATGTCAAAAAAATATTTTATCTACACCAGGTGCTTGTTCAGATATTTTTGAGTACCGTAGCCGCTCCGATATAATTGATGGCGACCTCGCTTGCAGCTCGGGCCGCAAACTTCTGCGATCTCAGCCTTTCTTTGTTTTACCACCCTAGTTGTGTAATGTACTATTTTGAGTTGTGTCATAATTTACGAAGGTGTCATTTACGTTGTCAGTTTGTATCATCTATCAGACGATGACTGTTAAAAGGTTGGTATTATATTCACACAAAATTAACAAATCTATTATTTGCTTTAGCAATCGAAGCCGGCACTCACAGCATCACCCGTTTCCCTTCGACCCGTGGACCGACAGATTGAAACAAGAACATCGGATGGCAAGCGACGGATCACACCTGTCTTCATTCCACTCACTATGGTCGCCAGGTTGGTCCATTACTATATCATCATCTTTGTCTTTCTACTTCGTCTTATTTGCCTGGGTTGCGCTCGGCAACCTAATTTCATGATTGGTGTAGACACTAGACGGAAGGGACTGACATCTGACCTTACAGCGCTGAGGGGAAGTGCCCTTATTGGGATTAGGTGCTGTTTTCTTTGCCTAAAAATATCTTCTGAATGAAAGCCGCACGGCTGCCCGCTAACCTACTAACTCTTGGCCGTATTTAATAAACATTACAACCCGACAAATATGTCAAAAAACGACAAATTTGTCCAATTGTGCTCATATCAGGTGCGGTCCCAGGGGGGGGGGGGGGGGGGGGTCACAGGGGACATGACCCCCCCCCCCCCCCCCAAATCATACGTGTCGAATTGAAAAAAGACCCACTCAAAAATTGAAAAAGATTTTTTTGCTTTAGTGATTTTTAATAAACAGATTTTTGAATTGTATTTGTGATTTGTAATTGTGGATTGTAATGTTTATTATTTAGGGCCCAGGGGCCTAATTAATAAAGCTACAAGTCTCAATTTACAAGCGGAAGTCTCTTTCTAACCTAATATGTATTAAAAAGAGACTACCGCTTGTAAATTGTCAATTGTAGCTTTATTAAATAGCCACAGGCCTTTATTTTATAAATATTTTAAATGGGTTCATCATCAACATGTTCAGAACTGGGGGGTGATTTTTGAGATACGAGTACTCGAAAGTGACATTTACAACTCAGAATAAAACGATTAAATTATGTTTTAAAAATAACAGCGATAGGAATTTAAAATCATGAGTATTTAAACTATTAATTTCATGCGAAAAAAATGGCGGTAAGCTTTTGTGTGCGATTATTTTCGAGCCTAAATTTATTGAATTCGGGCGCTCGAAAGTCAAAAATTGGTCCCCTGGTACGGGTATGCTAGGATAAATGGAAAGAAAACCTTACTACTCCTCATTATTTAGTATTATTTACTTAGGCGCATAACACACTTGAGTGGAAACCTGCTTTCATGGATACATTTTACCACCATAAATTGTCGCTTTTCGATTGATTATTGTTTCTCCTTATTCGTGGTCCAACATTACACCACCAATAAAAGTCATTCACAAACAATTAAATTAAACCAATCATATTATTTTCAGTGAATCTCTCGGCTCATTCCCAAGTGGCGCAGAGAACTGCTTCAGTACCTCGTCTCAGAGCAAATCGCGGATACGTGTGGAGAGGCGGGACGATATAATTATACATCCTAATGTGAGCAACCACGGGAATTGTAGTCAACATAACAAGAGTGCAGATAAGTAAGTACAATTGTCTTTTTATATAATTATTAGTGAATTTTTCGACTCCCTGAGTGGTACAGAAAACTGATCAGTACCTCGTCTCGGAGCAAATCGCGGGTGTTTGTGGAGAGAGATGGTATGGTTAGACGTCCTAATGTGAGGAATCACGGGAATTCAAGTTAACACAACAAGAGTGTTGATAATAAGTAAAATCTTAGTTATGGCTATCATATTTTCTGAAGTTTTTATTATTAATGTTTCGTGTTTCTCGAATTTTGTCGTATTTTGTCAAGCGAGCGAGCGGAGCGAAGCGTAGTTCTTACCAACAATTTCGGACACAGGTTACCGGAATGGCCCTGCATTTTGATGGCTTTTTGATTTTTGAATAGTTGTTACGCGATAATTTTTGTATGTTTTTCAATTTTTTATGGAATCTGTTGGGGTTTTAGTAGAGATAAATATAATTTGAGAGTTTTTACATTAGCAGGTTCGATCAAAGGGTTATGGAGCTAGAAGGCGCAAAAGTGATTTTGTTATAAAATCAACTCGTTTGCAAATAAATCGCGAGTTCTCAGTTCGAGGTGGAGTTTTGCTTTTTTAAATGTATAGTATGGTACTCACTCGATTTTCTTCATCATCTGCTTTCTCACTACTACTTACCCTAGAAAAGAAATGCCTATCTATATCCAGTGACATGTAGCCATAGGATAAATAAATATGGATACTTGTATTCTTTTAGTGGGCTCGACCAGCGATTACGTAAGCGCTCAGCGCCTTCCCTGCCCGGGCCTCGGACTGAAGAGGTCCTCGTGAAGCGCAGCGCCGCCGGGGCCGCGCCCCCCGCCTTCCTCGCCCTCCCCGCGCCCGCCCTCGGCAGCGCCGGGCCCGTCGTGCGCGCCGCCGGAGCCCTGAGGCTGCAGGTACCTAACATGTACACATTTTTGAACCTTATTACATAGCAGTAAGGTACTATAGTAGATTGTGTAACAAGGGAGAAAAATGAAATATTTACGGCGAGGGTGTACATTGAATCCTAAACGAAGCGATGGAGTCTATAATTGATATTAGTCACGAACTAGCTGAAAAATAAACTGATGTCCTTGAACAGAATAGTGTCACTTTGTTCCCTCCTAGCAGGGAAGAAAAAGCCCGTATACGAGTAGGTGGTGTGAAAAAGTGTTTTATCTACATCCATACCCTAATATGTCTATTTTATGGTCAGGATCGATGAGCAAACGCCCTATATTTAGATATAAGTATCTGTGGCTGCATCTTAATGTTTACATTTTAGTATCGGTAACCGATACCTTAATTACGTTCAAATTTCGAACGTCTTCTTAAAGTAAAAATTAGTAGTTAGAACAAATGTGTTATCTGTAACGATGTTATTATTATCAAATAATAAGCAAAAATCCGGGTGCGGGCATGCGCCGCCCGACCGCCGACACAATCGAGTTGCCATGGCGACGGCGTGCAATCCGTGCAATTGCAGTCATTCAATCATCATTTCGGGTTTATAATATGTGTGTAGATAAAGCAGTGTATGCAACTGTACGTAATTAGGCCTTAAAACACTCGTGTGATGTTATTATGAAACTCACTTCGTTCGTTTCATAAAACCACACTCGTGTTTTAAGGACCCCTATTACGTAACAGTTACATAAACTACTATTTGGTGTTGACTGTACACGGTAGGTGCTGTGCGATTTCGCAATGCTATTGCCGCTCTTGATTCGCTTTCGCTCGATCCGCTCTGGTTTCACGACAAAACGCAAGGCGCAATACCGCGAACTCGATTCTGCTGCGACCAGCGGTACAGTCCGTGAGCTCTAAAAAGAACCTTCGGGTTTTAGAAAGAGAAAGGTATCAATCAACAGTGACATATGAAAGAGCAGAAGAATAGTGCTTAGAAATCACGGACTGTATATTTTAAGTTTATTTATACGATTTTTTAGCAAAAAACTTGGAATTCTTTGGATAGTAATGTGATGTATCGTTACAGGTGATCAACAAAGCGTGCAACACTCAATACGGGACGTTATCCCGACTGCAGTTGCTACCCAACAACTCCGCCTCCAGTGATCCCGTCTGGGAAACATATTTAGGTAACGTACATTACAGTATGATACAAGTGTCTTAAAATGAACATAACATACGAAGCGATATTGTGCGCGCGAGTAAAAGCGAGTACGCAATAACGAAGCTGAGTGTAAGATATCTCGAAATTTTATATTTTACGTGGTGATATAGTAGATTGTACAACAAGTGCATAAAACGAGCCATTTTACGCGAGGCGTTTATCTATTCGAGCGAGCTCGCGAGCGAGGATTGACATAAAATCGAGCGTAAAATGGGTTTTATGGACATGTTGCACACTGTACTTTTCGCTTCGATTGCGAGAAAATAAAGCAATTTCAGGTTGCAATCCAAAATTATAATGAAAAATAAATGCGGTTCCCGCGTGTTAACTTTTTTTCTGTAGGTACGTGACAAAGGTCGTAATGTTTTTTTTTTAAATAAACTTTAGGAAGTTGTTTGCGTGCGGCTGTTGGATCGACTGCCTTGGTATTCGACGAAGATTTTACTTTAGGTCCAAGTGCATAAAAAGCGATTTTAGGTCGCCTACTCAAGGCTTAAAGACGAACTTTTAGAGCAAGAGAAGTGAAAAGTGTATTTTGTGTTGGTTTGAATTTAATTCATTAAAGACAAACTACATCTTTTGTGTACTTGGTGTTTTTACCGCGTTCCAATCGTTGGCGCGAATACGTCAATTTCTGTTCATACATCCTATGTTTGAATTCAGCTTTTTAAACGCTCATGTAACGTCTTTGTAGTAGTATGCGTCCATTTATGGTCATCGCTTATCATGAGGCGGGCTATATGCTTTGTCACCGAAGTGGTACAAGTAAAGCTAGATGTATATATGTGTGTCAGGCTCCCCGGTGACGTGCATCTCGTGCGACGCGCGCTGGGCCGCGGTGTCGTGCGCGGACGGCGCGCTGCACGCGTGGCGGCTCGCAAGGGGCACCGCGCACAGGGCGCTGCCACCCATTGGTATGTACTTTTTACGACCTTTTATTTAACTCAAGGTATGGTTAGTTAGTTTCTTATTATCACTGCATGCGGCTGTACTCACTTGTGTTTAGACACTATGCGCGACATGTTTCGGAGAGCTTAGGTCTCCATCCTCAAACACTGAGAGTGCTGGGCGAAACGATTCACGACCCGTCGTTACGGCGTCGCGCCATTGACTGGTGGCCGGCGGTTGGCGCGACGTGCCGCTCGGCGCGCGCGTTCTGATAGAGCTTGTTAAGGGTGATCTTAAACTTAACTCTTAGTGTCATCATCATCATCTCAGCCATAAGACGTCCACTGCTAAACATAGGCCTCCCCTTTAAAAAGGGGGAGTTTGCCATACGCGCCACGCTTGGCAGGCGAGGCGGGTAGCGCGCGCAGTATTTTTTTGTTTATTGTTGTTTAGGCTTTCGGAAGATGCTGCTGCCCATCTCCCGGTATATTCCCTTAGCAGACTCCTACTGCAACCACGGGACGATATGGTGGGGGACAATTCTAAGGCCGGGCACCCCACGGCAAATCTTAGTGTGAATAGTGTTAATATGTCTCACGAAAGTTTAAATTCAATAGTTAGTTTGTTATTTTGGGTAAAATCTTGCAAGCTAAAGTTAGAAATAAATACTATTAATAAATGAATATTCCAGCACTAATGTCGCCGGCAGCCAAGCTGACGTTGTCAGGCGACACGCTGGCCGCCGTGACGACGTCGGCAGAGCTGGGCATCTGGGACCTGGCCACCGCCGCGTGCGTCGTGCGGCCGCTGTGCTTCCGGAACCTGATGCTGCCCGGAGGTACGTACTTAGCAGTGGCGAGTTCATACAAGCCGATTCCTACCGGCTTTACCAAACGATACACCTTTACAGAAGCGAATAAAATCCAGCACACTTAGTCATTCATAGATTGTGAGGCAGGAACAAATTTCAAGCGATAACTTGTAAAGTTATTAAGGGCCATGAACCCTCGTAAAGGTCAGCCGCCGCTCCATTTTACTCACACTTATAAACGTTGAATATGTTGCCAATTTAAATGATGGTTGCGAAAATAATAAAGAACTACATGTTGTGTTGATAAATTGTAAATTTGATAACACTAGAGCGTGGAAAAATAATTTGCATGGAAAATATGTTTCGTGACGTTTTCACTGTTGTATTGTTTTTGATGTTAATCTTGTATGTTTCAGTGTCGGTAACACATTGTTCCCTGCTGGAGGACGGGAATCCACTGATCTCACTCAGCAACGGGAAAAGTTATATTTATTGCAAGAAATTATATGCGTGGTAAGTTCTACTTTATTTACGGATTTTTTATGCAACATATTATGTTTTTTTGATGAGCTGCCTCTCATCAAAAAACTTTTTACTTTTATTTTATTAATATTATCTCGGTTAAGCCTTACTTGACATCGACAAAGTAACACAATTTTTATTAAGTGTAATTTGGAGTACTTTGGACCGGCAATCCCGTCCTCATCACCTCACCTGAGGATCACCTTCACCTCAGGATTCGGCAGGATCCAGGTTCGAATCTTGGGGCTTTCCAGAGCCATTCACAGATTCAAAATTCAAAAATTAAAAAAAAATATTAGTAATGAACATTTGTTTAGAATGTGTGATATATTTCTATTTAACTAAAGAATTTACATTAATATGTTTAATTAAATATTTCATAATGTTGTGTTATACAGGGTGATATGGACCGACGCGCGGGACCCAGTATGGCGGGCGTGCGGCGGCCACGCCTCCACGCGGGCGCCGCGATCTTCAAGTAACTTGTATCCCGTACAGCCCAAGGCCACCCCACAACCTAACACCGGGTAAGTTTTACCAAGGGTGTGTAACTCAGTGTAAATCTGTCAAAAAAAAAAAATTTGACACGACGTATCCGATATCACTACATAGTATAAAACAAAGTCGCTTCCTGCTGTCTGTCCCTATGCATGCTTAGATCTTTAAAACTACGCGACGGATTTGGATGCGGTTTTTTTTAATAGATAGAGTGATTCAAGAGGAAGGTTTATATGTATAATTGCACCCGTGCGAAGCCGGGGCGAGTCGCTAGTGTTTGCATAAGTGCGAAAGAGAACTTGTCATGCGTTAAGAAAAGACAACATGATTCGTGACGTTACAGAGGTCTCTCTGCATATCACTATTATTTACTCGGTGGTTTCACTATACACTATATCATAGATAAATGAGTAGATAGATTGCTAACTCCATACATAGCAAAACTACTAATTAAATAATAAGTCGTATGGGAGGTATGGTTAAACTCATTTCTACTAAGTTTTAAGCACACTTTAATCATAATACCTATTAAGCTGTAATCTTTTGAATAATAACTTTTAGCAAAGCTCGCTTAAAACTTATTATATATACGCATTTAGCCATGTATGGAGAGAACACTCTAGGTACTTCATTCTCTTTGACTATATTAAGCACTCGTAGAGAAATATTGTATACAATAGTGTCATAATAGTACATTTCGATATTAGTGCGGAAAGTACCACGAGCCGTAGGCGAGTGGCAAGACTCGGGACGAGTGAAGAATGACATTTACGCACGAGTATCGAACGATGTTTTTCAATACAGTTGCGAAAAAATTATAAAATTGTCAATTATTCACTTTGGGGTTACTTTAGTACATGTATCCGAACGCTCCGCGCGGTGCGGTGCGGCGCTGTGATTGGCTGTCTGTCACTGTCATTAGCTGTGATTGGCTGGAAAAGTAAAAAGCACTAGTGCGCGATATCAAACTTTCCGCACGCTAAACCACTACAAGAAAAGCACTTTTTTGAGCAACTGTATTAAAAATAAGCTTTTCAATCTCGTATCTTACTTTGACCGCTCAGCAAGCTTCGTGGGCTAAACAAACACGGTACTCGACTGAAAAGCACAGCATTATGTCACGATTGTATAAAATACTTATTTTGTGTTTTGTCACTTTTTTATAGGCAAATTCAACAAATCAGTTACGATGATCGTCATCTGAAGCATGGTCCTCACAACACATCGCAATCGATCGAAATAGGCAATAAAATTAAAATAAATTAGTGAGAAGTAAATTTTTTATAAGTAATAAATTCGGCTCCGAAACGTGGTCATTCACTATCGGCGTCATCTCAAAGCTCAAAGTCGCTCAACGAGCTATGGAGAGGGGCTATGCTCGGAGTTTCTCTACGTGATCGAATCAGAAATGAGGAGATCCGTAGACGAACTAAAGTTACCGACATAGCCCACAGGACTAGCAAGCTGAAATGGCAATGGGCAGGCCACATTGCACGCAGAGCAGATGGCCGATGGGGTCGAAAAGTGCTCGAGTGGAGGCCACGGACTAGCAAGCGCAGCGTAGGACGTCCACTCACAAGATGGACAGACGACAGACGACATTATAAAGCTCGTCGCCGGAAGACGCTGGATGCAAGTCGCTTCCGACCGATACTTATGGAGGTCCAAAGGGGAGGCCTATGTTCAGCAGTGGACGTCTTATGGCTGAGATGATGATGATAATGATGAAGTAATAAATTATTTGTAGATGGTTGCATGGCACCACAACCTTGTTCAGTTTTTTTTCCTTTGTACATGACATATATTTAAGTTGAAAATGTATATAATATTGCAGCAGCTACAGTTCAGACGCGGCTCGCAGTTGGCTTGAACAACAAGTGGCGTCCTGCTTCCACCTGCGGCTAGCGAAGGACTACCGGCACTGGATCACCGCGCTGTTCACACACCTCGTCCATCATGGTAATTGTTTATCTTTCTCCTATTTCAACTTTAACTCTTTGACCGCAATGCATCAGACGGAAAAATTGTGCCAGAATGCGCGAGCGCGTGAGGCAAACCGGTTATATTTTGGACGTGATATCACGTGCTGGCATTGAGAGAAACGACTTTTCGTTCGCGTGATTGGACGTCTTTGGCGATCAAAGGGTTTTAACTATGTGGCAAAGACGTTTTGACCATAAATTAATATTTGACTAATAACAAAAATTATAACATAACATAAGGTACTTAAACTTAATAATAGGCTACTTTCCAGAAGATAAACTTAATTGTTTGTGTAACATGTGTTTGCGCTTTAAATGTTTTTATAATGGTTAAAACTTTTATTAAGGAGGTGTACTTATCATATAGTATTGTGACGTCACAATATAAGTCTCCCGTTTAAACTCCATATAACAACTCGTTTTGACGTTTCTTAAAGAGTAGCTGATTTGACTTCATAGGAAAGTAGCCTATTTGGATCAAAGAAATTTTAAGTTTTTGATAAATATTTTTTGAGTTAAATAGATACTGGATAATTCAAAATGCGCATATAACTTTTAAACTGAAGTTTATTCACTTTTTACTTAAATTAAATACAAAATGCAACGCAGAGCGTGCTGCTCGGTTCGGGCCGGTAGAAGAAGAGAGTTGCTAGCTCAAAAATATTTCTTAAGCTACGTTCAGACACTTGATATTACTTAAGCTACGTACAGACTTATTTCTATATGTTTTGTATTAAACATAGTTGGGGCCAGGCAGTTATTAATTTACAACTGTAACTATGATAGAGCCCAGATTTTGAAATTTAAACATTAACAATAACATCTTAATAGATAAAGTTAAACTTAACATAGTTAACAATTTATACTTAAACACAGCTATTACAATCTACGTTATAGGCAAAGGACATAATTTAGTTATGGCTCTACGATATATTCTATTATTCATTTTAACATCAGCTACTCTTACATGGCCGTCTCTTCCAGGGAAAGTTTTTACAATACGAGCCATTGGCCAATTTAATGGTGAGGTGTTCATGTTTTTTACAATTACTAGGTCACCTTCTTTTAAATTTGGTTGCTGGCATTTCCATTTGGGGCGGCTTTGGAGTTGAGTTAAGTAACTTTCAGACCAACTTTTCCAGAAGTCTTGTTTTAGTTTAGTACAGATTTTCCAAAAAGAAACCCGATTTACAGAAGTTTCAGTGAGATCAATCTCGGGATAACTTGTCAAGGCCGTGCCACACAGAAAATGACCAGGCGTTAAGTAATCACAGTCATTGGATATAACAGAGAGTAGAGGTCTACTGTTCAAAATTCCTTCTATAGAAATTATTGTTGTATTAAATTGTTCATAGGTCAAACATAGATTTCCTACTACTCTTTTTAAGTGGTGTTTTACACTTTTGACTCCACTCTCCCAAATTCCACCAAAGGTTGGAGAATAGCTTGGAATCCAATTAAATGTTATAAAATTATCTAAACAAAACTTGTTAACAGTATCTCTACAATCTTTGGAGGAGAATAGGTCATACAAATCTTTTAATGTATTACAAGCACCTTTGAAGGTTTTTGCATTATCACAAAATATGTTTGTGGGCATTCCACGCCTAGAGATAAATCGGTTAAGACATGCCAAGAAAGTTTCAGTTGTAAGATCCGAAACAAGTTCTAAATGTATTGCTTTTACAGCAAAGCAAACGAAAAGTGCAATATATCCTTTTGTAATAATAGGCTTTCTTATACGTGAAACCTTAACGTTGAATGGACCACAAAAATCAATACCGACATGCTGAAATGGCCTGCTTTGAGTGATTCTTTCTTTAGGAAGATCACCCATCAACTGCTTTGCTGCTTCAGCTTTCATACGTATGCATTTTATGCATTTGTGAACCACCTTTTTTACCTCTCGTATTCCATTTACAAGATGATATCTCTGAGATAGAGAGCCTAATACCAATCTAGCGCCTGCATGCATAAGCCTAATATGCTCACGTTCTATAATAAGATGAGTGATAGAAGAATTTTTAGGAAGTATTGACGGATGCCGCTTGTCATATGACAGGTTTTCTGCATTTTGCAGTCTCCCCACGGCCCTGATAATACCATTTTTATCTAGGAACGTTAATTGATCACTGATAGTCACAGGTTTATTATTAGAAAGTGAAATCAATTCCTTAGTAAAATGCTCTACCTGTGTACATCGTACAATCTTTATCATAGAGTCACGTAATTCCTTAACAGTTAAATCACTGCTGGTTATTCTATTATCTTTGTTCAAGCAGTTATTATAAAATCTGTAAATAAAACCAACAACTTTTTGAAGTTTGTTAATATTTGAGTACCTTTTCAATAGATCTAGTGACTCTACATTTGTGGTATGACACAAAATGTCCTGTTTGGCATTGGTAGGTTCATCTAATAAGACACCAGGTGACTCTACCTGTGTCTTGATTTCATCAAAATTAAATTGTTCTGAATTTGTATGAGTATAACTGATATCACTAAGATCTGGAGAGCCGTGCCACCAGAGATGAGACTCCTGCAATTTATGCGGCTCTACCCCTCTCGACAATAAATCAGCTGGATTATTTTTTGACCTAACGTAAAACCATTGTGATTTTTCAGTAAGCTCTACAATTTGCTTGACTCTATTTTTAACATAGACAGTGCTTTTTGCTGCCTCTGACTTGATCCACCACAGGATTATCTGAGAATCGCTGTAGAGAAATAATTTATGAGGAACTCTTTCAATTAAAATCTTACTGACTCTACTAGCTAATTGAGCTAAGAGTAGAGCACTTGAGAGCTCCAGTTGAGGAATCGTGTGAGACTTATTTAATGGAGACACACGAGATTTGGAACATAACAGATTCACCTTTACTGAGCCATCTGTCAGAAACAGTCTTATGTAGAGACAGCTCCCAAAAGCCTTAAGAGATGCATCGGCATATCCTACGAGTTCTACATGTGACACTGATGTAGAGATTACACACCTATCAATTTTAATTTGACCCATTTGTTTTAAATTATTTAAAAACTTTGACCAGTATAGGAACTGTTCATTTGGGATGGGAGAGTCCCAATCTTTACGCAAAGAGCTATGGAGTTCTTGCATGAAAAGCTTTGCAACCACAATTACTGGGCCAATTAAACCAAGTGGGTCAAACATTTTTCCTATAAAGCTCAATATTTTTCTTTTTGTATTCAGTTCAGTAGCCTCATTTATCGTAGGGCTAGAGAAAGTTAACTTATCAGAACCTATCTGTAATGTAAGACCTAACGTCTTGACACTGTCATCTTGACCTATATCTAAGCTATCAATTTGCCTATGTTCTACAGGAATATCTCTTAATATTTGAGTGTTATTTGAACACCATTTATGCAATGAGAAGCTCCCTAATTTTAAAAGCTCTTCAAGCTGTCTTTTCAGCTCTTGCAGTGTCTCTACCTGATCTGCACCAGTTAGCACATCATCCACAAATGTATTTTTATAGATAGCCTGTGCTGCTAGAGGATAAGTCTCTTTGTGAATGTTTGCTAACTCCTTTAGAGTTCGAGTAGCTAAAAAGGTGCTCGATTTTAAGCCGTATGTCACGGTCTGAAGCTGCAAGCATTTGATGGGCTCTGTGGGTGAGTCACGCCACAGAATATTTTGAAGACCTAATTGATGGTCATTTATAAAAACGTTGCGAAACATTTTTTGAATATCACAAGTAAGAATGAACGGATAAGTCCTAAATAAAACAAGAATGTCAAAAAGCTCACTCTGTACAACAGGGCCGTTCAGCATGACTTGATTTAGTGATGTTCCATTTCTAGACTTCATTCCACCATCGAAGACCACCCGAAGAGGAGAAGTCCGACTTGACAAATTTATCACGGCATGATGAGCTATAAAGAATACAGGACCATTTAAATCATATCCTTCAATTTCAACTTCCTTTGCATGTCCTAGTTCCACATATTGGTGAATAAATTTTTTATATTGTTCTAACAGCAAAGGATCTTTCTGCAGCCTTTTTTCTAACATAATGAATCTATTATAGGCTACGGAAAATGAGTCACCGAGGTTCAGCTCCTGCATGGGAGAAGCTAATGGCATGTCAACATAAAATCTGTTGTCTTTTATGGACATAGAGTCCTGAAAGATTTTTTCTGCCTTTATAAATTCATCATTTACAGGTTTTCCCACGTCAGGAAGCTTTTCAGTGAGCCAAAATTGCTCCATTACATTTTCTAATTTTTCACCATCAGATATAATAAAGTTATTTACAATGTCAAATTTCCCTTTGGTACCTTCATCTGGAATGCTGCCTCCAACTATATACCCAAACAGGGTATTTTGGAATACAGGTCCATTTTCATTCTGTATGCAACCCTGTAACAATATATTAAAAAAGATGTTGGAAGCAAGCAGCAGGGGTACTTCATGTGTAATGTAAAATGTGTCATCTGCCAGTTTTATATTTTTTGGAATTTGGTAATCACATAAATTTAACAACCTTTGCGGCAATCTTGTGGTTATAGCATCAGTTACATGACATTTCAACTTTATTCTAAAATTATTATTATTGCATGGTTGAAGAGTCAAAATCACACATTCATTAAGTTCGCTTCGCTTATTACGAAAGCCAATAACATTATTTTGTTCAATCATGGGTTTTAAGCCTAGCTTGACTACCAAATCTGACCTTATAAAACTCCCTTGTGAAGCAGAGTCTAGTAATGCTTTACATATTACTTCTTCATTTTTATTTGTACTTAAAATTTTTACCTTTATAGTTGGGAGCAAAACACCATTGTCTGACACAAAATTTAAAGTATTTATAACTGAGGTTGGTAACTCACCACTGGAAGATGAGGGTGATTGCTGATTGTCAACATCGGCCTTGGGCTGGCTCACTTTTACATTGCGGTCTTGGTGCAGCAATGTGTTGTGCAGCAAAATGGATAATTCAAAATGCGCATATAACTTTTAAACTGAAGTTTATTCACTTTTTACTTAAATTAAATACAAAATGCAACGCAGAGCGTGCTGCTCGGTTCGGGCCGGTAGAAGAAGAGAGTTGCTAGCTCAAAAATATTTCTTAAGCTACGTTCAGACACTTGATATTACTTAAGCTACGTACAGACTTATTTCTATATGTTTTGTATTAAACATAGTTGGGGCCAGGCAGTTATTAATTTACAACTGTAACTATGATAGAGCCCAGATTTTGAAATTTAAACATTAACAATAACATCTTAATAGATAAAGTTAAACTTAACATAGTTAACAATTTATACTTAAACACAGCTATTACAATCTACGTTATAGGCAAAGGACATAATTTAGTTATGGCTCTACGATATATTTTATTATTCATTTTAACATCAGCTACTCTTACATGGCCGTCTCTTCCAGGGAAAGTTTTTACAATACGAGCCATTGGCCAATTTAATGGTGAGGTGTTCATGTTTTTTACAATTACTAGGTCACCTTCTTTTAAATTTGGTTGCTGGCATTTCCATTTGGGGCGGCTTTGGAGTTGAGTTAAGTAACTTTCAGACCAACTTTTCCAGAAGTCTTGTTTTAGTTTAGTACAGATTTTCCAAAAAGAAACCCGATTTACAGAAGTTTCAGTGAGATCAATCTCGGGATAACTTGTCAAGGCCGTGCCACACAGAAAATGACCAGGCGTTAAGTAATCACAGTCATTGGATATAGCAGAGAGTAGAGGTCTACTGTTCAAAATTCCTTCTATAGAAATTATTGTTGTATTAAATTGTTCATAGGTCAAACATAGATTTCCTACTACTCTTTTTAAGTGGTGTTTTACACTTTTGACTCCACTCTCCCAAATTCCACCAAAGGTTGGAGAATAGCTTGGAATCCAATTAAATGTTATAAAATTATCTAAACAAAACTTGTTAACAGTATCTCTACAATCTTTGGAGGAGAATAGGTCATACAAATCTTTTAATGTATTACAAGCACCTTTGAAGGTTTTTGCATTATCACAAAATATGTTTGTGGGCATTCCACGCCTAGAGATAAATCGGTTAAGACATGCCAAGAAAGTTTCAGTTGTAAGATCCGAAACAAGTTCTAAATGTATTGCTTTTACAGCAAAGCAAACGAATAGTGCAATATATCCTTTTGTAATAATAGGCTTTCTTATACGTGAAACCTTAACGTTGAATGGACCACAAAAATCAATACCGACATGCTGAAATGGCCTGCTTTGAGTGATTCTTTCTTTAGGAAGATCACCCATCAACTGCTTTGCTGCCTCAGCTTTCATACGTATGCATTTTATGCATTTGTGAACCACCTTTTTTACCTCTCGTATTCCATTTACAAGATGATATCTCTGAGATAGAGAGCCTAATACCAATCTAGCGCCTGCATGCATAAGCCTAATATGCTCACGTTCTATAATAAGATGAGTGATAGAAGAATTTTTAGGAAGTATTGACGGATGCCGCTTGTCATATGACAGGTTTTCTGCATTTTGCAGTCTCCCCACGGCCCTGATAATACCATTTTTATCTAGGAACGTTAATTGATCACTGATAGTCACAGGTTTATTATTAGAAAGTGAAATCAATTCCTTAGTAAAATGCTCTACCTGTGTACATCGTACAATCTTTATCATAGAGTCACGTAATTCCTTAACAGTTAAATCACTGCTGGTTATTCTATTATCTTTGTTCAAGCAGTTATTATAAAATCTGTAAATAAAACCAACAACTTTTTGAAGTTTGTTAATATTTGAGTACCTTTTCAATAGATCTAGTGACTCTACATTTGTGGTATGACACAAAATGTCCTGTTTGGCATTGGTAGGTTCATCTAATAAGACACCAGGTGACTCTACCTGTGTCTTGATTTCATCAAAATTAAATTGTTCTGAATTTGTATGAGTATAACTGATATCACTAAGATCTGGAGAGCCGTGCCACCAGAGATGAGACTCCTGCAATTTATGCGGCTCTACCCCTCTCGACAATAAATCAGCTGGATTATTTTTTGACCTAACGTAAAACCATTGTGATTTTTCAGTAAGCTCTACAATTTGCTTGACTCTATTTTTAACATAGACAGTGCTTTTTGCTGCCTCTGACTTGATCCACCACAGGATTATCTGAGAATCGCTGTAGAGAAATAATTTATGAGGAACTCTTTCAATTAAAATCTTACTGACTCTACTAGCTAATTGAGCTAAGAGTAGAGCACTTGAGAGCTCCAGTTGAGGAATCGTGTGAGACTTATTTAATGGAGACACACGAGATTTGGAACATAACAGATTCACCTTTACTGAGCCATCTGTCAGAAACAGTCTTATGTAGAGACAGCTCCCAAAAGCCTTAAGAGATGCATCGGCATATCCTACGAGTTCTACATGTGACACTGATGTAGAGATTACACACCTATCAATTTTAATTTGACCCATTTGTTTTAAATTATTTAAAAACTTTGACCAGTATAGGAACTGTTCATTTGGGATGGTAGAGTCCCAATCTTTACGCAAAGAGCTATGGAGTTCTTGCATGAAAAGCTTTGCAACCACAATTACTGGGCCAATTAAACCAAGTGGGTCAAACATTTTCCCTATAAAGCTCAATATTTTTCTTTTTGTATTCAGTTCAGTAGTCTCATTTATCGTGGGGCTAGAGAAAGTTAACTTATCAGAACCTATCTGTAATGTAAGACCTAACGTCTTGACACTGTCATCTTGACCTATATCTAAGCTATCAATTTGCCTATGTTCTACAGGAATATCTCCTAATATTTGAGTGTTATTTGAACACCATTTATGCAATGAGAAGCTCCCTAATCTTAAAAGCTCTTCAAGCTGTCTTTTCAGCTCTTGCAGTGTCTCTACTTGATCTGCACCAGTTAGCACATCATCCACAAATGTATTTTTATAGATAGCCTGTGCTGCTAGAGGATAAGTCTCTTTGTGAATGTTTGCTAACTCCTTTAGAGTTCGAGTAGCTAAAAAGGTGCTCGATTTTAAGCCGTATGTCACGGTCTGAAGCTGCAAGCATTTGATGGGCTCTGTGGGTGAGTCACGCCACAGAATATTTTGAAGACCTAATTGATGGTCATTTATAAAAACGTTGCGAAACATTTTTTGAATATCACAAGTAAGAATGAACGGATAAGTCCTAAATAAAATAAGAATGTCAAAAAGCTCACTCTGTACAACAGGGCCGTTCAGCATGACTTGATTTAGTGATGTTCCATTTCTAGACTTCATTCCACCATCGAAGACCACCCGAAGAGGAGAAGTCCGACTTGACAAATTTATCACGGCATGATGAGCTATAAAGAATACAGGACCATTTAAATCATATCCTTCAATTTCAACTTCCTTTGCATGTCCTAGTTCCACATATTGGTGAATAAATTTTTTATATTGTTCTAACAGCAAAGGATCTTTCTGCAGCCTTTTTTCTAACATAATGAATCTATTATAGGCTACGGAAAATGAGTCACCGAGGTTCAGCTCCTGCATGGGAGAAGCTAATGGCATGTCAACATAAAATCTGTTGTCTTTTATGGACATAGAGTCCTGAAAGATTTTTTCTGCCTTTATAAATTCATCATTTACAGGTTTTCCCACGTCAGGAAGCTTTTCAGTGAGCCAAAATTGCTCCATTACATTTTCTAATTTTTCACCATCAGATATAATAAAGTTATTTACAATGTCAAATTTCCCTTTGGTACCTTCATCTGGAATGCTGCCTCCAACTATATACCCAAACAGGGTATTTTGGAACACAGGTCCATTTTCATTCTGTATGCAACCCTGTAACAATATATTAAAAAAGATGTTGGAAGCAAGCAGCAGGGGTACTTCATGTGTAATGTAAAATGTGTCATCTGCCAGTTTTATATTTTTTGGAATTTGGTAATCACATAAATTTAACAACCTTTGCGGCAATCTTGTGGTTATAGCATCAGTTACATGACATTTCAACTTTATTCTAAAATTATTATTATTGCATGGTTGAAGAGTCAAAATCACACATTCATTAAGTTCGCTTCGCTTATTACGAAAGCCAATAACATTATTTTGTTCAATCATGGGTTTTAAGCCTAGCTTGACTACCAAATCTGACCTTATAAAACTCCCTTGTGAAGCAGAGTCTAGTAATGCTTTACATATTACTTCTTCATTTTTATTTGTACTTAAAATTTTTACCTTTATAGTTGGGAGCAAAACACCATTGTCTGACACAAAATTTAAAGTATTTATAACTGAGGTTGGTAACTCACCACTGGAAGATGAGGGTGATTGCTGATTGTCAACATCGGCCTTGGGCTGGCTCACTTTTACATTGCGGTCTTGGTGCAGCAATGTGTTGTGACCCTGTTTACACATTTTACATTTAAAATTAAATTTACATTTGCCTTCATGGTTATTGAGGCACACATTACACATATGTTTTTCATTTACATATGATTGCTTCTGACTGACAGGCATCATTTTAAATGAGGGACAGTTGTATATCTGATGGTCTTTATTATCACAATACCTACAGGGCGGCAACGATTTCGATACCACATTTGAAACCTTAGGTAGTGATTTGTATGCACCTTCATAGGAGGTACTTTTAATGTTATTATTTTTGTTAGTACCATCATAGTAGGTACTTTGTTTATTTGGAAGGCTATCTTCCAGCGCTATAGCTCGCTTTTCTAAATAGTCAATAAAACTAGTCATGGAAGGCATGGTATCCGAGTCGCGGTCTAATTGGTATGCCCGGTTTGTAGTTTGATCTAACTTGCGGGTTAGAATTGATATCAAAAGCATGTCCCATTTATCGACGGGTTCTTCTAAATTTTTCAATGCATGTAACTGCTGATTGATCTGTGATACAAATGCTCGTATTGAAAGCGCTGTGCCCTTTTGCATTGTTGGGATATCTAATAAGATACCTATGTGGTTGGCTACTAACCTAGCCTTATTATCAAATCTCTTTTGTAACAATTGAATGGCTTCTTTATAAGATTCATTTACTAGTGGCAAGTTCACAATTACTGCCAGTGCATCTTCCTGCAAATATTTTCTTAGATAAAAAAGCTTTTGTACATCGGACAATGAGCTATTTTGATCAATGACAGCTGTAAACAGATCAAAAAAGGGCTTAAATTTTGTAAAGTCCTTGCCATCATAATAGGGTATTTCTATAACGGGCAATTTGCAGGTAGATGCATTGTGACACTCTGAAGTGGTTTTAGTTTTTAACAATTTTAAAGTGCTATTTATTTTTGCTAACACTGAATAATATTTATCTTCGATGTCACCCACCTGCTCGGCGTCGCTCTCGTCTATACTTAAAATGTCCATTTGCACTTTTTCGTAGTCCTTTAACGTGGTTATTAACTTCTCCTTTCGCGCCTCCAAAATGTCAGCACTCGCGGCGGCTAAACTCACGGGATCTTTTACAAAATTGTCAATACGGGTTATGGTACCCTTGCACTGAGACCGTATTACGCGAAGCTTTTTTAGTTTTTCCATTTCGGATGTCATTTTATTATAAATAAAGACGGAGGAACGCACAAACACTCGTTATCACTCGTTTGTTTTGATTGATACGAAAAGTCACTGTCAATGTCAAATCGTGACAGATGACATAAATGTCAAAAACCAATGCGAAGTTCGTCAAGATGGCTGCCAGACGTTCATAGACAATCGCAGATAACTAAATAACTTCACCCCGTGTAAAAAATGAGGAATGGCGGTGGTCGAAAATTTCGACTTTGTACGAGGTACTTGCGGTTTTTGGCGAATTTGATGATGCTCTTCTTCTCCAATCCTTGTGTGATTTTCGTTCTAATATGGATAGAACGAAGTTGCGGGCCGACAGCGCCAGCCTAGGCACAATCACGATTAAATAGCGGCCGGTATAGACGACCAGTAGGCACGATCAAGCACTTGTCGCGAACACTTTTTTGAGAAAACATTTTAAACTTTCACTATTTTCACTGTTTCGAAGGACCAGCTTGCGCATGGATAATTCAAAATGCGCATGTAACTTTTTAAACTAAAGTTTATTCACTTTTTACTTATTTTAAATACAAAATGCAACGCAGAGCGTGCTGCTCGGATCGGGCCGGTAGAAGAAGAGGGTTGCTAGCTCAAAAATATTTCTTAAGCTACGTTCAGACACTTGATATTACTTAAGCTACGTACAGACTTATTTCTATATGTTTTGTATTAAACATTAAACAGATACAAAAAATAATTTAAAACAAATAAAACTACCCGCTTCTCTCTAAGCCCCCTTAGTTGTCGGACCTTCATAATGTCAAGCTTTCGGGCTAATAACTAGTTGTATGGAGTAAGTATTCTATGCTACCGATTTGTTTTGAAACTTTTTTATAAAATAGCTTACAAATTCCAATTCAATTGAATTTCAGGTAACGAAGACCAATTGAGGACGATACTAGACGACATGCTGGGGCCCAGCCACTGCACCAGCACGCCCAAGAAGTGGCAGGCCACAGTTCTGGTGGGTGCTCAACTTGGATATCTACACTAGTAGTCCGCCTCGAACTGAGAAGTCGCGATTGAAGTGCAAACCAATTGACAAACATAACAAGACTGTTATGATGGTAGCTTTAATTCCTTGATCGATCCTGCTCGTATAAGCACTCTCCAATTATCGATCGAGCGGAGCGTAAGCGAAGCGAAGTTCTTACTAGAATCTTCGGGCACAACTGTCACCTGGCTACTCGGACGTCTCGGCATATCGATGGCGATTTGATTTGGATAGTTTTTTCGATGATAACTGTAGTAACCTTTACGCGTTTTTCTGATCTTTATGAAATTTTTTGGGATCGTAGCTGAGATCGATCGAGGGGTTATAAAACCGGAAGACGCGAAACAATCATCATAAGGGTCTTGTAATATTATCAACACGTTAGCAAGGAAATCACGAGTTTCAGTTCGAGGCGAACTATTAATATTTGTGACAATACATTTAAAAGGGTCCTTATAGCGCCTGGCACTTACGTCTTTGTTTCTTTAGAGTCGCCAGGACGCGCGCGTTCCCATACAAACGTAGTTCAGCTCTCATTTTAAAACGACATGCTTTAGAGCCACGAAACTTGGCATGGGCATTCCAGTAGTATAGATCTAGGTCGGACATTCGTTTTCGTTGCTAAAAATTGTAATATAAAAAAAAATACACCCAGTTACAGATTTACATACAAAACTTATTTTTGCTATTTTCTTAGTATTACAATTTTAAGCAACGAAAACGAATGTCCGACCTAGATCTGTACTAATAGAATGCCCATGCCAAATCTCGTGATTCTAAAGCATGTCGTTTTAAAATGAGAGCAGGGCCCTATTTAATAAACATTACAACCCGACAACTATGTCAAAAAACGACAAATTTGTCCAATTGTGCTCATATTGCGTTCAATAAAATTAACTGATTTGTCACAGGGTGACAGGTGAACTCGTGTCAATGTAGCTGGTGAATTTTGTTTAATAAAATTCTGACGGCTACAAAATTGTCATTGTCAACTACAATTCAAAAATTGACATGAATTTCTATAGAAAATGAGCCAATTTACAATTACATATAACAATTACAACGTTTTATTAAACACGATTTTATCCAACTGTAGTTACAATTAAACAAATTTGTCAAGTGTGACAATGACATATTTGTGGGTAGATTGTAATTTTTAATAAACAGATTTTTGAATTGTATTTGTGATTTGTAATTGTGGATTGTAATGTTTATTATTTAGGGCCCTGGGCCCAATTTAATAAACATTACAACCCGACAAATATGTCAAAAAACGACAAATTTGTCCAATTGTGCTCATATTGCGTTCAATAAACTTTACTGATTTGTCACAGGGTGACAGGTGAACTCGTGTCAATGTAGCTGGTAAATTTTGTTTAATAAAATTATGACGGCTACAAAATTGTCATTGTCAACTACAATTCAAAAATTGTCATGAATTTCTATAGAAAATGAGCCAATATACAATTACATATGACAATTACAACGCTTTATTAAACACGATTATGTCCAACTGTAGTTACAATTAAACAAATTTGTCAAGTGTGACAATGACATATTTGTGGGTAGATTGTAATTTTTAATAAACAGATTTTTGAATTGTATTTGTGATTTTTAATTGTGGATTGTAATGTTTATTATTTAGGGCCCTGAACTACGTTTGTATGGGAACGCGAGTTCACGCGAGCGTCCTGGCGACTCGTAAAGATGATATTGAACCTGTACAAGAACTACAGTACTGTTTTGTTGATGCAGGGTATAAAGAAGCACGAGATCCTGGACGAGATGCTGTCGCTGCTGGTGCGGCAGCTGCGCTGGCAGCGGCTCTACTCCGAGTACTGCGACCAGCTGCAGCACCTGCGCCAGCGCCCACAGCTCAACGGACACTGACGGACATACCTTCACCGTCATCGTTAACCCTTAGGCGCACCAATCCAGAAGATTCGAAAATGTGAAATATCTACTAAGAAAAACTGACTCTCCGGTGCCCAAAGCTGAGACAACTTTATAATTTAATATAGTAGTGTGTTTGCTTAAACTAGTAGTCCGCCTCGAACTGAGAACTCGCGATTTACTTGCAAACTAGTTGACCAATATAACAAGACCCCAAGGAGGATTTTTTCTCCTTCTAGCTCCGTAACCACTTGATCGATCCTGCTCATATACGAACTTACAAATTTTATGTATCTCTGCTACAGCCCCGAGAAATTTCATAAAGATCAGAAAAACGTTACTAAAGTTATCGTCAGCCAAACTATCGAAATCAAAAAGCCATCCAAATGCCGAGACGTCCCAGTATCCAGGTGACAGTTGGGTCTGGAGTTGTTTGTAAGAACTCACTTCGCTTACGCTCCGCGAGTTCGATAAACAAATCAACTGAAGAACAAATTGATTTCTTCTTCAGTTGTATCTTGAAAATAGTTACGTTTTGGTAATTCATCTAAAGGCGAGTTACGTACTTTGCGATAATCCAACCTAATTTGACCCTTAAACCGAAAATTAACGTTTAAATTTAATTGGCACGCTGGTCGATGTCAACCGATTCGGTGCGTATTCCATTTTCGAAAACTTGGCTGTGGCGGCGAACAATTATTTCATGACACGACAGGCGTGTCATCCGCACAGAATCAGTTAAGTATTTTAACCCTTTTCCAGGCGTAGTACGATTCATTTACTTGTATGAAAAGTTTGACAGTTCTCTGTCGGATGACAGCTGCTCCGCCATATTTAACGTTGTGCAGTCCTTCAAACGTGGTTAATGCAACTGTACCTAAAACAACTGTTTTTTTTAAATACTACGATGATGATAAACAAGCATTCCCGCCTGGTGGTAAGCAGCTACCTAAGCCTATGGACGCCTGCAACTCCAGAGATACCACGTGCGCGTTGCCGACGATATGAGATAATTATTTAAACATAATTACTTGTGTTCGTAGTGAATGTAATGGATGAATTAACGTTTGAAGCAAGTCTCGCTACATTATAGTTGTGTCAATCCAGAGAAAAGGCCCCACTTTGTCGATATGGAGTTATTAATACTTACTATAACTACACAATATACGCTGTCTATTAATAAAAGTAAATAAAGTGTCCATATAAATAGACAAAGCGGGCCCTTTCACTAAACTCGTCCACATGTGCTTGTGTATTGTGTAACGAGTCGTAACTACCGTCATACATTAGGAATCATGGTTGTTTTTGTCCGCGGCCCGCTCATTAATATTATTAGATTTTTAATATGTTCTAATTTCATATAATTAGATGTTTAATATGTTCGAATCGTACAAAGAACTCATTGGGAACATCTTTAAAAAAAATCTAAGTATGAATGGGTGAAGTTCGGCAAATCTGATGTGGTTTAAAAAAGCCTTAGTCGAGGTTGAGCTTGAAGTCTGTAGTATTATATACGCTAATCTCCAAGTCTTAAAGACTGAATATTTCATTGATTTTATCGGTTTAAGAGTTGATCTCAAAAATAATAGATCAATTATTGAACGAATGAACCTTGTATTTGCTTTAAGTTAGGTAGGTGGGAAATAAAAACGGAAATAGTTAAGGTAGGGACACACTGATCCCACGTACGCAACGTACAGCCTTGGCCAGAAGTGGTGAGCACTAATGCGATTTTCATACAAAACTGGAAAGTTTAGTCCATCGTTTCCATCTTTGTTTAAGTTATTTTGTCAATTAATTTAAACTAATAGGCATGTTTTGTTGAAGTTAGTAGTAACTGCATAGAATATTTGCAATATGTCGCACCGACTTAAATTTACATTTTTGGTACCTTCTGTTTTCATATTTTTTAAGTACCTTGAGAGTGTTATTAAGTGAAGTTTTCTATATTTATAAATAAAATATAACATTTACCGTTACCGTACATTGTTAGGATAGGGAAATAATGCTTAACATCAAAATTGTAAACAAAAAACACCTATGCTCAACACTTCTGGCCAAGGCTGTATGCAATGCATTATGAAATCTGGACCCTGATATTTGTATGCTTAGAAACATACTTGTCATACGCGATGCTATGCCACGCTGCCCATGCAACGTTCGATCTGTCGCGCCCTTAGAGCTTTAAATCTAGCGGAGTAGCCATTGACAGGCGTTCCCCTCTGCCAAAAATGTATGACCAGTGGTCATACTCATTGTATGGACTGACGTTTATTTGACGTGGCTATTTTGACGTTTCGCAAACATTTGACGTTCCCCTCCCCCGCAAAAAACGGCAGACTTTCTGATATAAATGAGAGCGCGTCTCGCATCCGGTTGGTTTAATTTAATAATCAAAGGTCGCGCCAGATCGGCGTGAGAACGTGGAGGGGATATCACGCGCTTTCGCATGCGTACGATCAGTGTGTTTCTAGATCTTACGCTCCTAGCGCGTCATTCCCACGTGGTAATGCATACGTTGCGTACGTAGGTATAGTGTGTTTCTAGCGTCTGATGTCAATACACGTCGTATACGTGGGACAAGTGTGCACACAATCTCTCTACGCAACGCACGTTACGCACGCAATGCAACACGTGGGAATAGTGTGTTTTTACCCAAAGGCCCATTTAGATGGTACGAGTTTCTCTCTTCGAGTGTACGATTATCGTAGCACGAGAAAAAATATGTCATCATGTAAACTACACGTACGATATCGTAAAGCAAGGGGAGAAAATCGCCTCGCCTTACATGGTTGCAGTCTCCGTGTGAACATAAATGCAATGCGAGAATCGTATTTCGAGTTGATTGGAAATCGGTTCTGACCGATTCGTGCGATACTCGCATTTACGTGAAAAAATGTCATACGAGAACGAGTTTAGATGAGTCGAGACATCGTCAGCAAATATATCCGTAGAATGCAGCGTCTCGTGTAAACTATGTCGCCTGGCGATAATCTCCGTACGAGTATCGAACTATCGAATCACATAATCATAAACGAGTTTTTATTTCTCGCATTAATGTAACCATTTTTATACGATTCTCGCCCGGCGATTATTGCGTACGATAATGTCATACGATTTCTCGCCCCAAAATGGGCGAGAAACTCGTACCATCTAAATGGGCCTTAAGAGTTTTGTATACTTGCTATGGTTACTGTCACTGCAGAGGGCCGATAGTAGTCTGTTTGTTGTTTAGTATCGCGGCAACTAGCAAGTATGTGCGTTATTTGAACATACAGGTCAAGTAATCAAAATAGGTCAATATCCGGAGAGTCAATGAATATACTAGGAAATGTAAATGAAATTAGGTATCGTATTACGACTAAGGTAAAGTAGGAGAAAAAAATTTTGTACGTGAAAAAGTTTTGTACGTGAATTTTTTTTTTTTGTGTTGGGCAGCTGGTCCTTCCGGAGGCGCGGTCCCGGGGGGGGGGGGGGGTCACAGGGGACGTGTCCAATGAAAAAAAAAGACCCACTCAAAAATAAAAAAATTTTTTTGCTTTTGTGCCCCCAAAATATCAGGCTGCGACCGCGCCTGTGACCTTCCCCCTCCATACAAAACATTTTTTTTACGCGTGATATTTTTTTTCTTACTTTTTCATAATAAGAATATGATAACAATTATGCTCTTACCTTTTGAACGCCACACACGAAGAAATATGCCGTGCCCGTGACGCCACACTATGGCATTTCGTTGAGCGAAAATGAACTTTGCGGAATTCCGCGTAGGTCCCTATTGTTTTAGCAAAGTTGTCAGCTGTAGCTGACGTTGGCGTCCATGGCACGACTTTCCGATGTCGGCCACAGCCGACTGTGGCGGTCAAATGGTTAAAACTTAAAAGCATCGCCAGCATTTTTGTTACACCTTGTGTTTTGCTCGTCATATTGTTGGCTGTTTTTAGAAATTCTAAATTCCTTTCGATATATAAGTGTAACGTGTTCATATCAGTCTTATGAAGTAGGTTTTGAATGGGAAGAATGCCTTGCGAGTGTGCTATAGTTTTAGTAGGTATAAAGGAATAATCGGTAGATTTTAACTACCGCATGTAAATATAATATCGGCCAATAGTATATCATCTTTGTGAAATCATCGTTGTTAATATAAATCTCCGGAAAATTCTTAAGTACTATCAACTGCTACAATTATGTCTACGATGCTCAACTTTTCCTGGCTTGAAAAACAGTAATTATCTATCCCTACCGAATATATGTTCCTTTTTCAAGTAAAAGGTACACCATAGTCAATTGTTAATAAGGCATTACTTCCATAATAATTGTGACAATGTGTGTACCTTTTGCATGAAAACGGAACATATATTCGGTAGGGATAGATAATTAATTACTGTTTTTCAAGCCTGGCAAAGTTGAGCATCAAAGGCAATGTTGTAGCACTTGACGGTACATATATGTATTTAACCAGATCGTTCATCAAGTAAAGACAATAGGGATGATGACACATGTTGAATTAGCCAATGAAATTTAGTTGATAGGATGCAAAATGATCAAAATATACAAATAAAAAAATCTATTGAAATGGTGCAAAGATATCAGGCTTCAAAATTTCATTTTTTTTCGAATTTTGAAAGTACAAAATTTAAAAAAACCAATGATACCTTTCGATTTCTAACATTTTACTGTGAAATAAATTGTATGGCAAACATATACATAAAAGCAATATTTCACTGTAAAAATAGCAATTTCATAATTTTTCCGTACTTTAAACAGGGCAACTATGAAGCCATGACGTCACAGCTTTATATCATTTTGTCAGGAGCGTTTTGAGAAACAAAAGCAAATCACAGACTTTAAGTCTCTTTTCTGTCTTTTATGTTGATTTAAGGCAATTGGCCCCATATAGACATTTAGACAGGGCACAAAATTTCAAAATCGCTCTCCTTTTCGATGCGACAGGCAAACGATATTACTTTTGGGCAACCGGGCTTTTTACCTGGTTTAGACTTAGCTGTATCCGAATTGCCGGTTGCCTTCAAAGAAAATTTGACCGGAAGTGAGATATTCAAGATGGCGGCCAAAAAAAAATACCCATTTTTTACTGTTTCTTAAATAAATCGTAAACCGTGACGCGAAAAAATGTTCTTCTACTTTAGTAATCCACATAAAATTTTCTATTAAAAAGGTTCTATACAGTTTTTTGCTGGGATCAAAGTTTAATGAGATATCGAGGGTATAAGACAGCCATTAAACATATAGACTAATTAGCTTTTTCCCGCGACTTTGTCTGCGTGGGATTAACATTCGCCATAATAAATTTATGAAACACCTTAGTGAAATCTTATAGCGAATATAAATTTAACGTATATACTTTTTTACGTCTACAGTGAGCAACAATTGCATACAAAGTTTCACCCCCCTTTTCACCCTTTCAAAAGATGATTTCAGGGATAAAAACTATTTTATGTCCTTTTCCATAACTCAAACTATCATCATACCAAATTTCATCTAAATCGGTTCAGCGGTTTAAGCGTGAAGAGGTAACAGACACACTTTCGCATTTATAATATTAGTATAAAAAAATTGTGCGCATTGAGAAAAAGTTTTAAATTTTTGACCATGGATAGAGTGCCCCACGATGAATATTTTTTACTGTTGGAGGTCCGTAAAATTTTTGGACGTTCACGTCAAAATCCCCTCTGATGTGATTTGAGAGTTTTCCCTCTTCGCAGAACTTTTTTTAAATATAGATTTATTTATTTTTTCTATCAAAAATGAATTGTGCATGTCTGTTTTATAAGGAAATGATACCACACAACCCCTAGCAGCCTCAACCAGAGTATTTAAAATATAATTTATCTTTAAACAGTTAGTGTGTCTGTTACCTCTTCACGCTTAAACCGCTGAACCGATTTAGATTAAATTTGGCATGATGATAGTTTGAGTTATGGAAAAGGACATGAAATAGTTTTTATCTCAGAAATCATCTTTTGAAAGGGTGAAAAGGGGGGTGAAACTTTGTATGGAATTGTTGCTCACTGTAGACGTAAAAAAGTATGTACGTTAAATTTATATTTGCTATAAGATTTCACTAAGGTGTTTAATAAATGTATTATAGCGAATGTTAATCCCACGCAGACGAAGTCGCGGGAAAAGGGTAATTAGTCTATATTTTTAAGGTCTATCTTATACCCTCGATATCTCATTAAACTTTGATCCCAGCAAAAAACTGTATAGAACCTTTTTTATAGAGAATTTTATGTGAATTATTTAAGTAAAAGAACATTTTTTGGTACGGGTCACGGTTTACGAGTTATTTAAGAAAAAGTAAAAAATGGGTAATTTATTTGGCCGTCATCTTGAATATCTCACTTCCGGACAAATTTTCTTTGAAGGCAACCGGCGATTCGGATACAGCAGGGTCTAAATCAGGTAAAAAGCCCGGTTGCCCGAAAGTAATATCGTTTGCTTCTCGACATGGATTTTTTGAAAAATGGAACTAGACTAATTTGATCTTCACAACAAAACGAATCGAATGATACCACGCATGAAAAAAATTCATCTAGCCTATTCTAGAAAGTTAAGACTACGTTGTTGTCAAGTATCACTAATACATTGTTAATGTACCTAACTGCCAAATCGATGTAAACTTCGAAGGTTTAGGGAACTTAGGGGTTTAAGAGATAAAATGTGACGTTTTCAAGCAAAAGGTACATTGTCGGTTGTTAATAGAGTTTATTTCTAAATGAATTATTATGGAAGTAATGCCTTATTGACAACCGACAATGATGTACCTTTTTCTTGAAAACGGCACATATATTTTAATTGTATAACAAAAGTATTTGAAACAACATAAAGATGTATATTATTGGGCCGATACTGCATGCTAGTCTAAGTCTAAAAGGCTACATTTTATTTTGTGGTTAAAAGTTACCTTCTAGACTGTAGACAGCAGTAATAAAACTGCCAAGTAATTAAAATATATATTATAAGTTAGTGTGTGTATAGTTTTACTGAAATTAAATAAATGTAATCTCTGTGACGTTTTCGGGGCAAAATAACAACTTTTGTTTGTTATGGTGCCTTATAGACAGCAAAAAGTAAATTTTTAATTATACATAGAACCCCAAAAATACACTATGAATAAAGTATGAAATTAGTTATATGTGCAACAAGAGAGGAAAGTTGGTTTTCACCTCACTAGCTCGGAAAGCCCTTTTTGTTTGTTTAATATCTATTGTGAAAATCGCTTTTTATCCACATGTGGTGAAAGAGTTTTGACATAAGTGACAAGTGGCTTAAGTGACATTTGACAGCTAACAAAACGTAAAACGTTAAAAGTGCAGAATTTCTAACATCGCAATTAATGAATTGCATCGAGTAAAAACACTTAATACAGTCTTACAACTTTATTTTAATTCATAAATATCAGCATTCAACATTAATCTTCATTCTTTTTGTAAAAACGGATAAATTGTTCTGACAGCCGAATAAGTCTACGTACGAACAAAACGCATCTGACATTTAATAAAACCTTTTACGTCAAAACTTTTCATTTCAATTCATCCATCATATCAACGTTAAATATTCGCGTGTTTTTCTAGGTTGTTTTGTTAAAAATTAGTGATTCGAGTGATGAAGAAGTATTAAACACCTGAGGAATTACGGGAAACCGAGCAAACTGCACCCTTTTTCTTATTTTCCTCGCTGTAGTGAGGTGAAAAGTTTTGTGTTATACACGGGTGAAAGTTATTTTACGTCTCGTGTATTAAAGCACTCGCTACGCTCAGGATTCTATTTTTGAACCACTCGCTTCGCTCGTGGTCAATAATAGAATCCTTTCGCTAGCTCGTGTTTCAAATAACACTCGCACGTAAAATACAACTTTCACCCCTTGTATAACAAATAACTATTTTCTTGCGAGTGTTGATTTTGAGTCCCGAGCAAGCGAAAGATTCTATAATTGAATCACGAGCGAAGCGAGTGATTCTTGGTTTGAATCTTGAGCGTAGCGAGGGATCTCAAGAACACGAGATGTAAAAAAAAAATCCTCTCGTGTGACACATACAACTTTTCACCTCAGTAGTGAGAACATATTAAAGTTAAAAACACACATTTATTTACATTCCCGAATGAAAGGCATCATCATTATGACGAAAACGTTCTAGAAACAAAATTTCACTCCAGGGAGTGAGGAAAGAAGGCTTGTTCGAACTGCTGAGGTGAAAAATAACTTACATTAGAGTGCGAACAATATTAATCCATAAAATCATTTAGTACTCAATTACTTATGTTATGTATTGTTAAATATGCCAATGTATCCTAAGGGACAAAACACACCTGGAGTTCGATTTTTGAATCTCACCGGGTGACTTATTTCGTACTAAATAGTCATCGGCTGCATACAAAAAAGGCACCGGTGAGATTCAAAAATCGAACTCCTGATCTTAATTCAGCAAATTTATAGACAAAATGTTTAAATTTGCCTATGAATTTGTTGAATTCAGCTCAGGTGTGTGGTGTGCCTTAATAAAGTCGGGGACGTCGAATAAAGAACATGGCTGGCGATATGTGCCGGCAGTGAATTGAATTCGAGAAGTTCGCCTAACTTATAGTCACTTGCTATATCTTACATTACGAATGCCGCAAAAATATGTGACGCGCTCTTTTTTTTTTACAAAAAAGTTTGTGACAGATGTTGATACTGTTTCGTATCGCTCGATGTTGCCAGACATGTATTTTGTATGTTTATGCAAGTTTGCTAAGCTATATTATAATAAATAATAAGTTTTCCTGACAATATAACCAGATATTTCTGGTAAAATGTTGCCCGACAGACATCTGTCAGGAAAACTTATTAGTTTCTTATAAGTTATGTCTGTCTGGTGAACTCTGGCAACTTTGCGCCTCTTCACCATCGCTGGCGACAAGTTGCGCTTGGCTTCTAGTGAACCTGACTTAAGGCAAAATGAAATCGTAAAGTGTTCCTCGTATAAATAATGAATACAAAAGATTTTATAACTTGGAAATGTTTTATTTATTATTTAAGTAATATTACTTAATGAAAAAAAAAATAGGCTAGTTATAAACTGAAATAGTTACTAGATAGTTGACTTATTTGATAGTTATTTATTTATTTATTTATTGAAATTATATTTGCAACTTACAGCTAGCACCATAGCGTCACAAACTCAGTATATATAACCATTTAAATAACATTCATTTCTCTCAAACATTCTCCTGCACTCATCTATCAAACATGCCATCCCTGAGGCGAACAAATCGCACTGAGGAGCCACGCTAAGCATGGAGTTAAGCACGTGAATTGATTTGTTCTCCACTCCAACATTTTAGTTCCAAGTCCTCTGACGTTTTGGTTATGATTGAAACTAAAGAATAGGGTAGTACAAACAAAACAACCATAATTTTATATCACAATAATTTATTTATACAAATTAGTTATGGATCACAACAGTTCCAACGAGGCGCGACACGACAGTGCCCACACGTCGAGAACGTTCGCAAGTCGCTTCACGGCTCAAACTCAACAGCCCAGAATCGGGTAAAATTTCAATATCGTACAAACACGAACAACTTTAAAGGAATTTGCGACTAATTTTGGTCCCACAAAGGGTCAACGCGGTATCCTACATACCTACGTATACAGTACCTCTGTTAAAACATCTAAACACTTAGACACTACAATATAATGTCACTAGATGTGATCGACACATTAACAATTTTAATATCTAAGTAAGTAAACGCTGAGCGGCTTGGGCCTTTGACACACGATGTAAAAAAATAATAAAAAAAAACGCCACGGGCGAGTGCTTTCAAACTTCAAGTTTTTTTTTTTTGTAAAATGTGCCAAAGGCCTTACATAAGAGGGCAGTATTTACAAAGGCCAGCTCAGCCCTAGGTTAAACTTAAGAACACATATGCAAGCCCCCGTTCGATGTTGCGTATAATTATGCATTTTGTACCATCACTGTAGGAGCGCGATCGCACGAACTAGCCCCCAACTCAAGCCGGTTAAATGAGTAAGCGTAATCTAGCCCTTAATAAAACAAAATACATACTTCATTTCCTTAAACATTAAAAAACAGGGTATGCTAGGGCTGTCACACGAGCGACAACCCTAGGCTACCGAGAGCTCGAATTGTACACGAATCTATAACTACAAGTATATTTGTACTTCAAGCTTATGCAGTTTCGATTAGAAATAAAACGTTAAATCCTTCTTTGACCGTTGTACGTGTAATCGGGCCCCTACTACGTTAAAAATATACAACTCGTGAGACTAACTTAACTATAACTACGTATTTACAACACTGCGCGTGAATACTTCACCTCTACCGAAGTAGCAATGAAGTCAATAGGTCAGAGTGCAGTAAAAAAGTAAGCCATTTTTATTATAACTCGTCATTACTACACTAAACCAAAAAGTTTCGACCATATGAGCGGAAACAATTATTATTTAATTTCGCCTAAGGAATTAGCAAATGGCAAAAAAAGTAAATATTACCTACTTTCACGGCCTAGTGTGTTATAAGTTTTAGACGCTTCCGGCTTACTTCTTTATTACCACTATGACCGTAGTTGACACCACGCTAGTGCATTCATTATCCTTTTGTAATGTACAACGAGAGAAAGAGCCGAAGGCTAGCGTGTCATAATCCCTACTTGCATTAAGTTAAACATGCATCATGGGGTCGAAAACTCATTGCAGAGGAAGCATCTTCAGTTTGGGTTGCAACCATGGAGATATTAAAGAACCAATAGATATTACAAAGACTTTCAATGTTTCGACTATGGATGGTAGAAGGTAAGGATGATGAAAAGTGTCCGTCAAAAGGCGTTGAATTGGTGGCGCCACAATAGCTATAGAGTATATGGTAGCGCACATGCAGCGCACTTCACTCCGTCAATAACTGCTAAGTTACTATAGCTATACTACCGCCACTCGGAAAGATTTGGAACTATTACTTACTGTTTACAGCTGGACACTGTTTCGACTATTCTCCTATAAGAGATACTTGTCAGTTCGACTTTAAAAATCTATCAATTTATTGGGCGCTAAATGTAACATGCTTAAAAGCAAACATATGACTTCTGTCACTTCTGTGGTTTGGACCTAAACCTAGAAGAGCCCTCTTGGCTGTTCTCAAACTCCATTAGCACAACGTAACTGCCATACTTTTATAATGGCTTCCTTACCACTCAGCTTAGGCCTAGGTAGGCCAGCACAGTACCTAAGTACATTCAATCGTAATACAGGTTACTTTAAACAGAAAATGGCGACTGCCCGGCGCACGCTAGGCGTTAGTACTTCGTCGCTTTAACTGATTTGAAGATAAAGTTTGACGGCACATTAGTGTAGTCAAAACGACAAGGTTCTAATCGAGTAGCGACATTTAAAAACCTTGCCAATTTGCCAGAAAATCTTCTCGATTAAGGGCCTAAAAAAATATTGGCAAAGTTTGTAAAAACAGTGAACAAAAGTGATAACACTGATAACCCATGCGGCATAATACAGATAAGATATGTACAGTCATTTACAAAACACGTTATCAAATGTTCATTTCTTATAACACTAAATTTGATCTCAAATTCATAAGACTGGTTCATAAGGTACAGTTAAAAATATAAAACGTATGGCTAAATGAATTAAAACCTGAAAGATATCTAAAGTATAGAAAAAAGATGAATACCCAACCAATATTATTGTATTGAAATATCTTACTCGTACAAAACATACATACATAGATATAATGACCACTGGGAAAACAATCTGATGTTAATTTATTTGGAATTTGAAATTTGTAATTTCATCTGCGATTTTTACATTTTTGTTTGTTAGAAAGGGACAAAAACAATGTTGAGATGTTTGATTAATAAGAGGACGTTTAACGATGCTTTTAAATATTTAAATATACACAAACACATCAGGTTTTTTCGTTCACAGATTTTTAGTGGTAATTAAGTAGTTGCGAATGCATTTCGCAATTTTACCTTTAAATCAGGAAGCAAGTATAGTAAGATTTTTTTAAGATGTCCGAAATGTAGGAAGAAATCTTCAGCAGGGTTCGGACATCTTAAAAAATTCCTACCATACTTTAAAAGTAGTATTTTCTGTACGGATAAAAATTAAAAAAACTAATATATCACTTTCATCACCGGGCAGTTGTTTTATAAAGTCGGTATCTTTATTTTTCTCAGCATTTGCATAAAGATTCTGAGAAAAGATTTGAATATACAATCTAAAAACGTTCAGCTACTGTAGCGCCCTCTAGTTTGCTTGGCGGCAGACGAGCGCATGCGTAAAGCTAGACTTTTGAGCTAAGTGGTTCTGCGTAATAATGGTAGATCTCGTAGTAAAAATTAAATGTGTGAGTGCGAATTTTCTTTTACTAAGTTATTCTGCATTCTCACGTTGTTATGCAAGGGAATTTAACCATAATAGGTTGTCAAATACTACAAGAGGAAGGGGGGTCTTATGTTTTTGTCAGGTATGTAGATAATAATTAATCTTGTGCTCTATTGCATATAAATATGTTTTTCTGTTTGACACTTTTTTTTTAAACATTCTAAGAAATCGGTCACGTAGTATAATAGGGATCGGCTCGCAGTCATCTCACACAGCGAAAGTTCAATGTTTTCTTAGAATCTTCAACGTATCGCTCAAAAGTGTATCTTTAACTACAGCGCCCTCTATTAGGCCAGCGCAGACAGCAGCCGGCGTTAAGCAGTCGCTAGCAGATGAGCGCGCGGTCCTGCGCCGAGCGCGCGGCGGGCAGGCGCAGGCGCAGGCACGGCGCGGGGCACGCCGGGCACGGGGAGCACGGGGGGCACGGGGGGCACCGGGAGCACGCCGGGCAGCACGAGCACGAGCGCGGCGCCGGCTTCTCGTAGTCCGGCTGGAACTTCTTGCACAGCGCCAGCACTGACGGCGGCGACGCGAGGGACTTGCGGGATACCTGCGAAATGAGACGAACCGATTTACGGGTCTGCAAGATTCAGCGTGCTGGCGATCCACGGGATGTTTTGCTCTTAGAGACTGCTAGGGCGGTCAACACCGCCGCCTACTTGGCATCTCAAGTATGAAACATAAACGGAACCTCGACACGAAAAGAAGAAGAGACTGCTAAGACAAGATAGTACTTTATATCTTAAAATTAATATGAGTGTAGATCACATATCCACCTATATGTACTGTTCTTCGGCATCCGAAATCATTGTTCAACTTGCCTTGCATCTTTATATTTTATTTAAATTCACGAAACTTTACAAAATCAAAACTTTCCAATCCAAATCAATCCACTACATATATTACTTTTTTCTACTCCTGCATTCTAATTTGCCAATAAAATGACTGACATGGATATTCAAAGCATATACTTTATGAACGTTGTCATAATATGACTCAAAAGTCGATTCTTAGGGATATAATGGGTCCGAACGGGCTCCGCACTGGCGCCACCCGTCGCTGTAGACAAGGGAGGCGCCGGCTCAATCCGCCGGGAGACTGAAGACAATTGTATAGAGGCAACAGGTCATTCGTCGAACTCAATGCTTACCGGCTTGCCTAGCACTCGTAGAAAAACTATTGTGTGCAACGGTACATAATTAGGTCTTAAAATTCTCGGGTCTGTTTTTACAAAATTCGGCTCCGCCTCATTTTGTACCTTCGACCCTCGAATCTTAAGAACCCTTATTATGTAACTGTTGCACAAAATACTATATTAGAATTGGTTAAATATTAAACAATTTCCTCTCACAAATTCACTAAATAAGAAAAAATCCCTCATTAGCCTATGAAAATAAAATAAAAGTCTAAAATACGAACTGACTCAGCCGAACAATTGTACTTATAAATAAAAAGATAAAAAATCTGATGATTGAACAAATCAAAAGTTGTAAAATAAATGAATGATGCATGTAATTACCAAAATCCTCACCTTGGGCGTGGAGGGCGCGTCGGGGAAGGGCGGCGCGGGGTCGCGCGCGTGCGCATGCTTCAGCGCCGGCGCCGCGCGCTCCCCCGCCGGCGACACGGGACGCTCTGCCGATTGGAATAACACTCAGTTTCGCTTGCACAAATCGTCAAAAAATATTATAGATGAGAAACTGTAATTAATACCCAAACTACATATTATATATGAATATTTTTCTCTAAAAGAACAGCCAAAATATGATTTCTAAGTGAAGTAATAAGTGAAGAATTTCTTTTGCTAATTCTCTAAACTATAACATTCTAGAAAAACTTCAAGATTCCTTGACTTTTAACCCTTTGATTTTATTCCCATTAATAATTTTGTCCATGTCTCATCTAAGTCCAGTTCACTGGCAACTGCATCAAACACCACCCTGGCACACATTATCAGCATCATCTTTAGCGTGATGTGGCAAGCAATAGTTCAAAACCTAAACACAACTCCAATAAACCAACCTTTCTCCTCATCATGTGTCCCATTAGTCCCGTTGCTGTGTCCATTCACCCCGTTATGTCCGTTGACTCCGTTCCCATTGACTCCATTGACCCCATTCTCCTGAGTCTCGTCGGAGTCCGCGTCACTGGCCGCCGTGTCGAACCCGAGCCCGACGATGGCACGCGGGATATCGGCGTCGTCTTTGAGCCAGGGGTGCTCCAGGCACTCTTCCACTGTAAGACGACCCCTGGAAAAAAAAATACCGTTAGATATGCATCTACATAAATTGAACTTTTAAGGTGAAAAGATTATTGAAATCAGAAGGACACTTTTTTTCTCGTATTAGGATCGAAAGAGCTCGTGATTCTGAGTAGAAACTTCGATAAAATTTCCAAATTAAAAACAAAGTTGTGAAGTCAACTTTCAGTAAAATTGCCCATACGGTCTACGAGTATTTTACTTAAAGTTGTACATCTGGTTCTAGCGTCAATCTCAGAATAGTCAGAATACAGGCCCTCTGCGAGACCCCGCGGAAATGGTCCCTGGGGAAGCTTAGCTGGCTCTGCGCGCTGTTCAGGTAGGTCTTTTGCTTGACAATATATCTATCCGTAGCAAATTCTACTCACTTAGGATCCACGACAAGTGTGTCCCGGATGAACTGCATGGCCCTCTGCGAGACCCCGCGGAACAGGTCCCTGGGGAAGCTGAGCTGGCACTGTGCGATGTTCAGGTAGGTCTCCTGCTTGGTCTCGCCCGCGAACGGCGAGTAGCCGCTCACCAGCACGTAGGCCAGCACGCCGACCGACCACATGTCGGCGGCCAGGGACAGCGGCTCATAGGACAGAATTTCTGGTGCTGCAAAGAGAGGGCAAATCTTTATATTTTGGTGTTACGAAGAAGACCCTCAGAATATCCAATTACCACGAAGTGGCGTAAAACAGGGAAGCATAGCGAGCGCGCGAGTGTCAGAAACCAATATCCTCTTTAGGTCACTAACTAAGCAAGCGTAGTTAGCAAAGTAAGTTAAATTACCAAGATGAGGAAACCGTTTTAAAACCCGCTGATATGGCGTAACACTAATACATTTGGTTAATTTTGGATTGCGTTGTTTGCTCTAGCACACCATAATGTCACAAATTGGAAGATGCAAGGAAATAACATCCCACCACGCACTTTATATAGTTGTTTAGTTAGATACCAATTAATACACCGAATTATCACATTAAATGCATTCCTGCACGATAACTTCCGCTGGTGTCCAGAAATGTGCAATAATACGGATAAGCTCATAAAATTCTTCAATCAGAGCAAGCACGCGTGAACTTTCTACCCCAGAATTTTACAGACCTAGCTATTAATACCATCTAGATTCTAGACTATCTGTGTCGCAATCGCGTGCGACCGGCGCGTAACTCAGCGAGACGTCGTCATCGAGACATGTGATTAAGAAATGTAATTGGAGCAAGATGTGTCTCCAATCCAATGGGATATAATCGATCGGCTGGCTTGGATTGCTTTTCAAATTGAAACTTGGTTGTCACTTCAGTGACAGATGCAATTAAAATACTATTTATTCTATTATATGTACTAATCATAAAGAAAGCATTTGCCAGAACGCATTTTTCGAAGCAAACCCCAAGTTACCCGACAAGAATGTCAGAAGAAGACAGCACAAGAATAGATACAAGATTATAACTTCTTCTTAACTCGCAAAAGACCTACACACTCTTAAATCATCAGCACAACTTACCAACATAATCTCTCGTGCCCAATATTTCTCTGACATGCGCGCCGGACTGTATAGCCCGACTGATTCCAAAGTCACATATAAGCAGCTCCTCTCCACCACCAGTCAGCAGCAGGTTCTGTGGTTTTAAGTCCAGGTGTGCGATGCGACGGGCGTGCAGGTGCGCCAGGCCTTCCAGCACGTGGCGGAGCGCGCGGCGCGCAGCGCCTTCGGAAAGACGCTCCTCCTCGTCCAGCAGGCGTTGTAGCTCGCCGCCTGCGCACAGCTCCAGAACTATGGCCACTTCTGAACGGGTTTCGTACACCTGGAAAGCGTAGATGCTTGATATTAGTGATAGATACGGTACAGAACATAAAAAGATGACTCAAAGTTTTCTTTTAACTTTTAACAAAGAAATTCAATTAAAAATTTCAGGAAACTGCGTACTTTCTTCGTGACACTTCAAGTTCATGTCGACGCCGGCAACGTTGTTACTTGTAGATTAAGTTAAGACCGAAATGTATCAAACGTTTATTTGTCCATTGCATTCCCAGTTATTGATGAATTTTAACGGATAAAGGCGCTTTACCTCATGCAGTCTAACGACGCACGTTACGACGCGCGCTTGGACGGACTTATTTCGCGTTATCTCCCTGCAGCTATCAGAGACCGTTGATAGATATGGTTTTGGATGAGCCTGGACAGATGAAGGCGTCCTACCTCATGCAGTCTCACGACGCGCGTGCAGCCAGCGCACAGCGCCAGGACCGCGACTTCATGTTGTATTTCACGGGAGCTGTCGGCGGCACGTCTCCGCTTGCGGATGAACTTGGCTGCGTACTCCTCGCCGGAGACCAGGTGGCGGATCTTGCGGACTGATGCGAACTTGCCCCTGGAAAGAGAAAATAATTAATTATTAGATACATTAACAAATGTGTAATTTTAATTTAATTGAATATAATTGGTTGTAATTATCTGAAATAAATGATTAATAATTAACGTTTTCACTCTTAAACTCGCAAGGCTCTGAAGGACCTCGTTAACTCTTTCCATTTTAGAGGTCAAACAAACGTTGGTACATTAGCCGCTTTTGCAAAAACAAGCGCCTACTGAACTGACCCTACCTAAAAGTATCCCATTAGGCTAGGAAAAGAAAGAGACAGGACAATTTTTAGTCAAAAAGCCATTTAAACTCAACAATATTTAGATCCATAACATTCAGCGGCACAAATAGAGAATATAAAAGTATGGAAAGTAAACAGACAAAAACACCTAGTATCTAGTTCTAAGAAATAATTGACAATTTTGGCGGAGTGTATATTAGACTACCAACTACTTGGTAACTAATGTAACTGGGCATTCTGCGAACTGACGAGTTACATTTTCAACACATCATTTAACACTAAATTCTGGAGTTGTTCCAGACATTCTAATTGCCGCTGTTACGTGTAGAATGCGGTTTCCGTTTCACTCATTTGCCAAACACTTAACCTACTTGCATAACGTTACATCCCAATTGAAACGAAACTATATGTTAAGGCTAGTGCACACACGGTCCAAGTTTCTCGAAAGATTATTTGACAAGAAAAAATATTTTATTAACAGGACATCAAAATATGTCACATCATGGACATCAGGATATGAATCTCGCGTACAAGTAGGTAAAGTAAGATTCTATTAAGATGTCCGCCGAATGTTTAATTGAACATTTAATTGTCAAAGGTGAGGCGATTATCGCCCTTTGAGTTGCGATATCGTGTAAACTACATAGTTTACATGATGATATATGTATATTTTTTCGTATTACGAAACACAACTTGTACCGAGTACAAAAACCTTTATAGTTTAGTACTGCTTAGAGCCATATTAATATCACTATTATCAGCTATTGGCATATTTACTGCAAACATACAACAAAGTTGCATTACATTGATTTTATCTAAGGAAAGTATTTGATTTTATCAGCCGACATATTTACGCCCACTCTTGTAATATTTATATTTCAATTTACGTTCCAAGTCGCAAGCCATATTAGTAATCGACATATTTATTCCAACTATTGTAATTTATATAGCTTATTTTTAGCTCAAATCAACATTCCAATAGCCATAACAAAACGCGACCTCTCGGGAAATCGTTCCAATTAAAGACTGGGAAATGTTTAGAATATCGGTGCGTGAGTCACTCGCCTAAAATGGGTATAAACAATCCACCCCAACATGGCGACACTGCCCTTGCGAACAACACAACTTGTATCATAAATATCTAGACACGTATGCACCTTATGGGAATCAAATACGGTTCACTATTTGATACATGTTTATGACGATTGCATGTACTGCGTTCTTCATTTAGCTTTTGGATGTCTAAAGGTCGTATATGCCGGTCGATAAGTATGAAATCGGGTCATTTTCGAGTGAACGGGGTGCTAGGAAACGAGGCTGGGCAAAGGACGCTGGACTAGTTTACGCGCTTTATCGCTAAGTAATTGAATTAAAAGGGCATGTGGAGCAATGTAGATCATTTTCTAGTTGATTAATGTAATTAGTGAGAAATAATTTTCCAATAGGTAAAGCTACTTATGTAAGGTAAAAGCCAGTTAACAGAATAGAGGATCTCCTATAATGATATGTTTGTTATTGTTTTAGTCTGCTGGAAATCGTCAGTTAGACGATTTCAAGGAGCATAATATGTATAACTACATTTACAGTTCTTGCAACATACATAGGTACATTAACATAAATAAATATCTGTGTGTTTATAAATTCATGCGAGCTGAAATGGTACTTTATATTAGATAATAAAGCATATTTATTTGAACATATCATTACGATATATGTTACGGCGCGGCGTCAGCGCCGGCGCCGGCCCTCAGCGCGCGTGCGCGGAATGCGCGGGGTACGCCGGGGAAAGTGGAAGCCCCGGCACCGGGATAAATCAACGCAGCCGCCGTGTGTGACAAGTGGAAATTGGACTTGCGGACAACTGGACACGCGACCGAAATTATTGTATGTGCAAGTAGGTGTTCGTGGAAGTCTATTTCTACAGTATTTATGTGTTTGGTACAGTGAGCAGCAGAAGTATCTTAACATCCTCTTGTGGTGTTTAAAACGAGGTCTTGTTACGATCATTTTGAAGGCCTCGTCCGATTAACTATTTTTTCATCGATAATCTCGAAAAAAAAACAATGAGTATTTGTATTGTGAATATCCTAGAAAATGTATCACTTTTCACCCTCTTAACAGATAAACCAGGATGACATGGCAGACACTCAGAGAATGAGAAATTAAAAAACACAAACCAACCCGTGGTCCGATAAAATGGACAATTATCGAACTCGCAGAGCGTAAGCGAAGTGAGTTCTTACAAACAACTCCAGACCGAACTGTCACCTGGCTACTGGGACGTCTCGGCATCTGGATGGCTTTTTGATTTCGATAGTTTGTCGGACGATAACTTTAGTAACGTTTTTCTGATCTTTATGAAATTTCTTGGGGCTGTAGCAGAGATACATAAAATTTGTAAGTTCGTATATGAGCAGGATCGATCAAGTGGTTATGGAGCTAGAAGTAGAAAAAAAATCCTCCGAAGGTTCGAGTTATATTGGTCAACTCATTTGCAAGTAAATCGCGAGTTCTCAGTTCGAGGCGGACTACTAGTTTAACTAATTATTTAAAACTGTACTGTAACATAAAACTGTAAATACTACAATTGACTAAAAGTAACGCTCGACTTAAATAAGCAAGTAGGATTAACGTTAACCACGTGTATCGGTAAGGAGGCCAATGTCAGCGGCCGGGGGTGGGTGTAATGCTACCACCCCCGTGCCGGTTTACTGACCCCTGACCCGGTCACCGCCCTTATCGGTTACGTAAGGGTAGTTTTTTATGTATATGGGTTAAAGTCATTAATGTAACATGAACAAAGGTGAGGTGGCTTTGGAATGCTGAAGAAAACCGTGCATTGTAAATTTATCGTGAGTAGGGTGTATTGGGGTAATTTCGATAGGAAAAAAGTAGCGGGTAATTCCGAAAGTTGACTCTTATTACAGTGGGATACGAGAGATAATTGAATGATTTTCGGAATTACCCGCCTTTCGAAATTATCCCAATACACCCTAGTATAGGTACAAGTATAGTAACTACAATATAAGTAGGTAGTAAGAGTATTTTCCGGGGTAGTGGCTCTTAGACCAATCAACCGATTGGAGAGTTTTTTTATATATATTAAGTTTAGTCTGTCGAGATTGTAGAAGGTAGGCACTTTTCTTAGATAGGTTTTGATTCACTGGGTGTCGCTGTTATAATTTTGTTAAAGCTTATTTTGTAATAGGATGTTTTTAGGTTGGGGTAAGATTTAGTAAATAACCAATTATTGGAATAAAATAGAATCAAATCGAAATAGTAACTAAGGTTTAAAATAGTAAATAATGACGTTATCCCGTTTCCGTAACACTATTATTTCTTGAACTAAATATCGTCATCGCCAGCCGCTTGACTATTGACTGAACCCTGATTCACACCATAAGGGCCCGCCCTTGGGCCAAAATCAATAGACTTCTGCCCTAGAAATATGTAGGCCAGGAGACCCGGATAAAAAGAGCCAATAAGTGAGATCGTATTAAAAGAGTGAATTGTTACATAGTTTCTTTGTTTTATTCGATCGCTATTATTTATTTATTTAAACTTTATTGCACAAAAGAAAAACTTGATGTGCAAAAGGCATGTAAATTAATTCGAAGAGGCATTATAAATATGATATAGGAGTAAACCGTAACGTAATATATTTCCAATTCCATTTATTGAACACACATGAGACACGTAATTAATTACACATGCATGATCATTATTGCTACTGGTAAAATTTAAAACATTATTTGCTGCCATTGAACTCCGATCACACCAAGTGCTACGTGAAGAATGCTACCTCATAGAACTCAGTGCAAACTTATCGCAGTCGGATTTAATTACTTATTTATCAAACGAGCCAATTACAACAATTTATAAAAAAGTAAAATTCCAAGACGTCATGTCATCTGTCAATATTTCTTTGCCTGTATTCGTTTACTTGTCCATCACTTTTAACAATGTACCTACAGGAAAACCTCAAAACATTGTTGCACAAATCTAATACTCGATTTATAAGAAGCAATCAGAAATTAACATGCAGCTCTGAACCGGATTTTTATCTTCACACCGAGCTTCGAGGTCAATAACATGTATACAGTTTTCGCCTTATTACATTTAGATAAGGTGCATCTTTGAAGCCAACTTTGAAGCCCCAGGCGGCATGCCGCCTGCCAGACCCGCCAAAATTCGCCGAATCGCTAGCACCTGCTCGCCATCTGCTGGCCGATTCCAAACCGAACCTCTCTATCATCCTTCTTACTCACCTCATATCTAAAAAGGATAGAAGACACGGCTTCTCCAGTTTTCGGGATGAATTATTCTGAATAGGGCCTAACCGGTTTTTTTTTCTGGAGTGACTGGCAACAGTTTGGCCGTCAATAGTGCCGCTCGCGATATACCGAGTTTTTTGACGATCTTTGTAATCATTCAAGTACGTTTACAAACTGCTCGAACTTTGATGGATTCCTGGCTCTAAAATGTGAATGGAATGTGAATTTTAAAATATAAACTGCGAAAATTGTTTTTTGACAAGAAATTCTTACAACATTTGTGACTTTTAAACCAACACCCCAAGATAGGTACATGTTTTTTTATATGACTGAGCGTCTAATGCTAAAAGCGGAGATAGAATTGAGACTGACAATGTCCTTAACGTTACAACAAATACTAAACTTACAACGAGAAAGTTCCAAGATCTTCACAGTAAAATTGCGTCAGTTCCGTCAGCACAACACAGGACCTTATCAGTATCACATCACAATCGTTCCACGTAAGTCTAAATCTCGGCCAGAATTTGCAACAGATTGCCTAACATAATTGCATTGCGTACAAACTGATACGAAGCGTTTATCGAATTGCAAAAATGCTATTATAGATTACTACTTTTTATTCGTCATTTAATAATTGAGAAATGCTACAAACCGTGTTTAAATGGAACACTTTACTATTCTCATTTTGAAACAGCTTAAGTGCCTACAGATCTAAACGAGCTATATATTCTTTTGGTTTTTAGAGATATGGAGCATAAAGACGTTTTGAGATAAGCATCGCCTCTCACCGATCGGGCGTCCATTTCCACTTCCAAACAATGGCCAAGCAATTTATCAACGAGGATCTTCGAGCCTCTGAGATACACTTAAATTGTGCAACTTCCAGTAGGAAACTACTGTTGCTTAGTCTATCAAAGACTTGCGACATATAAACTGCCAGTGTTGATCATAATCTCCTTTATTTTGTAAATGTTCAAGCAATTTAATTATTTTTCGTGTCTCGTTTGTTTGTTCGTGTTTCTACGCGATTGTGCGAGTGTCAGTTAGGACACCTATTCGAGTTCAATTATATTTGATCGTGCGTTCGTACGAGTAAAATTCGCACGAACTGACGATGATCGCCCTTCGCGTTTTATTAGGACGATGCCTTAATCTTGCCTCCGCCCGTCGTTGGCTTCAACCCCCTTATTTCCCCCTTAGATATTAAATTTTAATAAGCTGTTTCCTAAATGAGCCTCACGACATCCTAAAAAAATATGTTCCGAGTAGTTTTCTACATTTTAAATGCATATATGAATTCACTGCCGCATTAACTGCCATTTGATTAAACAGCTATAATGAAACCTAGTAAATCATAAGGATGTATTCCCACTTATCAGCAAGTAGCTAGTAGCTTGAACTGAACAATATCAAATGGTGGCAGACACCGCTGTGTACTCAACTGTAATTGGTAGAGTTTATCACAGTCTGTGTGGCCGCGGGTAGGGAATGCCGGGACACGAAGACCCCGGGGCCCCGGGATCCTAAGTAGCTTAGGAAATGTCATTTAGAGATACTAAAGGCAAGCTTCAAAAAGGGAAATACAAAAGGGATATGAATACAAAAAGGTAGTAATAGAAATTTTGGAGTATTTTCTTAACTCATAAATAAATGATATGGTTTACTCTCAAGCCCATCACTACATAGTATAAAACAAAGTCGCCTCCTGTCGTCTGTCCCTATGTATGCTTAGATCTTTAAAACTACGCAACGGATTTTGATGCGGTTTTTTTTATATAGATAGAGTGATTCAAGGGGAAGGTTTATATGTGTAGTATGCACCCGTGCGAAAGCCGGGGCGGGTCGCTAGTTATAAATAAAATTGACTAGTGACCTAGTGACTAGTATTTTTTGACTATGTGGCGGCAATGTGACGAGAAGTCTTTTTGACAGCAGCTGTCAAAACTCTTAGAAAATGTGATCTTGTTAAGTTCTCGTAGTAGATAGGTACATACATATTATGGTTATAAGTCGCACTCCAGCGGGCATTTTACGGGCACGTCATGTGGTATTACTTAGTATCTAACGACTTAATTTACTACGTACTTAGTATTTAAAACATGCTTGTTATCATGTACCAATGTTAAATTGTCTACATAGTGTGTAAAAACTCTTTATTTTGTAAAGATTGTATACTTTACGTGCCCGCAAAATGCCCGTATGGAGTGCGACGTATAGAATAGACATTGGTTTCATGTTTAATCGAAGCAAAGATTTCACTTTCAGTGATTCAACTGCAAATATTACCGTTTAAGCACGAGTATATCTCGTAAATACCGCTGCAGCCGAGCGTTAAAAGTCCCGCAAATACCGGGATCTAGATCGCATGAATGCCCTAGCCAGACCAATTGGAAGCGAAGCGCAAGTATTATTTACGATAGCCGTCAGCCTCATGAATATGCGAGCTCTGGATGTTGATAAAACGGTCATTTTTTCATATAAAACCGCTCGAGGCGCTCCGACAATCATATAAATCACAATCATCACAAGATAAATCCGAGCAATCACATCGAAATCACGCTCGAGCGGCGGCGAGTGATTGAAGTCGGCGCGTTTTTAATCAGTGCCAAAGATGATGTCTGTGGGGAACATTGAAAATGATGATTCGGCACGAGTAACGTGATGCAATAGACATTTTTTTTTGTTACTAAGCCGAAGAAATAGTCATGATTGAATGATTCTGTGGTTGTTTTTTATACTGACATAAAGCACGAACAATACGTACATCGTACATATGCATAACAACCAGTGTTGCCAGGGCCCTTGGGTCGTAAGTTACGTTTAATTTCTTGAAATGTTACATTTTTGCTGCAAAAGTTACATTATTGTTTTTTTAGGGTTCCGTAGCCAAAATGACAAAAACGGAACCCTCATAGTTTTATCATGTCCGTTTGTCCGTCCGTCCGTATGTCACAGCCATTTTACTCGAAAACTACTTACAAGACGTCTCTAAAAAAATAATACAGGGTGTAACAAAAATACTGGTGTTCCGTTTAAGGGCATAATATAATTGGTATCGTATTGCGACTAAGATAAAGTAGGAGAAAAAGTTTTGGACGCATAAATTTTTTTTTTCTTTGGGACAGGTGATCCCAGGTCCCAGCTGGCCGACCCTCCATACTAAACCAAAATTTTTTTTCCGGCGAAATATTTTTTTCTTACTTTTTCCTTAACAGGATCACTGGCATTTTTGTTACACCTTGTATAATGCCCCCTGTACATTCTCGAGCGAGAGCACTCGGGGTGGATTTTTCTTCTGGAAGCAAAGCGCGCTCGGCCTGTCTCGGTGTTTCGGCGAGAGTGTACTGCCGCCTTATTATTAAGGTGTATTTTGTTTGCCGTTACTTAGGGGCACCACGTGTTTGAGAGGAATTCAGCCACTTGTCTCCGGTAGCTAAATTTTTGTATGGAGGCCATAGACAAATTTCAGCTATCATAATACACACACAGCTGAATTCCGGTCCAATGTGCGATGCCCCTTAGGTTTGTAGTATAATATCTAAAAAAAATTTTTATGATGGGCACGGGCAGTGGGCCCTCCAGAGACATGTAACTACTTAAATGTCAAATAACTTTTTTTTTATCAAATATCAACACGTCTAACATCAATTGATATATAAGTATTCAAAAATAACACTGAGGTTTCTTTAAAACATTGATTAAGTAAACATATTCAGAAATAATAGCCCCAAAAGTGAAAAAAAATTCGCCCCTACTCGGCTAACTATTGAACCGGAGATCTAAAAAGAGAATTTTCGGACTTTACTCTTGACGGGACGGGACTCATAGAATTTGGAACGGATTCATTTCATCCACTTTCTTTTGAAATCGGGTAATGGTGTGTTCGGTTGGCAAGTATTCCGCCACTTTTGCTTCAATATTGGTCGTGTTCTTTGGAAAATATAGACAGAATTCAGATTATACCAAAGCACGAGAAGAATAGTGAAATGACAGACAACTTGCCACATCTGTCCATGAGAATGTTCAAAAGTGTGTCTTTTATAAGTGGTGAAAACGAAAACCTTTTCTTTAAGTTCTCGGATATAAGACGAACATCTCATGCTGCACTGGCATATTGCTTGCCACACGAAGACATTCTTAGTGATATTTCCGCTGGAATCACTTTTTCTGATTCATAATTTATTTTTAATGCAGACCCGAGGCGTTGCGAGACGAGAAGAAAAGTACTGTTTTCCTGATATTGATTTGAAATTAGCCTTCACACACGTTTCATCATCAATAATTAAGCAAATTGTTTTGTGAACCAACAAGTTCTGTAATCATTTAAACATAGAATTCGCAAACTTGCGAAGTAGGAAACGTGCGCGCACACGCTCAAGCAAAATCAACTTAAAATCCAACCGCGTATGTTTCGTTTTGTCATGACGCGTTCCATTCAGCGCCGTCTCTGGGTGAGATATGGATTGAAATATTTTTTAGACGCACCCGTATAAAAATCTACTATTACAAATCTCGTTGTGCTCAAAAGTTACGAAAATTGGCTAAAATGTAAAAATTACTTACATGTTACGCGAGGGGGTCAAAAGTTACGAAAAATGTAAGAAATGTAACCTTCTGGCAACACTGATAACAACAAGGTCGTGTAAACATTGTTTGTCAATAAATTGCATCGATATTTTAGACCTTAACTTTACGCACATGTAGGTACTCTACTTACCTAAATAATATCTAGTACTCATATTGGTTCAACACTACGTAAACCATATTTAATAATTCTTCTAATTAATGTAGAAAGATGCAATACAAAAACTGTACATACATACCGAGTACTTAAATACGATAAAACCATCTGTATTTTACAAAAACATCAACTATACAACTCTCGATTATAAGCAAAAAACGATAAATTAATGCATTATGTGGATGGAAAGGAAAGTGTTCACTTTCAGTGCTGCTCGCATCCCAGAAATGTATACAGTCCGGCGGTTTCATTTTCTGTATAGGATTAATAATTAATAGTACAATACGCACCTAGGGCGGTAAAATAAAGAACGGCTCAGATCGCGGGTATTTGGGGCCCGAACCGAAGGTAAAGGCCATAAACAAGCGATCTGAGGCCTTTTTTATTATCGCCCGTGGTGCGTACACAATTTTACGTGTTCTCCTGGGTGAGAAGTGAGATTTGCCGCTGCGCCCGTGGGCGGCAAATCTCGCTTACCGCCCAGAGTGATAAAATAGATTAGAAGCCATCTTTATCTACTACTTAGCTTAATACACTTGATGTCTTGAGCCGTTGGGATCTTTATGAGACAAAAATACATGCTGATTTAAACGCGAACAGGCGTTTTCTATCCCATCCACTTCCCAACCCGTTACGTCACACCATGGGAACAGCAATCGTCGATGAAGAAACCCGAGTTATCGATCGACGGCATCAACCATCGATTACGTTGTGCAACGTCACGCCACTGCCAAGGACGGTTTTAGCCGGTCAGCGAACCCTTGCGCAAGAGTCGGGCGCGGGCGCGGCTACCGGGCACGTGAATGAATGGGTGTGGGGTGAAATTGTTTATGGTTAGCGAGTGATGAAGAACGATTGACAAATAAGGCTATAAATCCTTGGTTCTTTTGAGATTAGACACTTCGGGAGCAGCTGAGTTCCAATTTGACCATTAACGTATGTAGATAATATACGATTGTACAGATTAATAGTTCTCTGTGAGTGTGAGTGAGTTGGCATTTGAGCTTATCAGTCGTTTCCAGTCAGTTTAAAGTATTCCTTTTGTCAACGAAATGTATTCATGAAGTGACATACTAGTATACACTACGTGCCGCTTGATTTCGCAGTTGGCATAAAAACAATTAATGTGTCGTCAAAAATCTTTAGAAATGTATATGTATAGTCTAGCCAAAATGCACCGACATTGTTAGGACATCGGAACAGTGGAATAAATCTGTAACATAATTAATTCTTATTAGTCTTGTTTCCATGCTTTTGGACAATTGTATTATTCCAGAAGGACAATGGTTCATAATTAGTATTATACGTATCGCGGTCAAAAAGCCGGCGCGGCGCCGGCGTCAGCACTAAAAAGGCATCGCTTAGGAGCCAATGTGGAATAATCATATTTGATGCCCGATTTGGTTGCGCTGAGATGTCTTGCTGTGATGCCACAATGTAAAGATTATTCTGGCAGTATGATGACTTCAATAAAATCACCCGATTTCAGAGCAATTATTTACAGCACCTATTAATTTTTTTAATAATAATCGAGACTAAGATAAGTTTTTCTCAACCGTCGGTCGTAATTTTCTGTGTCTTCTTAAAAAAGCCTCAGCTTTATCTTCCAGAATTAGGCACGCTATTTACCAAATATTTAATTTTTTTTGTCAAAGCTCACGGTGATAATCCTTTTCACGATACTGTGCTACTGCTACTGGTCTCGCTACTACATGTAGATAGCTAATTCGATACTTTATCTATAGTATGAATCATTCTGTATTTTCTGTAATCTCGCAGAATAAGTATTCGCGCGCGGTATGGTCAGTTTTCTCGTTAAAATTACCCTATTTATGGATCAAAGAGTCAGACTTTTATCTAAAGTTATTGCACTGCTTGCTAGCTATTGATTGTAACTGTATGTGGATATAAGGTGATCGAAACGGGACGACCTTGCCGTCGTTTAATTGCTATAAACAGTGAGATGAGCAACCTTCGGCCAGCTGGGCTTGTTCAGTAATCAGTACAAGTATAGACTTAGGTAGGTACCAGTTTCACCAACTCGGCAACTTAGGTGCTTGCAACTTTGAAGCCACCTAACCCTTGCGTCTGGCAACTGATTCTCATGTAGATTAGACCTTTAAAAAGTTACATGTTATTAACAATTTGCCTCTCGTGTGGTAAGCTTTTGAAATATCGTCGGCGTTGGCAAGGCACTCTTAGACACAGCAGCAGTAAGTAGCTAAGGGCGGGAGAGAAGAGGGAAGTTTTCAAAATGAAATTATCACGCTTTTTTATCTTAACAATCAAGTGACAAAGATACCTTGTCTATTTAGCAACCTACTTTTGCTGCTGTGTGTCTTACGTGAAATGATAACTCGCACATAAATTCTGCTATATAGGTAAGCCTATACCCATATATGTACATATATAAGTGCTTAGTACTCGACGTAGCTCATGATCGTAGTCGTAGTACTCGAAGTGTAAAAATCTCTTAATATAAGCAAATCTGCAGTGATACGGAAAAAAGACGCATCTAACATTTTATTAGAAGTAGGCATATGAACTCAGTGTTTTTTTCGTATGACGGTAGAAATGGCACTACACTGTAATCGACTAAAATTCTAAAACAACCATATCTTTGTATGAGCCGGAAACGTGCCTATTAAATGTGTAGATCCTCGTATGCGTTTATTAAATACCGTTATAATGATTCTGGTTATGAAGAAAAAGCATAAAAGTTCCAGAAATAGCCACGAGCAGAGGGCTATTGATTCCTCTCAATAAAGTCTCTATCGACGGTAGAGCCGTTAACCTTTATGGTCTATTTGCAGAGTCCGCGGTTCGATTCCATGCTCGTAGCATAGGGTTACCGATATACCAGGAAATAAAGGTTTAACTACTTATACAGGTCTAAACAGGCTTAAGACTATCAAAAATCCACAACTAAATTGTGCTTTTTAATTTTACTAATTTCATTCCGTCACCTGACACATTTAGGGAGGTACTATCGGGTTCAGAATCGCATGGCCAACTTATCAATGAAATTATTCATAAATTGATGATAAAATTCTGAACCCGATGGTACCTAAGACAGAAAAAAAACTATATTAATGAAACCGGTTTATTTAGTATAGAAATTTCGATGCAAATGCATTTGTTTTCCTTGAATGTATTTTGATATACGTAACAAATTCTAATGCCAAGCTCACAAAAGGCTGTCACCGATGGGTTCACGTTCCATTAAACTTATTTGGAACGCAAGCGCAGAACTCCGGTGATCACTTTGCGGTATCCATGTCACATACCTTCATCATCATATATTTAAGAGCTAGGCTCTTGTCGGTGGAGCAATTTCCATGCCTGCCTGTCATTTGCTTTCTCCTTTACAGACTGATAGGACGCGACGTTTATTTTTTCCTTTATAGATTAAGCTCCCATTGCATGAAACCTTACCTCACACGGTGGCAGAGCAGACACATACTACAGCGATAGATAATACTTAGGAGCACTGGACTATAGTAGGTTGCCATGGCCTAGCCTGGAAGAACATAGTTTTTTTAAAATTTTAAAACCTCAATTTTTACCAAATTTTACATCATAAGGTGGCAGATCGAAACCTTTACCCATCGAAATAGACCCCTTTGGTGACCTGAACCCGCATAGGTTGCCAGCCCCAAACCTGGTAGATTTCAAGGTCAGCCATATTTTATGAGGCCAAAAAATGGGGTAATTTACCTCATCAGGTGGCAAGCTGAAATTGATGCAGATCGATAGCCCTAGGCGTGCCATTCACGAATATATAGGGTTGCCTGCCATCAGCCTGGTAGTTTTTCTGGTCAGCCTCCTCAAAGTATCGATTTAGTAACTTGGACCAACGAGAAATTCATGTACAGATGCTAACATTCGAGGAATATTTTGATGCAAACAGTGATATTTAATTAAAATCTACATATTGACAGTCTTGCACTTCATACTTGTTGAAATAATAGGGTAAATGAACCAGTTCTGGTCATTTCTTACTAATTATATAGGTGACTACCGGAAAACCTAGACTGCGGTAAATATTAAGGACGCCGCGACAGTAAATCATCAGTGTGTGAGGTAAAATTGGTTCCTCACCTCATTTCCGCAGTCTGCTATTTCTGCTTCCCATAAATATGCTCAATCTGAGGGTGAAAAAACACCCTGACTTGTGCACTTCGACTACTGGGCGAGGTCATAATATATACTACCGACGCTTACTAGATCACTCTCTACTACTAGAGGGTAAGCCTCTTTCATGCGTATAGACTAAAGGGCACCTATTCCTTGGAAATAGGCTGCGCCCACGCATCTACCCAGAAGGCATTCCTGCCTTCACGCGGGATGTGGGAGGACATGACACTCAACCAATGGGCTTATGGGGGATTTATATCTACCCCGACGCTGCCAGTCCCCGAGGTACCACACTCACCTATGCGCAATAGACTACCGGGGTTGCCACAATACCCGCATATGGGCGGTACTTCTTCCCATCACTACCGCTATCTAAAAAGGGGGCCCTAAGAGAGTGGTCACTTCACCCGCAGATGGACGTGCATCGCTTATGCACCCGTGTACAATAATAAGCGCATAAACTAAGGGACACTAGATATTCATCGCGAGAATATGGTCCGGGCCAGAAAAACTTAACTTTCGATAAACCAGCTAATGTGATCACCGTAAATCCGTGCGCCACGTACTGCCCCAGATTCACTCTGTTATTGTAGGGAGACAGCCAACCTTCACTAAGTCGTACGCATAAACATAGGATAAAAGGTAACGACAGGGCACGCTACTAATAATACCAAGATCGACACTCACTTCTTACAGCTCAAGCCTTCAGGAGGCTGTTTAGGCTGTCACGTATTCTGCTCAGCAATGATGCCATTTTTTTTTACGTAAGATTGAGTTGAAGCTGTCTACTCGCGCTTCAGCAAATATGGTGGATGCACTGCAGAAACGTGGCAACCCCAACAGCGCCCTGAATGCGTTATTGTACTGGACGCGCAGAGAGCTGAGCGACCGCTGCGTACAGTTCGCCCACAGTACACTCAAGTACAGCGAAGTGCAATATGCTCTAAAGAGCGTTATTTTGGCTGCATCCGTACACCGAGCGAATCTCCGGGCCAGCATGTTCACCCGGGCTGCCGTTATGTCGGCTAAGAAAAACAATAGTAGATTGTTCTGTGTTGTGCTGTAGAAGTTATCGTCTATGTCCCTATCCCTTACGTGGGTACGCACGTGTCGCACGTGCGGTCTCTAGTTAAATTCTTGCTTTGAGGTGGTACGTCAAAACGACCTCGTTAATAATGGTAATACGAATATTTGACATTTTTGTATCTACACTACTTTGCAAATATCGAAAATATTACTTGACTGAATATGCTTAACTTTCAGTCCTGGGTTGTCGATGGTGCGTTATTCGGGACATAGTGAGGTCTATTTATAATCGTAATGCACCTTCTGTTTACGAATGTTGGTTCCGACCTATGTTTATTTATTGTATAGGATATTTAAGTTAGTTGTCAATACCTTGTGTGTCTTACTTACCTCTGTTGTTGCTGGTCTTCATCCACCATAGAGGGAGATGCATCTTCGTAGCAATTGTAACTATTGTATTGTTGTTGTTGTGTTGTATGACCAGGAGGTCATATGATTATCTAACGAGGAAGGGAAATACTCGAGGTGACTCGAATGTCTATATAGATGGTTTGGGTTTGCACGACGGATCTGAAATGTATTGGAAGATCCGTGGATCCGGATAATTTTATATATTTCGGATTCGGATTGCAAACCCTACGGATGGTAACTGCATGGGCCCGGACCATAGTTTCGCGATGGATATCTAGTGCCCCTTAGTCTATGCGCTTAGTATCGTACGCGGGTGTAGGGCGATCTGCGGGTGAAGTGACTGCTCTCTTAGGGCCCCCTTGTTGGATATGGGTAGAGGGTATGATGGCAGCCCCGGTAGTCTATTGCGCATGGGTGACTAGTGTGGTACGTCGGGGACTGGCAGCGTGAGGATAGCTATAAATCCTCCATAAGTCCATTGGTTGAGTGTCAAGTCCTCCCAAAGCCAACGTGAAGGCAGAAATGCCTTCTGGGTAGATGCGCGGGCGCGGCCTATCTCCAAGGGATAGGTGCCCTAGTCTACGCGCATGAAGGAGGCTTTCCCCTCCAGTAGTAGAGAGTGATCTAGTAGGCGTCGGTAGTATATATTATGACCTCGCCCAGTAGTCGAAGTGCTCAAGTCAGGGTGTTTTTTCACCCACATATTTAGCATATTTATGGGAAGCAGAAATAGCAGACTGCGGAAATGAGGTGAGGAACCAATTTTACATCACATACTGATGATTTACTGTCGCGGCGTCCTCAATATTACCCGCAGTCTAGGTTTTCCGGTAGTCACCTATATAATTAGTAAGAAATGACCAGAACTGGTTCATTTACCCTATTATTTCAACAAGTATGAAGTGCAAGACTGTCAATATGTAGATTTTAATTTAATATCACTGTTTGCATGAAAATTTTCCTCGAATGTTAGCATCTGTACATGAATTTCTTGTTGGTCCAAGTTACTAAATCGATACTTTGAGGAGGCTGACCAGAAAAACTACCAGGCTGATGGCAGGCAACCCTATATATTCGTGAATGGCACGCCTAGGGCTATCGATCTGCATCAATTTCAGCTTGCCACCTGATGAGGTAAATTACCCCATTTTTTGGCCTCATAAAATATGGCTGACCTTGAAATCTACCAGGTTTGGGGCTGGCAACCTATGCGAGTTCAGGTCACCAAAGGGGTCTCTTTCGATGGGTAAAGGTTTCGATCTGCCACCTTATGATGTAAATTTTGGTAAAAATTGAGGTTTTAAATTTTTTTAAAAAAACTATGTTCTTCCAGGCTAGGCCATGGCAATCTACTATAGTCCAGTGCTCCTAAGTATTATCTATCGCTGTAGTATGTGTCTGCTCTGCCACCGTGTGAGGTAAGGTTTCATGCAATGGGAGCTTAATCTATTACTTGAAGACCAAAACCCCAACCTTACCTTGAAGATACAAAATTCCCGAGATGTCCAGATAAAACATGACGTCTGGTAACCCTATCAGCGCTTTATTATGGCTTCTGTAGAGGAAGTCGTAAAGCCCATAAACTGGCCTTATGAAGGTAAATCTCTTGTGATCGGAACTAAGGGCCGGGTGCACCAACCTTAAACGTACGAATAACTGTAGTAATTACGCTCAAATGGGCTAATCTTAAATAGTTAGCACAGCTTGTCATGTGCAAAAGTTAACGCTACTATACGTAGTACTTCATTTTTCTTTGTTATCACGTTGCGTCGCTGCGTCACTTTGCCAGTAGCCATATTATAGGAAAAAGGTGCCAGTTGCAACACTTGCAACTAGCGCAACAATTCACGAAGTTAATGGCGCCATAAACCGGTGTCAAAATAGGAGCTACAATATGCCACTACCATAAGTTATCCCGCAACAAAGTATGCAAACAGGGCCTAGGCACGCTAGCCGCGAGTACAGGGTACAGGACCACCCTGTCGCCCCACATGCAAATTAGATTAATTAACATTCTTACTCTTCCTGCATCTGAAAGTTATTTTACTAACTGGGTACTTTACAGGTAGGTTTTGAAAAGAAAGTATTGAGTGTGTAGGATTTTTTTAAATATTATTAATTACCTACTTAATGAGAAATATCGACCTAAAAACGCTAGAGAACGCATGTCGCGGAGGTGAATCTGGGCGCATTTTTAAGTTACTGACTGAACACTAGGTTATTATAAAAATATAATATAAATATTAGTAGTCAGTAGGCTAATGTCTAAATAAATACAATACGTAGTTTGGATAGATGTTTGTTATGTTATGATGTACAGTCAGCAGCAGAAGTAGCTAAGCGGGTGAGGTGTTCAAAATGAGCTTGACACGATTTTATTGTGAAGAGAGTAAGAGAGTGTGTAGGTCATTTTGGACACCCCGCCCGTTTAGCTACTTCTGCTGCTGACTGTAATATCATAATTTATCAGTACAGTACTTCCGTTACTAAATCCGTTATTCCGTGTTAAATCCACACGTACATACTTTAATAACGCGACATACGGCTACAAGAAAACGCAATAAGTGTCAATTTATTCTAAAATGGCGAATCTTCATATGAATTTGGAATAACATACAGCTTTTCTTAATTAAATGTGTAAAGGCAGGTGCTAACTATGCCGGGTTTGTGATTTTAAAAGCGGCCATTTTGAGAGGAAGCAGGTGCGGCGCGTGCGCTTCGGTCGATATTAAAATATGTACCGTACCGACTTTATACGACTATTGTTTTAATTTATTTAGCGATAACGCAAGGTGCGGTTTATATTAGTAAAGTCGATGCAATATTTAATACGTTATATAATATACATACCTACATAAATATTATCACACTCAGGTCAGTAAGCTATAAGATCTACACTTGTGATCTTGATATCATTTGCTGTAGGTATCAATTACCTAGGTACGTAAAATAAATCTTTGGATATTCATCCCTTTAATGTTAAGACCAGGACTTTTCTCGAAGTTCTATAAAGCATGCGCACATTTTGCCAATGCGTATTAACCAATTAAATATACAGTCGCCATCAAATATATCGGAGCGGCAAATCTACTAAAATATCTGAACATGCACTTTACCGCCTTAAAAATAGAGGCATTGTTCAGATATTTGTGACCACCTTGGCCGCTCCAATATATCTGATGGCGACTGTAAAGTAAACCTTATACCTCAAGACCAGAAAATAGTTTTGTATTCCAACAATATTTTACGCGAAACTTCCGACACGCGTAAACAAATTCGCACGCCGAAGGCCTGGGCTTTCGAGCGCGAATAACAAACGAGCATCGTTTTATAAAGCCAATTATCAGGACACAGCCACAATGGCTAGACAAAGCAACCTGTCTCGCCGACTACATAATATACTTACTAACACTGAACTTAGGAGGACCTTATGGCTTTTGCAACAAGGTTTGGCTGTGGACGGCATGGTGATCAATTCCACGGGCAAACATAGATCGGTAAAGCAATATCGGAACAAATAGCTATTGTAAGCACTTTAGAACTGAGCAGGCATTGAGCCATTAATGGTGCAAATAATCTGATGTAACTAAAAACATCGATTTTCCGTTTTTTGGCCGAGACTTAGGTCGTGAATTTAAGGTGCACTCAATCTCTATAAAGAGTCACAGAATGAACTCCTCAAATTACGTAAATATTTAAAACTTAAATAAAAAACAAGAATTTTCACTCATACCCTCAAGAATTCTTAAGAATTATATTTATGGGCCAGTTATAGAAACCCACTTGAATTTCACAGTAAGTAAGTAAACGTCTAATAAGGCTAATATAAGACCTAGCCACATCGCCCTCAGGTACATAAGTATTCTAGGATTAGCATAAATCTGAATGTAAATCGCGGAACTGGCCCTTAAGCACTTCGCTAGGTAAATAAATATGAGAACAATCGACAATTAACTTGATATTTATAACTTGGTTCCGCCTTGAACGCTAATGTCCTTAAGTTAAATATGCGTTTATTTGAAAATGATACGCAGATTTGCTGCACTTTAGCTAAAAGGGATATTAAAAGAAAGTGAAGGAGAAGGCAAAGAGAAAGTTAAAATATATAAATAAGAACAGACGCTTACCTAGAGACTGACACTTGACAGACAAAGCATACCCCAAATCGTTGCAGGTAGAAACAGAAACTTGAATTATCTAACATATCTTCTACAATATAAGAAGCTCCACTGAGGTTTTTGGAAAAAGAACCTCTAACATAATCCAAGAATGGCCGATCACTTCATGAAAGGGATTTTAGACCTGCCTATGACATACACATAGAAGGCAGCAGATTCCATAGGAAACTCAAAGAGTGCTATGTCACTGCTATGTTCAGGATCGAAAGAGCTGCATGCTTTTCTGCAACTACAAAAATTAAAGATTAAAGGAAATCAACTTTGCCATTCTGAAAAGGGATTGCAATAACCAATAATACTTTAGACAGAGTTACTCACTATATTTACATTATATATTGAGAATCAATAGACGAATCGATCATCCGTCAGTGCGTACGGATCACTTAACTGGTAGATGGATCATATCACGAACACATCGCTCTTGTTCAACAATTTCATGATCATGATGCAGGAGCTCATAATTTATCGGTGTCCTCGCTTACGACATTTACGTTTTATTAGCTTATTTAGAGCACCTTTTAGGTTACTTCTACTGCTGAGTGCCTATATAAATTAAACATATTTAAAATAAGTTCTAGGAATAGTCAACAGTAGTGAACATGGGCCGTTGTAGGTTGCAACAGTGGCCGGTTGGCATCTTTAAATATACTTAACAAGGCGAAAAGCGCCTATATGACTGTATCTCTTCGGAAACGCTTCACAGTTTTCACACATTGCGGAGTCAGATAAGTAGTCTTCAGCCTACCGACTCCGGCGCAGACGGAAGCACCATTACGCCCTCGCGGCGGCTTTGAGACTCACTTAGCCTATACTTAGCATTAGCCTGTACTTAGGCTGCTTAGCCGACTGAGCTAACGAGGCATTAATGTATCAATCAGCCTTCCGCCTAGATTTCCCGTGGGAGTTGGAATTTCGTGATTCCTTCATTAGTATTTATGTTAGATTTAAATACATTATAAGGAAGTTCGACGGAGACGGACAAGTTTTACCGGCGGTTTGTGATGTCAATAAAATTTAAACCTGTGTTAATTTAATGCATTATAAATGGTGCTAATTTTACGCCATTTTCATATACTTCGTTCAGAATAACAGCACAGTAGAAGGAGCATAGTACCTAGTTTATATTCAATTTACTCATTTATATGAAAGAAAAGAACAATCGTATATGACATATGTACATAAAAACGAACCAGGAGACTTAAAGAACTCACCTATAATCGTGTTTCAAAGGAAATATTATTGAAATTAATGTATTATTTTAGCAGTTGGAAGAGCCAGCTTAAACAGTGATCGTTTTTAGTAATCATAGGATTAATGAGATGAGAATAATGAGACATATTCAAACTCATGTATGTTTTTGTAACAGTATTATGAACAGTCAGCGACAAAATTGGCCAAGCGGACGAAGTGTCCAAAATGATCTGAAGATCATGACACGTCTTCGCGACGATCTTTTTTTCTTGGTAATAAAGTCTTGACAAGCTCATTTTAGCTACTTGCCGACTTTAGTAAACTTCACCGGACACTTATGGTCTAGCCGTTTCTATTATTTAAAGTTACCAAGTCTCCCAACAAGAAAGAGATAATAATACTTAAATTTTGGGTCAACATGTAAATGTTCTAATTAAGTCAATACAATCACTTACAAACGGAAGTGTGCAGCGGATCGTTGTTACTGTTCAATTGACTGCCTCATTCTAATGAGAAAGGGAAAGATTCACACGAGAAACAATAAAGTTTTTTGACACGGAATAGGTCAGTGGGTCGACCATTTTTAATACAGTATTTTGACGATTTGTCTGGAATTCATAGGATAATTTAATAAATAATAGATACGATATAAACCCCAGAGAGCTAGCGAAAGTCTCACCTAGTCTAGGTATAGTACAGGTAATTTCCGGGATTCCCAAAGCAACAATTTCACATCAGAACAAACGCCTCAATCCACACTCCTCAGCCTCCGCTACAACCAAAAAACCAAGCCTGGACAGCGAGCCAAGCCAGACAGGACCGAAACCATCAAAGAAAAGAAATAATAAAGAGAAGAAATGGATTAAGAATATACACAATAAAATCTGACTGAAAGGGATACGAGCAAATGTCAGTAAACCACGAAATTCCGGAACAAGATTATACCAACAATTTAAGACATCAAAGAAAGCTATGGCAAGGTCATGAGTCCACATAAAGCACAATGGAGGAGGAAAGTCATTCACTTAGCTCCCACGGAGATCGGAATTTGCTCTACAACATCCTATCTTGACAAACAACTATAGTCGGTTATATCTTTCAAAGCCAAGTGAACAACGGGTGTCTAGTATAATACTGTGCGAATTTTGGAAATATTTGACGTTGTGATTAATGGTTTTATTTAGTTACAATAGTAACTAGCATTTTTAGCTAAACACATTCAGTGAGAGGTTTACAATATTTCTACTTAGAAAAGTTATTTTCACGCTCGAAAGCTGAGATCCACGATTTGACTAACTTGTTGTGTGACTAAGCAGCGACATGGTTGTTTAAAAACATATCTCAATTGGAGTTCTGAAATAAAAGTAGCTAATGTTACTGAATCAAGTAAGTGCTTGCAGATGTTAGATTATTTATGGGGTCTTGTCGGAAGTGGCCCTAACTGCAAGTATAAATCAAATTGGCTTGATTGTCGGATGTCATTACATCACGCACCGATTTGCCAGCAATATAAATCCAATAGGCCATTTGACATTTCATCAGTAATGTAACATGACGGAAGAGTTTAAGGAAATTACTTCCTTTTGCGTATTTATTGAACCTTCAATACACCCTGTTTATTGTTGGTGTTGGGTAAAAACTACGAAAACTGCGTATGCGCACGAGCGCAAGGCCGATCCATTGTGATTTGTGTGTTAGTTCGTGCCAATCCACTACTAGTATACCAGTTGGGGAAAAAACATGCTTCATAAGTTCATATCATTCTATAAATTGAATAGATCATCGTGAAATGTACCGTGTTCATCAGTCAATATTTGACGAGTTGATTCATTTCTATCAGGGCAGCTACTGATTTAAAAGACTGCTTTCGGACCGGACATGTCACTGTTCTTCTAATATCTAAACAACGCGGTAGTAATAACTAATAAAAACAATCAGTAAAGGAAATAGGCATAAGGACTGATAAAGCCCCATCGCATGTACATAGACGACATATTTATAGGACCACTTTTACGTTTATAAGCGATAATAAGTTTTCTACAATTTCTACAGCATTCTAATACATGTAGAATTCTAAATGGCACTTTTTTCGCAATGTAGTAAAACCTAGCCAATTACGTGGACTTTTCCTTTTAGCCGCCGCCAGGCAATTAGCGTACACACCACACCCGTCTAGTCCGGCCCGCGGGGCTTGTTTCTTCCACGCCCGGTTTGAATCCACATGGGCCTTGTATTGGTGCGTCAGTGATGCAGTTGCATAATTGGATTTTGCTTTGAATTTCCAGTATATAAATTAAATTCGCATAAATTTATCCAAATTGCATTAAAATTTGGGTTAGATCAAAGCTGACAAACATAGGTTAACGCACCATAAGCTACCTAAACATCGAGTAGGTATCAGTGGCGGTGGGTCAAAATTTTTCTTAGGCAAGCCGGTGGTGATTTTGGGTTAAAGTTTCTTCATGAGCTGCAGGAAAACTGCTCAGGCGCCTGAAACTTAGGCATCCCGACGGGAATCGTGTTCTATGGACGCGCCGCCACTGGTAGGTATTAATATCCAAATAAGCCTCAATCTAAGCAAGCAAGTGGGGTCCAAATTCTAAAAGAGCAATCTTCGTTGCATTCGGGTATGGTAATATTAAATATGTATTGCTAAGAAACTATTATATGATTACTGAAGGACGGTACATTACACAATTCAAGACATTCGAACGCTAGTTTTGGAATCCGAGGCATCTGATTGGTCAGGGCTTGTAGAAAGCAGGTCCTTTGCATACGGAATTACCATAGAAACATGCATGCCTTTACTAGAACACGACGCGACGTTCTAAACAGGTGAGGTATAATAGTATAGTAATAGGTATTAGGGCTTCCAATAAAGGTATTTTTTTGTGTGGGCAATATCGAAATACTGGAATTACTCTTACAAAATTAGCGGAATTTCAAGCCCTAGCGGGCATGTCTAGGTTAAATTAATTACCTACTTGAAAAGAAGTGCAAATTGGTAAGTAGTGTCTGTTTTACTGATAACCCTGGGATGACTAGGATTCCCAAAAGTTAACATAATGTGTCCCAAAATATGGTTTTTCACCGACAACTGCAGATTTTCTTAGTTTTAAAAAGTCTAGACCTTTCGGAACTTTCTCCGGTACACAGGTACCGACAGGGGTCCTTTGTGCGCTCGTGAGGTCAGCAGATACGATCAGCCCCTCGCCCCGCGGAGGTTATCGGGAGAAAGTGGCCTCACGACAAGCTGCCTGTGGGGCCCGCGCGGCCCGAATTTTGCCATAAACATAAACATTGCGAGTGCACGTGCGCCAGGTGGATGTTATTGATGTTGGATTAAGAGATAATCAATCGTTTTTAGCACCTTGCACCTTGAAGAAAGAAGCAGACAGCTGTACAGACGAAATATTTAAATTTCTGAACGCTTTAGTTTATTTGTAACATCAGATGTATAAATTGTTATGGCTTTGTCTCCTGGTCTTGGTCAAAGAGAGTTAAGTATAAGTAATTAATTACTTACTTCTTTATCTATATCCTGGAAAAACAAATGGGCAATGAACCCATACACAGATGTTCCGGATATTTTCTCCTGCGTAAATTTTTTGTTTGTAAACTTTGCACTCCATATTTTGTCTAACACGGGTATCTAGTTCGGGGTTCTTTTCATTGCGTATCTTTACTCACAAATCTCTGATACTGTTGTTGTTTGGCAAGTTCCAACTCCCACATTACAAGTAACCGAAATTAACTTTAAATTACCGTCTCCACACAAATTAAACAAATGCCTTGTAAGGTCGTCGGATTTTGAAAGGCCGTAATTGAAAAGATAATTGTGCCGTGCGACTGCGGGCTAATTATTATACTCACTACCGTTTGTCACATAGCTGTAGCGAATCAATCATTTCAGTTTTAACTTTTCTCATGGCAGGTTTGGTTCCGTGTAATTTTTAAGTAAGAATGTTTAGGCGTTTGTTGTGTAAATATTTTAGGTGATGTGGTAGCTATGATCTTGCTTTGCTTACCATATTTCTACCTACTTGAAAGGCTATATAAAGCTATTATGATACAGTTACTCGTCTCTGTCAAGAATATTACACGGGAAGAGAAGAATGTACACTGAGAGAAAAAACAACCAGAATTCACGTTCGTTCAACCAAACTCTCATTTTAAAATAGCGCCTACAAGCTCTTTGGTTAAAACTACAAGTTCGATTTTGTTAAGTTTAATTAGTCCATTCTACAAGTTACTTGTTATTTTAGTTTAAGTGTTATTTAAATCAACAACTCGATTATATAAAACCAACATGGCACATATTGTTTTAAACATATATTTGGCTGATTCAATCCTAATCTTCTAACAAGTTTAACCTTGTTGTTCTTACAAATTCGACTTGTATTAACAATATTGGTGATCGATTCCGTTTACTAAAATACTTTAGTTTCAAACTGATAAACACGCAACAAGTCGAATTTGTTGGACTCACAAAGCAAATTTCTCTCAGTGTATATCGCGTGACAAAAGGCTATAGTTTTTTACGACAGCTTTGCAAAGGAACTCTAAATTCAAGTCATATGCAAGGTCGTCTGCGCAATGGCCGCCGACAGCCGATGATTAATGCGCCTGCGCTTAATTGGAAAAGTCGACTGATATATCATTCCAGGCTAATTGTGAATCAGGAATCTTGATTACGCTGCATCTAATAGTTAATGAGGAGGCATAAGTCATTGCTAAGCGGTAAGTGCCTACTAAAACTAATTTCATGCAAATTACAGATTTGACTGGGCATGAGAAGGGTTCCGACGCCATGTGTCATGGAGTCGTCTGCTACGCTTTTAAAAATTTGATATCTAAGCAACAGTTCTTGCTGACAACAATTAAGGGGTTTTTTGAAATAATGTGAGGTCGTGATAGCCGGAGGGGCAGTGGTAAATATTTTTAGGGGCGAGAAAACAAGTGTTTTTTTTTTATTTATGTTTATTAAGCACTTTCGTACCTTCATAACCTCAAAATTGACTTATTTAGTGACAGTTCATCGACGCGCAGAGCGCCAAATATCGCAAATCTATTTAACATTATAGGTTCTAACTGTAGGTCCTCGTACAACAAAAACCGAACAGTAAATAAAGCAAAAATAAGTAAATAGATATGGCAAAATAGGAATATGCATGATATTAACTATGTTAGTTAGTTACTACATGGTAATTAAACATGTAATTAACTATCTCACCTGCAGACAAACTGTGGAAACAGTTTTGCAGGGTTTTGTATAACTTCATGTATACTTTTTGATTAATAAACTATCTATCTATCTATCTATCTATTTATATCTTAGATATAATGTTGAAGAAGAAACTTTGAACCAAAAAAACTGACTAGTATTTTGGTCGGTCATCAATGTCGCCTTTACACGTCCCACTTTACACCGGGAGCAGACGCATTCCCGGCTCTCAGGTTACGTCGCCACGTGCGGGTTGGCGCTTTCACTCTCCATACCCAGACGGATATTCTCGTCTATATCCGACCATATTAGGTACACCAGCCATATTAGGAAGGTAACATTGATTATTCGAAATTGTACCTATGAATATTTCGAATCATCGGCAACAACATCCATTGTAATACAAGGGCACAAGCGTTGTATTATTAAGGAGATAATTATGCCGAATACGTGCAGATTTTGTAACGAATATAACCCGAAGAGCCAGCGGCTAACATAATAGTGTAGGGTAAATTGGAGAGTATTTATGTGATAATAGTTTTTGCCAAAGTCCACTTCAGGAAGTATGTGCCACTATTCGTGAAAAATCTGTCATAGGGGTACTAAGCTAGGTACATTGACCGTAAGTATGGAATTCCATTCATGCGAAGGCCGCAGCAATAAAACAAACGCGAATCGCCGCCAGCGCCAGTCTGCTACAGTTTCCGTTGTTCTAATTTTAAAATCTCACTCCAGACCAGACTACATGAATAGAAAATAGGATTTGCATTTTATTTGTAAAGATGTAAGATTTAATCTCGAATGTCAGCAGAAAAGCTCAGCGGGAGTCATCATCACAATAGACTGTTCACCAAAGCATGATTCACTATTTATGGGTTTCAGCGCTTTTGTCAGACTTACTACAGACGGTACTACAGGATCTTGAAGTTTTGCCAATGATTTCGTAAGCGATTATCGTAAAATCGTGGCGCTGGCAGTGACCCATATTGTAGGTCACGGGCAACGTAGTTTCCACTGTTTATGCCATCCCGGCTCATCGCCCGCTATTCAGACAGAGATAAGCCTAATTTACGAGTGTTTGATGGTGCAGTGGGTTGACTACCAATTAACCGGATAAAACTAGAAGAGCATAAGTTTATTTGGATTCCGAGGGAAGATACAGCGTTTTAAAGTCGGCAGTGCCGCCGCCGCATTCAGCTCAAAGACTGCGTGCTCCGTATACGCACGAGGTAAATGTGAGGTTGCCAAGCGTATAACTGTTTTACTGATATGGACTAGTTTTAGAAGAGGAAACTGGTCCAGGAGATTTTGAATGTGAACTAGATTTCGTTCGATATATTATCGTTTCAAAATGATATAGGGAAAACCTGGATTGAACTATAATTCGATTGGAATGCCGTTAGTGTAGCCGTTAGTTAGGTACAAGTATCTTCTACCTTTATCTAGGGGAAAGAAGGCTAGAGGTTACCTAATACCTACTTAAGTCAAGATTTCATGTTATTTGAAGTAGTTACTTTTCTTTAACCCCAATTGAGGCAAACTATTTAAGGTTTAAAGTCAAAAAGTAATAAATCCAGTAACTACAAGGCCTATAAAAGGCAGGTAATTATTATGCTATTCTGATTATCTAACCGTTTCAGAAAACAGGGATGTCAAGCGCTAACAACTATTAAAATAATATGTTTATTGCACAAGCCAGACACTTAGTATAATGCCTCATTAAACATTCGACTTTATTTCACATGCTCAGATTGCTCCGTTGTGATTTTATCGAAGTAATTATTGCTGTAGTGAGTGCAAAACAAATAAAATAAGTCTCAGACGGCGTCTAGTAAATTTAATGTGTGCTTAGGTGCTATTAGTAGATTTGTACTGTGGGAATACTAGGACATAATACTACCAATTACGGTCCTAGAAATGTACGCATTAGGTTCAGTGCTTTGTAGTAATAACCGTGATAAAGTAAGAGTGGGTTTGCTTCGGGTATAAGCGAATAGGTGCTAAAATATTCAATTATAATAAATTTACGACAGTATGCAGACTAAAATTACTTTAATATCTAAATAAAGAAGTACGTAGGTATACGCTTCAATGGCGGCGCGTCCATAGAACACGATTCCCGTCGGCTTGCCTAAGTTTCAGGCGCCTGAGCAGTTTTCCTACAGCTCATGAAGAAATTTTAAGCCAAATTCAGCACCGACTTGCCTAAGAAAAATTTTGACCCACCGCCACATATGCTTAAAAATAAAAATGAACTTTAGACTATTTCAGAGGCGGATCCAGGGGGGGGGGAGCAACAGGGGCGATTGTCCCTGACACGCAAGTTTTGCATGCTATGGGGGGCATACGGGCGGAACGCAAGATTTTTTGTGAAGGAAGTGCCCCCCTGAACAAAATCCTGGATCAGGCCTGGACTATTTTGCCTGTTGAAATAAAGTTAATATAATAAATATAATAATACACTACATTGACATCCTCAATTAAAATAACACCTACAAATTAAGGAAGTGTATTATTAGTCACGTTTTAAATTAGATAAAAAACTTATATCTCGATTACATGCGATTAAAAGCGATTAGAGGCAGTTAGGCAAACACTGACCAAAAATGAAACTAGCAGTTTATTTAGCTCCTAATCCAAAAAGCTATATAAGCCTTGGTAACAATACCTTCATATAACATTTTGGAAATGTAGAAGTTTTTTTTGCAAGTTAAGAAAGACGTAAGTGTTAAATTGTTCGTATGAACTGTTGCTCTGTCGACCGCTGAAACGGAGTGCAGAGGGCCTACCGCGAAGTTCGGAAATCGACAAAACGTTGGCCCCGTCTCTATCGCTCTTGCATATACGAAAGAGAGTGATGCAAATAGACGATTCGATGAACGAAGTGGTTCGCGGTTATAGGCCTGTAATTGGCTAACCACAGGTGCGCCTACACATGAGTCAGCGAGGTCGACAATCCGCGGTAAACAAAGCTAGATGCGAATTCAGTTCCGGATTTTAAACGTGATGATAAGCCTTTTGCCATGAAGCAATTTGCCACTTTGATTGATACGTAATGTTAACTGTTTAACATGTTTTTGTATTCCCTTAAAATGATCTAGAGCTATCGTAAACAGGCGATTTTACTGAATCAGTGACCGACATCTGCCCAATTCTCATAGCCATTATCAATCGTTGTTCGTTAATTTTTAATGTTATTTTGTATAATTAATTATAGTTTTGCCTGCTGCGTCTGCTAAATATATTGCTTGTAAATTTGTGTGTTAACATGGAGACCACAAATCCCATTAAATAAAGTGTGCCAATAAGTGGAGGCAGACAACAACAGTCAGATCTATAAGATAACATGTTATAGTGAAGGTATATATTTCTAATACATGTGATACATGTCGTCTCTATTTTCGATAATAGTAGATTGTTCAACAAGGGACTAAAAATAGTTCGAGGGTCATTATGGTTGTTTAGTCTCGCGTTAAACACTCTACTTTTCACTTAATGCGAGGAAAAAATAACGACATTCTACGCAAAATCTCAATATTTATAATGGCAAAAATTGAAATTATCAATAAAATTTGTTAGGCGGTTTGTTTTTTTTTTCTTTTTTTTTAATCGAGTTTGTTTAATATTTTCGCACAGTTGTCATTTTGAGGTTATATGCGTGGTCCAAAATTGTCTATGCACATTGCACAATCACTAAAAAGGGCGGTAATCGTCCATTCATAAACACCGTGAGTGGCTGTTTAGGGGTTTCCAAAGTAAATAAAAAAAAATGTTTTAGTCCCTAGAGATTAATAAAGAGTTTTAGTCCCGATCTGCAGAGACTAAAGTAACATTTTAAGAGCATGAGAAGTGAAAAATAATGGACATGACACGTGCTAACATTAGTTCAATTCAGCTCAACATCCTCGATAGATGGATCATGATTTATCCCCGCCATAGCAAGCGAGATATTTGCATGCCCGCCATATCGGGACGATTTTATGGTCCAAGTAATTGGCAGAGAATTAGATTAATTATAAATATTACAATGGTTAGATTTATCGTCTGTTATTATGGTTAGATATGTGTGTTCCGCGTTTTTTTGTGTTTTAATTTGTTCGTTCCATAAAGATAGAGTCTTTGGCGAGTCGTATATTTGACAAAACCGTTTTAAATTTTACTCTAAATAGTATGTGCGTTTCCTACAAAAAAATGTTACCTATTTTAGGTATCTGGTGGGTATGGGACAATGTTCAGATATTTGACAGTTGACAAATTCAAATACCACACCTACCACACCTCCTATCAAACCCCACCTACCTCACCTACCTCATATCAAATTTGCACACGAAACTTTATACCTACTCATAAAAATAAATGTGTCAGTCTACGGACAAAGGGACCACTTTGTCGATATGGAGTTACTAGTGCTTTCTAAAACTACGCTACTACTACTACTACTATATATTAGTGAAAGAAAAAAGTGCCCTTATAAATCGACAAAGTGGTCCCTTGCACTAAACTCGTCCACATACGAGTATACAGATGACAGCAACGACTACACTAGTACCAATGATTTGAATCATCACCTGAACAAATGACTCACATATTCGTAGTCACCGACCTTTAAGTCCACTCCTCAAATTAATGGCATCCCCAATCAGAATCACTTATAGCTCAAATTACCTGCAACAAAAACGAGATGAATTAGAATAGAGTGAGGTAAAAAACTTGTGTTAGCAACGACCTATTAGGAGAGTTATAAATCAAACACGCCGTGGGACGATATAAGTACGTTCAAAGGTTAGTTGAGTGCAAAATAGTAGCTGTTGGGTTCCGCTGTCAGTGATATATTGCGGACTTTTTTATACAGATCAACCTAATCCCAAACTAAATATACCTTGAATGATGGGTACTACCTAGGCAATGATGTAGATACTTAAATATATACAACCCATGTACAGTCGCCATCAGATACATCGGAGCGGCCAAGGTGGTCACAAATATCTGAACAACGCCACTATTGTCAAGGCGATAAAGATATTTTAAGTACCCCGGCCGCTCCGATATATTTGATGGCGGTTGTACAGTCACGGACTGTTGTTGAGATTGATATAAATTGATGAGGCATTTAAGGTTGAGCTATACTTTTGTTTCATACTTACTAATCCAATATCCAATGAAAAGTGAACCCTAAATAGTTCAACAATTTTAAGTTCGTGACCGTATATATATTCTAGATAAGACAAAGATAACATTACAAATATATGCCCTTAATGGGTAATTCGAGTTTCAAACCCAGAACCTTCATCTTCGTAAGACGACCGATCGTCTGACTACCAACTACTGTTATAACTAATGTAGGCTACGGAGTCCGGAAGTATGGCTTATTCAGTCAGTGTTCTAGTGCTTGATCTTGTCATTCATTACTTGCCCTCATACGCGAGTGTTATGTAATTTATTATAAAAAACAGGCATTTAAAGCGCTATAAAAACTATGAATTATTTCCCATGGATCCCTAAACAGCAATGTTTTCAATATCCAAAGTGTTGCCCGCCTCCGTTGTGTTTGCGCATCAACGATGCATTAATGGATTGTAAAAATAGTTGCCAGCGTCGTTAATCCGTGTCGCAACACTGGCAACACAGGCGTGGGCAGCGGTCACTCCACCGCGCCCACACCATAGATATTTTGATAACTTTTTAAGGCGATAGAACTGGCTGGCACTATGTTGACAGTTAAAAAAAAAAATCGCGGAATTCAAATTATGAATTATGGCGTTCTTTTGTTTTTAAATGTCAGACACAATCAAGATGTTAATGCCACAGATTAACGTTGCGTGTTTAAAATTTACATTTTAAATATATGACTCATATTTTTAAAAAATATGGACACATAGAGACATGTAGTCATTATTCTAACGATTAAGAATAAAGGCTATCATTTGGTTAAACAAACGTACCCTTGGCACTAAATGTAAATACATACGCGATTCTTGACATCCGATAGAACGTGGGTGCGTTTCGTCACTGCAATGACGAAATAATCATGACGATTGTGACACGATGTTTACAGAAATTACTGTAATGACTAGTAACCGACTGTCAGCGGTAATTTGACGGTAACACAACGGCAAATGGCAATTTGATGATTCGATAATTGTGATGATTCGTAGAGTCAGCGGTATTAATTCATGATGTAGAATGCAGATGCAACAGTGGTATAAGTGCATCATTAAGAATCTTCTCGTTCTCTTGGCCAAATAAATGGTGGATTACTAGTACATTAGTACATAAAAGTACGTAGCAGTCATAATAAGCGTATACATACCCTACATCTTTGCTAATTAGAAACATATGATTTAAACTATGATAATCCAAAGATAGAAAAAATCTTGCACTTTTTTTGGGTTACATAAAGGCAGCGTGGAAAGAATTTAGCAACATGGATTGACGATCTGATTAAGATTGTAGCTCTGTCGTCTGATATAGGGTTGGATTTTGTGTGTATTTTTTTTTTTTTTTACAAAAGGCAAAACTTAGGTAAGTTACAAAAAGTCAAACACCGCCTACACTTATTTGCATATAAAGGTTAATATTTGCATTGATTATTCCGAGATGTGATACGGCTGCAAGCCGTAATCGTTTACGAAACATGGTGCGAAATCGATAGGTACGTAACTATTGTAAACTTAAATAAAGTTCGAACATATTCTAGTCAAGGAAGGATGTTTTTAGTCCTGATGGAATCTTCTTCCTGTTGCCATCTTTGGGCCAAAAAAGTGCAATGAATTTAAAGAAGCACGCAAATTTAATCTTTGTTTCGTAAAATGTAGCTCTGCTAACAATTTCATCTTATTGCGTGAAGACTGACTTAAGGTTCCGTATTTCAATTTACGTTCTCCATCTCACAACATTCAAATTAAACACAGTAAAAGGAATACTAAACAGCATAGCATATATATAAGAACCCATTAAATGTTAAAGAAACAAATAATTTCTTTAAAATCATAACGATAACTTACAAGTTAATGACGGACTTCTCATTAACAGGACACGTACACTAACTATACAGTTCACTTGAAGTTCTTCTTTAGTCGTAATTCTTGCATGTCCCGCGTTGTTAAACGCGATAATTCGCTTTCCCACGGGAATGTCCACTGCAACACAATCCCCAAAGACAAATGCCGTAAGAAGATATGAAATGGTAGAATCTTTTTAAATAAACTGCCCTTTTCAAGAATGTACTGAAAATATGCATTTACAATGTACTCGTAATAGGTCTTAACGTATACACAAACGGACTATAACCGCTTGGATCAGGTCTTGTTGGTTTTGCAAATGAATATTGTGATTTTACGTTTAAGTATACGTGTACGCTAATTAGTCTGCGATTTCGACTCGATAGTGCAACATTGTATCATCGGAACATTTTTTCCAGATCATGATGGGCTGGCTGAATCGGCTGTGTTCAAAAATTAAGTCACTCGAGAAAACATCGCTCGGATTTCGACGCTATTGGACGGCGAGTGTGTGAAACGAACGTTCGAGCTCCCTTGTGACGTTCTCCAAAAGCTTGTCACATTCAAGAAACCGGGCGACATATTGAGAGCTTTCGTTGCCTCAGAGAGCGTTTTTATAGCGCCGGGGCGATTTTATAGGCGTTGTTAACAAATGTATGAGATCCTTCTACGCGTTCACGAAAAAAAGGCGTCTAGCGAGCGAATTTTGACGCACTTGTTCGTGAACGTGTTAAACGCTCTAAAATATTGCTCGATGCTGGTAGCGTTAAAACGCTTAGCGAACGAGACATTAGAGTAACCAAGCAATGCAGACGCAATTTATACGCGTTAGTTCGTCTAGACGGCCGCCGGTGGCGAGAGGAAATTAGGTATTCCAAGCAATTGAAGCTATAGGCAAAGTTTACCGACCCGAGATTTTAAAACCGTTTTATGCTCTTAAACAGCAATACATTCCAATTTGATCCGATCTTTGCTTGATTTAATAGGATACCTACATCGTGCAATAAAATTTATTTAGTGTCTGCGTGTCTGGCATTGTTGCTATGTAACAAATTTAATGATTTTTCACGGTCTAATCAATAAAACTGAAGTACATAACTCGGTTTGATTCACGTTTATTTAGTCACTACGCGCAACATGTTTCGGACCGCCTATTAGGTTGCTATCTTTAAGCAATAGAAATAAATAGTTTAACCGGTCCTTGACACTCCGTTGCAAATGCTTTTCCTCTCTACAAGTCATAAGCTGCATGTCGCATAGATTTTTCTACGGTTCCTGTAAACCTAATATTGAAACAACTCGTTCAAAAGTTTTATAGGCACTGAAGATTTAAATACAATAAAAATGTATCAAGTGAAGCAGGAAGCAATTACAGACTAACTGCGTATTCAGAGAGAACTGATTTGAATGAGCCATGAAAAAACCAGTGCACGTGTCTCCGCCATATTGGATCCAGGCTGTATTTGGAGTTTGCCGGCTTCGGCGCGAGCGCATATGGAAATAGATGGAACCTTCGCTATATTTATTGTTGGGGATAAATAAGAAATAGTGATGTATCTGCACCAAAGCGAAAGGTTTGTTTTTAATTATTACTTGCTTTCCTATTGTTTCCTACCTATCCTACCATTCCTACCACGGCAGTATTGGCTACTATGTACAAAGATACATTTAAAAAAAGATCTGGTTTAATGTATGTACGTTTGATAATTTTCAACTTTTTAGGTTTCACAAAAATTATCAAAGAAAATCGCGTGTTCTGAGGAACTTAAGGACTTAGTTGAGTACTTTTCTTTTTAAGTATATATTTAAAATGAAGACTACAATAAGCTTGCTTTCTACCAGAGCACATCACTAAACCTATAATAACACCAAACATGGCACAACCCATCAACACTTCATCTCACACCTCTTAAGGTGTCACACTTCTATTGAATGGGCAATCTTTGGACATAATTACTCTGTAATTTATCGCTCTCAAATACTACACTTCACGTTTATGTTACGCTATTTTAATACGAAAGATTAAAGCAATAAGCAGTGTAATTGCTTGTCAAATAAAAAGGATTTAAGTCAATTTGGCTTTCTTGGTCGAGAATTAATGATCGCCTCTATTTAACCATCAGAACGATAATTAAATACAAGGGTAATGTGTGTGGGTCTTGCTGTAACTAGGTACCAGTATATCGAAGATAAAGATACTAATTAATGGTACCTTTCATTCACATATACTTGGTGACTCACTTAACTCATTCACTTAGTGAACTGAAGACTACACAGATAAAAGGATATCTTAATCCAAGATATTCATTCTTGTATATAAGGAAAATCGATAATTTCTTAAATCAAGTAAAAAATATCTTGAACCAAGTAAGTTCTATCTTGGACCAACAAAATCATACTTGGTTCAACAAAATCATAATTGGTTCAAGAAATTATCGATTTTCCTTATATACAAGAATGAATATCTTGGTTTAAACTCACACGATTTTCACTCATTATTTTGACAAAACACGGGACTTAATCGCGTACACTTACTTTTAATTTTCCTGACGTTTCGAGCGTGTCATAACGCTCGTGGTCGCAGGCAGACTGGCGAGGAATCGTATCAGCATCTCCTAGCCGCGCGGGTTTTTCGAACTACCCGCACTTGGTCTTGATTATTCACATTTACGCTAGGGTTGTCACTTTGCCTACACACGACACTCACAACATCCGATGGTTTGGAAATGCACGTATTTAGACGCTTACATTTGCTGATCACTGGCGATCAGTGTACGCGATTAAGTCCCGTGTTTTGTCAAAATAATGAATATCTTGGATTAAGATATCTTTTTTTTCTGTGTATGACCAACGCGAATGTAATTACCATTTTGCAAACGTAAAAGAAAATAGCTAAAGCGATTCAGCTCTTTATAATGTAAAATTAAAATGCAATGCAGTTGCAGAAATGCTCAATTTACTTTATTAATATCCTAAAATATATCGTGAACATTATGTAATACAAGTAGGTAGGTGCTGAGAAGCAATTAAAGAATGTTGATACGTGAACAATTGAACATAGAAAAATAATAGAAATTACCACAGTAAGTTTATTCCCTTTTTTCTTTATAGGCTACATTTACTCTAATTACGATAATTTTGCGTAAACATAACCAAGTGCGAGTTTGCCAACATAAATCCGAATGAAACAGCGCATTGTGACCGAGTGAATGGGCCGCCCATTCATTCGTGTCTAAAGTGGGCCATTCACGTACCGACCCACACAGATCGAATGTCGTTGGTCCCGGGCGTAGGGAGAAATATGTAGAACACTAACTTTTACATGCTCGTATCTATATCCTGAGATGATTGGGAATTTGAACTTTAAACCAAAATGTGGATGGTTGAAATTCTAAATAGATGATTCAGAGATATGAGAGGTCGTGGGGATAACGGAAAGGAATTGACCATTTGTTTATTGAGAATAAACAAGGTTCAGTTTGGACGTTGAATGAATTGGTGGCAATGTTTGAGGCGGACATATTTAGCTACTTTACTTTGGGTCATAGTCTACATTTTCGGTTAGATAGAGATAAAATTGTATTGAATGTTTGAAGTTTTTTAAGTAAATACCTAGATGGAAAACAAAAAAAAAATCGAATTCACTAAGTATGTGAAAATCAAAATGGCATGGCAAATGGCCGACAATCACTAAAATTGGGTTAAATTCATTTTCAAAATCTCTGCGTTCCATATGTAAAAGTAAAAACAAAATCATGACAGGTAGATTAAACAATGTTACATACATCTCCAGGAATAGTTGAGTTACAATTACTATTTCATGATTAAATCCCAAATCCATACAGCTATCTATAAAACAACCAGCACCAGTCACGAGTGCATTAACTTTATTATTAGCATATCCAAACAAAGCGTTTACACATGTACGAAAAATGAAACAAAGACTTTGCACCACGCAATATACACGGAGATAAATTTTTACTAGAAACAAGTAAAAAATAGTCATTCCCAGGACAAGTAAATAATTTACTAAAAACAAGTAAACGTTTACTAAAAACAAGTAGACGCTTCCCTGTTTTTAGTAAAGTTTACTTGTTTTTAGTAAACGTGTACTTGTTTTTAGTAAAAGTTTCCTTGTTTTTAGTAAACGTTTACTTGTCCTGGGAATGACTATTTTTTACTTATTTGTAGTAAATTTTTTCTCTCCGTGTAAATATTTGCCTCACACTTCCCTCATACCATTTATTTGTCTCAAATTGTTTTAATTGACATATACGCGGCCTTAAACTTAAGGCGACCTCATTGGCCAGTTGGCTTTGGCAATTGCTCGTTTAAGGATCATAAAGCGAACAATAGCTTTGAGGTCACAAACCAGTGAAGGCCAAGGACAATTGAGAGAAGAGATTGATATCTAGCAAATCTTGATGATGCTTAATTGTTTAGCTCCTTGTAGTCAGCCGGTGAGCTAACCAAGTGAGAGGAATAGGGAGCCGTCGTGTGAGTTGAGGCGTGCAAGTGTACTTTTAGTTATATTGAGAGCAGGATCAATGAATAGAAAAAGATTATCAACATGGCAAATATTATACCTAAGTGTATTCGGGTATCTGTCACAAAGCAAAATGAACAAAATTTGTTTTTTCTAAAAATGTTTGTAAACGGCATGACAACTAATTTTTTTTTGTCATTAACACTAATGTTTAGTTGTCATTACAGGTTCTAGCTATATTTAACAACACTTTGGTAGTTATATTTAATAAAACTTTGTAATTTCCACAACTGAACTTCTTGCGATTACAAAAGTTTTGTTGTCCCGGGATTTACTAAAATTTTAGTAATTTTTTTTTTCCGTTCAAATAATTTTTTTTCCGTGCGTCAGCGACGCTATTGTGTCGATCGCCAATCGTTTCATTTGTGGTTTATGTCGGAAAACATTATGATTGACATTCAGGGAAAACGCATGGTTGTCTCACTGTAATCTTAAATGCAGCCTTTGGCTATTCTCTTAAGAATCGAAAAAAGGCCACAAAGGCGCCAGGAGGCACCCTTGATTGCCGGTAAGGCAAGGTTGTCTGTCTTTTCGTTTGACATCATGACAATACACTTTCTAGAAACAATACAAGGAATATTCTGTTCAATGCCAATACACAAGTTTTGTTATTGAGAAAAAACATCGCAGGGGATAGCACAGAACCTTGTGGAACACCAGCGTTTAATTTACTTTTTTAGCAGCCTCTAAATCATTCTCCGATCTTCTGAATCAAATATAATCATAGACTATTGGTACAACAATATTTAGACCGCGGCACGTTCTGTGACGCAACTCCAGCAGCCTTCACCTTGCGGCCAGTGACCCGCGGGGTGACTTCCTGTGGCCAAGCGGTGGACCGGAAAAACGCTCTGACATGCCGTTCCACAAACGCTGACTACGTAAACATTAGTGTCATGGTTGATGAAATCGGTCGCATCTCAACGAACTTAAAACAGATTGAGGAGGTTTTTGCAAACTGTGGGTCATGATTATCTCTTTATTTTGCGGTTTGAAAATTAAAGAGTCTAACTAATCCTAATGTTATAACTTAGGTAATATTTCTTGATAAAGAACACGGACACTCTACCGACAACCGTACAATATAAAATAAACTTTAATTATTGGAATTGAAAAGAAAGACTATTAGACTCCGCTGCAATACCGGTATTGAAATATCGGAAAAATATGTCCGAGATTCCGGTATTTCGAGATTCCGGAATTCCGGTATTCATGCCCTAATTAGGATGCTTCTTCAAGATACAAGAAATGTACCTACTGACTAGATCAGTTAATATATCCACCACTTCCACAAGTAAAAAGCAAACAACTTTAGTGGTTTCTAAAACTTCCAAACTTCACAATACTCAGCGGAATCAGTCTAATCTGAGCGAACAGCGATTGCCACTCAACTGCAACCGGGGCGTGGGACTGTGGGAAGCCAAACAAAAGTGACCGCGCGATTACACGCGAACGGCGTCTTTAACTGAGTTGTATGGGCAGGTTTTGTTGTCTATTGCGGTCGAAGAAATGCAAGTCATTATGTCAAAGAACTTTAAGCTGCTAATGCATAAAGCAATATTAAACATACATTAGAATTTGTACTTATTGATAAAGCAACCAATAGATAAAGAACTGTAGCATTCAAGTCGGATTTTTACAAAAGTTACTCTGCACCGCATAATTTTTTTCCAATCATCACCTCACTATAAGGCGGACTGCATGTTGATTTGCTACCGATATGGTACTTATTTAATATACTTCTTATATTTAACAGTGGCCGATCCACGATTACTTCTCGTAATAACGGTTATGAAGTGTTTTCCGCACTCTAAAAGCCTAACCTTTAATGGTTTGTATGTTGTCAATCAGCCGTTTACACGTCTGAACGTCAAAAGCCGCATATAGGAAGTCATCAGACCCGTTAGATGGCCCTGGAAACAATGCAGCGTACAAATATTGTGCCAAGCTCTTACAAACCAGGTCTGTTTGCACGGATTTTGCCATGTGCTTTGTTTACCAATTACCCGTATTGCGCCATTCCTTATTGGACTTAAGACAAAAGGTTTAGTACATATATGCGAAATTTTTCTTTGTCTGAGTAGCACGGTGAGCATATTCAGTTTCTGAAAGATAATTCAGATATATTTTATGCCTTTCGGGTCTAAAGAGACAGGCGGCTATTAAAATAATTGGATCTATGTCTGAATCCAACAGAAATTAGAGGCAAGGCAATTATGCGTTCTTTAATTTAAGGAATAGTTTCCAAATACTAGTGAGAAATGTGAGAACACTCAAAAACATCATCATCAGATGGCTTATAATATAACTCTGGGGACATATGTCACATATGTCTAAGCCTGCATCGGCCGGCAGACAGTTTTGAGAACAAAAGTTTTACCTATCTATATCCCGATCAGTCATTTGCTTTATTTTCTTCTTCCAATTTCCCTCATAACACTTGACACTCACAGCTATAACCACAACCATAATGGCTTCCCGATCAGCGTGTGTGGCCTGTGCTGTGTCGAAACGTTTTGTGGTCGATTTTAATCTCTGGTCGGTGTTAGTACGCTGACGGCATCGGCATCTACAGCGGTTTCGGCTATTGGAAGTTTAGTTTAGTGTGGATTCAGGTTCAGTTTTGTTTTGAAGTTTAATGTGGATTCAAGATCTTCCCGCGCGCGGAGTACCTGACTGGAGTGAAGTGACGCAGAATAGGGCAGAGTGGCGTTCCCTTGTGTCAGAGGCCAAGATCCCTTTTGGGTCACTAAGAGCGTTATCACACTTGCGATTTGCGAGCGTGTTTTGTATGGGAACGAACACGCCGCGAGTTCGCCGCGCACGAGTTTTGTATTAATTCAAGTGTGATAAGGCGCTTAGCCAGTGAAGTAAGTGGCTTCTAGCCACAATGGTGACTCCTAAAATATAACATTCGTATAGATGAATTATCGAGAGCGTGGAATTGCATATGTAGTAGTATTGTTTGTGTACAGGCATTCTATATTTGAATCCGCACACAAAGAGGCACAACACGGTACAACCACTACATATGCAATTCCACGCTCTCGATAATTCAACTATAATCATTATTTGATACGATTTGAGACTTCAATGATATTAATAGCGTCTATTATATTACGAGTGTTAGTACCGCAAGTCGTAAACGGGTTTTATTTATGCACTACTACCGAGGGAGTAATAAAGATTGTGGATTTAGAGTCGTAAGTGACATATGTCAGCGCGGTCCCACAACGACATCACGACAGGCATTAACCGCGACCTGCGCCTGCGTCATAAATAAGGATAAACGCGCAGAAGGAGCTGCAATCGTAAAACATCTCAGTCTCTAAACATCGGATATGTCAAATCCATAAACCATGGTTAAAATTCACTATATGTATCGTATGCAGGGTTACAAAAAACTAAATACTATCCTCGTTACATATAATTATCAGAAAATACACGCACTATCGATGCAAATACCATTTTTATACCATTCATTCTGACAAACTTAACTAAAAGATCGATACGATCGATTTTTTCCAGTGACGAAAATTGATACATAAATAGCCATTATATGTATAGATGGTTATAGTTTGTACAATAATAGATCATTTGTTACTATTGCAAAAGCTTAAATTTACCACGGCAACCGATTCTATTTCATCGTACATTCTGAAACAAACTGCTTGGACAACTGTCCTACAAGCTAAGGAATCTAGGTATCTAATCAATAATTTAAAATGACAAATGACAGCAGAGAAATGTGACGCACGTTCGCACCCATACCATAATCGTCCATAATCCATAATGTATGGACAAAGTTGTGTTTATATATGGAGAGGTATTATGCAAGAGATTGGCGCCAATATCTGGATTCCTGAATAGTTGAAAACTAATAAATATACAAATGTTTACTTCGCTTTGATTGTTAATGCCAATAAGTTATCTGATTTATTTCTTTTTTTAATACCAAGACGGTGGCAAACAAGCATACGGCCCGCCTGATGGTAAGCAGCTACCCTAGCCTATGGACACCTGCAACTCCAGAGGGGTCACATGCGCGTTACCGACCCTTTACAAAAAGGAAAACGTTATCAGCGCCCGGTGCAATGGGTTACCTATTAAATTGTACTTTCAATTTTAAATAGATTATATGGTGGATATTTTTAGTTATGTGTAGTATGTAACAAACAATTGTTTTATATAAACTACGGTGGAATCGGTATCGAGACAAACCACACCGGTTTACCGATACTCTTGTATCAAATGTAATGATTTTGTTGTAATTACCTTAATACATAAATAATAAGAGGATTCACTGTTATTTTTAATAGCTTAAAAATGTAATCCTTTGGTCTCTTGTAAATCGAATCAAACGGTCACAACACTCACACATATCAAATGCCATGTCGGAAGACATTTGCAAAAAGAGACGCAAAAACTACCTGTAACTGTAAGTCCTATAACGAAAAATCATGTAGTTGTCAATCACATGTAATCGCCAAACGTGCGAAGCACAGTCACTGTTCACTGTGGTGTCAAAAGTATCGATGACATGTGACAGTTAATGTCATTAAACTATACAAATACCTACACAAAAAGATGCCTGTCTGAATGTAGAAGCCAAATTTGAGGCGTGTGATATTTAGCCATTTAATGACGTCATGTTACTTGGGCTAACCCCACACTAGCGCCTTCTGAGCGTCGACGTCGCCCGAGCGCCGGCGCAGCGGCGACGCGGCGTCGACGCGACGTTAACGCGACGTCACCGCCCCCCCCCAATTAACAATGAAGTTATGCCTAGATACATGTTATGACTAAACACATGTTTCTACTGGGGAAGAAACAGGACGCAGCACGGAGGTTCTGCCAGGAAGAAAAGGAAACTGCCATACACATCCTCTGCTCCTGCGGACCACTAATGCATAAAAGAAGTACCCACTTAGGAAGCCATGTACTGCAACCCGAAGAGGTACAACACATTACATTACAGCCCCAAGAATCGGGAAGTTTTTAGATTCAACGGGAATTAGTAATGAAATATAAAGGGCTGCCACATTAGATCAAATCTGGCGGCTTAGCATGACATGCGTTGTCGCGCGCGACTCCATACTTCGAGTCGCGCCTGAAGTATGGGGAGTCGCGCCGCAACGTAAGTCATGCTAGACTAGACGTACCGGTCGACGCAGCACATTGATACTATTGATAGGCCAATTAAGAATAATAATATGCTTAGATAATTTTGATCACCTCACCCGCTTAGTTACTTGAGTTACTTCTGCTGCTGTGTATGTAAATCTGTCATAATTTCGCTATCTTTGCTACCATCTAGGGTCGGTAGCGTCGGTCTGTTTATTATTGTGTAGGCGTCACTTGTTTCGCAATAATCTTGTGGCGTTTATTGCCACATCGGTATGGGCACGTGGTTAGCAATAAATGGTATCCGTTTCCATAGAACGGCATTTTGTACGTTATAAAGGCAATCGACAAAAATGTCCCACAGTATTATACATACGAAATGATTATCTAAATTATGTTCCGTCAAAACATGTCAATTTCCATGAAATTCCTACACAAACTTAATCTCATCTCATGCATGTCTAAAAGTATGAAATACTTAATGAAAAATCTTCGAATACACTATTACTTTTCGGGAAAAATACTTTTTAATAAAAACAATATCTAGGTACATGTGGCAGGTTGGATACGAATAAATATACAATACAACCGGTGGAAGGCGGTTCTTGTAGCCTAATGGCTCCTTTACATGATGGGCCATCATAGAGACGCAGCTATGCGTTAGAAAGAGCTAACGATATTGCGATCTCGTTCCGTCGTATAGCTGTGTCCCTATGATGGCCCATCATGTAGAGCCAGCCTAAGAACGGCTGCAGCGACAGTTCAGTTGTATCAGGAGCCAGAATTTCTGAGACTTATCAGTGCAGTCACGTAGTGAAACACACAGGTGTGACAGTGAGCCCACATACGCATCTGCCATAGAAAGCAGACTTTTTAGCACGCCGCCGAAACTAAACCAATACAGCTCCTAACACTTTGAGATAGGGTGCTCAATTATAAACCGTTTATAATTGCCGTTTAAGGTTTAATTTGTTTAGGCGTTATTGGGATCGTTGACACAATTAATAGACTCATTTTGAACTGTATTGCAAAGACAGAAGGTCCAACAATGTGCATTTAAAACGGTTCCTGCCATATCATCATTGACAGAAGTGACTGACCATTTGTGATCCTTATGGGAACGTGATAAGGGCTACATTAGGTCAGTCAAGTGTGACAAGAAGCTGCGGATGTGATTGTGGGGCAATGGTTTGCCTTTGCGGGCGCATCCTCGCTTTACTTTGGATATTGGAAAGCCAAAGTACAAGTTACGAGTAATCGGCAGTTAGTGTTTAATGGAAGTCCAATAAACACTAGAATAGAAGTTTCTATGAGCCATTTATTTGTTTCAGTGTTAAATATATTGGTATGCCATCGTATAACTGGTCAATGAAGGTGAGAACTGTCAGAAGTTAACAGCAATGAATGTAAAAAAACAAGAGAGTATCGCAGTCATTAAAAATTCCTACGCCAGTTAATAGGGTACAGCCGCCATCAGATATATCGGAGCGGCCAAGGTGGATACAAATATCTGAACAACGCCTCTATTGTCAAGGCGATAAAGTGCATGTTCAGATATTTTCGAGTACCGTGGCCGCTCCGATATATTTGATGGCGACTCGACTGGACTTCTGTTGCTGACCAAAAAACTAAGTTTACCTAGGTACAAATGTAGTGTTTTATAGTTTTCCATCGTATTTTCTCGGATAAGTTCGTTTTTATCGCGCTCTCTCAATTAGCTTCTACCCATCTACTGAAGTTAATTGAGAGAGCACGATAAAGACGATCTTTTACGAAAAAATACGATTATTTTAAAATTCCAAAACTTTCAAATATCTTCATTTGACTACATGCGTGTAATTTAGGTATGAATTCTACGCAAATGATCCCAGTTCTCTACTAACATAACCGTATTATACAATACTAACTTCAACTTTACTTGTCCAGTTATATACCTTATGTTAGTTACCATACGGTTTACGAAAGTTCAGTTAACAAAATATACATTAAATGCAACTCCATTGAAGCGTTTCCATCTTCACCATTGTGCAATAGAGATACCAACATTACCAACGAATCTCAATCGTAATTGATTTTGTCCAAAGCAAAGTACCAATTTGTACAGATAGGAATCATTGCCCAACATCGCAATATGGTGTGTGACGAAATATTACAATATCTTACTTATCTGTGGACGCATCGGTTGACAGCCCTGCACAGATAGAAATAATATCTTAATTCAAAACGCAAAACTCTCTTGCACGCGGTTTCTTAAAGAGAGTAATAAATACCTTAGACCAATAAACATGACTTGAGTTAAAAATATCATGATTTTTAAAAGAAGATTTAAAATTATTTAGCTTTAACTTTACCTATTTTTAAAGCGAATAGTAATGATTTGAGTTAAGATAATAATTATTTACGGCAAAAAAGCACCAACATTTTCCTTTAAGAGTTTTATGTGTTTACGTAAGATCGATTAGTTCTTGGTTTGATGTTTTCAATCTACAGCTAAGAGCCAAAGCTAATTTAAAGAAGTAGCACCAAAAGTTAGATTTGAGATTTTTAAGTTTTTAGGCAAGAGAGATTAATTTTTGCTTTGATGTTTTCAACTTACAATCAAGAGCCACAGCTATTCCAAAGAAGAAGCACATAATTTTTGCTTTGAAACATTTAAATCTTGGACGTTAGTTACCCTGCGCATCAATAGATGTCTCTGCGTGTAGGTTAGAACACGCGAACGTTTGTTCAACGTAACTTCATGACCCTCGCCGCTTTACCCGGGCTTATTTGAGATTCACAATAGCAATCTCAGCTCTAGTTAATACGATTATAAATTGTGAGTATATAAATAATCATAATTTATATTTGTATTATCTACTTTTAGTTAAACTTCCTTTCTTGGGATTAGTCCCGAGAAACACATTTTCTGCTACTAGGTTTTTAAGTAGTGCAGTGAAACGACGGATCCGCATGCGGCGCCGGTGTGTGAGCGAGATAGCGCTATACACATGCAGAGCGCTATCTCGCTCGCGCACCGGTGCCGCATGCGGATCCGCGCCAGTGTGATAACCGCCTTAGAAAATGTTATTGTTTGTTTCAAGTAATCGATTTCATACGCCAAGAAATTTTAGATCTTGGTGTGAAAATATCAAATTTTACATCAAGTAACACATGCTCTTGAACTAATGCGATTTCTTGTTTCCGTGGAGAAATTCAATTCTCAATTTAAACTATGAGTCTTCATCCAAGAAACAAAGTTTCTTGGCTTAAGTTCTTTATGTATTGCACTAAGACACATAAAGTTCAATTTAAAAAAAATACAATACAAAAACAAAATTCAAACGCCCTTCGTGAGAATATTAAGCTATTTTAAAAAGAAGATTTTTATATCTCGGATAAAGTATTGAATTTATTAGGTTAAGTAATAAACTTTGAAACATTTTATATCTTAAAATAAAGAATTTTATTTTTTCCTTATATGGGAAACTGGATATCTCTTGATTCAAATAGGTTTCTTTGGTTGAAGAGATTTTTTCTATCTGTGTGCGCTGCGGACTTACAAAGCGCTGATCTATTTAAAATCATTGCGCGTGCGCAGGTTACGCGGTTAAAAACTTATTAGGGTTGTCTATTTTATGAAACATTTAATAAATTGATTAAATAGGTGTAATGAATATCATTATAAGGGCGGCCACCGACTATCAGTCCGCCTGCAGTCCGCCTGACGATATCGGCCTGGCTGTTGTTCGGAGCCGGCCTCAAAGCAAGCATTAACTAGAGCCCGCACACGTGTACCCCCGTATGGGATAGATATATAGATGCCCATAATCACTTCTACAGCATAAAACAGAACAATTTACCAATCTTTTCCTTAGCCGACACAACTTTCTAGGAAAACTAACAGCTTTTCTCGTAGCAATCACAGAAATTCTTGAAGAAATCGCGAATTATATCTGTTTGTTACCCTCCACTGCTAGAAGTAACGCGTGGAGGGTAATAGAAACTATGACAAGGACCAACGATAATAGCACCTCTCTGCCGTATCTATTGAATGTGTAATAAGACCATCCCGTTCTATCTTGGTATTATTAGTTCCGTGTCAGATCTATGGGTGGTATATCTATGGAGCCGGCAAATTTTTGTTCTAACTGACAGGCCGAGATCGTCAGGCGAACTGCAGGCGGACTGATAGTCAGTGGCAGGCTGGAAATTTTGAAATGTAAGTAAACTGTGAATTATCAATTTTAGAGAAAGTATTATATAAGACTGTGTTGAATAAATAATTAAATGGGTGAGGTATTAATAATTAATTGGCAACGACTTTATTTAAAAGTTAAGGGCGTGTCGCGGTCGCGCCAAGATTATTTAGCATCTGATGATGCCATTGCTGCGAACCGTAGCAATTATTCTTAGAATGGTCACGAGTCAATTATGCGAAACCTACTCTACTTGTGCAAATAAAAAAACTGTCCCATTTTCTTTTAATTTGTAGTTTTCGTATTGAATTTCTAAGTAGGTAAGTAGTAGCGCTGGGTGAAAATATATCTTAGACAAGCCGGAGTTTTATTTGGCTTTAAATTTCTTCATGGGCTGTAGGAAAACTGCTCAAATGCCTGAAAATTCGGCAAGCCGTCAGGAATCGTATTCTATTGACGCGCCGCCACCGTATACGTTGCCATATATATTTACTTTTCTACTTATTAAGACATACATATATTCTCATTATTCTCTTAAACTTGTGTTCATCCCTAATCCATAACGGCAGCCACGTCTACGCTGATTGGTATGTTTCAACACGTACGTTATGGCCACGTCGAGACGTCAATTATGTACAAGCCTCTTATGCTATTATTATTAAAGTAAAAACGCCCTAAATATAAAAACATAAGGTTGAGGACCCATGTTTTGATTTTGATATACGAGTATGAGAACGAAATACTTATAAATACTATTGAGCGTACGGTACGCATTGTACCTAGAGTAAAGAGATGTGTAATTGTGTAAGTAGATACTTACCTACAATATTGTAACTAAATAATTTTAAACAAGAAAAGACTGACTCCAGACTCCGCTTTTCCAAAAAAAAATGCCAGAGTTGCTGTAAAAAATAATGAAATCACTATAGGTGTGCCTATAATAGTTGAAGAGTTCCCTCGATTTCTACAGGATCCCATCATCAGATCCGGACCTGGTGACACTGGGACCAGCTGTGAAGTATACTCTTTCAAACCAAAAAAAGTATTTTCCAAATTGGTCCAGCCGTCTTCGAATAATCGGTGAACAAAAAAAATAGCAAAAAAAAATCAAGATCCCAAAGAATTCAGAATCACCTCCTTCGAAATCTTGAAGTCAGTAGAAAAGGCGGACAACACATATATTTTTAAGTGATCTTAATTTGGTAGCTGTCCATTTCTGCAGAGATCGTAAACTTTCGGCGCCTAATCCAAACGAGGGTCCGACAGCGATCGTCAACCTTCGGGCCGCGCCAGATTTTACCACCGTGACCGAATAAGGGCAGGTCCTTAATTTAAAAATGCCATTTTGACTTTGGTTGAAAAGGGAAACAAAAATGCATAAGCTTTGACATTTCATTATGCTTTTAAGATAAAATCGAAAGCATGAAATGGAATTAGGATTAAAATATGGAGTTTTTGTAAAGAAAAAATGTTTTTGTAAATTCTTTAACGGTACATTCAAGGTTTTATTGATGAAATTTTTTGACAAACATACATGTAGGTACAAGATTTTATATATATGTTATAGTGTAGGTACCTAAACATATGTATTTTTGGGCAAAAATATTGATGCGATATGCTTGAGTGAGAGATGCAGTTTAGACAACCCAACTTCTTTCTAACAGCAAATGCCCGAGCTTACTGTAAAAAAAATCTCAAATCACCATCACCCTAAAATATTTGAAGAGTATCCTCGATTTCTCCAGGATCTCATCATCAGATCCTGACCCGATGACAATGAGACTGTCAAGAACTTCAAAAAAAAACTTTCGAAATAGTTCCAGCCGTCTTCTAATAATTCAAAAAAACAGTATATACTCCTTAAAAAATCTTGAAGTCGATTGATAATGTCGCGCCGAGATAGTGAGCTCCTCACCCGTCTGTGAGCTACTCGTGCTCATTCTATAGGTACAGTCACCGGCAATAGTATCTTCCTACATGAAGGCCGCAAAAATATGTGACACGCTCTTATTCGTAGGGACATAGGAGCGTGTTACATATTTTTGCGGCGTTCGTATTGGAACATACTATTGCTGTGACTGTACTATAGAATTTTCTAACCCAGCATGGGTCTCGGTCAAGTTTTTCCGAGCTATCCGACCAGCGTTTAATTGCCGCTTAGATATTAATATTGCATGAGCGCCGGCGCCAATAGTATTATTTATAACTAAATAGCTACGTGTTCCGGCTTCAGCTGAGAATCGAACCCGGACCTATGTCTCATGCTATTTTAAGACGAGTCCCATTTGAAGAAAAAATTACTGAAATTTTTTAAAGGCATTTTGCGAGAAAGCGGGACATAGCATAACGCTAGATTGTAAACAGGGCGAAACACATACTTAGGGCTACCTAGGGGTCTCGAAGGACACTAAGTGGTATGTATGAGCGATCTGAAGGAGGAACGGGGGTGGTTAGTTACCTCATTTAGGTAAAATAACGGATGCGGAATAGGGAAAAATTCTCAAAATAATTAACTACTCGATTTTTTTTTCTAACTTTTAGTTTAGTAGGTAAATACATAAATAAATGTATTTGGAACCATCCAAAGCAAAGGAACCACTAGAAACTCTTAAGAAGTCCAGCCGAGAGTCTTAAGTAACTGATTAAGTGACAATATCTTGACAAATTTTTCCAGATTGTGATAAACTGTAAGCACATTTCTCAAACTCAGCCAGCCACTAGCCTACAACTCGTCCACTTGACGTTGAGCGATCAACGACAAATAAATTCCGGGAACATACCTTAAGAATACATCTTCTTCAGCCTAAAAAATTCACCTTACCTGTAAACAAAAAAATATATATTTAGTAAACATTACTTGCGCTTTGATCGTGATAACATACGACTGTTATAAATCAGTACAGTTATAATTAAAGGATGCAATTAAACCGAGAAAATGCGAAAAATCTACAGGAAGGAAAGCGGCAGCGAGCGATGTAGCCAACGGAACTCAATAATAACCGATTTTGAAATAAAATGCTTAGGTAAACGGTTCACTTCAGGTTTCCAGCTATGCTAACTTCGAATCTAGATAGGGATTAGGATAGGCACAATAACGGAAATATACACACTAATCGTAATCATATAGATAAAATGCCTGGTATGCCATTTTAAAATTGTTCTGAAGAGCTAATAGTTATAAGTATAAAACAAAAACCCCAAAGATGTGTGTCAGGTCAGAAAATACTAGAACACTAATCTGCATCCGTGATGACAACAGTGTCCTATAGGATGATACCCTCTAAATCCTAGCCGAACCATAGGATGAATCCTGTTACCACCTCTACAGGTCAAATGTCTAAAAAATCTTTAGTAAAGTTTCACTATATTCGACTTTTAATAGTATTTTGTGCAACAGTTACATAATAAGGGTTCTTAAGATTCGAGGGTCGAAGTTACAAAATGAGGCGAAGACGAATTTTGTAAAAACAGACCCGAGAATTTTAAGACCTAATTATGTACCGTTGCACACAATAGTTTTTCTACGAGTGCTAGGCAAGCCAGTACGCATTGAGTTCGACGAATGACCTGCTGCCTCTATACAATTGTCTTCAATCTCCCGGCGGATTGCATCGGCGCCCGCCTCGTCTACAGCGGCGGGCGGCGCCGGTGCGGGGCCCAGCAGACCCACTATATCCCTAAGAATCGACTTTTGAGTCATCTTATGACAACGTTCATAAAGTATATGCTTTGAATATACATGTCAGTCATTTTATTGGCAAATTAGAATGCAGGAGTAGAAAAAAAACATAAGTATTCAACGATATATGCCCTCAGTCTCTAAGTAACGCCACTGTTTTACACATGTGACACTTTTAGGAAAAGGTCGCATTTGGTGGAAGGCACTCATGTTGTACTTACGCTGTACAGATTTAATATTGTATTTTAGCAATAAAAATATAAGATCCAGCTGGCAAATGGTACCTTTTGATCTAAACTATCTCATACTTATATAAACTTTCATGCGGTTTCATTGATGTCCGTGGGCCAAGCCGAACCGCGTGGTTCCGCGCTTCGTCACATCACATCACATGAAAAACCGCGTTTTGCATCTGGCGGCGCTTTTTGCAGTTAAGTGGCGTAGCGGTCGTGAACCCCGGCGGGTCGGTGACCTTTCACTTGAAAAAAATGCGAGATTTTAGTGTTTAGTCGGCGTGAAGTCTTGTTGCGAGATTAAGCTTTTTAATCTACAAGTCTTTGTAAATATAAAATGATAGCTAAACAATTAGAATTTCATTGGGCTAGGCCACAGCAAGGTAGGTTACAACGTGCTCGATAGTGTCAAGACCGGGGCCTTTGGAGAAGCCTATGTTCAGCAGTGGACGTCTTTTGGCTCATATATGTGATAATTAGTACCTAATTAATCCTAGTCCAGTCCAGAACCCGTACCACACGTCTAGCTGACTTTGAACTTTGTTTAGGGTTGATCTACGGAAATATATGCTGAAACTTAAAACATCCCAAATTGATTTAACCAATAGAGTCTATCCGGAAATAAAAGTGTTGTAGAATGTATGAGCTCCCATATAAACCACGACACTTTTCTTTCCGGACAGACTCTACCTTCTGAATCCTAAAATTAATTCGGACAGATGTTCATCCTACTGCCAGGCACAGGCACAAAGCATAGTCGCTACGCATGAGGCCGCTAAATATATGATAAAAAAAATCTTACGAGCCGGGATCTGAATCCGAGACCTCCGGATTGAAAGTCTTAGTCTACAGGTTTCCATAGCTTAACCTTGAATTTCAGGAAACGTATTTAACCGACCCGTGAAACACCGTACAAAATGATGTAATTGTGGTTCTATTCACGATTGGTTCTGCGGTCATTGGGCAATTACCGTCTTCCGCGCTCACGGACTGGAATCGATTTAGGCGTTAAAATATAGCCCGAGTCTTAATCAAGATGATTCTAACCTTATTTGATTGATATTTGATGTTAGATGCCAGAGTTCCGCATAAAAAAATAGTCGAAAAGTTATTTGTAGCAAATCATATAATTCATTCACATTTACCTACAAGGTGTAACAAAAATGCTAGTGATCTTTTTAAAGGCATAATTGGTATCGTATTCTAATTATGAAAAACCAGAGACTATAGAGATATAGACGACCATAGCCTAAGAACTTTTTGAAGCTCATGTCGATTGCGCCATCTATGTCAAAGTCCCCTAAAGATACCGAATATGTAAGAGAAATGTCACCTGCCCAGCTACTCCACCTAGTAACAAATAGCGTACTAGTAGTACACTAGTAGCTACTAGGTGGAGTAGCAGTGCAGGTGACATTTCTACTACCCTAACCAATCGACATGAGCTTCAAAAAGTTCTTAGGCTGTGGTCGTCTATATCTCTTTAGTCTCTGGAAAAACTAAGAAATAGTATGGAGGGTCGGCCGGCTGGCTGGTACAGTCGCCATCAAATATATCGGAGCGGCCAGGCTACTCAAATATATCTGAACATGCACTTTATCGCCTTGACAATAGACGCGTTGCTCAGATATTTGTGACCACCTTGGCCGTTCAGATATATCTGATGGCGACTGTACCAACTGTTCCCTAGAAAACAAAGTTTTTTCGCGTCCAACCATTTTTACTCCTACTTTTTCTTAGTCGCAATACGATACCAATTATGCCCTTAAACGGATCCCCAGTATTTTTGTAACACCCTGTGTATGCGTTATGGCGTCTGAATGCAGAGGTACTTCGATTCCCACACTGGAAACCTAAGGCACTCTTCCATATTGTAATGAATTATGTTATTTATGGCACATAAATACTCGTAATTCCTAAAGTAATTGCGTAAACCAAAAGACAATTTCAAAAGCTCATGCTTCGAACACGACATTCTAGTTTAGCAAATCGCAACACGAAACATATCCCGTAACCACAGACATAACAGAATCACTTTAATACACATTTACACCCTATTACAGTCGCCATCAGATATATCGGAGCGGCCAAGGTGGTCACAAATATCCGAACAAAACGCCTCTATTGTCATATATACAGTACTTGTTCAGATATTTTTGAGTACCCTGGCTGCTCCGATACATTTGATAGCGACTGTACAAAGGAGTAAGGTGCAAAAGTGTAAACGTTTATTTTCGGACGTCGGCTGAACTTGGAACACGTGGATCGCAAGTTCATTGCCGCGAGATGCCGCGATAACTGCACGTAAGCGCGGTGCCGTAACACTGCTACCACACCAACCATATGTGTATATACCAACCACGTACCAACACTATTGCCATGCAACGCAACGAGAGCGGTCCTTAGTGTTATATTAAAGTGTAATGTTATATTAAAGTGTAAAGGTACATTAAAGTGCCAAATGAAACTTCTGCGAAAAGTTGGTTGGCAAGTGAAATTTGGCTATATCCAATCTTCGCCGAAAAGGCAGAGAACCATGCAGACACATATTTTTGACTAAACCACCAATTACGCACATAACACACGTGAATCGCAAGTTCATTGCCGCGAGATGCCGCGATAACAGTCGCACGTAACGCGGTGCCGTAACACTGCTACCATACCAACCATACGTAGCCGAGTACCAACACTATTGCCATATTCGCTGTGTGCATGAGTGTGGCGCCATCTCTTGAGCAGGGGGTTAAAGGGGTTTTATTCTTTTTTATTAATGGCATATACTCCTTGCTTATATGAAATATCACTGGCTGGTTCACTATTTTGACAGTTGATCCTATAGGTGATGTCAAATATTTTGAAATGTGATATTGACAAGAGCCCAATTTCTTGCCACATTGTGCACTGCGATCGTTCACCATGCACTTCGCACATAGCGAATACCGCAAAGGGAACGGTTATTTTATTAAGTTTAATGTTAGTGTCTAAGAGTTGTACGAGTTGGAAAAGGTTGATCTTAGGGTCAATCACCTCATTTCTGTTTATCTGTAAAAAAAAACTAAAGATACCCGTGCACGTGCATGTGCCCCGGCAAGCCGGAGCGCATTTTACCTCTTTTTCATAGCCTCAATTTTATGAAAATTGTGCAAGTCGAAGGAACTCGAGTTCTATGGACTCCGCCATTGACAGATACTAAAATGACAGTTCGATCGCACAATTTGTACCGATTGCATAATTTTGTAGTTAAGTAACAGTTCCATTAAAAAGTTCCTTATAAAGGTCACCGGAAGACGCTGGATGCAAGTCGCTGCCGACCGATACTTATGGAGGTCCAAAGGGGAGGCCTATGTTCAGCAGTGGACGTCTTATGGCGGAGATGATGATGATGATGATGAACAGTTCCATTGGGCAAATTAGGTAGTAAACTTGATGTGATGTGTTTAGTTTGGATTGGGCAGAACGGAGCACATCGAGCTGTCACTTCAGGATCTGGATAAAAAACAGCTGGTAGACAAGCTTCCGTCTTCTATAAGAAAATCGTCCCAAAAAATAAAATACAATAACCTCACAGTGCCGCCACTTGGGATTCCAGAGACCCTCATTGAAATAAACGCCACAGATTAATAGATATTCCAAGATTTTAACGTCTATCGCCGGTAAAAACCGTGAGAATTTTAAAATACAAACATAACATAAATCTTGGGACGACTACCAGAAATCGGGTCATAACATTTTTCCACTGACCCAAAAACGGAACCGTTAATGCCCATTCAATAAATTAATAAAAAAGTCAAACTGAAAAATGACCCCGGTCGAAACGCCCACAAATCCGTTGGAAAACGTTCGAGTGTGGAATACAGAGTCAATAAAAAGTATCGATTGCTTTCGGTCAAGTGCGAGTCGGAGTTTCCACATTGGGTTTAACGTTGGAATAGAGCAAGGGCTGCCAGGAGCCCAGATTTTACCACCAGAACCATTAACTCAAGATTTTAAGTATTTTTTTGCGAACAAAAATACTGATGTAATAACAACATTTTGTAGTCATTATTTAATAGCTATTTTAAATTTTTATTCAAATTAACACACCACCCAAATGTGCCGCGGAATTTAGGCCCAAAACTTGTTGCATAAACTTCATTAAATTTATTCACAAACGAAAATAAAATAATCACACTACCAAATTATAAAACGTTATGTCATCATTGTTAAAAACTAAACGATGCATTTTAAAAATCCGTTACGGATCACCGGTGACGACCGTAAACGACCGCCCGGGGCGCCTAACAGAGAATTTAAAAAAAAGAAATTCAAATTTTTGAAAATGGAATTGGTTTAGAGCTGACACATTGGCGGACAAAAGCCTGAGTGTCGGTATCGGAATGGATTACACCATAACAAAGTTAAGTTTGCAGTTAGATACGCGCTAGCTACTTTGAACTCTTTTAAGATAGTTATATGTTAGTGGCAGTTCAATATTTGTCCACTGACATGTATAAGTTGGTGTTATAGTTGTTTATGAGATGGCAGTGATAATTTATTCGGGGACACGTTCGGATACTCGAGCATGGGAAAGGTAATGGTCTGTAGGCGCGAATACGGAGAAAGTTGGACGCGATCGATGCGTTACGAGTAAAGGGCTACGGGTAACATTTGTGTACAGACTTTGTAACAGTCATAAATATTTACTGATAGCCACAAATTACGTATTGACTTCAGTTAACTGCCGTTTAAATATTTAGTAGCGGCCTGTGTAGGCTATTAAGGGTAGATAGGTAAGCATGTTTATGGTTTGTATGTATGTTATTCTTTATTCCTGTATGTATAATCTACAGTCAGCAGCAGTAGCTGAGAGGGTCAGCTGTACAAAATGAAATGAAAGAGAATAAGAGCGTGTGAAGGTTATTTTGATCACTTCACCCGCTAAGCTACTTCTGCTGCCGACTGTACTCATTGACACCTATTACTCAAATACATTTGTTACTAAACTTAAATTTAGAAACGCGTTGATGATAATACGTCATCATTTATATTCATGATTTTGTTATCAACTCAATCGCCCATAAAACAAGACACTATACCTTGTGCAACCTAAGAAGCGGTTTTTGACACCTGTCATCTCAGTACATTTTATAACCTAAAATCGATTTTAGGTAATAAAATGTACTGAGATGACAGGTGTCAAAAACCGCTTCTTAGGTTGCAAAAGGTATAATAATAGATCATTGATAAAACAAGAAAAAAACAGGTTTAAAACTTCTCCTATCAGCACTTAATATGGTTTTTCACACGGCTTAAGGGAGAAGAACAAATCGATAATGGGACCGGAGTCCAGAACAAAAAATACAAACCCGAACACGGCCGACAAATCATTCGGCAGGCAGAAAATTACACCCATTGCTTTAATTACGAGTCACGTATAAAAACTGGTCGGTTTGGTCGAGATTTAATAACAGCCTCACTTTTCATGAATAAAGTAGGTATAGCAAATTAACTGAGGTTTCGTTGGTCTCGTTATTGTGTCCCATTTTCCGGGGCTAGCTCTTACAATACTCTCTAGGGCATTAGTCTACGGAGACCACACAAAGCCAGAAAGAAAATGAGTTACTTATACTAAAATGTACGAATTTTAGTATTTTCATAACTATATTCTAAAACCATCGCACAGTTTCCATAGTCAGAGATTGTTTTAAGCAGGTCGTTACACAAAAATACAAAAAGGCAACAAAACAATGGGCCCGCTTTTTACACGTGCATAATGAAAACACCTACGTCCGTCACACAGAGTTGGGCGGCTGCGTGTGCGCCGCCTCGGCGCGTAGTGCGGGATATAGCGGGTCTTAAAAATAAACTGCATCCCACAGGATACATTTCATTCGGTATATAGGTCTGTCCGGAAAGAAAAGTGTTCTAGAATGTATGAGCTCTCATATAAACCACGACACTTATTTCCGGACAGACTCTACAGCAAGCACTGTCTTAATAGCTGCCTGATAGGGTAAATAATTCGTGTATAGCCAAATTTTGGTGTAGTTGTAGACAAAGATTAGCGGCGCCCCTATCCACCGGTACTTTTAGTATGTTGTGTAAGACACCATGTCTACAACTACACCAAAATTCGCCTATACACGAATTATTTCCTCTAAGTTTTCCTTCGTTGGCCGGGCTATTAATTCCATTGCCAATTTAATTCTACAGTCAGTATTTAAATAAAAACGGGACTTGTTCGCGTGCACTTACTTTCTCGTTGCCTGCCTGCGACCATAGAATCTAGGTACAGAATTAAGAACGTCTGTCCTATTGACCAAAGCTGTTTAAGCCCTCCCCTTAACTCTACACAAAAGTGAGATAAGTTCCACAATGTTTTCAAATATCGAAGTCGTCACATCCTCCTGCATTTCATGCCTTGCATCCTACATCCCCGCGACAGTAGATGGCGCATCACGTATGGTAATGGCCAGCAGTAAGGCGCAGGAGCCGGCGTGGGCGTCGCACATGACAGTTACAAGTTAATATTCCTCGTTTACAACTGTTACTGCCTTTGTTATTTATGTTACTGGCACTTCAAAGCTGCTTCTTCTGCATCTTAACTGAGATTTCATTAGCAAGTAGCATTTTTTTGAATCGCTAAATGTTCAGCATTGCGAAGTTTTCGGTAGTTCGAAGAATTTGCGCAGGTAGATGTTGAATTGTTGATGTCAACTTTAGCCAGTCTTTCTTCGGGACCCCGAGCACAATCACAATGTAAGTTATGTAAGTAAGTAAGTTTATTAACATCAAAAGGATTACAACTATGTATACATACATTCTGAACTATAATACATAGGATGCAATGTCATCATAAACTTTAATTTCCACATTTAAATACGCCGTTAAGTGCTGTTTTAGATCATGGTCGTTAAGTCTGGTAATCGAAAATACGTTTGTTTATAAACAATATCACCTCTACTTACTGCGCAGACGCAAGTAATGAGACGAGCTAATCACGCATACGCAAGGACAAGCAGACAAAGACGTTACATCACACGCAGCGATTACTAGTATTACGTTTTACGTTGACTTGAGACGGAAAAATTTACTAGACATAAACGATATCAACTTCGCATTGCATGCTCGTGCTCAGATATACCGTCAACTGCTACAAATTTGCCTACGATGGCTTGAAAAACATGGTTTTCTTCACCAAACACCAACAATGTTTTTCAAGCGAGGCAAAGTTGTGCATCGTAGGCAAAGTTGCAGCATTTGACGGTAGCAAATTACTATATAGGGCAAATATGATAGATATTAAATGCTATCAAGTTTAGTGTACTTACCAACGTACGTACTGATCTACTATTTTATTTATCTTTGTTTTTATTTTATTATATTTCTCTTTCTTTCTTTCAAGTTTTCTTTCTTTTTTTATATTCTTCCTTTTTGTGTTCTTCCTCTTTTACGGTTTTTTTTGTACCCAGTATTTTCAGTTTTGTTCACAAGCAGGAATAGCACGACTCCAGAAACCAATCTAGTAAAAGAAGAACTAAAATATTGAAGCAAAATTTTACGTTATCGAAAATGTCATAGTGGAAATATCGAGTCATCTAACATCACGGATCATAATGTAAGTTTGCCCAAGTAATTTAAGATTACGAGATTGTATAAGCATCGCTGGTTGGATGTAAAATAACCAGAATCCCAGCCATGTGAAACACCGTGTAGATTCCAATCCTATGCAAATGCCGGCCACCAGGCTATAGATCAAGGGATTAAGTATGCAGATCGATTGATTATAATGCAATAAACATTTATCCGTGTCGATATCAGATCTAATTGTTAGTCGGAAGTGATCTTTATTGCTTGTTTTCGCTTGTCTTAGCTGGTTAATGTTAATAATATTGTCACAAATGTCACAATATAATATGCTGTTTATGAAGCAAGCCAAGCAAGGTGCTGCTGTTAAACAATCCTTCGATAATAAAAACAAAAGAAAATAACTTTTTTGAAGCAACTAAAAAGAAACTTTATCAAATCCAAGAGAGATTGAATGTCTTATACATTTTTGTTCAAAAAGGGAATACATTCAGCACTTTGAAACTAGAAGAGCTGAAGAAGAAAGAGCTGCATATTGGCAGGTCATAAATTAAAAAAAAGTAATGAAGTATACACACTCACAAAAATACATAAAATACTTGGATATAACCATTACTAGATCAGAGAGTCACTCTGGGCGGTAAGTGAGATTTTACGCCCACGGGCGCAGCCGAAAATCTCACTTCACACCCAGGAGAAGACGTAAAATAGTGTACGAACCACGGGCGGTAATAAAGAAGGCCTCAAATCGCTTGTCTATGGCCCTTACCTTCGGTTCGGGCCACAAATATCCGCGATCTGAGCCGTTCTTTATTTTACCGCCCTAGGTGCGTAATGTACTATTAGGTACTTAAAGTAGCGTCGTGGCGGCGCTTTAAAAATATTCGTAAACGCAATCAGCTCTGACTTGTATTTCATTATATCTAAAGCTTGGAAAGGCGTTTAATAATCTGTAAAGTATTAGGCGAAGCGTTGGGTTGAGAGTCGCGATTTAGGGATACCACACCACCAATACCTACGATATCTCTAAATGCGCAGTAGATGCATGTAACCGATAAACAGCTTGCAAAATAGGTATATTTGTTCTATGGAATTGTAAATTCCTTAAGATATATAGAGTTTAAAATCGGACAAGAAGTATTTATTACTCCCAATACTGAGAACCCATTCTAACATTCAAATGTCACACTTCAATTACTACAGTTTGCCGTCAGTTCGTTGTGCAATGCTATCCAAACACGTAATCCGAAACGACGCAAGCGCCATCCTCGCTGTACGTAGTTACGTCGTTTTGTGTTAGCGTGTGGCACTGCGCAGCGCAATGGCCGCCCACGTGCGCCTGCGATTCTCACGGGCCTGATAAGATAACGGCGCATCATAGACAAGTACAATGTGTGAATGCAAATGGGCTTTAGGTTTTGTTGAGACATTATTTACTGATTAACTTTGGAAGTCTATCTAGATGTAACTAATGCCCTGGTTACACCTACCGAGTACAGTGACGAGTCAGTACTCTCGACCGAGTACTCGCAAGGTGTAAAAACACATCGCCGAGTACTGGGCCGGGCCATTTTACTCTCTCGGCCGAGTGGCATGTTGCTGTCTCGCCACTGTACTCGTTAGGTGTAACCAGGCCGTAAGTCCGAGACTCAGTTGTACCGTTAAAAAATTTTCGCAAAATTTTACTGTATGGGAAATTTCATAGTACTTTTCTGGGTAGCGTTGATATGTTCGTCGATTGTGGTTCTTGTATCCAGTACTATACGCCTACACGCCAGCGCCCTTACAATTCATTACGTGATTAATTTGAATAGTTATTTTAACACTGTACATAAAGTAATCATAATCAATCAAGCTAACTAAAATTGTACGTTCTACTCTAAACTCAATATCTATACAAGGTGTAACAAAAATACTGGTGATCCTTTAAAGGGCATAATTGGTACCGTATTCTAATTATGAAAAAGTAAGAAAAAAATTTTTTCGCGCGAAAAAAAATTTTGGTTTAGTATGGAGGGTCGGCCGGCTCACACCACCTGTCCCATAGAAAAAAAAAATTTTTTTTCGCTTGCAAAATTTTTTTCTCCTTGTTTTTCTTAGTCGTAATACGATACCAATTACGCCCTTACACGGATCACCAGTATTTTTGTTACACTCTGTAGAAATAGGTCGCTCCTATTTCTTCAAAACTTGCACTGTTTCGTATTAAAACGTGTTATTATTTTATATTTAAACAAACCGTTTTCTAAACATGCTGAGCTTACGTGTCAAATTGTCAATTAAAGAAACATCCCTAAAATCTATCAAAAAAAAAACCAAAAACACAAAAACCTTCATTCCATTTTTTTACCCGAGGGAGCAAGCTCCCAGCGCCAATAGCGTACAAAACGAACCGATGTCATGCGCGTGATTGATTCGTCATAATAGCTGGCTATGTTCCTATTGGCTGCACGAGACTAGAGGTGTGCGCCGATGCCAAAATCATCGGCGGCGGCGTCCGATCGTTTTTTGACCGGCGGCGGCGGCGTGATCGGCGTGAAATCGGCGTGGTATATATTTCTAATATTATTGGGGAAATTGAAAAAAATACCCTCTAAATCGAAGCCTACTGAGTTATTAAGTATAACCTGCGTAAATAAAACTCCCCAAATCTCTGACCATGTATGATTAGAGAATTTCACAAAAGGTAGAATAGTTATATAAACATACTTATTTGTTTTATCTATGTAGAACTGGCTACACCAGTTGCCTGAACATCGAATCCGATAACACAAAAGGCCCCGAAGTTAATAAGTGCAAAACCGACTGATTTCGCGTTAGTAATTCGTGAGAGAAAATTGTACGTCTAAAAGACAAGGATGTCAGATGAAGAAGATGCATTCTGATTCTAGTTTAGTTCATTCAGTTCTAGTTATATAAAAGTGGATATTTTTCCACATCGGCAATCAAAACAATACACGTGGCTCTTGCCGCCGCCATTTTGTTACGTTACGTTACGAAATTACACGTGGTGCGAGCTCGGCATGGAGGTTCTTACACCGTGACGCGGCCTGCGAAATGCCGCACTGCACCCTCACCGCGTAACCCGCGCCAATCAGGAAGCCTGCATTCAAATATAGGCGCTCGGTAAGGAAGCAGTAAAAAAATATCGAACATCCTTTACTGCGCCGATGCCGTATCGCCAAGTCAGGTAGTGGCCTTAAATAGTTCCCTCGATTTATCAAGGAAAGCAACATCAAACTTGACTTAAGGGGCATATAACAAATAAAAAGAAGAGTAAGGAACTACACGGGCGGTTCTAGGGCCCTCACGGGACACGTAGACCTGCTCGCATCGGTGAACTGGTTACGATTTGGGGACCTCTTTGAAGAAACCGAGGGTCTTGCCTGTGCAATTGCGGACGAAGTTATCATGACTAGGGCATGTAAGACCGGTATTGTATGCCCGAATCATGACGATAATATATGCTGTCGCCGTCCCGGATAGTCACTCAGGCATATCATCTCTGGTTGTTCTCATCTTGCTAGCGGCGAGCACTCGCAAAGACATAATCTCGTAGCTAGGGTTATAAACCAGCAGGTTGCTTTTATGTACGGCCTTAGGGACCGCGAAGTGCCGTACTACAAGTACACACCTGTGCCAGTCCTCAAAAATGGTCGTGCCACGCTCTATTGAAATCAGTCTATCATCACGGACAGAACTATTGCTACCAGTAAGCCTGATATCGTGCTGATAGATCGCTCGCAGGGCAATGCTCGTCGACATCACCGTCACGAGAACCACTTGAAAGGAGAACCGAGAAAGACAAGTCCAGCAAGTAGTGCTAGACTTGTAGTAGTAGTAGACTTGGCTTACGAGGTAACCGCCATGTAGAAGGTTGATTCGGTTCGGCGATTATTGTACCGACAGTAGTTTTTGCGTACGCTCTCATTGCGAAGAGTCTCGGCCAATATCTTGAAAGACTTTCGGTTCGGGGTTGAGGTTGGTTCAAGGGTCAGATTCAGATGGCGGTAATTCTGGACACGGCGCGCATAGCCCGAAGGTTCCTCTCTATGCGGCCCTGACCACTGGCAGCCTGGGTCTTGTTCCGTTGCCGGAGAATGCCTAGGTTAGGGTTTTCATAATATCTTTATTGTTTTTGTATGTTTTTGATCTATTTTTGTATTAGACTTAGGTATATAAAAATATTGTGAATAACCTAACCTAAGACGAAAGATAAATTAAAAAAGATAGATAACAAATAGACAAAACAAATAAAAGCCTATAATCCAAAAACCAGCCGTCATAAATCAAATCGCCGATAAGTCGTTGACGTAAATCTTACAATAGCATCGAAATGACGTCAGTTGATGTAACTGGCAAAAGTGGCAAAGGATAAGTCAAGAAGCAAAAGCATCTTTAAAAAACACGTAGTATACTGGCCACTCATTGGTCATTTACTGTTTTCGGGCATTAAAACACTTATAATTTGCCACGCCGATTTTACGCCGGTCAAAATCATCGGCGGCGGCGGCGTGGAAAAATCGTCGGCGGCGGCGGCGCGGCGGCGCGGCGCACATGTCTACACGAGACCAGTCGAGTCACAAACCAGTGTTTTGTGACTTCTAGGTCCGTGACAGCGTGGTGACAGCTAAGGACTTTCCGGTTTGCTGTATCTATTTATTCAAGCTTCCCTGTTTATTTTGCCAAAAAAATAAAAAACCTATAGGTACTGAAAATACAATTTACCTATGGTATTAAATAAAATAAATCACGGGTTACTCACGCATTTTAAGTCGAATATTGCTCGACATGTTTCGCTCCATGCGTGAGTGCGTGGGTTTGTTTCCATGCGTGAGTAACCCGTGATTTATTTAATATGTCTGATTCTCACGGAAGTTTTGTGTTTAAAATTTACCTATGGTATCTAGATTTTAAGAATCCACATTGCTCTAATCATCACCAAGGAGTTTGCAAAGTAAAAAAAACAACTAGAGAGGCGCGCGTCAGCGCTGTCAAATATATATAAGATTGTGTTTTCCTAGTAATTTTTTTATATCAGCTTTTTTTGATCCCCTAGAGGACTAGAAGACTATGGATTTGACGATTCAACAAGAGGTATTCTTTTACGACTGGCAGCGCCATCTACGCATTGCTTCGCACATTTACCCTCATTCGGCCTGATCGATGAGTGCACTTATATTGTTTATTTATACTGAGTCGATTCGCCGGTGTCGGGAATCAATCGGAATAACACATGATCCTGTTATCCCAACCGTGGGACCGCCGCGGGCGCAGCCTTCGTGGAACTTTGTTATTTTACCCAAACTGCTATACTTTCTTGTGGCAGAGCAAAATTAATCATGCACACGAACACCATGACAATGGGTCATTTTGTAGGGAGAACAGTTCATTGACCTTGTGTACAACTTTATAGTATTGTTAAATTTTAATAAAACAAATTAGTAGTGCTAATTACGAAGAAAGTAATTATCTTTGTCATCCTGCTCAACTAATCAAATTTTCTCGTAAATACAGAAAAATTGTAGATTAAGAAACAAGGTTTTCAACCTTTATAAGCTCAGGTCAGTATAAAAAATTGTATTACGAACTATATATCGCTTAGCGGACTATAAATTTTAAAATTTCCAGAAAGTCATAGTAAGGAACGGCACACAAGCACGCCAGGAGCGAATTTATTAATTTTACTTTTGGTAATTTTCGGCTTTCGTTCGTTAATTTTCGAGGTTAATTAAGGTCCATCGACCATTGATATAATTAAAATAAAAAAATTGCATTAATGAATACTTTGTTTGCTTTGCAGTTATGCTGATGGACGTGAAATTTGTATAGACGGCTTCATAAGTTTGATAAATTCCAACTTTACTACTTAAAATCAAAGTCCGGTACATAAGGTATCTTGCGTAAATTGTCCTACGTATACTGTATTTTGGTGTTTAGTTGATTATTTAATCTTGTACCGCCGTTTTGAATTGCACGGACATTTAAAATTACATTATTGTACGTAACGGATTCATTTAATTGTCTATCTAACAATACTATTAATAGACGGTGGAAAAATAACTATTTTCAGCACAGTACCAGCTAATAGTATGTTTAAGCAACGGCTTATTTTTCAATCATTCCAAAACGAACATTCAGATGCGTGTAATAAAGTTCTTTTTTATACTTCTATAACTTAATTCAATCTATAGGTTATTGAACTTGTAATAGCTTGTAATACAGCATCAATCTTCAAACAAAACAGAGATCCGCCTTGCCTACTATCAAAACATTTTGTACACTACTTGAGTACTGATTGTAAGCCCATTTCGTGTTTAACTTGACCCAGAGGTTAGAAGGAATATTTATGCACTGTTAAATCTTGATACTTCAAAGGACCTGAAAAGTATCAATGCAATTGACTAGGTTGTAAGTACAGTAGGGCTTCCAAATACCGGACCTTCTGTGATGCCGGTATTAATACCGAAATTGATTTCTCCAAGACCGGGATCCCGGGATCCCGGGATTTTTCGGTAAAAAAATTGAAATGTATGAAAACATGAAAAAAATGCCTTGTATCATCAAATCCGTATTTACTGCGCAAACATATCACGTGTGTAGTTTGCAACTTCACAGTAGAGAGAAAAGAGGCGATTAGTAAGGAGGCGGCGGCGAGTATATAAATGATCTCCCAAATGTAACAGTAAACAATTGTACGCTCTTTGCAGATGATCTATCTATCGTAATACCATGCCGTGATATTGGAATATACAATAGGGACATTAATGAAACCATATTAATGATAATAAGCTGGCTACAAAATAACAACCTTAAATTTAATTATAATAAGACAACTTTCATACAATTTGTAAACAAAAATGGTAATAAACTTCCGTTATCATTAAACTTTGATAATCAGTCTATACAGGAATGCAATCAAACAAAATTTTTAGGCATTACTCTAGATGATAGATGCTCATGGAATGACCACGTAAAAACAATAACTAATAAGATCAATCCATTTGTACACGCTCTCTGGAAACTAACAAAAATCTGTAGTATGAAAGTAGCCATTCAAGCCTACCACGGTTATGTAGGCTCCATACTAAAATATGGCATTCTGCTCTGGGGAAACTCTACTCATGCACAAAGAGCATTACTAGCGCAGAAGGATTGCGTCAGGGCGATTTGTGATGTTCCAAGACTAACACCCTGCAGGCCCTTGTTCAAGAAATTAAAACTGCTTACAGTAACCAGTATGTATATATATGAAATATGCTTGTTTGTAAAAACTCAGCCGATGTTGTTTAAAACTTTCAAAGATATTTGTAGTTATAATACTAGGTACCCCGACAGGCTGGTCATACCAACAAAAAACACTGCACTATTTAGAAGTAACACTTACTGCATGGCTGTCAAGATTTATAATAGACTGCAGAGTGATATAAAAAACTTACCTCTAAATAAATTTAAAAAGACATTAAAAAACTGGCTTGTTCAAGAATGTTTCTATACAGTTGATGAATACTTTGAATACTACAATATAACTTGACATTTCCGCCTATAGTACTTAGGTCAATAATAGATAAATTAAAAATAAAGAAACCCATCTCTTTATAATAAATAAACCTATTTTGTACATAGCTCATTGTAAAATTTTATGCTGACATGATATTATTATAAGTTTAATTTTTGCATGCCATATTCTGGTTAAATGTGTGAACCTTGAAATTTTGTAAGACCTTATGTACCACATTTTGAGCAAATAAATATTTGTATTTGTATTTGTATTTGTTAGACAAGTCGTATTTTTCAAAAAATCCATGTCGAGAAGCAAATCATATTACTTTTAGGTAACCAGACTATTTACCCTATTGAGAGTATTGAGACCCTGTTGTATCCGAATTGCCTTCAAATAATATATGAGCCGGTTGCCTTCAAATAATATATGACCGAAAGTGAGATATTCATGATGGCGGGCGGCGGCAAGATAAAACGACGATTCATAAATTTATTGTGGCGAATGTTAATCCCACGCAGACGAAGTCGCAGGAAAAAGCTAACAAGTCAATATGTTTATTGTCCTGTTAGCTTTTTCTTAGCTCTATCTTATAACCCTCAATATCTCATTAAACATTGATCCCAGCAAAAAACTGTATATAACCTTTTTTATAGAGAATTTTATGTGAATTACTTAAGTAGTAGAACATTTGTTGGTAGAGGCCACTGTTTAAGGATATTTAAGAAAACCTAAAAAATGGGACGTTTTTTGGCCGCCGTCTTGAATACCTCACTTCCAGTCATATGTATTGAAGGAAACCGGCAATTCGGATACAATACAACAGGGTCTCAATAGGGTAAAAAGTTTAGTTACCTAAAAGTAATATGGATTGCTTCTTGACATGGATTTTTTGAAAAATAAGGACTGGTGTATATGGCATAACTTTAGGTAGCTCACAATTTTATGAACAAGTTGCAACCTGCACTGGTGCCGTGGCCAAGCCACTTGCTTGCTCGAATTAGCTTAACATTTTTGACAAAATATCCGGCGACAACATGTAAAAACACGTCTAAGACGTGTGTGATTTACGTAACCAACAGCCGGCGCGGTAGGTGGCGCCAGTGGCGCCAGTGCAGGGCAGAGAAAGAAATCATCAGAATAGTTAAACTAGAGAGAGAAACAGACGTAAAACAGCCGCGCACATTAGCCGGTATTGCCAGTAAGCTGCGCAGCGATGCCTAATTTAAATATTTGGATGGGTAGTTTATGTTTGTTACACATATTTTGACAGTTTAACTAGTTTATAAAAATACAGGGATCCCGGTATTGAATCAGAAAATACCGGGATTGAAAAACGTCCTTAAAAAGCCGGTATCCCGGGATCCCGGGATCCCGGGATCCCGGGATTGGAAGCCCTAAAGTACAGTGACACGGTTTGTGCTTACACATGTATAGGCGGTATTACGAGTACAATGTTTGACACGATTATGTTAACACCGGAAGATGCCCGTTATGCATCGATCATGGGATCGGCGCCATCGATAGTGACCTTAATTAGGGCTGACACCTAAACTAAAAGTATCTATACAAATAGTAACGTATCTTAAGGGAATAAAGTTTAATTTTATAGCAGTTATATTTTTAGATTGAGTTTGCTAACAAGATGTGGACACGTCGCTTTTGAATTGAATTAATCATTTCCTAAACTTTAAAAAGTTGAATTAACCTAACCTAACCTAACCTAAGGATTCTTCAAAAAAAGAAAATAGCTTTGACATGTATGTAACAGTCCTGGAGTTGCAGGCGTCCATAGGTTATAATGACCGCTTACCACCAAGCGGTATACAAACGCATAAAAAGATAAGACAAGGGACATTCCGTACTCTGGTGGAATTGTTCTTCAGCGACCAAACGTCCATGACTTATGTCATCCCATTTTAAAAGCATCTTGTAAAGTCGAGTCCTAAAGGTTAGAAAAATAATATCCATACAAAACCATATTTTACATTATACCCTTATATAGATGTCATATACAAAGGAAAAAGTGACCTAGGCCTCCGGTGCCCAACAACAACAAATACATTTTTTTATTAAAATATGTTGATTAGTTCTTCAGTCATATTTACATTTGCACAAAGCCAAGTGCTAAATAGCAATTATCACTTGGCAAGCAAATATCACTTAGGTATTGTTACATTGTAACCGACGTCAACGTATAATAGAATAGAACGCAATCTCACAAAGGAACTGAGCACTTGAGTTGAGTCGAGTCCGACGCCTTTACCGGTCAAGATGCAGTGCAGTGAAGAATATACTATTCTTAAATAGGGTTTCTTGTATGAGGACCTGTCTAATATAACTTGACCCTTACATTTCTTTCCTCATATATATAAACCTCACGTTAAATTTGGATCATCTAACAAAAGCAAATATCTAAGTGATTGATATAAACAAACGATTACCATCGGCATTTTATATTTGACAGGCGCCTATATCGCCACTTAGGAACTATCTGATTCCTATCTCGGGCTAATGTTTCGTAAAAATAATGTTATATTTAAGTTTTCGCTAAAGGGAAATATAGTAAAGAAACCTGACTAATTCTATGAAAGACTAGTTTCGCAATCGCCATTTGCTTTCAAAAAAAATAATACGCTACGCCACGCCAATGAAGAAGGCAACTTGTTAATTTCATTGAACACGATATTGTGGGAGGAGGATTGCCTAATTCTAATACAATACATGAAAATAATGTCATTTACAATTACAAGCTTACTCCGTTTGAAGAAAACTTGATTGAGTCGATTCAATTCCCGAGTCCGACACTGTAACTGCGAAAGTCAGAAGGATAGGATTAATAAAATCACATCACTCCAAGTTATACATTAAAGATGTATAGGTATGTAGGAGTTTAGAGTTGGCCTGGTACTTCAAAAGCATGGACACCAAGAATCACAAAGTTGGCATGACCAGACAATGTCGAGGTGGTGCTGTGCTATTCAAAATTGTTTAATTTTATCTTCCGTGGGATGACGAGTTGGAGTGGGTATTGCTGATGATACTTGAAATGTGCGATTACGAGTATTTTCCTAGTCGTATATAAGTGTCATAACCAATGTTCAAGAATTCAGGATTATGGATTTAAATGTGCCTTTCAAAAATTTCGCAAACATGGCATTGGAAGCAACAGAATAATGATAGACTTCTATCAAATGGCTTAAGAAATGCAAACAGCCAGTCAAGGTGAGTAGATTGGTGCAAACTAGTATGAAAATAAAAGAACTGGTTGCAAAAAAGTAATACAAGTATTTATAGCAGAGATTTATAGAGGTGTTAACTGTTACCTTAGTAAAGCGAGACTTTGCATCTATGTCAAAAAAGGGACAAAAGTGAGACAGGTTTTATCCACAGCATATCTCGAAGATGTGGACAACGAAAGATTTATATCCAGACTTAACACTACGTTATTTAAAACACAAGATTAAATAGAAGAAGGAATTCATAAAAAGTGAACTAAGATAAAGAATATCTATTTACAGAACAGATGAATTACTTTAACATACACTTGATAATGTATCTTACCTTTAAAGTTTTAAACTAATAACATTAAAGTTTAACAAGGTCAAGTTTACAATATGCCAAGCAGCAGAAGTAATGCTATTGTTTTCTTATTAATGAAGTCCTGTATTTCGTTTAAACACCCATTCCACTGAGCTAACTTTGCTGCTGACAGTACTTTTAAAATGAATTAGATAATAAAACATATTACTTTTATTTAGACATGGGTCCTAAGTTTGTATCCTTAGCTTAGCAACCATTTACAGCTTTAAACAACGAGATTATGTAATTCATCACTGATTAGAAAGCGTCCAAATAACGGGAATCTTACGTAACACTTTCAATTTCATTTTTTCATCGAATTCCCGAACGATCTAACATTTCTCAGAATAAAACGGCAAATTAGCAAAAAAATAAGACCGCACCTGCTTCGTTTTGGAGTAGCAACTAACTTCGAATGTTCGAGTTCCTTTTTTAAACGTTTCGAGTAAAAGCGGTTAAATCTTTTGTTTTTTAATTCGTTTCGCGATTTGGTGAGCCTCAGTCAGACTAATTACTGTCATTACGCGGTTGAAAAATACAAATTAAAGTTGTTTTCGAGAAGGATCTGTTTTTGCTTTATTTCTGTTATTCTTACTCAGCTATATTTATGATTTACCACCATCAAAGGCCCTGAAAAAATAAAAAATAAGAAACAAATTTCAGTCTTTAAGACTTTGACAGATTAGTAATGGATAACTTTTAACAGTTCCTACCTTATTATGACAGATTGCTCATTTTCCATTTAACTAAAAATTTAAAATTTCGACATGCCTATTACCTCTACTGATGACCAAAGAATATTTCTCGATATAAACAGTAAAGCTGTCTTTTTGAATAAAGACATAATTGATCGCGGCAACAAGGCGTTCGATTCATTTTCAACCTTTATACAACGCCATAGCGTCTACGACCATCACTATGTTTCTGATGGTCAAAGTAGGGCATTGGGGGCGCGTGGCCGTCCACTTTCACCTTGATTGGACGCCAATTAACATCTGGCGAATATACGATGCGGAGGAGACATGTTTAAGAGGTCAGTAAACTGTGGAGCGGAGGGCTGCTCCGTTGGCATACTTATAGGAAATTACTTCAAATTCTTACGGTTCACCTACGTTTTTGCCAAATATTTCACTGCAACGGGACGAAGACGGTATATGCAATATTCCTGGCATAGCAGGGCAGGGACCACCAAATGTTTGGAAGTGAATACTTATGACGAATAATGTCAACAATGGGTTGTTCTGTAAGTTCGCAAACCACTCCAGATGCTTCCAGGGACCTACGGTCCGCGGACAACGGGTTAAGAACCACTGGGGTATACTAAGAACTGTTCTCCTGCTCATGCGATTTGTTTACCATGTTCGGCAAGAGTTACACCAGCGATGCAGGATTCAGTTATCCTCCTTTAGTTCAGGGTTTTCATTGTATAAGTTATATTCTGTCTGTAGCTTTTCTCCAGTTAACAAGTTTGAATTGTGATTTACCTAATTCATTTGGTCCATCATAAAAGACGCCTCCCAATAAATTTCTCCCAACCTGACTCACAATGATCCTTGCCTTGACCGCCGGCTAGACAATAGGCCTAATGAACAATGCCCACAGCACAAGGTGGGATGGCCGCCATTGTGTTACGTTTGATTCCCGCTTTTTAATGAAGGGTTTTAGTACTAAAATGCGTACTATGATGTAAATGTTATTGACGTTACAAAAGGATTATACATGGACTTTTCATGGACTTCGGTGGTAAATGTGGAACTGTCACCATGATAGTTTTTTTTCATATACTAGTAAAGATGATTGCAGAATCAACGTGGGCTGTCTTTGCTGGTTATTTTAAGTTGTATACGTGACTTTTTACTCCACATCCATTTCAAATCACCGTCATACATATAATCATTAATTTTCGTAATGGGATTTTACAATCTCTTTATATTCATATAATGATTTTTAGAGTAGGTAACATAGGATCTTGTCAATACGTACCAGAACACACGACTAGTTAGAGTATTGGTGATCTAATTAGCAGGATACCTTCAAATCCACTGGTATTTTGCCTTTGGCTTACCTGGAAAGAGAAAAACAATTATTTCATTAATTAACTTCATACGTAGGTAAGTAAATTTGTGTTTGTATAAAATTAAAACAAGTTTAAAATACGAATTGTGAACGAAAACCCATGTAATTTCACTTAAACCAATTTCCTTCCCAACAACTTTAACGATCTCAAGTTGCGATACTCAACAGCTTCCTTTGTCAAGTTTAGCACAACGAGAGTGCATTAAAATACAATGTATCATAACTGGCAGTTTAGCGTTATAGGTACCAGGAACCCAGACCACACAAGGCAGTGGCCATCGATCGAGATAGGCGAACAGGTGACATGGACGTCATAGGGCTACCATACTAGCTAGTAAATGGTTCAGTAGCTCATGTCCGGAAAATTAACAACTAACAAGGGGTACTATTTGGTTAACGTCAACTCCTGCAACATTGCCTACGATGCTTAATTTTGCCTGGCTTGTAAAAACGAAAACTTGAAACAGCGATTCTCTATATCTACTGAATATATATTTTATATTTAATTATGAATGATATAAAAATCTGTTTTGTAAAGAATACTATGTTTTTCAAGCCAGACAAAGTTAAGTGTCGTAGGCAGGACTTGACGGTAATCATCACATTTTAAAACATTTATATGTTATTCTAGAAATTGTAGAATCTACGGTCCAATGTATGTTTAAATCGAAACAAGAATAGCATTTGCATTTCTATAGCGATGAACCTTTTATTGGCCTAGTTCTAAATGCAATTCAATCGCAGCATCTTGTTATCGGTACCAGGAACGCAGACCGCACAAGGTAGCTGGAAGGACAGTTTGTCGATGGAGATAATACATATGCTAAACGGTAATACGTCACAGTTAGGAGCTTAGGGTGTGCCAATAGATCCTATTTTATCTAGTTGGTTGATTTGGTTGGTTGGTCAATAGGTAACTGTTACGAAATTGTTTTACTTATTTATATTTGTACTTGATATTGAATCTTGTTACTCAAGCATTATGGCCAAAATTGTATGGCCAATGTTTGAGGATATATTCAAACTTCAGAGTATAAGTATATTGATCGCAAAACCTACCCATCCGGAACAATAACGCTACGATCTGAAAGTAAAAAAACGGGTAAGCAAAACGGACTCCCACACCGAGGGTTCCGTGGTTTTATGTTGCCATGTTAAATAAATGTACCCTATACTACGAGTATAAAGGTTTTAATTTTTGGTTTTGTAAAAAGCGACGAGTGAGTGATCCTACAAGAGTTTCTTTTAACCGTAGGCACGGAACTGCTGAAAACTATTAAGTTAATCTATATGTAAGTAGCGAATTAGGTCAATACTCAGTCACACAGCCCTATTCATAGACTTGTGTGGTCCCGCGACTCCTCGCATTTGTTTGGAGTAGAGGTGTGCGCCGATGCCAAAATCATCGGCGGCGGCGTCCGATCGTTTTTTGACCGGCGGCGGCGGCGTGATCGGCGTGAAATCGGCGTGGTATATATTTTTTAATATTTATGGGGAAATTGACAAAATACCCTCTAAATCGAAGCCTACTGAGTTATTAAGTATAACCTGCATAAATAGAACTCCCCAAATCTCTAACAATGTATGATTGTCTAGAAAACTTTGCATATTTTAAATACAATACATGATTTTAGAGAATTTTACAAAGGACAGACTAGTTATATAGACATATTTATTTGTTTTATCTATGTAGAACTGGCTACACCACTTGCCTGAACATCGAATACGATAACACAAAAAGCCCTGAAGTTAATAAGAGCAAAACCGACTGTTTTCGCATTTGTAATTCGTGAGAGAAAATTGTACGTTGAGTTCTAAAAGACAAGGATGGGATGTCAGATGAAGAAGATGCATTCTAGTGATTCTAGTTTAGTTGGTTCAGTTCTAGTTATATAAAAGTGGATATTTTTTCACATCGGCAACCAAAATAATACACGTGGCTCTTGCCGCCGCCATTTTGTTCACGAAATTTCACGCAGTGCGAGCTCGGCATGCAGGTTTTTTACACCGTGACCCTGCCTGCGATATGCCGCACTCTCACCGTGTAGCCTGCGCCAATCAGGAAGCCTGCATTCAAATATAGACGCTCGGTAAGGAATCGGTAAAAAAATATATCGAACATCCTTTAGTGCACCGATACTGTATCGCAAAGTTAGGTAGTGGCCTTAAATAGCTCCCTCGATTTAACAAGGATCCCAACATCAAACTTGACTTAAGGGGCATTTAACAAAAAAAGAAGAGTAAGGAGCTACACGGGCGATTCTACAGGGCCCTCACGGAACACCTAGACCTGCTCGTGTCGGTGAACTGGTTACGATTTGGGGACCTCTTCGAAGAAACCGAGGGTTTCGCCTGTGCAATTGCAGACGAAGAAATGATGACTAGGGCATGTAAAACAGGTATTGTATGCCCGAATCAATAATATATCCTGTCGCCGTCCCGGAGAGTCACTCAGGCATATCATCTCCGGTTGTTCTCATCTTGCTAGCGGCGAGCACTTGCACATACATAATCTCGTAGCTAGGATTATAAACCAGCAGGTTGCTTTTATGTACGGCGTTTGCGACCACAAAATGCCGTACTACAAGTACACACCTGCGCCAGTCCTCGAAAATGGTCGAGCCACGCTCTATTAAGATCAATATATCATCACGGACAGAACTATTGCTACCAATAAGCCTGATATCGTGCTGATAGATCGCTCTCAGGGCAATGCTCGTCAACATCACCGTCAAAGGACGTCAGAACAACGTGAAAGGAGAATTGAGAAAGACAAATCCAGCAAGTACCTAGACCTGGCTCACGAGGTAACCGCTATGTTCCAGGTTGATTCGGTTTGGCGATTATTGAACCGACAGTAGTTTTTGCGTAAGCACTCATTGCGAAGTCTCGGCCAACTTCTAGAAAGACTTTCGTTTCGGGGTTAAGGTTGGTTCAAGGGTCAGATTCAGATGGCGGTAATCCTGGACACGGCGCGCACAGCCCGAAGGTTCCCCTCTATGCGGCCTCTATTACCACTGGCAGCCTGGGCCTTGCTCCGTTGCCGGCGGATCCCTAGGTTAGGTTTTTATAATTTTTTTTTTGTTTTTGTATGTTTTTGATCTATTTTTGTATTTTACTTTTATACAAATATTGTGAATAACCTAACTTAAGACGAAAGATAAATTAAAGAAGGTAGATAATCAATAGACAAAACAAATAAAAGCATATAATCCAAAAACATCTAAATGACGTCATTTGATGTAACTGGCAAAGGATAAGTCAAGAAGCAATAGATCTTTCAAAAATACGTAGTATACTGGCCACTCATTAGTCATTTACCGTTACCGGGCATTAAAACACTTAAAATTTGCCACGCCGATTTTACGCCGGTAAAAATCATCGGCGGCGGCGGCGTGGAAAAATCGTCGGCGGCGGCGGCGCGGCGGCGCGGCGCACATGTCTAGTTTGGAGAAGCGACCGCGCTCCGGCGCCGGCGCCGGCCATATGGCGGAAGTGCATTCCTACTGCTAGAGTGGATGTACTGGAGGTAAAAGTTGCGGATTTATGATTTCAAGATGATATAAGTTGACTGGTAAAAAACTTAGGACTCTGGGACCAGGCAAGACAACAATCGTACTTAAGTCTATCTTAAGATCATGACATTCACAGCAAAAAAATGTCAATTGCCTAAAAAAATTATGTCCTGCATCTAAAACAATATTTTATTTTTACTTTAGAAACATTGTTTTCTAAAAGCAAAAAATACTAATTTTCAATTAGGATGGTATGCGTCTCGGATTCGATAAGCAAATCGATCACAAGATCCGCCGAGCCCGATTAATTAGTATTGCAATCCAGACTTCAAACCGTATTAAAAGCTTTCGAAAGATAGGCACAGACAACAGCAGATCCAGAGAGCAGAATAAGAGCGTGTTCAGAATGTGTAAATACTTTTGAACACCATGCCCGCTCAGCTACGTTTGCTGAAGACTGTGTTATTACAAACCTATGGTGCTGAATATGGAGTTACACAAGGGCAAGTTCAAGGCGTTGATGACGGAACACCAAATCGCAACGGTTCCGCGTTCCGCGTGTCGTTTGAACGGGGGGCAATTACCGCCCATGCGACAATGACAATAAAATTAGCAGTTCGGTTAGACCTTCGCGATCCGCGACGATGCATAACGTAACGTGGCTAATAGGTCATTCCTCGAGCGTCGTTCCTATGGGTGTTGATTTACTTGTAGACTGGTACTTATCACATAAATCGCATTCATTATCATTAAAAGGTGCTAATATTCCTTAAAAACAAGTATCATCACAAGAATTGAAAGTCCGAACAGCTCGCTACTTGTTAGTTATTACACAGTAAAGAGTCTCTATGGCAAAAACCGCGTTATTCATAATCTAGGATCGTCGAGGTCGATTTGTGTCAGATTGTCAAATAATAGACTGTGACAAGATTGCTTCCCTACTCGCCTTTTACACGCTAGGGAAGCAATCTTGTCACACTATCATTTTTAAAATAAGGATTAAAGATGCATTAGATCGTCTGACTATCACGTATTATCCTCAATAAATATCGACGCATTAACAGTATTTTGTACTACATCGTAGTACCGCTGCAGAGGGCTATCAGATAGTAAATCTTTGAACACCTGAACGATTAACTGCAATCACCTGCAATTCCGATGTGAATTTCCATGGTGGAAAACAACAACTCATACGTACTTGCATATGTTTTGCAATTCTCAGAAGGAATTTGCATTATCGGGGAACTCAAAAGGTGTGGTATTACGGCGTTTCCTAGAGAATATGCCGAATAGAAGGAATTAATCCACTGGAGCAGGTGACGAAACACAAAACCACTGTATCACCAATTTTTTTAGTTTTTTAAGTCCATCTATGCTATGGGCTATTAGTTGCTTATACTATTTCGGCTTAGCTTAACCAACTAGAACGACCTACAGGTTAACTTGGAAGGAACGACATAGTAACCGGCGATGTCTTTGAACATCCATGCTCGGAAATAAACGACAATCAACCTTCCGTTATTGTAACCTTTCCTAACCATTTACAGTAATCACAGATCAAATCTCCGAATACCTAAACGGGTGTTTAAATTCCAGCAGACGGGTGAACAATTTGAACAAAACAAGAAGCTTAATAAGGCGATGGAGCGTGCCGTTGACTCACAGTGTTATGATGCAAGCTGAGAAACATCCGTACTCCGTACTACACATTATTCATACGACCCAGACTCAGGGTAATGGTCTGATGGAAGCTGGCTTGCCGCTTGTCAATCTATGTTAAAAAATGCAGCTAAAAATCTTTTCATGGCCTTATTTCTCTTTCAGACGTTTGGAGTGTTTGGACCTATTTTGAGAACAGTACTGAGGATATATTTTTATTAAAGAGGATTGTTAGTTTTGCTATACACGCTGATGACGGTGATGTGATGACACGTTTTAAAATTCTAATTATGTGATCTCTTCAAGAGGTACTTCTGACATAAAATTTGGACATATAATTATATGGTTAGAAACTGTTATTAATAAGTCCTAACTTAGCAGATTCTGTTTTTTACCTCCAAAAGCTATCATTGTATTCTTTGTTTTGAGCTAACTTTTTTTATGGAGCCTCTAAGACCCCTTTCAAACCAGTTACGACTTCGGCTTCGCCAGTATAATAAATCATTCGAAGAACCGGAGCGATTCTAATTAAATTCTTAAGGGCATTTCGAACGAGGTCGCGTTTTATTGGCGAAACGCCTTTTTGGCAGATTTGTGGGCCCAGTTTACGATAACGATACACCTACTGGAAGAGGTCGAACCATTGTTACGGGCATCATTGACCGACTGACTTGATTAAGTAGGTAAATGGCCTGTTAGCGTTAGTAAATAAGGTGTAAAAAATAGAGATGGGCCGACTAGTCGCCGACTAGTCGGGAAAGCCGACTATTCGGTATCATTTGTAGTCGGCGATTAGTCGGCGACTAGTCGGCAAAAAATGCCGAATATTCGGCACTTTAATACCTGCAGGAAAATAAGAACTTGGCAGAAGTTTAACCCTTTTCTTAGTTATGAATATCAAAATCTTATTATAGTGTTTGTTTTCTTTTGTGTTTGAAAACACGCCAGCGCTGGTCATGAACGCGTGATAGACAATGGCACGGCGGACGAAGCGAAACGAGCGTTTCCGATTGCACCCGAACTTAGCTAAAACCTACGATCGGCATTGCCGACTAGTTGGCCGATTAATCGGCAATTTGAAAACCGATTAGTCGGCCGATTGTGTAGTCGGCAAAAACCCTAGTCGGCCCATCTCTAGTAAAAAAGGATCCAAACTTTTTGATATGAAGGCCACGGTCGGGTTTTGTTCTCCACTTCCGTTTAGCAGGCCAGATTGATGGGCCATGGTTCATGAATTCTGGTGCATTAGTGCAAAGGTTGCACATCACGTAATTTCCATGAACCGTAGAAAAAGTACTCAAGTGGCTGATAACTAGGGAAGCCAGAAGGAATCGAGTTCTACAGACGCTCCACCAGGGATAAAAAAGAATCGCATAATAGATTTTATATTAAGCAGACCGTCTGCTTACGATATCGCGATACCACAATGTTTAGAAATAAAGGAAATATAAAAATAAAGGATATGTGGGATGAATCCATAGCCATCAGGTATATAAGTCTCAGTAGCTCGGTTGGTCAGAGCGATGGGCATTTTTCCGAGAGTCGCGAGTTCGAGTCTCGCCTGTGGATATTTCTACTATTCCTTTATTTCTAAGCATAACCGCATAATTCTTTTGAAATTCAAGTTTGAAAGATTAAAATGCTAAATATACATTCTACGAAGCTACAATCTACTTTTTTTCCACGTGTGATTCCATACATTCTTTAAATTCAGTCGGTGGAATCCAGCGAAAAAATTACGAATGAAACTCCATTGACTTTCAAATAGCGTTTGACGTAAACATTTAAGCGGTTACGTTGTTGTTGACATTATAATACAATAATCTTACGCTATCATCAATTTAACACAAATTAGTTTAAAATTAAGCGCCACCAGACTGCTACTTAAATCTTAAGCCCGTGAATATGAGTAATGTCCACAGCTTTCTTCGGCCGTGTCGCGAAGATGACAAATGGAGTGGCATTTTTAACCTCCGAATGAGAGAAAACTATGAAATATGGAGGCAATTACCGCTTCCGCGATAGCCCGGTGTTTGAGTCGCCAAATCATTCCACTACTGTTATGATACACATGTTTCTAAATAATTTATTATTATCACAATGAAAATAGCAGACTTCCTGTTATATGAAAAATGGTTTCCTAGTTTGCCGGTAAACGTTTACGTCATTGTATAGGAGTAAAAGCCGCCTTTACAATTTTAAGTATTTAAAAATAGTATTCGCATTCTTCGTTTCAATGTGAATATCATTTTTAAATTAGTACTCCAAACGCGCATATTACAAATCCATTTATTATTAAATTAACATATATGTATACTAAATCTCATTCAGACATATTAAAATGCCGTGACTCCATGAGCCTATTAAAAGTTGATAAGGAATTCATACTCTTTAAGAACAAACTGGGACCGCCAGGCTCCTTACAAACGAAACGAAGTCCGCATTTTCATCCCAGCCGTATACTAACTTTAAAACGCGTTTAGAAGCGATTCAACTTCAATACAATTCCAATGCATTAACTACACAATCAGAAATATCAGAATTTGCTTGAAAATTATTCCGATGCAACTCCAATACAACTTCAATATTGGTTGATTATTTGTTGTTTGTTGTAGTTATGTTTGTGATAGATTGTGTTTTTAATGTATTGTTCATGTATTTTAAAATCAGAATACAGCACCTGGATACATTTTTTTACATCATTTGTTTTAAGTATGCTAACTACAGGCACTACAGCTATGCCATTTCGTTTGATTTTATTCCATGTTTTGAGTATTTTAAGAGACAAAAACTCGTTTAATTCTTGAAAACTTTTATTTTTATAATAATTAAAATACCAAAAAATAATCAAACGAAACGTAGAATATAAATTAAATTTTGTACAAATCTAAGAGAGGAAAATTGGGACCTGGTTCTTAGGAGAGCTGTGATCCAATTTCTTCTTAAACGTAGGTATATAAATAGTTATATGACTGAGGCAGATGTTAAATAGCATATATAAATGGGTAACCAGTCTTTAAGTTTAGCTATTTTATAGTAAATAATTTTCCAACGGAATAAACCAAAACTCACACATCAAAAACATCTCCCACATACACAGAAATTATGTATGTAAGTAGCAGTAACCGGTAATATTCGATATCGCTAAAGTTTACACATATCAGCATTATCAGCTCGCTAAGTAAACACACGAATTAACTTAATGGTTATTATCAATATGCGTAATGTATGCAACGATATGTCACTATATGTTTATTATTATTTGGCTGATGATATCAACTTCGTATTAGGTCCGAAGATGATTTTATTATTAATACAATAAAATGTATTTTTGATGGCATGATCTAGTATAAGTTCTGATGTGACAACCTTGTATTGTAGTGGCGAAGCATCCATAGAACTTGATTTCTTACGGGTTGCCTAATTTTCCAGTAGTTTTTTAAAGGTCACGGAAAAAGGAAAGGCAAAACAGCTCTAACTTGTCTATATAAGAAAAAATAAAATGCTGCCACTGTGGCCTTGTCTACATTATAATATGCATAGGTTGTAGACGAAATGTATGTATATGTCAGTTGCTTTACTCTAAATATAAGGTCGTGAGTGAGAGGGCTAAAATAAAACCTAGTTTAGACCTTCAAATTTAACTACAATCATTCCGCACGACAAGACTATCGCTCATAACTTGACACATCGCCTAAAAACAATGCACTGTACACACCACTTGGAATGTAAACTATATCCCAACATCATAAGATGGATTTTAGAATGTCTTATTAAAGGAGAATTATCTTTAGATATCTTAGCACGATATTAATTATAGCTGCACCCAAAACATTAGCACAGAATGCGTGCAATTTTGGCCCCTACGATTAGTGTAAATCAGCGCATAATGCCTTGCATTAGTCAGTTACACTTCTCTTTCAATATCCATCGTATGCGCATTTAAAAATTAGTTTGAACTTGAACTTTATTGCATGACATCAAGGTATAAGTTTGAATGAGTGTTAAAAACCGCGGCAGTGACATGTAACATGACATAATGCGCCGGCGACAAATTGTGCGATCTTTATCGCGGGTGTGGCGGAGTGAATGTGTGACTGACAGTGACAGTTCGTGTCCTTTATAATTCTGTTACGATTCGCGCCTGACAGACAGACAATAGACAAACCGTTTTAATTGCTAATAAACACAATGCATGTTGCCAGAATATTTGATGGATGACTAATGTACTACACCGTAATTTTATTTAACAAAAATATTTGGGAAGTAGTTTTCTTAAGGAGCTCATGCTTTGTGACCACCATTGTCATCAATGGTAAAAAGGGATAAACCGATAAAAGTGGGCGTTATTAAGTTTGCGGTACCTATGAGTTTAGTTTTAAAATCTGTGTTTAAAATTGTAAGTCTCTTCAGTTTTGCAATTATAAAGTTACATAAACAATATCAAAATAAGCCCACACTGTTTTGCGATAATATATCAAAGATCACTTATCATAATATGCCGTCATAACTTCCACGACACAGGAATTTACCTTTGCCGTCTCCCGTAATAACTCACTTTTGCAAAACAAGAGCGAAACGCCAAATTTAACCTTTAAATACTCTTATCTCACTTAACCACGACATTTCAAAGGCATTCTTAAAACCAACAATTAAAGTTCAAATTTCAAGCTATGCTAAGTTGTGAAACGTATTCGCAAGAGTTGGGTTTGCTAGATTGGTATCAGAATCTGGAAGGGAGCGGCGACCGAAGGCCACAGCTAAGTCACGATTAGAAAGACACAGAGTAGCGCCACACGGTATCATAGCAGCCGATAAACTGCCAGTATCCAAGGTCCGTCGTGACACTCGAATCAGAAAAGGTTAGGTCAGTGGTTTTCATAAGACATTTTGTCTTTGCTCTTTCTAGCATACTTTGACCCCGAGATTGTCAGGGCTCGTTAACACTAGATCAATTGCCACATAACAACAGATCCAATGCATGTGGTGCCGAAACTGTGCAGTCTACTACGCCTGCAGAATGCAGCACGACCTAATCAACGTATTAATAGAACAAGCATTGAAACTCCAGTGATATGAGGATTCGCTGTAATGACACGTAGGTTACAAAATAAAGCAGATACCTAGTAAAACAGTGCGTACAGGAGTTCTGGCAGCCGTTACTTACTAACTCCTTGCATCAGGTTAAGATCCAATGTAAACAGTAGTGTTTATTAGCCGAGTTTCTGTCGGATGTAGGAGTAATTTCTTAGTAGGATTTATCCAATTGTGTCATCAGACTTATATTAAGGGGAACAACTACCCTCTCTGATCTGAGGGCCTACTACATACATCATAATTTGAAAATGGACTATTTGCATCTCTACATATATCTGACCCCGGCGTTCTCTCCTCAGGCAGCTACAGGCCTTTCAGCTCTGTAAGACACGTTAAAACAAAAAAATCTATATCTGAAATATGCAAGAACAAAAGAGAGGCAGATAATCAAAAGATGTTTGCGGTAAGATCTGCCTCTACTATAACTGAGATTACACAGGTCAGACTCCGGCTTATACTGGTCCTTTTATATTAGCAATGCTTGTTGAATAACAGTTCAGTTCGGGTTTCATGCACTTTGACAGTCTGACGAATGTCACTAGGGTTTGCAAATTGAAAGTTCGGCTGAGATTAGAATCGTTTGGCTACGTCGTAACAACATGGCAGCCAAGTAGGGCATGGTAATGTATAACGGCTATCGTTTTGGCCTTAAATTTTAATTTAGGCGAAACAAATCGGTGTACACTGTACATTGTTATAGTAGGTAAAGTTAATAACCCCGGTTTTGCATGTAACAAAAACAGAAAAGAGAACACTGAGGTACTTATAAAAAACAGAGTGTTATTAGAATGTAGAATAATATACCAAAAAGTATAACAACAAGAGACAGAGGTTACCTTCGTAATGAAAACGTATCAGACCTCGTTTTGGAAAAACCTTTATTACAAGTTATGTTTACTCAGAAGCTCATTACTTACTTCCATATAGTCGCGGGCCCATGATACGGCATGTATCATAAATAATCACAAAGTATCCTGGTCAACAAGGCCGCAAAAATATGTGACATACTCTCATGGCCCTAGTAAATAAGATTGTGTCAGATATTTTTGCGGCCTTCGTTGAGAGATTTACTATTTACAAGTGACTATACAATGTGTTCGAATACTTCGAAATGAACACAAAAACGTCCAGCATCGGCGCGGGCGCAGCGAATCGATTCGCCTCACCCGCGATGTTTGCATCGATCCATTCGAGGCACAGCTGATTGTGAGAAACGATTGCGAGATTGAAAAACCGATGAGTTTATTTTAGGAATACGGTTTTTGTGATTACTATATTTAAGTGGAACTTAAGCAAAAAAATTCAACATGCCTTGATGAGCGAGGCAAGAAAGTGTGATGAGGTGATGACAATTACCCGACGTGTTGTTAGTTTGTTAGGTACACCGGGCCACTATTCCACCACGGTGATGATACTGGTGATAACGATGATGCTGAAAAGGTGACGTACGCTATCAAATATTTTACTGTACTGACGTAAAAATTGGTTACTAAGTCGTGCTGATAGAATGCATTTTTAACCGACTTCAAAAAAGGAGGAGGTTCTCAATTCGACTGATTTTTTTTTTTTTTTTATCATTATTATGTTTTTTTTTTGTATGTATGTTACTCCATATCTCCGTGAATCGTGAACCGATTTTCAAAATTTTTTTTTAATCAATCAGGTATAACCCCTAGATGGTCCCATTGTCACCAAGTCAGGGTCTGATGATGGGATCCTGGAGAAATCGAGGGAACTCTTCAACTATTATAGGCACACCTATAGTGATTTCACTATTTTTTACAGCAACTCGGCCACTTCCTCTTGGAATAGCGGATCCTAAGTGAAGTCGGTTCTTTTTTTGTTTTAAATTATATTATTCATCATTGACCTCGATAAATTCGCATACCGATTGGACATAATTCACGTGAATTTAAACGAGCATGTGAGCGGTGAGCACGCGCAGAGAATCGATCACGAATCGCTCTGAATCTGAATCGGGCACGGATCTGGAATCGGAACAAAGTTAATCTCTAAAAGTAGTGCATTTTCAAACATAAGTATATCCCCTTATTCATAAACGTTCACTAAAGTTTAGAGATTGCTGATAATCGTTGGACGGAAAAGGACAAACGATTATCAGAGGCCTCTTAACTTTAGTAGACGTTTATGAATAAGGGACATAGTTATTAGAAAGTATAGTTTTAAAAAAAATATCGAAGTGTGATTAAGATTATTAAGCGTTGCCTTCGACATAACAAGTTATTGAGGGATATTTTATGTAGGACTATCCTGTCAATGTTTCGCCAAATGAGATGTAAATAAATACGTACTAAAAGTTGCTGTTACCAAAGTGATAAATTGGAAAAAAAATAGATTAAAATTGACGCATAACGAACCCATATATAAATCGCACCATGTGTATTTCTAAAAAGTTGCTTCTACTTTAACTTTGGTCTGGATCTAGAATAGGCCACAAGTAAGCGCTAAGCATCAGTCATTAAGGCCCGGAAACAAGTGAAGAGCACAAATCATACAAATATGATGGTCACGCGCAGCTAACGACGCTGTGCCATGGAAGAAGGTTTCATCATAATGATATAATATAACTCTACAAGACCACTTTTCGAGTGTCGTCTCTTTTTAACCGACATCAGGAGGTTCTCAATTCGACTGAATTTTATTATTTTCTTGTATGTATGTTGTATCTCCGTGAATCGTGAACCGATTTTCAAAAAAAATTTTTAATCGAACGGGTATAACCCTTAGATGGTCCCATTGTCACCAAGTCGGGGTCTGATGATGAGATCCTGGAGAAATCGAGGGAACTCTTCAACTATTATAGGCACACCTATAATGATTTCACTATTTTTTACAGCAACTCGGCCACTTCCTCTTGGAATAACGGATCCTAAGTGAAGTCGGTTCTTTTTTTGTTTAAAATTATTAACTGAGGACCTCGTTGCAATGATGTTAACAAATTGTCAGTCAAACTCAACTGTCGACTTACAAAAATAGGGTAGTTTTGATTTTATTCTTTTGTTTGTTTTGTGTTCTACGGATATTTCGGTAATGTTAAACTTGTTTTGTATTCAATAGAACCAGGTAGATGTCTTTAAATTAAATATGATTATGGATTATGTAGGAGTCGGTTTTAACATAATTTAGGTTGAGAAAGATGGATGACATTAATTACCTCAACTGAATTCCAAGTAAAATTTGTTTGGATATTTAGGTATGTATATGAATTTTTTCCTTTATTTCATTTCTTTCTTAGGTTAGGTTATTTTATAATATTTTTACAAAAGTAAAATACAAAAATACATCAAAAATATACAAAAACAATAAAAACATTATAAAAAAAACCTATCCTAGGGTGCCGCCGGCAACGGAGCAAGGCCCAGGCTGCCGGTGGTCAGGGCCGCAGAGAGAGGAACCTTCGGACTATGCGCGCCGTGTCCAGAATTACCGCCTTCTGTATCTGACCCTTGATCCAACCACAACCCCGTAGCGAAAGCCTCTCAAGATGTTGGTCGAGACTCTTCGCTATGAGACCGTTCGCAGAAACAACTATCGGCACAATGATCGCCGAATCAACCTCCCACATGGCGGTTACCTCGTGAGCTAAGTCTAGGTACTTGCTGGACTTGTCCTTCTCAGCCTTCACGAGGTTCACGTCACATGGGACGGTGATGTCGACGAGCATGGCCCGGCGTTGCGGTCGATCTATTACCACGATATCAGGCTTATTATTGGCTACAATAGTCCTGTCCGTGATTATAGATCGATCCCAATAGAGCGTGGCACGACCATTTTCGAGAACTGGCGCAGGGGTGTACTTGTAGTACGGCACTTCGTGGGCCACAAGACCGTATAGGAGAGCAAGCTGCTGGTGTATAATCCTGGCTACGAGGTTATGTCTGTGCAAGTACTCGCCGTTAGCAAGATGAGAACAACCGGAGATGATATGCCTGAGTGACTCTCCGGGACGGCGGCATGCCCGACAAATGTCGACCGTACCGTCCTTCAGGATATATCTCCGGTAGTTATTCGTCATGATAACTTCGTCCGCAATTGCACAGGCAAAACCTTATATGAATTATTATTAATATTTATGACTCTCAGTAAATATTTGTTTTTTTTACAGGGGCGTGTAGTCGTGTACGCCTGTAAGGTCGCCGGGAAAGTAACCTGAAGCTCCAACTCCAGGGAACTGGGCTGAATGAACGCAACCAGCGATCGGCAGCCCGCCTGCTTTCGGCCAGGCGTCCCTACACTACATCTACATCTTCCCCTGGAAGTACCACATTCTATTCTTAAATACACTCGAGAGCAAAAGTTTCGGGTCACTAGCATTTTCCTGGATATCTCAAAAGATATTAAGAGTCGCCAGGACGCTCGCGTTCCCATACAAACGTAGTTTAGCTCTCATTTTAAAACGACATACATGCTTTAGAACCACGAAATTTGGCATGGGCATTCTAGTAGTACAGATCAATGTCGGTAATTCGTTTTCGTTGCTAAAAATTGTAATACAAAGAAAATATAGCAAAAATAAGTTTTGTATGTAAATCTGTATCTGGCTGTATTTTCTTTGTATTACAATTTTTTGCAACGAAAACGAATTACCGACATAGATCTGTACTGCTAGAATGCCCATGCCAAATTTCGTGGTTCTAAAGCATGTCGTTTTAAAATGAGAGCTGAACTACGTTTGTATGGGGACGCGAGTATACGCGAGCGTCCTGGCGACTCTTAATTTAAAAGATGATAAAGTTTATGTTACTGGCCCGAAATTTGTACTGACTCGAGTGTATTAATTAGGAAACCAGTCAATAAAGAAACAAAAAAAAGAATGCCATAAAGACCAAAGTTAAAATTAAATCTCATTTCTATTTTCGTGCTTCATGCTACATGCAACCATCACTAATGATCATAATAAAACGAAGGTCATTGAACCGAAACTTATTCAGCTTATTAACGAAACATTATCGGATCGCATCGTGCGGAAACAGGACATCAAAATCAAATTAGCCTTTTTGCATATTAACACCGTATCCGCTGAACTAAATCGCGAGCGGGCAGCCAAATTGGCATATTAACATACGAGAATACAGCAGATGCGATCATTTGGACATACAGGGTGGTTTTTGGGACGTGATCCGAAACCACTTTTTCGGACCCGGTAACTGATCAACATTATTGTATCAACAATATTTTCTCAAAACAGTGTTAAGGCTTCGATAGCTAAAGGGGTTTAATTCAATGGAGAGAAGATAAACCAACAACCGTAAGTGAGTAAAAATAATGTACTAAAAATAACAATGTGCAGCCTTCAATTACATAGCTTGTAGCATAGTGTTAGTGTTAGAATAGTATACCTACTTACCGAGTATGTCTTAGAATTAGTTACTTTATAATATTAGCAGTAATTATTTTTTAAACATAGTGCCTAAGGAAGAGCGGTGTCTCCCGACACAGGCATTTTTATGCTTACCGGGCGGCTCCATCCCTTAGATCATTTTGTATACCTAATTTATAAAATAATAGTACATTATTGCAGAGGACGGGAAAGGGAAATTCGTGGATGAGCGATTTTTTCGGACGAAGCGCAGCTGAGTCCGAAAAAATAAGACGAGTCCACGAATTTCTATTCCCGCCGAGGCATATATAGTGCTTTTCTCTAAAAGTGCGAGGAAATAAAGTAAAGTAAATGAAATAAATTACAGATTTTGGTTACGTTATTAGCGTTCAATGTCATGAATTAGCTTCCCTCTATAATTTTTTTTATAGTATTAAGAACTATGTATACTGCCAATTTTCATTCAAATAATATTTAAAAAGAAATTTTCGTCAAAAGCTATTTAAGACAGTATTAAATATGCTCCTTTTATGCAACAGATACAAGATTAAACCTTAAAAAGAGTTGTTTTGTCTATGGTTGTATTAAGCCTCATTCGCACGATCAGACGCGGTGCTATGACAAAGAACGAGACAACCAAGGTTTTTGATCTAACTATCTCGCTCTATCCTACAGTTTGAAGGGATTGCCGTTCAGACGGTGTATAGACGTCGCTTAAGTATTGGCTGTTTGAAATGATATTTGTTAGTCGGATGAAAAGTTTAAAAGGTAAAAAACAATACAGTAATGGATTTTACTAGTCAACGCCTAAAATATGTATACACTTTGAACCTTATTACAATGGAGTAAGGTGCAAAAGTGTATACATATTTATGGCGTTGACAAATTACTTCACGGCCGCTAAAACAGGTAAATAATGATTTTTATTTTTTTTAATTCGTTTTGGTAAAAAATGAAGAACTTCACGTACTCATTTTGCTACAGTAAGCTGAAAATTTCCGAGCACATTGGAGAAAAGAATTTTGTATTTGTATTGTATTTGTATTCAAATACAAAAATAGAACAATATAAAAAACATAGACAGTAAAACATATCAAAACACAACATATACAACCTCAACAAACAGAAATCATTTAAGTTTCATTCTATTTCAATCTAAAATCTTGGTCGCCCTTGACTTTTAACATACGCTGTATGGAAAGTAGTCACATTGAGTAGGGTGACCAAATCTTATGCAAAAATGTGTCTCTACTTATTATCAGAAAAATAATGATCAATATTGGCGATAAAAAAATTACAACCAACATCATTAGGTTCATCTTTAAGTTCCCTATCATGCCTTGTCCTCTTGCTCCACGACTCCAAAACCACCCTGTATACCTTCTTATTGAATATTGGCTTGCAAATGGTAGGTTTTCTCACAGGCTGCTCAAAATTAAGGCCACATTGTCAAAATAAAAGCATTCTTAAAATTGTGTCGTAAGGTGGACATTAGAACGAAATTCGTTTTTTTTCGCAAATTGTATGTTAGGCATGAAGGGAGAGGATGAGTCACGGAATACATGTAAATGAACCCGTAAATTAATACTACAAATGATGAGTCATGATTTGGGAATACACGGGAAATACAGGTCCATTTTAGTTTTGATAGAGATATAGACCGCCACAGCCTTAGACTCGTCCCACGATAACTCTGCATTAGAATTAGACAAAGAGAATCATACTGTCTTTTTCTAATGCTAGTACTCTCACCACTAAGAAAGGGATGGGTATAGCAAGTTACTCTGACTGTTAATGCAGAGTTATCGTGGGACGAGTCTAGAACTTTTTGAAGCTCAAGTCAATTGCGCGATCTATGTCAAAGACCCCTAAAGATACCGAAAATGTAAGAGAAATGTCACCTGCACTGCTACTCCACCTAGTAACAAATAGCGTACTAGTAGTAAACTAGTAGCTACTAGGTGGAGTAGCAGTGCAGGTATTTTTAGGGGTCTTTGACATAGATGGCGCAATTGACTCGAGCTTCAAAAAGTTCTAAGGCTGTAGCCGTTTATATCTCTATAGTCTTTGCTTAAATATAACCGCCTTAAGGCTCCAATTTAATTTATGGCGACAAAACACGCATTGTAGTTAAAGTAAAAAGACAAAAAAAGTGTTTTCGAAGGGGAAGATAGACCTTGTTTTCAATAGACCACAAAGACGCCACGATATTTAATTATAATAATGAATTGCAATATCAGTTTCAGCACCGACCATGCAAACCCAGCGACGGTGAACTAATATATACGTCAAAGCTTAAACACCGTAACTTCTAATGTAATCCACTGAATTTCGACTCAAATTGCTTATGTAATAAAGCTTCAAATCGCCGCAATTCAACAATAACTTGATGCTCTTAAATTCTGCACATGTAATAGACCTACAAACATATCAGTAACAAGACAACGATCTTACTACTTTGCAAAAAAAGACTATAATGCCTTGTCTGAGATTGCACGATAACTTGGCAGGAAAGTATTACAATCTACATAAATAAAGGGCGCATCAAGCAAAAAGCGGTGTCGATAGCATGCGATCATACAGATTGAGAACACGTGTGAATTTCACACATCTGAGATTAATAATGTGCTATTACGCTCACCTTTAGCTCGGTTTTTATTCAGATTAGGTAAATAACGGTCGATTTCGCCAATGTTATCTTTTATTCACCCATATCAAGGAAAAATTTAATAGAGACAACTTTTTTCCACTATTAGTGATACGCTGAAGAGATACAATATGGCCATTCTTAAAATCGATTTCCCAAAAAACGCACTACGACAATCGCACGATTTTTCTAATCTGAAAAAAAAACGAAATATAGTTGAATGGTATCGTGACATGTTGGACATATATTATGTGAATAATATGAGTATAGAATATACAGCCACGTTACAGGTGACTTAAATAATCAAAGTTTCCGATTCGTTCAGTTGTAGTATATTGATATAATTTTAAACAAAAAAAGAACCAACTTCACTTAACGCTATTCTATGAGGAAGTGGCCGAGTTGCTTTTAAAAATAGTGAAATCACTATAGGTGTGCCTTTAATAGTTGAAGAGTTCCCTCGATTTCTCCAGGATCCCATCAGACCCCGACTTGGTGACAATGGGACCATCTAGGGGTTATACCCGTTCGATTAAAAAAAAATGAAAATCGGTTCACGATTCACGGAGATATCGAGTAACATATGTATACAAAAAAATGATAATAAAAAAAATTATGATAAAAAAAAACAGTCGAATTGAGAACCTCCTCCTTTTTTGAAGTCGGTTAAAAAGTAACAAAAGTGCAGGAATGTAGAATTCGATGATTTCCTGTGGCTTTATTGGGAAATAGACTTGTAGAGAATAAAGGAGTAGTAGAACTTATACCAAATATTTCCATTCTAGTAGATATGTGATATTCAAACAAATATCTGGGGGGTGATTTTTGAGATTCGAGCACTCGAAAGTGACATTTAAATCTCCGAATAAAACGATGAAATTATGTTTTAAAAATAAAAGCGATAGAAATTTAAAATGATGATTATTTAAACTATTAATTCCATGCGAAAAAATTGGCGACAAACTTTTGTGTGCGATTATTTTCGAGCTTGAATTTTTAGAATTCGAGCGTCCGGCTGTCAAAAATCGGCCCCCTGTTCTTTAAATGCAATTAAAAGAAAAAAAAAATGCATTTATTGTATAATAAAATAAACATAGCAGCTTAGTGCATATATTAATGCATTCCAGCGTGAGTCATACATATAACTATGTAGGCACACGACGTCATTACTGCATAGAAAGCTCATCGTTAACCCCGCTTTGACCCCAAACTTCAAAGGATGCCTTCATTTTTCTTTTTTTAACTCTAAAACTGAATGTCAACCACTTTCTTAACTTTTTCTAAGGCAAACTACAGTACGGCGTAGGAAGTAGTTACTTAATTTAACAAACGAGTGTCACTACACAACTGGACCACTGTTTTTAAAGGTCTGGCATCGCGCATAATTCGTTTCGGTATGCCTTTATCATTTACGCTGGCTATCGCAATCATCTTTTTGACACCAACGCGCTGTGAAAATATTGAAATCTGAAGCTTGAAGTTATCATGTTTTGGGTTTTGGCACCATTTTTTGTATAATGAATTGGCATGCAACGGTCAATTCGACTGCCATTTCATAACTGCACATCTCAATCAAGAACTAGGGCAATCAACTTTTTGCTGTTTGTTTTTCTGTGCCATGAGCAAGGACGCGGCGATGATACACTTTCGTTGAAAAATGTTTGGTTTGTGGCAAGGTGATTAAAAATTGGTTTTGATTCCTGAGATTTATCTACAATTTGTCACAACTTTGAGGAATAACAAAAAAAATGTGGTTTAATTGGTAGTTAGACAGATAATTTATTATAGATATGGTAAGTTTCACTGAAGATGTTTTATATAATTTACGTCACTCTGGGCGGTAAGTGAGATTTTACGCCCACGGGCGCAGCGGCAAATCTCACTTCACACCCAGGAGAAGACGTAAAATTGTGTACGCACCACGGGTGGTAATAAAGAAGGCCTCAGATCGCTTGTCTATGGCCCTTACCTTCGGTTCGGGCCACAAATATCCGCGTTAACTTTCGGACAACAAAAAAAATCTGATCATTAAATGATAGACAAAGATATATTTTTTTGTAATAAAACGATGACTGAGATGTGCATAAAGCTCGAGCCGCAGGCTGATGCGCGCGCAATGTGGAACGTGTGAACTGCACCCGCGCACGTTCGCTTGTGCGCTGGTGTTAATTACCATCCTCTGTACAGACGTTACGAAATTGTAAGTTCGGCTTTAGAAACCTTCAAAAGGATAACTCATTACAAGGTGGTTTTTCCAAACCTTGTCAATTTAGCCATATTTAACAAGGTGATTAGGTTATGGCAAACCTAAACTTAGCAACTTTTTCTGTCGAACCAACCCCAAAATCCCGAAAAACACGAAAATTTTACCGAAAAGTATGGAAAAGCCATAAATTCTTAATTTAATACAGACATTTTTTTTAAAGATTTTCCAGTAGTCAAGTGAGAAATACACCCTTAATCAAAATCAAAAATCAAAAATCATTTATTTGTCCAGCATAGGTTACAGGATGTTACAATTAAATCAGTTTCACTATGTGGCGCCTTACGGCATACAAATTTTGAGAGTTTGGGTCAGCTTCAGCTCTAAAATTTAAGTCACAATTATATAATACTCATATTTACATGTCATTATCATCTAAAAATTCATTTACAGAATAGTAGTTTTTTCGAACTAAGAATAATTTTAACATACTTTTAAATTTATTTAGATGCTGAGATTTAATATATTCTGGCAATTTATTATATAGTCTAGGTGCCATTCCAACTACATTCTTATTAAACAGCGCCGTATCGGGTACGAAAGGATCTAATATTCTCCCACGTAAACGTACGCTTCTAAATCTTAGGAATAGGTGGGAGTTACATTTTACAAAGACACACATTTCGTATATATACAAACATGGAAGCGTTAGAATTTTAAGATTTTGAAAATGAAGCCTGCAGCAGTCGAAATAGCCAATAATATATAACAAACCTAAAAACCAGTTTTAAACCCTAGCAACAAACTTTTTGTACCTAATCCCTAAGTGTGTCGATGCACTTCACAAGAGGGCACACTGTCAGAACCCCGTCAGCATCAGCCCTAATGACGTCTCTTGTAAAGCCCGTAATGTCTGTTCGTCTGTCCGTGCGTAATGAACACAAAACGAACTGAATAACCGCCTAAATGACAAAGTGAAGGATTATAGTCTAAGGGCCCTTTTATGTCTTTCAATGGTACTATTTTTAGACTTATTGGAGTATTGTAGTTCATATTTTAACCGCTTTATAATGCTTAAGAATATGTCAAGTAAGTAAAGGAAAAAATAATATTTATAACTTTGGTAACAAATAATAGGAAAAAATACAAACATATACCTAGACATAACAATTCAATTGTTGTCATGGTTATTCTAAATAACTTCATTGGAAATAAATATGAACCATTAGAATTGTCTGTAGTTGTGTTTTACTCGTATCTATACGAATAAAATTTATAAAATCTATTCAGTAATTAAATTGTTTCCGTCTAAAATCCGGCAAATATTGCCATTTTTTTATAATGCCAATGCCTCTTACCTAAAGCCAATTTAATAATTTAATGAATAGTAACGTAAGTTACTGGATAGGTACGATTTATTTGTACAGTCGACGTCAAAGATATGTTTACACATTTTCACCTTATTCCTTTGTAATAAAGTGCAAAAGTGTAAACATATCTTTGACGTCGACTGTATATACATGTAATATAACTAAAGCAGCTAGCGGAGCTTATGGACGCCTTCAAGTCTAGAGGACACATGCGCGTTGCCAACCCTGTAGAAAGGAGGATTCAGTCTCGATAGCTAAAGGGACAAGAAGGTCTCCCGTCGTCACCACACTGCATTCCTCATTGCGAACTAACTCTAGCTTTTTACAAACTATTACGAACAAACAACTGTAGTACCTATTTTAATTATCAATCGCCTGTTAAATTTCGTCTCTTTCTAACACAAACCAATGTTAAAATGACAAATAAGGACAAACGATTATCAGGAGCATGTTAGGTTTGACATAAGTATTTAGATTTTTACGGCCTGACAATTCGGGAAACCTGTACCAAAGTACTTTTTTCTGAGAGTTCGACGACCATGAACGCACACCACACAGCAGAACTGAATGCGGTAATGTACATTTTGGTCACGAGGCGTTTCCCGCCGTTTTTGCGCTCATCAGCGCAAGCGCAAGTCATTTGGGTAGCTGCAATTAGGAAATTACTATGCTTTTTGTGAGGCGCTTGACTTCGAACGTGCGTTTGATGAATCCTAATGCCGTAAATAAAAGCAATAACTTTTCGTGATTAAAATATAATAATTACCTATACACCTACACACGTATCTTATAAATAAATAAATCTTAACAGCAGTCCTCAATATCTGCTTACTTTTGAATTAAACAAGCAAAAATTTTAAAAAACTTTACCCAACTACGAAAAAACATTTAGTAGTGGGTTAATAGTATTTTGTGCAACAGTTACATAATAAGGGTTCTTAAGATTCGAGGGTCGAAGTTACAAAATGAGGCGAAGCCGAATTTTGTAAAAACAGACCCGAGAATTTTAAGACCTAATTATGTACCGTTGCACACAATAGTTTTTCTACGAGTGCTTAAGCAAGCCGGTAAGAATTGAGTAACTTCGATCTCTTGGTGGATTGTGTCGGCGCGGCGGCGCCCGCCCGACACGCGGGGCGCGCAATGCGGCGCCCGACAACAGTTTCACAATACTGTATGGAAATCCTTTCTGTGATTGTTATGGATGCTACAATATGCGATCATACAAACTCTATCGAAAAGTATGCGCTAGTAGTTCCGCCAACACAATCTCAATTCAAGTATTACAGTCGCCGAGTATAAAAAATATAGTAGGTTAAACTAATCGATTGACACCTTGTGCATCAAAATCGGATGAATAGTTTTGGAGTTACGGTGGAACATACGTAAATACAAACATACACACATAGACGGCTAAAATCATAACCCTACCTCTACCCGCTTTTAAGAGCAGCCTGCAAAATAAACAGAATGAATAAAATAATGCTTTATCTACACCTCGTGTGATCTTATTATGAAACTTGCCTGCGGCTCGTTTCATATAACCACATTCCTATTTTAAGGACCCTTATTACGTAACAGTTACATAAACTACTATTACGTCACTCTGGGCGCTAAGTGAGATTTACCGCCCTAGTGCGCAGCGGCAAATCTCACTTCACACCCACGAGAAGATGTAAAATTGTGTACGCAACTACGCACCACGGGCGGTAATAAGGAAGGCCTCCGATCGCTTGTTTATGGCCCTTACCTTCGGTTCGGGCCACAAATACCCGCGATCTGAGCCCTTCTTTATTTTACCGCCCTAGGTACGTAATGTACTATTATTGCACACCTCAAAAATTACAGCAAATACATAATGAACATTAAAAGAGGCAAACAACAGGCGGTCTTATCGCTAATTAGCGGTCACTTCCAGACAACCTTAGGGTGGCGGAGTAGATGAAGCAGAAAAAGTTAATAGGAGGTGCAAAAAACTCATTCTGAAAACACGAACATTAATTGAAATCCTAATCACTAATCAGACATACGTAAATAAATAAAGACAAAAATAATTAAATGTTAGTTAGCAGCAGAAATATTTAAAAAAATGGTGAGGAGACTGAGGAGTTCCAAATGACTTTGTTGTTTTAAGTAATAGCGAGTTGAACACGTCACCCGCTAAGCTACTTCTGCTGCTGACTATACCTAAATTAGATTAATGTGTGAATTATGAACTGTCTGCAATTGCATTGCCTACTTCGACCTCTAATCAAATCCCCTTCAAATTACTGATTGAAGATTTAAGTCAAAAGCTAAAACATCATCGCTACAGTTTGCGTCCATTGGACAGATTTGGATAGAGCGTACAAAAACAGACTAGCACATTAATCTATAGTAAATAATAATAATAGGTACTTAACGGGATGAATTTGAATTAGTAAAACGGAAGGTCATTAAGCGCGGTACACTAAACGGCGGCAAAATGCGTCGCACACAAAAACGGTTCAAGTCACGTTTCGGGACGATTACCCCGATGGGGTAATTACCCGGTGGAATGACAAGGCCGCGGCGGCGGCACTTGACTGGCAGTTCACTATTGTCGTAAGAATCAGGGACTGATTTCGTTACGGTAGAAGCGTTACGGTACTGGTATAGAATTACGATACCGCAATGTTTTAAAGGTAGAGCTATAGCGGTTGAAATATTGCGGTACGGTACCGAAATAAAATTACGATATCGCAATTTTTTCGTTACGGTACCTATACCTTAATATAGCGATACTTATACCGTTATGATTTCGGTATCGTTATTTTCATCGCAGAATTTACGAGGTAGGTACTTGTTTGCGGCGGTAAAGCAACTGACCAAGGGTGCGGGGTGCGGGGCGCGGGGCAGGTAGCCGGCAAGTATCTACTTGCTCAAGGTCACGGAGGCGCGCTCGGCGATAATTGTAGTGAATTCATTTTAGTCTTCCTCAGTTGAAATTTCGTGAAAGAGTTTATAGTGTAGGTACATTGAATCGATCATTGATATTAACTCGATGCGGATATGGAACTGATTTTTTTTTATGTATACAGTAATTTGGTATAGTATTGCGCGACTAATAAAAATTGGAAGATTTTTTTGACGCGAATTATTTTTTAAATAACACTAAAATAAAAATAGAATAAAAATAAAATAAAAGTAAAAAAATAAAATAAAAATAAAATAAAAATAAAATAAAAATAAAATAAAAATAAAATAAAAATAAAATAAAAATAAAATAAAAATAAAATAAAAATAAAATAAAAATAAAATAAAAATAAAATAAAAATAAAATAAAAATAAAATAAAAATAAAATAAAAATAAAATAAAAATAAAATAAAAATAAAATAAAAATAAAATAAAAATAAAATAAAAATAAAATAAAAATAAAATAAAAATAAAATAAAAATAAAATAAAAATAAAATAAAAATAATATAAAAATAAAATAAAAATAAAATAAAAATAAAATAAAAATAAAATAAAAATAAAATAAAAATAAAATAAAAATAAAATAAAAATAAAATAAAAATAAAATAAAAATAAAATAAAAATAAAATAAAAATAAAATAAAAATAAAATAAAAATAAAATAAAAATAAAATAAAATTAAAATTAAATTAAAATAAAATAAAAATAAAATATAAATAAAATATAAATAAAAAATAAAAAAATATATATAAAATATAAATAAAATAAAAAAAAAATAAAAAATAATAAAATAAAAATTAAATCAATTGGTAAATAATGACATGAATTGATGAATAATAAATAATATTGATATAAATATCAATTGATATTCCGTAAGTTCCGAAAAACTCCGTAGGGGGTTTGAACTAGGGCTTGTGATATACGTGTTACACGCGGAACCGTAGCTATCTTGATATAGTGTTCCCGCGAATCTCGACTTCGGCTCCGCTCCGCTCGGTTGTTGAAAGAGAGCTTGTGTCGAACGGACCCTTCGCATTATGTGTTATACTCGTGGTCTTTGCATTGATTTGATTCCAGATGTTTTTTTAAGTAATTACATATTGGTATTATTCTGTTCTCTGATAACCAGCCATTATATGAGTTTGTACAAAAAAAAACCAGAGTTGGGATTGGTGTGATTTTTGAATTTCACCGGTGCTTTTTTTTGTATGCAGCCGATGACTACTTAGTACGAAATAAGCCACCCGATGAGAATCAAAAATCGCACCTCAGGTAGGTACACTAGGTACTAGGTACCTACTTGTCGATGTCGGTGAATATGAAAGTTCATCCAAATAAATATATTAATATCTCTAATTAATATTTACTCCCTAGTAAGAAATGCTACAGGTAGACCAATGCAACAATTTAAAAGTATTTTAAGTGAAATAATAATATACCTACTTTGTTATTCATAAATATTATTACTGGCTGGACAACCGTCTTTCTTCAGTGAAAACACTAAGAAATAGTTGCACGTGCAGATAAAGATAACAAACAATAGTTTGCGGGCCATTGATAATGATTACCTTCAAGTAGCTTTGGGTTTTACCTGTTAAGTACCATGTGTTCCTATTGTTTGTGAAGTTAAGTGAGAGCAAAAACAATACAGTAATGGATTTTAGTAGTCAACGCTTAAAATATGTATACACTTTTGAACCTTATTACAATGGAGTAAGGTGCAAAAGTATTTATTTATAGCACTTATTTATGGCGTTGACAAGCAACTTCTCGTCCGCTAAGACAGGACAATATTGATCTTTCGAACTCGCGGAGCGTATGCGAAGTGAGTTCTTACAAACAACTCCAGACCGAACCGAACTGTCACCTGGCTACTGGGACGTCTCGGCATTTGGATGGCTTTTTGATTTCGATAGTTTGTCTTTATGACATTTCTTGGGGCTGTAGCAGAGATACATAAAATTTGTAAGTTCGTATATGAGCGGGATCGATCAAGTCGCTATGGAGCTAGAAGGAGAAAACAAATCCTCCTTGGGGTCTTGTTATATTGGTCAACTCGTTTGCAAGTAAATCGCGAGTTTTCAGTTCGAGGCGGACTACTAGTATTTTTTTAAGTTCGTTGTGGTAAAAAATTAAGAACTTCACGTACTAATTTTGCTACAGTAAGGTGAACATTTCCGAGCACATTGGAGAAGATTGTTTTTGTACTCTGAGACAATTGAACACTAACAGTTCAATGCAAATTGATTTCAATTAGAATTAAAATCAAATGACTCATCAATCTGTTACAAATAACTAATAATTGGAAATAATTAATGTTTAGTCTTTTTCAACATTGAAAATGGGTGAAAAGTTTTTAGTGTAGATTCATTAAATAGATAATTGATATTAATAATTATATCAGTGCAGATATGAAGTTGAATGTTAGGTAAATATTTTTTTAATAAAAATTCTTTATTATTTTATTTGTCTTTTAATATTTTTGATTTCAGTGTTTTATTTTTATTTTATTTTTATTTTATTTTTATTTATATTTTATTTATATTTTATTTTTATTTTATTTTATTTAATTTTTATTTTATTTTTATTTTATTTTTATTTTATTTTTATTTTATTTTTATTTATTTATTTTTTTTTTTTTATTTTTTTTTTTATTTTTTTTTTTTTTACTCTTTATTTATTTTCATTCTTAAGTTAGGTTGTTTTATAATATTTTTACAAAAGTAAAATACAAAAAATCATCAAAAACATACAAAAACAATAAAAACATTATAAAAAACCTAACCTAGGGTGCCGCCGGCAACGGAGCAAGGCCCAGGCTGCCGGTGGTTAGGGCCGCAGAGTGAGGAACCTTCGGACTATGCGCGCCGTGTCCAGAATTACCGCCTTCTGTATCTGACCCTTGATCCAACCACAACCCCGTAGCGAAAGTCTCTCAAGATGTTGGTCGAGACTCTTCGCTATGAGACCGTTCGCAGAAACAACTATCGGCACAATGATCGCCGAATCAACCTCCCACATGGCGGTTACCTCGTGAGCTAAGTCTAGGTACTTGCTGGACTTGTCCTTCTCAGCCTTCACGAGGTTCATTATTTTTATTTTATTTTTATTTTATTTTTATTTTATTTTTATTTTATTTTTATTTTATTTTTATTTTATTTTTATTTTATTTTTATTTTATTTTTATTTTATTTTTATTTTATTTTTATTTTATTTTTATTTTATTTTTATTTTATTTTTATTTTATTTTTATTTTATTTTTATTTTATTTTTATTTTATTTTTATTTTATTTTTATTTTATTTTTATTTTATTTTTATTTTATTTTTATTTTATTTTTATTTTATTTTTATTTTATTTTTATTTTATTTTTATTTTATTTTTATTTTATTTTTATTTTATTTTTATTTTATTTTTATTTTATTTTTATTTTATTTTTATTTTATTTTTATTTTATTTTTATTTTATTTTTATTTTATTTTTATTTTTTTTTTTTTTTATTTTTTTTTATTTTTATTTTTTTTATTTTTTTTTTATTTTTTTATTTTATTTTTTTTATTTATTTTTTATTTTTTTTTTAATTTTTTTTTATTTTTTTTTTATTTTTTTTTATTTTTATTTTATTTTAATTTTAATTTTATTTTTATTAAATTTATTATTTAATTTTTATTAATTTTTTATTTAATTTTCATTAAATTTTTATTTAATTTTTATAACTGAAAATGTTTTGTTAAAGGTGTCTTGTACTACTTATGAAATCCTAAAATCAACAAAACATATGCGAATAAAGCGCAACTAACGACAAGAAGCTAACAGCGAATAACTCAAAAATGTGCCGCACTGAACGAAATCAAACAAAATAGGTGCTTAGGGCAAGCACTCAATAACTAACGCTGATTGGTTGTCGCCGGTCAGTCGGCGGGGCATCCTCACCCTCATATACCTCAATCCATACCTTTATGATAACGGTTGAAGTATCGAAAAAAATAGCGGTACCGTTATATTTCTGTACAGAAATATATCGGTTGCGCTATCGAAATCATACCGAAACATGCGGTATGACGTCATACCGTTTTATAAAGGTACCTTTATATTCCGGTTATGCAGTCCCTGGTAAGAATACACAAATAGTGGATTGTCAGCTACTTATCTAAAAATTTAAACTTAGTATGTATGAAAGGAAGCAATCAATACACTGTGTTTTTTTAATTTCTTTTATTTAAGTATATAGTTAGGTATGGTATGGTATGATTAAGGATACGAATTAGCATAACTAGATTTAAAAAAAAAACGATTTTATTTTAATTTTTCTTACAAATATCGGTCACTAATGTAACTAGGGTATTAGGATGTTATGATTAACTCAACCAAATAATTGAAAATTATGACATGTCAATGTAATTTAATTTTGAACATTACAAATATTACAATACTCCGAGATACAAAGGAAGCTTATTTTATTGACGTTACACACAGGTGCATTTATTGTGCTGTCTCAGAGTACATAAATAATTGAATGTAGGTTTACACAATTAGAAAGATAAAAATTAACTATAGATTATCTCAAAACTGGAGCTTATTAATTTCAGGAATGCCCTTGCAATTAAAGGAAAAAAAACATCCTAGTTTTTTTTCTAATGACAATTGGTTTACTGCATTTTGGATTTGAACGCCGGTATAAATTTAAATATATAATAAAACATATCTAACGACTTCTACGCGGTAAAAATTGTTTAAGTATATGTATATCAACTTAAATGTAACATGATTCAACTTGTAGTATCGTAACGATATGCATTTTATCGGTATATTTTCTTAAGTACACGAGAGTAATTTTAACCTGCGTCACAACATTGCTTCAATAATGTGTGAACAGGAAACGAGGTGTGAAACCCAATTATAATAATTGTTTGCAGCACATATTATTGTCAATACACGCCATGTTTGGTAAAAATGTGTCAATTATCCTGTTGACGGCGTACATTATAAAATATTGAATATAAATTAAATTATAACTGGAACGTAGGCTTGGTATGAATAAATTTACATTGCTAGTTAAACTCATAAGTAACTACAGTCGGCAGCAGAAGTAGTAAAAAGGTACATTATTGTTCGTTGTCAATAAAGCATTGCTGCCATAATAATTCATTTAGAAATAAACTCTATTAACTACCGAACATGATGTACCTTTTTCTTGAAATAATAAATAATAATAAAAAAGCCATATATTTCTCGATCACATGCAAGCTGACAGAAATGATAAAGTAAATTAATATGTGCTGTTTTTGGTGATGAGAACCCCTCTACAGGGTAAAGGCCTCCTCCAAGCTCTTCCAAAGCTCTCATCGGCTGCGGTCGTGAACCAGTCTCGCCCTTTTTCTTGAAAACGTCACATTTATTTATTACGTAAGTAAATTTTAGCCACTTTTAAACCTGGAGTTGTTCTATAAACAGCAACTGAAGTAACTGGCAAATAAATTATGAGTGTTGTCTTGAACTGAACCAACATGACACGTTTCACCACACATCGACAAAACGGATTAAAACCTATCAGCCCGATGGCATTTCGAGTCGTGACTGCGAAATGACAAGTCGTGGCATTCTCAGCTTTTACGCCTTTGCGAAAGGAGTCGTGCTCCGCGACTATAACAATAACTTATCTAACTTACACAACATCATATCCTAAACCGCCCTACTTTTGCATTAACAACCGTAGGTTATATAAAATAAAGTATACATTAAAGCGGCATGTGCTAGTAGGATACAATACTGATGCGAACATTTGACTATTATAGATCCAATCGAAATGGGTCAAAATGCGAAATAGATTAGCACGAAACACAAACGGCTATCGGATTTAGACAAAATTGTGTCTGTTTTCGATAAGGCTAATTTAATAAGATATACATAATTATGTACAGCTATCAGATAAAAACAAACGACATAATTTTCCGAAGGACTTTCCACATTTTAGGTTGCTTTCAGCATTTGTGTCATGTGACCGATTACTATGTGAATATAACTAATTAACTATGACTTAATAGTTAATAGGCTAGGATATTTCGAACAAATAGATTTCCATGTTGCGCAATGGCAGCTTTGTTTTATATAGAAACCAAACAATTACTTCACACTATACGTCGTGCGATGCTAAGCGCAAGCGGTTTCAGAACGAGACGATAGCGGCGATTTATAGGATATCTACCCAATTATTCAACTGTTATACCCTATTTCTGTACTTCGGAGTCATATTTGCTTAAGTCTGATTTAGTAACAAGCGATTTGATATCTTATTGCTAGGAACTTATACCCTAAAATCACTTAACGTAAACATTGAGTTGTGTCACTACTGTTTTATCACGGCTACGTAACTTTATCAAAATATTCTAACAGAGTGTAACTTCACGAGTTAGTTTAACACATTCGTCTTTCTGATTATAATAGATTTTAAATTGCTAATTTTCGCGATGTCACATCTATTAAATGTTGTATTTCAAGCTCAACTTTATTTTGACCGCAGAAGAGTTCCTTTACAAAGACCCACATGAACATTAGTAACGATATCAGAATTATGAGGTAATACAGATTCGCACTTCTTGCCCTACTTTTAATAATGAGTTAGTAAGCTAGTCACGAATTTTATTTGCAATCCTATTTCAAGTTATTTGCTGTAGGCAAGTGATTAGGCTATTACTGAAGCAATAAGCTTCGTCTTTGCTCGTACCGTCATTCAATAATCGTTTTTTTTTTAATACCACGACGGCGGCAAACAAGCATACGGCCCGCCTGATGGTAAGCAGCTACCGCAGCCTATGGACGCCTGCAACCCCAGAGGATTCACATGCGCGTTGCCTACCCTACTCAGTAAGTTATAAAAAGGTAATACAAAGTGAAGGTAATTAATACTTATTACCTATAAGAGAAAGAACTAGACAGACGGATTACTCCGATGAAATATCTCAGGCTTTAAAAAACCATTAACTGTCGTTAATTGCATTAATATCCCAGCTTAATTACTGTAATCATTACACATTCCTTCGGTATCCGATGAGGTAGACATCACCCAGTTGGACGCGGGGCTATTCGTCGGTTTTTTCCCGGTGGGCATGCCGGAGTAATTTTATAGTTCCGCAGAATAGTATTTTAAACGTCACCAATTATGATACAGCCTTCTTAAACGCCTTATGTGTGTATGTATATTTTAATGAAAAACGACAGTTTAATGAAGATGGTATTGAAATAGTAGTTTATGTAACTGTTACGTAATAGGGGTCCTTAAAACACGAGTGTGGTTTTATGAAACGAACGAAGTGAGTTTCATAATAAGATCACACGAGTGTTTTAAGGCCTAATTACGTACAGTTGCATACACTGCTTTATCTACATACATATTATAAACCCGAAATGATGATTGAATGACTGCAATTGCACGGATTGCACGCCATCGCCATGACCAACTCGATTGTGTCGGCGGTCGGGCGGCGCATGCCCGCACCCGGATTTTCATAATGATATCGAATTTTTGCTTATTATTTGATAATAATAACATCGTTACATATAACATATTTGTTCTAACTACTAAGAAGACGTTCGAAATTTGAACGTAATTAAGGTATCGGTTACCGATACTAAAATGTAAACATTTAGATGCAGCCACAGATACTCATATCTAAATATAGGGCGTTTGCTCATCGATCCTGACCATAAAATAGACATATTAGGGTATGGATGTAGATAAAAATTATTTAAATATTTTAAACTAAAAAGGATGCGTATGACGCTACAAAGCTAAAGGCATAAATAGCGATACTTTTTGAATGAAATTAAACGACTCGTCTATTTTGACATTTTATACTAAAAGAGCATAAGTGACTACGAGAGCTGTATCTCTTGTTCCATTCCATATAAAGAGAGACCAAGTGCGACTGTAGCTACGTTGCGAATCCGGGCACTGTATCGGCACATCGTAATCAATGTATTTTAAAACTTCCAGGTTCCACAAATCTACATCCAATTAATCAAGTCAAATTGTATTTAGTGTCATTCTCATACTAATGAGGATGCATTTTCTTATGAGTTGCAATTACCTAATTACATACAGCATGCTCCAAACTACGAAAAAAGCTATTTGTTAATTTCTTCACTGCACTCATTGTCCAGTGAATAAGGATAACCTGTATGTCAGTCTCTATGTAACGCAAGCGTGTATTTTTGATATTACCACATAAGCTATGGGTAGTTAGTATAGACCCTAATAAACATACTTCCATATGTTTATTAAAATTTTACGACTTTTATTTTTCCATATAAAATATTTCAGCACGCAATGTATTGCTCCTACCTGATTACTTTGCCTTTAAAACGTCACAATTGATATGTGTCACATTCAGGGACCGGAAAACCCCTCTTTAGGCTTAACCCTATCATTTCGGTAACCCAATCAATTTGGTAACCTCATGATACGGTTACCGTATCATGAGGTTACCGAATCATAGTGGTAACAGGTATTGAAGCGGTAACCGTAACCTCTAACACGGTTAACCTCAAAACCCCATCGCGATAGGGTTTTTGTTAAGGGTTTTTATTGGGTTATTCTAACCTGGGTTGTGTGTTTCTTTCCTACATTTGAATACTATTGAAAGCTAATGTCGAGATTTAACATTTAATGAAACTAGCTAACTACCCGTATAGAGCTATTATCGTAGTAGTCGCGTTGCTCAAGCATGAAAAAAAAAGTAAAGTAAAAATAAAATAAAATAAAAATAAATGAAAATATCATAAGAATGAAAAAAAAAGGAAATTTTAAAGTAAAATAAAAATAAAATAAAATAGAATAAAATAAAAATAAAAATAAAATAAAAATAAAATAAAAATAAAATGAAAATAAAATGAAAATAAAATAAAAATAAAATAAAAATAAAATAAAAATAAAATAAAAATAAAATAAAAATAAAATGAAAATAAAATAAAAATAAAATAAAAATAAAATAAAAATAAAATAAAAATAAAATAAAAATAAAATAAAAATAAAATAAAAATAAAATAAAAATAAAATAAAAATAAAATAAAAATAAAATAAAAATAAAATAAAAATAAAATAAAAATAAAATAAAATAAAAATAAAATAAAATAGTTTAGCTCCATGGCAACGGAAAAACAAGCCTAAATTATTACCTCTGCAAATAATTTTATAAAAATAATCGATATAAACAGTTTGTTGATTTGTCTTATGAATCTTATGATTTTACACCATAGTAATAAACAAAGCCGCATTGGAACATCATCTCTACAGAGACCGCAGCGCAGCCTGCGAAGCCCGCCTGAGGCGCGCCTAGCCGCCTTGACATTTGAAGTTGTCATATCGCAGTGAAAATCAAAATATTTACCAATACAAACGGATATTTTTACATGATTTCACCCAAATAGTGTCGCCAAGTGTTTTCAAAGTGCGTCGCCAACTGTTATAATGCCTTTCATGTATTGTTATTAACCTACGGCGGAGGTTCGTGAGCAAGGACAATAGCTCCTAAGGGGCCCATTTGTTTATATATTATTATTTTTGATATCCTGTAAGTTTTATATTACTATCTATAAGTTTTATACTTAGTTTAATTCTAGCTTATTTTTATATATACTTTAGTACGTAACACTTATTGTTCCACAGCCCATGTCGCAGATCCCTTCCACTTCCATTCAGTCAAATAGGACTAGTAACAACGTCACTGAAGATCTCATACCGTGTCCCCAGTGCTCTCAGTCCCGCTTGTACAAAGGTCGTAAGGGCCTGAACATCCACACCGCACGAGCTCACAAAACCCTGTCACAAATCCCCCAGCAATCTCAACAATCAAATACAGCACCCACCCATACCAGGTCTGGCCTAAACACAGCTGACAATGTCCCCGCTTGGCTGGGTTTACAGCGGAATTCAACTCCTATAATCAAGAGAATACCAAAAGGTGCTCGAATTTCCGTTGCGAATGCCCTCAGCCAAACCATTTCAAAAACAGTAAATGAAAATTCAGTAGACAGTTGGACTCGGCTATTTTCATTCTCTTACAGAATACTACATGCTACTGAGAGCAACGACAATATCTCCCTGACGCAAAAAATCTAATCGAACTGTATCCATCCTACTGATCCCGCTCCCCGTCCTCAGCCAAAGCGCAGCTCCAAGGAAGATACTAAATTATTTAAAATAGTGGAGCAAAAAGTAATAGATGGCGATATTAAGGGGGCGGCCCAGCTACTATTCTCCAGTGACGTTATTGCACCAGACAGCCCAGACACCGTGTCAGCTCTATTATCAAAACATCCACTTCCAGCAGCATCTCTTTACCACCCAGATCCCCCGAATTCCGAGGCACCACACCTAACTGCCTCTAAAAAGGATGTGCTAGCTGCGGTGATGTCGTTCAAGAACGGCTCCGCTGGCGGTCTCGATGGCCTTTCACCGCAACACCTTAAAGACCTGCTAGTGGGATCTACCGGTGACGCTGGCGAACGTCTATTGGACGTTATTACTGAGTTAGTAAACCTCATGCTATCGGGTACGGTTTGCAGCGAGGTCTTAGGTCTACTGTATGGGGCTAATCTCTGCGCCCTTAAAAAAAAGGATGGAGGCATAAGACCTATCGCTATAGGCCTCACTTTTAGACGCATATGCTCCAAAATTTGTTGTAAACATATATTTTCGGCTCTTAATAAGAAATTTCAACCTCTACAACTCGGCTTCGGAAGCAAAGGTGGCGGCGAAGCTGCTGTACACGCAGCACGCGCCTTCATCGGAGACGAGTCATGTGAGGTGCTGCTGAAAGTGGATGTCAAGAACGCTTTCAACTCGGTAGATAGAGGCACTCTTCTGACACAAATACAAGATGCCACACCCTTGATCTATAAATATCTGTGGCAGTGCTATCACCAACCTACTCACCTCCTCTTTAAAACCCATCTTCTCTCATCAGCAGTAGGCTGTCAGCAGGGCGACCCGCTAGGACCAGCCATTTTCGGCCTCGCCATCCATCCAACCATTTCGAACTTAAAATCCAAATTTAACTCATGGTATCTCGATGATGGGACCCTAGGGGGTGACTGGGAAACCGTTCTCGATGATTTGAAGAATCTTACAGACTCATTTAGATCAATAGGACTGGAACTAAATTTCTCAAAATGTGAATTCTTCATCAATAAGCCCATGGCCGCAATCGAGCTACAACATATTATCTCAAACTTTAACAGCATATGTCCTAATATAAAAATTATTGATAAAACGTGTCTGAGACTCCTAGGTGCTCCCATCTATCCAGAATCCATACCATCACTCATCGAAGAACATCTCGATACTCACAAAACTTATTCGGACCGCCTTCTAAAAATCAGTGCACACATGGCATTAACCATTCTTAAATTCTGTCTGTTTGTTCCCAAATTTACATACATACTCAGATGTAGCCCTGTCTTTAAACACCCTCACCTCATAGAACCGCTAGACTCCATACTCAAGTCCACCCTCTCATCTACCCTCAACATTAATCTAGACAGCCGCGCCTGGACCCAAGCCTCACTGCCAATTCGTCACGGCGGTTTAGGAATACGACGAGTTGTCAGCGTGGCCCTCCCAGCGTTTTTATCTTCATTTCACAGCACACTGGACCTCGCCAACCGAATTTATTGCCCATCCGCCAGCAACGCGTGTACCATCATCTCAAACGAGGCTAAAGATATCTGGGCACAGTCATGCCCAGGTGACCAGCTTCCGGTTTCCCTCAAATCACAAAAACAGTGGGACGAGCCGCTCTGTAAGCTGGTTCTAAAAGAACTCATAGATACGGCTCAAAATACAGCAGACCGGGCTCGTCTGCTAGCAGTGACGGAGCCGGAAGCTGGCTACTGGTTACACGCGTTGCCGTCACCCAATATCGGTACTCTTTTAGAAAAAAACACCTTAACATTAGCCACATGTCTGCGACTGGGCACCAAAACGAATGAACGCCACCGATGCCGCTGTGGCACCATGGTCGGCGAGCTGGGCCACCACGGTTTGTCCTGCCAGCGAAGCGCAGGCCGCATCTCCCGCCACGCGTCTCTGAATGATGTTATCCGGAGGGCGCTTGCTTCCGTTAGCGTGCCGGCTATTCTTGAGCCGAACGGTATCGCACGCGACGACGGCAAGCGCCCCGACGGGATGACACTCATTCCGTGGCGCCTGGGGAGGACGCTTGTGTGGGACGCCACTTGCGTTGACACGCTTGCACCGTCCCACTTACAGGCGACCTCCTCCAAGGCGGGAGCTGCGGCTACAACTGCGGAACAAAACAAGCGGCGCAAATATTCTGTTCTCAGTGAGGGCTATATATTTGCGCCGTTTGGCGTAGAAACCCTGGGACCGTGGGGACCCAGCGCAAAGACGCTATTCAAAGAAATCTCCAAGCGCCTTGTCGATGCCTCAGGTAACCAGAAGGCTGGCAGCTATTTCGGCCAAAAGATAAGCCTGGCCATCCAAAGAGGTAACGCTGCCAGCCTTCTGGGTACCATAACCCACGAAGGCGACTTGGGGAGCATCTTTTATTTATAAGTTTATTTTAGTTTTATATATAGGTTTATTGTTTCTGTAGTTTTATTGTGTAAATAAAAATAAAATAAAAATAAAATAAAAATAAAAATAAAATAAAATAAAAATAAAATAAAAATAAAATAAAAATAAAATAAAAATAAAATAAAAATAAAATAAAAATAAAATAAAATAAAAATAAAATAAAAATAAAATAAAAATAAAATAAAATAAAATAAAAATAAAATAAAAATAAAATAAAAATAAAATAAAAATAAAATAAAAATAAAATAAAAATAAAATAAAAATAAAATAAAAATAAAATAAAAATAAAATAAAAAAAAAATAAAAATAAAATAAAAATAAAATAAAAAAAAAATAAAAATGAAATAAAAAAAAAATAAAAAAAAAAATAAAAAAAAATAAAAATAAAATAAAAATAAAATAAAAATAAAATTAAAAGTAAAATAAAAATAAAATAAAAATAAAAAAATAAAAATAAAAATAAAATAAAAATAAAATAAAAATAAAATAAAAATAAAATAAAAATAAAATAAAAATAAAATAAAAATAAAATAAAAATAAAATAAAAATAAAATAAAAATAAAATAAAAATAAAATAAAAATAAAATAAAAATAAAATAAAAATAAAATAAAAATAAAATAAAAATAAAATAAAAATAAAATAAAATAAAATAAAAATAAAATAAAAATAAAAAATTTGTTTCTATTGCATGTCATTGAATATATTTTAATAAAATTTTATTATACAATATTTTATATTTTACTTATTCTATTTTATTCTTTTTTTATATTATATTTTATTATTATTTTCTATTTTTATATTATTTTATTTTATATTATTTTATTTTTATTTTTAATTTATTTTTATTCTATGTTTATTCTATTTTTATTCTATTTTCATTCTATTTTCATTCTATTTTTATTCTATTTTTATTCTTTTTTTATTTTTTTTTTATTCTATTTTTATTCTATTTTTACCCTATTTTTATTTCATTTTTATTTTAATAAGAAAATAGTACATTATTGCAGAGGACGGGAAAGGGAAATTCGTGGATGAGCGAGCGAAAAAATAAGACGAGTCCACGAATTTCTATTCCCGCCGAGGCATATGCACTATATATTTTCTCTAAATGTGCGAGGAAATAAAGTAAAGTAAATGAAATAAATTACAGATTTTGGTTACGTTATTAGCGTGCAATGTCATGAATTAGCTTCCCTCTATAATTTTTTTTTAAAGTATTAAGAACTATGTATACTGCCAATTTTCATTCATATAATATTTAAAAAGAAATTTTCGTCAAAAGCTATTTCAGACAGTATTAAATATGCTCCTTTTATGCAACAGATACAAGATTAAACCTTAAAAATAGTTGTTTTGTCTATGATTGTATTAAGCCTCATTCGCACGATCAGACGCGGTGCTATGACAAAGAACGAGACAACCAAGGTTTTTGATCTAACTATCTCGCTCTATCCTACAGTTTGAAGGGATTGCCGTTCAGACGGTGTATAGACGTCGCTTAAGTATTGGCTGTTTGAAATGATATTTCTTAGTCGGATGAAAAGTTTAAAAGGTAAAAAACAATACAGTAATGGATTTACTAGTCAACGCCTAAAATATGTATACACTTTGAACCTTATTACAATGGAGTAAGGTGCAAAAGTGTATACATATTTATGGCGTTGACAAATTACTTCACGGCCGCTAAAACAGGTAAATAATGATTTTTTTTTATTCGTTTTGGTAAAAAATGAAGAACTTCACGTACTCATTTTGATACAGTAAGCTGAAAATTTCCGAGCACATTGGAGAAAAAATATATATATTCATATTTTATTGTACATATACATGTACATACTTGATAATTACAACAATACATTTTAATTCATATGCACATTATCCACGAATCCGTATCCGTAATTTCTCCAAAGTTAGTATAGTAAATAACCAAACGAAATGCAGCCGCGCTCCAATTTCAATTCAACCTAAAAGTACAAATATTGTTAAAGATGAACACAATAAACGACGCGCGACGTTTCCGGCAAAACCTGTTTGTTTGTACTGGGAGCTTAGTTGACCAGCCCCGTGGTCAAAGCCACTACAGCAATTTAATAATGAGCCTAATCTGAGTGTTCGTAAAGATCACATTCGTTTGAGCTGCCTCAATACCCTATGATTCGGTAACCGAATTGATTGGGTTTTTAATGCGGTTAGTGTTACCTTAGGTTAACCTGATCGATACGGTAACCGTATCAATACGGTTACCTCATCATAAGGTTACCGTTATATCAGGGTTTTTAAAACAACCTCAAAAATAACCTTATGAAATACCCAGGTTATGGTAACCGGTTCCGGTCCCTGGTCACATTGTACTGTATACGCACTATACGCAGTACATTGCTGAGTGAAATAAATTAAAAAATTAATTACTCGGTGTTAATTAACAATTAACTAAATATTTATTGCAATGTCGATTTAAAACATCAAAACCTGCTTCTGGTTTCCTTTTGTGGTAATATCAAATATACACGCGGTATTTCGATTTATTCTATCTTGATCAGCAATTCAATCGATCTAAATTCGATAAATTTCGATTTACAAAAGCTTACACAAGACCGCGAAAGCTTGTTTCACGCACATGTGTTTTAAGAGAGCTAGTGAAATCGGTTCGCTAAATGTAAATCGGTGAACATTAACCGTCCCATTTGCTAGAGCAGCAATAAACCACCCTATCTAGGGTTGATTTGTTTAAACTTTCCATCCGTTGCGAAAGCTTTGGATCGATGGCGTTGCACACGAGTCGGCGCACGCGCTTCGAAAGGTTAAGTAATTCATCCACGGTGCAATTTACCGGGCCACAGACGTAAACAGACGGAGCAAATGTCCATAATGAATATGCCTTTTTAGTGGTGTCAGCACTGAATTCTTATAATATGTATAGAGCTAAGCTCGAAAAAGTGGAGTAATCACGGCCGAAGACTTCACAAAAGTAGAGCCCAATGGAAAAAAGAACCTTTTAGTTATTTGCTAATAACCTATGTAGCGCTTTGCCAAAATTAGTCCAGTAATATAATTATCAAATATTCTTAACTGGTAAAATAAGGAGATGAAGTAATACTAGTGCTAAGCTAAACTTTGTGAAGTGTAATTTGTGACGTGCTATATTTTGTCAGGCACCGAACACATAGTATGACGTGTAATTCTTATTGAATGTTCATTGTTAAAATATAAATTGTCTAGGCATAGCTCATTTATATACAAAAAGATAAAAAGATAAAAAAAAAGATAAAAGATATTTATTCTTCAATTTAGGCACATTACAATGCACTTATGAACGTCAGAGAGAAAAGAAACTACCACCGGTTCTAACCCTACACCTCTGACCCGAGAAGTATTACTTATTACCGGCAAGAAACTCGGCGGGACTTATTTTTTCAAAACAGTACTACAAATACATTAAAGATACTATATACAATAATGCGTAGTTCTTCAAGAAGGCATATCAAAACAGCTTGAGAGACAGACATGTACCTGCCTATTGTGTAATTAAAATGAAAAATAAAAATAAAATCCAAATCTGACTGCTTCGCAATACGTTTGATATTCTTTCTTACTTGAACTGTGTCCTCTAAATGTTAGATGATTTTATAGATTCTGGTTTGGGCCATGCATATATGTCTGTCATATAGTCCTCGACCCTGTAATAACCCTTTGACATTAAAGTTTTTTTCAAGTATTTCTTAAGAGCGGGAAATGATAGATTCAAAACATCGACGGGTAACTTGTTATAAATATGAATACCCTGGCCAAAAAATGACTTATATGCTTTGCGGACACGACATCGTCTGGTAGCAAGCTTGTTTTTATTTCTAGTGTTATAGCTGTGGATGTCAGAATTCTTCTTGAATGTGTGTATATTCTTTACAACAAAAATAATATTATCATAGATATATTGGGACGCAAGAGTTAAAATATTAATTTTTTTAAATAATTCTCTAATTGATGTACCTGCCTTTAAGTTATACATAAAGCGAATGGCTCTTTTCTGTAAAACAAAAATAGTCTGTATGTCAGCTGCTTTGCCCCAAACCAGAATTCCATATGACATTACACTATGAAAATAACTATAATAAACTAAGCGAGCTGTCTCAATATTAGTCAGTTGTCTAATTTTTCTAACGGCATGAGCGGCTGAACTTAGTCTAAGAGCGAGTTTTTTTATATGAGGACTCCATTGTAAATTTTTGTCCAACGTTGAACCAAGGAACACAGTTTTATCTACTATATCTAAACATTCACCATTTATAACTATATTAGTGTCCATTGGTGCCACGTTTGGCAAAACAAATCGAATACATTTAGTTTTCTTAGCATTAAGTAACAGATTGTTAGTAGTAAACCAGTTTAGTACGCCAGCTAGTGTATTGTTAATTACAGATAAATCATTGGATGGCCGTTCAACTTTGAAAATTAAAGATGTATCATCGGCAAACAAAATCATACCACAAAGGTTTTGTACTACACAAGGTAAATCATTTATATAAACCAAAAACAGGAATGGGCCCAGAATGGAACCCTGTGGCACTCCTAATTTTACTAAAGTCCCTTTAGACTGGGTTTTATTTACAACAACTGTTTGTGTTCTATTGCTAAGGTAAGAAGACATGAGACTCAGGGCATTTTCTGAAAGACCATAGTGTTCTAATTTAAGAATGAGCGTTCTATGATCTACACAATCAAAAGCTTTTGAAAGGTCACAGAATATACCAATTGCATCATAACGTTTGTCTCGCCAAGCATTGAAAATATGTTTAATGAGTTCTGCAGCAGCGTCGGTTGTGGAACGTCCCTTTGTGAAACCAAATTGATTGCTTGTAAGCAGTCCATGTCTGTTGAAGTGCCCCAGTAGATCATTTAACATTATCTTTTCAAAGACTTTACTTAGTACAGGAAGTATCGATATCGGTCGGAAATTATTTAGATCACTAGAATCACCCGATTTAAATAGAGGTATGACTTTACTACATTTCATTAGATCTGGAAAAACACCTTGTGAAACTGAATTGTTATAAATGATGGCTAAGTAAGGCGCTATGTCGTCTATGATATTGCTGATGACTACAACTGATATTCCCCATAAGTCCTCAGTTTTCTTTAAATTGAGTGATTTGAATGACTTTACAATATTTTCGGAATCCACTAGGTCAAATTCAAAGATCGTATTACATTTCTTAATATTAGCGCAAAGTAAGGAATGAGCTTGAGACGAAGATGATTGTAGGCATTTTGTGGTATTTAATGCTATGTTAGAAAAATAATCTTCGAATGCCGAGGCAACATCGTCATTTGACATGACCTGTTGTTCCTCCGAGACAATGTTGACTTGACAATCGCGTGATTTACATTTACCAGCTTCCTTATTAATAATATTCCACACTGTTTTCACCTTGTTGTCCGACATTTTTATTTTTGCACTAGTATAGTTCGCCTTAGCAGTTAAACACACCTTCTTGAAAATTTTTGAATAGTTTTTTACATAGTCCAGAAAATCTGAAGTTTTGTTCACTTCTCTCTCTCCATAAAGTTCATAAAGCCTCTTTCTACTTTTATGAATACCTACAGTAGCCCATTCACTAAACTTTGCTTTAGCTTTAGTTTTTGACCCACTAATAGTTCTCAGTTTGAAATGTTTATTAAATTGACAAAGAATCATACTAAACAAATCTTCATACAAATTATTTGACTCATAAAAATGTGAATAAGGCAGTGTGGAGAGATGATTTTGAATTTCTTTTTTGAATAATTCCAAACGATAACCAGTAATGGGTCTATATGTTATAGTTTGTGGAATTTCCTGAATTGGCTTTATAAAAGATGCCCTTTGACCGCTGTGATCAGAATTAAAACAGTTAAATATTTCCTTATCCAGACATTCACAGTTACAATAAATATTATCAAGGCATGTTGCACTAGTGACACCCACCCGGGTAGGTTCAAAGAACAAATTAAACATATTAAACGACTTAAATAAACATAGCAATTTAATAGAATTAATAGAAGATTCAAGCAAATTAACATTAAAATCTCCACAGACTATAACATGCTTTCGGCAGTTTCGGTTATTAGTCACTAATTTCAGCACATTTTCCATGGTATTTTCAAATGTGTTGAAATCAGCTGCGGCCGCTGTTGGTGGTCTATATACACAAATAACAATATAACTTTCTAATTCTACACAAGAAATTTCTACAATTCTCTCTATGGAATATTTTACAACATCCTTCCGTTCTTTACATCTCAGGCCATTTTTAACAATTATAAGGGAACCACCATGAATGGCAGATTTTCTAGCATAGAAACTGATTAATTTAAAGTTAATAAAATCAAAAATTAAATGTTCTTCTTTTAGCCAATGTTCTGTAATACACATAATTTGTACATCATTATTATCTAAGAATAAACCTATCTCTAACTCTTTGCTGGAAAAACCCTGAATATTCTGATGCACAACATTCATATTCAGATGTTTTCCCGCTGTCCGACAATCTAGTTTAAATGTGAAAAAGTCATTGTGGCGCTGTTCGCTTGCCGAGATCTATTTATAACACTATTATTTCTATTTGGCTCAATATTAAAGGCCAACAAATCAATAAGAGTCGTAGTATATTTCTTCGGCAAAAATATCTTCCCGGGGATTAGCCAAAAGCGCTCAATGAATTTATTTAAATCAAAGAAATGATACTTATTATTGAGAGATATGGAGTTGCACATTAATGAGTTGTAGCGTGATATTTTACTATTGTATTCATAAGGCATATTCTCTGAATATGGCAGTGCACATAAAATAATTTTGCCCACTCCAGATCTCTCAATATCATTTAAAGTTGACATCAGCTTATCTATGCTTTGCTTATCAACATTGAGACTATTTCCCATTAAAATTACCAATGTAGTGCTGTTATCATAACATCCCTTTGAAATAAGGTCACATAAATGGGACAAAGTTATGTTGTGGTAACAGTAATTTGACACTTGTTGTTGTAGTCTAAAGTTCAATAATGGGCCCATTCCTAACCCAATCTCATCAGAGTAAATAACCGTCTTCTTGACAGGTTTATGAGCTGCTGGCACAGCAAGCTTAGAGGCGTTGAGGGCCACACTTGGTTCATCAGACACTGTTGGTGGTGTTTGTTCACAACTACAAACTTTACTATTAAGAAGCATCTTGCAACGCTCATCTAAATTATGATTTTCTGCCAACAGTTTTGAAAAAGCCTTAGTATGCTCCTCAACTTGTTTATTACTAGATTCATATCTAGAGGATATTACCGCAAGCTCATCCTTTAACCTATTTATCTCAGCATGCAATTCCTGTAAATTACTTTCTTTGGTCACAAGCTCTAAATGGCAGTTATTTACCCTATTTTTTGTTACCGACAATGCTAATTTAATTTTTTTAATGTTTTTAATGCATGCTTGGCTTTTGATAAGCTTCTGGGTTCTCCTAATATACCTATTTATCTTAACATACTTCTTCAGCTTTTTGCTACTGTTAAAAAACAATCCACCATTGTTCAACTCTTGATAAACATTATGGAGCCCCGAGGCATTATAGCGCTCCCGTTCACTTCTAAGCAAATCAAGTTCTTCATTTGCGTCACCCAGCTCCTCTTCCAGGTTTGCAATACGCTCTAAGGCCACTTCATGTGTAGATGCACAATGATTAAAAGAGTCCACTATTTTTTGTAGACGGTCCACTTCACAACGAGCCTCAGTCAGCTGTACATCATTGTCTGCAAGCTCCCTTCTCAGTGCTGTGTTTTTGTCTATGATACTCTTGAGCTCCACTTCGCTATCATCCCTTTCCTGCATCAGCTGATCAGATAAGGCCTGGGCCGCCCTAAGGTCTTTTGATGTAGCCTTCACTTGCATCTCTAACTGGCGCGTGTGGGCGCGTGCGGTGGCTTTGCGATCGTTGTCCATGTTCACTTCTCAGGTTAACTAAAAGGTGTTTAAAAAAAAAAAAATTTGTTGGTTCCTATATTGATAATGAAATGTTTTTAAGATGGTAAGTTAGAGTAGAGTGCAAGAAGGTACGAATGATAATGTGTGCAGTGTGTCAGTAGTGGGTATTGTCTGTGGCGATTGTGTCGTCTCAACTTATGCTTCCACAAGTTCGTCAAGCAAAGAGAAACGGTACTGTGCCAATGTAGTAGGCTTGACGTTGCTCACGGCCGTAACAGTGAGCTTTGCATGAAAATAATATAAATTACATATAACATACGATACTCTAATCACAACAATGTGTAGTAACAACTAGACATGTGCGCCGCGCCGCCGCCGCCGACGATTTTTCCACGCCGCCGCCGCCGATGATTTTGACCGGCGTAAAATCGGCGTGGCAAATTTTAAGTGTTTTAATGCCCGGTAACGGTAAATGACTAATGAGTGGCCAGTATACTACGTATTTTTGAAAGATCTATTGCTTCTTGACTTATCCTTTGCCAGTTACATCAAATGACGTCATTTAGATGTTTTTGGATTATAGGCTTTTATTTGTTTTGTTTATCTATCTTCTTTAATTTATCTTTCGTCTTAGGTTAGGTTATTCACAATATTTTTTTAAAAGTAAAATACAAAAATAGATCAAAAACATACAAAAACAATAAAAATATTATAAAAACCTAACCTAGGGATCCGCCGACAACGGAGCAAGGCCCAGGCCAGGCTGCCAGTGGTCAAGGCCGCATAGAGGAGAACCTTCGGGCTGTGCGCGCCGTGTCCAGGATTACCGCCATCTGAATCTGACCCTTGAACCAACCTTAACCCCGAAACGAAAGTCTTTCGAGAAGTTGGCCGAGCGAGACTCTTCGCAATGAGAGCATACGCAAAAACTACTGTCGGTTCAATAATCGCCAAACCGAATCAACCTGGAACATGGCGGTTACCTCGTGAGCCAAGTCTAGGTACTTGCTGGATTTGTCTTTCTCAATTCTCCTTTCACGTGGTTCTTGTGACGGTGATGTCGACGAGCATTGCCCTGTGAGCGATCTATCAGCACGATATCAGGCTTATTGGTAGCAATAGTTCTGTCCGTGATGATATATTGATCTTAATAGAGCGTGGCTCGACCATTTTCGAGGACTGGCGCAGGTGTGTAGTTGTAGTACGGCACTTTGTGGTCGCAAACGCCGTACATAAAAGCAACCTGCTGGTTTATAACCCTAGCTACGAGATTATGTATATGCAAGTGCTCGCCGCTAGCAAGATGAGAACAACCGGAGATGATATGCCTGAGTGACTCTCCGGGACGGCGACAGGATATATTATTGATTCGGGCATACGATACCGATTTTACATGCCCTAGTCATCATTCCTTCGTCTGCAATTGCACAGGCGAAACCCTCGGTTTCTTCGAAGAGGTCCCCAAATCGTAACCAGTTCACCGACGCGAGCAGGTCTAGGTGTTCCGTGAGGGCTCTGTAGAACCGCCCGCTCCTTACTCTTCTTTTTTTTGTTAAATGCCCCGTAAGTCAAGTTTGATGTTGGGATCCTTGTTAAATCGAGGGAACTATTTAAGGCCACTACCTAACTTTGCGATACGGTATCGGTGCACTAAAGGATGTTCGATATATTTTTTTACCGATTCCTTACCGAGCGTCTATATTTGAATGCAGGCTTCCTGATTGGTGCGGGCTACACGGTGAGAGTGCGGCATATCGCAGGCAGGGTCACGGTGTAAAAACCTGCATGCCGAGCTCGCACCGCGTGAAATTTCGTGAACAAAATGGCGGCGGCAAGAGCCACGTGAATTATTTTGGTTGCCGATGTGGAAAAATATCCAATTTTATAAAACTAGAACTGAACCAACTAAACTACAATCACTAGAATGCATCTTCTTCATCTGACATCCCATCCTTGTCTTTTAGAACTCAACGTGCAATTTTCTCTCACGAATTACAAATGCGAAATCAGTCGGTTTTCAGGGCTTTTTGTGTTATCGTATTCGATGTTCAGGCAAGTGGTGTAGCCAGTTCTACATAGATAAAACAAAATTTTCTAAAATCATGTCTTGTATTTAAAATATGCAAAGTTTGCTAGACAATCATTCATTGTTAGAGATTTGGGGAGTTCTATTTATGCAGGTTATACTTAATAACTCAGTAGGCTTCGATTTAGAGGGTATTTTGTCAATTTCCCCAAAAATATTAAAAATATATACCACGCCGATTTCACGCCGATCACGCCGCCGCCGCCGGTCAAAAAACGATCGGACGCCGCCGCCGATGATTTTGGCATCGGCGCACACCTCTAGTAACAACGAGAAAAAGAACGAATACTTCCTTTGTTTCAAAAACCAAATTCCAACGGTGATCACTTTTGCATTGACAGCTGCTCCGGTTCAAAGTCCAATTATGCGATTTTACGCTGCCGTTTTCACAAAACTATCGATGTATACACACTATATAATCACTTATGTTGCTTTTAATGCACAATACGTCTAGTTTAGGACTAGAAATATAATAAATTTTAATTAATTTAGTCAGCTGTTTCTAAAACCAACTTGACAGTTCGGCAGTGTTGCCATTATACAAATTGAATTAACGTTAAGAAGAAGTATTTTTCCATACTTATATAATTATTTATCACTAATATCATGAAAAATATTGGCATGCTTGGTTTAGATACCTACTTTGCTTGCAGCATCTAGTTCAATTTATGGTCTTTGAGCCAGTCTAACTAAAACATTTAGTTAGACAATTGTAACACGACCCCTCGTTTCTTAACAGCTGTATGTAATAGGAGGTCAGCATTATATTGGTTTTCAGTGAATAATGGGTTACATGTCAAGCCAGGGACACAGCAAGGCGGTTGCAAAATTCAGTACATTGTGAATGTGTGCTACGCTATGAATCAAGCCATCTTAAACCTTTGGTTTATTTGAGGGTGTTATAGTAGTTGACGTTTGCGGAGATTCATAGTACATTACGCACCTAGGGCGGTAAAATAAAGAATAGCTCGGATCGCAGGTATTTGTGACCCGAACCGAAGGTAACACAAATAAAATTTACGTGTTCTTCTGCGTGTGAAGTGAGATTTGCCGCCCAGAGAGACGTAAATAATAAAATTTACTTCAATAAGTGCGACCATCATATCCGTATTGAAGATTAAAATCGAAGCAAAATCGTGAACCAATTCATTAATTTTATCGCAAAATCTGGCTGTTTTAATAGTCTTTATTTAATCCACGATTACATAAATATACTGACATTCCATTTAACTAAAGACGTGTTAAAAAGTTTAACATGTCGGTGTTAAAACTTATCCAATCAATCTTGTTCCCCTCCAGGGTAAAGTTGACACGCGGGTATCAAGGCGTAAACACTGACTCACAATCGCAGATTAAAATATGATAACAGATACGCCACAACAAACGAAAATAACTTCCTTGAGACTTAGACATATTAAACTTATCCAATCTACCTTGTTCTCCTCGAGGAGGGTAAAGTTGACACGCGTGAAGGCGCGAACGCTGACTCGCAGTCGCAAATTACTCAGTAATAATAGATAAACCACAACTAAACGTACAAACATGGATAACTGATATTCAAACAAAGACCACGATTTTTAAATAATTGCTCGTCATGTTACATTCTACATTGAGAACAATTCTCATGGGTAATGGCGCCAAAACATATCATCATCATCATCATCATCTCAGCCATAAGACGTCCACTGCTGAACACGGGCCTCCCCTTTGGACCTCCATAAGTATCGGTCGGAAGCGAAAAAACATATCAGTTCATATTAATTATATAGTTGTAAAGAAGTATGAACGTTCACGCTCATTGTCATCATCTCTCTGTCTCCTCTCATGTCCAAGAAATGTATAAAAGTTGCATAACGGGTTCACTCAATTGCCTCCCGCCTGCTAAAAATAGTTTATTTTCCCTTTCCAATGTGTCACTCTTCTCAATTCTTAAATGCCCTAGTGTTATATCCGGATAAAAAGTACTGTACTACGCGTTAGGGGCGGTACATTCATGTTCCGAAAATTTCATTTTAGTCCTCTACTGCCTACCCAAACAAAAATTGTTTGAATTGGAACTCTAACACTTTCAATAGTAGTCGAAAATTATAACTGCCAAAATGGCTTCGTATGCGCAAGAGTTGCGTATCCGCGGTCCGTATTTAATCTGCGACTGAACCATACACGGAAACCGCATAATGCGGTACATTTTTATCCCATACACGATATTGTGTGAACGTTCGCAGTGGCGTATTGCCAACATTGTGTTATCGTTACGTTATGTGGCCGTACGGCGGAGCGAATCCGCGCTCATTGTTTCGTAATGCTGTGACATTTAATTGGCGTTCCATATTTAAATGGGTTGCGTTAGATTGATATTGCCAGCTACTGTTGGTTTGTTCGGAAAGAGAAGTGTGGTGGTTTATAAGGGAGCTCATACACTCTGCGACCCTTCTCTTTCCGAACAGATTCTATTGGCGTTTGGCTCCTAGCCTCGCAGTCATGAAAAGCACAGTTGTAAATCTACGGTGCAGGCTTACCACTAGGCGGGTTGTATGCTTGTTTAGCACCGATTTTATCAAACTTAGCGCTCAACCACATACTAATTCCAGCTCTTAATAGTCGCCCTGCACGAGTCTAATTTTACAGAGATACCGCAAATCGATGTACAGTTTAGCCATTTGGCACACACATACTAGAGGTCAAAACTAAATTTTTGATCCGCAGTTCTTTAAAAAATTTCCCTTAGGAGGGGGGGTGCTGATTCATCATTATTTTTGTATGAGAAAAAAAAATATTTTTTTCAAAAACCTATCTTGTGTGGTATCATATGAAAGGGCTTATAGAAGCGGTTCTAAAAATATACCACATCATTACATTTCAGCCATTTTTTTTTATTAAAACAAAAATAATTTTCAAAACATACCAAGTTTGGGCTCCCCCAGATACGATATGGCTGATTATTTTTTTGTACAATATATCACAAATGATGCTTGATACCCTCATATCTAACCCCAAGAAAGCAATTTTGAAAATAATTTCATTAAGTATTTATTTTTTATTTTTCAATATTACAAAATAACGCAGTACAAAATGTACTGAAGTAGAGTTCTACTAGAGTTCTACTCCAGTACATTTTGTACTGCGTTACTTGATAATTTTGAATTTTTTTTAAAAAATACTAAAAGAAGTTATTTTCAAAATTGCTTTCTTGGGGTTAGATATGAGGGTATAAAGTATCATTTGTGATATATTGTACAAAAAAATAATCGGCCATATCGTATCTGGTGGAGCCCAAACTTGGTATGTTTTGAAAATTATTTTTGTTTTTATAAAATAAAAATGGCTGAAATGTAATGATGTGGTATATTTTTAGAACCGCCTCTATAAGCCCTTTCATATGATACCACACAAGATAGGTTTTTGAAAAAAAAAAATTTTTTTCTCATACAAAAAAAAAGATTAATCAGCACCCCCCTCCTAAGGGAATTTTTTTAAAGAACTGCGGATGAAAAATATTGTTTTGACCTCTAGTATGTGTGTGCCAAACGGCTAAACTGTACATCGATTTGCGGCTTTATTTTGTATACAAGGGGCACTATAATACTTGCTTGCGTAGTCACAGGAGCATTTGATGTAGAAATTTTAGAAGCATACCTGAAACCAAACAAAATAATCATTAGTGAAAGAAACATACAAACAAAGTGAGTTAAAAAACTGGGGAACAAAATGTTGGTTTAAATTAATACTATCTGATGTACAATTTCAATATAGAGATAAAAAAAGACATTTAAGGCACTAAGCCATATATGTATACTTAAATAAAAAGTAAAAACACTGCAAAAAATATCAAGAAACACAGCAGAATTTCTGCATGAAATACAAACTTATAAAGTAAATATCATTTAATAAAAACTACGAAAACTTCATAAAAATAGCGACAATTTATAGTAATTACAAAACCCGGTTGCTGTATCGTGCACAAATTAAGAGATGCAATTACTTACTTACAATCTCAGTTAATATCAACTGTTCTTATCCCGTTCTTATTAATTCATACCTACCTTTAGAACCAGAATGAGTAATGATGGCATAAAAGCTATGCGGATACGACCTTCTCAAACCAAGGGGTTGAAAATAGGTTTTTAAAAATGGCTATTATTCCGAGTGCTAATGAACCAGTATAAATCTGAACTGTGATATTGCAAAGTAACTACAGAATTCGACGCCATATTGGAAACTCGAAATTTAAAAAAATTATGAAGTGTCCCTTGTTTGGATGTAGACTTGTAGAGACAAAAAGTTGCCAAAGTTAGCAAGTTATGATGCTGTCTTGAAAGTTGCCAACTTGGCATACTCGAGACCACTCTTATACTGAATTCTCTGAGCAAACTTTCTCAATGGTGTTGAGAATACTCCAGGAATGCTCCAATGGCCGGTATAAGCTCAATTAGTTCTTAATAGCTTTAAGTTCTTTTTAGTGTAATTTAGTTGTTAGTTGAATGGCTTATTAATGTTAGCTTGCGCTAAGTATGCCCATTGAAAGACCTTTCGCATGAAAAAAAATCGCGCTAACTTCAACACGCGCATTCCATTTTCGATTTTAAAACTCTGTTCATAAAATCTAAAATAGAGTTTCCTTCATATGATATTTTTGTGAAGCAACTTTGATTTACGTTCAACAAAGTTTATTATCGTAGGCCGAAGAATGCAGAATTATGGTGTAGATATTTTAAAGCTACTTTAAGTCGGCTTATCTTTAATTATTTAGTTTGGAGAAGTATGGACATAGACGAGTTAATAAAAAAGACCTGTAAGTATTTTCATCCACAGCTGACTCTCAGTCAAAGTAAAATTTTTTTTAAGTGCTGTGACAGTTTAATCTGTTGATCTGTATACACTGTGGGCTGTTAAAATCCGAAAGACTTTAAACAATGTATTCTTGATCATATTTTTAGAGACTAAAATGTCCTATAAACTTTTCTAGAATACGCCTAGTTTCAGAATTAGCACCAATTAAAAATAAACTTATTTAACATAACTCAGCACAAAACGCCATTTGATGGCGTTGTTGCCATTATTGGGCATAGTTTTAAACATCCTTATTGACAGATATTAAAGTGACAAGGGACACTTTGCATAAACTATTTTTTTTAAAGAATGTACCAATTCGTTTTAGGCGATCATTTTATTAATAACATTTGCTTTTTTTCATGTGCATAAAATATTTAAAACACTGAAAAAAAAAATCTTTTACCCAACGTTCTTTCCTCCTTTTGGTCTCAGAAATGCATGGTTGAGATCTGTCTAACTAAAGAATTTTATCTCACTAGTCTCTGACTTAGGTAATCGTGGGTGTATAGAGGTGTCATTAGGGCTATTGTGATGGTCATAATATAATATATATGTCATACTGCGACTCGGGCCGATGAAAGGGCCCGAACGATTGTCGGCATTGAGCGATTCGACACACAAATCAGATCAGAACATTTATCATTATCAAGACATTCAGAGCATTTTTTAAATGGATTCATTGGAATGTTTCGGTTTGTAAATCAATATTCTTGTATTCAATAGAAATATATTATTTATAGAGGTTCTTGGCCTCTAGGCGCCACAGCTGCTGTTTGTACAGTTAACTACAGTGATTCTAAATTAACAATTAATTAATAAGGCTCCTTTATAAACTTTACCCGTGATTGTTGAAACTTAGATATATTTATACTTTACAATTGTACTCAAATACAATCGACACAGACACCCTCGATCAATTTTTATTTTGTTTTCCTATTTCACATAACCATCTATATCTATATGAACTTTGGTTTATCGAATATCATAAATCCTCTATTCGACGTTCGAAACCCGTATGTAATTAACTCCATTATTGCAACCAGTATTGTAACATCAGTGTATTATTTGTGACAGTGTGGTAAAAACGTATGAAAATTCATTACATACGGTAACGTAATGAAAATCCGGCCTCCGCAATTATGAGGCCATAGATAACAGTTACATAGAGTACTATTATCCATCTCCATCCATCTATCTATCCGCCCCTCTGTTACCCTTTTTGACCGATTCTAACGTCATCTTTTGGTAAGAAAAATAACAGGCGGAGACAACTTGTACCGCATGAAAATTTTGAAAAACAACGAGTTAAAAGTACATTATCAAAAGTTACCACCAGAATTAAGTACTCGGGCAAGGTGTACCAAAAGAACTTAACACATTGCTAAGGCAACAAAAGCGTGTCAAGATTATTTTGAACACCTCGATCGCTTAGCTATTTCTGCTGTTGGCTACCAGCAAGCGTGTTGACTTTCGCGTGAGTCGCTCGTATTTAACATAAAACATTTGAAACCCGAAACAGCGCAGCTGTCTAGTGTCTAGACAGTAGACTCTGTTTTCTAGAACTGTCTGGGGTTGATAATAAATGACGGGGTGCAACGGTCGTAACACTATTCTCATTTCAAAAGGTAGTATGTAGTTCTAAACGTATTCGTAGATAAGTCCTATCAGTGCATGTGACTATTTACAATTCTGATTTTAAAAGAACGTATACATTTCATACAGGTGTAGATACGACTTATCTCGATGTATACACGAAAGCTTCAATTTTAGAAGTCTTTAAGCACTCCTATGACAGACACTTGGGTTTTGTGCTTGTATTTGACGCTTTCAGGAATTTTAATGCGTCTTTTGTTTGCGGTTGGGGTGCATTTTCATTTTGAGATGTGCGAGTGGGATGAGTGTCTTGAATGTATGAGCTCTGTCTGAGTACTGTCTGAGTAGTATTGCTAGTTTTAAAAATCATTTTAAGCGCATATAAATATTTTTGACCTTCGTTATCCCGTTGACTTTCGCAAATTCGACTATGTGATTGTTATACGAAACAATTAAATTTGTATACCTACTTGTCTTATAAAAAATTGTGGTTTGGCATTCATCTATTACTCGTCTATATTATAATGATAATAACATTGATTATTCATGTATGTAACACGACATTAGATAAAAACGTCTCAAGCACTCAGCAAGTTGAATGAATATTCCCATCAGAACTAGTACAGTGACGCTGGCATAATCGATTTGCACAATTATTCCAGTCCAGTGTATTCTTTATGAGTTTAGCCGACGTTACACAGATATGGCTAATGCGAACCGATTGGCATTTAGCGTCCGTGGGCGACGCAGGCGCAGTCAAGCTACTGGCATGTCGGAAGCTAAGACAACTTGATTCGAGATTAAAGTATTAATAATGTTATATAATAAGCCCTTAGCAGACTCCTACTGCAACCAGCACGGGACGATATGGTGGGGGACAATTCTAAGGCCGGGCACCCCACGGGATAAAAACTCAGTAGTTTATCTAAAATTAAGTGTCTCTGAATAGTTAATGAGATCACCTTTTCTATTTTACCTCGTCTTTACTAAGTTGAATATAATTTGCTAGGGTACTTATAGTACTACCTAATAAAGTCCTTCAATATATAAGGTGCTAAGGTTTTTTAACAGATAGTTGTGATAGTCGATGCAAAGTTATCCATAAGGTAGAGATACGTAGACTTAAACTTACGACAAACTAGCAGGAACCTAAAAAAAGTACAGAAACTTACAAATATCTTTTCACCTCACTAGCTCGGAAAGCCCTTTTTGTTTGTTTAATATCTATTGTGAAAATCGCTTTTTATCCACATGTGGTGAAAGAGTTTTGACATAAGTGACAAGTGGCTTAAGTGACATTTGACAGCTAACAAAACGTAAAATGTTAAAAGTGCAGAATTTTTAACATCGCAATTAATGAATTGCATCGAGTAAAAACACTAAATATAGTCTTAGAACTTTATTTTAATTCATAAATATCAGCATTCAACATTAACCTTTATTCTTTTTGTAAAAACGGATAAAATGTTCTGACAGCCCAATAAGTCTACGTACGAACGAAACGCATCTGACATTTAATAAAACCTTTTACGTCAAAACTTTTCATTTCAATACATCCATCATATCAACATTAAATATTCGCATGTTTTTCTAGGTTGTTTTGTTAAAAATGAGTGATTCGAGTGATGAAGAAGTATTAACACCTGAGGAATTACGGGAAACCGAGCAAAATGCACCCTTTTTCTTATTTTCCTCGCTGTAGTGAGGTGAAAAGTTTTGTGTTATACACGGGTGAAAGTTATTTTACGTCTCGTGTATTAAAGCACTCGCTACGCTCAGGATTCTATTTTGAACCACTCGCTTCGCTCGTGGTCAATAATAGAATCCTTTCGCTAGCTCGTGTTTCAAATAACACTCGCCCGTAAAATACAACTTTCACCCCTTGTATAACAAATAACTATAGTACTTTCCGGGCTTATAGTAAAAATTCAATCCCAACTATATTATACACTTTTATACCAAACACTCACTTGGTATGCATAAATCAGTTTCTATACCACGAATACTTAACTCTCTTACACGTAATTTCTAATGTGTACTCTATCATATACAAGATAAGTTTGAATTAAGGTTGTTTGTATTGGAGGAGATAGGAGGTTGCGAAGGAGGACTAGTAAGATCTGGCGCCAGCTGATGCAATTAATGCGTCTACGCAGGCGTATGTAAATCTGCTATATCATCGCGCGGACAAATAATAAAAGACATTCAAATGTGGAATAGTGTAGATGCGACGAATTTATAGCAGAGAGAAGAAGAATCGCCGTCTCTATTTAATAATGGCTAGTATTTAACCACCAAAAAAAAACCATAATAATACTGACCAATATACTAACTAATTGACTAGAGAAAACACAAATTCACATCAAAACATCGCTATGATGTGTATTCAGTTCTTTCTGCGCAAGTGTTCGTGAGTATTTTATTGATTTGTGGAATATTATATCCCTTTAATAATTAATTTTTACAAAGATATTAGGGGAGAGGGGGGCTTGTTTTAACGGGGGTAGGTATTAACAAGCCTCTATCTATAAAACTATGGACGGCAGAGTGCCAATTTCAAGGTTATAACTTCGGGCGAGAGTAGGCACGAGTCCCGATCAGTCAAGTCTCCCGCCGGCCGCCGCGTTGCATAGTTATGGCACGTGCGTGTAAAAACACAGGTCAGCGGACTTTTTTACCTCCTGATTTTTTTGATTTATGCCTTAATTAATAAGTCCACTGATTACGCATTAGTGTATGTTGAATACTTATTTAATGGGCTATTACGCCTGCTAGTTGTTTTCTTAAATTTACGCATAGTTATTTTTTTATATTTTTTATGTTTGAAAAGTATCTCTGGGGCTAGTTTTAACAAAATGAAGGGGTAAGTTTTAACCCTACTTATGCTACTCTAACAATTTGAGATGTGGTGTTGGCACCGGCTTTTACGGATACCTTGGACTGCGATGCGCACTAATCAGTCTATACTAGATGAGCTACGCATAAAACGCCGGTTGTCGAAAACGTGCCAGGACCACATACTCACTTACTTCGGACACCTTTTTCGACGCTCCTCGGATTGCTTTGAATTATAATGACGGGAAAAGTTGAAGGCACGAGACTTAGAGGCCCTCCCCCTGCAAGATGGTGTGCCCAAATGACTGCACCCATGCAATTTAAACTGCACGAAGCCATGCGCGTAGCGAGGGATAGAAGCCTCTGGAGTAACCTGGTCTTCAACAGAAGGACATGATGTCACGATCCTCAGTTGCCTCCTTCACTGAGGGAACGACTTGGGGATGATGATGCTACTCTAAGTATTTTAAGGACTAATTGTGATGTTACAATAGGACACCTTGCTACCTAAGACTGATTGGTCATTGTCTGAGAGAAGATCTCTATTTTTTTACTTTATTAGATTACAACATGATAATTATAAATAAATAAAATATTACAAAAATTAAAATTGTTTTATTTTCGACAAACGTAATTACTTTACACGGCTAAAGTTATGTTAATTCTTACCCCTTCATTGTTAATATTTGCCCCAAAAATGGGGTAAGTATTAACCGCCGACTTTTTGAACAAAACTGTTTCTACCTGTGAAACCAGGCAATCTGTGTGGTATTTTGCATATAGATATAAAAGATGAATAAATTTCCGACACGTAAGTAAAAGAACATTAACGTTATGTTCACAATTTTAGGAGCTATGAGCAAAAGTTTGAATTTTGTTAAAACATGCCCCCCTCTCCCCTATCTGCTTTTCCCGAAGCTTTTTTTGCAAACTGTAAGGTCTATTTAATCTATATTTTTTTAATTACGGTATGTTTATTGCCTGTAACCGTAGTGTAGGTATATAAGTGACTTCACCAACATAATATCATACACATTTATAAAATGTCTCAAGTGAAATCATAAAGAGAATATATGAAGAGACATCACAAACTCTCAGAATAAACAAAAACAAATGAAAGGCGAACGTAATGGCACTCCAGACACCATTAATATGATGAGGCACATTCTTTAAAGTCTTAAAACGAATGTAAATATATAAAAACACCTTAAGAACATACATGAATCATTTCTCACATCGGGCCACTACTTCACCGACGACAGTAGCATTAATATTGCATTATTAAACAAAAACGATAAAAAATATTTGCAAATAAAATAAATCATTAAGAGGCGCCTGGACGGATGGACAACGCGTTTTATTACTATTAACTCGATATATATGAGGTTTAATTAATGTCTTCCTGGTGTCTGCGCGTCTCAATTCATTTGTTTACATATATTAAGTCGAATCTTTACGCACGCAGAACGGTGGAGCAGAGCGGTTGGACCGAGCTGTTATTGATGTCTTAAAGGAATGAAATAATTTAAAACAAAAAAAGAACCGACTTCACTTAGGATCCGCTATTCCAAGAGGAAGTGGCCGAGTTGCTGTAAAAAATAGTGAAATCACTATAGGTGTGCCTATAATAGTTGAAGAGTTCCCTCGATTTCTCCAGGATCCCATCATCAGACCCCGACTTGGTGACAATGGGACCATCTAGGGGTTATACCTGTTCGATTAAAAAAAAAATTGAAAATCGGCTCTCGATTCACGGAGATATGGAGTAACATACATACAAAAAAAAATCAGTCGAATTGAGAACTCTACTCCTTTTTTTGAAGTCGGTTAAAAAGGCAGATATTTTACTGATTGCCGTGTTTAAACATTCCGCACCACTCATAGAACCTTCAGATTCTAATAGTAAGTGTCTGATTATAACGTTGAGACGACCGGTTACTGGGGTAGATTACTTTCACGACCATGTCCAAGGTTAAGAACGTGAAATATTGAGAAATGTTTTTCCGGAAAGCAAACCAGACGCGACACAATCTTCCGATGCGAAGGTCATAAAGAAAGAACTAGATTAGAGCTTATATTTAAGTACAAAGATTAACACCGATTAAGTTGAATGTATACATATTAAGATTGGGTACTCTTCTTCTTCTTCAGGTACCAAATCCTCTACGGATGTCGGCTACCACAAACCGGAACTCTCACCGATTCGCATTCTTTCGGTCCAGTGAGGCAACGCCAAATCCCGTCCAACTCTTAAGGTTGTCCATCCAAGTTATTCATCTTTCTCCTCTGCCACTTTTCCCTTCGATTTTACCTTCTATTATTCTTTTAACAATACTATATTTCTCATTTTTGTATGGATACTCTATCTAGATGATAAAGTCAAATCTGACAAACTATCAAATGTATACTTTTCTCTAACCATTAAAGTATCCAAAACACAATAAGCAAAACAAGTCATCGTTGAAGAGTCATTGCGGATGCTCTTTCAACGTCACACAACGAGGACCCACTTGACCCGTGACTAAGGGGGAATTACGATTATCATGATCTGGGCCAAGGATCCTCTAGTTTCAACTACTTCTAGTTAGTATAAAAATGATACTCCAATGTAATGTTTCTTTCTTCTGTGAAATGGTTGATTCTGCATTATAAATCCGCCATAGAGTGAGACTGATGGATTGGAATACTTGATTTACCAAACATGGAAAAAAGCCATCAGTTTTCCATACCATGTTTTTTGGACATAAATTATGAGGCCAAAACTCTCATCCAGATTTATAGTCAGGTACGTATATGGATAGCTGCTCATAACGTGTATGTGGGTATGTATATGAAATAACGGTAATAAATTCAAATTCAACGTATTTCGCCGACCGTTAGCCATCTGATATGTTAATGTACCAAACAAAAGCGGCCTTGGGTCTGATGACAACTTGGACATTTATTGACTAAACTCTAAATTGAGCGTTCCATGAAAACGGTAAGTTTTTCATCTAGTTTTTTTTAACAAAATTCTTTATTTATGCAATGTCTACGTGTAGGACAAAGTATTGGCGTATTTTGCATGCGAGTCGGGCTTTAATTCCGAATTACTTTGTCGATTTGTGTATTGTAGTAAAAGTAAATTAAACAGTTTATTAAGACAACAACAAGCAGCTTTAAGATAATACCAATATAACACTATAAAAAAGCAAGCCAAGAAAGAACCAGGCTCGGAAAGCTGAAAAAATGGGTCCGAATGTCGGTTACGTATCGATCAAAATATGCTGTATAAATAAACCATATGGATTAAATCGGATCTCTGACCTGAAAAGTTGGTTATTAATAACGAATCTCATTCTACTGTTATGCTCTTTTTGCCTAATTCACATGTTTTACAAAACGCTATCACATTGTCCTCTATCACTTTATGCTTTTTTTTGCAATGTCAGTGCTAACCGTTTTGAAAAAGTAACGCCACTTCGCAAAATCCACACAGATCGGTCCTAAGTAAACGACACATTTAATGTGTTTATCCATCATAACCGCAATGCTTCTCATTTCACATATCAAAACGAAGCTTGTGCAGTAGCCAGAAAGTTCCTTTTCACATAAAAAAAAACAAATGTGTGCGTCTCTCAAACAACGTAGGTACGTAATCTGAACAGCGCAAACAGATCAACTTTTGGCAGCGGTTTTTACAGCGGGAACAATGAACTCTTGTTATATCATTAAAGGGATATGACCTCTTATGTGCACAAGCGAGTGTACGAGAAATGCAGCTGAATGAATGCTGATTAAAAATGCGTCTGACTCTGACTAGCCAAAATCTTATTGTGCAGAAATGAATAGACATATGAGTTATGGGTGATATGATAACAAAGCACTTATCGGTTTAGTCTAATATGGGAATCTTGCCTTTTCGCCGAAAACTGTATTGCCGAATTTCAATTGTCAACCAACTTTCCGCAGAAGTTTCATTTGGTCGAAAAGCTTTGGTCGGTAAACCCCATAGTTGGGAAATGAAAATTACCTACTAGGTTGGGTTAGGTTAGGTTGGATTGGATTATATAAAATTGGAAAATGAAATTCGGCCAAATGAAACTTCTGCGAAAAGTTGGTTGGCAAGTGAAATTCGGCGAAAACGCAGAGAACCTCTGATGTGATAAAAAATCAGTTCGTCACGCAGTGCGAGTTACCATTTAACCTTTTTTTGGTATGAACACTATGAACGTAATAATTAAAAAATTACGCATTTGATTTTATATAGTGTCGTAATAATTAAGCAAATAAAAAGTACCACTCATAATTGTACTTTTTTATTGTATTCACTTACCTATTTCATATAATAGATTATATCAAATACATAAATACAGTACATACTCGCAAATAGTCACTACACTATACTACTTAACCCCAACACCCCATGGCGCCAATAACACCCCAGTACTCAGCCCCCTCGCACGTGTCCGACACACGCATGCACGGTTAAATACCTCTGTTTATACTTCAAATTCGCTACACACTTTTAATTTTCACGTCTAGCAACCCCATTCATTCGACCATTGTAAAAACATGCAATAACGACGTAAGTGCCGTGATTTAGTTATGAAAATACGTCGTTTTGACAAAGCGCCACGGGGCGCTGGTAATTCTAAGCACAAGAGTTACTGGATTGACACTAATTGCATATAAATTATAAGTAATGCGATTTCCGAACGCGGCCTAAATAAATAGTGTGTTCTGATTATATTTGTAATGGGATTCAGAGATTGACATAGTAATTTACGTGTTTCAGAATAGAGCGTTCATCTTTAGAGAGGGGCACCTACGGTTTCGAGATGGAATAGTAAGTATATATTACTGAATTCAGAAATGGCAATGTAATTGTACACTCCACTACAAAAGTATAATAAGCAGGCAAGGATTTCATAAGAGGATAAAAAGCAGATCCCGACTGGGGAAGTACTTCGACCTTACAGAAAACCGCAGCCAAATAGCACTAGACCCTACTCATGGTGTTGTGTTCCTGCTGGTGAGTAAGGTTGCCAAAGCTTTGGCAACCTTACTTACTTTGAGCTAAAAGAGGACCCCGTGTGTTGACGACGAGGGACCTCTCTTGTTCCTTTAGCCGTCAACACAGTGAATCCTCCCGTTTCTAAATGGTCGGAAACGCGCAGTGACACCTCTAGAGTTGCAGGCGTCCATAGGCTACGGTAGCTGCTTACCATCAGGCCGTATGCTTGTTTGCCACCGTCGTTGTATAAAAAAAAACCTGAACAATTAAGTGGCTCTTTTCTCCACCTTGTCTAGAAAACCCTCGAAGCCTGTATATGTTTAAGATTTCGACAAAAATCATAAAAATGTTTCAGTTACTCCGAGCTAAGCTAAGGCGGTTATCACACTGGTGCGGATCCGCATGCGGCGCCGGTGCGCGAGCGAGACAGCGCTATACACATGCAGAGCGCTATCTCTCTCGCGCACCGGCGCCGCATGCGGATCCGTCGTCAGTGTGATAATCGCCTTACACACTCAATGACTTCGTATTCGCATTACCTACTTAATTTAGCATGTATAAGTAGTTTTTTTTTTCTGTGGTATCTACATAGTACAATAATATGTGTTATTATTATATAGGATGCGCTAGCGCACCATGAATGTATTATTGATGTCAGCGGCCGTATCTCGACTCTTTACACTAATGGGCCACGTGTTTTCATATCGACTATCCGTTCCGAAAAAAACAAACAGATTTCAATCTTACCAGCAAATGACAGAATGCATTTTCGTGCGGCCACATTTTTGCTGTAGCCGTATTATAATGTTAAAAGTATAACCTTAAAGGGAAGTGCTGCGCCTGAGGTGCGGAAGGTTGTAAAAGCAACGAGAATTCTACTAAAACGTGTCATTCATGTACGAGCAGTCCTGGGATATTATTATTATCATTTACCAGTCCATTACCAAGCATTCGCTTCAAGCGAACAAGCAACCATCTCGCCCCGAATGAAAAATCTACGAAAAATGCTGGCTGAATCACGCACAACGCACAACGCTTCTAAGTAGGTATTCCGATCCCGACTGAAAACTAAAATTGGATTGAAATCTCTAAAGTGTAAAAAACGTCGAATAAGATCGGGAAGCATTGGACAGCTATGCAGATCATTTCTGGAACGAGACAAGAGTCACTTCTTCCAACGATAGTCAATACTCGATGTCCCATGCACTGCTAACTGCTAGGCACAGCACAGGCCTCCTCTCGTGCGCGAGAGGCATTGGGCTTTAGTCTGCTGGCCTAAATGGATTTAGGACCTCACATACATAACAAAGCAAGTCTCCTCGCGAGTTTTCCATCACCAAAAAGAGACTGGTGAATATAAAATAACATTTCGTACATAAGTTCCGAAAAACTCAATTGCACAAACCGGGGTTCAAACGCTACCTTCGGAATAAAAATGTGCCAGAGGCAAATGCCAGATTAGCGATGGGAATAAGCCAGGGGGCCGGATTCTAACTTTGCATTTCTGCTCCAACACAACACAACTTCAATCACGTTTAACTCAACAATGAAGCTATATTTGAATTGGAATGCTACCACATTGGAACACTGGATTTAGATTCAGGCGGTACACGTTTATATATTGTTTCGTTCATTTACATTTACTATAATGGTAATGCATTTAAACAATAATCAACAATTACTCATTGTCACTGTCACTGCTGCCACTGCTGGGTGTCAAAATTGAGTGCATGACACTTGTGTGTGGTGTTGCAAGGCTAATAAGTTGAATTACCCAAAAACTTTAAAAATTTCGTGTTTCCTAATAATTTGTATAAATTAAAAAATAATAATAATAATATTGATGTTCAAAACTGTAAACAATGTCCTTGTTAGTTTCATGAGTTTTCATTAACACTCCTACTATTTTACTCCGTGCTCCTACTAAGGAAAGTAAGCAAACTCACTATATTTTATTTTAAAAAGGCATTTTTATTTACTAACATCAGAAGAGTGTTATTATTGGCAACATTTTATTTAATTCGTCTTCAAAGGGTCTACATACGGGAATATCAGCCATTAACGATGTCTACACATGGCGCAATCTCAACGTAAAAATGGAAAAGTCACCGCCATACCTTAATACCGTATTAAAAAACACTAAGAAAATTGGGCCCTGACGACAAGGATGCTGCAATACGTTAGAGACGTTTAGAGATGTTGCTTAACGTGTCTAACGTATTGCGGCGTCTTTGTCGTCAAGGCCCGATCTGTCAGGTTGGGAGGTGTAATAAAAGTGAATGGTCTCTACAATCGTAACGTTGCAACGTAAAATTGCAATGTCTAAAACGGCTATTAGACATTGCAACCTGCAGGGCTCAATCTGTTGTGTACCCTGCCTCTCCCTCCCCTCCTTCAGCTCCCTACGGGCCCTACCTTTAAAGCGGTAGTAGACATTGCAACCTGCAGGGCCCATTCTGTCAGGTTGGAAGGTGTAATTAAAGGCAGGGCCCGTAGGGAGCTGAAGGAGGGGAAGGGAGAGGCAGGGTACGCACCAGATTGGGCCCTGCAGGTTGCAATGTCTAATAGCCGTTTTAATTACACCTTCCAACCTGACGGATTGGGCCCTGAAGGTTGCAATGTCTAATACCGCTTTAACGGGTGTAGTCTTAGGGTCAAAACACACCTAGCGGAATCACAGCGGAATTAAGCCAATTCATAGACAAAATGTCTTCCACTCCATACAAAAATTCAGCTACCATAGACAAATTTCCGCTACCATAGACAAATTTCCGCTACCATAGACATTTTGTCTATGAATTGACTTAATTCGGCTGTGATTCCGCTAGGTGTGTTTTGACCCTTAGAGCTTTAAGGGTCACAACACACCTAGCGGAATTCCTAGCGGAATAAGCGGAAGTAGCGGACATTTGTCTATGGTAGTTGATTTTTTGTATGTAAGCCATAGACAAATTTCCGCTACTTCCGCTAATTCCGCGAGGAATTCCGCTAGGTGTGTTGTGATCCTTAGGGTCAAAACAGACCTAGCAGAATTCCTCGCGGAATTAAGCCAATTCATACACAGAGTATATTGAATAGTAGGGTATAGAGATATCAGTCAAGAGCAAGACTTTCGGATGCCGTGCCATCTATAAAAAGTTCACCGCAACTTTTCATCGGTATATACATCTATAGCTACGTATACAGCTATAATAGCGATGGCGGGCTTTTTAAATTTTATTATTTTATATCGCCATTGCAAAGGTCTGAGCAAACTGAACCAGGCCACATCATGTGTGAACCTCGCTTGCATTTTTCGTCTACAAGCTGCTAGGGAAGTTCACACATGATACTGTGGCCTAGTTCCGTTTGCTCAGACCACGAATAGATACAATGAAACTATATATTTGTTTTCTCTACATTTTATTATAATACTAATTAACCCGTCGAGCCCCAGCGTCATCACTTGATGTACCTTAATGTACGGGTAGTGATGACGCTGGGGCTCGACGGGTTTATAACATGGCACAAATTATTATTAGGTATTACCTACTGTACTACTTATGATATTGTTTCTCCAGATACTGAAATTACTGTACAATTTCTACCTCTCTGGTTATTTAATAATATGGGTGGATATGGTATATTTAGTAAGATTGCGGTGGATAAAAAACAGATAACTTTTATTTAAAATAAAGGAGCTGACAATTAATTGTTTCCTTCATTTTAAATAATACTACCGACTCATTTCTCGCATTCATCTTCTGGGTCAAGATCCGATCACATTCCTTTGAATAGTTCATTAGTGTCTTTCCGCCAGTGATGTAGGAAAAATGTATAAGATAATTTGGTTGTTTAGGACATTTTAATGACATTCGAAATGAGCTAGATTTTAATATTATACTGATATGGTAAAAAATAATTTAATTAGTCATATACTCCAGGGCACGTTTTATTGAAAGTTTGTCGAAAGGCTTAAAACCCACTCCTTCGGGTTTTCTCACAAAACGTTAACTGGGTAGGAAGGCAGTCTTTTTAAAGTTTATGAATTACTGTTTACATTTTGGCAATAACGCAGTTCATTAACTGGTTACTTTGATGGATGATTTCACAGCCCTGACCACTTATTTCACCTTCGATTTTGAAATCATCAAAAAATTACATTTTATTTTGCGTATCATTCATTAACTGTTGGAGGTTTAGAGTTATATAATATGAATTTCGTAGCGTAAATAAATGTTTTAGTTTGTTGAGCAAGATTTTGTACAAAAATATTGATCAGAAAACTATGTAGGTATTATTGGCATATTTCACTGCATTTTTTTTGCAAAGCTACAGCATATAAAGGCTTTATTTTTATATAGTAGTACCTATGTTGCTTGATATAAACACTAACTTGCTAACAATAAAAAAATAGTAAGTAGGTATAGTCGGCATAAAATATTTCTGAGGACCCAACATACTCAAAAATATCTGAACATGCACTTTATCGCCTAGATTTGTGACCACATTGGCCGTTCGGAGTGGCCGCGGCAGCGGGTTCAATAACAAATTTAAAGGACTTTTCGAAATGGCAGGTACCACTTGGCAGTCGGCGCTTACGTCGCACGTTGTACAGATTCAACATTATATTCGACCAATAAAAACGTGAACGCCCTCCGCCAACTGGTACCTTCCCCGAAAAAAATATCGCATATTCATATTATAGTTGGAAGGTAGAACATTTACTATTGTTTTTTGTGGTAAATAAAGAAACAAACTACGATATTACTGACAATTTTTTTAGATGCTTTAACTGTACTATATAAAGGGCTATGAAAAAAAATTATAATTTTATACTATTTTCTTAAGGATTTATTTACCCTTCTATCTGTGTATAAGTATACATGCTGGATTTTCTTTTTGGGTCAATGAGGGCAGCTACCGGATCCCGTGCTGCTGCGCGAAAATGGTCTTTAAAGATCTTCCCTCGATTTCAAATTAATGAAGATTTTTGACAAAATATTCAGGGTGCGAGAAAAATGTCCTTTTTGACAAACTTTTTTTATGATGCCATTCGATTCCATTCCTATCCAAGATCAAAAAATGTATGGGATCAAAAAAATTTTTTGACGCATCCTATGTTTTTCAAAAACCTGTGAATGCGAATCTTCATTCATTTGAAATCGAGGGAAGGTCTTCAAATACCATTTTCGCGTAGCAGCACGGGATCTGGTAGCTGCCCTCAATGACCAAAAAGAAAATTCATCCTGTGTAACTAAATATAACTTCAAACAGTTTAACCTTTTGAACGCCAAGCATCGGAAAAATCGTGCCATCAGCGCCAGCGAGCGCGAGCGTGCAAGTCGAACCGGTTGTATGTTGGACGTGATATCACGTCCTGGCGCTGAGAGCACTACTTTCCGTGCTCGTGATTTAACGTCTTTGGCGGTCAAAGGGTTAAAAAATTATAATAAATTAAAATTAAAGGTTTTGGAAGATTGGTTAGCTAAGTGGTCCGGGCTCTACAACTTGACACCATTTTGACTTATTGTTGTGCTTGTGTAATAGTTGAGTTGCTAAATATTCATAGTTTCATGGCTTTTTTTCCCTTGAGGTGTTACAGACTTCATACTGCGCAGCTCAAAACCTTTTTGCTTTTTGTCCACACACGCCAACGGCTTGATGTGAGTGTGAGCACTGTGAGCAGGCACCAGTAAGTCCTTGCCAGGTCTCTTCATCTCGTTCCTGAATCCATAGTTCAACAAACAACTCCACCGTTTCCTGGCTCGAGAAATCTAGTATTCCATTTTCTGAAATAGAACAACTAGCTTAGTACAAGAATTAAATAATTATTTATCACCAATAACTTAAGTATAGAGAGAGCTGTATCATCCTTCTAGCGTTTGTCCTGGCTTTTTGCCAACGCACTATTGAGCCAGGAGTCCGCTCGGCAACCTAGTTCCAGGAATCGGCGTAAGCACTAACAGGCTAATACCCTCTCTTCAACATACAAAACACGTAGCTCTTAATAATATAATAACTTATTACAGTTATGTGCAATGTCAACAAAAAAAGTCAGCAACGAGCATGTGAATTTGCTGGAGCTGCAGGCGTCCAATGGCTATAGTAGCTGCTTATCATCAAGCGAGCAGCATACTTGTTTGCTATTGTTGTGTTTAAAAAAAGTCGGAAACGAGCATGTGAATTTGCTGGAGCTGCAGGCGTCCATAGGCTAAAGTAGCTGCTTATCATCAAGCGGGCAGCATACTTGTTTACCACTGTTGTGTTTAAAAAAAAGTCAGCAACGAGCATATGAATTTGCTGGAGCTGCAGGCGTCCATAGGCTATAGTAGCTGCTTATCATCAAGCGGGCAGCATACTTGTTTACCACTGTTGTTTTTAAAAATAAGTCAGCAACGAGCATGTGAATTTGCTGGAGCTGCAAGCGTCCATAGGCTATGGTAGCTGCTTACCATCAAACGCGCAGCATACTTGTTTGCCACTGTCGTGTTATTAAAAAAAAGTCGGCAACGAGCATGTGAATTTGCTGGAGCTGCAGGCGTCCATAGGCTATGGTAGCTGCTTACCATCAAGCGAGCAGTATTAAGTAAAAGTTTGCCGATTTTTGCGAAACTTCAAAATAGCCATGTCAGAAGCGGTCCAGACACTGTCAGTAATAATGTCATTATTTCTGTACCCATCCTTCTCTTCTTCATATTATAGAAAAGGACGGGTACAGAAATAATGACATTATTACTGACAGTGTCTGGACCGCTAGATAAACGTCTGTCCATACAATGAGTATTACCACTGCATGCCTAGCACATGAGTGACGCGACAGTATCCCGCGCGCGAGATAGACTACCCGTCTCTTTTTAATTGACACAGTCAGAAAAGGACGGATAGACTATCTCGCGCGCGAGATACTGTCGCGTCACTCATGTACTACGCGTGCTGGTCATATATTTTCGGCAGAGGGGAACACCTGTCAAATGCCGCTCCGGTTGGTTAAATGCTCTAAGGCATCCTTCGTGCTCATGGGTATTTAATAGTAATACCATGCCCTCCCATCTCTTCTTCTTGACACAATGGCGAACACCGTAGTAGTCCGTAAGGGACTGCAACGGCGGGTCTGGGTTACGGTGTGGTTTTACCGCGGCAAAACCAAGCGAACCGTGATACATGATATAATTATTGTTAAATCGATATCATAGATGGCGCTGTGGGTCTCGATCGTACATTGTAAAATATTTGTCCAACATATTACGTGATGTTTGCAGTGTAATAAATTAAGTACATAATATATGAAATATAAACAACAATATCTACACAAATTTAATACATTAGTTTAGAATGTTGGTATCAATAATTATTCGGTAGCCGGCACAAGGAGCAACACCCACACGCAACACCATGCAGTAGTTAACAATCTGTCTAGGTAATAATGTCCACCGCTACTAGATGGTGCTATCAAGTTGTTTATCGTGTATTAGTTGCGTTTTGTTTATCCATTTCACACATGAAATTTCGAATAATTTATTTCGCATTAGAAATAAAGAATTCAGCACAAGATGTGTAAAAAAATATCAAATACTAATTGCATACTTTAAAGACGGACGTAACAATTAAATTAATGACTCATACTTGATATCTTTCACAACTGCACTGTCAAAACGCACATGACATTTGTTTTTCAACAAAATCAAATTTTTCACTCCGCCGTATTTGAAATTCGTACAAAATTTTAAATAGGCTAAACGTAAAATACGCGAAGGCATTTTACGTTTAGCCTATTTTTTTATTTTAAATTAAAATAAAGGACCTGGAGTTCGATTTTTGAATCTCACCGGGTGACTTATTTCGTACTAAATAGTCATCGGCTGCATACAAAAAATGGCACCGGTGAGATTCAAAAATCGAACTCCTGGCATTGAAAATGACATCAAGATCATCATCATCATTATTCATGGAGTATCATCTCCAGATAATACTCGATTGCAAACTTGGATTGACAACTATGGTAAGTACTTCTATATTTTCTTACATTCAAGTACCAGCAAATATATCTGCTTCTTATGGTGGATATTTACCGTTTGATTTGTCTATAAATCATAAATTGACCATAAACCACAAAACTCAATAGCCGTGTTTACACCTGGCGCACCGCCTCGCGAGGAAATTGCCGCGCGCGGCAGCTTGACTAGTGTGGACGTGCCTCGCCCGAGGCAAACGAACGCGCAGCCGCAATGCCTCCGGCGAGGCATATCCACACTAGCCGTGTTACCGCGCGCGGCAATTTCCCCGCTCCGGTGCGCCAGGTGTAACTGTAAACGCGGCTATTGACTCAATAAATGTAAAAATATGTACAAGTACGAGTATATATTATGGACATGATTTTTTGAAATTTGAATTAATCCAAATTTTCATATAAGTACCTATATTTACATATTTAACAAGACCAAATAAAGAGAAGGCCTAGTTTAGATTTGAGCTAGTTATTAATTTAGTTTAGTATTTATACTATAGTGCCTCTGTACCTATATTTAATTATGTAAATAAATTTGCAAATGTTAAAAAGAGAAGATATATATGTATAGAATACTCAGTTATCTAGAAAAGTGGCTATTATCAATTTATCACCAAATGCAGACCACAACTTTTTTGTCATTTCTTGTCTTCCATTTTATACACAGTCCCACTTAATTTTAAATAAAAGGTTATGTGTAAATCAGTCAGTGTTAAAAGTGGTGATTTTCGGAGGTCAATATTTCGTAAATAGTTTAAGATTTTCGCTGAAATCCAGGATTCAGTAAGTAGTAGAGAGTCTTTCAAGACTCCCAGAATAGGGAATATGACGCAAAACTCTGCGTAAGGGGCGGCACTAGCACATCCAGAGGGCCTACCACGAAACACGAAAATAAAAATTTCGTTACCTGGTTCTCTGTCATTCTTTCATATTCGAGCGATAGGCACATATCAAAATTTCGATTCTCTCGTTTCATGATAGGCCCTTTGTAAAAAAACCGCCTTGGTGCACAAATGACATATTTATTCGTTATAAATTGTGTATGAAAACTTGTAAAAAACTGTTTAAGGCCTAGTATGTATTAAGAACTCTATGGTTTACCGGTGTGCTAGTGCTGCACTCTGGTGGCAGAACATTGCAGTAATATCCCCTATTGGAAGTATGAAGCTCAAATAGGTTTCAAGTTATTGGGGGGTCAAAAGTGCCCCCAAATGGTTTGTGACGGCTGGTATGTCACCTTTTTAACCGACTTCAAAAAAGGAGGAGGTTCTCAATCCACTGTTTTTTTTCATCATCATCATCATCATTTCAGCCGAAAGACGTCCACTGCTGGACATAGGCCTCCCCCACTGAACGCCACAATGACCGGTCCTGTGCCACCCGCATCCAGCGGACTCCAGCGACCTTCACCAGGTCATCAGTCCACCTTGTAGGGGGCCTACCAACTCTTCTCTGTTTTTTTTATTCTCATTTTATTCTCACTCGATATCTCCGTGAATCGTGAACTGATTTTCAAATATATTTTTTTAATCGAACGGGTATAACCCCTAGATGGTCCCATTGTCACCAAGTCGGGGTCTGATGATGGGATCCTGGAGAAATTGAGGAAACTCTTCAACTATTATAGAGGCACACCTTTATTCACCTGATTTCACTATTTTTTACAGCAACTCGGCCACTTCCTCTTGGAATAGCGGATCCTAAGTGAAGTTGGTTCTTTTTTTTTATTATTACAGCAACTCGGTCACTCCCTCTTGGAATAGCGGATCCTAAGTGAAGTCGGTTCTTTTTTTGTTTAAAATTATTGGCTGACACACACTGTCGTGTGTTTAGATATTCTAGATAATGCTTAGCTACTAGCATCAAGAAAATATCAGTCTTCACCCGAAAGAGTGAAGCGTATTGCTGAGCCAGAACCCTTTTGTATTGCTGCAACGCACACAGAAATTGTTTTTTTTTTCTTCTTTTCAACCGACTTCAAGAGTTCGAAGGAGGAGGTTATCAATTCGTCAGAATCTTTGTTTTTTTTTAAGTGTATGTTCCCCCATTATTCGAAGACGGCTGGACCGATTTGGAAAATTCTTTTTTGTTTGAAAGAGTATAATTCACTGTTGGTCCCATTGTCACCAGGTCCAGATCTGATGATGGGATCCTGGAGAAATCGAGGAGGGAACTCTTCAACTATCATAGGCACACCTGACCTGATTTCACTACTTTAGCAACTCGGCCACTTCCTCTTGTAATAGCGGATCCTAAGTAAATTCGGTTCTTTTTTTTGGTTAAAATTATTATTATTTCATAATTATGTTAACTTATAAACTATTTTCATATTCTATCTTATATCTAAACTCTGATTCGTAATTAAATTCCATAAATATAACCTCACTCGCTTACTTTTCGCTTGTAGTTCTTGGAATAAACGCCACTGAAATTGCTTTGTATGTATGTAATTTCAACCGATTTCAAGATTTCGAAGGAGGAGGTTCTCAATTCGTCGGGATCTTTGCTTGTTTTTTTTTGCAATTTTTGTTATGTATGTTCACCAATTATTCGAAAACGCCTGGACCGATTTGGAAAATTCTTTTTTTGGTTGAAAGAGCATACTTCACAGTTGGTCCCATTGTCACCAGGTCCGGATCTGATGATGGGACTCTTGAGAAATCGAGGGAACTCTTCAACTCCTTTTATTATAAGCACACCTATAGTGATTTCAGTATTTATTACTTCAACTCCTAAAAGCAAAGGAAAAGCAGATCCTAAGTGAAGTCGATTGTTTTTGTTTTAAATTATTTAACCAACTTCAATTCCGTAGAAGGAGGAGGTTATGCATTCGGTTTGGTGCTTTTTTTAAATGTATGTTCACCGATTACTCCGAGACCCGTGTTCCGATTGAAAAAATTCTTTTTTTATTTGATAGGAACTACCTCCAAGTTGGTACCATATTAATCTGGTGCTGTTCTGATGATGGGATCCATGAGCAATTGAGGGAACTCTTCATTTTTTAACGGCATGTTTATGGTGAAATGGGTGTTTTCTTAAGCAACTCAAGAATTTTCTCACAAAAACGACCAATTTGATGGAGTGGACCTTATGATGATGATTATTTTGATGATAATGATGGTGATGTTTTAAATGTAGGATGTTCAGCGAGTACTCCGAGACCCGTAGTCCGATTTGGATAATTCTTTTTTTGTTTGAAAGTAACTATACCCCGGAAATGGCCCCCACATTGATCTGGTGATGTTCTGATGATGGGATCTCAATTCTTAAAGGCACATGTATGGTGATTTGGGTGTTTTCTTAAGCAACTCAAGCATTTTCTCACGAAAACGACCAATTTCATGGAGTGAACCTGATGATGATGATGATGATTGTTTTGATGATAATGATGATGATTTTTAGGGCTGTAGCCAAATGGCAAAAAACGGAACCCCTATAGATTCGTCATGTCTGTCTGTCTGATGTCCGTCCGTATGTCACAGCCATTTTACTCGGAAACTATAAGACGTATCATTATCAATTTTTTACATAAAAAGTGTATTGTGTGCTGCTACGTTATGTAGTGAAATTTCTGAAAAAAATCATTTTAGGGGGCACTCCATACATGCAAGTAACTGTCAAAAAATTTTTTTTTTACCAAATATCAACGATGGACATCAATCGATAGGTCTTTAAAAATAACATTGAGGTTTATTTAAACATTTTTTGATTAAGGGGATTTATTCAGAAATAATGACTCCGAAATTCTATAAAATTGTGTCGTCGTCCCCGTAACTTTTGAACCGTAAGTCCAAAAGTTATGGAAAAATTCAAGAAGATACACCTTTGAATATTCTTTCAACGAAAACTATTTTAAACATTATCGGTATATAAGCGTTTTTGAGTTATCTCCAAACTACTTACTTAGCCAGATACGACCTTGCGATATTAATTTATTGGATAGTAGCTACAGCCGGTTTTTATAGATGATGGTACGGAACCCTTCATGCGCGAGTCCGACTCGCACTTGGCTTTTTAAATGTAGGATGTTCATCGAGTACTTCGAGACCCGTAGTCTGATTTGGATAATTCTTTTTTTGTTTGAAAGTAACTACCCCGAAGATGGTCCCACAATAATCTGGTGCTGTTCTGATGATGGAATCTCAATTTCTAAAGGCACATGTATGGTAATTTGGGTCTTTTCTTAAGCAACCCAAGCATTTTCTCACGAAAACCCAATTTCATGAAGTTTTGATGATAATGATGATGGTTTTTTTAAATGTAGGATGTTCAGCGAGTACTCCGAAGCCCGTGGTCCAATTTGAATACTTTTTTTTTTATTAACTAGCTCGAAGATGGTTCTACATTATTCTGGTGCTGTTTTGATGATGGGATCTGTGAGGAATTGAGGGACTTACTCAATTTTTAAAGGCACAAGTATGGTGATTTTGGTGTTTTCCTTTCTTAAGCAACTGAAGCATTTCCTCTCGTAAACAATGATTTTATATGTATATACAAAATAAGAAATTAGCACGCCAAATGTGGCACAGTAAAACGAGTTGAACCCCGAAACCCCGTCGTTTGTTGCCGAAGAGAGCCGAGCCCGAGCCGAGCGAAGCCCGATCGTTCCGAGGAGTCTATTTACAAAGGACTAACAAACGTTTCGTTAAAATATTACCAGTGTAAGCGAGACTAGGGATTAAGCATAAATGCTACAGCATGAAGGTCAACGTACTATAGGCACAATTGGCGATGGGAAGTAAAGGTTTCGTAAATTTAAACCGAACTGACAGCAATTGAGGCATAAGGCTAGTGGAGTAGTTGTTAATTACGAAAGTCAGAAAATAATTAAAACTTATTTAGTAAATTTTATTAACATATGTTCCACAAGTTAATAAAAAACAGTTTATGAACAAACATACATAAGACGCATTATTATACTTTTTGTACTCACCTGACAGTTATGGTCGAAAGGAATGAATACCTACGTGCACTCCATACCGTATTAGATGAATTATATAGTAAGAGGAACAATTCACTGAACACATGTCCTCGTGCGTATTAACTCTTCCAAATTTGGCTTGGCGCCGACTTCAAACATATCATATTAGCACTATCCGAGAGGCACGTGCCGATTCGTTTAAGTAGTTTTTGACGAAAAATAGGGTCATATTTTGCTGGCTGTACAAAACGCTCCTACTTTGGCTCGGGCTACCAGGTACTAAGTTTCATAACATTTTGCCGTGTATTGTCCTACATGAGGTAGGGTTGCCTACGGCTTACTCTTGATTTAAGGGATCATTTAGAAAATGAAGCTCAAATTATATCTTTTTTGTTTTAGCTCAAGGGTCTCCTGAACTGAAAGTCTTAACACCAAAAAAGGTTTAAAAATAATGTAAGGTGTTAAAAATAATGAAAAAGAGGAAGTGGAATTCGATAACATGGAAATCTGCACGACACCAAGAAAACGCAAGCGACCACTGCGACCAGATGACGAAGATACGCCAAAATGTAAAAAATTAAAAACAATTTGTCCAGAACACAAATGTTATTAAAAGGAGAGAACGTAATAGGATAGTTTATGTAGACTAAAGAAAAAAAAATAGGAATAAAAATTTAATAGGTATAAATAAAACTGACTTCAAAAGTGAGGTATCCAAGGTGTTGACTCAGATGCAATTTAGAAAAAGTAATAAGCAACATTGGAGCGAAGAGGAACTCAAATTTTGTATGTTATTTTATATCATAAATCACCAGCAGCATATAATTATTTAGGAAGTTAAGGTGTAACACTTGCTGCTCCCAACACTATAGGCTCAAAACACACCTAGCGGAATTTCCTCAGTAATGTATGGAGGTCATAGACAAATTTAAGCTACCATCGACAACGCTCCATACATTACTGCGGAAATTCCGCTAGGTGTGTTTTGAACCATACAGAGCTGGCTTCAAGCCACAGATTGCTTGCTAGGCATTAACGAAGACGTGTTTGAAAACATTAAAATTAAATTTGCTAATTCTTCAATTAAGGATAGATCGTGCGTTTTATGTTTTGACGAGATGAGTATTAAAGCTAGATTTGGATTATACAAATAATTCGATCTCATTTAAAGGTTTGAAGATTATGGAGGAGGCGATCGTACCCCTAAATTCATCCAACACGCACTGGCTTTTGTTGCCAGAGGAATTTACTCTAAATGGAAAATCCATCTGGCATATTTTTAACCGACTTCAAAAAAGAAGGAGGTTCTCAATTCGACTGAATTTTTTTTTTCATTTTTTTTTGTATGTATGTTACTCAATATCTCCGTGAATCGTGAACCGATTTTCAAAATTTTTTTTCAATCGAACAGGTATAACCCCTAGATGGTCCCATTGTCACCAAGTTGGGGTCTGATGATGGGATCCTAGAGAAATCGAGGGAACTCTTCAACTATTATAGGCACACCTATAGTGATTTCACTATTTTTTAGAGCAACTCGGCCACTTCCTCTTGGAATAACAGATCCTAAGTGAAGTCGGTTCTTTTTTGTTTAAAATTATTATCGTATACGAATATTACTAATAAACAAATCATATAGCAATATAATCATGCCAACGTTATAATCACCTACTTACCGATTTTTTAGAGAAATTAGTTAATCAAATGCTTACGTTATTTAATGATAGAATAAAATTGATTTATAAAGAGAATTTGATTGCAAAGTTGGAATTTAAAATTCCGGATGGTTGTCATAATGAAAATCACCTCGATTTCATGATGAAAAAATTATTTAAAGTCAAAATTCATGATTACGGCAAAACCATAAAATCATCATTTGATTCTAAATTTAAATTAAAAATTCTGCAACATGAATAAACATAACTGTGATGATGATGATGATGAAAACAATGTAACATTTTTAAAAACTAAGAAATAAAATCAAAAACTACACATACACAATGTTTTTTCAATCAAATCCTAATACTAATCCTAATCCTCATCCTCATACTCATCCTCAGACTCATCCTCAGACTCAACCTCATACTTTTCCTCATACTCATCCTCATACTAATACTCATCATCATACTCATCAGCATCGAAACGGCCAAGGTACTCAAAAATATCTGAACTTGTACTTTATCGCCTTGAGAATAAAGGCGTCGTTCAGATAGTTATGACTACCTTGGCCGCTCCGATATATCTCATGGCGACTGTTCGTTAAACCTGCCGCCATCTTTGACGCTGTATGAATGACGTTGGACGTTCAAAAAAAGTTACTTAGCAGGCCTGCCTAGGCCTGAAAAGTTATATGAAATCCCATATCAGGCTGCATCGAGTTGCTGCGCCCGAAAAAGCATACGTACTTCCGAGTCTATTATAAGCAGTGATCGTACATTTTACAGTAAAACCGGTGCAATGGCGTTTTATTTGTGAAATTGTTATTTAATTATCAACCATCTCTATATGATTTATTACTAAGTTCTAAATAGCTTTGATTTTATTTAATACTTGGTTTAACAATTTAATAGCCTCAAAATAATAATAACTCTATCACTAGCACTGCACCAAAAATGCTGGAAAATCTACAATCACTGATTATAAGGAATGTAAAGCCAACTGATTGCTTTCAATATTATAAATTTCAAAATAATCTCTTTAACCTTTTGAACGCCAAGCATCGGACGGAAAAAATCGGGCCCACAGCGCCAGCGCGCGCGAGCGCGCAAGGCAAACCAGTTATATTTTGGACGTGATATCACGTCCTGGCGCTGAGGGCACGGCTTTCCGTGTACGTGATTTGACGGCTTTGGCGGTCAAAGAGTTAAAGTCCATCCTGTCAGATAACGTGAAAAAACAAGTCAAAACTTGTACATAATTACTGCCCCCAAATGTGTTTTTCCCCGCCGCGCCGCTTTTGAGGGATAAAGCGATAACGAGGTGGTGTGGTGAAAAGGAAGTGGGATTAAACTATTAGGCTTTGAGTACCTACTTATTGGGTTTTAGGTCTTATATTTATATCATATCCAAGTATTTATTTGGAGAAAAGCACTATACATTGCCTCGGCATGAAAACGGATTCCCGGCCTCATATAAAAATTAAGATTATGAAATTAAGATAATTTTTTAAGATTATGAAAAGTAATGGAATACTTATTATGAAATAAACAGCTTAAATCTTTTTTTTTTATATCCCAGGTTCGGCCTCTCCTGTAATGTTAGTATACATTAACTAACAAAACGTTAACTTATTATTAGTTATAATATTTTTCATTTGTACTCAGGCAAGCTTGAGGTTACTGAGTTTTATCGTTTAAATTAGGCAAGCTGAAAGGAAGCGAGTGTTGTCTAAAATTTAAATATGCAAGCTGGAGAGAACTGAGTGCTGTTGTCTAAAATAGGCAAGCCTAAAGGAATCGAGTATTGTCTAAAATTAAAATAGGCAAGGCGGAGGGAACTATGTGTTGTTGTCTAAAATAGGCAAGCTTGAGGGCACTGAGTTTTATTGTTTGAAATATGTAAGGCTAAAAAATCGAATACGTACTCTAAAATTAAAATAGGCAAGCCGGAGGGATCAGGGAACTTAGTTTTGTTATCTGAAATAGGCAGTCTATTTATCCAACGAAATTCTTACCAAGCATTCATTAGTTGGTAAGTAGATATATCTCTGCATGCGAGTCGGAGTCATATCCATTTTAGGCTGGCTCTACATGATGGGCCATCATAGGGACGCAGCTATACGACGGAACGAGATGGCAATATCGTTAGCTCCCTCTAACGTATAGCTGCGTCCCTATGATGGCCCATCATATAGAGGAGCCATTACGTGACCTCGCCACCTATTACTAATCATGATAATTTTGCAAACGATCTTATACTGGTTGGTGCGCACGATGACCTCGCCTATGTTTGGCAACAAACCACAAGTAGGAATGACACTGACACCCTAAGTTCATAGGCGATGAAAAACAGAGTTGTGGTTAAATAATTGTGTTTAGTAGCTATGAGTAATATGAGTGGCTGTAAAACACCATCTAGTGACAGTGCATCTTATTAACATAAGGTAGCAGGTAGCTTAATGTGTGTTGGAACTTTAATAGATGTCACAAGTGGAACACCATTTTCCTCGAGCTCAGTGCCGCCAACTGATAACGTTTCTATGAACTCAAGTTGGGATACAGGTCTTGGATACTTAAGCGGGATCGCTTTTTGTGTACTTGGCTGACAATCTGTATTAGTATAATATTATATAGTCTGTGGTAATACTAACCTGAGGTTCTTGACCGACTTGACCATAGTGTTGTCAGGAGTCACATTTTACAGATTTTAATTATGAATCAGAGTGGCGCGGGGTGCATCTCGGAAACCTCGTAGTTACTTGCAATTTGCAGCGGTGCACTTTGCATAAGAATTCCTGAAAAACATATACATGACAATTATATAAAGAAGTATTAGTTGACCTTCAAAAAATGAGTGCTGCCATAATGTAAATTAAAAGGTCAAAGACAAATATTTTTCATGAATGTAAGATTGTAAAAATAATGATTGAAGTGTATGGTGAAGCTTCTCCTTGTTATAGAAAGTCATAGCCGGATCATTCACATACATTATATAAAAAAAATATATATATATTACTGGACAATCTTACACAAATCAACCTAGTCTCACGATAAGCTCAATAAGGCTTATGTTGTGGGTACTAGGCGACGATATATATAATAGATAGATATAGATAAATACTTAAATACATAGAAAACATCCATAACTCAGGAACAAATATCTGTGATTAGCACACAAATAATTGCTCTGACCAGGATTCGAACCCGGGACCTCTTGCTTCATAGGCAGAGTCACTACCGACTAGGCTAGGAGGCCGTTTATAACTACACACAAACATGAATAAAATTAAAAGTTATATTCATTTGTGTGTGTATTTATGCACGCATCTGTCTGTATTTGTAATAATTTTAGTTGTTCAGCCAGGTCAATTTCAAGATATTTTGATTGTTTAATACCTACTTACACTATGAAAAGTCCAACATAACATGAACTCTAAAATGTGCAATTAGATTAAGTTTGTGCCTTCATACCTTTTAAACGAAGTGTTTGAACCGCAATATTAGTACTAACTTGACCACTTCAAGTAATATACATATAAGTGAACTTGACACACTTTTCGGTAGTCATGAAACCTGTCAGGCTTCTTAACTGGGCTAGTAAATTTGTGAAGAATCATTTTATCTGAACCTGAAAATAAAAATATTATATACAATTACACTAACCCTTAGTAATGATATGATATGAAACTAACGGGATTGATACAAGCTTTGTACAGTCGACGTCAAAGATATGTTTACACTTTTGCAACTTATTACAAACGAGTAAGGTGCAAAAGAGTAAACATTATCTTTGACGTCGACTGTACCTAGTAATGATAAATACCGCGCACTGACGATAAATGAAGACAGTTATCTGAGTTTGTAAAATTTTAATTGCCATGTAGTCATAATAGATAATGACTATTTTGCCATAGTTATAAACTTATAATACTGAAACAGGCCGAAGTTCGAAGAAAAGAAGTACCTCTAAACAATGACCGTATAGGTTATGTTTATGTGGTTGAGACGGTTTAGTTTCATATATTTTATACTATAGGATATAGACATATGTATTATTATGTCACGATCAAAATTAAATAAGGGTATCTAACATGAAAATATGAATACTTACGCGTTTTAACAGCAATTCTACACATGGCACTGCTTCGAATCATTGTCACAATCACAACGCCGGTTGATCACTCCAGATATATTCATATAAAAGCAGAGATATCGGAGTCCATGGTAACTGCAGTTCCAGTTGAAAATCGTAAAAGAACACATTCAAGCATCGGTGCTATTGAAAATAAAACAGGAAAATCTAGTCTTGAACTTGAAGGAAGTAAAAACATTATGGCGGATCGTCATAAAACGTTCCATTCCTTCCATATTTTTCTAACACATATTTTTAAATTCGTGTAACTGAAGGTATTCAAATGGAATTTACAGTAGAAAAAAAAATGGGAATGACATTGTTTTTTTAGATGAACGGAATATTTTTTTTTTTGAAATGCAACTAATCAAAAATAGGGATGTTGACTGCACTCAAATAAAATAAACTGTTGATGCGAAATGGTAGTTTTTATTACAGAAATCCTAGTCTACTGAATATTTTTCCTGTATAATAGTGGATAATATTTAATATATATTAAACAAAATCATTAAAAATCACTCGTAAGTCACGTGACGACAAACGCCAACGCCAACGCCTGAGCTCGTGACGTCACTTGTTCCCAAACTTCACTGTCAGCAGTGCCAGCGGGCAACCGGACAACAAGTAAAGTCAAGTCCATAGATTAATATTATTATTATTTCATTCTATGGTCGATCCGTTAATAAATAAACTTCATAATGGATCGTGGCTTTATAAAGGCCAACAGCTCGAATTTGCCTAGAATTGACTGTTTCACGATTGCTAATTTCTTCGCAAGGAACAGCAACTTTTGCTCTGCTGAATTTAGAAATGTGAAGTCCTCCATGTAAGTAATCTAATAAGAATTGTTATTTCCTTATTACTGTTTTCTGGTCACATTGTTCCACAACAACACTAACAATTCTTGTTATGTCTGACTTGAAGAAATTAATAATTTTAAGGTTATGTTTTGTAAAGTTATCATATTTTTGTTGAATTTTTAGATCCGCAAGACAGTCATACGGAGACAATGCTGTGGGCTTGGTCCAACTGCATCGGGAAGGAAATTTGTGCACAGTGAAGTGCACCATTTGCCCAGAACACAAAGTTCAGAATACACCATATTCAGCTACTTTGGTTGTTGATGAACAACAAGGTGTTATTTTGAGTGTTGAATGTCAGTGTGCTGGTTCTCGCGGCGGATGTAAACATGCTATGGCATTCATCATGTGGGTTCATCGCAGGAGTGAGGAACCTTCCTGCACCTCTGTTGAGTGTTACTGGAAAAAGTCACACCTCTCTAAGGTAGGCAAAAGTTTGAAATATTTGACATCAAAAGACCTCACTAAAGGAGATCCACGAAGTTATTTGCCAAATCATAGGGTTTTAAATGATTTTTTTAGAAGAGGGGAAGAATAGAAATATCAAGGATGTGCAGCTCATAAAACACCAAATAAATTACAAAAGGGATGATGCTGAAATGCTCTCAATGCACCAACTCTGTTTTTGGTATAAAGAAGAAGATTGTGACGAATTTCTACTAAAAGCTGGATTGTCAATTGATGAAAATTCCTTAGTAGAAATAGAAAAACTGACAAGAGATCAGTCTCAAAACAAATTATGGTTTGAGTTGCGATATGGGCGGATTACTGCATCTAAAGCTCATGAGGTTAGCAGGTGCAAAACCAAAGATGGCACTTTAATAGCACAAATCATGGGAGGTAGACTACCTGATACCTCCGCAATGATCCGTGGACGGACACTTGAGAATGCTGTAAAGAGAAAAGTAGAAATTGAACTTGGAGTTAAAATAGAAAAGTGTGGTCTATTAATAAGTAAAGAGTACTTCATGATTGCTGGGTCCCCAGATGGGATTTGTGATGAATTCGTTATTGAAATAAAGTGCCCTACGCGTGCTGAAGTTTATAAGAACTATGTAAGAGATCAGAAACCCACAAAGAAATATTATATTATGCACAAATGCAACTACAAATGTTTTTGTCTGGGAAAAACAAATGTTACTTTTGTGTAGCAGACAGTAAGTTCGAAAATACTGAGAGTGTGGACATAATTTGTGTCGATTTGGACATTGAGTATATTAATAATTTGCTTGTTAATCTTGTAGATTTTTGGAAAACTAATATTTACCCATTATTAAACAAAAGTGTACAGTAATTAAAACAGTTATTTTCTCAATTTGGGATTTTATTTACATAAACACCTAATATTGACAGTTATCATTTGTGTAAATGCAGGGACAAAAGTCCCACTTTATCCATTTACATGGACACTAAATTCTTTCACTAATTGATAGAGTATCTTGCCGGGTTAAAGACAGAACCGACTATTTGGATTTGATTTTATTATGATATGGTTGGCTTTGCCCTTGACTCTTCAAGGCAGAAACAACTATTTGGATTTTAATTTTATTAGTAGATTACAGTTTCTTTTGTCTTTCACCAGGCAATATGGTGTAGTTATAGGAAGCACTAATAAGAATTATCTATTCTATAATTATTAACAAAGTGGGACCTTTGTCCCCGCACTGACACATGTTGTGTAAAATCACACACAGAGGGTCAAGGCGGGAATAGTGGCTCTATTTTTAAGAGCCGCCATACATGGACTGTTAAGCAGTCAGTGCCAAGAGCTTCAAGCGGTTGCCGTTGGGTGATCTGCAGTTTCAATACAAAATCGTCATTCGCAATACACGAACCGCTCAAGCAGTTGCAACTGCTTCGGGCGTTTGGCTGCGCAGTGAAATTTCATCATGCGGTCTGACTGCAAGAGTGGTCCATGTATGTTGATCACTGGGTTACTGCTCGAGTAGTCCGTGTTTGGCGGCCCTAAGATGGTAAAATCCAACTGGTTATTTCGATAGACTAAGACCCCGTTCCCATTTGTCTGATGTTGGGTCCGATTTTTAATAGGTTGTCAGCTCTCCATACAAAATCTTGTCCGACAAGTGTCAATAGCTTCATATAAAATGTTCTGCCACTGGAACGATCGATTAAAATCCGGATCCTACATCCGACAAGTGGGCCTTTGCATTAATGCTTTGAGCCACTGTGATAGGTATGGGCCTATGAGGTATATATAGTCGGCATCAAATATATTGTAACAGCTAGAGTAGCCAAATAGTTTGTCACACCATATATTTTGTACTATTTGATCACTTTGGCTGTTACAATATATTTGAAGCATACTGTACATGACAAATACACACTGGCTCTTTCATATTACTTATCATGCAGAGGACGGAAAGGGTGCGCTATTATTAATTTTACCTAATCACCTGACTAAATATTACTGTTAATAAACTGTTGTCATTATAATTAAGATATATATAGGTATCGTAAAAGAGCTCACCCTCTCTCTATGTATAAATAAAAGGCTTAAGTATTTTCGCATAAACAGTTTTATTTGTTGAAATAATAACATAATATCACAAATTTAGAATTGACCACATATCACATTAAAACCACTTATAATAACTTATTTTCACAATAAAAGACATTATTCTGCTGCATTATTATTTATTACTATTGCTGGTGACTGTACTACACATGTATAGTACATTATTGCAGAGGACGGGAAAGGGAAATTCGTGGATGAGCGATTTTTTCGGACGAAGCGCAGCTGAGTCCGAAAAAATAAGACGAGTCCACGAATTTCTATTCCCGCCGAGGCATATATAGTGCTTTTCTCTAAATGTGCGAGGAAATAAAGTAAAGTAAATGAAATAAATTACAGATTTTGGTTACGTTATTAGCGTTCAATGACTTCAATGTCATGAATTAGCTTCCCTCTATAATTTTTTTTTAAAGTATTAAGAACTATGTATACTGCCAATTTTCATTCAAATAATATTTAAAAAGAAATTTTCGTCAAAAGCTATTTCAGACTGTATTAAATATGCTCCTTTTATGCAACAGATACAAGATTAAACCTTAAAAATAGTTGTTTTGTCTATGATTGTATTAAGCCTCATTCGCACGATCAGACGCGGTGCTATGACAAAGAACGAGACAACCAAGGTTTTTGATCCAACTATCTCGCTCTATCCTACAGTTTGAAGGGATTGCCGTTCAGACGGTGTATAGACGTCGCTTAAGTATTGGCTGTTTGAAATGATATTTCTTAGTCGGATGAAAAGTTTAAAAGGTAAAAAACAATACAGTAATGGATTTTACTAGTCAACGCCTAAAATATGTATACACTTTGAACCTTATTACAATGGAGTAAGGTGCAAAAGTGTATACATATTTATGGCGTTGACAAATTACTTCACGGCCGCTAAAACAGGTAAATAATGATTTTTATTTTTTTTAATTCGTTTTGGTAAAAAATGAAGAACTTCACGTACTCATTTTGCTACAGTAAGCTGAAAATTTCCGAGCACATTGGAGAAAAGATATTAAAATGCCATTATACAGATATTACACAGACCATTAATTCATGCAACATGTACAGTCGGCATCAAATATATCGGAGCGGCCAAGGTGCTCAAAAATATCTATATAGAGAAGAATAGAGGCGTTGTTAAGATATTTGTGACCACCAGAGATCGGAATAGGTAGAGTATATTTACCTAAACTTTGTAGAACAGTGACGAGAGTCGGAGACTCCCTTAGGTCTATATTTTTTTGTGCGGGATATCCCGTATTTGTATCCCGCATGTTTTAAAAACACACTGGTAAACTAACTTATTCACAAAAAAATTATTAAAAAGGTACATGGAATGTTATGAATAAGTTAGTTAACCAGTCTGTTTTTAAAACATGCGGGATACAAATGTAGTACGGAAACAAATGTACTACTTTACACGTACCCCGTTTTGTGACCCGTCCCGGTACGTGTTTTTTCGGAAACGTATTAATATCCGAGTATATGTCATCATCATCATCATCATCATCAGTATCAAATGGCCGCCATCTTGAATTTCTTTGTTTTTCATCCGTTCGCGTTGAAAATTGATATTTGAGGACCTTAAATTAAGGCTTCTTAATACAAAACTTTATCCGATCGGTTTGAAACTCGATATCCGAGGATCTTTAAGGCCCCTTAATACGAATTTGAAGTAGAAATTGCAGAAACAAGGTCGCCATCTTGAATTTCTTTGTTTTTGATCCGATCAAGTTAAAAATTGATATCTGAGGATCCGCCAGGCCCCCTAATACGAATCTGAGGTCAAAATTGCAAAAACTGGACGCCATTCGTTGTTTTTGATCGGTTCGTGTTGAAAATCGATATTTGAGGATCGGCCAGGTCTATATACATGAATCTAAAGTCAAAATTGCAAAAAATCGGCGCCATCTTGAATTTCTTTGTTTTTGATCCGATCAAGTTAAAAATCGATATCGGAGGATCCACCAGGCCCCTTAATACGAATCTGAAGCCAAAATTTGCAAAACTGGCCGCCATTTTGAATTTCTTTATTTTTTATTCGATCAAGTTAAAAATCGATATCTGAGGATCCGGCAGGCCCCCTAATACGAATGTGAGGTCAAAATTGCAAAAACTGGACGCCATTTTGAATTCCGTTGTTTTTGATCCGTTCGTGTTGAAAATCGATATCTGAAGATCGGCCAGGTCCATATACATGAATCTGAAGTCAAAATTGCAAGAAATGGGCGCCATCTTGAATTTCTTTATTTTTGATCCGATCAAGTTAAAAATCGATATCTGAGGATCCACCAGGCCCCTTAATACGAATCTGAAGTCAAAATTGCAAAAACTGGCCGCCATCTTGAATTTCTTTGTTTCTGATCCGTTCGTTTTGAAAATCGATATCTGAGTATCTTAAAGGCCTCTTAATACGAAACTGAAGTCAAAATTGCATAAACTGAGCGCCATCTTGAATTTCTTCATTTTTTATTTGATCAAGTTAAAATTCGATATCTTTGGATCCGCCGCGTCCCTTAATTCGAATCTAAGGTCAAAACTGCAAAAAACAGCGGCCATCTTGTATTTCTTTGTTTTTGATGCGTTTGTGTTGAAAATCGATATCTGAGAATCCACTGGGCTCTTTAACAAGAATCTGAAGTCAAAATTGCTAAAACTGGGTGCCATCTTGAATTTCTTTGTTTCTGATCCGTTCGTTTTGGAAATCGCTATCTGAGCCTTTTAATACGAAACTGAAGTCAAAATTGCAAAAAATGAGCGCCATCTTGAATTTCTTCATTTATTATCCGATCTTTAGATTCGTATTAAGGTGTGTGACGGATCCAGAGATATCGATTATTAACGTGATCAAATAAAAAATAAAGAAATACAATGGCGCTCATTTTTTGCAATTTTGTCTTTAGTTTCGTATTAAGAGGCCGTTAATATACTCAGATATTGATTTCCAAAACGAACGGATCAGAAACAAAGAAATTCATGATGGCACCCAGTTTTTACAATTTTGACTTCAGATTCTTGTTAAATAGCCCATTGGATTCTCTGATATCGATTTTCAACACAAACGCATCAAAAACAAAGAAATACAAGTTGGCCGCTATTTTTTGCAATTTCGACATTAGATTCGAATTAAGGGACGTGGGTCACGTGGGGGATCCAAAGATATCGTTTTTTAATTTGATCGGATAATTAATGAAGAAATTCAAGATGGCGCTCATTTTTTGCAATTTTGACTTCAGTTTCGTATTAAAAGGCTTTTAATATACTCAGATATCGATTTCCAAAACAAAACGAACGGATCAGAAACAAAGAAATTCATGATGTCACCCAGTTTTTACAATTTTAACTTCAGATTCTTGTTAAATAGCCCATTGGATTCTCAGATATCGATTTTCAACACAAACGCATCAAAAACAAAGAAATACAAGTTGGCCGCTATTTTTTGCAATTTCGACATTAGATTCGAATTAAGGGACGTGGGTCACGTGGGGGATCCAAAGATATCGTTTTTTTAATTTGATCGGACAATAAATGAAGAAATTCAAGATGGCGCTCATTTTTTGCAATTTTGACTTCAGTTTCGTATTAAAAGGCTTTTAATATACTCAGATATCGATTTCCAAAACGAACGGATCAGAAACAAAGAAATTCAAGATGGCACCCAGTTTTAGCAATTTTGACTTCAGATTCTTGTTAAAGAGCCCAGTGGATTCTCAGATATCGAATTTCAACACAAACGCATCAAAAACAAAGAAATACAAGATGGCCGCTATTTTTGCAGTTTTGACCTTAGATTCGAATTAAGGGACGCGGCGGATCCAAAGATATCGAATTTTAACTTGATCAAATAAAAAATGAAGAAATTCAAGATGGCGCTCAGTTTATGCAATTTTGACTTCAGTTTCGTATTAAGAGGCCTTTAAGATACTCAGATATCGATTTTCAAAACGAACGGATCAGAAACAAAGAAATTCAAGATGGCGGCCAGTTTTTGCAATTTTGACTTCAGATTCGTATTAAGGGGCCTGATGGATCCTCAGATATCGATTTTTAACTTGATCGGATCAAAAATAAAGAAATTCAAGATGGCGCCCATTTTTTGCAATTTTGACTTCAGATTCATGTATATGGACCTGGCCGATCTTCAGATATCGATTTTCAACACGAACGGATCAAAAACAACGGAATTCAAAATGGCGTCCAGTTTTTGCAATTTTGACCTCACATTCGTATTAGGGGGCCTGCCGGATCCTCAGATATCGATTTTTAACTTGATCGAATAAAAAATAAAGAAATTCAAAATGGCGGCCAGTTTTTGCAATTTTGGCTTCAGATTCGTATTAAGGGGCCTGGTGGATCCTCCGATATCGATTTTTAACTTGATCGGATCAAAAACAAAGAAATTCAAGATGGCGCCGATTTTTTGCAATTTTGACTGATTCATGTATATGGACCTGGCCGATCCTCAAATATCGATTTTCAACACGAACCGATCAAAAACAACGAAATTCAAAATGGCGTCCAGTTTTTGCAATTTTGACCTCAGATTCGTATTAGGGGGCCTGGCGGATCCTCAGATATCAATTTTTAACTTGATCGGATCAAAAACAAAGAAATTCAGGATGGCGACCAGTTTCTGCAATTTCTACTTCAAATTCGTATTAAGGGGCCTTAAAGATCCTCGGATATCGAGTCTCGAACCGATCGGATAAAGTTTTGTATTAAGAAGCGTTAATTTAAGGTCCTCAAATATCAATTTTCAACGCGAACGGATGAAAAACAAAGAAATTCAAGATGGCGGCCATTTGATACTGATGATACTGATGATGATGATGATGATGATGATGATGACAGATACTCGGATATTAATACGTTTCCGAAAAAACACGTACCGGGACGGGTCACAAAACGGGGTACGTGTAAAGTAGTACATTTGTTTCCGTACTACATTTGTATCCCGCATGTTTTAAAAACAGACTGGTTAACTAACTTATTCATAACATTCCATGTACCTTTTTAATAATTTTTTTGTGAATAAGTTAGTTTACCAGTGTGTTTTTAAAACATGCGGGATACAAATACGGGATATCCCGCACAAAAAAATATAGACCTAAGGGAGTCTCCGACTCTCGTCACTGTTCTACAAAGTTTAGGTAAATATACTCTACCTATTCCGATCTCTGGTGACCACCTTGGCTGCTCCGATATATCTGTACATAAATATTAAGGTATCTTATGCCAGATCTACATATCGACGGACGCATTCACGGACGCATGTATCTGTGTCTCGTTTACTTGTTAACAAACAAGTAAGAACAAGACTACAACCTGCTGATGCGTCCTTCGATTTGTAGAGCTAGAGCATCATACATTAATCACAAAAAATAATAATAATTTTGCCATATTTAATTATCACAAATTTAAGCTAACATAACATCCATCTTTGTGGTTTAAGAGATCTTAAACCACATAAAGATGGATGTTATGTTCAGATATATGTAGAGTAACTTATATAAAAGAGCAGTAGAGTCTAAGAACTTTTTGAAGCTGACGAGGTGGCTCTCGAGTGGTTCTCTGCCTTTTCGCCGAAAATTGCATTGCCGAATTTCACTTGCCAACCAACTTTTAGCAGAAGTTTCATTTGCCCGAATTTCATTTCCCAACTTTACATAATCCAACCTAACCTAACCCAACCTAGTAGGCGAGTTTCATTTCCCAACGATGGGGTTGGGAAATGAAATGGTTGCGAAATAATTATTTGGTAAAAGTTATTCGGCCAAATAAAACTTCTGCGAAAAGTTGGTTGGCAAGTGAAATTCGGCAATACAATTTTCGGCGAAAAGGCAGGATACCCTCTCGAGTAGATGGTGCTTTCAGACAGAAGTGGCTGTCTATATCATCTATAGTCTCTGGTTCAAACAAATTACACTAAGTTTTTACTTGATAATGCTATCTTGTAAATTAATTAAAGCACATGCTATTATAATGACTTCATCAAGCACCCTGGTTAGATTATTATTAATACAAGCATGAGGTTTTAACATTGCAAATTCCCTCAACCGTCGTATCACCCTTTCAACATGAATCCTCAGACTAGCAATTTGTTTAGTCTGGCGAGCCTCTTGCTTTGATAATTTTGATCCTGTACTAACACTTGGAGGACGAACCAACTGAAGGCCTGCCTCGAGAACCATCTGCTCTATATGTTTGAAACCCCTATCTGCCATGATGCAAGAACCTTTCTCTAAAGTATTTAAAAAGTTGGAATGTTCTACTACACACACATCACTAGTTCTTCCTCCATAACCTTTTGAGATATAGTTAACCAAACCATCTGGTGTGCTTGATATTAGGTATTTTAAAGTATTTGCCTTTTTGTAATTTGACCATGTTAGAGCTTGATGTACAGCGTTTGAGGGCTTTTGGATTTCAATTTCCAAGCAATCAATAATACAGGTAACATGGTGGTATTTGTGTCTGAACGCCATAGGCAAGGACAGGATTATCGCATTTTTATCTAAATTAACTAAGAAAGGTTGCATGACACTACAAATTATTGGTACATTTTTTAGAAATATCTTACTTGCATAAGATAATGACATTCCAAAATCATCTGCCAGTTCTGAAAATCTTGTATCTAATCTAATTTTTTTTAGGCATAATAATATATGAGTTTCGGGAACATTTGTGTGGTTGCGGATGGTATCCATTAAATAATAACATTTTTCTGGTACTCCAACGTAAAACTTTGGCCTTCTTTTAATTTTCTTTATAGTTGTTTGGAGTATTTGTTGCGCTTCTAGCTTCTTCACATCTTCATTGATACTAGCGGAGGTTCCTGAAGAGGTCTTCATTTGTTCAGATGACATCATAGAAGAGAAGTTTGAGTGTGCTAAGGATGGTGCAAATAATGATACATCACTATCAGAATGATCTTGTTGACTGAAGCATAACTTTCTAGATGTTTGAGCATGACCAGATGTGGATGCGACTTCCAGTTTGAATGGAGAGGTTGATACAGATGTAGTAACATTTTTCCTTGGTGATATTGCAGTGTTTTTATATTTTATTGCAGTCTGTGTGCTTTTACTTCGATATTTATAATGTATGTTTACTTGTATTGATTTATCTGTTGTTACTGGTTTATGCTCCGGTTGAGGTATATCTGAAACTAAAAGGTCATGTCATGAGTTATGATATTTATATACCTAATTGTGTACAGTACATATGTATGCACAATTAGGTGACTTCCACCAATGCTATGTTGCTCTACATTTATATGCAAGTGACACATAGTAGGAGCATACCTTGGCTTGGCCAATTTGTGTGAAAACATAGCACAGCATTGTAGCTCTGATAGAAAGGCACCCTGCACCCTCCATACACAAGACATTAAGTAACAGCAGCAAACCTTGACTTTCCATGAGTTGAACAATACTTATTACTTATTTATGAATATGATATATTATATCCTACACTAATTTGGAATGCATCGCATGCAATGCACTCTCACTTTCTGTAAATATATTGTGTTGTATCTAGACATACATGGGAGAGGCCTATCTCGTGCAGTAGACAAGTTTTAGGTGAATAGCCGTGGTTACACCTAACGAACCGCCTCGCAAGGAAATTGCCGCGCATGGCGACCGAGGCACTAGCCGAGCTGCCGCGCGCGGCAATTTCCTCGCGAGTCGGTGCGCCAGGTGTAAACACGGCCAATGACACATACCTGAACTTGGGCCTGGTTGAATCTCAGCTGTGGGAATACTTTGTGTATTCTGTGTTTGTTCTAACTCTTCTTCATATTCTAATATTGCTTCCAATCTTCGTCTTTTGGCTGGCAATGAACGGGTTGTTTTCATATCTGTCCGTCTTGTTCGGTCTGGTTGACATTCAAATTTTGCTGGCAAATGCCCTGCTTTTATTCGAACCTGAGATATCGAGCCCATCACCTGATATTCAGTATAGTTCTCCATATCATTCGGCAACTAAAATAAAACGAGTACAACAGTTTACAAAACGATATTATTTAACTTTATTTCTAACCTTAAATTCACTGTTTTCTAAACATATAATAGTATAAAAACTTGACAAATACGAAGGGAAATACGAAAAGTTATCAAGCAGTATTATTATTTATAGACTTACATCAAAATGATCTTCACAAAAATACATTTTAGATTGTATAGCCAGAAGTGCCGGATCCCTTCGAGCAAGCTGAAGCCACTTTTTTCTGACATTTTCTGTACGAGGTACGTGTATAAATAACTTTTCGGGTGTTTTTATTGTAGTACTTTTACACTGCGGTACTGCGCAACACTTATAAAACTTAGAATCCATTATTATTTAAACGAAAACCAGAATCGCCATAACAGTTTCACAATGTTTAGGAACGAGTGACGTCACTCACGTGATCACGTGACAAGTGTCGCGTTTTGGAGCGAAATTTAAAGTGCATTTTAAAATACATGATATTTTTATATTTAGGGTCATAAAAAAATATATAATGTTATTTTGGGCTATATTAGGTACTTATAAATGTTTTAAAACCATAGATATACCACCCATAGATCTGACACGGAACTAATAATACCAAGATAGAACGGGATGGTCTTATTACACTTTCGATAGATACGGCAGAGAGGTGCTATTTTCGTTGGTCCTTGTCATAGTTTCTATTACCCTCCACACGTTACTTCTAGCAGTGGAGGGTAACAAACAGATATAATGCGCGATTTCTTCAAGAATTTCTGTGATTGCTACGAGAAAAGCTGTTAGTTTTCCTAGAAAGTTGTGTCGGCTAAGGAAAACATTGGTAAATTGTTCTGTTTTATGCTGTAGAAGTGATTATGGGCATGTATATATCTATCCCTTACGGGGGTACACGTGTGCGGGCTCTAGTTAATGCTTGCTTTGAGTTTAAAACACATTTCTAAAAATTAGCAAAAAATAGTCAACATCCCTATTACGGGTCGCCACACACCTAGCGGTTTTCCTCGCGGAATTACCGGAAGTAGCGGAAATTCATAGACAAATTAAGCATTTTGTCTATGAATTTCCTCTACTTCCGGTAATTTGTCTATGGCTTCCATACAAAAAATCTGCTACCATAGACAAATTTCCGCTACCATAGACAAATTTCCGCTACTTCCGGTAATTCCGCGAGGAAAACCGCTAGGTGTGTGGCGACCCTACAGTAGCTTTGTTAATTGTTTCTTTTGTAAATTGCGTGTATCGAAAACGGTAGTGGTGACTCACAGAGTGCCACAGATAACCCAAAATCACCATATTTGGGTCACCACACACCTAGCGGTTTTCCTCGCGGAATTAGCGGAAGTAGCGGAAATTCATAGACAAAATGCTTAATTTGTCGATGGTAGCGGAAATTTGTCTATGGCTTCCATACAAAAAATCTGCTACCATAGACAAATTTCCGCTACCATAGACAAATTTCCGCTACTTCCGCTAATTCCGCGAGGAATACCGCTTTGTGTGTGGTGACCCTTAAAGTAAATGGTAAATAATGACACAGAGAGACTTCTGTAACGTCACGAATCATGATGTCCCTTTTTAACGCATGACAAGTTCTCTTTCACACTTATGCAAACGTATCGGAAACGTCGTGTCAAACTCCATTTTTTTGACAGAGTAAAAAGTGTGATTTCAACTCTCTCTTTCTAACAACCATATTTATCGAAGTTATGTTATTTATTTATATAATAAATCTTACACTTTTTCGCCTAGCCCCCATCCGCTAGCCGTACAATAAGGAACTTCGTTCCAAAAGTAGCTTCATAAAACCCAAGTGGTTGTAGACCCCTTTATCAGACATAGGTAATCGTTTTCACGGATTTGATAGACTGACACGACGTAGGCAGTATGGGTTAATGCGTATGCCTATGCAAGAAAGTTGAACAAAAGGAAAAAAAATGGCAAGTCAAACGTCAAACTGACACAATGTGGACGGAATCAAATAATTAATTCGCAATCTTTTAACAATAATGAATCAATTTATAAGGATTAGCCGCTGTCGTTTGTGGATTGGTGCAGTGATGAATGAAAGTGTGTCCGAATAAGAAATGTCGATCTTGTAACTGTAATGCACAGCAATGGAATGGTAAGACATTGAAGTTGGATTGTTTAAATATGTGCTTTAAAGTTAGAATACGGGCCAGGGTAAGTAACACTAATGCGTTTCGTTGCTGCAGTTTTAAATATGACGTATCGCGCGTGCGCTGCGTTTCGTGCTTAATGGACGCATCTATTTTTAAATTGACAACTAGATTACGCTTAATAGTATTGGGTATACGGGCTTTGGGTTACAAATAGATTGAGTTATAAAGCTTTGGTTAAAGTAAAGAAAATAAGAGTATATGCGGGACTAAATAACACAAAAAAAATATGATGTATTGTAAAATAATTTTGATTATCATCAGGAAAATCATCATTAAGGCAGCTGAAAGATCCACTAATGGGTGTCTATTGCTATTTAATTCGAGTTTTACCTTAAAATTTCCAAAAGCGCTTGTTGGCAGAGCTTCATGATGTTTGAAGAAATGGTGTCATATTTAAAGGTGTCTTTAGATAGTTTAGATCTATGAAGTGTATGGCCACTCTAACCATAGTTATACCTACCTACTCTACTCTAACCAAACGAAAAAGGTCCCTAATTTATTATGGCACGCTGGTTCTATAAAATGTACAGAATTTTGTTCCTCCTTTACATTATTACAAAACTAATGTAAAAAATCCTTTAATAATACAGAAAAACTCCCGGTCATAAAATGAAATCTTGCGGCAAGTTCCGTGGCACGTCCTTCGCTGGCGGCCTTGCGCGGGCGCCGCTATAAATAGCGCCGCCCTTGAGACCGTCGAACAGGATTTATCGAGCGCTGCGCACATTAAACATAGCTAGGATGATAGAGCTGGGATGATAGTCTTCTATTAAAAGTGTAGGAAACGTATATCTAGTGGCGATAGATGGCGTTTGTGATAGTGTGCTAAAACGCGCTATCGAAGATTTTATACGCTTGAATGAACAGCCTCGATGAGAGTTAATGAGGATTAATGCGCAGAGCAACACGCAGATGGTGCTGCAATCATTTATAAAAATATCTCTTGTGTGTATGTCAAATCCATAACTATAAATAGACAAAAAAGTCAGCAAACTTGTGGAAATGGTTCCAACAACAGCTGGAAACAACTGTAATCTGTAAGTTTTCAGCTATCATTCTAATTATAATTCGTCACTAGTTTGTATTTGTTAGGAAGACACAAAAACATAGATTTGCTATGTTTTAAGAATGAGTACGATTCAACGGTCGAATTTTTTTTTTTTTTTTTTTTTTTTTTTTTTTTTTTTTTTTTTTTTTTTTTTTTTTTTTTTGATGGTGACGGGACTTAGAGAAATTCCTCTAGCTGCCCGAGGAGGGAACGCCCGGGGACAGAGATTGCCTGAGGCCAGAGGGGCCAACAGGTCTTTTAGTTTTCCTTTAAGAGGTGTCAGCGTTCGTCTGTAGGTTAGTAAGGGTCATTCTGTACATGTTAGTGTGTGTTTGTCTGTGATGTCTAAAAATAGGGGGAGAGGGCGTGTAGCCTGACTGGATCAGTGTGGAGTTGAAAATAAATATATAAGAATGTGGGGCTGAATTAAACCAGCTAAGTGGCGTCAACCGCCGACGCCGCGGCCGCCATCGCCGCGTCATCCAAGATGACTGCCGGCTGCGATGGTGGAGGTGGGGGGATCACCCCGTTACCAGTTAAGGCAACACCCGCTCGGTGTTGGTGTCTTTGGTCGTTTCTGGTACCGCTAAAAGGTTAAGAGTCACTGCGCTATAGAAAATTGAAAGCGTGCGCCAAACTCATGCGCATCAGAAGACTTCCGTCAAGTTAATGCACGTGACATAAAATGACGGTAATGCATCTGCCTTATTTGTGGACACGCGATTAAGTACGAAGGAAACCGTCAGTTGTTATTGTCAGTATTTACTTCAAAAACTCAAAGGGAAAGGAATACACAAGTCATAACTTTCATTCCTTAATCAACCAGACGTCAAAAACCATAGTAGATATTTGAGGATATTTTAATGTAATTTTAGCAGTAAATGGAATGAAAAATACCGATGTAGGTAAAGGTCATGAGTGTCATGACGAATGCTTTGTTTTTATAAATTTTTACCCATTCGAAGTAATAAAGCTAATCATGGTATAATACTATTTCTTTCTCAACACGTGTCCTACGCAATCAGTACGAGAACCACCAGACAAAGCAAATACCTGTTTGTGCGATGAAGCCCTAACTGAAATAATGCCAATAATACTGATCGTGTGTGGTGTGACTGACTGATGTTAATATTTGTGAATCTCGTGCAATAATATTGCCAAATGAGTACGGAGTGATGTAATTTCCTGGTCTGTGTTGATTTTGAGACGAGTGTTATTGTAAGTTGATTGATGATATTCATGTCATAACTCTTGAAAGAACGAGTGACTGTAATTTAAGTAGCACTGATTGTCGTTGCGGAAGAACAAATTGATTTTTTCGTGTACGTGGAAGATGATGACATAGGTGGCATACATCTACTGCCGGGTGTATAAATAAAGCTACACATTGTTATTGCTGTGCTTATTAGAAATGATTGATACAAAAATACCAAAAATTATTGGCATTCGTTATTAGACCGACTTTGTTTTCATCATGAATATCTAGGTTATCAGAAGCTGAAGTGGAACTGGGTTGGGCATGTCTCCCGCATGCACCTGGACATATGAGCTAAAATAGTCAAGTCAGTCAATATTGTCTTTATTCAAGTAGGCATAGCAACAAGCACTTTCGAATGGAATAGTTACCCAGTGGGACCCACGACACACCTAGGACCCTAGGTAGACGCGGGCTGTGATGCAGGCAGACCGAAAAGGAGACGGCAGGACAACTTGGACGCATTTTACACAGAATAGTGGCAACAATCAGATTACGGGGTCGAGTAAAGAGAAAAAGGGAGGCCTTTTCTGTAAATGGAACGCTAAAACAGGCTAAGAAAATAAAAATATCTACATAAGTTCTTGTACGAATACATGTCATTACATCTTCTGATGCAGACTAAAGGTTGAGTACCCCAAAATCGGGGCACACATTTATTGTTATGCTTCTTAACTTGGGCAGTATAGATTTTTTTGTGTACTAAAATTATAATCGCTACAACATTACCAATCAAAAGTATGACCATAGTTATTAAATCTATAATTGGTTTTCATGAAAATGAGCTCTAAACATTAAAGGACTGAAGTCAATTTGCACGAAAACCCTTAGAAAAATCGTGTTGGTTATAAAGATGTGCAAAAAAACGTCTATAGCCTAAAATAAGTTGCCTATTTGGTATTAAAATATTGCAGAGGGGCTATTTAACAGGATGATAGCCGAAAAAATAAATAAAGAGATATTAAGTAACGGCAAAAAGCGAAGCATGTGGCAGTACAGCTTTCTTATGTAAAATCGAGACCTTTCTCGGTTTATTTTGCAAAAAGATACAAAAATCGCAAACTTACACAAAAAAGTGAAGTCAACTTAAATTAGGAGCTTACAATGCTGTATTTACTGCCAAGGGAGATGCTAAACCAAATTTATTTTGTTCAAAACGTGGCGCAGAAATGATGTACAATAATTTTGACCAAAGTTTGAGTGCGTTCAATGAATGATGATTGAACCTGCACAAAAACAAATTTAAACTAATACCAAATAAAAAAACTTTGCGTGTAATGACTTAATAATATATTCTTAAAGATTATGAGCTAAAAATAATGCTTAGTGTCCTCATTATTTATAGGTCTAGCTAGGTATTGATAATCATGGCATGAGTAGGCGATAATTTACATACGAGAGGAAGAATGATCAAAGAAATGTAATATAAATAGATCGTTGAGAACGATTGGAACTTATGATCTGAAGCCACAGCTCATTGTTACTGTTTTGGTGGCATTAGTAAGTAGTCACTTCTCTATAGCAGTATCTGAGGGGTAGGATCATAATTGAGTCGCTGACAGTGCCTGTAGGGCACTATTCGCGGATCAGCCTAAACTAAGGCAAATCGAAATGATTTGTCTATACTAAAAGTTATTCCACAAAAAATATCCTGTTAGAGGTATATTAGCAGCTAATCATCGAATAAAATATACGACAATAATGTCGTGCAAAGTGTCACGTGTCCTGGTTACCAAAAGTTTGTATGATTCGTTCCATTCTGAAGTTGAACTGAAATTCGAGTATTATTATAAATAAAGAGTAAATTTGCAACTATATTCAATAGGTTATTCGCTACAGTTGACCTTGTAATTTTTTTTATTTGTCCTTTTGTGTGCCCCATTTTTGGGGTACTCAACCTTTAAATTAAGGTAGATAGACAACGTTCAGTGACTAGAAACAGAAACCGAGTCGTGTTCGACATTGACCCGCTTCTTTGTTTCCATCGGACCTCATTCGCGGTTTTCCTGGTGCTGCTGTCATAATTATACTTATTAATGATCCACGGATGGCCTCGGTTGAAAAGATCTATGTTAGTCGCGAAAACTACGACTAAATCACTTCCCAATAACAGTTAGGTTATTTAATAATGTTGTAACCAGCAATTAAATAATATTATACTTTGCGCTTTTTTTAATATGTGCTAAATCTATGCGGCGTTAGTTGCCTAAAAAATAATTTAAATAAAAGGAAATAACATATAAACGAAATTTTCTCATCCTTGAGCCACACTCGGACCTGTGAGGATATTAAAACAAATTTGTGAGTAAATAATTCTTGCTAAACATGCTCCAAATATTATTGCAATATCGACAGATTTACTGCTAAATGTAAATTTTAATACTACCACAGTGAGGGTGTGGAAATCAGCATTATTGATTGTTAGATTTTAGATTACTATTAGTTCGAATAAGGCAGGTATTAAAGGCAAATAAAAGCTCAATAAGGCCTGATAGCAAGCATTTACTGTACTACTAAAACCTCCCATACTTGACAAGTTATTCCACACCGCCTGGCGTATTTGTCAAAATATTCGTGTTGCTTTCTTACTCCATAATAGAGAACGAGATACAAGACACTGGTGTTGGCGCCATCAAACGGTCGAAACATTCGTAAACAAGTTTAAAGCCACTAAAACGTGGTTCACATTAAGTTGGCAACGGCGATATAACTCACGGGCGTCGCGGCGGCTCCTTTGGTGGGTTCGCCGAAACGCATTAAAATTCGCTCGACGCACACAAAAAGCGAAGGCTTGGTTGCCATCTCTCAGCGAGTAACATTAGTTATTTGTGCAACAAGAGAGGAAAGTTGGTTTTTCTTGCGAGTGTTGATTTTGAGTCGTGAGAGTGAGCGTAGCGAGGGATCTCAAGAACACGAGATGTAAAAAAACTTTTCTCTCGTGTGACACATACAACTTTTCACCTCAGTAGTGAGAACATATTAAAGTTTAAAAAACACATTTATTTAAATTCCTGAATGAAAGGCATCATCATTATAACGAAAGCTTCTCTTCGTCACTCCCTGCTGTGATGAAAGTCGCACTTTCGTCACTCCAGGGAGTGAGGAAAGTAGGCTTGTTCGAACTGCTGAGGTGAAAAATAAATAATAGTAGCAACGTTGTACTACGTATAGAAGGTTTACTTTATTATAAATAAAACCTCTGTTTTGGAATCAATTTCCCTCTTTTCAATCATATGTATGCTTGTTTAGAAATTTATAATGGGACATCACATTCGTCAAGGATTTACTTGATAAGTCTTTTTTCAATTGGAGGCCAAAGAAATCTAAACACTTCTATCGCATCAACTAAACGAAAAGAATAGAGTTGCAACAAATAATCGCATGTTTAAAGAGAAAAGCATTTAGATAATAAAAGTAGAAAGAAACACGGTCTAAGGCCTAAGTGAGATGTAAAATCGCAAAAGAACTATAACAATACAGGACTTATACCAGTGCAATCTCGGCAATAAATAAACTTACGCAATACCTAAAGAGCTTAAATCCCAATGGAGTCTGCGTGCACAAGTCAAAATTTCAGAAGCAAAATGAGCTCATTTAATTACCTAACGTTAGTATTGCCGTCTTTTTCTGCATAGTGATACTCGTGATAATAAAATAAACAGTACGCACACAACTCAGCTAGAAACACCTAGTTAAATAGCTCAACAACTACTTTCTTGTGAAACATATTAGCTTACTTTCAATAGTTGGAATCCTACTGAAAGTGGTAAAGCACGAAACTCGGGTGAATAAACTAATCTTCAAGAATCATAAGACGAGACATCTATTGTGCGTAATATTCTTGGCAATAAGTGCAATAACTAAAATTTTACAATGTCTAAACACTACCACGGGAGCCATAAAGGCTGAACATTATTATGCTAGAGGGAAAAAGGGGACATTGATACTGGCCTCAATGACTTATACGTCTTTTGTACGAGCGAAGCAGGGAAGATCATTATTCCGTGTTGCCAGGAAACAATGTAGTGTTGTAAGGCTTAGAACACATAGGGTGCGGCCCCAGCGGACTTGGCGATTGGTGTGAATTTTAGGGGGATTCGGCAAATCCCGTGAGATTTGCGAAATCCCCTAAAATCACATGAAGCTATAACTTTAATTACAATTGCCCATTAATACGACTCTAGGATTTATTCTTTCAAAATCAAAGGGGTTTTGGGAGTTTCAAGTAAGTTACCATTATATTCAATCTGAGTGGAAACCTTCATTATATGTCTTCACTCTTCATGCCTCGTATTTAAACCAAATTTTTATTGACCCCATTAGCTAAAGTTACCTTGTTATTCAATAGCCAAAGTAAATATTGTAATTAACAGCACGTTAATGTTACATTATAGGACACTAATGTTTTACAGAAAAAATCTGTGAATGGAGGCTGTGCTCATCGAATTAGCAATTGCTCAGTTTTTGCCGCTGCTAATGACTATTATTAAGTAATTATAACGCTAATTGTCATAACAAAGACACTAAAAAACTTGTAAACGGTTGTTAAACATGGTTAAATTGTTCCTATATTCTACAATCACATGAATATTACGTTGCTGTGTATCTAACTGTTAACATACATAGGTGACTGAGAATTATGCATCTTTCTAGATGCACTTGATTGATTTAGACCTGCACTTGTCTGTGTGGACCGCTGTGTTTGTCAAAAACAGTTCTAAACCGTAAATGAAAGGAATCGTTGCTAATTTAGTTCCCATCATACTCCAGGAACCTTGTCTATTCCATGCACGTCCGAGAGCGATAGGGCTTAGTAATCGTTGTAGACACAGCCTTATGACTAGGCAGGGTAAAAAGCGCAGGATTTGCAATAGCACGGCTGTACGGCCAGCTCCGTTCCGATCGCATTACGACTAGAAAGCTTAGGCAAACCAGCACAAACATGGTCTCTAAATATGCACAGTTTTTATTTTAGTTCAATAAATTTATGAGAAAATGTTACATTGCAGCAAATCTTCTGTTACAGTCTCTTTCTGAAGAGTGTTGTTCTAGAAGCACCTGTAGTAGGAAACATATGACAAAGGAAAGTATTGTTTGTTCTTCATGCAATCTCCAATCTGTTTATAAGCTTCTTGCCTAATACAGTGCAGTAGATGTGTTCAGTGCCCGAGGTGGTTCGAACTACCATTGGCATTCTATAGCAACCGCGGATGCTGCCTCAACCTTGCTTGCTTTCTTGTCTTTTGTAATTAAGATTAACAGTTAAAAAACTGTAATTATGTATTTGATTGATTTATGAAATAAACAGATTAAATTTTAATTTTATCCCACGGTCGCCGGTTACGTCTTATTTTCCTGAATAATGCATATGGCCTGGCAGTGGCACACCAAGTTAATTTGTCGGTAGCAGTAAAAGAAACACCACCCCACCCCACTCACTTTTTTTTGGGGTGATAGACAAAAAAAGCCTGTGTGAATCTTCACTGACTATGTAAATGAACTCCCTGGAGAAACTATAGGTACAATTATTTTATTGCAATCATGTCTTGACAGATGTTACAAAATATAATATAAAGGCTGTAAATGGATCACCGCTAAGACTATTATTGAGTGTCGTATTATGGTAAATATAGTAGGTGGAATGGTACCGTCACGTGCTTAACTTTGCCTGACTTGAAAAACATGGTCTTATTCATCAAACAGCTATTTATATCTTATTACCGAGATGGCCGCCTTTTTCCCATCTCAGGAATATAAAGATATAATATAAATAGCTGTTTGGTGAATAAAACCATGTTTATCAAGTCAGGCAAAGTTTGTAGCACGTGACGGTATCATTGAAAAAATAAATGATTTTGCATGGGTATGGCCAATTAGTATGACAGGATCCCTATTTTTACAATAGTGAGCTTCTACTGTGGATCACGTTGCAATGGTTGCATAGACACTGCAGGTGCGCCCGCGCATGGCAGGGGAACGCGCGGTCGGTTTATCGGCGCGCATAACTCGCCGCCGACGGGTTTGGTAGGCGGGGGATAAAAACCGAGGGCCGTTCCTGTACAGTACTGCACTAGGATCTAGGATCTAATTCTAATACTTTACGAGGTTATTTGTTTACTTTAATTTACATGTTATAAATGAACAGCAACGTAAAAGTCACCAAATGGAAATTTCTGAAATTTATTTAGGCCATACCTCGGCATCGTACTCCTCAATGCAAACTATACTATATTGATGCCTTTTGTCACATTTTTTTTTGAAACGAGACACGACCCTACGCTTCACTTTATCTACGTGAATTCGTGTATGACTGGGCAAACGATATTTGAAATATTTCTGTTAAAATAAATCAAGGCAATCAAATTATTGTCGATCGTTTATGTATATTAAACACGATCAATATGTGACATTCCACAAGAAAAGGTACCTTATGGCGGTTTGGGCTTACGCTATTTCTAACGACGCTGCAATACTAATGCGATCCTTCGCAACGTAAGCGCCAACCGCCATAAGGTACTTTCACCCGTGGGACGTCAGCGTCACATATACATGGTGAAATTTTAGTGGTTGTTTTCCCGATGCCAGGGAGATTTTGGGAGTATACTGGGGAACTTTTACTATGGAACCTACCCCGAAATCGCGAAAAAAAATTTGGTTGTTTCATACATTTGGGCTGGTGCCGGTGGTCCATTTTGTATGGGAGGGTAAAATTTTTTTTCGTGATTTCGTGGTTGGTCCCATTTTAAAAGTTGCTTAGTATACTCCCAAAATCTCCCTGGCAACGGGAAAACAACCACTAAAATTTCACCATGTATTTGAATGGTTAAACTACAGGGTCTTGTCCAGAACAGGCCAGGAAGCAAGGGTACCGAACCCTAGCGGCCTTCGCTGCGCCGGCGCAAGGACGCCGTTGCATAACCGACACGCATGCAACTGCATCATTTCCCATCGTAAACTGACTTCACTGGGACCTTTTCGTGTGTTTTTTAAACGCGATATACACTCCAACTTAGCCCCTGTAAGGTGTATCGATATGAGTTCGAGTCTCACTTTGTCAGTTTTTTAACCGACTTCAAAAAAGGAGGAGGTTCTCAATTCGACTGAATTTTTTTTTTTTTTTTTTTTTTATCATTATTTTTTTTTTGTATGTATGTTACTCCATATCTCCGTGAATCGTGAACCGATTTTCAAAATTTTTTTTTGAATCGAACAGGTATAACCCCTAGATGGTCCCATTGTCACCAAGTCGGGATCTGATGATGGGATCCTGGAGAAATCGAGGGAACTCTTCAACTATTATAGGCACACCTATAGTGATTTCACTATTTTTTACAGCAACTCGGCCACTTTCTCTTGGAATAGCGGATCCTAAGTGAAGTCGGTTCTTTTTTTGTTTAAAATTATTTATTAAAAATGTGGTAAATTGAAATGGTAAAAAATTTAAATTAACTATGCACCGTTTAACTCTCTCTATTAAGGGTGTAACAGTCAATAAGAATACCAACAAAACTCTTACTGATTCGAAAGAGCAATGGCAACTTGAACGATTCACTGGAACAGACGAGCCGTCATATAATATCCTGTGCTTTTTATCTCCGCTCCGAATAGCAGAATAACTTTTAATAGTAGTTTATGTAACTGTTACGTTTTAAGGCCTAATTACGTACAGTTGCATAGACTGCTTTATCTACATACATATTATAAACCCGAAATGACGCGTTCTAAAACTGTTAAAATGGCTGCCATTTCACAGATTGCATCGCCATGGCCAACTCGATTGTGTCGGCGGGGCGTGTGCCGGCGGTCGGAGGATCGCGAGGCGCGGCTGTCGAGGAGCAGGCCGGATTTTCATAATGATATCGAATTTTTGCTTATTATTTGATAATAATATTTTTCTACTCCGGTACTTTTATCTGTCAATTATATAGTCCCGCCAACAAATATAAAAGCATGTCTTATGACATTTCAAAAAAGTCTATCTTGTCTATTCTTCATAAAGACCCTAGGGTTATTATGTGATAAAAAGCAACTGCTAACAGTGGTGCCCTGTGAACCCAACAGATAAAAAAGAAAAACGACACTAAATTTACAACGAAAATCGAAACTGCCAACTTAACAAACAACTGAATTCATATGGTTTGGAACAATAACAAAACTAAAATAATTACTGCCAACATAAGGAAAAAAAGCGGTATTAGACATTGCAACCTGCAGGGCCCAATCTGTCAGGTTGGTAGGTGTAATTAAATGTAGGGCCCGTAGGGAGCTGAAGGAGGGCAGGAAAAGGCAGGGTACACAACAGATTGGGCCCTGCAGGTTGCAATGTCTAATAGCCGTTTAAAGCAAGTAAGTTGATGACATTTGAAAAAATATATATTACCGTGTCTATGATTACGTTCTTCACTTTTCAACTTCTCGCTATTTCTTAAAGCAAACTGCGTTTAATCTTGTGCTTTATTTAATCACTAGTCGTAGAAAAAGTAATGTATGCAACGTTGTATAAGTAGGTCAAAAAAGGCTCATGGCGTCTTTATTAACAATTTTCGGCTTCGCCTCAAATTGTTACACACGCCACTCACCTTTTTTGAACCCTCTTATACAACTATTGCATAAAATACTATAATAACATCGTTACAGATTTGTTCTAACTTCTAACAAAACAGTCTCTTTTTATGGTGGTCATAACGTGCGGTTTTTGAACGCATCATGGAGGGTTTATGATATGGGTGTAGATAGGGTGACCAGAAGTCAGGATTTTTCCTGACATGTCAGGAATTTTGGACATATGTCAGGAATGCGGCCGGAACAGGAAAATGTCAGGAATTTTCGACAAATAGAGAAAATTGTATATACTGTAAACTTTTATTTGAATAAAAAAAAATATTATGTAAAAATTTAGTTTTACGAGCATAGAACTTTTTAGTTGCTGGTGTAGCCATAAAACTACGGCTTTTCATGAACAAGAGATTTTTAGTCATGATTGTTCCTTAGGACCCAAGGATGGATTTGAGAAGTGGAGCCACCAAGATTTTTGATATAAATTTGTAGGGGGGGAGGCTCTCAACTTTATCTTGATACCGATCAAAAACATGTAAAATAAACATAGTATCGGGACTTTTTGATTAGGTTTTTAGTAATTTTATTGTACAAGAAAACACAACGAGAGATATATAACACAGCAAATACGTACAAAGGCGAACATATCCCTGTAAGGGATTTCTTCCAGTTAACCTTTGAGCAATTGAGAGAGAATAGTTTTCAAACAACCCCCCCCCCCCCCCGCTGCAACGTAATAAAATAAAACGCGAACGCGAACGAACGCGCTTGTGTCAGGAACCCAAAATCAAATTTTGACCCAAAATCAGGAATTTTGTCAGGCCTTTTGAAATTTGTATCTGGTCACCCTAGGTGTAGATAAAATATTAAAGAAATTAAAAAGTAGTTACGAAGTTCGCCGGGTCCGCTAGTGTATGATAAAAAAGACTAATAAATATTTTAAGTTAATTAGTTGAACAATGAGCCTTATCGTTAGATTCTTCGTGTCTAATTGGAACCTTAAATTCACATGCAGTCTTGCAAGAACTAGAGGCAACTTTCTCAGAATCAGAATCAGAAATATTTATTGCAAAAACTTTGTAAGTACAAGGAGATATAACTAGGTACATGTAGGAAGTATCAACAGTTTCACCCTTTTCGGGCATACAATTTATATCTTAACCTAGATTTTACATATGGAGAATCATTTATTTAATTATTTTAATTTTTGAATATTTGCATAAGTATTAAATTCTGTTACACTGTAGAAGGCTTTATTTAACAAAAAAATTTTTAGGGATCTTTTAAAAGCGTTTCCTTCTAGGCATTTAATTTCGGTAGGAAGATTATTAAAAATATTTATGGCTGATACGAATGCACTATTTTCAAATATGGAGGTGTGAACTCTCGGAAGCTCCATATCATACTTGTATTGTGATCGAACAATTCTGCGACAAGAGATATAATATAAACCTTATCTTAATACTTATCACTTTCACACTCTAGATTTTGCAGAATTGGGAACAGGATCATAAGATTTTATAAAGGAAATACTCTGTGGGTTTCTCACAACGAATTGGCCTAGATTTTTTTGCAAACATTACTTTTAATTATCAATAGATTCACATCTTAAAAGGAAACGTCCTTAGCTGCCAGCTTTCCCTCTCCCATTCTTAATATTTATCAACACAACACAACGCCCGCGGCTGCGCCCCAGTTCCTACAATTATACACGTCGCCAATTGCCCACCATTAGGCTATCTAAGGCGTGTAAATACGTCGTGAATATTAAAGCGGCCGGAGACTAATTGATAGTAAAGACTGTCTAACTATTGGGGGAGATTGAAAGGGGAAACTGACAGCGAGACCCCGCAGTGCAGAAGTAGGCTCTTATGGGGCCCACCCACTATCAGTCCACCGGACGATATCGGCCTGTCAGTTGTTCGGAACTGTCGCTTGTACTGACTGACACACCGATATCGTCCGGCGGACTGATAGTGAGTGGGCCCCATCAAATCAAAGAGGGGAAGAAGTCTCCACACACCGTTTGAGACCGACAAAATGCACTTGCCTGTGAAGTCTAGTGATTGGTTAAAATTGACAGTGAGTGAAACTATTGTTGCTAAGGGAGGTTAAAAACAAATAAGACAGGGAGTTTGCTAAGGTACTGAAGCTACTTATCATTAAAGGATTTTATTTAGAAATTGAGTCCTTTTTTATCTGGTCTCTGGCGTGGCCCTTGAATGCGAAAGCGCTAGGAAAATTACCGATGCAGGTCTACGTTTTAAGGAAAATCTAATATGGCTAACGAGTTACGAGGTTATTCTCCTATAGTTTACATTACAGTTTCGTTTTTTATTTAAATAGTTAACGTGTTTCGTAGCTCCTCTAAGCTAACCGTTCCCCTGTTCCAATTCTGACTTTATAAGAATTTTCTCTTGAAACCTTCACCTAAACAACAACATTATATATACCCTATCCATCCTTATTTGTTTTATCGTATAAACAAATATGTGTCAATCTAGACATCGTAATATTTTTCGGGTTGTTCGTCCGTTACTTCTATTATCGATGAAAATTATATTAAAATGAAATTTTTCAATGGTTACTTGCTTGAAATCAATACTTTGTAAGTTTCATCACTACATAGTATAAAACAAAGTCGCTTCCCGCTGTCTGTCCCTATGTATGCTTAGATCTTTAAAACTACGCAACGGATTTTGATGCGGTTTTTTTTAATTGATAGAGTGATTCAAGAGGAAGGTTTATATGTATAATTTTACCCGTGCGAAGCCAGGGCGGGTCGCTAGTTAAGTATATAACAATTTTTTTTGTGATGATGATCCCAGAGAAAAGGGTGATAATTTCTTTGAAAAGTGTTTGTTTACACGATAAGACAAATAATGATGGATGGGGTTTTCTAGTACAAGACACGGGAATACAAAACAAGAGTGTGTCTAAGGCACTGGTCCCACCGCGAGCTAGTAAGCTATGAGCTATCATCGGCTATAAATACGAACAAAAGATAAGCACTCCCGTGTAAATAAAAGAGACACGGCGATATTTATAGTTACTCGCCCAGCGGTGAGCTATAAATATCGCCGTGTCTCTTTTATTTACACGGGAGTGCTTATCTTTTGTTCGTGTTTATAGCCGATAGCTCATAGCTTACTAGCTCGCGGTGGGACCAGTACCTAAGTATTAAGTTATTAACAGTGTCACTTACCTCTGTGGTTTCACTACATGTTAGAAAGCACCGTCGCGGTCACAAAGGCTTACCTGGAACCAAAATATAACGTTAGTATTCTATTAATTATTATTATTTTATTATTTTGTATCATTCTCATTGAATTAGGCATCAAGGCTGTTCTCCACCGTGAGCCATCATGGAGTGGAGACGCAGTAATGCGTTAAGTTAGGGGGAGCAAATGATATTGCAATCTCGTTCCGTCGTATAGCTGCGTCCCCTTTCCTTACACTAGGTCATAATGCCCCATGGTGGACAGCAGTCTTTAGGAAGGTTACGCCATTTTTAAGGACCGGTAGTCCTTAAAAATGGCGTTACCTAACACGTATCGTTTCGCACTAAGATATTTTTCTCAAGAACCAAAGCTAGATCTTTTCTTCTTAGTTTCATGAATTGGCAAATTCTTCCGACTCGACTCGGTTTTGCTCGTGCATTGTGAATGAGAGCGACGCAGGCGCCGGCGGCGCTCTATGGAAATATTGCACGGATCGGGATTGGATTCTAACGCAACCTGGATATTGTGCATTGTTTCGATAGATCATTTGTTTGTGCAACGTTTTGAATAATTGTGGTTTGGTTCCTATTTAAAATGACTGTTTGTTTTAATAGTTTAACTGACTAGCACGGAAAGTGTCAGTTTTCAATAAGAATCGCATAGTTCAAAATAATTTCTAAAAATCGACGAAAAAACACAATTAATTAAGGCGATAATCACACTGGCCCCGCAACCGCATGCGGCTACGATGTGCAAGCGTGGCAGCGCTATATAAGTACACATGCAGAGTTTTATCTCGCTCGCGAAAGACGCCTAAGAAAATGAGCGTGTAGAATATTACTTTTTTTCGCGCTTCGTCATATCAGATATAGGTATGTAGGTAACTGAGTAATAATGCCATGCGTCTCACAAAAAAAGGACTAAAATATCTACAAAACACAAAAACAGTCCTCCACCTTTCAATACCTTCCAAAATGTCAAGCAAAACGTTCACACTCGGCATTACGAAAGCGATCGCATTCTGTGTTGCAATGGATTGTCTTACACTCCTTTGTCTACTGCCTGGATAGACTATTTGTAAGACCTAGAACATCTGTTCTTGCTAAGGCTAAAAAGACGTAGGTATGTCTTTCCCGACCACGGAACAATGGACCTTTGGCAGGCGTATGCGAAGCCAGCGTGAAGAGGCCCTTTCAACAATTTAATGAAAAATTAGGGGTACACTAAGCGGGTGCTTCCCCTGCCCGTGTCATGGGACGCAAAAGACGTATATAATTATTAAAGATGTGTAAAGATATAACAGTAAGACTATTGCGAACATCGTGACTTTTTTTTTTTGGGGGGGGCATCAACAGCACATATTGCACTCAGAGCTGGTCACGTCAGATATAACACAATAATTAGAGCAACAAAACCCGTCTGGTCAGATTGCTGTACTATCCTTATTACTTGATCCGTGCATCTGGCAGCTTTTAATGCGTGGCGGTCTCCATCTATATCATGGAAGGCACGCAAGATTCTATTACGCATAGATTCAAATAATCCGAAGCGCGCATTCTCCGATGTCATAAAGATATGTAAATATAATAACACACGTCACAATCAGCTGCTTTTATAAATACATTATGACATAGTATTAACATAATCGCGTTGGAATTCAGTTTGTGAAGTCTAATATCTTGGCGCCACAGTATTGCATCTTCGTTACGAAACAAAAGTGACATTGGCATTTGAAAAATCCCGAGAGACACCGTTTAGAATCTCTAGATCAACGTGTGAATCAGGTCATAGGGACAAAAGTGATTCTTTTCTTTTTTTTATAGGTTAGATATTTTAGTGAGTTATGCAAGACTGTAGACGCACTGTACAGAATATTATTTTATGTAGGTATTATTTATTGAAGCGTACCCGTACAAATTATATGTATACTCTTCGAAAAATTTAAATTGTCTTTTGATTTAAGTTTTACGTGAATCCAGGTTAGGGTTTCTGCTCGAGACTTCTCGAACTCGAGACAACTCGAGAGTTTCGCCTCCATTCGAGACGAGAAAAAAATAGCCGACTCTCGAGACTCTCGAGTTCCGGCTAACACGAAATACGGAACACGAAATAATGATTGAATTGGAAGAACCAGGCACCAGCAGTTTTGAATCACTATTTAAAAAAGCTATAGATAAAGTAGATATGATACCAGCTGATCGGGATCCACATCTAGTTACCAAAAGTTTAATTAGGAAATAATTTAATATTTAAGAATCTACTGGAAAACGTACTCCTAATATTGAAATGTTGTATCAAGCCCTTATGACCGTCAAGCCCGCTTCTACAGAAAACGAGCGTGTTTTCAGTCTGGCTGGAAACATAGTGACCAGAACAAGAAACCGACTTTCGGATAAAGCAATCAACGCTCTAGTATTCTTAAAGGCCTACTTTTTAAGACAAAAATAACTTTTTATAATGACATTAATGACTGAATTATAATAATGATTAACGCTCAAAATGAATGATTTTACAAATGATTAACATATATATATTTTAGATAGGTATATATTTCACTTAGGGCCGATTTTCCAATCCTCAGATAAACACTTATTCGACTGATACCCATACACTTATTGGTCGAATAGGGCAGGGCTTATCTGACGATTGTAAAATCAGCCCTTAGATTATTAAAGACTGTTAAATATGATTGCTGAAACTACTCAATTTTATTTCACATCATTATATTTTAAAGAATTTTTTCGGTTGTGATGATTAAAATATGATTTGCATTTGATTTCTAGTCCTAATCTATTTTAAATTAAAGCCTAGCTTTGTTATTGTTTTTTTTATAAAAGATCTCTTTTCTGTATAAAAAATACTGAAAAAGTTGATTATAAATAGTTTTCTTTTACTAGTTGATTTTTATGTAAGATTTTAGTTTTGGTGTATTTGTAAGAAGAGTTTTAATTTTGTTTTGTATTTGTACTGCAAATTGTAATAAAAGTTGACTGATTTTTATTTGATTTTCATTTTCATTTAAGCAAAAAGTTACAATTTCTTACCAAGACTCGAGAGTCGAGACAACTCGAGAAATTGGAGTCGAGAATTCTCGAGACTCGAGAAAAAAAATGAGGCGAGAAACCAGAAACCCTAATCCAGGTCCAGGTACCTACTCTTTTCATCAAAATCATTCACATACACATACATTTTTAAAGTAAAAAAACAGTATGTACTCTTATAACACTTACAACTTAAAAAAACTTCTGTACGCCATAATTTCAAAAACTTACGACTCTAAACATGAGATCACACGTCTTAAGAGTTTACACCTATAAACTTACATATTAAGATCATATCAAATATCGTAAAGTTAATTGAAAATCCTGATATTCGGGAGATCACGGGGAGAAGTCTAAACATAACGGTAAGGAACATATTATGTTTATCGATGATCCTTGTGGTTTCGAATTAACTCACGGTAATATCGAAGTTGAATCGATTTATAAGAAATATTAATGTGTACTAACTGCTATGACTCTATGAAATTAATAAATTCTCCATCAAATTACCTACTTATTATGTAGGTACGAGTAGGTATGTTCATTTCGTTAATCCTTAAAATAATTTATATTTGTATAACTTAGTTTTAATTAGAATATTACTACTTTTATTCATAAAAACACTTGAAAAGGATTCGAACGCGCGACCTAGTACAGTCAGCGTCAATAGTATCTTCCTAAACAAAGGCCGTAAAAATATTTGGCACGCTCTTATTTGTAGAGCGTGTCACATATTTTTGCGGCCTTCGTGTAGAAATATACTATTGATGCTGACTGTACACCCGTCATAGGACTAGTGCTCTCGAACCAATTGAGCTACCGAAACCACTCGAAACCGATGAATATTTTCCTGATCATGCTTAAGAGTCCGGTAACGATTTGAAAACGAAAATCGCTAATAATGAAATTATGCATATAAATTGTATTTGGTAAGATAGCTTGAAGTCTTGTTATTGCAAAAAAGTACTTTAGGTCGATATATATTAATATTTAATACCTTAAAACTCAATTCTTACTGACCTTGTTTAGTGAGGACGTTCATTCATACAATATTGTCGTATGATTTTTAATTATTAATTGTTATGGACCCTAATATGTTTTGTACTGTCTGAATAAAGCATGAAGTGAAGTTTATTTCTGTATTTTTATATTTGTAAAATACTTAAATATCTTCCCAAAACTATCACCTAAACTTCGGCAATTTTTAGCAAAATTGCTCTCGCAAAACATACTCTCCCTTAAAAAATATATATGAAAATGAAAAAAACTGTTACATTTATTCCTCAGGCGACTTATTTTTCAATGTCTTTATATATTTTACGTACTTGTATAACTTAATTTTAATCAATAAAAACCTTACTCTTTTCACCTCTCCAAGCACAAATCGCGGAACTGGTGTTAGATTAGGGTGAATTATTTATGATTGAAGCATAAAATTAAAAAATCATTGTATTTATTTCATCCAAAAAGAAACTACCTTTCATAATACCTATGTATACAAAATTATAGAGGTTATGTTCGTTACTGCAAAATAGCATCACAAAGTTGAGCGAAATCGAAAAAAACGTTTACCGGACTCTTAAGGATGAACTCAAATCAAATAGAAAAAATATACAGCCATTCTACGTACTTTTGGGTTTCAGCAACGATGACCCAGAGCGGCAATCTTGTTAAAGTTATTTTTGTTCGTAAACGACTTAACGAGAAACATTCTAATAACTTTAAATCCAGACCAATTTTCCGAAAACCTCTCCCGCGCAAGCGTGGCGAGATTTATGCGCGTACGCATCCCAGATTCCCGGTTCCAGCGCTTTGTTACCGTTAAATGGGGCAAGATCACAGACTACCTACACAGACACCGAATTATAAGAAGTAAACATAATATAGAGGTAATATAAGGTTTTATAAAGATCGCGAGATCACCACACAGGTACAAATTTTACTTTAAATAGCATCACAACTTAGTTGTGTCCTACATTTTGTATTAATTATATTATAACAGCACAGGTTCAACACTTATAATTACACTCGAAACCTTTTATAACGACATCAAAGGGACCACCATATTTTGGCGTTAAATCCGACACTGCTTAATAACCGGTGTTATTTTAATACAAAAGTTTGGCCAGGGATTTATTTCCTAGATCATGAAGATCATCCGATATTTCGTTATAATTGATGTCGTTATAAAAGGTTTCGACTATTGTTTTAGTGTCTCCAATAGTCTCCATTTAACCGAGCTCAGGCCTAGTTTTCTCACATTTACTCAACTAATATCTACGCCAAACCTTGGGCATAGATTGCCAAGCGTAAAAAAACGAGTCAAACGCTACGAAGAAAGAAGGCAAGTTTAGGTCAAAATAAGCGGTCAAGCTCCCATGCAAAATGAGCATTAAGTTGCCTCTTATTCCGCTTCGTTGTCTAGACTGAGATTCTGTGGGCAAGATGGACGGCTCTTCCCAATACCCGGTTCAGAGAAACAGAAATGTAAAGTCCTAGAGAAAATTAATTATATTGCTATATGATGTGGAACCAGCACCAGTGCAGTGGTGCAGCAGCAGTGATGTGTGTGTATGTGTGCACCAGCTAGTTCCATCGGCCGCGTATAAGTCGAAAATTATGCTGTTACCCTTTACTTAGAATTTGATTTCAAACAAATATTTTCGTGAACTTATTTTGCCTTCACGACTTCCTAACAATATATTTTCCAAGTTTCAAGGTTGGATTCGTGCTCCCAGACTTCATTGACCTGTGGCAAACAGGAAAAGCGCTAGAAAGATAATCAGAATTGAAGGCGTATATACGTTAAATACAACAAGGTCTACCATACCGACCAGGTTATTAAGGGTCGCCACGCCACAATGGGATGACTTTAGGTTTTTTGCAATCATACTCATTAGCTCCGATAGCCTTGTGGATATTATTGTCTTGTTTACAAACAATCAAACTTCAATTAATATGTCAGCCTGAAATAAGCGGGCAAGGTAACCGAAATTAACTCGCAGTACTCGCATTCCTGAGCAGACGTCAGATAATTGTCCACCTCGTGATTTGGTAATTATTTTGTTCCAAGATTGAATAAGACTAATAGAACGTACTTTTAAGTCTGCAGGCCGTGTCATGTCAAGTATGGTGCTCTCGCAGATTGTTACTGTCATGTTAGCGAACTCTACATACTTGGGCAAGTCGTAACTTTGAAGAAAGGGTTAAACGCTAATATATAATGACGAAAGTAGTGGATGTTACCAGTGGCCTTGGTCCATCTTATAGAGTAAATCGAAAAATATGACTACTTCACACGCCAAATAGCAGGTGCTCCGCTCATTTTCTTTAGCAAGTTGATGCTTCTAAAGCCTATCTCTATCGCTGAAAACAAGTCGTCAAAATTGTTAAAGTTTTCAGAGCTTCTGAAGATGCTACAGTAGAAAATAACACAACCCGTCAATATCATCCCAATCAAATTGAGTTCAATAAATCAACCTGCCAATTCGTGACCATCGCCGCTATAACCGGCGTATTAAGTTTTACTACGAGTTTAACGAGACACCTTCCAGCGAGGGCCACGGCTCAATCAGACATTTATATTATAGCATTAGCTTACTACAAATACAGACTCTACAGAGTGAATTTGAAAACGTTACCAAAACGTCAAGAGGCACCCAGTTGTTGAAAGGAATGAAAAGGAAGTCGACATAGGGTAAATTTGTACGACGTTTCAGAAACATCAAAACCCAAACAGACGTCGAAAGAAAAGTTTTACAACACGTTTATCTGAGACCAAGCCACGGCTGAATTGCAGATTTTATGGCAGTAAGTAAGTGTACTCCAGGATGAATGAAGAGCTACCGAAATCAAGATATTTATTCATCAATTTAGCCTGCCTGTTATTTCTCACGTCTCCAATTTTACTCCGTATATAACTTATAGACTTCTAGCCTTTTTGCCGAAGCAGTGCGCCCGCGGCCGGTTCAAAAGGCTACCCTCTGCAACCGACACGACTCCAAACACCAAACAAAGCAAAAACCACTCTAACCCTACAAGCATAAAGTCAAAGTTGAAATGTCTACCAAAATTGCACCACAATATCGTTAAGCGTACAAAGTGCCCCGATGTCACGAATCGAGAGAAAGGTCCCACCAAAGAGCAAAGGTTCAGCTAAAAAAGGAAATAAACAGAGCATTACTTTCGTTCGGACCAAACAATGGTCAGAGCGTTTCATGAGAGAAATCTAAACTAGGAAGCCTAGTAAATCGCTGAACTAATTTGATTCGCCTTTTGCGGAGATATGGGAAAACGGCGGGCGATAGAAACACAATATGTAACAGTTGCATTTCTGTATAGTTCCGCTAACGCTATTGGTAATTTGGTATTGGTCGATAACAGTCGATATTTCGATATTATTCACATATCTACCGTAGGTACCTCATCATCATCATCTCAGCCATAAGACGTCCACTGCTGAACATAGGCCTCCCCTTTGGACCTCCATAAGTATCGGTCGGAAGCGACTTGCATTGGAACTTATCATTTAGGGGGGGGGATTTGTATTATATGGACTGGATGTGTTAGAAAAACCGATAACTGTAGTAGGTTTAAAAAATACAAAGCTTATTTGTTTTATGAAGGTATTACATGCTAAAGATGTAGTAAGTGTAAATAGTTCAGTAACATATAAATTGCACTCACAAAAAAAAAATTAGAAAATTTTAGTCTTCTTTTCACAACATTTAAGTACAAATATATGGTAAGAAAGGTCTTACGTAGGCAATAAATGAAGAATGTTTAAAAAAATACACAGACCACCCCATAATTACGCAGAATCATAAATCTTGATGCATTTACCGTGTAATCACAATTAAAGCCAGCTACTTGGTACTAAAAGTAAGACATTCATTACGCGTAAAGCTAGGACACACGTTAAAGCACGCACTCGCTATAAAGCTGGTCGAGATGATCGCACTCGTATGATACATGCTACGTGACGCCCCTAGATGGTGCAAAAATGGAGGTCGGGCTGCTAAGGGTTGGCAACTTTAAGAACGTTGTTTGTGGTATGATAAAATTATACCGAATGACGCGGTTAAGTTATTTTTCAATGTATGGGATAGACAAACAAATTAATAAGGTTATGAAACTATTATAGCATCATACCTTTAGGTATAGTGTTTAACGCACACTACCGTCCGTACCCCTCCTCCTGTTTAATGTGTTCCGGTTTACAGTTTTCTTTATTTTTGAGAAAAATATTAATACTATATCATAATCAATACTTGCAAGTATTTATTACAAATTATACATTTTATGATACAATATTGCTTAATTAGCTGCCTCGCATGGCAAGTTATTATTTTGAAGTTTTCTCGTAGTTTAAATATTTAGCTAAATAAGAAGAAGAACGAAGGCATACAAATGTAGACAATTTCCAAAGGTGGCTTTTATTTTCATTATGTATGTTGTGTAACATAGGCCATGAAAATAGAAGCCAATTTTGACATTCCCATAATGTGGCAGTGGCATCCCTAGCGACAAGGACGCGCGCTCATTAGAACCTGCGCCGGCGCAGAGAACATTTCGTTGCGGAGAAACGACGCGCTCGATCTTATCACTCCTCTTTCATGAGGAGTTCTTATGTGACATGGATTAGATTTTGATGTAAAACTATTGAGCTTATTTTTTTAGCCGGTCCCACGTTAGAGCAAAAACAATTTACTGTTTTAATTATTCTTTTAACATTACATTGTTATTAAATAATATTGTGTATGTAGCGCGTTACCATGTGTAACAGATTCAAATAGTTGTGTACCAACAACCATTTGAATACGTTTATTTATAGTTTGATAAGTATATAATTTTTAGTCATTTAATTGTTTGTGTCCTTATTTGATATTTATTCCCACAAGATTCATGGACCACACACGTTATGCACACCATAATTGTCGTACTAAATAAGATTAAATGCCTTATAATTAAGTATATTGTAAGTTGTAATATATACGATGTGGATGTGCTTAAATAAATAAAGTAATAAAAATAGTGGTAACACTAACAGGGCAATGCAGTATTGAGTTAGGACAGTGAAGTATTAAGCCGCGCAAACTGAAGTCAAACGAACGTTAACCACCTAGGTACTAAAATAACCTAGACCGTACAAGAAAGCGTCTTTTTCTTCTTGCATATTGGTGTAAACATCATAAAACAGCGCGCCTACTTCTATTTGCTCGTGTTAAAGGGAATGCAGTTTTAATTGAGCAGAGATTTCGTCAGCGGATTCCGGGCTCTTGTTTATGTCACCTACCCGCGCTTCGCTACATCCAATTAAGATGTAATAGTACATTGTGCAACATGGGGGGTAAGAAGAATATTACTAACGAGAGTCTAGTTAAATCGCGACGGCTTGCCGGAGCGATTTAAAGACTCGAGTTTGTAATATTCTTACGCCCCGAGTTACACACAATGTTTTTCATCACACTTGCGAGGAAAAAACTAAAATTTAAGCGAAATAATTCTTAAATACGGTGACGTTTCAAATAGGTATTTGATCGCCATTTTGCTTGCGCCGTTGCTTAGCAACGCGGTACAAACATTCCGTGCGTTTTTTATTACGACATAGTTTTCGAACTAGATTTTGCAAAATTATTATAACAATATTTACCAAAATTAATGATAAATACTTTTAAATATTAAAAATAATGAAGAAATATACCGTATTAGTTTTATATACTTTAAAATTTGCTTGTAGTCAAGTTTGGGTGACATAACAAAAAACCCTGGCTGAATATAAATGTCCTGAGTCTGAAGTAATGTACACCCGCATGAAATAACACCATTTACGAGCAGGTGTGATGAAAATTATTGAGTAGACCCATTGTTATTTCACTATGTTTTTTATTATTTAGCCAGATTTAACGTAGATTGTAGTACGACCAGATGGTTCTGCTTACCGCAATATGTTGTTCCCTTGAATGCTACCAAATGATTATTATTTCACCAGTACCGGTAGTTTGAGGACCGGCGGTTAAGAACCACTGTTCTAAATGGTTAAAATGAATTTGCTCTAGAAAATATATTGCTAAAATTCTTCAAATGTCGCAAATGATTGATAACGCTTTACTGTCTCCTAGAGTGGCATATTTCATTCTGACTGTTGACAGTTGATATATTACAGCTATTTTCTTTTAATTTTCCGAACTATCAATTTTCTTTTGTGCACATCACAATTGTTCCACTTTGTTGTTGAATTATGAGTCTTCCCAAAAATTACATAGATCTCTATATTGCTTGTTTTGACTAAAATTTGAGGTTGGGTTTGAAGCCTTCTGGAAGTTCGTTGCACCGCCGTGCGTGATCGGAGTTATTAAGAGTTTGCAAATGATATAATGGAATGAATTTGTCTGTTCTCTGAATTTGGAATGCGTTTGGATTTTTCCTGCGAGCGGTCTGTTTGAATTTAAAATGCGAATGGTATTTCTGTGAAATTAATAATATAAGTCGCTCTTGCTTCTTAATTGTTAGAAATCCTTTATCTTAAGCAGCATCAGATTTATTGCAGAATTGGGATTGGGCTACATTACATAAATCAATTCCTGACTAAGACTTGATTTTTTTCGGCATGATATTCCTGTCAAATACTCGTATGTCGGAAATTGTGTTGAAGTATCTATCTTTTACCTGTCTGACGAATGAACTGGTCTTATAGGGGCAGGCGTTTGCACATGTTATGCAAAACGAGGCAAAACAACGACTCGGCTAATAGCACTTCTCACTACCGGCTACCGGTCTGCAGCGCTCTTCACAACACCATTTAGGAAAACCAGAATCGCTTAGACCTCTAGAAAAGTAAAAACGTCAAGGATCTGCAGATCTATAATACGCCGATAGGCGTCTGTTGACTCTGTTGTTTCGCGAATAGTTTCATCACCATGCTAAGTCAAAAAGTCATATCCACATAACACTGTCATAGTAACTTACGTTTTTCGCCCTAGGGCGGCAATGTTGCGCCTGCGACGGGTCGGTAATGGAGCTATTATATCGCCATTTATCAAGAGAGAGCCGCGCGGAATGTGGATGCTTTCAGCTTCTTAAGTTTTTACTGATATTTTTTTATGTAGCGCGCAGTTTACCTGATGTTACCTAAATGATAAAGTCCATGGATTATGTCATAAAGTCATACTAAAATGCATTACTATATGACTAGGCTTGAAGATAATGTTGAAGTAGATACCATGTTGCCTTCTAGATATTTTCTAGTCAATTCATAAAAAAAAAAACTCTAAACTCGATCTGATGGGTGCAAAGCGAGTGGCCACTCGAGCGGCGGCGATCGACTGCGCGTCTGTTGTTGTGTCAATTGTAAACAAATGAAAATGTATCGAAGTGGCCTCAGTGAACGCTGCTCAAATCCCTTGAAAGCGCGACGCAGACCGTACCTCATGAGTCCAGAGCTCGGATTTTTCACGGCAAAACAAAACACTAGCGTAATTTAGCCAGTGCTTGAAATATTATTTTATCGATATCGATAATTCAGAACTAGAAGAAATAAAAGTCACCAAATAAAATTAATATGTAATAAAACTAATAAAAACATTTGTATAAAGTTACTATATATTAGAAACAGACGCAATTTCTTCTTCAAAATCTACGTCAGTACACACAGCAGCACAAGACATTTTATTTGGGTAATAGTGATAGGAGTAGATGATCATTATCTTTTCAACATTCTCTGGGAGTAAACAGTTGCGTTTATCACTATAAATCCATTTATGTACACTAAATGTACGTTCAACTTCAGTTGACGTCAAGGGAGCAAATTTATAGAATTCATTATCAGTTCGGGTAATATTTTCAGATATTCTAATAACGTAATGAAATGACAGTTAAAGTGTGAATGTCATATGTCATGTGAGATGAAATTTGCAGTCGTTTCTATCATTTTAAATGAGGTGGTATAGTTACTTCGTTCTAAGTTGTACATGCAGACCTACCTCTTTGTTGCTCGACTATGGCAAAGCTAAAATGAAAAGTTATTTTATTACTTATACAGGATGTCCGGTAATTAATCCACAACCTTCTAACCCCCAGTAGGTCACCTTAGACTGGTCAAAAATATTGATTTTGAGCTCTAGTAAGTCTCCTGTTTTTCGAAATTTTCGCACGTTTGTTAGTTTTTAAATTTTGACATTCACACTGATAGGTGTACCATCGAATAAAAAAAGAAAAAATGTACTGAGGCAATACCTGTCATATACTCTAGTAAGACTCGATAGGTGTCGATAAAATAATATTTCAAGCACTGGCTAAATTACGCTAGTGTTTTGTTTTGCCGTGAAAAATCCGAGCTCTGCAGTCATGACTCTGCGTCAGTTATACTCTCTTGGTAATCCAATCCAACAAATTCAAGTAAAATTAACTTTTATAACGACGTAACTGTGTGCACATCGATGGCGTGCAGGGGTACATGAGCAATGATAGGGTAGACGCGAATGGGGTCAAGTATACCGGAAGCGTGCGCGCGCGCTCCTATTCAATCTTTATCGTGGATCCATTGTGCGCACGATATGCGCTGCGTACTAACATGCAGTACGTATTTGTAGCTAGGTAAAGATCCATAATATCTGCTTTGAAGACAAGATGTTGAGTTAATTGGCTACGATTAGGAAAATTTTGCAGACTTAGGTAGATTTTCTGGTACACCTGTATGGAACCTCCTTTCTGTTTCTCTTTCCCGGGGGAGAATAAACTATGTGTCCCTTATTTATCCCACCTGACGTTATGGTCAATAGACAGAATAGTTTGCTTGAAGAACGGGTGGTCGAAGGGGATATTGAACGCAGTACGAATTGTCCTTAAACACAAAAAGCTAACTAAAATGAACCGAGAATTTGGCTTAAGAATCCGCTGAATAAAGATCCTTAGACAAATTTTTGACCGGGGATTGGGTAGTCTTATTGTTACTTACCTACCTTATGGATTACCCTAGGTAAATGTTACTAAGGTTATTCACAGAATTAACAGGGTTAAGCTATGTAGTCCATTGGAGTTATCCATAAACCTCTGTCAAATCTAAAATGTGGTTGATCTTATTCTCTCCGTCTCCACTTTGACATTTGGTTGGGATTGTTAGAAAAAAGAGAGGCCTGCTAACTTATATAAGGCTAAATTAACCCCAGTCAGAACTTACACATACAAGTCAGTTTAATACATGTATGTTGAGATTGTTGTGTGTGCAAAACAGGGTCAAAATCTGTCGTGCGTACATTTTAAACATTAACATACAAACGGCCGAGGCCGGGTGGGTTCCGGGTGGGACAAATCGGGTGTTGAACGTTGTTTGGATTGCTTGGGACATGCGTGTGCGGCTGGTGCAGGGGATGAGAGGTCGCGATACCACTTAACATTATCGAGTATGGTGTCAAAAACATTAAAGAATGGTGTACTCCGCCGCCCTGAAGACCATATGGTTCCAACCGCCCTGAGCTCACCAGGTACAGCGAAAGGCTACGACCTGGTGACCTTGTTAACAAGGTTCCAGAAAGATCTGAAGATATAGGAAACACCGTAGCTATAAATAGAGAACAACTGAAAATAAAGATAACGAGAGCCGAGCCCAGATAATGGGATAAAGCTTAGGGAATGAAGTGTCAATATCAGTCTCTTTCCGGTGTGGGATACCGGATCAACATATATCCAAATATTTAGCTATAGAAGAGGGTTGCATGGACGTGAACGCCGACAACAGGGATGTAAACGCAAAGTGTTGTTGGTCTACTGTCTGTAGTGCATTGCATTTTACTTAAATTCTGATCGTACCTCCAGGGTGCATTTCCCTATAGGTATCCTCGCTTCGATGTACAGTCCAGGCTTTAGAGATGAAGGGGACAAAAGGGAACTTATTTCCCCGACGGATGCGTAGAACTCTTATTATTATATCTAAATTCAAACTTCGTTTAAACTTGTTATTAAGTTTTGTGGTAAGTCTTGCCGTTATTGTTAGATTAGCTTTTTTTTTACCAATTCTAACCTAAATCCCGAAAAACTGATGAAACCAATGCAACGGCCATGCTCTCACGCTAACAAGGATCAATACAAACGAAAAAAGCATTAGAAAACCACAGCATCTCCCAACCTGCACCCCCATTCAATGTTAACACCGCATCTATGACCATAAACAAAATAAATTCCCCCACGGCCGGTGTAAGCACTGGCAGTACACGCGACCCGTGGACACCATTAATCTTGCCTGTGGCCCCACAATGCATCTGCCGTGTGTGGCCGAACCATCTAGGGTTAGAGCTGGTATAGTCAGAAGTAATGAAGCCGGCGAGGTGTTCAAAATGATCTGTGCGCGTAGTCAAATTGTGTCCATAATTTTGCTTAGCCTTTGCTGTTGCTCTCGTTTGCATATTATGACCTGGCTGTGTTTATTGATTGGGCAAGGCCATTTGCTTTAATGTTTACATTTTATGCTCTGCGCTACATTGTTGCAGCTCGATGCAATGCACTGGCTGCACGCTCTTGCATTACCATACTCGTGAGAAGGTGCTTTTTTGATATTTTTTAAACCTTTGTATCTCATTAACTTGAACTTTTTTTTTGGATCAGTGTTTTTGCCATTCATTGTACTTGTTGTAAGTAACTAAAACAATGAGGGTTTCCTGAAATCCTGGTGGCGGCTCTGTGACGGGAGGTCTTTTTGACAGCAGCTGTCAAAATCCATCAATAAAAAAAAGTGATTAAACATGTTTGGTGGATTATGACAGCTGGATGCCTCGCCTTGGTGAAAACCTGCCACCTGGTGAAAAATCTATTCAGAAAACCCTCATTCAAAGATTCGATAAATCGAATATACAAGGAGGAAATACTGCTTATACCCACGTAGTCTAATGCCCTTATTCATAAACGGCCACTAAAGTTAAGAGACCGCTGATAATCATTTGTCCCTTTCCCTCGTATAGGTTGGAGGGAAAGGGATAAACGGTTATCAGAGGCATCTTAACTTTAGTATTTTGATATATGTACATTATATTATTCCGAAATAAAGCGGTTACCATAACATCAGAGTATCGTCTATAACACATTGCATGTCCCCATTTTTTAGAATCTATAACCAAAACTTATGCAAACATTTTAACATAATTTTATCTCTCCACATTGAATTTATCTTGAAATATGCTTCCATAGCCACATTTATCACAATGGATCCCATCTAAAGCGATCATATAGATCACTCGGTATCGTAGATCGCCGATGCGCGGTTCCGCGTGCAAGTGGGTCGCTGATAGCGATATACTGAGATTATTGTAATAGTACACTGCGTGTGCGCAGTTTGCCACTTTGGTAACTGTATTTGCAAGTACCTACACTACCAGTAGCGTCGCGATAAATACATATATGTATTTGTAAGTAAACAGAATCTAATTTGGCTTTCATTGTGGCTGGGTAGCCACAATGAAAGCCAAATTAGATTCTGTCACGAGTGTCACGACACATGCAGAATGACAACCATTTTAGTGCATTTTTATTTTAGTTACTTTTGTACCAAATAATACATAATTTTTATTTATTATTTCATTTTGTTAATCTTATTCAAAGACTATTTATTTTGATAAAAATCACACAATTTACAATTTACACTTTACAATTTACAATTTCATTCATTAAATTTATCTTTTCTTTATATGAGTTGTAGGAAAGAGCCCTAATTGTCTAAAAATTAGGAATAGAGTTTATTTTATATATAGGTTATGTACACGAGAGACTTACCAAACAACTCGTTAAAGTCTGAACATTGAAATTGTGACGGATAATTTTTAATTACCCACCGGTCAATGACATAACCTTTATTTTTTCCTAATTAATAAGATACCATCGATTATATCAAATTAAAAGGGTACTTAAACCACGATATTTTAATTTGATCTCCCGCGGTTAACCATTAGGGTTAAGGTCACTTTCTAATTAATTATTATCTTAAATATCCATCAATGTACTCCTTATCTCTGACAATGTTTTTCTTCTCGAATTATAACACCTAGAAACCTGGGTGAACAACTTTGAACTGTTGAAGCCAAAATAAGTCTTTGTTAAAAATGGTATTATTATATAATATTCTACGGTTTGTCTATTTTCGGTAGGTTTTATCTATTTCGGTGAAACAACATCGTAATCAGTAATCAGGTGACCCGATAACAGCGATTCACATTTTGGAGTCGTAAATTAGACTGGCATAATTTTCATAATCTCATTAATCTCGTTCTAGATTACATCAGCCTAATTACCTGAATTAAGTTCATTCGCAAACGTATATTATACTCGTAGTTCTGGGGTTCCCAATTTTTTTCTCTTCTTTCTTTCTTTCTCATTCGTATCTGTATTAAATAGTCATAAAGGAATCTTTTAGAGACCCATTTTAGAAAACCTATGTTTTTTTTTTATATTCAATATACACACAAATAGACCACGCTAAGTACGAAATCAAAAGTAACCTAACGATGGTAGAGCACAACACAATAAGATCCTATTAAACTTAAGTATGTATAATACAATGCTGCCAACGTGGCAAATGGACTGTCAACATTACTAAATAGGTCATGTTTACACGAGAAACCTAGAAACACACAAAACAAGGCCGTCTCATAATAGCAGATGAGACCGTTAGGAATTCCAAAAAGGAAAACATGATATTTTCAAATTTCTAAGTGCAAAAACAGAGAGCGCACATCAAAAATGCCGCTGACAATTAGCACTGACTTCTGAGACTTGAGAAATTAAAAAAAAAACTGTCAGACATGCAGGACTACCAAGTTAACAACGAAACTGATCAAGCAATAATATACTCTAAGGCAATGTAATAAATAAGATGACATGTGAGAAGTAAGTCGGGCTTGAATCTCGAACGCGATGACCCGGTCAGCGCACGGAACCGACGTACGACATGCAGCTTACGACTGCCTGAATAGACAGTACTGCCTGTTGACAATTATAGCGAGATGTGAAATGCACCTTAATGTATATGAATAACAGTTTATGTTTGTTTGAGTTGTCAGTTAATTAGCAGGAGTACAGTTGGTGGGCTTGTAATAGAAAATATGGGAAATGTAGTCGAAGATCTCTATTGAGGAATATCATACGTGGTTAAGTTCTTTACAATTAGATTTGCGCCGCATAATGTATACATGCGACATTATTCTAATTTTTTAAAGAATTTCCTTGCGACCTCAATATCTATGCAACACCTATACTTCCAAAGCAAAATTAAAAAAAAATGGTGGATAGCACGTAGGTTAGATGAACATGGACGTATGTGCACATTGTGCACACACGATGTTATTCGTAGCGTAATACAAGGTGTAACAAAAAATGCTGGTGATCCTTTTTAGGGTATAATTGGTATTGTATTCTTTTATTTCTTGCAAAAAAAATTGTTTGATTTTGTATGGAGGGTTGACCGGCTGCTGGAACGACATATCCCATATAAAATTTTCGCGTCCAAGAAAAATTTCTTCTGCTTTCTCTTACTTGAAATACGATACCAATTATGCCCTTAAATGGATCATCAGTATTTTGTTACAGCCTGTATATGAGTAACTGTCTCCCAGTACCGTGACACCTCGGACAAACTATTACCGACACCGACAAACAGCAGTAAAACTTAGCATACCATTGTTTTCCGCCGCGGAAGACATCGTAAACAAAGAGCTATAAAATGTGTACTTTTCCAAAACCATTCAATGAAAAACCTCGCATAAGTGAATTCAGTCCTTATGTCTATAGCAGAAGGTATCAGATAGATACCTTGTTATCGTGGTTGGGCTACACTCGTCTTTACAGGTTTGACTACTAATTTCTTTGTCTAGTTTAACTGGAGATAGGGGATCTCTGAAGTGGCTTAAACACAACTTATATTAAGAACAGTAACAATCCTAATCCGCCTTATCCGCCTGGATTTGACACATTGACACAAAAAAAAAACAGTGTTAGGGGATATTACTGCAATGTTCCGCCGCCAGAGTGCAGCACTAGCACATCGGTAAACCATAGAGTTCTTAATACATACTAGGCCTTAAACAGTTTTTTTACAAGTTTTCATAGATAATTTATAACGAAAAAATATGTCATTCGTGCACCAAGACAGAGGGCCCTATTGTGAAACGAGAGAATCGAAATTTTGACATCTGCCTCTCTATCGCTCGAATATGTAAGAGTGATAGAGATCCAGACAACGATTTTTTATTTACGTGTTTCGCGTTAGGCCCACTGTTTGTGCTAGTGCCGCCCCCTACGCAAAGTTTTGCGGAAAATTCCTGCTAAACTAAAATATTACATACAGAACAAAATGTCTGATATTTTCTTGAGACAAGCAATGGACCTTTGTAGAGACAACAAAATCTGCCAATTTAATGACTTCCCCTATCTAACACGGACTGTCACTTCGTCAATGTACGATTGTTAATGTCAAAATGACACACCACGCCCTCTTTCTGTTCACTTATTATGATTGATATGTCAATACATTCCATCGATCAAGGTCGGCTAAATTAGACAGGGCAACAATGCAATCGGCCTAATTGCATTATTAGTCATGTCACTGTCACTGATATTGCCATGTCGAACGAACAACGGGACAAGACTGTATCGCTTGTACTTACATTATTAACACGTTCAATGTCAAGAACGCCCCTAGGGAGTTCTAAGTAACTTTGCTCACATGTCACCCGACTCCCGAGGGGAGTTCGTACTATATAATTATAGATGGCCAATGGCAATGTCATCCGACTCCTCTAGCGAGTTCTTACGAAACAGTCGATTTTTTAGGGTTGTCACTATATCTCGTTTTTTGAGGATTATTAATCTTTTATTCTGTTTGTATAAGTAACATATAAAAATGCATTAATAAGGTTTTTAGGAACGTCGTTACTTTAAAACTTAGGTAAACCACATCCTGCTAGCGCGAAGATCGCGCATTTCGATTTTTTTTATCTCCTACTATTTTTCAAATATGTAAGTGCGATAGAGATTTCTCGAAATTTACGTTTGTACATGTTGGCGGAAGCCCCGCAGGAATACGGATAGAATTGACCGATGTTTTAGTTCCTAAGCAGGTAATAAAACGTTTCCGAGAACTATTTGTTTTCGCTTTAAATAGTAATGGTTCGAAAATAACAACCACATGTCTGGTGTACGACTTGTTCTGAAAGAAGCAAATAAAATACCGAGAAACTAACAAAAAAAATCGGACTTCATTGTACTTAGTCTAGAATAAATAACAGTAAGTCCTAATGACTTGCAATTATTTTGTAACTTCGTGCCCATATAATAAAGTCGAAAGTGATTTGTACAAAAAAGTACTTAGAATCATAATTTTATGATGCACTTAGCCGTTGCAAGTATTTTACTAATTCTTATCTGTTTTGAAGTCGCCGGCTGGGGACCCGGGATTTACCTGGACTGCGTGCGCTTTGATTTAAGTTGCAAATAGAGCCATTCGGTATTCGTTTGCGCTCTATGCCAGACTTATCGGGTGACCTCTTGTGTTTTCGTTTTGTGCTCCTAAGTTTTGATACTTTGACGACTACGGCTTGTTTTCTGGACTTTGTTTGCTTTCCCAACTGTGATCTCTGCGTAATTACCGGACTTTGTGTGTTTGATTGGCGTAAATACGAGCAGTGCTTGATTTTATTAATCACTGTGCTTGCCCGTTTTACAATGACGGTAAATCGTACCAGTGAAGACGTGGAGCGTGATCTGCGTAGGGAATGCAATACCCGGCCATTTTTGGTACCCGGGTATTACCCGACTTTGATTTTCAAAAACCCGGGTACCCGGGTAATACCCGGTTTTGAACAATATTTTAATTAATTATTGGTTTTCATTGTTTTTACGGGTATTAAGTAATAAAATGCGCTTTTGATTGCTGCGTTTGCATTTATATTAATTGACAAACAATGATTTCGGACATGAAATGTATAAATTTAACAACTTATACTATTAAAACAGCTGTAAATCACAATATTAATTTAGAGAGCATAAGACGTTAGGTATACTTAATCTTTCCGTTTATTAATCAGAAATATCAAAATTAACGGGAAATATGGAATATTAAAATGTAAAAATATATAGAAGTACCTACTTAATTAAAAATCCCTTATCGCTACGCTACCTACCTGCGCGGTGGCCAGCGTGCAGCAGCAAAAACAAAGGGATAACATGACTGAGTCCAATAAGTAAAGCGTTTAGAAAAAGAAATGGGATTGTTAATTTGTTTTGGAAATGTATATTTCCAAAACCATTTCGGGGTCTAGGTTTATCGATCATCTTTTGATTAATATTTCGCGAAATTAAGGGGCTACTTTAAAAAAATATAGGTTTTTTCAAACGTTCTAGTGAGTAAACGGGAATAGGACTGAATTTATTTTCGAATATATATTATTAGACTATATACTCTTGTTTTTAGTTTTGGCATAAGCCGAAACACGATTGCTGAAAGTTGCCCCGACAGAAAAAAAATCCACAGTTGGGTCCTTTTTCCCCTTATTTTTCTTAGCTTACGTAAACTATAAGAGATTAAGCAATGTAACTAAGTAAAAAATATGGTATTCTGGTTTATCAAAAAAGTTTACCAGATCCAAATTTAGACAAAACTTTATAGATTCGTTTATTTATCGTAGTTTGGTCAAAAAGTCTGATCCTTAAGAGCACTGCATCTCTTTCTTTCGTGCACGGGAGCCATAAACGTGTCTCTAACGGATGGGCGTGGTTTGTCCGAATCGAGGAATGGCCTTAATGAGTGGATTCGGATATTTTCGCAAAAATATGAATGACCTTTGTTTGACTTTGTCCTCACAACCACAATGTAAAACCTCATTGTAAAACCTTTGTAAGTTTTTCTAAAAAAAAAACAATGTCATACGCTACGACATTGTCAAATATGTAAACAGAAATTTGTAAACAAACACTGCCTCTACGAATTTACCTATGTGAAAAAGTAAGTATACACAAAAATTAAGCCACAAGTCCAATAATAATCAATTACTAATCTTTTAAAATATATAAAAGCTACTAGTAATCATCGTCTTGTCCTGTCTCACATAAGTATTTTGGTTCATCTTATTTCAATGAAATTATAGTTTGAACTTGATGCGATTTACTCCAGTATACAGATATTTTCTAACTTGGGTATATTTCTTGAGTCGGTTTTAACAAAATTAAGCGCCATGTGTCAATGATATTCAGCCTGTAGACTGTAACTTACAAAAATCGTATCAGATTTTTTATTTTAATTATAATAAAATAACTAAGCTTTTTTAACTGTTTTAAGCTAAAGAAATTAATATCTTAAAATGGCCTATAGTTTCAGAATAAATTATCAAAATGGGGGGGTAAAACATATGAACAATCCCATTTGAAGTGTAAAATATGTTCGGACTATTTATGCTATGCCTTTTAATTTAATAGTTATAACACACACAGTAAGGTAGGGTTACGGTTAGAAGTAATAGAACATTTTGTTTTAAGTTTATTCACGTTTTCCCTATTTTTCTGCCGATTTCTAAATTACGGGTAAAACCCGGGTTATGAGTTAAAAACCCGGGTTTTACCCGTCTCCAAATATGGACGGGTACCCGGGTACCCGGGTAGTCGGGTACCCGGGTTGCATTCCCTAGATCTGCGTGAGATGTTCGGTGACAACCTGAGTGATGATCTTCCGGCGCAATTCCATGAGGTAGAAATATCTCAAATTCAGCGGCTATTGGAAAGACGAGATGACATTGGTTCGGACACTTCAGATGAAGACATCAACTCAGACGAGGACTTTGATGACGCTGGCGAGGAGACAATGTGAGTATATACAAACATTCCGTTACTGTTTAGATTTTATTAAAATCTAGCTGCGATTTTAATTATTATAGTACATTTGTTCGCTAGTAGGTATTCTTGCAGCGTGTAGAAACAGTTTTTTTTATTAGATATCTATGTCCTATTAAGAGTCGCCAGGACGCTCGCGTGAACTCGCGTCCCCATACAAACGTAGTTCAGCTCTCATTTTAAAACAACATGCTTTGGAACCACGAAATTTGTTATGGGCAATCTAGTAGTACAGATCTAGGTCGGTAATTCATTTTCGTTGCAAAAAAATGTAATACAAAGAAAATATAACAAAAATAACTTTTGTATGTAAATTTGTAACTGGCTGTATTTTCTTCGTTTTACAATTTTTAACAACGAAAACGAATTACCGACCTAGACCTGTACTACTAGAATGCCCATGCCAAATTTCGTGGTTCTAAAGTATGTCGTTTTAAAATGAGAGCTGAACTACGTTTGTATGGGAACGCGAGCGTCCTGGCGACTCTTAAACTCATCATAGTTAAGTAACCATAATGATGATGAGTTAGACCTCTTTTTTGTAATACAATAAGTATTAAACTAAATCGGATAGTACGTATATCCTTGTTTAGAGCCTTCCTGGTGAGACACTGTATACCGATAGATTTAGGTCTAGTTGTGTCAGTAGTACTAATATCTAAAATCACCCCTAAATATTTATTTTATTGTTTTAGGGATGTTGACGTAGATGACTCGTCGAGCGACGAAGAAGCAGAAATGCTTGCAGAGAGGGGAAGGGGCGCCGCGAGACGAGACCCAGTGACGAACGACAGCGCGGAATGGACTCTGCATCAACCACGTAACGTCGCGAACAAGCCATTGTTTACTGGTACAGAAGAGTTACGGGTGTCTGAAGGATGCACTACTCCTTACGATTTTTTCAAAGAACTCTTTACTGTAGAGTTTTTAGAAGGAATAATTACGGCCATAAACTTGTTTGCCACAAATCTTATTAGCAATAACTGCTTTGCCAATGGTCGCATTCATGCGTGGAAACCTTTGACGGTCGCGGAGTTTCTCATATTTCTGGGAATTTTGTTCCATATGGGAAACATAAAATTAAACCGATACTCCGATTACTGGAGACGACATCGCTTATACAATTTGTTTACGAAAGATTACATGTCTTGTAACAGATTTTTACTAATCTTTAGATGTTTGAAGTTTGGAGAAGATAATTTAGACTCATTGTTTAAGTATTTTAATGAAAAAATGACTGATATATATAGTCCTGGGGAAAATTTATCCATTGACGAATCGATGATTCTATCAAGAGGCCGAAGTGGGATTAGGCAATATATGCAGGGAAAACGCCACAAATACGGCATAAAATTATACGTATTGGCAACTCCCGCAGGTACTGCACTCCAAGTACATATGTACAGGGGTAAGCGCGACGCAGAAGTCGGAGGACAAGGTCACACAGATAAGGTAGTGTCAAAACTTTTAAAAGAGCACTTAAATTCTGGTCGTCATATATTTATGGATAATTTTTATAATAGTGTAGGACTCGCAAAGTTCCTGTTGCAAAATAACACTAATTGCACAGGAACTTTGCGTTCCCAAAGAAAAAATAATCCCAAAGATGTTTGCACACATAAATTGCAAAAAGGTGGCAGCATTTATAGATACGATAGAGAGGGTATATGTGTGTGCAAATGGCACGACAAACGTGACGTCCTGACTATCAGCACCAAACTGTCCCCAGAGCTAAAACCATGCACAAACAAAAGGGGACAGATAACATTAAAACCAGAAATGGTCATTGAATATAATAAATATATGAGCGGTGTTGATAGGCAGGACCAAATGCTCGCATATTATACGTGCGAGCGTAAGACAATGCGATGGTACAAAAAAGTAGGCATTCACATTTTTCAAATGTTATTGTTGAATGCCTATTCTTTATATACCATTAAAAATGGTAAAACTAGTTACTATAACTTCAGGGAAGCCGTTATTACAAGTTTGCTGCCACCACCACCTTTGAGTATACCTGGCGAAATTAATAATAATCAGGGTATTCACTATCCCTCGCACCTGCCTAAACCTGAGGGTGGCCGTACTAAAAGAAAAAGGTGCAAGCAATGCTGGGATACATCAAAAGTTAGAAAACAAACTTTGTACCAGTGTGTCAAGTGCCCATCTTCACCCGGTTTTTGTCTGGAATGTTTTCCTACATTTCACAAATACAATTAATGTACAATATGTAATTAATGTAAATAAATAATTGCAACTGACAAGTATTTTTATTGCCTCCCTCTCAAGGATTTACATCTTCACCATAATCATTTCATTTTTAGACTGGATGTATGTTTGTAGGATTGATGATTTCAAAAGTTAATAATAATATCATAAGCTAAATGATTCCAGGCTTTTAGTAGTTTGTTGTAATAGATTGTAATGAAACTCAAATTTAAAAATCGAAAATTTTAATTCATTCATATTAGGGAGCCCTATACACACCAAATTAATAATGTATAGGGCTCCCTATTTGAAGCCGCGTTCCTTGGCAGCTTCTACAGCTGCCCGCCACCGCTGTTGAGCAGCCAGGAGCTCCGACGGGTCAAGCGGCTGCCTCGGTTCCTCTGGCAGGAGCAGCGCCCTGTACAGCCTGAGTTGTAGCCTCAGCCTGTGGTCCGGAAGGCTACAATGCTGCTCTGGGGGCTGCTCTGGCAGCGGCTCTGGCAGCAGCTCCGCCAGTGGCTCCTGCTGGCTCAGCAGCGGTGTTTGCTCATTGTTTCTGTGAATATACATACATACATATATCAATCATTAATGTTTGAGCTACCAGTATGAATAAAAATAAAACAATAAATACATGTTATGACAAGCTAGGTGTTAGGCACTTAATATTTGCTAAACTTTGTTAAATGACTTGTCTACTAATTACATAAACAAACAGTATCATAAATCATAAATTAATTAAACTAAGTAGAATTCTATAACTTCGGACAAATTTATCACCTTATTTCAAAGAGACTTGTGTGTCAACCTTATTTTTAGAACGTAGAAACAGTGCAAATTATATAAAAGCTTGTAAGAAACTTACATTTTGGTACATGGCATAAGCCATTCCAGGCATGGTGGGGTCCTCTGAATGCTGCAAGTCATAATTAAGTATTAAACCATTAAGTAGTCAGTAACATTAATATCAGGTTATCAACGTAAAACTGATTCAACCATTCCAAATGCATCCCCACAAGTATTTCAGAGGTTAGTTGGACAACACACGCTGTAAGGCAATGTTAATTTAAGCCAGCACAAACAATATCGGCAGCATTACACATCCCAAGTGCAATTACACATCCCAAGTGCAGTATGATATTAAAATAAGTAAGTATAGGTGCCAAATCGAACCACACGACAATAAATACCTTTAAAAACATCGTGTTTACGTCAGCTATAAAAAAAGAAGTACATTATATTAATTTTAATGACAATTATATTACTACAACAAGAAAACTAATAGTGAATTGTTAATTACCAGTTCCAGTTGCCCATGGTGCGCACGATTCTATCTTTGAGTATGGGAAATGTCACATTTGACATTTGACGTTTGGTTCACGATGCCGATATTAGGCTGGGCGCAGACGCACAAAATTCTCATTCGGAAACCGAATAAAATGTTGCATAACGTTGTTCAATGAATAGCATGTATTATTATTTGTTTGCAAAAAACAACATCATTTATTTTCTCTGAGATTTTTCCTAATAAATTACTAAGATTTCGTAAAAAGAAATGTTCTCGACTCATTATCAAATCGCGTGCGCCACAAAAAAGTTACGCGACTAATTTGACAGCTGATGTTCCACTCTAACATCGTTATTTCTCACTCTCAATCGCGCCCGTGTAGCGGCCACATTATGCTGGCCGCAGACACGATATGTATAATCAATATAATCATCATCCTGTCAGCCTATATACGTCCCACTGCTGAGCACACTACACTAGACCGCCCGCCCGCCCGCGACGCCATCAAGGCCAATAGAACGGCGAGCTTCTTTTTGAACGCAGCCTGAATGTATTGTGTTATATGTATTTATGTATTCTTTGCAAATTTAAAAATGCTTGGTCTCTGCAATTTTGGTCTGTGACAGCCCTGGACTCCTTAGCGGAGTCGACGACATACGGTAAAGAAACAAATGAACTCCCGAGCGGAGTTCTTGACATGCAGCGTTGTTTATTTGTCAAGTGCGCGATTGGACTCCACGGGGGAGTCTTATATAGTTGTTTGTTTTAACGCCGACATGTAGCGAATGGCATGGATTTTGGCCTGACAGTGAACGTGTTAATATACATAGTAAACTTGCGCAATAATATACCTACATACAAGGTGTAACAAAAATAATGGTGATCCTTTTAAAGGCATAATTGGTATCGTATTCTTATTGTGAAAAACTAAGAAAAAATAATTTTCTCGCGAAAAAATTTTTTGGTTTTGTATGGATGGTTGGCCAGCTGGGACAACTCGCCCCATACAAAAAGATTTTTTTTTCGCGTCCAAAAAATTTTTCTCCTACTTTTTCCTACTCGCAATACGATACCAATTATGCCCTTTAACGGATCACCAGTATCTTTGTTACACCCTGTATTACCTACTAAGCGAAAATATGAATTGATTAACCATATCTTGAAAGCCATAAGCAAAAAAGAATGTAAGTAACAAAACAGACACATCATTGATTTGGATATTACAGGGAAGAATAGTTCCACAAAACTTGATACTTTTTGTCCGAAAATACATCCAAGACATTGCACGGATTGCAAATGGTTGCCAGGGAGAGGTTTGCGCGGATAGTTACAACTTATCTATATATGGAATGTAAAATAAATTAAAAAAAAAATTTTTTAAGGAGAAAAAATATATATAAAAAAAAATCTTTACAAAAAAAACCACTTTAATATACATTATTTAAAAAGGATTATATATAAGTATACATAATAATAAACATAAACTCCACAGACAACCTATCAAGGAGTCCGGTTCTCCACAAAGCAGAATAGAAGACCGCTGAGCTGAAGAGAGCCCAGCTCTGACACAGCATCCCTCACTTCCCAACCGAAAGTGTGGAAAACCCGAGACGGTAACATAGCAATGATAAAGTATTATTCTAGGTACAGTTGCAATTTTGATAGGTCACTGAATGAGCAAGTCAGCGTCATCCAATTTAAAACGTAGCTGCGTTATTTACACATGAGGTAATTGCGAATCACGTGACATAATGACACAACCTGACTTTTTGTCATATTATTGTAAAGGAAAAATTAGGACGGCATATGTCCTTCATGTAATTCGAATTATGACGAAGCAATAACGCCATTTTGATTCGCCTTTTATGCATATCGAATTTGTTTATTATTTTAATTGCCAATCATTTAGTACTACCATAAAGTTTTAAACCATAAAAACACACCAACATTTTTTTACTGTTTATTACATTAATTAAAGTGGGTGTGTTATATTTTTGCTAATGAAATACGGCCATAAAATCAGCGAAACTAGATTTTCAAGTAATTTACGAGACAATTAAGAACCAAAAAAGCGTTGTTCTGATTTCATATTTATGATTTTAATTATGTTAATTTACGCATGCGAAACAACCATAAAATTAAACTTCTTTTTAATGATTCCGTTTGTTTATATCCATCGTGTTTGTTTCTCATTCAATATTTCACGCAGTACTACAGATTTTTACGTACAATATTATCCCATGGCATAACCCATAGAATTCAATGTTGGAATTAAATACATAGCTTAATATTTATAGACCACCCCTAACCTGTAAAGTTATAAAAACAAATTATAGCGTCATACAAAAAGCTTTCCTTGCTCTTGTTGTCGGTCAATGTTTAATTAAAATTGTAACTCCATTTTACGTTAAATAAATGTATTGTATTATAAAACCTTTCCTTTAAATAGTCGCATGAAAACAGGGGTGAATTTTCTCCTATACAAGGTGTAACAAAAATGCTGGTGATCCTTTTAAGGCCATAATTAAATAGCATCGTATTCTAATTATGAAAAAGTAAGAAAAACATTTTTAGTGCTAAAAAAAAATTGGTTTGCATGGAGGGTTGGCCGGAGCTGGGATCACGTGTTCCATATAAGAAAATAATTTTTTCGCGTCCAAATAATTGTTTTCCTACTTTTTCTTAGTTGTCTTAAACGGATCACCATTATTTTTGTTACACCCTGTATGCAAATACGTCCTTATTTTTCACATTGCATTAGTGTATGCTAATTATTACCTGATAATTACTGCTGTTAGTCGACCTTACGTTCGCTGCGTGTGCGCATATCATAAACAAATAGACGGCTTAATGGCGAGAAGTCGGAGTGGTGGGAAAACTAATACTTTACCATAGTATGTCGCTCGATGAGCTTGGGTTTAGATCCTTACCTGAAAAGAAAAAAAAAAGTGTCAAACAGGAAAAAAAGGGGAGGTACCTATTTGCGCAGCAGTGAGACATTAAAACAGGCTAAGGAAAAAAAAAGCTCTTTTTTCTTCTAAAACATACATTCTTCAATTATTCCTATATTCTCATATCTAATTATAGATCCATGAATCCAGATGAACAACCTGATATGACTATTTATTACCGTATACGCTTAATTTTTTGCAAACGCCGTTAAACCCTTATAAATTCGCTCGCGGCCAAACACCATGTTATATAATATAACTGCCTTAATGAGACCTAGCTCCAAGATCTCAGATGACGATAAAAGTTCGATAAAGCTATTTAAGGGCCTTTGTTAACCGGCAGATTACCCATTTCCATAGTACAAGGTCGTAAACGACTAGCATTATGAAATCACATACGCCGTTGTGCCATTAAATAGATTAGAGATTATACTGTCCCACATGTTAATGAAGCTAGCGCAATGTTTGAGGAGCCCTATCAGCCGTGATAAGGTCTGTAGCTTGCTTGACTTAGCGTTCATGGTGGAATAAAGTCGTATGTGTCAGACATCAGGAGTCACTTAGGACGTTATTCGGGCCAAGCGTGTGACTTAATTTGTGAGGCCGCCTTGAATCACTGCTTAATTAAGTACTAAATCGTCGTAACGCTATATAACTGTGGTATAAACCTGTTAAATAGATTCGTCACATAGTTAACTAACAGAATAATAACGACTTTAGTCAGCAGTACCATATTCTTTTTTAGGAATATCACAATACTGCCTTATGCCTAACATTTTTCGCTGAACTTCAAATCATAAATGTTGTCGTCTAAAAAAATATTTTGTAAAGCTTGCAAGCGACCCAATCACCCATTATCTGCCATATGCTGTCTTTTTGCGAACCCAACAACAATAATTGGCGAACTGGAGTTTCGTCCACCCAGAGACGCAACTACACCAACACCAACTAAAGCCCGTGAGAAATTCATAGAACTGGGGGCTTTCGGCCGAGGACATTTTGAAAAAGCACATTGTCAGTTTGAGAAACCCCGGCTTGAAACATTAAGTTGATAGATAAATTCTGACTACCAAAACATAGCATTGAGCGAAGTATGACTAATAGAATCGTCCGGCTGTTGACAGTTTAATTACAAACTTGCGCAACGAGACAGTGACCGTAGTTGCAGCAGTTGCATTCCGTTGCACGCGCTTCGATCTGTTTCTGATGCAGTTTTAAGCTCAAAAAACTATCATGTTGCACATTTTTAGGTGCAAATCAATTACCATGTACATTGTACAAGTGTAATAAGACGTTCCATTTATATATTCAAATAACTAGCGTGTGTAATGCATTTCACGTGCGCTTTATGATTCCAGGTCCATTCATTACTTTCAAGGGCATAAAAAAGCACTAAAAGAATTAATATACAACTTCAAAACAAACAGGCAAGCTAGGATATTTTTAAGGGTTAAAGGACGTACATAAAACTGTAAAAGGCTTGATCACTACAAACCTTAGTCTATCCAACCAGGACAATAGAAAAAAAAACTGTCACTTGTGCCTTTTTGTTGGCAACACACGTTTGTTTAGCTTCAGAGAACCGAACTTCGACGAACCGGAACGAAAGGAAGTCGTTGGTGCGTTCACTCGCGTTTGTTTATGCCCGGTGTTCGGTGCGTGTTCTAAATTTGAAATTAATTAACCTTTGTTTTTTTTTGTCTCGCGCTCTCTGCTTTCGATGCTTGTTGGTTAAAAATATGTGCAACTGTGTACAGTCAGCAGCAGAAGTAGCTAAGCGGGTAGGGTGTTCAAAATTACCTACACACGCTCTTATTCTCTTAACAATAAACTCGTGTCCTTTTCATTTTGAACACCCTACCCCCTTAGCTACTATTGCTGCTGACTGTACTAAGTGCGATCACCTACAGTAATAATATATTATGAACAATATTTTTTTATGTCTGTACTTCTATAGATGTATTAATTTACCAAGTCAGCCTTTTTTCATTAAGAGTATTATGGTAACGGCCGGCGCGCGGCGGGAAAGCTAAAAGCCGTGATTAATATCAATATTGTCAATACTCACATCGAGCCTTATGCCTACGAATATTGAGCATGGACAATTGGACACATAAAGCCGTATTCGCTCGAAATTCGTACTGCATCTTTCTTCCTAATATGGCAAATGAAAGTGACGCAGCTACACTATAATACCAACCACATTGGAGGTGTTGATATGAGACCCGGTCTTAAGTGTTGTTTCCGGGAAGTAACACCTTCATTCACAATGAAGGCAATTTCAACTATTAGTTTACGATACGATATAAACGCTGTATCAACTTTAAATTTAAAAGAAAACGTTTTAGTGCCCTGTTCCGCGCTTGATACAGTCAGTGTATAAAAAAAAACGTATTAAATATATTATTCGAGTAAAGTACAACACATATACTCGTAATTATTGTATTGCACTAGAATCTGGTCTTCTAGAATACAAATGCCTATAATCTGATGCAATTTATTTAGTAACACATTAACGGTTAGTCTCTATAGAGAATATCTGTTATACATTAACAATTAAGCTTATTATTAGTTTCTTTTTTGTATATTTAACAATAATAAGCCAACACGAAACTGATCTGATGTAATCGAAAGGTGACCAATGCTAGCAAGAAACAGTGTTATCGACCCAACGTTGATGGAATAGGTACGCTTCTGCTTTAAGAATATAAACATTGCGTACGCAAATCTTTTTAATTAAAAACGATTACTTCAATCACCGTGTTATACCTAATCGCTTACCAATCGCAAATGAGAACACTCAGGTATAGGTATTTGAATAAACATGGTCTCCGACTACACACATTATTTTAGATCTCGAGGTCCCAAATACACTGGTAGCCTGAAAGATCCACTCTCTAAGCAAATGGCATACACAGGCAGGTGTTGATTGCAAACTTAATATTAATAAGAACCTAATTAAACCTTCACTATCTACCAATTACGGTAACAAGATACGTGCAATCTCAGCAACCTATCAACTTTAAGAACTCCCATTAATTTCGCCTTCAACATTAAACTGTGCCTATATTCTACACAATATCGTGAAATTTTAATCAACGGCTCAACCGGCCATCTTGATTGGTATTTATGGGCTTACTACAATGTTTTCAATCGATATTTTCCTGCAGAATGTGATTAAAATATGATGAGCTCCTGAAATATGGCTATAAAAAAGCTTATTTACTATTGTAAGGGGTCATATTTATAAAACGACTAAGCAAACAAAATTATACGAGCTGCGCCAAGGATCAAGATTTTTTTTATGGAGATGAGTGAGACTGACATTAGTCTAATGTCATTATCATTAGTTATCGTTTTATTTGAAACTATGACGTTTAACTGTGGTTTTGTTGCATTTTGCTGCTGTTGCTGTCAAAAACTGCTGTCATTTTCATCTTTTCATGTCAAATCCATACACATACAGTATAGGATGGCAATGGCAGAAAGTCTTGAATTTTAGAGGCCTAAAAACAAAAGACAGTTGGCACCTTGGCACCATTTGCGATCTACCTATAGGGATCCTCATCCATTCAAGATATAATCATCAAAACTTCAAGCACGCAAGTGGTACCTAAAGTGTGTCCAGACACCGCACTATTTGCATCTCATCTACTCCGCGGCACGGCAGGATTCCATTGCCCTTATACAGCGCTTGCGCAACTACGGTGGGTAGGTCTTGCGAGTCGCGATACAGTGAATATAAAGTCTTAAATCGCATGCTGACAGTTTTTTTTTACTTATTCAATCCATAGTTTTATGGGAAAATCTGTTCAAGGATCGTAACGTAACCCTGGTGCCGATGGCAGAAAATTCTGCCATGCTAATGTATCAGATTTTTTACTAGAAAACTATAGTGCAAAATAAAATATTTTAGACCGGCATGGGAGAATTGACGTCAAACTGTATAAGATTAACAATTAGTCTTAAGTGGTTGTGATTTGTGATTCCCTGATTCTATTCTAGCCCAAGCCACGCTCATTGCCCTGGTCACGAGTGATTTTGAGTCATATGCTTATAGGAACCTAAGATACACTTATTACTTACATTAGACATTGATTAACATTTCTCTGTCATTAACAACGCTTAATATTTTTATTTTTAACGGCCTCCATAGCCCAGTTGGTAGTGACCCTGCCTACGAAGCTGGAGGTCCCGGGTTCGAATCCTGGTAAGGGCATTTATTTGTGTGCTAATCTCAAATATTTGTTCATGAGTTATGGATGTTTTCTATGTATATAAGTATGTATTTATATATATAAGTATGTATATCGTCGCCTAGCACCCATAGTACAAGCTTTGCTTAGTTTGGGGTTAGGTTGATTTGTGTAAGATTGTCCCCAAATATTTATTTATTTAAATATTTTTATTTACTATCCACTGACTAGATCCCACAGGTGGGATATCGGAGAAAAACGTTGAAGAAGATGGCCGCATATCCTAGACACAGTCGAGTTCACAAAAATATAAGCATTTCCAAGGCTACAACAATATCTATACACATTAAATAAATCACGGGTTACTCACGTCTTTTAAGTCGAATATTAAGACGTGAGTAAGCCGTGATTTATTTAATATGTCTGATTCTCACGGAAGTTTTGTGTTTAAATATCTATACACCCTTATGACATTGACAATAAAGTGCCGATAATTGATGAGAAAGAGGGCTGGCATTTGCCCATTTTGCCCAGCAGAGGGACACTTTACTAGTAGTCAATTTTCATTCAGGTTTATTATGTAGGTATGTCAAGCATTTATGAGGCAGAATTCCATAGCCCGTCCACTCCACAGTGTTTCGCAAGCCCGGTAGGCGTCTGCATGTTGCGAATCGTCGCTCTAGATGCGCGGGACAATGCTTTGCTCTTGCGCAAACCGTGCAGAGATCTGCTTTAGGGCCTGTAGAATTTATCGCTCAAATTATGGTATATATCAGTAGGGATTCTTATCTTTTCTTTTCATTTTCATTGTTTAACCGTACGGATACCTACATTTTTAGGCAGACGCTATTAGCACAACCTTTTGCTTCTCTTCTTCGTTGATGGGACGCGTTGTTGTAAAACTATTTATATTTACTGGTGGAAAATAAAATGTTATTCATCTAATTATAATATATAATAATATATGTTAGCCTCTATACGTCCCACTGCTGGGCACAGGCCTCCTCTCATGCACGAGAGGGATCAGGCTATAGTCCCCACGCTGGCCCAAAGCGGGTTGGGAACTTCACATACACCTTTGAATTTCTCCGCGGATGTATGCAGGTTTCCTCACGATGTTTTCCTTCACCGTATAGCGATTGGTAAATATCAAATTATATTTCGTACATAAGTTCCGAAAAACTCATTGGTACGAGCCGGGGTTTGAACCCGGGACCTTCGGATTGAAAGTCAGACGTCATTACCGTCAGGCTACCAACGCAACTGAATCTAATCATGAATACACTTATTTATTTGCATATTTATATAAAATAAAAAGATTCTTAAAGGGACGTAGTGTTCAAGTACTTTGTCGTCCAGAAGAAATCCGCAATAAGGTGATACTGTTTCTTAAAACACAACGATGTATTTCCCTCTGAAATCGCATTTGCTTCTACAACGGTTGTTCAAGTTTAAATATAGCAAAATAAACAATTATACTTTAATAAAACCTATTGTTTTTCTTTACACATTGCTGATAAAACCAAACATGTTCAAGTTCAGTATCTTAAGGTCTCAGTGTCGAAACCTCTTCGCCCCTCCGTATCCCACCTCGCCCACTCTCGCTGTAGGCGTTGCTCCAAATTAATTTTATATTGTACGCGCGGCAACGCAGGGTTTGCACACTTGGCTAAAAAAGTCCTATGTGTTACCATCGGATACTCACTTGAGCCTATTGTATAAAGAGGAATCAGAACAGAATTTAGGTTAAGTTTATCTCTCGCGAAACGACCATGGAACTGATAACATCCAAATGTCATAAGGTAACGCAAGAGCGTATCACGATTCTCTATTGTACGGAATTAGAACTTAATCCGTTGGGGCAAGGTCGTTTATAAAAGTAAATAGAATCAGATAAGCAGCTGTAAACCTCTGTAACATTGAAGTACTGCAAAAAAACTTAATAATTTTGTTTTACATAAAATATTACGCTACAATTTTCAAAAGATTCATGCACTGCATGTTACTTGGCTTGGCAAAAGTAAAAAAAAAACAATACATTATAAAGTATCTATACGTACAATGTTACTAGTGTAAGTGTAATGCAAAGAAAAGGGTCACAATTATAAATATTCCGTCTATGTTCAAATTCAGAGTGACCCAAATCTCAATGTGACCTTTAAGCCATTTTAGAATAAAATAGCTATTTTATCACTTAAATCAAAAGCAGCATTATAGCGTCTATAACATAATGAACTTAAGCCACTTTAACTCTGATCTGAACTGCCTACAGTTTTACGAAAAGAGGGTAAAACGCACAACAGTATGACCGTGGGAACCAAACGTAACAAAAATGCGACAATACGTTACTTTGCGACGTGCGTGTCTACTGAGTAACGCAACAAAGATGTGCGTGGTAACAATATCTGACACTTCGTTGACACGAGTAATATAAACAGACATCTTTAAAGTTCAATTTTATAACACATTACATTACATTGTCATGATTTTCAAATTTAAAAACTAGCACCGGTTCTGACCCTTCACCACAGTCCCGAGAAGTTTTTTTTACTAGGACCAACGGGACTTATATTTAAAAAAAAAAACAAATCCTACCCGCCGTAATCTAATCCGCCGCATGCGGATCCGTCGCCAGTGTGATAATCGCCAAAAGATTCGAAGCAGCTATATTATTTCAATTAATAAAAAGATCTGTTAAATAAAAAATCGGCGCGATTTCTGTATATCGGTCGTAGTCGGTCGGTTTCTGTAGGTCGGTGCGAGATCCTGCATTACCTAATTGTATAAAAAATTACTGGTCCCTTACAAATATATAAGGAGTATATATATCTAAAAACTATCCTTAAAACACAAATGTATTTCACGCGCGAACCTCAGATGGCTCATCTCAGCGGTGATTAATTGACCACTTCCTAGTTCGGTTAAAAATACGAAGTTTCCTAGACATTTGGGGATCGAGAATAGCAATCGTTCGTTAGCGACATGCAAATGAGATGGCAGCAAAAACACGTGAGTCAGTGGACAGGCTCGCGGGTAAACGGAATTGTAGGTACCATACCATTATGATGATTAATATATTTATTGTACCTAATTATAAAAAGGTAGACGTGGGTTGATGAACAAAAAATAATTATTACAGTTAGTACTCGTCAGTATTAATTTTTCAAATGCCTGGATATTGCTAGAGTTCTCCCCTCTAGACATATACCGCTCACTCAAAATATTTCACTCCCTTATAAATCGTTAACATTTAGAGAAAATTCTTAGAAAACTATACATATGTAACACACCGGTGCACGATGACTAACAACAGCACAGAATTTGAATCACTATCAAAACGACCTTACTGCACTTTGGGATTACATGTAAAAATAATCTTATACTAAGATGCATTAAGGTAGCTTTTCACACCGTGTTGCAGCGCATTAAGGTCTTATTTCAAAAAAACATATGTATTGTTCGGCTCAGGAATTTTATTATCCTCCGCTCAGCACAATGAAACGCGTGCAACTGTGCAAACGCATGCGACCCGCACTTATGTAAGTGTCAGACGGTCTGACACTAATATGCTAGGCTGGTAAAGCATTGTCCTAGCTGAAGTCACATAAAGACCACACAAACTTGAGCGACTTAAGATGGGCCCTGTGAAACGGGCAACATGTAAACGGTACTAAGCCAATTAATGAACTTCTTTAAGAAAAAACTATACAGATGTTTTTTCAATAATGCCATTGTTTGCGAGGTGATTCGATAGGTCGTAAACAAGTTTTACTATGGGACCAACTACGAAATCTCAAAAAAAATTTTGGCTGTTTCATACATTTCGGCCGATCAGACATCAGACGATTCAGACGTCGACGTTTTCTATAGGGAGGCCAACATTTTTTAGGATTTCGGGGTTCCTAAGAAAAAGTAGTTCAGTATGACGTACCTAATCACCTGTCACAATATGGCTAGTTATTAAAAAACACCCTGTAGGTATTTTTATATTGTATAAGATCAGGAACAGAGTCATTGTCAGGAAATTATTTGTATCTTTAAAAATCAGGTTTCAAATAATGTTCAAACACAACGGTCTCGCAAAAAATATGTGACTGAATCACGGCGAAATTTTCACAAAGACACATGTGATGTATAAAATCTTTAGTCTATATATCCTTTTAAAGACAAACACTCAGTAGTGGTACGCCGACCTCTGTGAGTCATTCTAATAAATAAAATAACCGACGAAATCGCGATTCGAATTCAAATATCGAACGATCGAAGCGGCGGCGCGGGCGCAGGTGTCTGATTACGATAATCGGGGTAACTGTAAATAACTGTTAATGGAGCCTTTACTATGCATCTGCGAAATCTAAATTTGGAGCGCCTACGCAACTGTAATGTTCATGTTAAAGTACTTATTTGAATATCTGAATATAGTTGAGATAGATATGATCGGACCCTTGGCTCTAAAGTCGTAGCTGAAAAATGTACTGAGACGTTTGTAACATGAGATTCACAAAAACAGGACACGCATATTGATTTGAAAAAGAAAATCTGGCAATATCGGCGGCGATAAGGTGATTGTTTTTTTTCTATACTATCAAATATAGTAGATACATCAACATCATGCAACAGATGAGTGGAGGAATTTGCAGTTATAACCGTCAAAACTAAAATAATATCTTTTTTATGTTTTGAAGGGGGAAGGCGTTCTGCCAAACACCCCTCTAGTTACGTAGCTATATTTTAATAATTTGTACCGTTTAATTATGTCTATGTATTAGTCCTAGCTACAATGCCTACTTTTTTACCAGCCTCTAGCTCTAGGGAGGCCGCGGCCTCATTTTTAAAGCCCTTTTTTGCTCCTGCGCCTGGGCAAGCCGTTACTTTAAACGAAGGGCAAGTCCGGATTGTAGACATATCTCCAATAATATATCATAAGACCAAACGTTATTGCTGCCTTATTCGTAGGAAATAGAAGATATACAACGATCTGTAGAACTCACTTTGCTCTTTACCACATCGTAATAGTATTAGCGGAACAGTATAAGTCCGAACTCCGTTTCCGCTTAAAGATTATGGATCGTAAGACCAAGTTAAATTCAAAGAAAATGTTTTGTTAATAGCCAGCCTGAACATACATCTGAGAAAAGCAATACATCTTGCCATAAAATCGGGTTTAATAGTTTGAGAAACGATACCAAAGAGCGTATTCTGAAAGGATAATTCAAAATCAAGCTGTTTGATTTGAGTAAATTATCTTGCTCTCATATAATGTAACCGCACATGAAGTGAACAAGTGCAAACGACAAATCCATTTTCAATATAATTTTGATACATCAAATGAGAATAAGGCTCCGAGTAAGCGACATGTCATAAAACTAGAACCTTATTAGCTACCCAGTCTAACCATATACACGGCGCTTAGATATTAATTAATGGGATACTTAAAGCGATGATTATACGAATTAAAGTTTATTAACAATATTGCTTGATGCCTTGTACTGATTGTCGGGGATAGGAGAAAGCTGGGCGTGGGTTTCATAGGTAATTAGTGGGTTAAATGACAAATCATGACATATAATAAGAATCTATTAAAAAATTATAATTACTATTATTTTCATGTCCAATATTGATGGTCAGTTAAAGAAGCTACTATGTATAAGATAGTCTTTTTTTTAGTAACCATTCAAGTTTTCTCATCAAGTTAAATTACTAAGAGATTTTTTAATACAGTTGCTCAAAAAAGTGTTTTTCTTGTAGTGGTTTAGCGTGCGGAAAGTTTGATATCGCGCACTAGTGTTTTTTACTTTTCCAGCCAATCACAGCTAATGACAGTGACAGACAGCCAATCACAGCGCCGCACCGCACCGCGCGGATTGTTCGGATACATGTACTAAAGTAACCTCAAAGTGAATAATTGACAATTTTATAATTTTTTCGCAACTGTATTAAAAAACGTCGTTCGATACTCGTGCGTAAATGTCATTCTGAAGTGCGTAAATGTCTCAGTAATGACATACTTTCCGCACTAATATCGAAATGTACTATTAATTTATAATTATAATGACATGGAAGTGTAATCAAAATTAGTAACATTGTCGCCATTTCACTATATTAAATAAAGCCCAACGAAGACTAAACAATTGTCGAAGAAAAAAATTCGGCACAACAACGCCTCGAAATGCGGTCACTTGAGCCTACACCATTAAAAGCAATACTAACAGTAGCAGCGGTAGCAGAAACACTAATCGCCTCTTAAGAGACTAAACACAATCAAGAGACCCATTCAAAATGTTCACCTATTTAACGTATCGATTTAAACCAACCTTGTGTGAACCACAGATCCGTAACAACTTCGCGTAGTTCGAAAACCGATTTATACCGGTTCTAATAAAGTTATTAGTAGCAGCGTTCGTGAATAACACCGTAGGTCAAGTTTTGGCAAGCGAACTTGACACAGCGATTGAACGCACAAGAGTCGAAAGAGCGTATCGCGTTCACGTAACGCGTTTTACGGGTCGTTTGTTTACTGAGCCGCTGTTGGAAGGAGGTCACTCGGCCGGTGGGCCGTGGCTTACGACATGTTGTGAAAAAGGATACCGCTTTGATAAAAATTTGAAACTCAAAACAGGAGTTTGTAAAATGATCATCAATATTATGGGATACCTTTGTGGCCTCGCTGGGGGTACCTCCGTGGAAGAACTTTGGTGGTTAATGTAGCGCCATCCCCGTTTCACGCAAAATATGCACAATGGATATCGATTTGCGAAAAATGTTATTGTACATATGTAAGTAAATAACTCACTAGAAAAATATGACTTTTATTAAAAAGAGAAATAACAAAATTACTCGGATTCGTAAAGGTGGGTTTTAAAAAAGGAAGTCAACAGCTGATTCTTTTTATTAGCTCTATGCTAATTAAACGAATAAAAACACATTCAAATAGTGATGTCCCTAACTCGCCATTGACCAGCTCAGCCCAGTTCTAGGATTAGTAAGATGGGTTAGCGCCTAATTACCCGCAGACGATCCCGGATCAGCGATGACCGCTCATTCATTCAAGCGTCAGTCTTGTATCCAGACAGTTCAGATGTTAATGACATGATGCCAGACTGATAGCGGAAAGTGGAGCGGTTTTAAAGCTATGCTATACATAAGAGAGTAGCAAGTTTGTAACGAGGTATGAATAAAGGGATCTGAAATTTACGTTGTTTGTTCAATAATACGCGAATAATATACTTTGACGATCGTAAAGAACGGTAATGTATTGCTAAGTTCACGATGTTAACTAAGGCGAAACAATACAAACTTAATGAAGCTACATATACATAGGACTAGATCAAAAATTACTAGAACTTTTTAAAACTTGATTTCAAATATACTTACATATTCTCTTATAAGATTGTTGTTGCCAATTGGCGGTTCAAATTTACGCATCATTCATGGCACTGACTACTGACTACAAACTTGGTAACTGCAACCAAGCAGAGACTATCGCCAAACGTAATATTTATAATAATTTCAAGTTCAGATCTCAGTCGCAATAGCAGCGCACGCGCACAATTGAATATTTCGCCGTCATTAGAATACAATGACAAGGTCGCCGCGGCCCAATTTTACTGCATATCATAGTCAATATAGCCATAGACTATAAAAACTATTAGAGACCGAGAATGTTCTAAAGACATCTAAATCTTTATACCCTGGACTAAACAAATTGCAACGCTTTTAAACCTGTATCACAAATAAACGAGCATGTAAGCAGAGGAAAAACAAACACGAAATAACTATAAATAGCATCATAAATTTCCTTTAACTACATACATTTTCTTCAAATCGTCCGATAAGCCACAATCAACACTGAGTCATAAGCGCCGGCGCCGGCGCATCGGCAATTAGAGGCTGATCCATTACAGGCAGGCATGCGCGAAATGTGAGCTTAACTATGCCGGTATGCATTTTGCTTTGATTGAGGGTTTTATGTATAATAGTTATTATAAAATAACATAACAAGTGCTCGAAAACGGGCAATATCATCATCAGGCTGTCTAACAGAAGAAGGGCAAGAGTCTGCCATTTCGATGTTTTTAACGATCTTTAAACGATTGGCATCTTGGCTACGTACGACCCATTAGATTCCATTTTAAAGGAAGATATGTAATATCCAAAAATTATGTACAGTTTGGTTGGGCTATTTATCGGCGACGGCGCACACATAGCCAAAAATAAAACGAAATATTTATCCTGATCACTAGAAAAACACATGGTTTTCCTACAAAATTTCTGCTAATTGAATTGAAAAAAGATATGTGATATTAGATATAAAGAACGTTATAAGCGAAAAACAAAATATTTATAACTGATCATGGTTACATTAGCCCACGTCTTCATAATAAACCGGCATTCTCTTGAACGTCGCTACCATGTAACCGATACAAGCGATACGTGTCAAATATGAACATACACACTGTAATCGACGCTTACCCAGCGCTTCCATGCACGCGTTAGTCTCACAGCTTCACGGGAACATGAAACGGGAAAATATTAAAGCCATTATGTAGCTAAAATAACCATCTTTCGGAGCGACTGATGTCATGTAGTCAATAAATACATGATTCTCATGCTGCCACATGCAAAAGTAAAGCTAAACTAAGTTTGTTACTTTGTTCCACCGTTCGAGATAGATATATGTCTTTAAAAGTGTAACCTCGTAATGGTGAACAGGTTGTGCTATTTACTAAACCTATATTGCTATGAAATGCAGGTAGCATATCATAGTCATTTATGCCAATGTTAACATAGCAGACAAATATAATAACAAACAACAGTAAGAAATGTAACAACAATAGAAGCCGCCAAATGTTATAACCATGCAAGTAGGTATGATCACAAAATCGGCAAGATAAAATATTAAAGCCCTTATATGGTTTTCACAGATACAGTAGTGATCTTTAGTGAATACAATGTCGCACTCTCGAACGCCATTTTTGTAAATAATTGGAAGGGAACTCTCGTGTGAGACTCGTATATCTGCCGTATCACTATAATTGTAAATTACAGTACATCCACTCAGTTTTCCCAACAATAACAATTCGAAAGGACGTATGTGCTACACAAAATCAATAAACCTACGCTCTTTGTTAAGGGGTAGAACATATCGAAGCGCATGTGTTGATCAAAGGAGTGCGCGCACGCATTGCTGTAATAGAATAATTAATGGGCGCCGAGCGACGGTCACTGACAGCGCTCCCCCCGTACGTGAGGACGTGAATGTCAGAATTGCTACAATTGTGCTGCGCTATCATTATAGTGTCAGCGCACTCGTTATGTTTCCCGATAGCCAAACTGAGCGATATTGCAGCTCCTTTTATGATAATCTTGAGAAAGATCCGACTATTTGATTGTCGATTCCAGTGATGGATGAGGCCATAATAACACATGTATAAATAACTTGAGTAACATTGCATTCATCTGACGGGTTGAGGTACTATTAGTTTCAAATAATGCTGCTCGACTTTGACTCTTTTTAATTGAATGCGTGCCTAACAAATGCAAATTCTCTGATTCAACGAACGAAGGATTTATCGACGCTGTTCCGATGAAAACGGAACGGCCGAAAACCCATAAATTTAAAGTTTCTAAAGAGCAGAGCCTTGCCGTGTCCGTTCCACTTACGAAACCAGCCGAAGGCCTGTTATTAGCCATTCAAACCTGAGAACAATACCCTCGGTTAGGGGGTCGCAACAAACAGGCAAACTCATGCAAATTCACTTAAAAAATCACCGGTTGCCCACCGCCATTGTTTTCTGTGAAAAGATTTAGAGGCGTACCCGGAGCGCGCTGGCTACTCATTATTTGTATTCATTATAGAAGACTTGTACTTACTTGTGCTCATAGTTTAGTAAACTTTCTAATAAGTTATATTCTCATGTCTTCCTCTTTCTACCACAGTTACTGTATATATACTGTATCATAAAAATGAGCACATTACGAATGGTACGAAAATAATACAAAAAAAAACAAGTGCAACAATTAATGAAGAATATCCACAAAGTTACGACTTTAAACAGCAATGTACAGTCAGCGTCAGGGATACGTGACCCCCCTAGGTGTAAAACTGGAACTCTCGTTCGACACGAGAATCGGCATTTACCACACTGTCATTTAATTCTTTCAAAAATGAAATATCTCAAATCTGCTTGTCAGCTAAGCTGGGATCGATCCTGGGGCCTCGGCTCACACTCATTCGCTTCATTGATACATTAGTCCGGCTTTTTTCCGCTGGGCTATCGTAACACATGGACTACACAACAAAAATATGAACCAGTTCCGACCGGCAATAGAGAACTATGACAAAATCTATAAAAATGGACTTTATTGTCAATGGCGCTTACGCCGCATCGGGTTGCGCATCGTTGCATTTTTATTGGAGCATCGCTGATAATGGCGTAAGCGCCATCGACATCGAGGTCCCTTAACATAGATATTTTGTTCCAACTATTACTTATATCTATACTCGTCCCTGTTTTGCAAGCTTGTCTTGGATCATATTAGTAATGTCTTTGGTTTATCAATATTTTCCTACCCTCATTTTTATTCATTTTATTTCCACAGACGACTAACAACGACTTTTACCAATTACATTTTAAGGTTTAATTTACTGGAGTAAATGCGTCTAGTTATTTCGTGGAGAAAATTTGTCTGAGGGTAAGTCATAATTTGCGTGTGCGAATCATACCTGTGTCGCAACGCAATTACGATCTCTCGACAATCCTTTTGCATTTCAAGCAATTGAATAACTGCCCCCGTCCGTTTTTTTGTGTTTCAATGACAATATGGTTCGATAAAATTGTGGTTCTTTGGGAAGAGAACAAAAGTATTAAACAAATAGCACACGAGTACTGAATATAACGGTAAGTTTGTAACCTGTGACTCCATTGGGACATTTATTTTTTAGTAAAAAAAGTAAAATGTTATCAATAAGTTAAGCCACCAGATTTTGTTTGTGAGGATTTACTGTCGTGTGTTTACCTATATATGGGATAAGATAGAAAAATATATTCGAACGAGCGGAGCGTAAGCGAAGATCGTTCTTACAAACAACAACTGTCACCTGGCTACTGGGTAGTCTCGGCATTTGGATGGCTTTTTGATTTAGATAGTTTGTCCGACGATAACTTTAGTAACGATTTTCCGATCTTTATGAAATTTGTTGGGGTTGTAGCAGAGACCAACAAAATTTGCGAGTTCGTATATGAGCTGGATTGAGACGGGGGTTCTGAAATTAGAAGGCCTAAAAAGGTTTTGTAAAGGGGTCCTGTTACATTGGTCATCTTATTTGCTACTTTTACGAGCAAGTATGGTTGAGTTTGGTATCAAACGAAAGGTATTGATTAACACTCTCGTCAAATCCTTATTAACTGCTTACTGTTTTATAACAATTAGCAACATAAAATTGATTTCAAAAATATTTTCCATTATATTTTGATTTTGGTGTAAATATTTTGACAACTGACTTTTTTTTTAATTTATTAGAGTTTTGGCTGCTAGGGCCATCAGCATACTGACATTAACACATTAGTTAGAGAGAGAGTTACCATAGACGCATAATGATGGTGACCGAAACCTATATAGGTGGTCCACAGATGAGAACGACATGTCAAAGCAACAGATTGAGAGGCATGTGAGAGGTGGATTTAAATTTAGATGAGACAAAAACTGTCAAATCTGAAGCGATTTATTTCGTCGCAGTAAAATTTTGCGCATCAACCGCACAATTTAATATGGACGTTTAGTTTCACCGTGATGGTTAGTTGACAAAAAAATACCCGATACCTATTTTTGGTATTTGTAGTAATTCTACTATTGCACATTTATGGCGAAACACAAGATTCGCGAGTTCACAGTTCGGGGCGAACTACTAGTTAACGGAAAAGTCTTTTAATCGGCAGCTTTTTTATGTGAAGTAATAGGTATAGTCTTAGAGCCATGTTTATTTTTAAAGCTATTTGAGTTTTTTAAGTTTTATCATCATAAACGAACAAATTTAATACTATTTTTACTTGCAGAGAAATACGATTCGCAGATGGGTGAGATTCGTTATATCGTATTTACTGACGGGAAATATTTTAAGTCAGACAAAGATGGAAGAAAAATATTGTGGCGCAGAAGTGGAGAGCGATTTGACCCCAAAAATATGCTAGACCTTAGAACAAGCGGAAGGATATCATTAGGTGGGTATATAATATTAAGTATACAATTTTCATTACCTGCACTTTAAAAAAAAACTGTGATTTCAGTTTTACGTTTTTCAAGTTATGGTATGCTCATGATATTTTTTTTTAGCGTATTGGGGCTGGATGTCATCTATGGGGCCCGAGCAGCTCGTTGAAGTTGGAGGCCGAATGAACAGCGAGCGATACCTCGAAGTGTTACGTGACGTCATGTTGCCTTCCGTTCGCGTCGCCTATCCCGAAGGACAAATTTATTTAGTGCAAGACATAAATCATTGGTGCATGACAATAGTGCAGTGCATCGTTCCCGTATAGTGAAAGAGTGGTTAGCCTTACAAACAGACATCACTGTATTAGATTGGCCTTCTAAAAGCCCTGACCTTAATCCTATTGAGAATTTATGGTGCTTAACTGGGACCCTACACAAGTCAAATCAAGACAAAACTTAGACGAAGAAGTTTATAGAAAGTGGGAATTGATGAGGAACACCAATGTATGTTCAAACATGGTTTCAAGCATGAAAAGCCGGCTAAAACAGGTAGAAGATAAAAAAGGTTTTCCTCTATGTTATTAGTAAAAATTGTAAAAAAAAATGTGTTGTTGGTATTTCTCCATTATTGGGCAAATATTTACTCCATGCAAGTTTTAAAATAATGAGTAGGTATAATTAGGGATTGCAATCCGGTCCGGCGGATCCGGTAATCCGGCCGGATCCGGAACTATTTTCTAGTTACCGGATCCGGCAAAATTCACCGGATCCGGTCCCGGATCCGGTAAAAATAGCCAAAGCGCAAAAATATAAAATAATAGCTTAAAACACTGCTAAAATTTAAAAGTTACGCGCGCGATAGATGCGATGCTAATGTAATGTTGTTTCGTTTTATTTAGCACAAACCATTAATTATAGCCCAGTTATGATAAGTGTAACTGCTTTTATGAAGAAATATTTATAAGACTTCAAACAGCAGTTAAGTTAAATGTTTTGTCGTATTTGAAGTAATTTTTTGATGTTGATTTTAATAACTTACGAGTATGAAGTTAAGAGTAAAAATTAGTTCTAGTTGATGAGTGGCAAAACAAGCAATTGTTAACGTTAATCTATGTTGGTTTACTGATGAGGTGATGAGCTTATTTAATTTATTTTTTCGACTGATATTACGAAAAATAAGACAAATTTCATTTGTTGTTATTTTATATTGCAGATAAATAACAATCAAACATGTCACTTTCCAAGCCAAGTCACGATCAGAGTCACAGTGGACAACTTTATGTTAAGTTGGCAAAGATCGTTGATTTGTATTTGTTGTTCTATAGATATTTTAAGAGAAAAAGAAGATTTTAATTTGTGAGACTGATTATTGTAATAAAACTAATAAGACTTAGTGGTTTCGTAATAAAAACGTTGATTTTTGAAACATAAAACTGTCGTTTTAATAATCCATTAGAAAAATATCCTTAACTTCACATATAATGCTAAGAAACATGATAAAATACCTGACCTGATGAATTTTTTCATCCGCAATACCAATCCGGCCGGATCCGGCCGGATCCGCCGGATTGAGGCCAAAATCCGGCCGGATCCGGCCGGATTCAAAACCAGTCCGGTTTGCAATCCCTAGGTATAATGCTATTGTATATGTAGTGTCTAACAAATTATATAGTTTTTTTGCAAATAACAAGATAGTGCTTAAACAAGTAGGCTTTTCCAAGAGGTAACTCGTTAATTTCTACCTTAAAAACCATACATATTGTTAGCCATTTAATGTAGTTTTTTTAACATGGATTCTTCTTCATTAGTATTATTTCAAGTCGATTTGATGTGACATGACTGAATAAAGTGTTTCTGTTAATAGGAAATTTCAATGTAACTTTAATGGGAGCTGTTTGAATTCGACCTAATTAGTGGAGAAATACCCTATGCTTACTAAGATTGTGGTAAGGTTGCATTGCATTGGTAACGGGCTAAGAGATGAATTATTGTTATCTTTGATAACATGTCGTTTCTCTTTGCAACGTTAAATAGCTGGTTTAGATTACGTATTACATATTGATAATGGCATACAGACTAATAGGGCGAGGGGCGGTCTAACCTATACTCATCTTTGAAATTGTTTTTTGAATAGCCCATTTTATACTTAAAAGCCTCTTCCCGCAATTTCCACAACTCCCACCGCTGTGTCCCGCCATCTCTGGCTAAAGTATAACTGAAAAATTGTGTTAAATGCAATAAGAATATTAATTTATAATCAAAGAAAAGGGAAACTATACATTTCACTTTTAACCGAGTAGTTTGGTATTACTTATAAAAAAAGTTATGACCCGACTTGTTTTTACGGTTCTACTCAATGAAGTAAAATGTAGGTAGGTAAAGTAAACAACCAAAGTGTAATGCCTTATAAAGTTTAACAGCATGCAGACCACCAATACCACAATTTTAAACAGTAAGAGTTAAGCTAAAGGTATTTTACTTGTTAACTTTAAGTTTCACTGATGTATAATTGACTACACATTATCATTATAATTTAAATAGTAAATATTTAGCTGTAAAATATATAGTAATCAGTTTACAGAACACGCATAATATATCTACTGTCATATATATATATATTACCCCCATTATTCAGTTAGTAAACAATATTTAATATAATAGTATTTAAATACCTACTTTTTAGTTAATAAAAAGTTACCAGTGACTATGGAATTTTCATTATTAGTCCTTAAAAAAAAGATTTTAACTTCTGTTTTAATTAAACTTACTATATTAAATAGGATGTTAATAAATTATTAATAAAAAAGAACAAGTATAAAAATACAAAAAGTATCCTCTACGTAGATTCGAACCGCGAACCTAGTGTTTACTAGTCTGTTACACTATCCATCACGCTGCACGGACTCTTGTGAAGTTGACGAAATTATTGTTCTAGTTAAAAATTGATTAAAAGGGTAATTTTAATATTCCGAGTTAATAACTGAGTAGGTAATAAGGAATAACAAAACGTATAAAATAAATATTTGTGGTAATGTAAAAAAATATTAAAACCAGGAATATAAAAAAAAAGTAAAAAAAAGCAAAAAGTGTGATTCTTATGCTGGGGTTCGAACTAGCGACCACATTTGTCTATTGCTGGAGGGGGGTCACATATCTCTGACGCTTACTGTACTTGATTAAGTACATGAAATAGATCGCAGACATCAATCCAGAACGATTACAAATGAATGAGCTCAGGTAGCTGCTGCAGGACTGTCAGGGTGGTCGAGCAATGCCTAATGTAATGCAATCGCCCGGGGGCTCCCGACTTGAAATATCACGGCATCTCGTGTTAGCCCAGATGAATATACTACCTTTAAGGAGGAAATAAGTCTTTACTATAATATTACGATTTAAGATATGTAAATAAAATCATTTCGTCTCAGTTGACTGAACTCCTACCCAAACAATCCTTGAACCAAGTGTTTTTAGCGCAAACGACCTCGCTTTTATGGCAAGGATCATTATAGCGACCTCAACGTGACATCGATGTTTTCCTGAAAACTGGCAACACCACCTACGAGCGATACGTGTCTCGTTAGAGTAGTTTGTTTATTGCAAATTAACCCAAACATGGCGGACGTAAACAATTTAATGGCGACCGCAATTGAGAGTAACAATCAAGATCGACGCAACATTTTCGGCAGATGATTAATTCATTTTGATATCTGAATCACTAAATACTATACCAACCTGATTACTCAAATTGCATTAATGCCGCTTTCCTGTACTTTAGTCAAGATTCCTATCAAGCTATCAGCATATCTATACAGCAATCACATAGGGAACAATGCGTTTTCTCAGCATTTCCTCCAGTCTGTATTTGTTCTCGTTTATCTAGTGCAGCGGGATAATATCTAGTGAGAGTTCGTGTATCTCGGAAGTCGTGTCGGAGGTCCGCGGGCGATACTGATCTGCAACTCTCGCTTGCATTGTGACGCGGACAGACGCCGTAACGGCGACTGCCCTCTGAACTACAATAGCACACAATACGATGCGACGGGAACGGCAGCTCGGCAGGGCAGGAAACGTTCCGCTTTGCATTTCTATCCGAAGAGAGAGTTCGGAAGGGTGTCGAGTTACGAGTGTCCGTTACCAAGTGACAGCGGACGTGTAACGTGAATACTTTAGAACGTCACTGACATTGTTATGATGGAAGGGGTAATATACATTCGTCGCTTCAGCGCTCTTAAGTCATTCCCGTTCTATAAGACAGATCTTGTGGTTTCACGACAAAATAGTGCGAGAGCCCGCGGCGCGATCACCGCAAACCACAGCTTTTGTTGACGGCTAATAAGTTTGAGGAAACGCTGTAATCGTGCGGCCTACTTGCGCCGGGAGCCCGCGGCGGGACCGCTACTCGGCTCGATCTCGCCCTTACCGTCTTTAATACTCGTTTTATTAAAAGAAAAGTAACTTATTACGGCTGAACAGTTATAATTTATACACGAATGAGAGCGTGCTGCTTTTCAACGTCGATGGACGGAAATTCTTCCGATGTCTAGGGCGATCTAGAAATTTCTTAACTGATCTCATAATCTACAAAGAATTTGGTATAGCAGTCTTATAGTAGCTTGACCTTAAAGTCTGATAATATAGCCAGACTACATCAGCCTATTACAGTCCTATTACAACATCAAAGATCAAAATAAGTTTTGTGGATTAGAATGGTGTTTTATAATGTTCTGCTAGTTTATGCAGTATTTCCATGTTTAAGATATTTAGCATATTTTCTTAGCTTCAAAAAACAAAGTCGTGTAACCTTTAGGCATTACTGGACCAGTATTGAGTGCAATGTCTATTGTTCTGCAATACGGGTATCGGTGAAGCAAAGAATTAATGTGGAAACATTTCTGTGCCGTGGCATTTCTTTCCCATTGTGTTTTTGCAGTTTCCCAACACCTTAGCGCATTAAAAACCGACATTCTTAGAATTTGGCGGATTAGTACCGCGAAAGATTACAAGACGGGTTTGCCAATGGATTAGATCGATCTTTTTGCAGCAAATGGTTCTAAAGCGAGTTCCAAACAATGCGAGCATCCATCAGAAGCTTAGTACAAGCCGAGCTGGTTCTCCACAATGGCCGGGAGATGGCAGCAAACTAAATGGACCTGTCATTTGACTGGTTGTCCATAACCATAAAACCTCCGGACGGCCAGCTTTGTCCCAGTGACAGCCGATTGAATGAGCATCAGATAAATTATTGCCATATGATTTGAGTCAACTTGAACTGGAAGCTACATATAGCGCAACATTTGCAATCTCGTATTTGTTCTGATTTGTTTTAAGAATGTAGACCATGACCAGCTATGTCAAAGTACAAATTTCTAGAGCAACCAGGTTCATGATAGGAGGATGCGGTAAAGTAGCGCCGATACTCAATATTTATGACTCTTGCGCATGTTATATATAGGGCTGTCAGGTCGTGTAGATCTTAGTGCAGTCGTTAAGGGGTTCATTATGGCATAGAAAGCGGAAAGGTTATTGGTAATGACACTTTTGATATTGGCTTTAGTTACATGATGGTCCATAAGTTCTTGAGACGTGTAACTGTTCGTGAAGGTTTATTTGTTATTTGTCGTTCTCATCTAACATGCTTGAGTATTCATGGCCTTCGTGTGTAGGCTTTTGAGTATAATTGCAATAAGGCATATTCCAAGGTTTTTTACTCTGACCTTGCAATTACTTACGCATGCTAGGAAATTTTGAATTAAATTGACTTTTAGAAAATAATATGCAAGCTATTCTTAATAGTGACAATTATAAAAATGTAGTTTTTCGCCAATCTCATAATACTTAGAACTTAGCCCCAAATGGGATTAAAATGCCTTACGACAATCATATAGACACTACGAGTAGCGACTCGTAATGTACAGTAACGGACTTTAATTGTTGAGCCAACGGTTCAAGCTATCTTTTTTTGTTTAATACTTACTCTATGAAACGTCCACTGTAAAGTGAACCCTAAATGGCTCAACAATTATAGTCCGTGACCGTACCTACTACATATGATTGTCGTAAGGGCATGGGCATCATTCCGGCGTACACAGAAAAACAAGATATCTTAATCCAAGATATTCATTCTTGTATATAAGGAAAATCGATAATTTCTTGAACCAAGTATGATTTTGTTGAACCAAGTATGATTTTGTTGATCCAAGATAGAACTTACTTGGTTCAAGATATTTTTTACTTGATTTAAGAAATTATCGATTTTCCTTATATACAAAAATGAATATCTTGGATTAAGATATCCTTTTATCCGTGTATCGACTGCTACTTTTGTTTGTATTAAACGGCGTATTTATTTATGAGACTCATAGAAAGACAGGCCTATGTTGTACTAAAGAATTTTACGGGAACTTGGTTAACCATTTGTAAACCTTATTAAAATGTAATAAAGTTTAAAAATGAATGCATGTTAGTGTATCAAAGGGCGCGCGTGACTAAAGTCAAGTAATATGGATAATAATTCACAATTTAGCTTTATTGGCCTAGTTTCCTTCTAAAAACAGGGATGATGATAATTCAGGAGATAACTTTAGAGAACCTGGCTAAACAAAGGAAGTTTGTTAAAGTAAATAGTTTCATACAATTTTCTTTTGTAGTAATATAATCATGTTTTCTAATTGGGATAAGTTTCACGTTTTCACTTTACGTTTATAACAATTATAAAAAAAGTATGACTCGAAACAAACCTAGCACTATGTACAAACTACGCACATCTTCATAGATGTACTATAAAGCATAACCGTATCTTTACTGATGTTATTAAAGTCGGGTCCTAGGTTGCAGCCCTGCGGTAACACGTGCGCCAGAGGCGTGTGAGCAGCACGTGACTGTACCTACGTATCGATTATTATCATTAACTGTGTGCGATTTTTAGCTACTTATGCTAATGCATTTACTAGTTAATGTTGCACAATATGCGTAGTGGGGATTTGAGATCTTGCATTCAAATCAAATCAAATCAAATCAAATAATTTATTCAAAAATAATTGTACAGATAATTCTTAGAACTATGCATTATTATTACAGAGCTGAGGTTCATATATGCCTGAACTAGGAAATCCTGTGTTTCAGGCTGAAACACATTGCATTGACTATGACGACGCCGATTTGCCATGTGCCACCGGGCAAACGGTTTGGTGTGGTCAACTTCATGAGGGCAATTTAATCAACTTTTTTTTCTGGCATAAATCGATTAAGAAGTAAGTTTGGTAATGAGGCAGATTTCATAACAAAACTTTCTGATACAAGAACTAGTACTTCCTGTAATTTTTAAATATCAAAATAAAATTCAGAAACTAAAATAAGCTACTTTTTAAACTAAAATTATATTATGCTTTTAGTTAACCAGTTAAAGGCGTTTGATATTTTCACAGGATTACGAGTAAAATGTGGCGCCGCGCCGTGTACCAACACTAAACAAAGACTTTAAGTAATTAATTCTAAACGCATTTCCTTTGTTTTTTAACCACCTAATAACCTAACGGTACGCATCACGACACCAAAAGTTTCTCAATTCAAAAACGGGTTAAGTCTCATAGACTTTCTTATAATTTTATGTATTTCTGAAGCAAGAGAAGGATCATGTTAGATTAAGCAGTCCCAGGAAGCGTGGGGCTAATTATCATAATTTAATTTCGTTGCTGCGCGTGCGACGCTCAGTCGTGACGTCACGTGAGTCGGAGAAAATGAGGGTGATTCATTTGTAAGTATATGGCATACATGTTCGTAACAGTAGGATCTGATTTAGTTCGTCCTGCAAGCTATTAAATTGTGCAGTGTATTCATAATTACATTATACCACATATTTCTTGGAATGTGGTTTATTGGATTACTAACTCACTCATTTACGGCCATAGCTAAATTATGGGATAACTAATGGCAACAGAAATTAATTACGTAATTAATTTTATTTAAAATCTAGGAATAAGATGGACTGTTGAACATTCGTCGGGGAGGCAATAGCTTGACAATGTCAGATTCCATCTGCTGAAGATGGAGGTGACAATTTTTCTTCATAGCTTGTTAGCTCACGTACACACACACATCTTCATTTATGTGCCCATTTTAAAACTTTCTTATCATTTGAGAGCCTGAAGTCCCTAACGTAACGTTCTCATGGAAATTAGGTACCTTATGAACTACTGAGTCCTTACTGTCCTTAGAGTTTACTGTGGTGATGACCAACGTGCTCGGGCGCATACTGATGTCCTGCGCACGCGTAACTGCTTTACTGACACTTAAATAACTTAACACTGTTAAAGGAAGAAAGTAGTAAGAACTAGTCAGCTTCATACACCATTAAGTCACATGATTATGATGTTGATGGTAGTCTGTATCAATTATAGCATTTGACATTGAGTGACACTACGGGTGACCAAAAGGCTGGCGCTTACCTCTCCCAACGTACGCTCTAGCGGTACAGAGAGGTAACGCCGCCAGCGTTATAGGGTCAATGCCGCAGGCCGATCTTCTAGACGGGGTGTTCTTTTTATAGGTAAGTTATTATTATTATTATTTTTTTAAATATTTTTAATTAGTTTTTAGTTGTTATTTAGTTTTAATTTATTTTAATTTAGTTTATTTTTGTGATACATTGAGTTAGATCCGGTAGACCTAATTTTGTGTTTGCTCTATCAACCATTGTGGTCCTTCGAAGACGATAACGCGAAATGATGCAAAAAATCAGGCTTAAATTTTCAGAACAAAAAAGTTGAAATTACCCGAATAGTAAGTGGATCATAGAAAACTTCTTCGTATGATCAAATAGCTAATAGAGGGGTCTCACTAAAATTAGGTTTTTTGGAAAGAATAACATTCATTATTATAAATTGAAACGGTCTCAAACAAAAGTCACATCACATTCAATTATGATCTTTCCTTGATTAAAGTCCATTGGCCTTTAAACAGGGATTTCAATAAGACACCAGAAATGGCAAAATACCAAAATTCAGTGCACTGACATTTGCAGTTCATGGCTTTTTGACAGCTTGTGCTACCTTGACGACTATTGGATTGGAGTGACTTTGACTGGACATTTATATAATAAAGGCTTGCGACTAAACTCATTTTTTATATCTTTAATATCTCAAGTAATCTCAAGACATTGTTGTTTAAGGTCACTCCTACACGACGAACGTAATGCAAAGAACAAAATTCAATTCAATATTACAATAGTACATTACGTACCTAGGGCGGTAAAATAAAGAAGGACTCACATCGCTGGCATTTGTGTCCCGAACCGAAGGTAAGGGCCATAAACAAGCGATCTGAGGCCTTCCTTATTACCGCCCGTGGTGCGTACATAATTTTACGTCTTCTCCTGGGTGTGAAGTGAGATTTTCCGCTTAGCGCCCAGAGTGACGTAAAACATATGTAATAATCATGCTACAGATGATCTTGACAGATTCTACTTTCGGCGTAGTCTAATAAAGTCCACCAAATACGGGTAGCATATATTTGTGAGTTAAGACGATGGGACATTAGCTTTCAATCTTATTCGCTTGATTTCTTCAAGCGCTGGCCAGTCGCCTGCTACTTGAAGGACAGACAAACTGGATGAAGTAAAGATTTGAAGACCGTGGTAAGGTAAGGCAAGGTGACTAGCAAGAGCGTCTGTATCATAAAGTATAGAGTATGATGATGGTGATATACATACCACATAAAAAACAGTCCATATCAAATGTAACTTCCCATATCCATGTAAAAGATGACTCATTCGACTTACCTGCAAAAGAAACACAAAATTAAGCGATTTCATCATTAAAAGATATATCTAAATGGAAGCCCAATAAGAAGCATTGTTCAGTAACAATGGAAATAGATAGAATAATTATACATGGTATCTAGCAAATCGTTATAGCACAACTTACATAATAGTAAATTACTCTGACCTATAATAAAATTGTATGTTTGGAAGGCTGTCCGTCAAAACATCTTTCGTATTCAATTAATGGTAACTACTAGGCTTTTGTATTTGTGGTATCATGAAATTATGCATACAACATTTGTGTAAGAGTTGTAAAACATGTCAAGTTTTATAGATCATTATGCAGATATATTGAAAGGGATCTGATGAGATGCATATCACGTTAGCACACCAGCAGATCGCAAAAAATTTAAGATTTTGAGGTAAATACAACAACACGTAACTTAAGCTGCCCGTTGATATAAAAAATGTGCATGTTTTGCGGAAGGACATTGTGTGCACTAGCGTGTACTAAATCATTATGTTGTATTATTTTTGACATGTTTTTAGTGAAATAAATTATTTTAATTTAAAAAATATACATATTCTAGTATGTAGCACTATATAGTTACTAGTTAGGCTCTTTTACTGTATCTGTAGACTTAATATCAAAAACATACATCTAACTCGAATATAAAGCTGCAAGAGACTATCTCTTAAGGAAATACGAGTATAGTTCACTTTTCAATCAGAATTGGGTGTGAATATGAAAATGCTGTGGCTATAACGAATAATGACACTTAAACTTGGTCACTTTATAGTTTGACGAGGAGTATTCAAGGAACCATCAGCACAATAAAAGCATTTTCGCATCCTGCACGCAGACAGTAATTAAAATATCATTCATGAACTCTAATTTGTGATTAAATTAAACCTATATCAAAGTCAGAACTGATTACAATTCTGAAGCACATTACACTGAAGTTTCATCAGATACACCTTATACGCACTTTCAATATTACTGATTACACAATCATTCGGCTCAAAGGACCGTGCGTAAAACGCAGATTTGCAAACCAATCCCATTAAAACTAACAACGTTCAATTAAAATAAACATGACACGTTGAGGCTTTCATCTAACGAGCTGGAGCTTACGCAAAAGTAACTACGTTGCAGTAAGTTAGTTAGTACGAGTATAAGCAATAGTCATTACAGGCAATGACATTTACATGTGTTTCTGTAATTGAATAAGGTACGTGGCACGACGCGCGATTTAAAAGGGCCTCACAACTCTTACAAGTAGATCTCATAAGCATAGCGAAACATCTTATGCATTATTTTAAACGATATGTATTTATCTCCTCGGCCACGAAAAACGCTCCGAGCGTTCGCTCGACGCTTCAGTGATCGTCATACATTTGTTTTACCCAAATATGTTTTTTCCGCGGTCGGGTTAGTGGCACAAAGAAAACATATCAACAAACATCATAGATTTCTTATGGCCTTATGGAATGAGCCTTTACGAAAAAACACATAGGTTGTAAACAAACATAGTGTATTTAAAAAGTACAAAAGCACATTATGAAGTGTTGTAATGTATATGTTGCGAACTGAACGTGAAATGGCAGAATCGGTTCAAGGCGTGCGCAAGCGCATGTGCGGTAATTAACCTTTTACTTGTACGGGAGCTGTTAGATATCGATCCTATTATTAAAAAATAGCTTTAAAAAGGCGTAACTTAACATCTGATTGTTGAACATAAGTCGTTTTTGGAATGCGGGGCTATATTTATATTGCATCTACGCCTTTATGGTCAGCGTTTATTATTATGTAGTTGCCTAGAGTCAATTTGGCATGTGGGTAACGGGGTTAAAAACTCACAGATTATAAGGTTATTGTTCCTAATGTATTTTTAAGATTTAATATTACGCACGGTTAGAAAGAAAACAAATTTGCTGAAGTAATAGTTTAATCAATGCGACCGAAGACGAAGCAAGTATATGACTGGCCCTTAAAATCTTATTTCCTAGATATTTAGTTAGGAATTTTCCTTCTTCCAGCCATAAATTGTAGTTTTATAGCTCTTCAGCATTTCTTGCTTAATAACTACCACTTTTATGTAAACTACTTAGGTATAGCAATAACTTCGCGAACCGACCTTCCCAACTTTCGTAAGTTTGCAAAAACTATAAAATATTAATTATTTACATTAAGATTGTAACTGCATAGTACAAGGTCGTTATTGAAATGGCTTTATAAGGAGAAATACGAGCGATGTCTGTCTTCAAATTGCAAATAACACGTAAAATACGAAAGGTGTTTCAATCTTTGACGTTCCATAGTTGGTATGCTCTTTTGGATTTGTGGTAGTTATTGGTAGCGTTAATTTTTATTTTTATACAGCAATTATTGGTAACTGTTTGTTTCAGCTGTCACGTTTTACCAATTAGATTAGGCACTGCCAAATCCAATTGAAGACTTTGAGTTTAAGAGAACGCAGACGACGGGCGACATTTGATAATCGGAAATGACGTGAAGCGAAACCACCAAAAAAATAAAAAAATGCCTAGGAACATTTCTGAAATCAAACTTAAACAAAATAAAAGAGTAATAAAGAAAGAAGACAAGCGTCAATTGTGGCTTAAGAGTAGCAGAGACGTTCTTTAAAAAGAAGCTCTCGAAAAATTGTATCGGCTAAATATTATTCATTTCTTTTGATATTTAAAATTAACAATTATTATTTTCATCGACCTGCTACTTACTCCTATTTTTAATCGTTTGCCACATTGGTTGTAAATTATTTTAATTCTCAGTAAGTGGGTTACTTTTTATAACCTATAAAATCAGAATCACTGCCTGACTCAGTCATACTTAAATGACTTGAAGGATCTCACCTCGACGTTTAAATGGTGGATAACAACCCACTCGAGAGTCCCAGCCAACAATGAGCCCTTCCATTACCATCCTCGGCATGGTTAACTGGACCCTTCATAACTCTTATGGCAAAGAGATAAGGTCTAACATCAGGTAAGTGCTTTTATTAACAAGTTCAAGGGTCGGAAATCCCGGCGTTGGCCTCAATGCGGCTTGACGAGCTATCATCATTACGGGAAAGGCTCTAGGGTCATCTTTGTTTAGCTATACACTAGCCATTTCCGTCAGCTTGTAAGCTAAGAGCTTCGCTTGAGAATTTGATATATTTAATAGGTTTGAAGACTGCGAGGAATGTTTGTAATAAACAAGGAGAAAATTTATAGAGAACGTTGAAAAAAAAGGACAGGCGAACTGCTTCGGCTATTTCATTAATAACCAAAATTCGGTAAGGAGTTAATAAAGTTTATTTGCTTATAACTCAAAGTTTAATTATAAAGAAGAAACACTTTGGTAAGTAATAAATAAGCCTTAGTTTGCAAGTCCCAAAACTTAAGTTAGTTACAGTAGACGAAGTTTGGTTGCTGACCACAATTTCTTTTTTTCAGTGAAGGCTTAAGGGTCTGCGTATATTTCCTGCTAGCACCCCACTTGACCTATTGTATCATTGGCTTTTACATCAGCATCACTCTTGACAATTTAATGTGTTGCAACCCGCAAAGTTTAACCAAAGCCAGTGAGACAGCAGTAGAAGATAAAGGTATTAAAGGGATAGCAAAACCCAAGGAAATGATAAACTAAATGTGTGTCTAAAACAATGAAATGTAGAATTATTATAATTATTCTAAAAGGAGTGCTAGAAAATGAAGTCTATAACGGAACCAAGCTTAGATCAAAAGGAGACCAGTTGACCCCGTAAAGGGTACGACAACCGCCGCATTCCTCAAAACCAAAAATTTACATTCAGAACCCCAATGACTAACGAACCACAGGAAAACACGCCACAGATAAACAAAGCACGATGCCTCCATGCGTCATTTCGCGTGGAAACTGTACGATTACGTCAGTAATCGTGACCGACTGTGTCGCAAAACTGTGAAGCGACAAAAATAATGAACCAGCGACTCCATTATCCGAAACCGATAGCGATCGTGTGTCTAGATCCATGTGAACCCGGGGTTGCATAACACTACTGTAGTGAAACTATCACGTGAAGTATCTTATTGGGTAGCCTTAATATTGATAAGATAACCATCATGTCAAATTATCTGTAGTGGCAAGGCAACAAGATTGGTGAAATGTGGATGACACGATATGAAATTCTGAGTAATTTAGGAATTTGTAATGGGTACACTAAAAGGCCATGAACCTAAGCTTTGCCGATCAACTGTATTTATGTAACTAGCATTATTTAGTTCAAAATCAATATATATGATGTTTAAAATGTTGGCAATAAAGCCGGAATTAACAACCGACAATGATTTACCTTTGACATGAAAACGAAAACGTCACATGTTTCTTCCTACTTTTCTCTTTGCACCACATCTACCTTTTGTGTTTAGACTTGTATTTGACTGGTACAGAAAGATGACTGGAGAGAAGTTCTATAATGGCGCGCACAAATGATATAATGGTTCTATAAAGTTCGAAGTCCAAGAAGATTATTTCTTGCATAGGTATTTCAGCCGATGACTGCAAAATTTCTTATTGTATAAAGTCAAGGTACAGGTTGTACTTCCACTGTAGCTCACGGATCACGACGCGACCGGGCCGCCGCCATTATAGAAGAAATAATGCTGATAGTAAACACTCAATTAACTTTTCCACAGAGCCTATAATTTAGTGAAAATTAACTATGAAGCTCACAGATTAAACTGAGAGGATGGTGATGGTTAACGAAAATTTTAAGTCCTCTCTTGCATCAGGTGCTAAGTTATCTAAGCCGTAGAGATGAAATATATTTCTTTAATTATACCTACTAGCTCATAAAGACATTAACAAAACGAAGATACAACAAAATTGGCTCTATTTGTTGCTAGTATCAGATTTCCAAAAACACCTTTAGCCAACAATTTACAGATATTGGGTTTCTGGGAAAAAGACCGATAATATCTCGCAATTCTCAGATTTTGGACAACAGTTCATAATGTCTCAACGCAGCCATATCGTAATTAAGAAATAGCTGCTCATTAATCAGGCGCCAGCGCGCCTAGATCGCGTTCAGCAGTTTCGATTTATTACGGCCGAGATACTACAGGCCAAAGCAATCTAAGATCAAGCCATGTCGCACGAATACGTGGAAAAAGAACTCTTGCGTGCCTTAATAGGTTCCAAGATCAAAATACAAAACCATCCTAATAGCTGCCCAAAGAGGCTGTGGCAGTTCCAGCGTTCTGCGTTTATCTCCCAAAGCCTGTAAATGGTCTTTATTTTGGTAGGGAATTGTCACGATTCGCAGCTGGCCGATTTTCAATTATTTTATCGCCCACAGCCGAGACAGCCACACTGAAACATTATTAGCGACAAGATAATAAAAGAATCTGAAGCAATAAATATCCCGTGAAAGAATAAATGGCGTAACGTCAGTTTAACGACTCCTTCAAGGCCTAGGAACAAATTGATAGCGATCATTATCGGAATAGTGCAATGGTTAATATTTTAGAAAATAACGAGTATTTGCGCAAGTTGGAAGCTCGGGACGGGATCTAAACAGCGATTTGCATAGTTGCGTGCGCATGCGACTCTAACTTCAACATTCTAAGGTCCCAAGTGCTTAAGAAGTTGGCGGACATAGTTCGTTTATAGAGTCATTGAAGATTAGACGAGGTGTCGCCAGGCAGAGGTAACGACTTCATGGAAGGCGAGACGTTTATGCCTCATCTGATTATGAAATGAGGTTCTTGCTAGCGGCCGGCGGGGGAATTTTTATGGGTTCGGTCACATCGGTGGTGCCGTTGTTTCTGGAAACAAATTTGCGAAACTATAGTACACACCACATTCCATGTCAGCATTAGACCGTCAAATACCCTAAAACTAGCATGCAATTATCATTCAGGCGACACCGCGATTTTTTGTTGCACCACCTGCTCTGGTGTAATATTTTATTTTGTTTATTTATACATTAATTTCGTAAATGCATTACTGGCCAAATCTCAAGTCTTCGTAACTCCTTTGCTCAGAAACATACAGTAGAAAAATCTCAGCCTTACCGATTAAAATGGTGGTTTCTTTGTTTTTCGTGGTGTAAACATAACATTGTCGAAATGGGGGGCGAGATGCGCCGACCCAACACAGCGGGAGCATTGTCTGGATCCTCAGTGATAAGATAAACATCCCGATTCCAAAAGATCCCATGTTCTATAGGAATTCCATGAGGCTTAAGACTTTTGTTTCCATAGTTCTCCACCCTTGTTTGTACAACGCCTGTCGCTTTGACTCAATTAGGAACAAGTGTAACAAACAAAACAAACTGACAACTAATGACTTCTTTTTATCTTTAGTGAGGTGCGTGTTACGGCGGTTGCGTAACGAGCCTGGTTTCCTTTTATTGTTTGGAATGTACTTGTCACTGATGTGTTTGAACACTACCATTCGTGTGATTGGCTGGGAAAGGCAATTAATTCATTTTGAGCGAGAAATAATCCCTTATAAGCTTATAACTTACAACCATTCACTACCTTTGAACTTGAGTGTCTCTACCTGTGTCTCCAAAAGAGGTGGGAGAAGGCTGTATCAGGGCTTGAAATTGATTTGCAAAAGTTGTTTCCTTTCTTATGGGAATTTACTTAGAAATGATAATCTTCCCTACCTGATATAGGTAAGATTGTATAATAAAAGTATACTTATTTCTTAGTCTTTACAACACTGACAATAAGTAGTTATGTATCAAATTATCAGGTACTTTGACCTGTCATTAACAAGTCCTTCATCGCTCGTGTTGTTGTGGGGATCTCTAGAACATTATCAACTTCACGGACATGTCAGCAGCAAGCAGCACACGCCTTTTGTGAAGTATTCCTAAATCCTCAGTCAGTCGCCTGGAGCCATGCTAGTTGCTACTTCTGTGTGATTGTGCTCGTCCTTGAACGCTTATTCCCATATGGTTGAGCAATTGCTGTTGCATATTCAAATCTTATCATGTCTCTACCACGCGACACAATCATCAGCCGCAGCTGGTATGAATGACACATTCATAATTTCGAATGCACAATAAAAGTGAAAATGAACAGTTGTTAACGTCCGTCACATCCGGCGGGACCCGGCTTTCTAGGAAGAGCCTGCGATGACGGACGGAATACTAACGACCCTTGTGGATCGTATGATTATGATTATTAACGACGTATTATGTTCGAGGCAACATGTCTGTGATATAGAAGCCAAAAACTGTAGCGTTCTGAATTAGTTTCAAACCACTCTTTACAAAAATAATTAAACATTCATACTCGCAGCCAACTCTAGTATATAATTATTAAATAAATTAAATATCCGATTATTTTGACAACTTTACTTACTAGCTTACATTTAATTTAAGTATTTTTGGAGGTGACCAGACTTGACAGAATACGCAATGTTCAAAGTTCAAAGACAAGACAAGACTCGTTCAAAGTAGCTCCGGTTGTTGAGAAGATGGCCGAAAGCCGAATGAGATGGTTCGGGCACGTGATGAGGCGAGATGAGGAATACCCTGTGATAAAAGCACTGTCAGAGGAAACCCGCCTGCCACGTGGTGGACAACCGTTAACAAAAAAAATGAGGATGTCCTGGCGCCTACAAACGAGGAGGGCCGACCCCAAATAATGGGAGCAGGCAAGGAAGAAGAAGAAAAGGTACAGCCTTGGGTGGCTGTCTGAACATGAAGCTTCATTGACATTACGCATTCTTTCGTGATGACACTGATGACTCCTGTGCGTTAATGACATTATCTTCATAGGCAAGATAAACTAACCGTGGATCTGTTGATACATCCAGTAAAGTAGACGGGACAATCTGTACATCTGTACAACTTAATTAACCGGGCAATCGGGCAGCACGTTCGGTTTTCCTTAGAATGTTGAACGATCTACGTCCTGAGGTGTTTCACCGTGTTTCCTTTGCGCTCTGATATACAGGATTCTCAAAGGTCTGCAGCACTTTTTTGTGTTGCTTTGGTTCATCAGCGACGATAATGCCTCCCATCAGGCGGCACGTTTGTTACTAATTACATTTAAAAAAATCCTGAATTCTCAAAGAGCGGAAGTCCAGAGTCCTTTGCAGTAGCAGTTAGGACACTTTTATAGCAATAAAAAAAGAACTATCTTACGTCGTAAATTAAGAAGGGCGTCATACAAACTATGCATGGTGAAATTTTAGTGGTTGTTTTCCCGTTGCCAGGGAGATTTTGGGAGTATACTGAGTAACTTTTACTGTGGGACCAACCCCGAAATCTCGAAAAAAAATTGGTTGTTTCATACATTTGGGCTGGTGCCGCTGGTCCATTTTGTATGGGAGGGTAAATATTTTTTTCGTGATTTCGTGGTTGGTCCCATTTTAAAAGTTGCTTAGTATACTCCCAAAATCTCCCTGGCAACGGGAAAACAACCACTAAAATTTCACCATGTATATGTGACGTTTTCAAGTTAAAGGTGCATCATTGTCGGTTATGAATAAAGTTCATTCTAAACTAGGAGTCCGCCTCGAACTGAGAACTCGCGATTTACTTGCAAGCAAGCTGACCATTGTAACAAGATCCTGCTCAAATACGAACTCTCAAATTATATGTATCTCTGCTATAACCCGAACAAATTTCATAAATATCAAGAAAACGTTACTAAAGTTAAAATCAGAAAGCCATCGAAATGCCGAGAGGTCCCAGTATCCAGAAATTGTTTGTAAGAACTCGCTTCGCTTACGCTCCGCTCGTTCCATGAATCTTTATGGCAGCAACGCCTTATTGACGGCCGACAATGATGTACCTTCGACTTGAAAATACCACATATAATAAGAATGATTAAACCGACATCGTCACAAACAAATTAAACCCGCTGGTTCTAATTAACCTGCGGTCAATCAAGAATTTAATTAATTTACCTCCCGTCTACATACCACTCCAATTGAGACAATTGCACCAAGGAATGCAGGACAACCGTAAAGAGACTATTTCGCGAACGGTATAAAAACATGCCCAGTGTGTCATTTTATAGCTTACCTCGTCGAATGCACAAACGAATAACGAAGAAATTACAAAGTTATTTTGAAATAGTACATTTCGTTTCGATATTAGTGCGGAAAGTATGTCATTACTTCACGAGTACCGAGATATAGGCGAGTGGCAAGACTCGGGACGAGTGAAGAATGACATTTACGCACGAGTATCGAACGACGTTTTTTAATAAAGTTGCGAAAAAATTATAAAATTGTCAATTATTCACTTTGAGGTTACTTTAGTACATGTATCCGAACCTCCGCGCGGTGCGGTGCGGCGCTGTGATTGGCTGTCATTAGCTGTGATTGGCTAGAAAAGTAAAAAGCACTAGTGCGTGATATCAAACTTTCCGCACGCTAAACCACTACAAGAAAAGCACTTTTTTGAGCAACTGTAATAAAAATAATGTATAAGTGATCTAGTGGTGACCCAGTGGTGACTTTACTGTTTTCTGTGGAACTCCAGTTTAGGTATCCTTAACGTCTAATCATGCATGTCTTCTCCTAAGATATATTTCAAACTGGATCTCGAACTATAGGGCCCAGTCCCAACGGCGTGACGAAATCTTTGAATAAGGCTGAATGCACGTTACTGATGGTTAGAGCGCTGGAATTAGGGTACAGCAGCAGAAGTAGCTTAGCGGGTGAGGTGTTCAAAATGCCATACACGCTCTTATTCTCTTAACAATAAAGTCGAGCTAAAATATTTTTTTACTCCTCACCAGCACCACTTGTGTTGCTGACTGTCCTGTACTAAGCACTTCACTAGAAGTTAGTAGCTGTCATATCATAAAATGGGAATAACTAGCAACTAGTATTTATTGTAATAACCAACCACGCCAGAAGTGTATTGTGTCAAGGCGAACACTTTCAAATACGCGAACGTGCCACAAATCCTAGATAATATGCAAATCGTTACATCAGATATTACCTGGCTGACGTACTAAATGTTGGTCTAGGAACGCTAAGAATACTGATTGAGATCTCAACGGGAATTTCAATCAAGCCTGTACTCCGATCAATGACGTATTTGACCCCCACCATTCATTCTTCCGTAAAACTAAATGCGATTTTTTTCAAACCTGGAAGAAGTGAAATGTGACGTTTTCAAGCAAAAGGTACATCATTGTCGGTTGATAATAAATTTTATTTAAAAATGGATTATTATGGCAGTAATGCCTGATCGACAACCGATAATGATGACCTTTTATTTGAGAACGGAAATAAACAATGTTTTAGCACTTAGACTTAACATAAGTCAAAGGATATTTTTTTAACTGTTGTATAATACTACTGTGCTTCAATTTATCCACGATACTTAAAAAGCCAGATTGATTGATAATTTAATAGACATTAGACAGATAACATAGCATCAAATAGTGTCTTTTGCAATCGAAATCACAAAATGTTCTTATTTATATGAAGAAGGAGGAGGAGAAGAAGGTAAGAATCAATTTTGAAGTGAATTGTTCACAAGAAGATGAAAATATTGTCTAGAGAATCCTCGTCGATTGGGGTACATATTTGCTAACTGTACATTTGCCATTGTTCTATAAGTAGATGTTTCTATTCAAATGCAGGAGATGGAGTGAACAGCGAAGTATTTACTTCGTTCACAGTCCATAAATCCAGAGTTTAGTTAACTAACAAACTGACTTGCAAGGGCCTAACTAAGCAGTATACATAAAATTTATGTACTTAAATATATATGTAAACTTATTTAATAAGTTATCTTTTCGCTTAGTTTGTCTTTTGACAGTAAAAAACCACGACGCTTAATTTTTTGTTAAAAGAAAATCAAAGTGATAGAATAAATTATAAACTTATATAGATGTCATATACAAAGGAAAAAGCGACCTAGGCCTCCGGTGCCCAAGTCTGGGATCGAACCAGCGTCTTCTGCATTCGCGGCAGACGCCTTAACAAAAAAAAAGAAAAGGTAATAGAAGGCTGTGTGTTGAAATAAAAATAAAAAATAAAACTAGAAGGAATTACACCGACAGAACATAATCACTTAAATCCAAATAAATAAAGAAATGAACGTTTGAAATTAAATGAAACCAATAACAACGCGAATAAAAAACAGGCCCATTGATTACAAAATACCATATCGAAATAATTCAATGTTGTGTAAGGCAAAAAAGAAGTGTCTAAACCAAAGTGTAACAAATATTATGTGCATTTACGCAATGAGGGTTACGCTGAGACAAGAATTCGATCTGACGGAGCACAGCTTATCTCAACTGGAAAAAGTTACGTATGAACTATCGAAAACACATTACATTAGTACATTTGAATATGAGCCTTTAGCAAATTCGTTTATTCCAGCCGATATTTGGAAGCAATAGGTTTAGCAACAAGTAAGAACAGGCTTATAACCGCGAACTACTTCGTTCGTCGAATCGTCTATTTGCATTACTCTCTTTCGAATACAGAAGAGCGATACAGACAGATAACGAATTTTCGATTTTCGGATATCGCTGAAGGCGCTCTGAAGTAGCAAGATGGAGCAGCACCGATAATTGTGGTAAACTTCTCCATTGGAGACATACATACAACGGATATTGAATACCGTCGAACAAATTGAAGAGCGATTCATTGATTGGCAAGAACTGTACAGAAAATTTAAGGACTGTTATTAAAACACTGACATAGTCATTGCAAATCGCGCGATTTGGGAATCGCGTGGGCTAAACGAATGTCACTCGAGCTTGAGGCTGACGTGACGTGTAGCTGGGTTGCGATACGCGTTCTGACCTCATGACCTCATAAATGGTAAGTTCGAGAGAAAAAGTTGTAACAATTTACATTGTTGTTTTTATGAGATTGTTAACAAGTGTAACTGTAATCAAAACTTGGCTGATTTTAAGCGTTTTTACACATCGCTGTGTACATTCAAGATTTGATCGGATTCCGAGAAAATTTATGCTGTTCTCATAACACATGTCTACATTATCTGCCTCTCTACTCTACATATAGGTATACTGAGTATACTGACACAAGTAGCAGTACCTGTTCGACCAAACATGAATACTAGTTACGATTCAAAACATACAAATTCCGACACTGTGCCTCGCATTATGCAATAAGGATGTGATTATCGACTCCACGTAATCTGGCGCGACGATCCAAAACAGCCTAAGCATCACATTTTCAAAGTAACATAAGCTGTTTTGGAACACAACTTTATAGCCAATAAGACAGTTATTCCCATCGTTTACATAGTAGTCGCTTCAAACCAACCAGTATTAAGTGCGATTTATAACAGTGACAGTTGTCACCGATTTCTAAGTGCCTCCGCTGTCTTGCGTACACGGCGCACTGGTCAATTAATCAAGAAAAAATCTTTCATAGTTCCAGCGCCAATTAGCGCTGCTCATAGTGCTCATACTATTTTACCTGATTTGTGCCTGCAGCCAGACGTGCTGAGCAAGACAGCGGAAAAGGCCCTCAGAGCACCAGTGTGCGTAGCCTACATATATGCCAATCGTTAACGCTCCGTAGCGTATTGTAGTCACCTCTCTCTATCACTCTTCCATATTAGTGCGACAGTGACAATCGCGTTTAGGATTAGCACGTTGGCTACGCACCCATCTCTTCTAGACCACCAGGTCTAGCGGTAGGACGTGCGTCTTCTAAATTGGAGCTTGTAGGGTTCCAGCGGGGCTCCAATAAACCATTTTAATAATTCTAAGTTTTTCGTCGGTCCAGAAAACTTCGGTGAAAAAGACGGACATTGTTCCGGTTTCCTTATGTTATCCTTATCAAGTTATCATGGTAGTTTCCTAGGAGGGAAAATTAGGCCTCATCGAACTCACTAATAGTTGGTTCTCCTAGCAATTTTCTTTTTTTTCCAATGGTCTTTTATCAATTATCACTGAAAGATTAATTAAAGAACCACAAAAAAGTTAAGAGACTTCTCTATACCAAGTTCGCATTTATATAGTGGTTAACTTGAGGCTAGTGCTTGATAATAGTCTGTAATCGCAGACAGGACAAGCCGGCGCCTGGAGTCCAACGCTGCCTGCTGCCTTCCGCCCACGGGCGAACGTTCTAGACGAAAAACGTTGTAATAAAGTGTCAGCTCTACGTTCTTACCGCTTTTCTGTTTGGACAGTCGCTCTGACATCTAGGTCACAATACACTGTCTGAATTAATATTGCATTGAAGCCTAAACTTATACAGTATTACAGTATGATTTTGTCAGATTACGCTGTCGACACGGAAAGTGACACACGTGGAAGGTAGAATACAAGTTTTTAAATTTTAAGTGTCGTCTTCATCATATCGTATAGTTAGGCTGACACGGAGATGAGTGGCGGATGATACTAATGCTTGATGCACGTCTCCTCTCATAGGCTCTTGTCGGTGAAGCAATAGGTATTAACTAGGCACTAGACACTGGACTGGTATAAATATATATTGAGTACTAACTTTAGGCATCTAATTAGCCAGGGACGTTATAATTGTGACTAGGCAGTGGCGAGGCGTTAATAGAACTCGATTTCCACCAGCTTGCCTTATACATGTGAGCACTATTCCTATAGGTCATAATAGAAAGCAAAACCAAATTAACTCCGGCTTGCCTATGAATATATTTGACCCGTCACCACTGTTTTCTTGATGTCCCGTCCCGTACTGTAGGGCTCTCACACTTGTCCGTATCTTCTGGGCATGTATTGTGTACACAATCCGCTGCGTGATTGTTGCGAAGGCCACGGCCGGCGCCGGCGCATCCAGCCTTCACCTGTGAGTGTGACACGTCATACTTTAGCGGTCCTATGGAGGGCTTAAACTTTTATACATTTCTTTATTTCGTACTGTTGCGTACTATACTTTGAATGTGCATATCTCGCCAACGACAATGATATCCAGGTCTTGAGGACATTCACCAATGCGACGGATGGGCTTACGTAGCCTTAGGCTAGTCGGAAAAAGAAGACAATAGTACAACACACCATCTGGAAGACTTGTGTTGTGTACATATTGTGTAGGAAGAAAAATATCAATCGATAGTATCGATACAGAAAAAAAAGTAATCATCGAATAAGCTGAAAATGACCCAAGTTTTATGCATATTTTTACAACGATTCTGAAAAACTTACACAAGTTTCGATTAAATTATTGTTTAACATCGGTCTGATTGCGATCTCGCCTTGAATTTTCTAATGTTTCTGTAGGCGTATCGCACTCGATGTCGAAAATGATTAATACTCGAAGTGACCTACTAGGTAGATTATCAGTGACGAATATGTATATCTATCTATATTACATATCATATATAAAATTTATCGGCGCGGCCAAGGTACTCAAAAATATATGAACGTGCACTTTATCGCCTTGATAATAGAGGCGTTGTTCAGATACTTGTGACCACCTTGGTCGCTCAGATATATCTGATGGCCTGTGCGTCCATATCATTAATGGTACGATGAGCTCGTCAATGCGATTATAAAGGTCAGTCTTGGCAAGTAAAGACTTCATCTAAGTTACGTCGACAGATCAATGGACGGTTTAATAACTTCAACGCTTGTACAGCCGCAAGGAGTTTGTAGCATATATCACTGTATACTAGGTATATTGATATAAGTTTTAGCAAAGCTGATAATTTATTATATACATATAGACTATCCACTAGAAATAAGCTAGGATGCGATGCGAGGAATGTTTTTGTTACGGACCAATAGAATCACTTCATTTACCTATCCTGGCACAGCGCAGCTCCAGGATTGAGGCCGCGTTTCCACTAGAAATAAGCTAGGATGCCATGCGAGGAATGTTTTTGTTACGGACCAATAGAATCACTTCATTTACCTATCCTGGCACAGCGCAGCTCCAGGATTGAGGCCGCGTTTCCACTAGAAATAAGCTAGGATGCCATGCGAGGAATGTTTTTGTTACGGACCAATAGAATCACTTCATTTACCTATCCTGGCACAGCGCAGCTCCAGGATTGAGGCCGCGTTTCCACTAGAAATAAGCTAGGATGCCATGCGAGGAATGTTTTTGTTACGGACCAATAGAATCACTTCATTTACCTATCCTGGCACAGCGCAGCTCCAGGATTGAGGCCGCGTTTCCACTAGAAATAAGCTAGGATGCCATGCGAGGAATGTTTTTGTTACGGACCAATAGAATCACTTCATTTACCTATCCTGGCACAGCGCAGCTCCAGGATTGAGGCCGCGTTTCCACTAGAAATAAGCTAGGATGCCATGCGAGGAATGTTTTTGTTACGGACCAATAGAATCACTTCATTTACCTATCCTGGCACAGCGCAGCTCCAGGATTGAGGCCGCGTTTCCACTAGAAATAAGCTAGGATGCCATGCGAGGAATGTTTTTGTTACGGACCAATAGAATCACTTCATTTACCTATCCTGGCACAGCGCAGCTCCAGGATTGGTTCTTATTAAACACATTCCTCGCAACGCAGCCTTAGTCTTTGTATAGAGTAAACACTCTAAGCTTACTTATATCTCTATGGCTTGACACAACTTTATTGTTATTGCCTTTGATTATTAAACCAACCGGATGCGAGACGCGCTCTTATTTCTATCGGAAAAAGTCTGTCGTTTTTTGCGGGGGAGGGGAACGTCAAATGTATGCGAAACGTCAAAGTAGCCACGTCAAATAAACGTCAGTCTACACAATGAGTATGACCACTGGTCATACTCATTCGGCAGAGGGGAATGCCTGTCAATGGCTACTCCGCTTGGTTTAAAGCTATAAGTTTATTGCCAAGAAAACAACGCGTCACGTTGCCCGTTTAGCCGCTCCTGCGCAGCTTGGGCACAACCGCTCGGATACCCGACTCATAAATACCAAAACGAGGCGATTTACCACGCATTTAACAATTTTTACCACGCATTTCGGAAGTTGTAAACAAAATGCTAAGGTTGTAAGTGAATTTACGACGTCGCCACTCCTGACACGTACGGAACGAATAAGGGTGAGTTAATTAGTCCCCACAAGTACACAGTTTTGCGCATTACATTTCCTATGACCAAATTAGCTCGATAATGCTACCATTTAGCGTTAACGCGCGCGTTTACACCATTGAACTCAGATACTGAGAATCACAAGCGCGGGACAAGTGGCACGGTAAAAGGCGTATTATACGACGCCATTTGCCGAAGAAGGCCGATCGTCATCGAAGGACATTTCTGATCATAAAAAAACCGAGTGAACCGAGCCCTTCGTTAAAATTAGACCAGCGCAAGTAAGATTACCGAATAATCGTAAATGCTACGAATATGGAGCTAAAGATCCTCGTAGCTACTCGCTACAAAAACTATAGCTTTTGTAAATATAACCAGAATTAACATAACATTTTTTAGATGAATTTGGTTTGAATCTGATCATCTATTATCTTCTATGTCTATAGTTTACAATATAATAAATTGAACACTGGCGCGCCGCGGCGTGATTTGCGAGCCGGCACCTACAATTATCTCGCCTCAAGCTTGCATATTTTAATTTAAACGACATTAAAATAGCCCGGAACTGCGTTCAAGGGTGCACCAGAACAATATCTCACACAATTCGGCTAACACCTTATCCCGGCGGAATAAGAGCCTCGAAAAAACGCCAATAACGCGTGCGTTGAACTTAAAAGGTGACAGGGGTATTACGGTAATTACCTTAATTTGTAAACAGAAGAAACGGCCGCCGATCCGTCGTATGTTAAGTTAAATAACCGATGTGGACGCATTTAAGGATTCATTCGCTTAGGATGTGAAGCAATTAGCAGAAGTGTGGGAACGTGAATTTCGCAGGTGTTTAATTGGCATGTATTTGTTAAATTCACGGTAGAAATAAACTCGTTTGGATCGAGCTGGCGATCTCCATATTTTGCCGGTAAAGATTTTGTTTATGGTACAACGAAAAAGGAAAGCTAATCATCCATTTGTAGTCGTTATCCCAACGCTACTAAAGAAATCTTCCTTCGATTCGGAATTATCTTATAAAATCCAATTATATTTTTCTATGTAGACAGCGCAGCTGTGACGGCGATTGATTCGCGATGAGCGGACCTTCGCACGATTCTGAGTCCACCTTATCGGTGAAAAATCGCGAGGGCGCGCCCCTAACGGATCCTTAGCATATCATTTGCATATCTCCCAGTGACGAAGAGCGAAGGAATGCCAACCGCTGCCCGTCCAGGGCCAAAGATCTAGCAAAAACAAACAAAGCGCGAGTGATTCACCGCGGGCCTTTTGCGGAAGGTCGCAGGTTACCATCACCAAGGATGCGGCGAATGTGGCGATACGTAAATCAAATCTTTAACGAGGAAGCCGTCGCGGTTCTCAGCTATCGTTAATTAAGAATCCTTAAGGGGAAACAGTGAATTGGGTTTCCGTCCGAAAACTACGATTGCGCGACTCTGACTTCAAGTAAATTTACGTTCTAGGTATAAAACCATAGGATAATAACAAGTCTTAATCGTGTGCGTATCTATATTAAAGATCTTTTGAGATTTTGAACGTTACACAGACAAACATTCTGTAGAAAAATGTGAAATTCATTCATTAGGTTTGATTATATAAACACGAAACAATCGAGAACTTATCCTCCAAAGGTTGCCGTGTTGTGTAGCACCGGCTAATAGACGTGTGCCCAGACTTCTCCCAAGGACTTGCCTATTATGAGACAATTAATTTATTAAACCTACAGGTCTTCAAGAAAAAGCAACCAATGAAATGGAGGCAATGCAAGCTGACATTTCCCCTTAAACGGCCGGCCTTCATCCGAGAGCGTGACAGTCCCGAGATTAACATGTACACCAATAAAAGCATCGCTTGAAGCGATTCGCGTTAAAGAAGCGATGATTACGACACGCGCGATATGACAACCAATCATGCTTCGATTGCGACACGACACACGACTCCTTTGACGTTTGAGCCTTGGGTCGATAATTGATGATGTTTATTTTATGCATATGACACAAACTTATCAACACACGTCCATCCTGCTGATGAAAAAGGTATAAATGAATGTCTCTTCTTTAGATGCCCTTCGTTATTGCTATTTGGCAATATTTCTAGAAATATCAACGTTCGCCACAGTACTTGTTTGCCAGTACTATTGGCTACACAGATAAAAGGATATCTTAATCCAAGATATTTCATTCTTGTATATAAGGAAAATCGATAATTTCTTAAATCAAGTAAAAAATATCTTGAACCAAGTAAGTTCTATCTTGGATCAACAAAATCATACTTGGTTCAACAAAATCATACTTGGTTCAAGAAATTATCGATTTTCCTTATATACAAGAATGAAATATCTTGGATTAAGATATCCTTTTATCTGTGTATGATTTTTAAACTTTGATATATGTACTTTTTCCACTGGTTCTCTATCTGTCTTAGATGGCATAGTTGTATTGGAGCTGCAATAATCAATAATCCTATCCTGTTTGTTAATTTTGTTGTGTTTGACCGCTAACTTAGCCTAATTCAAAGAGGCCGTTGAATACTACTATGGAGTGCGCTTGCCTGGAAAACCCGAACCAACTCCTGATTAAATATTTGAGTCAGTTGCATATATTTCCACAGCTATTTTATATAAATTATGGAACTGACGTTACGTAATATTACTCAATATATACATAGTCGTAATTTTTTATTTTATGGAAAGTTAGTTCTATATGGGATGGCAGCCGTCGGTGCCATATTTGGACCGTTTTTGGTCGTAGCAAAAGTCTGCAACGTTGTATAATTTAACGCCTTTTAGCTGCCGATTATAGCCAAACATAGAGGATAAACCGACTTAGTCTATTGATAAGATCTAGGGACCGCAGTAATTGGAAACATCCCCGAAAATGGCGTTCTCGTGAGTTGACGTAAAAGCCGATAAAGTCCTATAGGATTTTGGTCTTGGGGTAATCATATGGCTTGCAGAGCTCAGGCGAGTTGAACGCTTTGGATACATAGAACAAATAGCGATTCCCTATTTCTCTGATAGTTTAAGGTTGAATTATGCTGTCCCACGTATAAATGTTTCTTTTGGCTCTTTATGGTCTTTTTTACACTCGTAGGGCTCTGAACAACGGCGACAATATTAATGGCGAATATAACCGAGAATGTTAGTAAAGTAACATACTTAAGTGCGCTCTCTGTTCTTACGGATCTCGGGGTGCTTACCGTAAACTTCAACTCGTCGGGTTTAAATGTATAGTCAAGACTCAAGAGGTCAGAGAGATGGCTTTCTCTTGCATTATTGATGTAACATCAGTATCACTCATTTTTGAAGTCCACGGCCCTGGTTGCACGTAAAGAACTTTCGATTTGCCCATATTCTCTAAGCAATGGTATTGACATAAACATGGAAGTCCACGATATCGCCATCACGATAATTTACGTCACCATTAACAGTGCAACAGGTGTACCGGGGTGATAATTGTGCCATCTAAGGAACTGGCGATTTAGATAACGATCGTCGCCATTCGCTCGCTGTGATTCAGAATTTACAACTTTTATCTACATCATAGGCCTTAGGCGAACCCGTTTAAGAGTTGGTTACTGTTACTATTGTTTTTACTGATGTTGAGGTCCAGAAGTCTGATAGCGAACTGACGAAATTTAGAATGTTTTGTAAATTAGGTAGCTAAAGATCACTTTGCAGTGTTAAAACTGTGTCGGTAATTGACAGATGCGACATTCTAAACATTTCCCCATTTTTCGCCCTTATTATGTGTTAGAAAGAGGTTTTAGAACCACCATATTGGTACCTTCCGTATCAAGTGCCGATGTCCAAATTGGCTGCCTTGAAGTACATACCTGTAACAAATACAATATACATTATAACCACTGAAATTAACCAAGATTACGATAATCATGTGAGGTCAAGATGGCGGCGACGTATTTTTGCGAAGTAGTTCTTTGTTTTTTGCTCATTTACGTAGGTCAGTGTGTAATATTGATAGCTTATTGTGCGGTGATCTAACGAACAAGTGGCAGCTAATGAAGAATTAGTCTCAAAACGCGCGTAACCACGCTTTAGTCGAACGAACGGTTATCCGGGGTCTCGGCCGCCCACGTGTTTGTAGGGAGGCTATCACCTTACAATCAGCAAGGCCTTTACCGAACAACGTTGCCTATATTTTATTGTACCTAATAAAAAAGTGTGAAACGTCGTCATTGGCAGAATTCCCATTGCTATGACAAAGGGAGAAAGCCATTAAATAAAATAAAAAAAAACCAAGATTACGTGAGGAGGGCTAAAAAGTATTGTTCAATACTTAAAGTTGGTTTATTTATTAGATTTACCAGATGAGATAATAGTTGAGACAGCCGTCTCTTAGTTATGTCTACATACTTATACTGCACATGTTGTCATTTTGGGGAACCCCAAACATTTAAGCGTTTTCACAATGATTCACCTCTTTACTATGACTGTAAGTAATGCAATCACTCTACACACAAGTCTGTAAATACATGATGAGTGTTGCAAATCGTAGGAATAAACGTTGATACTAAAATCCATGGAAACTGTACAATCGCCCTCGAGTAGGGAATTGTAGCGAAAAACACGAAACGAATATAGCCTATCAGTGCCAGAGAAAGCAGATCAACGAAAGCCAACTCACCCCGTTCCTGCACGGTGAACAGCAGAGCTGGTCGGTACCGACTCTCTCCCTGGGCGAGCTGATGATGTAGTGGTTGAGGCGAGGGTTTGATCACACACAAATTCGAATAATTTGGGGTTTTTCTTGGTTAGCGCGACGAATTAGCTTGCGTGCACGGCAACGAGCAGCCAACGAACGAACTACCTTCCACTGGCATTTTATAAATGTCAAAAAACACATCGAAAAACTACCCTAAAAACTGTCGCTAATAACGCGTTCCGTTTTACGATATATAGTATTTACATGCACCTAAACTAAATAAACAAATAAATTAAGCTAATCATGGTGTCCGTAACCATCACAAACACATTTTCGACTCTCACCTTCACCCAGGACCTGTCCAGAAGGGCATCCGGCCGACATCTCTGATTGCTAATTAACCCACTACGATATGCAAAGTAACTTGAAAGCGGAATACAGAATGGAGGAAAGCAATACTGTTCCCATCGCTGATTTGGCGAATCCGTATAATGGTGACTTGAACCCGCAACAATATGCCGTCAAGCACCGCGTTAGTGAATTCTGGTTGTCTATAAGATCTCAGTATGTTAGTTCGGCAGACACAAAGCTATTGGAATAAGAGAACATCGAGGATAGATTTACATTTGGAGAAGTATTGTGATGAGGTGATAAACTGAGGGACTAAGTTTAAGTATACAAATTTGAAATTCGTCTAACTATGACGAATAGGGTCATAAGTGGTAGAACGTTCAGAAGTAAGCAATTGAGGAGTGATGACGACGACAATTTTATTTTGTTAGAGTTTTTATTGCAAACAAACCTTTCCTTATACTTCAGAATACTCAGCAATTCAATCATATTGGCCGTATGTCCATTATCCATTGCTCAATTTATAAGTATAAAATGTTGGTTTTTAAAGTTAAAATTCTACACTTTTTGCCATAGTGTGACACTCATAAGTCTCATAACTAACAAACGTATACTCATAGTCAGTACACGCAACCCTTGCAAACATGGCTCCCCCGGGAAATTTGGAAGCGTAGTAATCAGGAGATGTTCATTAAGAGCTGTCTGCGATATTCTAAGGCATACCAACGTTGAGGCCTGAGGAACTTGGGAATAAACAACAATATTGCCAGATTAATTCATCAAGTGGATGTAAGGAAAGTTCATGCATTATAATATTATTTATCTATATTAAGCTTTACTATAAATACAAAAATTGTATAAAAGGCTGACTTAATACTTAAAGGCATTCCCTACCACTATAGGGTCAAACAGAATAAGCGAGCTAGAACAAGTTTATAAATTGTGAGTTAGGTTACAATTAAAGGTCAAGTCCTTTATGCAGCCCTACAAGTTTATTATTCATAACCTGGATTATACTATACAATACTAAAAATACTCTATACATCAGGGGTTATATGTGTGGCTAGCAAGCTACTTTTTTCATGGACAAGCCTTATAAACAATAACGAAAGATTCAAGCCGTTTTTATTAAATAGCAGTAAATATTAACCACAAATTTATTAGGCAACAATTAAGCCTTAGACAATAGGCCCCCATCTCTAACCTCGAGATTTAAAAACATGGAATATATGACTGAGATAAGAGTCACGAGCACGCGAAAGATATTTCCAAGTGTAAAATTCCGCTAGAGAACTACGTAGCCATATAATAGTAAGGAACATAGTTACGCAAGGATACTGTACGCTTGTTCAAGATAAAATTCCTTTATCAAACGCCTTATCACATTCCGAACGTGTTCCAATCTAAACATGTACCTACTGAGCACACTGCTCACTGCTACCAACTATACTCAAGGACAATGTCGGGCGACTTCGTATAGAAATTTGTATATCAAAATTCAACATATCCTACAGGTATCATAGAAAAACACAAATTATCTCTGGATTGCCCAGTGGCCCAACATATTGATACGTTTAACGCCCTACCGTTGGCCGTAACATAAAATATGTACCTATAAATAGACTACGTGATGAAGATTGTCATTTGCCTAATGGATTGCGGTTTGCCCTAGATTTCACGGAGTTATCAAAGGCCTATGGAGTAAAACATTTTTTCTTGGTCAGATTACACACGGAAAAAAAATCTTCATCTAAGACAAATCCTCTTGGACAAGACAATATTGTTTCGTATATATAGGTGGAAACAATTTGCCTAAAAAGTGGTCTTGACTCAAGTAAAATATATCTTGGGCTAAAGATTTATAATTTATAATTAGTCCAACACAATATTTACTTATGATTAAACGATAATATATTGTTCCATTGGTATATTTGGTTTTCTTGGCTGAAGATATACTTTTTTTTCCGTGCACTCTTGAAGCTTTTAACCAAGTAGTCAAGTAGTAACAAAGTAGTGAGATTCAATTCATACAATAATTAATAGTGAGCAAGTTAAAGATATTCATGAGACAACGATATTCTTTTACATTTCAAAAGTGTCGTGAATTTAAAATGACTTCCAAGGTTACAACAAGTTGACTATATTTATACATAATAACTCTACGAATGAATTGCAAGAAATAGCTAAGAATTTACAAAGATCCTCACGCTTAATGATGATAGTCGTACGTTTATGAAAAAGCAAATGTTAAAACAGCCAACACGCGAGCGCTAATTGAAATGCCAATAAACGACACGACTTGCTAACGACGTATTCATTCTTTAAGAATATAATTATACCTATATGTTTCCCAACTGCCATGCCTATGAAAATAATTTATAAGAGGGGCCGGCCGTGGCTCGTGGAATATGGACTCTTTCGAGGTAAAATGACGACTCGTCTAATTTTCAGATTATTCGTGGCTTTTAGGATTTCCAAAATACTCATAACTTTATTTCATCATCATCATCTCAGCCACAAGACGTCCACTGCTGAACATAGCCCCCCCCCCCCCCCCTGTAAAGGGGTTTGCCATACGCGCCACGCTTGGCAGGCGGGTTGGCGTGCGCAGTTTTTTTGTTTATTGTTTGTAGGCTTTCGGAAGATTCTGCTGCCCTTAGCAGACTCCTACTGCAACCACGGGACGATATGGTGGGAGACAATTCTAAGGGCGGGCACCCCACGGCATACTTTATTTCACTGGCTCTTTATCTTCACTATTCGCTGACTACTGAACTTACTCAGCAGTGGATGTTTTAACTGGTCAGAGTAAGGGTGCGTTTCCACCAGAGCTGTGGAAGATGCGTTGAGAGGAATGTGTTTGTTAAGAAACAAGCCTAGAGCTGCTCTGTGCGAGGGTAAAGAAATGAAGTGATGCTATTGGTTTTAAAAAACACATCCTAGCTCATCTCTGGTGGATACACAGCCTTAGCCCAGACAGATTTTCATTTCATAGCCAGGAGGAACATACATTTGACCTTTTAAATTTTAAATGGTAAAAAAGGATTTAAAAAAAAGATAAAAGATATTTATTCTTCAATTTAGGCACATTACAATGCACTTATGAACGTCAGAGAGAAAAAGAAACTAGCACCGGTTCTAACCCTACACCTCTGACCCGAGAAGTATTACTTATTACCGGCAAGAAACTCGGCGGGACTTATTTTTTCAAAACAGTAATACTAATACATTAAAGATACTATATACAATAATGCGTAGTTCGTCAAGAAGGCATATCAAAACAGCTTGAGAGACAGACATGTACCTGCCTATTGTGTAATTAAAATGAAAAATAAAAATAAAATCCAAATCTGACTGCTTCGCAATACGTTTGATATTCTTTCTTACTTGAACTGTGTCCTGTAATGTTTGTAAACAGCAAAGCCGCAATTATAGATTTCGAAAGAGCCCAAATGTAACCATTTTGTATATAATAATACTGCTCACTTTATACTACTATAAGTATCATATATTTAATTGTATTGTGTGGCGTCATTATTTCCACAAATATAACATATAAGACTACATCAAAACAATAGCATTTCTCCTAATCCACAAACATAGCTCAGCTGCATAGCTTTGCTACAAATAAGCCGCGAGATTGAACGGCATACCTAGTGGCTTCGTGTAATAACAAAATCGAACGCTTCTGCGCACGCGTCTTACACAGGGTGATTTTAGTTCATTGCCCAGACCATGGAACATATTATCCAGCGCTGCCCCCTGCATTCATACCAGGGACCACCTAAAGATCTACTGCATCTCACACCCGACGCAGCACCCTGAATGTTGACGTTTAAAATACGATTCCTGAATGCTATTAATATAACAATTTGCCATTTTTTTAATTAATGCCATACGACTAAATAAATAAATTGCCGTGTAGATGTAAACAAACATACATATATATGTCTACGAATATTAGATAATACATCTGTTTGTAATACTTAACTGAATAGTACCTAAAGCGTTGAAGGTAAAAGCTTGATATTTTGAAGAAACTCGTATTGTTTAAATGTCGTTAAGCTCCAAAATGTTTTTTTTTTGGGATTCAACCTTTCATGGGGATCAAAATGGAGTGGAAAGTTTTAAAGACTTTACGTTGACGAAGTAACAACCGGATGCGAGTATTACTATATCTACGGATATTCTTCACAAAATTCCATCCAGGCATCCAACAACCAACGACCCACCAAACTTTTGGTTTCGAAGCACGGCCTAATGAAGCTTTTATCATATCCTACATTTCCAACGAGGATGAACCAATAGATTTTCTTCATTTACGTATCCTCGCCTAGCGCAGGTGTAGCATTGTTTCTTAAAACGAACATCCCTCAACAAACACATTCGCACTGATATGTGGTGGAAACGGAATTTCGGCCTAACCTAATTTCTTATATCGCAAACAAACACACAAGTGAAATTTCAAATGTTTCTTTAACGGAAAACGTAAACAACCTGTACCATAAAATAACAAGCAATATAGCAATCCCATTCGCACGTCCCTCACCGCAAGCTTATAATAATAAAATAATGTGTAGGCTTCTGGTTTTGAGCAGAGCAGCGACTTTTACCTCCATTCTTTGGCCGTGTGAAAGTTTGAACAGTGCCAGCAATATAAACATGGTAATTCAGGAATACATATGTATAGGTAAGACTTCTCACGAAATCCTTAAAATCTACCTCCAAAACGAAGTAAACGCCTTAAAATTTCATATATTCATCCGACTTTTTTACATCGGTTTTGGTCTCCGTTCTGCCTCAGTGCGTCTCCATGGCTCCTGCGCAGCCTAACAACCCGAATGGGACTCGAACGTTCCCGAACCTTTACGAATGGACGTTACATACAATTATGTTAGTAGGGCGTAAAAGATATAGCATTCTGTTTGCAATTAGGTTTTCCGTTGCGACTGGTTTGAAAAAAGGAAAAGTCAAAGAAGTACTGATGGGTCTCACTGGTAGATATAATTGTATAATTTGTATATGTACAGTCCTGGCATGCATAAGTACCTGAACATGCACTTTATCGCCTTGACAATAGAGGTGTTGTTCAGATAATTGTGACCACTTTGGCCGCTCCGATATATCTGATGGCGACTAACTACATAGGCCACCGGAGAAAATGTTAGATGAAGAAACTGCGCATATCGAACTAATTACCATAAATGTCCCAGTCTATATTCGAAGGATCATGTTCCCTATGCTTATAGGTAATTCCACGAAACTGTACGTCAGTTACCAATTATTTCGTGTGTTCTTTGAAATCGTGAAGCTGAATCTATTCTATCATGCTAATTAAGCTTTTAACAAAAACGTGAAAATTCAGGAAATCAGATTTTCCCAAGAATATAAAATAGCCAGAGCCCAGATCGTCGAAAACCTATAAAATGGACATAGCAATTTAGCACTGGTATTCAGATATTCGACAATTACGAACACAATCTAACGCACGCATTCAGAACTCAGGGTTCCATTGTCAGACGAGTTACGCCCTCGGCACCGCGCAGGGAAAGCGAATGAAAAAGGAAAGTGCGGCAGGTGCCTCCTGCGAGGGGCGGTAGGTAAAGCGGGAGGGGGCAGGAATGATACTATTATTGGCACTGGCGCTTACAGGGTGCGCTTGCGATTCCGTTGCGACTAATTGGTCGTTCAGTCATGTGTAAAAAGGTAGACTAGGTGGAAAAAGTAGCTTTTTACTATTGAAACTATACATATAGTCAGCGGAACTTCTACTCATTAATTTAAATAAGACGAGAACGGTTACGTAGAACGATTCAATTGTTTATCTAGCTATCATTGTTATAAATCAGCCTATGAACGTGCTTTGATTATTCCGACAATTTACCCATTAGAGGAAAGGCCAATTCGTAGGAGCTATCTTATTTTCGATGTTCGTGGGACTGAAAAGGTTTATACCAACAAGTGGTACCATTGGAATCAGCATGAGCTACTGATTATGAAAATATCTCTTGTCACTTCATAAAGTGGTGGAATGAGTTTTTATGACGTCACAAAGAAGGCGCGCGACTTAGGGTTAGATTTTGTCGATTATTTCAAAAACTATTTAGTCGATTTAAGCAAACAAGGTGTCATATGATTGATATTTTTATGCTTAATAAAATATGTAAATGTACCTTCAACAAAAAAGTTCAAAAAAGCCAAATTTATTTTTATTTGAATTTCTAACACGCATTAATTTACATTATTAATTATAATAAACTTTAATGCACAAAAATAAAAAAATAAGTCCAAAAGGCGCACTTAATGCTTTAAGGCATTCTGTTCCAGTCAACCATAGGGCAAAACAGAAATTTGCTATGCAGTGAGATAAAAGGATTGTGAAATTATTAGTCTCTCTCACGGCCGTACTATCCTTTTCCCGTAGCCATTCAAGCTATTTTCGACGCCCTCTAATTTTAGTATTCTGTTGTTTGATGGTAGCTAGAAGTCTGAATTTTCAGTGAAAAAGAAGTTATAACATCACAAGGAAGACATATTCTCGAAATCATTTAATTTTAAATTATAATTTAAGAATTATTGCAAGTCAAAGTTTCTTAGTTTTGTTACTGACTCGCTATTATATGACAGATCATACGAATTCTAACTCTAGCTATGAAATTCTAACTCTGAAAATCTTGACATACTGCAATGTCAGCCGGGTTGACTGGTTTTACAAAGTACATTGCAATCCCATATGAAGAACTGCAAAGTTACATTTTCAGTTGTAGTGGATAGTAAAATAGAGGCAGTTTTAGGTGCCCATTAATACCTTCGGATGTGGGCATGCGTACGGGTCATGGGTGAGAATAGGTATGGGAATATGCACGGCAAGAACGTGGAAGGAGAAAAGAGAGCCCTACTTACAAAAAGGAATGAGATCCCATTAAAAACATTACATGTGAAAAAAACACAAGACTGGCAATTCTGTTCTTAGACCGCAAAAAGTATCGATATCTGAAGAAAACCAAGCCGGTGTCCGGTGTCTAAAGTTTACTAACAACAGTTCATTGTGGCCGTTTCAATATTAGATGTCTATATTTTTTATAATAAATAAAATAAAATAAAATTAAAATATAATTAAATTTTCTAAACATTATAAATAAAATGATTTCGCAGTTGCACAGGACAATTAAATAGAAACGCAATAAAGTCTATCTAACGATATCGGATTATGTACCTAATTTACCCGACGATATACATATTTTTAGCTGTGCGAACGCCAGATCATTCTATTCCATACAAACTTTGGGTGCTCGACATAATGCAAAAGAATAATTCGTTCACTCCGAACTTCTCTGTTTGTATGTTAGTTGTCGGAACTCCTTAAATTTAAATAAATATATAAGTTAACCTTGATACTCGCACTAGGCATGCCTATATCGCGGAGACCAATATCACATGTTATGACAATATATGCTATAATCGGTTGACAAATTAAAGATTTATTTTTTAAAGTATGATGTTGTCTACAACCAACACATACATACATAAGTATACATATTACTTAAGCTAATTTATTATAACTATACTTAAGTAAAAGTGCATCAAATTAACTCTAAGCTTATTTTGACTATCACGAAGGTCTAACTTTTTCTGATAAGGATAATATCTTCAGTATATTCATAGGTTAAGCTGGCTAGCCATTGCTTTTGCTTTTGTAATGACTTGTTTGGCTTTAAAAACGGGTTAATATTTAATGTCTAAGTGTTTAGTCACGGAATTATAAACAAAACTAGATATATATGCTTCAAATCGTTTTGCAAGGGCAGTATTCACGGACGGAACCTGTGTACCTGTATTTGAAAAGAAGAGTGTATACACTCTTCGTTTCAAGTATTTGCTTGTGCTTATCAACAACAATTTTGAGTAAGTAAATTGACGAACCGTCAATACTTCGGACTTTTTATATAGTAAAAGTGTGGAATACCGGAAGGGTTTCTTTTATATTGTTTTAAGGACAGCAGGCTGTGCTCTTTCGGCCTCGATGATATTTTACAAAAGCTGCCCCAACAGCGTAAACAGTATATTAAACACACTATAAAATACACTACTTAATGATAAAATGTATAATGATATTAATGATAAGGCTAAATAAAGGTAAAGATTATTACACATACACATATACTCGTACTACATATACATATATATTAGCTACAAATATTTCTTTACAATGTGTTGAGTTAGAAATTAGGACTTAAATATGAGACTAATAATTGCACAATCCTTTTATCTCACTGCACACACCATAGCAAATTTCTGTTTTGCCCTATGGTTGACTGGAACAGAATGCCTTAAAGCATTAAGTGCGCCTTTTGGACTTATTTTTTTATTATTGTGCAATAAAGTTTAACATAATTAATAATGTAAATTAATGCGTGTTAGAAATTTAAATTAAAATAAATTTGGCTTTTATTTCACTTTTTGGTTGAAGTTACATTTACATATTTTATTAAGCATGAAAATATCAATCATATGACACCTTGTTTGCTTAAATTGACTAAGTAGTTTTTGAAATAATCGACAAAATCTAACCCTAAGTCGCGCGCCATCTTTGTGACGTCATAAAAACTCATTCCACCACTTTATGAAGTGACAAGAGATAGTTTAATAATCAGTAGCTTATGCTGATTCCAACGATACCACTTGTTGGTATAAACCTTTTCAGTCCAACGAAGAATTCTCCGCTTCAACTTGGCCACCCCACTACATATTGACATAGGTTGAATTGATCATATCGACCTTAATTCTAGGATTTCTAGGTATCGCAATTGCAAGAAATTTTAATATGTTTGGTTGACGGTTGTTTACGAACAGTATAGGTGATACAGTAATTATAATAATTAAATATTACGTCTAAAATATTCAATATTCACTTACCGTAACTTGATCTTCCCGATTGCCCTCAACGTAGTGTTTGTAGCCAGGTAAATAATACATTTGAAATTTGAATTACAGGCTATGTTGTTAAGGCTTAGGAAAGGCCATGCACAAAAGATAATTTTAGCTCATCTAGTACCAGTGGTATGCATATAATATAAGACATTTCAAAAACAAAGTCCGATTATGACGCTTCAGAATCAACACCAAAAGATACAAAAGGTTACTAAAAGCTACAAGAAGTAACTAAATGATACAAGAAGTAACTAAAAGATATAAGAAGTTACTAAAAGATACAAGAAATTACTAAAAGATACAAGAAGTTACCAAAAGATACAAGAAGTTACTAAAAGGTGTCAGTCAACGTATAGCAGAGTGAAATAATTATTCGTTTAAGTTTTTGAGTTTGCCGTCTTATAACAGTCAACAAAATGCGAATTTCTGGAACCGTACCATCACCCTGTGGTGCGCTGAGTGCCGGCGCCGGCGCCGACCAGGGTTGCCAACTTGGGGTTTTTCCCCCTAGATTTAGGGGGTAAATGAGGAACGTGGGGTTTTTTTAGGGGCTACAAATTTTTGGGGGTATTTTTAGGGAATTTTCTATACCATCCGTTACCTAGTGTATCCCACTCTTTGCTGCACGAAATTGCAAGTGCGACTGATAAGGACGTAACAAACGTTTTGGACTGGAGTTCCTATTTACCGTATTTACGCTACAGTGATTTTTAACACAGTTACGCATGTTTCGCCGCTTTCGTGCTAGGTATATCTCAAAGCAAGCATTAACTAGAGCCCGAACACGCGTACCCCCGTAAGTGATAAATACATAAATGACGATAATCACTTCTTAACCCACGTAAAGATACGGTTACGTCAAACATTACTTTTCACCCGGAAGTAGTAGGAAGGTAAACAAAATATATGACTTTGTATGTTTTTAATTAATTACAATAATATCAATTATTTTTATTTGTATGTCTTTTCCATATCTCGGGACTATGGGGCCCCGGACCTTTGGTAGGCCTGCGTGGGGCCGAAGCCAACAGCGCAGTCGCCCTTTAAGACAATTTAGTCTAAAAGCAAGGGATACAACACGTGGCGGATACCATCCCCGAGCGCACAATATGATACATAAGGAGATGGTCCCCGCCAGGTGCAAAGACTATTACAGTGCAGCACTTTGATGCGATGGAAACTAAGGTCATAGGCTATGGATGTGAATGTTGGATGGACTGGATATTGGGTTATGGGAGGAGACTAGCGGACACCTGCCGTGACAATCAGTCTCAAAATTGTAAAAGGCAGGTGGTGACTCGCCAACTCAATTGAGTGGGCCACGCACGGTGCGACAACGGCGCAACACTTGAGAGTGGCTGTGAGGTTGTCGAGAGGTGAGTCTGCGGTAGCCAGATCCCGGTGTTCCGTTCAGCAGGCCGCCGGCGTTATGACATATACATTTCCAACCTGGAGCATAGGTCCCGCTCTTGCGACTCCACTCTGGTCGGCCAGTTAAGGCAAGCACAGAGGCGAGGGCCAGATGGAAAGGGCCCTCTGGAATAGGGGTCCGCGGTGTCGCCACTCACCGTCAGCTCGTCACAAGCTGCCCCCGCGATTATTATTACCATGCCCCGTCTATACCTTTTATCCTATGTCTATGTGCTTTAGACATATATTTTGGGTCTTTGGGCTCTGTGGCATGTGGTGATGTTGTTGAGTGTCGTATTTTGTATGTGTATGTTTAGTAAATATTTATTGTTAATGTCAAAAACATATGATATATGAGAAGTTTGATACTTAATTTGTGTTTTGTTTTATTTAGGGGCGGAGTCCCAAAAATACTACAGTTTTAGGGGTTTTTACTTAAGCTCTAGGGGTAAAAATAATTTGGAGTTGGCAACCCTGGCGCCGACTAACAATAGCGCTCTCAGCATTACTCGTAATGGCAGATAACGATACTAGCTATTAAAATGGGCGTGCGCAAATCAAATTACAGATACCTGGCCAGGAATGAAGTCCACCATTTTGGTATAGGGTTGAACTGTTGTTGACTGAAAAATTGGAAATTGGTTATTTGGAAATTGGTTATTTTAAAATAATATTATAAGTTTATAACACAATCGTTAGCGAACCGAAGCACCACCTTGAGTGTATTTAAAACAGGGTTGTCTCAGGGTTCTTCGGATATGGAAACCCCTGAAATAAACTAGGTGTTATTTAAAGAAAGAACTACTTATTACTCTTAATGAAACGAGCTGCATTTCTCTTAACCAATCTAGAGAAGTTTTTTCATTAAAACCGTTTATAATCACAATTCGAATCGGATCGGAATCGGTTCGAATTCAGCCTTTTTTGTATACTTGTTTGTAAACGAGAAAATTACACCAACCGTGTTTACCACTTAAATAAGATCTATATATCAGCAAATGCTACGAATAACTATTATAACCATATTTTATAACACTCCAGGTAGCTAGGATTATGTAAGACAATCATTTTTGACTCCCCAACCGTATCGAACGAAGATTGAAAAGACATCTTCATTTGCATGTCACGCTGGTAACACATTATCCAATGTTATTCCACTTTATAATTGCATTCGTAATAATTAGCATATCATAGCGAGGAAAACTTAATTGTGCATGAGATTTTAACTTACCTAATGTCATATAACACAAATTTCTCGTTAAAAAAGCAACCTAGCTGCGCAGAAAATAGTGATCAACTTTAAAGGATACCAGAAAAGAGTTGAGAGGTTAGAAAAGTAAAGGTCTGATATGGTTTTTTGTTACGAATAGTGATTTATAGGTATTGGGAACAGTAAATCTCGTTACGTCTCAGAAAATGCGTTTGCGCAATGGCTTTGTTTGCATTGTCCGTGCATTCCTGTTGAAAACTTTAGCGAACTAATGTCTTTGTAAATTAGATCTTATTCTGTTGGATTGAGGTTGAGGCTTGATTGGTGTGAGCGGATGAAATGCGAGCTTGCCCGGGTTGTTACTCGACTTCAAGGTTTTTCCACTGTGTAAAAGCAGAGTTCATATTTTGTTGAAACGTTAACGACAAATCCTAATGCAATGTTTTGTTTCTCTGGAATTTCTTTTGGCTTATAAGCATATAATTTGTGCATTTTCTTCTAATTTATTATCCGTGACTGTGAGCCAGTTTATCATAATAATTTGTTACAGTTAAATAATTTGTAATTTTTAAAAACCCGCATCTGCTGGATCTCTCGTTGCTGGTCTATCTAAAATTCCAAGGTAATCCCACTTCTGATTTAAGTAATCGTAATATTGCGGGGGTATTAACCGGGGTCCTACAGCTATGACCCACAGTACGTCCGCGAGTACTCATTTTTGAAACCATTACTCCAATTCGGCAGTTTTCGTGGGCCTACGGGCTCACATAATTTCCCCGCAGAAGGCAAGTAGGTTTTGGTTTTTTTTTTGTTCCTTTAGGTAGTAGGTACTCGTGAACTCACTGTGGGTCATAGCAGTGGGACCACGGTTTATACCCAAAATTGCGCACTTACAAACTTATACAACGTGGGCCCGAATATGCCGAAAGACTTCGACTTGACGTTCCCAACACCATAACGCCATTACCGGTGCTGTAACATTTGTAACAGAGCAAGCTCATTGACCCGCAATTTACGTGATTATGCCATTAAAGCACAAATTTATCTTATGTTGGAAAATACTACCAATGTTTGCCTAATTGTTTATTACGAAATTGCGTAGGCTAGCAAATAGCAGTAAACGTGACTTGACGTTTGACAATGTAACGCCATTAAGCTTAACAATAAGTTTTCCATTATTATTATTATTTTGACATATTTTTGGCCAGCCATTAAAAATCCCACCTCACACTCGGCCATCCTGACAGCATGCGAGTCCTCAAACACGACACTAAAAACTGACAGTTGTCATCGGCGTATCCGCGTATGCGTATGAGCATTCGGTGTTGTAACAGCCTGTAACAGGGCATGCTCACTGACCCGTAACATGTGATTATGTCATTACGCACCGAATTATCTTATCTTTGCAAAGGTAATTAGGGTCACGACGACAAGTCTCGTTCGACGCTAATAGGTAAATATTGCGTTAAATTTCACATCACCACCACCACTCACCACCACCAGGTGACACTTACCATCAGGTGAGATCGTAGTCAAACGCCTGCCTATTCTGAATAAAAAAAAAAAAAAAAAAAAAAAAATTTCGTTTCAAACAAATGTCTTCGTTGGTTGTATCATAAGTAATTAGATGGTATCTTGTTTGTCAGTTCTTTGACGCAATCTTTTATGGGTATAACCATACTATTTACTGCACTATGTTTTTTGACATTAAAGACAGTAGGTATTTTAGAAACTCCTTATTTGATGCTTTTTTCGAAAAATTACATTTAGCTCTGATTTATTAACAAATTTGCCTTTAATAATCGTTACAAACCACTGGACTTATTTTGCCTCACCTTTTCTCATAAACTAAGTAAAGTATTCAAACGTAACTTAAACCTTTGGGAATGAGGTTACGCCCAACACAGCGTACTTTAATCAGTAATTTCTCAAGTACAGAAAATGCGTATTAAAACCCGGTATGCCTCACCCTGACCTGGCCGTTCACCGGTAAATAATACGATTCTTACTTATGATGGATTGATTATCCTAATTGCCGGGCGCCTACTATCTCGCTAATAAATTATACTACATCAATATTAAACAGATTCATGTATTAAATATCACAGTAGATATGAAATTGTATACCAGTAGTAGACATCCGTATCGTATTTATGAACCTATATAAGCTTTTATAAATATAGCAAATGCGGTTTCATAAATAGATTTACAAATAAACCCGAAAGTTATAATTGATAAGTTTCATAACAAAAAGAATTTGCAGAGGTTGCCCTCCTTCTTACACTTAACTAAACACAATTACATGGTTATCTGTAACATTAAGCAATCGCGAATACGTATGCCTTGTAAGAGACACTTTCGTTTTACGCAATATTTGCTCACGGCTTAACCCATCCGATGTTTACAAGTATACTTGTAACGAATCTTTATAAAACACATCACAAAAGCCGTTTACACGACTCACCGTACTAAACTTTTCACTTCATTTGAAAGGGATTGGATACACTTTTTCTCGTGGACCAACCATGCAAGTACTTACGCTACACAATCATTTGAAATTGCGTTTAATGCTAAAGGTAAAAAAGTGTAGTATCGGATGCACTTCCGGACTAATTCAGAGACCTTTACTTTCAAAGTTATTTAAGCTTGAGAATATTCAAAGTGATCTTTAAACGTGTCATCTACTCATGAATCTTTTAAACTCCTCTAATCCAAGAGCAGTTAGGTCCAAAATTGTACAGCCTGCGTTTTGCGCAACGTTTTCCATAGAGACTGGCATGGCACGGTCGGTTTGCAATGCGAATGACCTGCATTCATATTGTTCAGATATCATTACACTACATTACACGCCAGACGTAACAGCCATTTGCTCGTAGACACACCAAAGGATATGGTAACTGACACTTAGATTGGCTTGAACTGGTTTAACCGACGATTTATATCTAGAAAGTAGAGATGGGCCGACTAGGGTTTTTGCCGACTACACAATCGGCCGACTAATCGGTTTTCAAATTGCCGATTAATCGGCCGACTAGTCGGCAATGCCGATCGTAGGTTTTGGCTATGTTTGGGTGCAATTGGAAACGCTCGTTTCGCTTCGTCCGCCAGCCATGCCCCTTTAGGGCATATGTGCCTAAGTGTCAAAAAGGCTAAGGGTCATAGTGTCTACTGTCAATAACGCCGAGAGTTATAATGTCATGATGTCGGAAGGTCCAGGTGTAATAATATCAAATTGTCATAAAGTTACAATGTTATGTTACCCTAATGCCAAAATGTCTAGGTGTCACAATGTCCAATTTGTCGAAAAGTCCACATGTTATATTTCCCTTATGTCGAAAAGTCCTGGTGTCAAAATGTCCACCTGTCATATTACCCTTACCTCTGAAGTCAAAAGTCTCATCTCGAGTGGTGTATCAAAAGGTAGCCAAAGAAACTACGACTAGAAGGTGTCCATAAAGAACTCTGTAATAAAACACCGCAACCTCATTGTATAACTATACAACGGTTTGATAACCCTTTTAATATATTTTGCATTGATAAGAAACATTGCTATATAAGTGCTTGACAAATCATTTGCCCGGAAGAGTAAATGTGGTCGGGCATAATTTGTGTTATACTAGCGACCCGCCCGGGCTTCGTACGGGTGCAAAAACTTCCTCTTGAATCACAATATCTTTTAAAAAGAAGCCGCGTCAAAAATGTCAAAATACGTTGCGTACTTTTGAAGATCTAAGCATACATACAGACAGACGGCAGGAAGCGACTTTGTTTTATACTATGTAGTGATAATACAATTAATACAAATAAACAACACAACATTTGAACTTATTTAATTGAAAAGTAGACATTTTGACTCCTAGACAATGTGACGCCTAGCCATTTTGCCAGTAGGGGATTATATCATTCGAACTATTTGACAATTGACATTGTGACACATGGCCATTTTGGCAAGAGTCCATAATAACAGTTTGACCTAATGATAAATAGATGTTTTTATATCTGCACATTCCGACATCAGGGTATTATAACATTCAGGTTTATTGACTAATAGACATTACGACCCCTAGCCTTTCTAACACTTGGACACGTATGCCCCTAAAGGGCCATGCCATTGTCTATCACGCGGTAATTTTTTAACCAGTTTTGTTTACGAACCGGCGCTGACATGTTTGATGGCAAAAAGATAACAAATACTGACTATTACTACTAATAATAATAAGACATTTAAAACTTAGAAATATTACATTTCATAACTAAAAAAAGGGTTAAACTTCTGCCAAGTTCTTATTTTCCTGTAGGTACTAAAGTGCCGAATATTCGGCATTTTTTGCCGACTAGTCGCCGACTAATCGCCGACTACAAATGATGCCGAATAGTCGGCTTTCCCGACTAGTCGGCGACTAGTCGGCCCATCTCTACTAGAAAGCAATCAATCCGTCATAGGTCTTCACATCTCTTGATGCCATACTAAATACAGAGTAGAAACTAACATATCTTTATGAGGCATAAAACTAGCCATATTTAAAGACTGACATTTGATTTGTAGATACAAACAGCGAAATTGAGCGTGAAATGACAAATCATTTATAGTATAGTGAATAAAATTGATTAAATTAAAAGGTCTTCGGTCTTAATTTTTTAGGCTAACTTTTCAATAAGACAAGACTTTTATTTCTCATTCTGTAAGTTTAATTTCTACATTATAGGGTGCGAAGTAATTCAACGCATTTTTTTTTATGATGTTGGTAGATTAAAAGATAAACACTATTTTATGACTCCCGATTGATCATATTGTTGCAGATTGTTATTTTCTAACGTGCTATGATTGAAGTCACTATACACAGATAATTAAACACTAACAAAAAAACGCCTTCGAAACACAAACAATCGCTCGCTAAACAAGTTCGGCGCTCGATCTCGGATCAACATCCACGGTAAGGCAGTGTTTCAATGTCAGTGAAAGTGGTCCCGTGCGATGCGCAGACGCCATTTTCTAATACGCACTTCCGAACGTACGTCCTATTCTAATAGATAAAAACACATTTTGAGTTTATGACTAAAAACACAATCACAAGGAAATATGAAGATTTTTTTAATTCATTTTAGTATCTCACAGCTAGCTAAAGGCTAAATGCCTCCCCTTTATTTCCACTTGATACCTACTGACGTTTGTTAATTTAGCATCATTCCGCGTAGTACAGTCGACGCCAAAGACATGTTTACACTTTTTCACCTTACTCCATTGTAATAAGGTGCAAAAATATAAAGATATCTTTGACGTCGGCTGTACCTAAGAAAAACATTTTCAAAAATACCTGATATTTACAAACTTACATAATATACGACCAAGATATAATAATAATATAACCGATGCCTAAAACCACGAATAAAATTACTACGTGTTTAGCGTAATCCGGACTTCCGACACCCTGGTAAAACATTAAAGTTTCCGTCCAATTATATTCGAATGTCCGGTGCTCTGTGGGAAAGTAATCCTTGTGACGATTGTCGGTAACTTAATACTGATTTTGGTATTTTTAAATCAATGACATTTCTTGCGGTCATAAATACAAGTCATCAACGTCGACAGAATATTAATAATTACGAAATAAAAACAAAAATCCCTATAAAATTATAACAGCACTCTAGTGAACAACCTATCTAAAAACAAAGTCAACAAAACATACTTTTGATAAACAAAATCGCACCTAAACCAGTTCATCCGTCAGAAAGCTACGATGCCTTGACAGACACACCGATATACCTATACATCCGATAATTTACTAACGTTCATAACAACTAAGTCGACGGCGCTTTCATGGATTTACTTGCTCACTAAACCGGTTTCCGGACTACCCTCTCCACCGAGCAGAGGCGAGTCATCAATGTTTGGGTCCGTCTGGTTACGCAACCAAACAAACCTCTCGCTGACCGTCAAAATTGACATTCACCCGTGTGAAAGCGACGATCGACAGCTGATCGTGACTGATGACTTGTAGGGCTGGCGTTGACGTCGGTGGTTTAGACGAGAAATACTGGTGACCATGAATTTATGAAGTAAAAGTTATGCCACAAATCCGAAAAAAAATCTTGGATCTGTGAGGGGAAAAGCGTTGGGTATAAGTGCTCAAGTAGGTACAGCAACACAATCAAGATGGTGTTAATGGCAGCGGTCAAGGTATCCAAGGGATATATTAGTTATATTAGTATTTAGGTATATTAATTAATCGGTGCTTTAAACATTCTTCGGTCACACGTCACACAGCTCTACAAAGTTAGATCACTGAAACATGTTTTTATTTATCCACTTAAATGGTACTTATGATTTTATTACTACTATTAAGCAGCCGGCAACCCTATGAACCATCGCACGCGCAAGTTCACAAAGCAAAACTCTCCAGCATTCGGCGATTTCACTCAATGATCGGTGGCATTTGACCCCTGTCATTCCAATACCGCAATATGTGTCGAAAGCTTGCCAAAACAAGCTATTTAGAATTCACTTCGAATTACAGGGCGGGACTGACTGGTTTTACTCGGGTCAAACTACAGGTGGATTATCTCAATAGTCTCCATAGGCCATTTCTTCTCCTTTTTATGTACATTCCTAGCGGTTACAGTCGCCATCATATATATCGGAGCGGCCAAGGTGGTCATAAATATCTGAACAACGCCCATAAGTCAAGTCCATAAAGTGCATGTTCAGATATTTTTGAGTGACCTGGCCGCTCAGATAAATTTGATGACGACTGTACAACAGTAACAGAATTTAAACAATTACCCGCTTATTCATTAACGAGTCTCAAACCTCATTTAGTTAAATTATAATTTGTCTGTTTCTTACAAACACAACTGTCAAAGTGACAGACGAGGAAAAAAGATGATTTAGTTAAATGAGGTTTGAAATACGTTTATGAATAAGCGGGTTAGACGTCTATTTTTACTCGTAGTAAACAAACATGTGTAAATTGTGTAGGTATCTCAAATGTTGCAATTTTTTTAACTGTGAATATTTTTACAGATTTGCGACAGCTCTTGTTATCATATCCCCTTTAAAACCTAAATACCATATCAAGATAAAAAGGGGATTGATACCGTTTATGATACTTTTCACGACTTAAGACGGTTGCTACTTTTATCAAGGTTTGTCGGCTCATTGCTCCCGTTGTATAAATCTGCGGCCACGCGGGCGAGCCGGCGCCAGTTCGCCCACTGTGCGTATGCGCTGGAGTGCCTCCACTCCAACTACCATTCTAATCGCAGTCGAAGATGCAAGATTATTTGTTGATGTTTTATTAGATGATCGTTATACAATAATTTGCCACGAGATAAAGCAAAAAGCAAGTAGGTAAGGTATCTTCATTTAAATTAGGTAAGATGACAATCTGAATTAAACAATCGTAGAATTATATACTGGGACAAGGGCAGGAAGAAGAAGAAGAAGAAGAAGAATTATATACAATGTACGGTCTAAAAGTCTAAAGCGTTGAAGGTATATTGTAATATGGAATATATTTCAAACTAGCGACTCGGCCCGGCTTTCGCACGGGTGCAATTATACATATAAACCTTCCTCTTGAATCACTCTATCTATTAAAAAAAACCGCATCAAAATCCGTTGCGTAGTTTTAAAGATCTAAGCATACATAGGGACAGACAGCAGGAAGCGACTTTGTTTTATACTATGTAGTGATGACATGGAGCTGCACTAAGAAAGGAGTTTTGGAAATTTAACCCGGTAATGGTGGTGAAATAGGGGTTAGAAGTTATTAACGAAAGTCACTGCCGGATATAAATTTTTGCTCAAAAGCTGCACTGAGAACTGTTTACATTTTGAGTTGTATGTTTTTGTGAAGTTTATAATGTTAATTTATTACGCGTACCTACTCGTATGTTATTATTCTCTGCGTTTAAATTAAGCTACCTCATAAATTTCTCAAATTGCAGTAGTGACACCGAAGTCGGCCGTCTTGTAGACAAGTTAATCAATGGAGGTACAATAACAAAAATGGATAAAATTCAACGATTCAGTAATCTTATCGGCACTGTTAACGGTCCAGCGCTCGTTAATATCGATAACGGATCGTCATAAAACGATCCATTGCCTTAACGGTAGTTGAAAAAATCAATTGCGTAGTAAAATCTAGATCATTAGAGACTGGAATAATCATTGCAGCTTAAATAAATTGTATAACCAACCAGTCAGTACTCCCACTAATCCCCTGTGACCCCCCCCCCCCCCCCCCCCCCCCGGGACCGGACCTGCTCGAAACGGTCAGGCGTGAGCCCGGAGTGTTTTAGTGGGTATTCTGTTCCCCTGCTCTTTATTCGGAAGAGTGGCTGGAAGAGCGAGTCCCACATACCCCCCGAAAGGGGATGCGTAAATGCATTTCACTCCGTCAAAAACGAAAAAGGCATATTTATGTGCTTAATAAGTTACCTAATGTTTTACATACTTTTGGATTATACCAATACAAGGTACCTGTACTTGTCTTTCGTTTTGAAAAGCATTCATAGAACCCTTTTTTCTGTAAAAATAGAAGTAACATAGCCTAACGTATTTCGTCTTTTAACCTTGTGACTCATTCTTAGATCATAATACATACGAGTATTTATGCATTTTTAATTACCTTTTAAAATACTCAAGGCAGGTAACATAAGCGTGTGCTTCTGAGCGTGACTAACCTTCGCAAGCTCTCATCTTACTAATAATCGCATTTCAAAAGGCAACTCAGTCACAATATAGCTAAGGTATACTTTCTTTTGAAATGTTATTTCTTTATACGATATTTCAATTATGGTGTGACATAACAGTATGTTGATAAGGTCGTGTAACGTTGAACAAAGGTTACAGAGATCTTCCTGTTTAAGCCACTTTTGCAACGGTTTCAAGACAATGAGTTTTGAAAACAATGTTTTTTGGTTAGTGAAAGTGATTTTCGCAAGGCTAATTTGCATTTTCGTGTTTTTCTGACACAGTGACATAGTGTTTTTCAGAGCTCCATCTATTTAGTACCTGTTAGGTAAAGTTTTGCCTCATCATGTCTGCCTTGCTCAACTTTAATTACCGTATTCCTGGTTGACTGTCACGGATTTTTAATACTTAATCCATGGAAAATACCAAATATTAAGAGGATGTCAACAACCCTTGACCATGACCTTCAAATGGACTTTACTTAAACAGTCATTTAATTATAACTAAGTACTTGTTTTGGGAAAGTAAAAAAAATATGTTAAATAATATTCATTATATTTCCAAGAACTTTGTTAATTCCGATATACACGATTCGACGAAATCGGCTCGATAGAAAATAATCCGAAGTTACATCTTAAAATTAGCTTTAAACAGTTGTATGTCTTTAGTTTCTTGACTTATACGTTTGTAATTAAGGGCAAAATTTCACCTCACTAATATTAAAAACTTCATTGTCGTATTTTTCTCAATAATGCGTAGTTTTTTTTAATTCATCATTTTGCTAAATTTTCAATGAGCTCCCATACTAATCGTAACGCAGTGTTTCTTTTTCACTCGCGCTGAAAAAGATAGGGATGGAATTCAGCCGTTGCCATCCTCTTAAATTGGAATTAGGAAAAGCAGGTAGGTATAATACAAGACGATAGAAAGATGGTGCAATTCCTTCTAGCTAGCTAGAATCAGAAAAAATAGCACCGGTGCGTTTTCTAGTTCTAATATACCTAGCTAAAACTAACCTAGATTTGATTTTCAACGCATTCATAATTGCGAAACATTAACCAAGAATTGCAACACAATAGAACTCACTACCAATCAATAACTTATAATCCTTAGCCCATTACAATAAAATACATTTTAGTTTGAATGAAACATATCAATTAACCCCATAGTTAATTTCTCAGTTGATTTATACGATTAGAGCTGAGACGATTAACGGCGTAGTGATAGACGTAAAGGTAATTAAATATTTGGTCCCAACAAAAATTACCTTAGCAGTGGCGGTGGGTCAAGAATTTTCTTAGGCAAGCCGGAGCTTAATTTGGCTTAAAATTTCTTCATCAGCTGTAGGAAGCATGAGGAAAACTGGTCAGGTGCCTGAAAATTAGGCAAGCCGCGGACGCGCCGCCACTGGTCCATAGTAACCAAGCGCATGAGACATACTCATACAAAATGGCCTCTTCTATTCATGAGAGTTAAAGATAAGTAAGAAGGAGCCTAATTATTATAGTAGCTATTTCGATCGAAAATGTAGCTATGGCCTGTTTTAAAATTGATGCTAGTTGTCTCACTGTTTTTGTTAACTTTGAGATCAAAAAAGACGAACTAATTACTCTTCGCATAGATATTTTCATACAACGTGATGCAATTTGTTGCCCTGAGTGTATTAACGATTTCGACTTTTCACGGCGTAGGCTACTCAAGTCCTTTTTCTCTTTGAATGACACAATGGTATCTATTCAGGTTCCTGCTCTGATCTGGTGTAACTTTGATTGAGGCGTCTCCGTATGATCAGGTGTGCCAACGCGGTGTGGGCGTACGTATGTGTAGCACTAGCAATGTACATGACGAAATAAGCTCACCATAGAAACTACTTGAGTTTTGATATATTGCAAAGACTTTAAAGTTTGAAATCAGACGAAATATTATTACTTCACTTAGGCTCCGCTTTTACAAGAGGAAATGCCCGAGTTTCTGTAAATAATACTGAAATCACTATAGGTGTGCTTATAATAGTTGAAGAGTTCCCTCGATTTCTCCAGGATCCCATCATCAGATTCGGACTACATAGGTGACAATTAGCAAAACAAAGATCCTGATGAATTGAGAACCTCCTCCTTCGAAATCTTGAAGTCGGTTGAGAATATCAAAATCATGAAGTTTCTATTTAAATGTGCATATAAAGTTACCAGTTTTCGTGGCTCTGAAAATCCAACAGTAGGAAGTCTGTGAGTGTGAAATATTCCTATGTCAGTGGTGAGAACGTACCTGTAACAACAAAAACAAACATTGAAAATTGTTAGGAATAAAGGTATTTAGTTGTACCTACACCTCAAAAATGATATGTCTGAATGAGGGTTTCCTGGATCGATTTTTGCACCAGGTGGCAGCACCGTGGCGAGAGGTAAAGCTGTCATAATCCACCAATCACGTTTAATCACGTTTTTTTTATTGGTGGATTTTGACAGCTGCTGTCAAAAAGACCTCTCGTCACAGTGCCGCCACCTGGTCTCCCGGAATCCCTCAATCTTTGGTAATTTTCTTTAGTATTATCCCACATGTGCCGTGCATGTATGTGCCGTGGGGTGCCCGGCCTTAGAATTGTCCCCCACCATATCGTCCCGTAGTTGCAGTAGGAGTCTGCTAAGGGAATATACCGGGAGATGGGCAGCAGCATCTTCCGAAAGCCTAAACAACAATAAACAAAAAAAAACTGCGCGCGCCAACCCGTCTGCCAAGCGTGGCGCGTATGTTCAGCAGTGGACGTCTTATGACTGAGATGATGATGATGATGATTATCCCACAGACTACCCCAAGCGTAGTGCCTATTAAAAGTTTCCACGGAGATAAAATCGGGATTTCTTTGTTCTTCGAAACCTGCCATTTCTACCTAGAACTAGAATGAATTGAACTTCTTAAAACTAGAATGACATTCATCCCGGAGTCCCATAGTGTCTGCGGTAGATGTAAGCAAGCAACCTGCGTGGTTAATACTTCAATAGAACGGCCATTGATTTGTGGCCAGTAAACAAATAATAGAAGCCATGATTTGCGGGTATCAATTGTCCCGCTGACCCGCCAATCACGGCCCTCGAGGCTAATAAATACAATTAGCTCGAACAGATGCGCAGCAGTGGTACTATTGTTGTTTTGGATCGAAGCTTTCCAATTTAGTAAAGGAAGTGGACGACAGTTGGTATTTTTGAGGTTGGTTAACACTTCAACAACTACCACATACCCGTTTACTCGGATCTAGTTTTTAAGACCCGCAAGAAAAATGTTGGGTTACAGAAAAAAAAACACTGCTAGAATATGTGTGTTCTGGTTCTTGGATAAAGTTTTTTTTTGTTCTAAATTACACGACATTGGTAGGTACATTTATTTAGCTTGCCCTGACGTTTTCCCGTTTGCCAACACCAATACGTTTTTGATCCAAGACAATTTATTTTAACGCCTCACTATGCATCAGATCAGAATGATCACATGACGCTAAATTTCCTCTGAAGGCCTTATTACTAAAACGAAAACGTACCATTAAATCAGAGTGATGGCCACTCACAATAGACTCGATAATTATAATTCATCATTACGCCACGAATCGATTGACAGCCAAGTAGGCCGGCGACTCGATACCGATCCGATTCGGTACAATACCGATGTTTGTGCAACACTACGGTCAAGGCCTGGCATAGACTTGATTATTCTATTGTTAGAATCGGGTTTGCTACCGATTCAGTTTAAAGTTCAAGGCTATTAAACTATGAAATTTTGATTTTAACTGTTAAATTAAAAATTTACGGCAACCTACTTCCATTGATTCCGACAAATTTGTATGAGGCGATTAATTTTTTTAACACATTAAATGAAAATGGTTTAAAAACATTTGTGTAAAGAATGATTATAATTCCGACACTGAAAATGTTGTTTCATTCATTTCCTTGTATTTTTGATGGACGCTTTTATAATTTGCGTCCAAGACTAGCTAGACAATCTTTGCATTTGATGAAAAAAGAACTGTAAATATTGATCATTCGTTCGTACGGCTTGCGCTGACAGCCGGGGAGAAAGAATGAATGAATGATGGATTGAACGCGTGAATCTGTGCGGACTGTGCGCTTTAATGAAAAACATTATACCTACTTAATATGAAATCTCATGGATTGTAATACATTTGGGTTAGTAACGCTTATTGAATTTGGTTTGACAGGGCAGTATGAAAAATTATTCGAGTTTTTTATTAAAACATTAATACATATTTCACGCCCCTGCCCCTTCCCGACCCCGGGATGCCACTTCTCAACATAACAAAATAATTCAATATGAGAACAAACTTCTTCTTAAATGAAATGGAATTATTTTGCAAGAAGGTTTATCAATTCCTCATACAAAATGAGCCGGCCAAAATAAAGTATTGCAAATACGATACGATGCTATGATCGATTTGAATCTATTGTCTGATAGAAACGTCACATGCTCCCACGACCAGCCCAATCGACTAAGTAATTCGATACAAACTCGACCAATCGATACTCTTATCGATTCCATTAATCTTGAACGCGTTTACAAATGCTGCTATATCAAAACCGCGATTTCGACACCAGTTTCGTATCGGTTTAATTGGGACAATATCGATTTAATTATATTGTACGGAGACGTTTATTGTTATATTAAAATAGATTAAATGTTTCAATTAGGGTTAATTGCCTGCTCTAAGTGAAGTAATGTCGATCGATCAATTTGTCTTAAGAAATAATATAATATATTATAAGACTTAATATTTTTTTTACTATGATCTTAAGAAATAGTAGTGCAATATTGATATTTGAAAATACACGTAACTGACACCTGACCTAACTAAAGACAGCTATTTTAGATCAATAAAATTTATAAAAATATGTAACTTTCAGTTCCTTTAGCATATTCTGCGTACTGCGAATGTCATCTCGCTATGTGTGGTAGGGCACAGCACAGCGAATGTCATCTCGCTCAAATCTGGAGCAGAGCCGACTGGGGAAGTACCTCCACCTTACAGAAAACCACAGCCAAATAGCACTAGACCCTGCTCATGGTGTTGTGTTTCTGCTGGTGAGTTAGGTTGCCAAAGAGCTCAAAGAGGACCCAGTGTGTTGACGACGAGGGACCTATCTTGTTCCTTTAGACGTCCACACAGTGAATCCTCCTGTTTTTAAAGGGTCGGCAACGCGCATGTGACACCTCTGGAGTTGCAGAGGAGGCTGCTTACCATCAGGTGGGCCGTATGCATGTTTGCCACCGTCGTTGTAATATAAAAAAAAAAAAGTTTTACGTCATTGTCATTACAAGTCCTTAATAGAGCTTTAAAAGAGGAAGAGGTTTCCAGCAGTAATTTTTCGGTCGCAAAAGCAGTGTGACAAGGGAAGACAAAAGGATGCTCAGGATTTTCCCAGAGAAACGTTGCAAGAATTCGGCACGTCAGGTCGTGTCAGTCAGTATATCTGTTGGATGCCTCAGATAGGGCATAATAATAATATGTTAGCCTCTATACGTCCCACTGCTGGGCACAGGCCTCCTCTCATGCACGAGAGGGATCAAGCTATAGTCCCCACGCTGGCCCAAAGCGGGTTGGGAACTTCACATACACCTTTGAATTTCTCCGCGGATGTATGCAGGTTTCCTCACGATGTTTTCCTTCACCGTATAGCGATTGGTAAATATCAAATTATATTTCGTACATAAGTTCCGAAAAACTCATTGGTACGAGCCGGGGTTTGAACCCGGGACCTTCGGATTGAAAGTCAGACGTCGTTACCGTCAGGCTACCAACGCTTTTTAGGGCATGCTTCTATTTTTTTCAAATAGTCAGAGCTACTACATCTTTTCTCCAGTGACCCGCAATTTTTTGCTCTCCGGTCACCCGGTTAAAGGGAATCCTAAAAGGCGTCCAAATCCGCTTGACTACTTAATGCTAACTTGTATGGGACACGACTTTTATGTAGGTACTTAACAAAAAGATCTTGTTTGATCCGTCTCAGCACCCACACAGCCCTTTCATAAGCGACCTTGAGCAATATCAGATCAGGATCCGTTGCTCAATTATTTAGAGTCGTGCGTCTGCGCAGGATATCGTGACGCGGCCGCCCTTGCTCTATCATTAACTAGAGATGCATTTCGCAACGATTTTAATTACATATAGAACTCATTAAAAGCAAGAATGCAGATTGATTTTTGATCGATATTTAAGTAATAAAGGTTGAAGGATTTAAAGGTTAGGGTCATATATGGTCATATTTGATATGCTCAATAAATCCTATCCAAGAATAGAATCCTATCATGATGTTACGTACCTATTGATTGGACGTGGTACCTCAAATACACTTCCCAGATTACCAAGAAAGGCCCCCTAAAAATACCTCCCTTGCCCACAAATCAGGCTCGGTTTATACAGTTTTTCTACTCCTGCATTCTAATTTGCCAATAAAATGACTGACAAGTGAATTCAAAGCATATACTTTATGAACGTTGTCATAAGATGACTCAAAAGTCGATTCTTAGGGATATAATAGGTCTGTTACCGAGGCGGGCCCCGCACCGGCGCCGCCCGCCCGATGCAATCCGCCAGGAGATTGAAGACAATTGTATAGAGGCAGCAGGTCATTCGTTGAACTCAATGCTTACCGGCTTGCCTAGCACTCGTAGAAATACTATTGTGTGCAACGGTACATAATTAGGTCTTAAAATTCTCGGGTCTGTTTTTACAAAATGAGGCGAAGCCCCTCGACTTCGACTTCGACCCTCGAATCTTAAGAACCCTTATTATGTAACTGTTGCACAAAATACTATTTAATTAGTCTTCTTATGCAGATTACTCCAAGATTTAAAGTAAACAATCACAATGATCCATGATCAAAATGTTTTACCACAAATGGGACATTCACAACAATCCCAATTACCAGGGTGATATAGCCTAAGAAGAAGATTTACAGTTAGCAATCGATGCACAACCTAATCTAGATTTATAAAAACTTAATCCTTCGTGCAACTGCACTACTTACTCCCTTCCACATCTAACCCAGTTATTAGGAGGAACTAGGGCGATGCGCCGGCGCCCATCTAATTGCAAAGATAACGAGGATCTACTCTGAGATAATTAGTTGCAGTTTATGGTTGTGCATAGGAGCAAGAGCATGCTCCGGTAAGGATAAGCAGGTTATCCAGGTTAACGTATTTAATTGTATTGTATGGCAATTGGAAATCCCACTTGCAGGTAAAGTCCTAATTGTCGCAATACTATAGTTTGGCCAGAGTTTTGTTTTAGGTACTTCAAGCATAGACAGAGAGAATCATACTATCTCTTTCCTATGCTATTACCCTCGCTATAAAAAAGGGATGAGTATAGCTTATTACTTCCACTGTTACGGAACTTATTGGCCAGCCAGACTATATTTTCTGAATTCAATAATCGACCTTTTTGCGATATTTTTTCGTTATTGTCTTTATTTTATTGTTAAGTAATAAACGTGACGTGAGAAAATATCAGTGCTCACGATATTGTGCGACAATGTTTTGACCCGAGAGTTTAATCTTTCTCGAAGATTCTCCCAATGCCCTTTAGCGACTTCCGCAAACACCAAAAAATCGTACGTTTTCTCGTCGACATTCGTTAAGAACTTTCATTATTCCGACCGAACGGGATATCGCTCTCAAAGAATAATCCCCCATAACTTATCCGCTGTCGATGGCACGCGTTTCGGCGCACCGTTAAGTCTTCTGACCACTCGTGAGCCTTATTGCAAAGTGATAAGGTTGTGTTTAGGTTAGTGTCGTCAATAACCGTGCTTACGGTACCACGACACATGCGTCTGCGCGCCGTCTGCGACACAGTTTCCGAGCGGTTTTGTTTCTAGCTAGATGCCAGCATTCTGTCTTGCCCAGGAATTTACTTTTAGTTAGAACTGAAGAGTATGCTGGGTCGGGTCTTATCCTGAAGTATTTTATATGTAATACAATACAATGAAGTATTAAATACTTAATATTTTTATAATTTAATTATTTTTAAATTTTATATGTAGCACATGTTATTTGTTAGCCATCTCAAAATCTACCTACTACGTGTTCTGCGCAAGCCATGTTTATAATTGTTAATTAAAAGAAAATTGACCAGTATAGACTTAGGAACGATAAGGTCGATAAGTGATAACGGAATTTCAAAAGCATAATACCATCTCTGGTTCCCACTGTAACTCTCAAGCATATGATCGATTAGTTTGATGATTGCAGTTCTTAAGAACATCACGAAGTTCCACGTCGCCTTTGTGCCCGTTAAATATTGTCTTATCTCGGATCAAATTAAACATCGATTCTCATTCATAAGCCAACGGATTAGGGTTGCTTATCGATCTATAATCATTTCAAGGTGTGTCGTTGTTGAAGTGAGAAAGAGTGATGTAATTGCAGTGATGTTTCCGCTCTTCCCAGGTTTTTGCGCGTACGCAAATATGCGTTAATGTCTCGTTAACCTTTGTGAAGAGATGCGGCGCCGTGATGTGATATGAGGAAGTGTTGTTTCCTATGTCCTTTACGCTTTTTGTCGCACTACCTACTCTTAAGGGCAAAAATATATGTTGCACGAACAGCGGAGAGTTGCAAGCGCTTGCGGAGAAAATTGTGAAAATCTATAGTCTCGCTCGCTCGAGATAACGTGAGGCTTCCGGTGTCCAAAATTTCTTCTCCGAAATGTAACTTCGATTCTAAATCAGTCAGTCAGTCACCTGTCACAATTCAGGGTTCAAGAGGTTTTACGCTTTGAAGACACAATTTTAATGTTAACTAAAATGTTACCTTTGCAAAGCGAGATCAAATATCATGCCCTCTGAGTGCTACAAGTAATAGACATTCATAAAGTGGGTGATATTGCAAAAATACTATATTACTATTGGTAGCAGGCACACCGCCATATTAGGAGCGCGCTAATACAGTTATCAATGGTGTTCAGGAAATGACTCAGGCGCATAAAACGTAGGCTTAAACGAACTGATTGCTAGTTGAATCGGAACAAAAGCATCATAGTAATCATCTTTTAGGAAAGGCCAGAATAACCATAACTAAGTACGGCATTTTAAACTGAAGCTGATGCACTAATTACTGCGTTTTTTTTACTTCAATTCGCAATAAATCAGTAGTTTTACATTTAGCACCTAAGCGTGTATTTAATCATGGGTAGAACGGTGTATGTAAGCTTTATATAAAATAAACAGTTTGCACCATTGTAAGTTTTTGTAGCAATATTCTACAGACTTCTGGATCACAATCATAATAATTCCTTTCACGTTGAAGTTATTTTTACCATACGGTTTTGAATCTCGCCTCATTCTTTCTTTGACATTAATAGTTACTATGTCAGTCCAAAAAATCCTCAGCAGCACTCAATTAAAATCACAATAACTATCAATACAAAATGAAAGCAACCTACAAGTGTATCGTGATGCGAGATAAATTGAATGCTAACCATGCAGAGTAACGGTCCGGGAGGAAACAACGCCATTATGTCAAGCTAACGAGTTAACCAACACATTCTACAAGAGAAAAGAAGTAACTCACATGGAGATTATACAAAAAGATGCGACCAGCTGTCCAAACCAAGGCCTTATCACGTTCTCATAGGGTTCACGATGGATCACCTAAAGGTACCGCGATGGTTATCCTCCAGTCTTTTTCACCGGGACAGTCTTGCTGTCACACTACTTCACCTACTGTGTAAAAAGATTCATGTAAATACCCTTTTACGTCCGGTGACGAGAAGTTTGTATGTCGATAACAATCTTAAACTATTCTCGTGAAATTGATGGGACCACCCTTGCAGCGTCTGAACTGAATAAGGTGAAACTTAGTTAAGCAAATAAAAAAGGATTTATCAAAGCATTCTAACGAGAATAATTTTAAACAAAAAAAGAACCGACTTCACTTAGGATCCGCTATTCCAAGAGGAAGTGGCCGAGTTGCTGTAAAAAATTGTGAAATCACTATAGGTGTGCCTATAATAGTTGAAGAGTTCCCTCGATTTGTCCAGGATCCCATCATCAGATCCCGACTTGGTGACAATGGGACCATCTAGGGGTTATACCTGTTCGATTAAAAAAAAAATTTTGAAAATCGGTTCACGATTCCCGGAGATATGGAGTAACATACATACAAAAAAAAAAAATAATGATAAAAAAAAAAAATTCAGTCGAATTGAGAACCTCCTCCTTTTTTGAAGTCGGTTAAAAAGGAACCCACGAACCCAAGACTCTTAGATTGTGTATTTTGAACGGAGTCGTTCCTACGGTTTTATTTGAGTTATTTCGGCATGTTTAACTTACTTGTAACTAAGTAAAATTAAAGTTGATGCTGAAGCATCAACTATTCGCAAGCACCAAAACTTTGAAACCCTGCAGACTGCACTACACTTTACCGCAAAATAGGTCATCTGCCGTTCCAACCCCACCGTTTAAAAAGCTACAACTCCGTTGAAATTCCTCACATACTTATGACCTTTCTCTTCCGTATTGTTCAAAGTCTCGTCTAGCGCCCACTATGGGCACGCGTTAACGGTGCATCATTTCATCTCATTTCACCAACTCGTGGGAACTGTCAACCAAACACCAGCCTTTCCATAAAAGGACATAAGTACTTTGAATTTCAACTACACCAACGCCGTTTTAAACCGCTTGGAATACGAAAGGGCTTAAACACACTCGAATTTCAAGTAGACTAAAGATGTTTTTGCTCTGAGACAGCCGGATTAACTTCAGGCATACTTACAAAGCGTGATATTGAAACAGTTTGTGTTTTGAATGGTTAATCCGCTATAGATCAATGTTCAGGCGTTTTGTGAGGCTAGATTTATGCTTTCATTTGAAAATGAGATGTCAATGCAGTGGGAAGTGTTGCGACGACTTGTAAAAGCGGAATATTAATCTTTATCCTGATCTTAGCATATGAATGGGCTGTAGCTAGTTTGTTGTATAGTCAGAGACAAACAAGCTGCTCACAAATATTAACTATATAAATGTACCTACGTAAATAGGCCATAATATAGCAAGTTCAGAACAATTTAGAGAATCGTTGAATTCGAAGAGTGTCTTCGAAGTCAACGACCTATGATATAATTGTATGGCTTTAGGATCAGTACGAGACATTTCCGACGCCACTGAGTCATCGAGTGACATTTCAGTCAAAACTCATCAGCGGAAGCTGTCCTAAATTAAAAATGATCTGTTGAATTGTGCTATGAGTCCTAACTACTCTTTTGACAATCATAAAATATATGTTCAAGTATTTCTCGATAAAAGGCGATTCTTCGATCTTGCATAAAAGGTAATTGCAAAATAAGAGTCATAACATAAAAAATACCACGATTATTGTACGTATTTACAGCAATGACATTAATACGACGATAAACAAAACTTGAACCGCACACAACAGGATCCCAGTTCCTGATCCAACAGATGAAGACAGAAATAGAACTAATTACCCCTAACCTGATCTATAATGGTGGGCCATAATTGTGCTTAGAACGGTACAAAAACCCCCTCAATTTGCTGCCAACATACCATTAAGGCGAGTTTTTGCTTTGAATTTCTCTCGGAACCTGATCCGGTTATGAGGAATGTTGTGAACCTTAAAAATGCCGGGTTAGGTACACCATAGCTCAATAAATCACCATCAAGTTGTAGCTAAACTTTAACAGATAAAGATCCTCAAATACTTTCCCATTTAAGTCCTTACAAACGCCAGCAACACTGCCAACAAACAACAGTTATTTCGGCGACTTTCGTCTATAACTTGTCAACATAAAGATGATATAGTATTATGAGTTAACCCTTGCGTAAATGAATCCTTCAGACAAGTCAAAGACTTCTGCGACTAGGAACCGGTAATGAGTACCGGTGTCCAGTTTACGGCATTCAATCATAGGGTACAACTTAGCAATAAACTTTTAAACGCGGACGAATTAAATTTAATAGCACATCTTCGACAGATTGAGCTTGTTTATAGCCGTTATACCGGCAAGTCCCGGGCATAATGAAAACCCCTGGCCACGCATAATAACACAAATTGTATGCAAATTACAACAACCGCCCACGTTTTTGGATATTTTATTAATGGATGTATTATTAAGAATCAATTTACCTTTCATAAAGCGCGTAAACGTCTCGCATTGTTACCGTATACGTGAAAATAAACTGTGGTTTAATTCTTCCGGACAAATTAATTCAACATGTGATTAATTGTGCAGAGATAACGCCAGCAACATTTTATATTAAACAATTAAACGAGCCGGTAAAGGAATAAAATTGTAATGAGGCGAGCGGCGAGATGAATCAGTTGTAACAACACGAACCTCCAAATATAGTAACGACAAACGTCCCTCGTTCCGGCTAACGATGTAACAGGAGAAGAGTTTCATAATTATGATGCGCGGGAAATTCAATACGAGGCAGTAACGAGGCACGTTTAGGATACAACAATACCACCAAAATAGGAGAAGCACGCTCGTCAAGTGCCAATGAACAGAACACTTGCAGGCGACCCTAACGGCGTCCTGGCGTCCAGCCGCGCTGACCCTACCCCGCCCACTAGCCGAAACAATAGGAGGCTCCGGCTAAATTGGCAGGCGTTTATCTCAAGCATACTTTGAATAAAGGTCGGGGGTCGAGAGCAGCGGCTAGTGTTCGCACGACCGGTAGGAAGTGTGTCAGCTAACTGTTAAAGCAAACATTGGCAGAGACCGTCAAATTAGAGTCGCTTGTGAGTCACGGCTGATAGCCCTGATAACCTGGCGACCCGCGACCTCGTCATGTTTTTATATCGCATGAGAACGATGGTATCGATTGGGACACCTACGCCAGTACTTGTATCGACAGTTCTCCGAAGCGCGCTAAATATTTTCTCTTGGACACGTCGTAATAACAATAGGAATTCTAAACATGGTGCTAGAGATTTGAGTGGAGGAATGTTAGTACCCGTTATTCTAATTAACCTACGCGATCCAACTATCACGTTTATTTAAATCGATTTACGCTTACACGATGTAAGACACGTGACTACGATTTGCAATACGGATTTAACTAGTACCCCTCCAATATTGGATGATCATCCGGTCCATTCTCGCTTTGTGTATTTGTATCCTGAATGGTCTACCTGTTTTGACAAAAGTTTCTGCGAGATCTAACGATCGCTATGGTTGACAATTGACATTTCTAACGGAGGTTAAAACATGCATGACCTTGTTGTCTCATGACGTTTAAACGAACCTCAGCCGTAGGGTGGTAGACCACATTTTTGGTCGACTGTGTGTTAACACTTACTGTCGTGCTACTAATAGTGACACTTCAGTTAGATGTTTGAAATTAGGACAATACGTAATAGTGCTGCATTTCCAATTAAAACAAATGCGCTTGTGCCTAAACCTTTAATTGATAATCTAATGAAACGACTCGGAAGCGGCGCGCGGCAGTAATAAATAAGCAAGTCTTGTCCTACATGCCATTTATCATAATAGTCGGCGACGTTTCATCTGCGCAGTCGCAGGTGGGTGTCCGCGCTGATATTAATTGATCTCGCTGTTTCCAGCCTACTTATGTAGATCACGAGTATTGTTGTCTTCCGCCATGTTCGATGTGATTAAACATTGTGAAGAGTGTGATTTTTTTAGGCTTAACAGATAACAGGTTACACCGCCCATCTTTTACAGGTGGTTCCTGGAGGGACTGGGCAGCTGGGTAGTGGGTCATCATAATTAGCCCTTACGTTTCTAGCAGACGATTCATGGTGTAAAATTAGAGAGTTGGTGCCCCACGCATAATGCTTCGCTCGATAACCAATGTTACCATTCGAGTTTTTAACCCAGAAGGGGAACTAGGGCTTCTTGGGGTTAAACAGGTTAGATTTCTTTGCGGTGTTTCATTTTGCCTTTAATTTATACTTTATGTAGATATTCCAATTACATTAGGTGAGATTTTTCGAAACTACTTAGACTCGGGTTCCTTGTATAGCCACATCTTTTGTGTGAAACAGAAGATCAGCAACACTTACCCTATATGTTCCGAGAATCTCAATTGCACTATATAAGTATATACCTAAATAAACTTATTTTCCTAATGGACTCTTCGATGCGTCAATCTTTCTAGTTTCCTTCCGGCCCGGAGCGAGCTTTGTAATTATTTTATTAAATTTATTACACAAGAGAACCAGTTTGCTTTCAAGATCCCGCCAGATCAGATATCCATAATTTGTCTAAAGTACACTCGGTGCTAGACATGTTGATCTTATCACCCCAAGGCTCACCAACAAAGGGGCGGAAGGCAAATTTAAAAATAACGTTCTATAAATGGAGAAAAACGATTTAGTTCACAAAAGAACATTTCGCGGCGACAAAGTGGCACTATTCACATAAAAGTCAGTACAGCAGCTAAAGTCAAAAACCTCTTGGGTGGCGTTAAAATAATTGCGACTTTATTTATATACGGCTAAGGTGGTAAACCTGTTAATTATTTCAGAAGAAGTTAAGAGGTTTTCGAATATAGACGCAGTGTTGTTTTTGGAGGTCGGTCTTGTTGCACCATTAATTCCGCATGTACGGGTAATAAGTTTACGTTTTTACGAGAAAAATATCGAGTATTATTACCTGCCTAGTACAACTCAGACATATATCTTATAGGCCTATTAAAATAAAGAAATATATCTTTACGTCTCTCTGGGCGGTAAGTGAGATTTGCCGCCCACGGGCGCTGCGGAATATCTCACTTCACACCCAGGAGAAGACGTAAAATTGTGTACGCACCACGGGCGGTAATAAACAAGGCCTCAGATCGCTTGTTTATGGCCCTTACCTTCGGTTCGGGCCACAAATACACGCGATCTGAGCCGTTCTTTACTTTACCGCCCTAGGTGCGTAATGTACTATTGGTGTCGACTCTAATAATATCTACAGGGCCATACAATGTGTTGTAATTCTGTCGTGTTATAGTTAGATATTTTTGTTTTTTTTTTTAAATACGAAATCTCTTTTGTAACCTCTGGAGATCCGAAACCCTAAAAACTAGGATAGGTACCTAATAGTCTTTCTTATACCGGTCAAACCATAGATCAAAGACACTAATATAGATTGTGGTCCCCTATTATAATAAGGTAAACTACCGGCATTGATGTAAATCCTTTAAACATTAAAGAGAATCAACATGTATCATTCATTTCATTTCATTCATTCATTCATTTTAATTTCATTTTCTGAATGTAAGATGTTAGTAACCCTAAATGAAAAACTAAGCCTTCTCTTCACTGCAATCGACACACGTCACGAATTAACATGAGTAATGTTACATCGTCAAGAGCTACTTTTTAATCATCACCACGGTAAAAAGCTGCCATCTTCAGACCCCCACTGCGATTCCTGCTGTGTCGCCCATTTCTTCGGGAGTCAGGTAATTAAAAACCCAGAGATATAATGTATTTCAAAATTTTCAGTAGACGTCGCTTGTACAGTCCAGTTCTCCAAATACGATTAATTGGACAAAAATATGTGCACACGACTGTAAGCCCATACAAAAAAGGTTTGTGTTCAAATATTTTTGTACAATGATTTGAACAGCTCGACTGTTAACACACAGTATGCGAAATTTTTATCGTACCGTCAACTGCTACAACTTCGCCTACGATGCACAACTTTGCCTGGCTTGAAAAACATGGTTTTCTTCAACAAAGAGCTACTTACTAGTATATCTTATTCCTGAAATGGGAGAAAAGCGGCCAGTTGATGGTACCATTTCTCAGACGATTGCAACGTTACTAAGCCTACAAATCAACTGGATTCTAACCGGCTTGACATGCGTCAAAGTGACAAAGTCACTTAAATTACGAGACATTTTTTCATTAAACGCCAGATTTTTTTTAACTGGATTAGTGCCATGAAATGTTGCTGACTGTAAACCATAATCCCAGGCACGTGAAGCGCTTTACGTGGTCTAGTCACATATATATCTGTAACCAAACCTGCCTAACATTAATTACCAGTATTACCACGGCCTCTGTCATCTTCGACTGATTTCATTAAGTTCAAGGTATAAAAACAAGCATTTCCTAATCAGAGGATTAACTTGAGGTTCGGTTTTTGCTGATTTATCAGCGTGACGTCATCGATTCCATAATCTCCGATAAGCGGATTAGCGGCCGGCGTAATGAAATTAGTTTTCGATCTACTTCTAGTTACGCATATACCTTGAGCCCACCTTCAATTTCTGTGTATTAGTACATACAGTGATATATGTATAAACTGCAGTGATGAGGACAGCCACTTGTCTAATCTAAAGCATCAAAAATATCCGCTCCTTTTTAACCGACTTCAAGATTTCAAAAGAGGAGTTCTCAATTCGGTTGTATGTTTTTACTGTACAACACGTATTCGATTTTAACTACACCTACGTAGGAAGTTTCGTTTACTCACCACAACATTGAACGTAGTATACTACAATTCGAAATTGTTAACTTAACCCAGAAAACACTAGAAAAGTGGTACAATCGACAGATGTTTAACACTCGTGCACCTTGTTGCAAACGAATACGGTGCAAAAGTGTAAACACTAGACATCGACTGTACAAAACTAAAACCCGTACTACGCAGGAGGGCAAATTGAACAGATATATTTGGACAAAAGCAAAAAAACGGTACCGTGCGCCACCCACGACGCCCCGTTTTTGGTCCGGTTGCTATGACTGAGATGGCCGCTAAAACATTAGATCAACATGAATCAGTACAGTAAACAGAAGTGAAATAGGCCGTTATTGTTTACATTCTTTAAAGTAGGGCTTCTGACACTGAAAAGTGTTTCATTATTCTACACACTACTTATATGCAAATACGCTCGAGTTTGCAGTCAGTCAAAGCAAAAGTAGAATTACTTAGGTGATTATTCGCACTCAATTTCTTACCTATTTTCAAGAAAAAAATACATTACATATGCACAGTCGCCATCAGATATATCGGAGCGGCCGAGGTGGTCACAAATATCTGAACAATGCCTCTATTGCCAAGGCGGCAAATTCCGTGTTCAGATATTTTGGGGTACCTTGGCCGATATATTTGATGGCGACAGTACTATATCTATTAAAAAACTATTTATAGGAAAATCCAGCTATTCCACGTAATCAGTTGCGTTTAGTTACGATCACTAATAGTTTTTTAAAAGTAGCATATCTTTTTACACAACACATTACAACACTACATTATTTTCCGTTGTGGTCGCTATACTTAAGTCATTTATAATCGTTTACCTCCGTGGAAACAGTCATAAAAATATTACAACTATTTCCACTTTATCTCCGGTTCCCGAAGACGTTACACATGATCATCTTTTGTTAGAACCCGTTAAAATACGGGTACCCGGTCATTAAATAATACGAAGTGGCCTGAAGTTATCCATACCTCAAAATAAAACATTACCTGGAATGTAGGAGCTATAGCAAGTTTTACTTTTTTTCTATGTAATAAATTTGATACAGCGAAATGATATATTGATTCAGAATACTATAAAATAGAGTTTTGATGCCCTAAAATATGTTTCGGCGTTTTTTCTTTCTAATCTACTTTACGGTTACGTTAGAAGGCCACCACTGGCATAATAAGGTCAAATCGTTTGTAAAATAAAGTACCTCAATCTGGGTTCCGATCAAATATAATATCTTATATGCAAATAACTTCCTTGGCGATTTCAAAGAACCTTGTCGTTCCCCAAACTCATGACATGGCCATCCATAATCATCTATCCAAAATCTCATAACACTTAAAAACAACACCGTTACTGGTTAACCTCTCTTGACATAGACCTTTGGGATGTCCATATGCGGCTAGCAGTCAGTCGAAACAAGCAATTTTACGTCTTGTTTCAATGCAATATGATTTAAAAAGGTATTAATGCTTGGGCATGCAAATCTGTCTTAAGGCCTGTAAGACGTTTCCTGGTGCCAAATGCTGTGCCAATTACGAGTAAGAGGCTTACAAGCATCTCGTATGTTATTGAGTTCGGCTTACTAGAGTAAGACAGGGATAACACATTAAACATCAATCTACATTGATGTTTAACGCGTATAGAATGCGAAACATTAATAAACGTGGACTTAGGTAGTGCAAATGTGCAATATTTCATCGCTAATTCTTCTTCCTCCTCGTTTATTTGTAAAAAATCTTACAGGCTAACAGTTTACACCAAAACGCTTGTAAGATTATACACCAGACAGTTACATATACAGGTAATGTCCACTTAATTAAAAAAAATATAAATTATTGAATTAAATTAGAATTGAAATTATAACGAATGCATCGAATAAATGTACGCCAAAAATGCACCCCAGTAAAAAATTGATGAAGCCTTTTTTTAAATTTACCTACGCTAATTATTGTAATCCCACCTAATCCAGCCAGCAACAAATTGTCTCCAACATCAACAGCAGATTTTTTGCAGCAATCTGTTCGCGCTGCGCGAACGCAAGATTTATCACCTCCGCGCTGCGTGGGCGCACCTACATGCTATTAGCTTATTAGAGGGCTCTATTCAACTGTTTATTTGTATATGAAATTTGCATATTAATTAAATGGCGTTTATTATGATGCTAAGTACTCTGTATCAGTTCTTTTGTTTTCGGACGTGGTAATGGAAATACGCTTCTTTGACACAAAACTAATCTCTCAGTGTTAAAAAGAGATTAATATTTCAAAAATACTACTGTAAAAAGATGGAATCAAATGCTTTACGTATATTATTTACGACGACGTATATAAATGTGTATATGTTTAACGAATGAAATTACAAAACTTGCATAAACTAAACTTCAGAGTTGCGTTTTAATAACATGCGTACAGAAATAAAACTTCAAACGGACGTGAGTGAGGCAACTCTTACACTAATAGCTAATAGGGCAATTAGTCATAATGCTCATGTAATTAATTATTAACCACATACCGGCCAACGAAAATATCCAATTAATCTTGTATGTTTAATTTGGACGTCACTATAGTAAGGAGGATCTGAATCCCTAGTTTTCCACAAGTGACTGCAGAAGGCATATAATTGGAGTGTCAGGATGGACAAGTTTGTACTGTATTATCATTATTATCAAGCACTAGTAAGCTATGTAAATATGATCAAAATAAGGCCTGACCACCTGCCTAAATATTATGTCGGAGGGTTGGTGACATTCTCTGCTATCTCAGTCAACAGAGAGCACATCAGTAAGACTCTCAACGGTCTTAGCGTTAAAAAGCCGTCGCTGAGGCCGAATCCGTCTACATGGCATGACGATGAGTCCACGTGTGTGCTGCTGTGATGTGCTTTGCTTTGCAGGACGAACCTTTTTGCTAGTCAGGTCAGAATGGCCGAGTTGGTATTGTCATAGTAGACAGGTGGCTTCGTGGCGGAATCTATTGGTTCATGTATCTAGGGCAGTCTTGACATCTGCAGAACATGCATAGATCTCGATTTCAACTGACTTACAGTTCAGAGTTGAGGATTTTAATTACATACCTATGAATATTTTTGACCCGTGATGCGCGTGCATTGCTGTCTCGCTCACGCACCGGAGCGGCGCGCGGATCCGGTGTGTTTTGTTATTTGTGTTGTGTTGGTCTCGAGCGTGACCGTCGCGGCGCACTGTCGCGAATCAGGAATGTGTTTGCACAGCACGGCTTAGCTGTCGCTATCGTGTCACAGATGCTATTGACATTTGTCAACGTTCAAGGTCGCGGTTGTCAAGCAATTTTGTACTACATTTATAACTGCCCATTTTTAAATTAAATTTGTGTGGCCGCTTCGGCATGTATATCCTTAATCACTTGCAATATATTGTAGAGTCCAAAACGATATTTACCTACCTAGAGTCAAAAGAGCATGTCAATGTTTTGTGTACGTAGGGGCAAGACATTATAGCTCGATTTACAAGGCCTACGATGCTGACAATTTTAGATAACGGTATATACGTTATAGTTTTCGTGCAGTAAATTATCGCTATTAAAACATAAAAATACCACAACAACAATAAATAAAGAAACCGGTCCACAACAAAAAGAGAAATCGCACGGCATCGGCAGTTCACTCCACTACAAACAAAAACTGTGGTTACTGTACGGTAGCAGCCAATGTCCTATTTGAGCATGTTTACTTTTGTCGCCAAATAGTATTTATCAATAGTCCAACTAAGATAGTCGTAGACCGAGCGTCACGTGCAGTTGTGCACTGCATCGTCAAGAGACGATTGGATGCGGTTTGCGTGTCGATTTCATACAAAATAACGGAACGGGTAGGAACATAGGAATTAGTCAGTAAATATTAAACGACTTCGGTAGTATACGGTACAGTACCAATCAACTGCCTATTTTGTTTGGATTTACGCACAATTAATATCCATTTTCGTACGTTCACAATTATTTTATTTCCAGGGTTATATCTGATCTCACCTCTACTTATAAGGCGTAAGAGCATTCAGATATTTTTGAACACCTTGCCCGCTTCGATACATCTGCCGGCAGCTGCACAACCGTGACCTCTTCACCGAGCTATCAGCAATGACCGGCTCCCCCCACTTTCATCTGGCCCGCTTTTCATGAACAATACTCGGCCGCTCTGACCGCGAGAAAGTAGTCGACAATATGCACGGGCACGAAGTCTCTGTTAATTTACTTCATCACCGAAGATCGGTTATATCTTGCGATTCTCTGCGAACAACACTTAAGTGCAACTTTGTATCGAAAATCCACACATAGTGACCCGTTTCTTGTGTGTACAATGCCGAGTGTCAAACTGTTTAAAAATCTAATACCTATTTATAGTAGTAACACGAGTTAGATTTTTTGTCACAAGTCTTAAGTTTCCTGCGAATAACTCGGTAATGGTTTTTCTATCACGTGTCAATTTTGTGCCTGATTTTGTGAGGGTCAACCATCGATTCAATCTTCTATATTAGGCCAACTGCATTTAGACAGTTAGTTTAAACTTAAAGGTACTTACCAAATTTGTTTAATTAAAGGCTGAGCGATTTCGTTAAGTTTTTGGAAATAAAATTGGCAAGCCAAAGCTTGCTCACTTCAGTGACGCCACGGCTTCGAAGCAAAGGCAAGCTAACAAATAACAATGAGCTATTTCAATTCATCATGTGAATAGATACAACATCCACGCTCCAAAAGTTCCAAATCTGAATGCATCGCGCAGTGAACCAAATCGTAAATATTATTCATGGAAGTAATGCGGACAAATTTTACGCTCCGAGGGGGATGTAATGGGTCATAAGTGGATTTTCGGCTGGGGATATCGGAACAGATGTTAGTACTCTACGTTTAACAGATGTTCAAGAAATAGTTCGCAATAATGCTTCCCACAATGTTACACTAACGGCCAATGGTGGTGATTTTCATAAACCTAGATAATCTTCAAACTTAATATGCTCTTGTTTATCGTTTGTTATCCCTGACTTTTTTGGTTATATTGTTTGTCTGTATCCTTTTCACGGCTTACAATTGCGATTTAAAAGAGATTTGGCATGCAGAAAACATGGTATAGTAACAAATCTATACTAACCAATTTGAGGGCCTTGTGTGCGTCGGTTGCGTCCCATTCCCATAACAACTTAATCCCAAAAACAACATCTTAATGTATTTTTTCATACCGTAACAGCTACAGTGAACTGACCAAATCTTGTTTCCTTGCAAGTTCATGATTGTTGATTAACCGTGTTTACAATGGTACCGTTACTAATGTTCGTTGGAGCTATTTAATCAAGGATGCCCACTAGATGGAGAAGGAGTGAAAACAATGAAGGTCGTAAATCACAGCTTCCTCCGTGTAATAGTTGCATCCTACAGCTTCGCGGCAAAGCGCGCTATCTAAATTGATGGTTTCCGGCGTACGTTACCGACCAGTGATGGGCCCGAAATGTTCCCGGCTGGCCCGGCCCGATAGAGTATCGGGGAATTTTCGAACTCGCGGAGCGTAAGCGAAGTGAGTTCTTACAAACAACTCCAGACCGAACTGTCACCTAGCTACTGGGTCGTCTCGGCATTTGGATGGCTTTTTGATTTCGATAGTTTGTCCGACGATAGCTTTAGTAACGTTTTTCTGATCTTTATGAAATTTCTTGGGGCTGTAGCAGAGATACATAAAATTTGTAAGTTCGTATATGAGCAGGATCGATCAAGTGGTTATGGCGTTAGGAGGAGAAAATAAATCCTCCCTGGGGTCTTGTTATATTGGTCAACTCGTTTGCAAGGAAAACGCGAGTTCTCAGTTCGAGGCGGACTCAGCTCTATCGTTTGTGGGCAAAACACAATACATGTATAAATATTTTCACCGTGAAAAGGTATGAATTTTATGATTTTACTTTACGAGTACGCCACTACACTATTTGATAAATAAAACGTAAGCCACATTTTACAGCCTTACAGGTAAAGTAAAAACTTTGAAGTAAATTCCTAATCCCGAGAATTAGCAATGACAATGAGTGACACTAAAACACACTATCAATAAAACAGATAAGAATCATTTTAATACTATTATCGTGCTCTCCCGGCCACACATTTTAACGTGTTAGAGCATCATTATGTTTCCCTATTTAAAAAAAATTACAAAGAGGGAAATAATCCTCGGGAATATTCATATGTTCGCGGCACAACACTATGACTAGACTATCGCAGCTGTACGCGACACACTTCATTTGGTGCGCGTGCGTCTAGAAAGTGACGCTTTGTCATCGGCCATCGCCCAAAATCGGACAGATGCGCGAGAGTGACGCACTTAGCGCTGTGCTGGTGCAGAAGCGGGATGGAGCACGCTGAAACCGCACATTTGGCGTGTTGGCGTGCGCTGTTTGATCTTAAATCGCCGGAATTCCATTCCATTCCACGCATCACGCATCACTTTTCAGGAAATCTTACAGTTTTAAGAAGAAACCTCATTTGTTCTTTTTATGTCCGTGTAAAAAGTTCGATATTGAAGTTCCATTTTTACAGGTTCCTTTCCCAAAACTGAATGCATGGATTCGTATTAATATTTAACTTTCTATTTAGTAATTTTACTATTGTTGATATTCTTATTACTGATTGTTTAAATATTAGTGTATTTTAAACAATTGCAGAGACTAATAAAAACGTTTGTTCACACGTAGAGGAAAGATTGAAAACATGCACAAGATTTTTTTTCTATATATGTATATCGATCATGTTTCCCTGAATATAGTTTAATATTGTAAAGATTTCTCGACGTATAGGTAATCGACTAATTCCGTGACGTCAATGACGTCAACGATATTAAGCATAATGGCGCCCGAATCGCATGCGCATCATCTAATGCAATTTCCTGCTTACATAAGCAGCGTAAGCTAGAAATTACTGAAATTTCAATCTCAGGTTATGTCAAATTGCCGTAGGATCAACATGGTAACGTAGGTTTAAGTAAAGTGAGGTATCTTAAAAGTGTGTATGGGCGGTCTGATTAGTGTATAATCAGTATTTTCATGTTCCGTCAGATTTTGGTGTTGCCCTTTGCAGAGTCGTACTTAGCCCCGTTTTTTCATTAGATTATTTGCAGTACTTGTATATAAAGGTGTCGAAAAAACGTATCGAAAAACGGAAATGGGGCCGATGTCGTATACCGTGTTCTTAACTGAAAAGAATTGCTGAATATTACGGTAATTAGTGTAATTACCTTAAGGCCGTTCCTCGATTCGGACAAGCCACCCATCCGTTAGAGACACGTTTATGGCTCCCGTGCACGAAAGAAAGAGATGCAGCGCTCTTAAGGATCAGACTTTTTGACTAAAATACGATAAATAAGCGAATCTATAAAGTTTTGTGTAATTTTGTTTCTGTGACTTTTTAGATAAACCAGAATACCATATTTTTTTACTTAGTTATATTGCTTAATCTCTTATAGTTTACGTAAGCTAAGAAAAATAAGGGGAAAAAGGACCCAACTTCGGATTTTTTTTCTATCGAGGCAACTTTCAGCAATCGTGTTTTGGCTTGTGCCAAAAACAAGAGTATATAGTCTAATAATATATATTCGAAAATAAATTCAGTCCCTTTTCCCGTTTAGTCGTCGTAGCGTTTGAAAGTCCCATGTATTCTCCATAAGATATATGTATTAGTATTTTTGCTTTTATTTTGCGTTCTTCGTTGATCAACCCGCATAGCGCTATGCTACGAAAGATGTTAACTCTCCCGATAAAAAACCAAGTTGCAAGTGACTTGTCCAGTTTTTTGTCCCTTTTTTTGTAAAGGACGGAATAATTTCCATCCCGCGGTGCTGACGTAATCGCAGATCGATCTGGCTGATTTATCCCGAGCTGACTCACGATCATGCTAGGCTATTGAGATATCGCTGTACCTTTCTTAATGACTAAGTCGGCAAGCGTAATATAATAGAGAACAAAGGGTTATATATATTTTTATTAAAAAAAAATTACTTACTATTAAACCGTGACAAACACTGGGAGGATTATTACCGTTAGTTTTGTTATACCTAACTGCTGAAATAAATGCCTTAATGTGCATTGGAATAATTAATATCTATGGTAGGGCCTCGATAATCCGAACGTCGCTGTAATCCGATCTGCCGAGTGACCCCTCAATTCCCCATCGTGGCAAAATGACGAATTTCGATTGTTTTTGAAAAGTGCTGCCGGGTAAAACTTTAGTGTCTTCTACTGAAGTTGGTGCCTCTGGCTCAAAGGTATCCAAAGAAAGAATAACTTTTGCATACTTCGTGATGCAAACTCGACAGGGAATCTAAGGCAGTGTCCTACATGAGCGAATTAAAGCGTATAATTCGCGCGAAAATATCAAACAAACTGATCGCGTTCGCTTCGTTTCGCGCCGCCGCGCAGCTTCACGTTTGAGTGTTGTTTAGCTACGTAGGAAACTTCAATCGCTGTCGACTGTTTTTTCGCGTTGATTCGCTCACACTTATGACACAGGGTAAAGGGTACACACACATACTATATATTATTTTTTACATAACCCTACCTGAGGAGCATTGAATTCAATCGAGCGATCAAATAGCATACTGTTATCTACGCTGTTCTTACTCAGCTAAACCTCACCGCACCGTACTTGTGTTGTGTATAATATCGCACAAAACGCACGCCGACGCTGCCCATACACAACTTGTCCGCCCTTACCTGCAACAAGAACAACGCTAGATAAATTCTACATAGCCAAGAACAATGGCCGGAGAAAGGCCAAAATAAAGGTCACGGATGGCCCATTGGCGTGGAATAACGCACGCAGACTCCGCATTGTATTGAAAAATTGCAAGTTCGCAAAAATTTTAATATATATACGCAAAGACAATAAAAATGGGTCACTTTGTATATCATTTTTTTATAAAAGGTGTCTCCTAAGTGACCAAGGCTTTCGGTGCCCGCGTTGGAAATGTTGGGCTCGAACCTGTTTTTCTGCATTCGCGGCAGACGCGTTAATAATTAATAGAATAATTTCATTTGTTATCTAATTTGTCGGCAAGAAGTTGAGAAGTTTTAGGAATATTTTACAGGATTTGGAGGGAGATGTAGATGTATTAAATTCACGCTCATACTGATCGCACACAGCCAAATGTGTAGCCGAGGTTATATCTTCTAATGGCAAGTAATCCATGCTCATTACATATTCATGCCTGCATTCGCATATTGTACAACAAAGAAAATATTTTTAGTGCCCGGACCGAACAATGAGAGTATTGGGAGTGGACAATACAGTCCGATCGTAAAATAATATGGACGACGTGGCATTGAGAAAACGTGATTTGCCCGTGTGAGTTACGCAGATGCGTAATTTTATCTTATCGTATATGTAGGTATATACTTATGTTATTCAGGCATACAATCCGCCTGATAAGCGAAGCGGTAACTATAGCCTGTGGACGCCCGCAAATCTAAAACCCCATTCTGTAGAGTGGATAGTCTCTCGAGAAAACACGAGTAATTAAAAGTTTTGTGTCGTTTTATATTTTCTTTTGCGGTCTGCTGACTACCTACCGTACCGACACTTACTGTGTTAAATCTACGTAGTAGTCTTCCTGTCAGGTCTCCAGTAGTATACTTTCAAAGCAGACCTGCTCCAAATATGATCGAGATGACATTCCGCAATGTTAAATTAAAACTAGTTTCAAGAAACGCCGACTTTGCAGTACAATTTATAACATTCGCTAACATTCCCCGTACCCGATAAGTTCCTATTGTCAGGTTCGCGAGACTGACTAATTGCTCTGACCGTCGTCACAAGAATGCTAAATACTACAGGCTGTAACACGTCTATTTAAATACTAAACAGGTGATTAAAATGGCACGTAATTATGAATAATAACCCGAGGCATCTGCATTATGCTGCCGAGGAAAATACTTCAGTTTATGATCCTGCAATTTGCCGACTTTCACGACAATGTCTGGTTTAAAAACGTTTTCTACAATAGGTGTAACTTAGTAACTTTGCCACGCTAACGTAGCTTGTTTCTCTCTTTTTATTTGGCTTGGTGCGTTAGGGTTGAATACTGTGAGAGTTATACAAAAAACGTAAAGGTTGATGACCACTTTGTCTGATCTTGTCTGACACCCTTATCGCAAAGTCATATCTTTGTTTAAATCTTTGGCGACAGCCTTATTTAGCATATTATCGGTATTCTGTCTATTACAGAATTCACAGGGTAGCTCCATGCTGATTTAAAACGTTTTCATAAATTTGAAAAACCACTGGAATGTTACCCAAACATTAAGTTAAATAAATTCTCAAGAGCACAAATCACAATGATCTCTGGGAAAAAGTTGAACGACGATTGCTGAAATTTTATCACCTATGTATTATATTTATTTAGCACCACAGTGCTAATCTAATAGTTAGGGAGGCGAATAGGGGAATTTTCTGCAATACTCGAGCGTGGCAGTTTAAGATATGAGAGATACCTTAGACCTAATAGAACAACCTTGTAAAGTATTTAGCTCTATATGTGGTGACGCGCGCCTAGGATAGACGATCAGATTAGTAAAAAAAATGGATAGTCTGAAATACTCGAGCGCATCAGATTAAGATATTGGGGGTTGATTTTAGTGTTTAAAGACTAAATTTAACTAATCTGACGATAAGTCCTTGACGCCGCCGAGTTATAGGGTCGCGAACTTGTAAAAAAAAAACGTTAATCCGGCATTCTCGAGCGCGATATTTTATTTTTTTATTTTGAAGAATATAATCTAAAACTTACTAAAAATACAAAATCTGCCGGTTTCCGCATGACCGGAAGTGTGGAGGAGCCAATTCGTCTTCCTAAGAACGCGTTACGGCATATAAGTCGCGAACGATACATTTTACAAAAAAAAAAGTTTAAATAAACAAAAAAGGTAATTTTATTTTACACAAAAAAGGTCTCTTTACATTTTTGTCCAAAGTTAAAACTTTTTGACTTGAAGCATCATAAAAACTCAAACTCCCGGTCAGATTAAGAGAACCCACCAACATTTTTGTCAGATTAAAAAAATATGCTTTCAGGATACCGAGATAAACCTCCCCTATGAAAATCTGACGCGCTCGAGTATTTCAAAAGAACTTTTTTTTTTTGCATTTTCAAAAATTCATCGTAACTTATCGTCACGCCGAAATCGTCAGTTTTTTTAAAGGGAGCTTCCTTGGGGCCTACTTAACACCCCTTCCGAAAATCTGACGCGCTCGAGTAATTTTTTTTTTTTTTGCATTTTTGACTACTTTATATGCCTACCCCCACCACGCAAACCGGCAGATTAGTATACCGTTGTTATCAGAGGCACTCGGGGCATACGTAGTATGAATATCTGATGTGCTCGAGAATGCCCAAGTAACTGTTTTTTTTAACATTTTTGAAAAACCGTACACGCCAAACCCACCGCTAAAATGGTTTTTGCCATAAGAGCTTTTCTTTTCGAAATTATTTTATCTTTCGATTTTGATAGGTCTCGACGGCGCCGTTGAATTACGCCATTTAGCTACCTCGCCTCCCTAACTATAAGACATGTTTTTAAGGACATTGTACCCAAGGAATATAAAATTTAAGTTAGTTGGCCGTTGAAAATCGCTTCGTTTCCCCCCTGTATTTGCACTATACTCTGGATCTAGGATCGTCTCGCACGGTTTATGCTAATACAGATCTGACCACCCTGGCTTGCATTCATTACTTGGGTTACTTTTTTTTGTTTTTAGTTTAGCTCTTAGGTAGGGTTGTATCAGAGCGTGTACACGGCCTCTGATACTTCAACAGGTTAGGTAGGACACATTTTTGTAGCATCTCTTAAGATTTTTATTATATTTGTATATCTGGTTGTTTAGTAATAGTACCGAAATTCTAAGATCTTAATACTCTCTGATATCGACCCTTTCAAGTGCACATATCGGTGCCAAAGTTACGAACTAGTCCTAAGTTTCCAAGACGTTAGTTAACTATAAGTAACCTACGAGCACCGTCAGGCTCGGGTTACCGCTGGCGCTGCCCTTGACGCGACTGCACAATTATCCACTGTTTACTTACAACCGGCTGCCAGCCATTATACAACCTTACGTACGAACTAAGAAGTTTTATATGGTATATAATTACCAGATCGATGGCGGCTGTGAACAGAGAAGCCTGCCGATCTTTGGTGTCGGAGGCCAAGATCTACTTTGGGTCCGTGGGTCCACTGCAGTAAGTAGGTAAGTAGATCGATGGGCCCGACATTCTTTGATAATACTAGAGCAGGGCTGAAACACATGCCTCATTATAAAGAGTCCCAATTTTTGAAGGGGTTCCTGGTTCTAACAGACTCGGTCAGTCCACGCTGACGATTATCATATTGTTGATACTGCATTGTAAGGAAATGTGTGGGTGGGATACTCTTCCTTGATAATTTCCAAAAACACGACATAGGTTTAATTTTTAATATAACCTTTAATATCTAAATGACAACTTAGTCTTTGACATAACGAGATCCGCGACGCAAGTGCAACAAATCGGTTGCCGCACCATTAGAGAAGGAATGCGTCTAAGTTTAACATCGATAACTTAGCGTCATAAATCGGATCTAATCCCGGAGACGAATTGCGTCCGTCTCGTCTATCCGATACGCAAATAGCGTAATCCCCCCTGATTGTAACGTATGGACGGCGCGAAGGACAAATTTGATGTCAGGATCTGAGGTCGATGTACGTTAGTCGTGAAACTATTTGGAATGTATTAAATAAAATACCTAGAGCATGAATAAAAACGGCAATCTCACTCAAGAGCTGCATGCTTCAGTAGCTGTGCCAACAAAAACAGCTTTTTGAATACATGTCTATGTATCGCCCTTGTTCAAATTTGTAAAATTTATTTACCACAACCTAAATCACGATTGATGCACAATTTAAAAAAACATATAATCATAAATATGGCAACATCAATTAGATCGTTTTTGTAGTAATAGGAGCCTATGACAGAACACAAGCCGGCTTTTCGAAAACGGCGAGAATCAATGAGAAAGCCAGATGTCACCTCCCCGTCCAACCCGTCGGCTTTATTGGTCTAGACGGTGACAATCCCCACTGCGATTAGCTATGACATTCCACTTCTTCGGATTGAGCCGTCTCCGGAGATTTACAACAGCGATAGGAGCGCCCTTCCGCCGACCAAACTCTCGCTCCTACCGCACTCTCATTTGGTTCAGGCGAACCAGCGTAACCGTGCCCTTAAGTTCAGCTAACATGCATAATCTCTCTCATCACAGTTATACTGGTTCGGTTCTGAACGCTTGCTTGCTTGCTACGATAGAAGCAGAGTCCAGATAAATTGCCTCTCTAATTATATTTACGCTGCGCCAGCCGACGCGCGATAAATTCTCGCGGGAATGCAGGATAGCGCCGCGTTTACAGCCGATATCGCGCGCTGTGTTGCCATATGTTAAATCATATATTTGTTGTATAAAGGGTGATAATCTATGTCAATTTACGCAAAGTTTTAATGAAATTTAGCGAAATACAATTTAGCAGCCGGTATCTATCGATGCCAAATCGGTTTAAGCTGTTCCATAATAATTATATGTCCAAGTCGAACTTATAAAGTTCAAAGTATTTTTTGCCGCCTAAAAGTATGTGTAGTAACTAAACAGATGTAAATTAAGAATCCCAATAATATTCAATCTACATCGATTTCCTAAGGTCCATATAAACACAGATAAATCTGTATGTATGGCAACACTGCACGCCTTAACGCCGTAAGATCCATCACCGGTGACATTTGTATCATTCGAAATTAGGGAGAGAGCGATAAACACTAATACGTCCTGACATTACACTTATACGACCGGGATATTTTCGTCCGATCGTCTGTCATGGTGTTCGGAATAAGAATTTAATTTCACGCCGCCGTGAGAATGACGAAAAACAGGCGGCTTACGTACGTTTTCCATTGCTGACCTATCCCAATACCATTACTCGACAGGCAGTCACGAAACTAAAATAAAACAAAGCTGGAATTGCCGATTGGTTCAGACGCACGACTGCAGGTTACTGCAAACTGGAGGTTATCGCTTTATGCTTGGATTTTGACACGACACAGGTTCCGAAAAAATGATTGGTATCATCAGTTTTTTCGGATCTAAAGTACGAAATCACCGGAAAAACCGACCTAATCTCAACACGGCATATTCTTAAGTAAGTTACTCTTCTTGAATACTATATGGGTACAAAGTCGCTTTTATAAAAAATACTAATGCCAGTTTTCGGGATTAGGAAATTAAACGTAGTCCGGACTCAACTGTAAACCGCAGAGATGACGAGTATTCCTCGCGTACCAAAAATAAAAACAAGCATCCATGCACAAGTTGTGTAACCTCGGAAACAGTAATGTTTACCAAGTTCCCGACATCCTGCATTAAGGGCTAGTGTAAACAGACGAGATATCCTAGGTCCTAAAATAGTCCGGAAGTCGATGCGCGATGTCACTGAACCGGCCAAGGTTAGGGAGCGTGTAAACAGGGGTGTCGTAATAAATGCTTATTGAACACACGCGAGCCAATCGCTCTGTCGAACCATTATGATACGGTCTGCGAGTTGTTGGGGTCAAACTTGTAGTCCCAACTGTCCTTGCTTTGATCCAGTGGGCATAAATATTGTCCCCGGGCGGGCACAGATGGATGGATTTGTTCACGTCTATTCCTGCCATGGTCACGTAAAGGGGGCAGGATTAAAATACAGAGTCGTTAATCTTACATATCGTAACGTATCGTATCTGTCGTATACTGGATTTCAAAAATAAAACTTCAGTTTAACATTTTCTTTCAAACAATCTTTGCTGCAGGAGACTGTTTGGTGATGTACCTCCAGGCCACCAAGGAAATAGTAAAGTTGGCAATCTTTCACATCGTGGAGTAATATTTGGTCTGCTCTGGGGTCCCCACATTCGTCCTGCAGTATTTTTGCTTCTTTAATCATGTGATGGTATGATTGGACCGCCCGTAAGAATTTTATTCATTTGCGGATCTTAAGGACCACGTTACGCTGGTTCGCTGGAGAGCTCGCTCGCTTGCCCAGCCGATGAGAATAATGGCGGACAATCGCGTTGCATCCATCAGTCGAGCGAACAATGTTGGGCCGTCAATGTGCCTGGACGATCTTTAATACTGTTAACTGCTCATTCGTAACCCCTGTAACAACGAGATAAGGTCTATTTTTGGTCAGTCGAGTGTGTCACTGGCTTTATTCGACTTAATTTACACTGAATTTGCGAACGATTTGCAAACGATTACAGCGCGTCACGTGGATGATAAAATGACAGAATGAGCGTAAACCTCGTGTCTTCACGGAATAAATCCTTTATGTGATTAGCTTATTTACAATTGCTTATTGTCTGTCTGTTGATAAGATAACTTTTGTAATAAAGTCGGGTGAGGTGCAAGGATCTTCTAAATCAAGTATAAAATACAAAGTAAAAAAAAAACATTCGTCCTGTATGGCCTTCATAAACATCTGACCCACTTGATTTGGAAAAAACCCAAAAAACGGGCTTTACATTAATTGGTTGGTACCTACCTCGTAAACATACATCTGCAAATATAGGTAGCACTTTACAGACATCGACGAAGAAAAAGCTTGTTATTAAATGAATATTTCATAAAGACATTGACGATAATTGAAAGTTGACACGCGTTTCAGTTATTAATATGCAAATGGTGGTGCTGTAAGGACGCGTCCGAATTTCTCCGGCCGTGGGAGGGTTACATAAGGCTGTGAATCACGACTGTGACAATGGGGGACATATACAGCGTCTTGAGAGATACATATGTGGGTATCTGAGATCTATTAATCCTGTAAAGGCGTAGCAAAAGGCTCGGACGAGTTGTTACCTTAATACATACCTGGATCGGCAGTGGTTACAACAGTTTCGTAACACAAAATTTTGATTTGGAAAAAAAATTAAACAAATTTTGGAGATGTTAATTCGGCGTTGCGCGCTGTAGATATTAAGATGCAATAGCATATCAATTATATTGCAGTTTACAGAATCACCTCTATATTTATTACTAATCAACATAGAATTTCTATCAGGAAAAATGTTAAAGATACCGGTGCATGCACAACATGGCATACCGTTGTGGCCTTCAACAACATTACACAAAGATATCTCTTTTATTTTTCACATGATTCACATTTAAATAGAGCCATAACCATTTATAACACCATCACAAACGATCAGCGATTCTAAAATTACCTAAAGACAGCTGATAGTTGATGGCATCTGCATACCGCAGGTACCCGGCAACTTGCCGGGACGTCGGGATTTCGATCTAGCCGACAGATTGCATGCCACGTGAGAAACAGATATGCTTGCTCATGAAGTACTTATTAATTGACACATGGCAAAAAGAGTAGGACGACAAATAGCTGTAGATCTACTGTTTGGTATCGAACATCGCTGCACGGTCTGGTATCGCGTAGGGGTAGGGTAAAATAAGATGTTTCAGTACTTATTTATATTTACTTAGGTACTTTAACGTAGGAACAAAAAGAAACCGTTAAGAATAAATTAAAGTTTCCAGAAAAAGACACACAGCTAACAAAATAAATTAACAAAGAAAGAAGTATATTTAAAGTAGTAAAGATTATAGTCAATGTCCTTAAATTTAACCGCAGTATCATATCATTCAGCAGGTCTTCAAATAAACGGGTGGCATAAAATAAACATCACCAAACATCATTCATAGTACATACATAGTGACACGAAAAAAAGAATAATAAACAAATGACCAGCTGATATCATGCGCACACAAAATGAGGTCATCAACAACAACCGAATTTCAAACAACTTGAAATTCAAAAGTCCATCACAAGAAGACGCAGGACACGGAAGACCCAAGCATCAATGTAAGAAACATGTGCAGTTGTCACTTGGCTTACACTTCGTAATTAGGTACGACCACGACGCCCATATAGAGCCGCCGAAGGTCGGCAAGACTTTCGCCAAGCGTTGTGGCCCAACCAGAGTATCGGAAAATCTAGTCGCCTACACGAGAGGCGGATTGCGATCGCTTACAGAGGACATAACATTGGACCGATACTTGTGACTGTGGCGTACCAGACTAAACAACCGTCCGTATTGTGAAAGAACGGCTAAATACAATTAACCAGTTGGAAGGTTTGATAATCTGCTCGTGACAAAAACTATTTAAAACGGGGTATTTACCATGTGTGTTTTTTTTTCGAGTTTCCGATATTTTTACCCCGTATTAAATAGTTTTGGTAAAATTAATGACCATGTTAGCTTAAAATCGTATAATCTGCTCGCGCTTACTTTTTTAATAAAAACCTTATTTAATTAAATATTTACGCATATTTTCTTTTCTGCCTTCTACTTTGACATATTATAACAGTCTTAGTGGCTTGTACGATTTTGAAGTTGTAACAGTTATCGAAATCACTGTTTGACTTGTTCGCCCTCGCGTTCGAGATTTTACTGAGTTCTTTTATAGGTCCAGTCTCCTGTCATTAGGACATAGACTTCGTTCCTATGTTTAAAACTTCATCTTTAGAGACAGTACGATTTAGTAAGACTCCTGTATATTCATGGTGTAGATAAAAAGCCCCTCAAAATCAAGCTTCTAAAACTGAGTCAAGCTCATTAAATTGAGCCTCACAAGTCAAGTTCTAATCTCTAGTTGAGCTGGGTTGTATCGCAGATAAGTGAGGTGCGTGTGCGTCGATCGATCATACGTTAAATAACTGTGGTGTTAACATTCAGATGTCGGCGTTGCGGCCTCAGTCGAGATAAGCACCAATCTAGGACGGTGTGACATGAATTTAATTATGTTGCGGAGTTTAAGTGAGAAAGTGGCAGGGTGTCTAGAACTCTATTTTCGTCAGCATATCTCGTTTTCAGACGGTTGCTTGGTTTTCCTACAGTTTTTGAATGAAGAGGAAAGTCAAATTAGGGAAATTTTAAGACGAGGCGCCTTTGGAAATGAATATCTATATTTGTGAGATCATACACAAGAATGTCATATAGACAAACAAACTTCAGCGCTGGAGAATACTCGTATATAGGCAATAAGTTATTTACACGGTTTTGAATTAAGCGGTTTTGAATAATGAAATAGAACATCAAGTCTAGTAAACAGTTTTAGTTCTATCGTCATTTCCTATAAGCATAGTAACTCTGGTTGACGATAAAAAGTGTTAGTAACCTCGCATCGCTCGCGTTTCCTATTCAAATGAGTTGTATAAGGGTCGGAGTTAAGTCGGTTTCCTAGTACACTCGTGCAGCAAGTTATCTGCAGTTTGCGGAACGAAATCCGATCCTTATGCAGCGACACGCGAACGGGGTCACAGTGTAGGACGATGACAGTAGCCTATCCGTGTTAGAATTTTCCATGGTGTTACGTTTGCCCATTGAAACACATATTTTCTTCTTCTTGCAGAGCTTGTTCAAGAGATTCAGCGGACGAGCCGCAATGCACGGTCGCAAACAGCTGTTAAGGGGCGCAGCGGGTGCGTTTGCTGTTTAGTACCTTGTTCGAAGATTTTCGTTCAGTGTCTGTCGGCAGTCAACTCCGACTATTTCTCCCGGTCACAGGCGAGGTTGAAGTGCTTAGCGCCACAAGTAATTCCTAACAAGTCCCGTATCACGGCAGCCACAACTCTGGCCAGCGACCAGTACCTTTTTTTAGTCGATGATGGACTACTCAAATGGACTCTGACGAGGTCGCGCGGCTATCAGCGAAGAAAGACCGTTTTTTCACGTTATGTTGGCACTTCGTTAAGCCTTCCGCTCCCACGTGCCTTTTTACCTGGAGATATGGCTGATACGAATAATTGACGGTGAAAAAGTTCCGTTTGGCGGCGTTTTAATGATCTGACATATTAGCTTCAAATAATACTGGGCTAGCGCGATAAGAAGAAAACTTTTTCGAAATATCAAAATGTGGAGTTTAACCTGATTGTGACGTGACGTGGCTTTTACTTACTAATGCGTTTCACGTAGCTCATGTTGAAAATATAAATTCATTTTATTTGACCAGTTGCTTTAGTGGAGAAACACTGTCGTGAACAAACTTGCATAAAGGTATTTACATCTGCGAAATAACTCAGAGATACATGTTAGTTTTCAATCCGCATTTAAATATCTAGGTCAACTAAACCCATTTAGGAAGCCTGTAAAACATCTAAATTCGAAAATTGAGGACCCGCTCTTGCATATTAGACCGATAAAGAGGCAAATAGACGAAGCCATCAAGTGGTTCGCAGTAAAAATACTGATCCCAGAGGGAGACGGTGTAATATGATGATTAAAAAAGTTTGATGTTAGGATGTTTGTGACTTTTTTTGGCCTTGATTGACAAGGCCGCTCAGGTGCGCGCCCGGGGCGCTCGCCCATGCGCCCGCGCCGGCGCATTGTGCAAGCGGCGTGGGCGCGGAACAATCGCGCGCTCATTAACAAAACAACCGAGGAATGCGGGCTCCCGATATCGCTTACAAAACTATGTGTAACGGGCCAATGTCAACATAGGGAGCCTATGGTAATGCGTACGTAACATCTTTAGAGGTGACTTTTACAAGATCACATATAGTCGACCGGTGCCGCCGTGACTAGGGTGGTCTAGAAGTTATAGCATCTGCCATGGCTGCAGAAGACTCAGACTCCATTCTTGCCCTAGGCTCTAGAGGCTTCTTTCATACACAATATCTATTTCAGTTCGGTTAAACTTAGTCCGCGGCCAAGCACTTTTGTGTCTTCTTCAAAATGCCAGCGCGCACCGAGGTTACACCAGGTTGTTCGACATTCTGAGTCACGCTAAATCCGGCGTTCTAATAATCGATATTGTCTAAAATAGCCACGGTGACAAACGAAACCGAATGTGACGTGATGCAACCACCCGAATTTAGCAGCGGTGCATCGGCCTGCGAAGCACGCCGGGTCGCCGGGCTTGCCAAGCCGCTGGCATTTCGCTAATGACACGAATAAGATATTAGCGCGGATAGAGCGGCGCCGCGCAGGTATTCGGGCCAAGTGTCGAAGCAGAATTAACCCAGTAGTATGTCGGGAACCTGGGTCTATGCATGAGGAAGAACCGACGCAGCCCCACTCAGTGGCGAGGCATTAAAAGGCTTGCTCTCTAGCCCTACTGGCTTGCCTGTTTAAGACAATTCTGCACCCTCTCGGCCGTCAAAAGTCAGCAGCGTGGCCTAAAATTTTGCAGCTTTGGCTTACTCTCCGGTTATGTTTGACGCCACGTAATAGCTAAGTAGCTGGGCATATGCAACGGTTAAAAAGACGTTATGGCAACAAGAAAACACGATCTTGTTTTCTCAAGCCAAATGCGATGCAAAGTGCCGAGCTTAGGCGACTAGTGCGAATACATCTATTCTCCTAGGCCACCGACACGTTAGCGACGCTCTTGGCATTGCAGAAGTATGTTAGCCGTTTTTCTACAAAAAGCCTCGGCCGCCCGCCTCGCCGCGACTGGTTCCCGACACCATATGCGGGAGAGAACCGTTACAAGCGAGTTATGCAACGCGTTCAATCTTGCACGCGAGCTTCTAAGAAGTCGATATGCAAAACGTGTTCGCGGGTAGTGAGCTAAGGGTGTAGGAGGGGCGGTGACATCGGGTCGGAGGTCCGGCCGCATTCCTCCGCTGCACGAAAGTGAAACCGCGGCGACCGACCGCTCAGCTGTAGAAAGTACACGATTACATCTCGGCTGCGCCGGACGAGCAAAAACTGCTATCTCCGGGCTCCCGGGAAACGAGCCGCCCCGGGCGACGGAGAAATTGCCAATAACAACTATAGCTAAACGATTCCTTTCATTTACTTAAACACCCGCGCGTTCAAATGTTGGATTTCACTCGAGCTAGCGCCGACCCGAGGCTATGGGCCCACAGTAAAGCGTTGTACCTACACAGCATAAATCAAAGATGATCCCATCGCCAGTCTTACGTAGTCCGATGCATAATATCATATCGCGTAAGACTTTTAAAACTTTCGTACCTACTTGTTTAACACCCCATAATTAATATTGTCTTTTATTATGCATGTATAATAAATAAATAAATATTAATATCAGGATAATTTTACACAAATCAGCGTAGTCTCACAGTAAGCTCAATAAGGCTTGTGTTGTGGGTACTAGGCAACGATAACTATATATAATAGATAATACAGAAAATACTTAAATTCATAGGAAACATCCATAGGTAACTCAGAAACAAATATCTACGATGAACACACAAATAAATGCCCTGACCAGGATTTGAACCCGAGACCTCCTGCTTCATAGGCAGGGTCACTACCAACTAGGCTAGGAGGCCGTTGTATAGCCAGCTATCAAGTTCAAGTCTAATAATCTTTTAGCGACCAATTTATGCGTGCTATTTAATCATTCCGTACTATCTGAAGGCAAACAGTGATGACTCATGAGAACAGGTATGATATCAACCCATCGATGACCATCGCCATTTACGATAACTGACTGATTACATTGGAAGCTAAATGCCATATAGGTAGATAAAACGCGCAATCTGTCGGCGGGCAACATAAAGAGCGAATAAAAAAACTGTCACAAGTCTGAAGTCACAATCGACCTACAGCCGGCAAGGGGAAATGAAATTGATTCACAAACTAGTGGAACCCGCTTCGAACCTGTTCCGAGCGGCCTCGCGGCTCGAAAATAGCACTTGATCAAACAAAAAGTGCAATTAGTCGAGCGACAAAAGTTAACCAGCGGTCGATAAAATGGCTACGTCAGGAGGCCGACGCACGACCTTGCGCGGCATGCGTGGAAAGATCCTAGCATCACAACAAAATAAACTCCACTAGCGTACTGCCTTGATGTTTAAGTTACACGTAAACAACGCGGGCCTTAGTTATTCTTTCCTTACAATAAAGTTGACTGTACAAAACTACAAAGTATTTAGGTAGAGGTACAATGATCTGTGACCGACTTAATTGTTTTAATACCAGGCAGTGTATTTATTTTAAACATGGCTTCGGTATTCAAAATTATCTTAGCACCGTTAGCACAACTTAATTGTAAAAAGAAAAAGAGCTTGCACGCAGATGCAGCTCATTTTAAACACCTCTAGCTGATTGTATAAGTGTACAATCTCAACAATCTGTACGGGTCAAAGTCTATGCGCAAGGGCAAGCCATCTGATTGGTTTAGCGACTATCAAATTTATATCACATTAAAATTAAAACGTAGGTAATGCGCAATTGGTGTGATATCTCCGTTAGATACGGAATCAGCGAGAGTCTGAGGGCCTACCGCGAAATTCGAAAATCGACAAAACGATCGCCCCGTCTCTATCGGTCTTGCATATACGAAAGAGAGTGATGCAAATAGACGATTCGATGAACGAAGTGCTTCGCGGTTATAGGCCTGTATTGTCGAGGAATAGGTTAATGGTTGGAGTTAATGGTTCATTAGTGTCACTGCAAATTAAGCAGGCAAGATTAAGGTAGCCGAGAAACGAAGATATTATCGTTTAAACAGTTATTAAACAAAATGCAATTTAAAATATAAGCCACGAGCGGCGTTCTCGCTTGTTTACAGACGCTGCTTAAATCATATGAAAAGATGGACAAGGCCTGATGATGATGATGAATTTAAAATTATAGTTTCGCCAGGGTCTGTTCTACAGTCAACAGCAAAAGTAGGTAAGCGGGTAGGGTGTTCAAAATAACACACGCTCTTATTCTCTTAACAATAAAGTCGTGTCCAGGTCATTTTGAACACCCTACCCGCTTAGCTACTTTTGCTGCCGACTGTAGGTACTTCAAGCATAGACAGAGAGTATCATATTATCTCTTTCTTACGCTAGTACCTACCCTCGCTATTAAAAAGGGATGAGTATAGCATATTAATTCCACTGTAACTGCACTTGGGTATTGGCCAGCCAGACTATACAAATTTTAATGCTTTGCCGCTATGAATAATACAAAAAAAAATTCTATTACATTAACACTTATCAGGCAACGAATTTTACCAGGTAAGTAGAATAAAAACATAACCTTTGTCTATGCTCAAAGACCCCTGCCATTCAAACTGTTTTTTTGTTATTATTTATATTAAATCACAACACTATACTAACAACGGTAATGTTATTTGTACCTAAGTACAGTCAAGGAATTTGATTCGCGTACCATTTCGTTGATTTATTGCTTGAAATGTCGGAATATCATAAGGCTTATATTTCTTTAAGCAAGCGAAGAAACATAGCCCTTAGTACTATTTGTCATCAGTAATTTAGACTTAAGACGGTACGCGAATCAAATTCCTTGACTGTACCTACTGACTGACTGTAAAAATGTTTTTTTTTGTATGATTGAGTATATAAGAACAGTTGTCTCAAGCAGATTCTGTAGATATTCTGGTAGTACATTACATTACATAGGTATAGTTAGAGTGGCATAGGGGCCTAGGGGGGTCTAAGTGGTCTGATACAAACATACCTAATTATGGTGATACTTACAGCAGTATTGTCAGTACGTAAATAGCTAACTAATACTTATTTTCCTTGAATTTCTGACATTTATTTCCTTATTATGTTACTGTAATGCATGATGTATGATGTATATAATATAGTTTTATTAGTTTTCATATGTATTATAATTAAACAAACATAATTATTGGGTTGTGGCGGAAAAGAGGGGAGGCCTTTGCCCAGCAGTGGGAGTGGGACACAACATAGGCTATATAAAAAAAAAGCTGTTTTTCTTCAGTGGGACACAACATAGGCTATATAAAAAAAAAGCTGTTTTTCTTATGACGAGTAAAGTAGTTGATTTATTTTATTTATTATACGGGACACCAACAGCGTACATAAGATTAAGTGGGATACAGAAATTCCTTATGATGTATATAGATACTCATGCACCCCAATTACAGGTGAACACATCATTTTTCTTTTAACTTTAGTTGATCATTATTTGCAGATTTTTTTAATTAATTAAACATAAGTTTTTTTTAAATATAACTTTTTTGGTGGGATTCAAAGCACACTTCATTCTGCGATAGCATAGGTATGTATTTCCAATCATGTGATTAGGGCTTGCAATTATCCTGATAATACGGCTACTGTCCAAATAATTCCATACAAATTATTATTCGAAATATCCGAATTGCAAGCCTTACATGTGAATGAAGAATAATAGTTTAATTTTAATTACAAACTAACTTAGCTGCATGCAAACTGTAGGATAATCTCATCTCTTGTCAGGTAAAACTAAGACCTAGTTTAAATGTAAATATAAATAGCTACTCATTATTGCAATCAAACAAACATACCTACTCAGAGTCAGGAAGAATGTTCTAAAATCTAAACAAATACAAATTTACAAATATTGTCTCCATGAAATAAACACAAAACTTAATTTCTAGATAACTATCAACCATTCTGCGCTAATCTAAAATACATTGCTAATGTTCCATAGAAATAAACCATATTTTAGACTACATTTCTAATGTTCCATAGCAATAAACCATCTTTTAGACTACATTTCTTATGTTCCATAGTAATAAACCATCTTTTCGACTAACTCGGCAAATTGCTTTAAATAATGCCTACGTAGGTGTTTTGTAGATCTTTACATTCGCAGGCCTTGTCAAGAAAATAGCTGCCTTATCTTCCCTTATCGAGCACTTGCTTCTCATCAGTCATGCTTATCAAAACATGCTGATAAGTTCCTTAGCTGATACACGAAATTATGTACTCAATGTCAACCTATATTCACGCATTATCAATGGAAAAATTATAATGTGAATTTCTGAATAATTATTACGCCTAGTTTGTAAAAATACACTGTATGTTTACAACACTAATTTGTTTGTCAAACTTTTATTCAAATTTCAAGGTGTTTTTATACTTTTCATTGCACAACACTATTGACTTAACTAGTCTTGAACTGCATCCACACATTAGTTTTTGCTAAAGCTAAGACATTTTGTTATTGCCGTGCCATTGACCATGTAACAGTTTCGTTTAAAATGCAAGCCAAGCCCTTTCCCTTCATGGTGATTTTAACTACTTCCTGCACCGGCAAAAAGCTACTTTGTTTACATTGTCCTTGGGAACGGGTTTTTTTGGGGGTTTAACGAACAAAAAAGTATATTTTACTCATTTTTAAAGGTAGCTTCTGGAACTGGTATTTCAAGTAAACAATCTAGACTCAATAAAGAACCTAACCCCTATTTTTTGTACGGTTGAATACAAGTTTGACAGAATAACTAACCTTGCAAAGGGAGTCTGCTCCACGTGGTAGACGTCTGTGATAGGCTCCGTACGCATGATACTGCGAAGCCTCTCCTCAGAGAGCTCCAGCAGCCCATCACTAGCCGTCTTGAAGTCAGCTTTACTCAAACCACTTATAACACTCATTTTCAACGTGTACTCTTGACGACTGACGATCGAGTCGAAAACTCGAAACAAAGATTAGGAATACTTCAGAACGATTCACAATTGTCCTTGAAATCAACGTATACACTTATCAGCAAATACGAGGCATCAATTAGGCCACATGAAACATTGTAATGCCTCCGGGTTTCTCAAAAGGTAACCGAATGCTCTCCCTTGTCATTGCGAGAAGCGGTTACGGTTTTATTCAAACGCTCCACTGTTAATAACACGGTTTTTAAACAAACATTTGTATCACTTCATCATATTATCCGCAATGAAAAGTAAAATAATTTGTTTATTTACACACGCGATTCGGAAAACTTAAAATTGACAAGCGCGGCGCGGACAGCTGCGCATCGACGAGTCGACCGCACTTCGCCGTACACGTTTCTGCCGTTACGAAGTTTACGAACGTTGCAACTGGTATTCGGACCCGTACCGATACCAGGTACCTATCTGCAGGGTTGCCAACTCCAAATTATTTTTACCCCTAGAGCTTAAGTAAAAACCCCTAAAACTGCAGTATTTTTGGGACTCCGCCCCTAAATAAAACAAAACACAAATTAAGTATCTAACTTCTCATATATCATATGTTTTTTGGCATTAACAATAAATATTTACTAAACATACAAAATACGACACTCAACAACATGCACCACATGCCACAGAGCCCAAAGACGCAAAATATAAATCTAAAGCACTTAGACATAGGATAAAAGGTATAGACGGGGCATGGTAATATTAATCGCGGGGCAGCTTGTGGCGAGCTGACAGTGAGTGGCGACACCGCGGACCCCTATTCCAGAGGGCCCTTTCCATCTGGCCCTTGCCTCTGTGCTTGCCTTAACTGGCCGGCCAGAGTGGAGTCACAAGAGCGGGACCTATGCTCTAGGTTGGAAGTGTAAAATGTCATAACGCCGGCGGCCTCCTGAACGGAACACCGGGATCTGGCTACCGCAGACTCACCTCTCGACAACCTCACAGCCACTCTCAAGTGTTGCGCCGTTGTCGCATCGTGCGTGCGGCCATTGCGGGGCCCACTCAATTGAGTTGGCGAGTCACCACCTGCCTTTTACAATTTTGAGACTGATTGTCACGGCAGCTGCCCGCTAGTCTCCTCCCATAACCCAGTATCCAGTCCATCCAACATTAACATCCATAGCCTATGACCTTAGTTTCCATCGCAGCAAAGTGCTGCACTGTAATAGTCTTTGGACCTGGCGGGGACCATCTCCCAGTGTTGTATCCCTTGCTTTTAGATTAAATTGTCTTAAAGGGCGACTGCGCTGTTGGCTTCGGCCCCACGCAGGCCTACCAAAGGTCCGGGGCCCCATAGTCCCGAGATATTATTTTTATGTCTTTTACATACAAATAAAAATAATATTGATATTATTGTAATTAAGTAAAAACATACAAAGTCATATATTTTGTTTACCTTATTAACTACTTCTTGACGTAACCGTGTCTTTACTGGGTTAAGAAGTGATTATCGTCATTTATGTATCTATCACTTACGGGGGTACGCGTGTTCGGGCTCTAGTTAATGCTTGCTTTGAGATATACCTAGCACGAAAGCGGCGAAATACGCGTAACTGTGTTAAAAATCAATGTAGCGTAAATACGGTAAATAGGAACTCCAGTCCAAAACGTTTACGTCCTTGTCAGTCGCACTTGCAATTTCGTGCAGCAAAGAGTGGGATACACTAGGTAACGGATGGTATAGAAAATTCCCTAAAAATACCCCCAAAAATTTTAAGCCCCTAAAAAAACCCCACGTTCCTCATTTACCCCCTAAATCTAGGGGGAAAAACCCCAAGTTGGCAACCCTGCCTATCTGACAACTCGTATTTAATACCTGTTCTGTGGCAAGTCCATATAGCCGTTCTCTGTCACTTTAGGGTCGCCACACACCTAGCGGTTTTCCTCGCGGAATTACCGGAAGTAGCGGAAATTTGTCTATGGTAGCGGAAATTTGTCTATGGTAGCAGATTTTTTGTATGGAAGCCATAGACAAATTACCGGAAGTAGAGGAAATTCATAGACAAAATGCTTAATTTGTCTATGAATTTCCGCTACTTCCGGTAATTCCGCGAGGAAAACCGCTAGGTGTGTGGCGACCCTTACTCGTGTAGTTACGGCCTTAAGGGTCGCCACACACCTAGCGGTTTTCCTCGCGGAATTACCGGAAGTAGCGGAAATTCATAGACAAATTAAGCATTTTGTCTATGAATTTCCTCTACTTCCGGTAATTTGTCTATGGCTTCCATACAAAAAATCTGCTACCATAGACAAATTTCCGCTACCATAGACAAATTTCCGCTACTTCCGGTAATTCCGCGAGGAAAACCGCTAGGTGTGTGGCGACCCTAACATGACGCTCAAGCAGTTCCATTGTAAATCCATAGATGGCGGTAGAACAGTATTTAGAACATTTACATTTCTATAATTTATCGTTTTATCGCAATTTTAAGTCATAATCAAGATCAAAAATATACAATTAGGAGTAGTACTAATATTGTAGATTTTTTTAACAAACTGTAATATTTGCTCTTGTTGTTAAGTAAATTTTGTATAGATCCGTAAGACCGGTAGCGACATCTGTCGATAACGTACCAAAGCTAAGCAAGTGACCACTTGAACGCTAAGTTCAAAATAATGCATATTATTGCCGCTAGATGACGTTGTATAGTGCACAGCCTTTTGGCATTGACGGCCACATTCTAAGGACTTTTTTAAGCTGAAGTCCGAAAGCACCATCTACACGAGAGCCACCTAAAGGTAGCTCGTAAGTAGGAAAAAATCTAGCTTTACTACGGTACGCTAGTCATTCCTAGATGTCGCTGCGACGCAATGTCAATTTTTCGTAATTTTATATTGCTACCTTTAGGTGGCTCTCGAGTAGATATATAAGTTACTCTATGGCATTGAGCATACGATTAACGCGCTCCAAACGTGCTCCACGCATTTAAGGGGATTGCAGTCGATCATAGACAAAAATCAGCCAGAAGTTGGATTTTTTTCCAACTAATTTTGCCTATGATGACTTAATTTTTGTTTGGAGCCACAGACAAAATGAAACTGGAACTTGGGGTTTTTCCCACTGAATTCCACCGAGAAAATTCAGGGATCCCTTATGGAAGTGAAAACAGAGAATAATTTTAAGTGTTCCAATTGATTATTTACTGTAAGATTTTATTTAGGCTCGTACGAAATCATGAGCAAAAGTAATCCAAAATAAAACTATTTTCTTTAATCACTCTGCTTATTTTTTTCCCAGAAATGTTTCATCAGCCCTGCAAAAGCTGCAGCGCCACGTTCATTGATTTCCTTAAAGTACGGCTCGGCGACCAGCCGCTCTAACCAGGCCTTGGATTTAGGGAACCTGAAAACAAAAAAGATTAAAGGACTGGCATTTCAACAACTTCTATTTCACATTGAACTAAAAAGAAAGAGATGGGTAATGTACCTAATTGGTCAATGACATAACAATTACACATTTATACGATATGTTTTAACTTTTGTGCAACTCAGGCGACATAATATTAGTGTTCTGGACACGCCTCAAGTCGTATGCTTGTAACTGTCAGCATCTAACACATGTATCCCCTGCAGGGCCGTCACGGTGGAGCCGAGCGACACGTCGGCCACAGTGACGTGGTCGCAGGCGACATGGTAGCTGTTCTCTAGTTACGGAGAGCGTATACACGTACCGGTCAGCATCTAACACATGTATCCCCTGCATGGCCGTGACTGTGGAGCCGAGCGACACGTCGGCCACAGTGACGTGGTCGCAGGCGACATGGTAGCTGTTCTCTAGTTACGGAGAGCGTATACACGTACCGGTCAGCATCTAACACATGTATCCCCTGCATGGCCGTGACTGTGGAGCCGAGCGACACGTCGGCCACAGTGACGTGGTCGCAGGCGACATAGTAGCTGTTCTCTAGTTACGGAGAGCGTATACACGTACCGGTCAGCATCTATCACATGTATCCCCTGCATGGCCGTGACTGTGGAGCCGAGCGACACGTCGGCCACAGTGACGTGGTCGCAGGCGACATAGTAGCTGTTCTCTAGTTACGGAGAGCGTATACACGTACCGGTCAGCATCTATCACATGTATCCCCTGCATGGCCGTGACTGTGGAGCCGAGCGACACGTCGGCCACGGTGACGTGGTCGCAGGCGACATAGTAGTTGTCCTCTAGATACGTCTCAAGAATTGTATACGCCTCCTCGATGAGGCTCAAGTCTTGTTCGGATGGACCAGGCTTTTTTTCTAGAAATGTCGGTTTCTGAAATAATTTTCACATAATTGTGAGGTCTTACTCACTGACGTTCATCAAAGAAGACTCTATAAGGCATTAAGTCCGCCTTTTGTACTGTTTATTATTATAATTGTGCAATAAAGTTCATAATAAAATAAATAAACAATATGATAAACATAATACGATAGATTAAGTCTCCTTCTGGAGAAGAAAAGCGATGTTTTACTAGCAAGATAGAAGTTAGTATACCGCCGTTAAAAAAAGGCGCTGATCGAGAAGCGAAAGGGTACCTAAGGCTACCTAGTATTCTTGTGTTCATCGACGTATCTATTGTTTTCCGAACACAGTAACTGAGATACTAGGGCGCTTTTCTATGGCAATAGCACCTAGTAGTGACTATAGGTATTATTTAACTTACAGCGACGTCCTGCAGTCTCCTAAACATGATGGTAGCGTCGAAGAACAGGCGCTGGTTGACCACCGCTCTCGTTTGCGGGTCATACGGGTACAGCGTGGATTTTTGCTCCCCACCGTACTTCTCTACTAGGTACAGAATTATGGCGTGGCTGTAACAAAAGCAAGCGTTACGAGTACTGTACCTACTAATAGCCAATGCTAAAAGCATAGTACCTAATTAAAATGTTGAAAAATATAGTTACGTAAACTTAACTAGATATTTACTGATTTAAACTCACACAATTTTCACTCACTATTTTGACAAAAACGGGACTTGATCGCGTACACATACTTTTATTATTTTCCTGGCGTTTCGAGCGTGTCGTAACGCTCGTGGTCACAAGCAGACCGGCGAGGAATTGTATCAGCATCTCCTAGCTGCGCGTTTTTTTTATTAACTAGATAATGGTTTTGTGCTAAGTAACTGAATTGTCTTTTGGCAACCAAAGTTACCGCATAAAATGTGTACGTTTGTGCTGTACAGTGACTATAGAGATATAGGCGACCACAGCCTAAGAACTTTTTGAAGCTCAAGTCGATCGCGCCCTCTGTCCGAAAGCCGCCTAAAGATACCGAAATTGTAAGAAGAAATGTCACCTGCACTGCTACTCCACCTACTAACAAATAGCGTATTAGTAGTACACTAGTAGCTACTAGGTCTATATCTCTATAGTCTCTGGTGCTGTATCGGGCCATTAAGCGCCGTTTCATCCCGAAACCTTTTAAATATCTCTCCTCTCATATATATATCTGTTTATAAATTACCTTTCTGCAATAGTGAAGTCTCCATCCTGCAGCACTGGTATAGTAGCCATGGGATTCATCTGTAAATATATGGTAATAAATAATAATAATAATTATGTAAATAGGCAGTTACTCGAGACGTCGTTTGATATTTACCAATCGCTTTTCGTCGAAGGAATACATCATGAGGAAACCGGACCTAATCAGGTGGCAGTCGGTCTTTTGTAAAAACTAAGTGCCTACGCCAATTCATGGGATTAGGTTGCGAATTGGAGCTCAGGCTCAATTGAGCCGTGGCTAAAGCCGAGACAAATGCTAGGAGGATGAGCATTGAGCACTCGTAATAGAGCATAGAGTAACTTATATAGTAGAACAGCACAGCCTAAGAACTTTTTGAAGCTCAAGTCAATTGCGCCCTCTGTCCGAAAGTCCCCTAAAAGGAAATGTCACCTACACTGCTACTCCACCTAGTAACAAATAGCGTACTAGTAGTACACTAGGTGGAGTAGCAGTGCAGGTGACATTTCCTCTTACATGTTGGGTATCTTTACGGGGCTTTCGGACAGAAGGCCCAATTGACTTGAGCTTCAAAAAGTTCTTAGGCTGTGCTGCTCTACTATAGAGTAACTTATATAAGTTACTCTATGTAATAGAGTTACCTAAGCCTTACCTTTTTGAATTCAGGCGTGCGATGCTCGAGGTTCAGAAGGTTTGGTTCGACGAACTGGAACTGCAGGCCCAAGATGGCGCCCACCATGCGCACCGCGTTGGACGGCGGGCTCGGATCTAGCTTGTGTAACACCAAGCTTGGGGAGGATGCTATAATCAAAGGAAATCATACTTTTTATTACTTGCAGCATCTGAGCATAATGTAGGCAAACCTGCGAAGGCCAAAGGTACAATACCGCGTAGGGCCCAGGCCTGGAACGTTGCAGATGCAGCGAGAATTGCTGCAGCATCAGTATGGCAATAAGTGTCTTAGTTATCTTAGCGAGCGGCAATATATGCTAAGGCCAAAGGCCACATTGGGCCCAAGGAACGTCGCAGCAAGAATCGCTTCAGCAGCTGTATGACAGGGACCGGACGAAACTCACCAAATAATAAAATTATATTAACCCTTTGACCGCCATAGCCTGATCGGTTGCGATAAAGTGCAATTTATTACTGTTTTATTTAGCTGTACGCGTTGTAACGAATAGCGGGCATTGGAGAAAATAGATTTGACAATTCATTCAATTAGGTACTACTTATTTAAATACTTTAAATATAATAAAATAAGTTTATAAGAACTTACCGCTACTGACACTTGCATTAATCCTCATATTTAACAAATTAGAGGTTGTTTTCCTAGTGTAGTAAAAGTGGATTTATTTTATGCACTAAACTGTTATCAGATCGTCGTACGAATAACGATTGACTTATCTGCGCCTATCTTATTATCTTGTGATAAATATATTTATCAGTAAATTAAGTGAGTCCAAAAGGCAGAATTAGATAATTACTTATTTGGTTAAGTTACATATACGCCAAATATTCGCAAATGACTTCTATTTAGCACAAAATAGTTTATTTGGTAAATATACAAGTACCTGTGTTGACGTGTGTTGGCTGTGTTACGGCTAATCTCAAATGATTTTTAGACTTCGAGCCTCATAGTTCTTAACCTTTTGATTCTTTTGAACGCCTAGCGAGCGCGCATATCAAACCGGTTATATTTTGGACGTGATATCACGTGCTGGTGCTGAGGGCACGACTTTCTGAGGTTAAAGACGCCTTTGATGGTCAAAGGGTTAAATATGGTGCAATAACTGAGTTGCAGGCGACCACTCTCTCCTCCATGTCAAGTAAATGCAAACGTACGATACACAGCGACCTCAGTGAACGCTCTTCAAATCCTTTCGTCGGAAGCCCGACGCAACGATGGTCGTGCCGCCGAGCGCTGGCGTTGCTATGGTTGCTATTAAACGTGCCTAATATTAAGGAATAAAAAAAAACAAGACTTTAAAAACATATACTTAAAAAGAATTATGAAACAAAATTGAGTTTAGCAAAGGACAATAATACAAATAAAACAACTATTAACAGTTGAATCATTCTTTTTTATTCTGCTTCCAGGAGTGCCTTAGCATTTTAGCCAACAAGATGGCGCCGGGCGTGTTGATCTCCATGAAATAAGTCTCCGATGACAGCCGCTCCAGCCACGCCTTAGTCTTAGGGAATCTATAACAAAACGAAAACATATTTAAATTGTGACTTCTGAAATAATAAGTCGTATGGAAAGTATGGTAAAAAGTATTCCCCAATTTATAAAACACGCCTTATTGAGTAACTGGGTATCCTTGCAGAGTATAAACCCCCAGAATACTTACTTATTAACATCCGCCATCTTGCAGGGGGCAAGGCAGCGACGGTGGATCCTAGCGATCACATGGTTAGCCGCTACAAAAGTACCTCACTGAGTACATAAATATTGCCTTGTATAGCAATAACCACCATAATACTTACTTATTAGCGTCCACAGCATGGATCCCCTGCAAGGCAGCGACGGTGGATCCCAGCGAGATATTGGTCACAGTCACGTGGTCGGCCACGACTTACGCGCGGGTCTACAGGTAAGCCTCTATCACGTAGCCTTTTTCGATCTCGGCTACGTTCCTACTGTCGACCGACTTGTCCCACTTACTTATTAGCGTCCACAGCATGGATCCCCTGCAAAGCAGCAACGGTGGATCCCATCGAGATGTCGGCCACAGTCACGTGGTCGGCCGCGACGTACGCTCGAGTCTCCAGGTAAGCCTCTATCACGGCGTAGCCTTCTTCAATCTCGGCTACGTTCCTGCTGGTGGGACCGGTCGCCTTGCCCATGAATGACGGGCGCTGGAACAAATTATGAAGTTTATTTTATTTATTAGGTAATTTATCATACAAAGGATGCAATATCAAAACGCGTTATTTATACACGTTTTTCTCAATTGTCTCTAATCTAATCTGTACAGTTGAACATCGTTTGTCCTTATCATTTATATTTAGATTTGAGCTCGTTGAAAGAGAGAGTGGCCATGTGAGAAGGGTAGAGGGTCTCCTTATGTCACCGCCGCACTTGTTCAATAGGTACCTACAGGATTATAGTGAGGCTAGGATGTAATAAATAGATAGTCTACAACTCACAGAAACTGCTAGAATCTGTGGGAACAGCACGCCCGCGTCGAAGTATAAACACTGGTCCACGATGGCGCGCGTGGCCGGATCAGAAGGGTAGAGGGCCTCCTTATGTTCACCGCCATATTTGTTCAGTAAGTATAGGTTTATAGCGTGGCTGGAATGTAATAAACAGTATTTACAGAACAGAGCGTTGGTATTCTTATCCTTACGCTAAGGATTCCGAAACCTGGCTGGTACCTCTAGCGTCAATCAGGCCACAGGTGGATAGCCTGTCCAAAGCGGGTATTAGTTCGCATATGGGTTCTAGAGTTTGTCCGGAAAGAAATGTGTCGTGGTTTATATCGGAACTCATACATTCTAAGAAACTACTCTTTCCGAACAAACTATAAACAATTTTTGTATTTTATACTATAAAGTTTAATAAATATTGCATTTCACGGAGCCATAAATGTAAGAATAAATCATCATCATCATCATCATCATCTCAGCCATAAGACGTCCACTGCTGAACATAGGCCTCCCCTAAGGGGGGGTTTGCCATACGCGCCACGCTTGGCAGGCGGGTTGCGCGCGCAATTTTTGTGTGTAAGAATAACCAATGCGCCTTTAAGTATTTAATTTTGGTGAAGGTGAAAGATAAACCAAGACAAAAATTCATACCTGTCTGAAACCGTGAGGTTTCCATCTTTCAGCACAGGTATAGTGGACATTGGGTTTATCTGAAAAACAAAAAAATTAAGTTTTTAGCAACAATTCGTAGTGACAACGTTGAAACTAACACTATTTTATACTATCTTGGATACTTCACCAACCTACCGGAATTCAGATCGTCATTCAGCTTACAATTTTGGCAATATAGGCTTCCGGATATTGATTATAATAAAAGTGTAATATTCTTTTCACCTCAGCAGCTCGAACAAGCCTACTTCCCTGCGAAAAAACAGTGACGAAAGTGCGACTTTCATCACTCCCTGTACGTGTCACACGAGAGCGAAGTTATTTTACATCTCGTGTTTTTGAGTTCCTCGCTACGCTCTAGATTCTAGCTTAGAATCACTCGCTTCGCTCGTCATTCAATTATAGAATCTTTCGCTTACTCGGGACTCAAAATCAACACTCGCAAGAAAAATAGACTTTCCTCTCTTGTTGCACAAATAACTATTACCCACGTCACTCTGAGCGGTAAGTGAGATTTGCCGGCCACGGGCGCAGCGGCAAATCTCACTTCACACCCAGGAGAAGACGTAAAATTGTGTACGCATCACGGACGGTAATAAAGAAGGCCTCAGGTCTCTAGTCCCCGCGATCTGAGCCGTTCTTTATTTTACCGCCCTAGGTGCGTAATGTACTATTTGTATTCAGATTGCTACGAACCTTTCTATACGCAGGCGACTTGTGCTCGCCCTTCATCAAGTCGGGCTCAACATAGTCAAACTGCAGGCCCAAGATAGCGCCCACCATGCGCACGGCGTTGGACGGCGGGCTCGCGTCCCGCTTGTACAACACCAGGCGGGCCGTCGAACATGCTGGAAATTTATATTACGGCTTCTCTACATGATGGGTCAACATATATAGGGACGCAGCTATACGACGGAACGAAATCGCAATATCGTTAGCTCCCTCTAACGCATAACTGCGTCCCTATGATGGCCCATCATACTGCGGGATTCCGGGGTCGTGGAACAAGCGATCAAGGCATGATAGACAAGCCCATACTGAACAACTTTTACTATGAACCTTTTGATATAATGTGTGAACCTTGAAATTTTGTAATACCTTATGTACCACATTTTGAGCAAATAAATATTTGTATTTGTATTTGTATGGGACCAACTGCGACATCGCGAATTTTTTTTCGCGATTTCGGAGTAGGTCCCATAGTAAAAGTTGTTCAGTGTGGGCTTGTGTATTATGCCTTGATCGCTGGCTCACGACCCCGGAATCACCCAGTATAGAGGCAGCCGTTAGATACGTAGTTTTCTCTCTAATGAGGGTTTCCAGAATCAATTTTTTTCACCAGGTTGCAGCACCGTGGCGAGAGATCCAGCTGTCATAATCCTCCAATCATGTTTAATCACATTTTTTTATTGATGGATTTTGACAGCTGCTGTCAAAAAGAACTCTCGTCACAATGGCGTCACCTGGATTTCCAGAAACCCTCGTTCATGATCATTTTATAAGGAACAAGCTAGGTAAAATTTACCTATCTAATTGAATTTTTATATTACCTCTATTTAGAGATTTGGGTAGGTAGGAGATAGGGTGACCAGATGTCCCGTATTTTACGGATTCTCCCGTATTTCATGTACGAATTTTTTACTGTCCCGTATTTTAACTTCGAATCCCGTATTTTCAATGCAGTTGTCCCGTTAAACCGGAAATAATATTTGGTCACCCTACTAGGAGTCTTAGGAGACAATCAATTAATCTACTCGTACATAATAGAGTACCTACCATGTGATCCGAAATTGAGATTAGGGCATCAAAATATCTCATCAGATCAGGCATCATAATAACCTCTGATTACTTACATTTCATTTCAATAAAAAATAGTACATTTCGATATTAGTGCGGAAAGTATGTCATTACATCACGAGTATCGAACGACGTTTTTTAATACAGTTGCGAAAAAATTATAAAATTGTCAATTATTCACTTTGAGGTTACTTTACTATATGTATCCGAACGCTCCGCGCGGTGCGGTGCGGCGCTGGGATTGGCTGTCTGTCACTGTCATATTGGCTGGAAAAGTAAAAAGCACTAGTGCGCGATATCAAACTTTCCGCACGCTAAACCACTACAAGAAAAACACTTTTTTGAGCAACTGTATTAAAAACATTTTTTCGTATTTTAGTAATATTGTGGCAAGGGATTTGCTAATCGCAGAGGACGCCGAGTGCAGCATAAATAATGTTTTTTACATACATACATACAATCACGCCTATATCCCAAAGGTGGTGGGCGGAGATCACGGATTTCCATTTGCTACGATCAATGCAGCAAAACGGCTCTCCGTGAGCCACTTCTCGCCCCCGTGAAGAACGAGACGTGATGGGTGGCGAACCGCATCGCCGCCATGCGGATGACCATTAATTTAAAAAAAAACACCACAGCGTTCTCACGAGCAGTAGGGATCAGATGTTCCCTTATCCCTTAGTCGCCTCTTACGACACCCGCGGGAAGAAACGGGGTAGCACTATTCTAAAGCCGGGGCCACGCAGCAAATAATGTTTTTTTCACTTCTCATGCTCAAAAAGTTTGTCGTATTAGGCTTACGTAGGCGGACTAAAGTAGTACATTTAACCCCTAGGGCTAATATGTATACATAATTTTGCTTCTCATAGTTCTTATTGTTATGTGCTTATAGCCTAATTTCGTAAAGTCTGCACGGCGCACAGCCCATCCTCGCGAGCCTGGCTCGCGGGGCGGGGCCGGGCTGGGTGCGCGGCGGGGCCCGCGGCGATGGGCCGGGCGCCGTGCAGAGCAAACAACACGAAATTCGGTCAAGTCAAACCAAATTTTCACCTTAGATTTGTTATTGTGCGTAAATAATCATTATTTTATTTTATTTCATTATTTTCTCGCAATCGAAGTGAAAAATAGTATGTATGACTTGGGTCTAAAAGCCATATTACCACTCGAACAATTTTCCCTCACTTCGTTCGGGAAAATAACCACCTCGTGGTGATATGGCTTACTTTAGACCCTAGTCAAACAATCTACTATTACTTACCTAACATATCGTGATACTGTAGATATTGTTATCTAATTCTATGCCTAACTGTACATTACTGACACGAACCATTACTCGTAAATAGAGGTAAGGTAGATTACATAAAAATTCGTATCTACTTGTACTTATCTAATCTCTGTTTATTATACATACTTAACTTTGCAGGTAATATTTAGACTGATAAATGAATTCAGAATCCTATAATTCTATGATAATACGGTCAGGTGGGGTAAGGGAAACATGGTTTATATTGTCCTGGGAAACGGAAACAGTATAGAAATTCCATACACATGTTCCCTTACAACAATAAAATATGATCGTAGGTACCTGGTCTACGTATTTCATAAAAAATACCGATATTACAAACCTTAATCACCAAGTCTATGTCTAGCTAGTATCAGAGAGTATAGACTATGTTCTATACTCTCTGATACTAGCTAGACGTCATTATTATCCTGCTATTAAAATACTTAGTTAATTACAGTTTTCTATATAAGTACTTAGTGTACTTACTGTTTCTGAAAACATGTACTTAATTTCAAATAATCCTCTTTAATACAGAAGTCGGTTAAAATATTTAAAAAAAAGTAGCCGGTACCGGTATTTCATTCACACTCGACAACTACACCTATCAACAAAAAAAAACATCCCAGCGACCCAAATATCTCAAGTCAACCACACCAAACCACATCACCAAAATATTGACGCAACAATGTAGCACCGCTGAATTTACTTCTAATAAAATTTGTAAGTATTTACCTTGGTTGAAACAAGTTTTCGTTAATCTCATGTTGTGACAGTGTGCGTATACGACGTACGTCGGCACGGAGAGGCGCGTAGCGACTCACTGGAAAACACGGAAATAAACGAGCGGCACGGCCTTGCATGGCTGCGACCAAAGTTCAGTCCTAATACCGGTAGTGAGATAATGCTGTTCGGTGAATCGGTGCCCATCTTGTCTGTGGTATCCTTGACTTGCACGGTTTCGGTAGGACGGCGGCAACGTTTCAGCGCGGTACAATTTCTATACATTTTCTTACAGGCGCCGTAACGGGACGGTATCCTCTTGAAGGGCTTGCGAAGGATTGGTCATACGGCTGTGCCTATAGCATACACGTATCAAACTAGTAGTAAACCAGTTTAGTAGGATTTCAAAATTCATTAGGTTAGCACATCTTACGTTATTGCCCGACTCTCCATACTTCAAGCGCGACTCGAAGTATGAAGTGACAGGTGTGATAGTAGGTAAGATATGCCAGCCCGCCATAATGAGTTTCGGTTACAACTTAGAACACTATTATACTTCTAGTATTCGCTATGTGCGAAGTGCATGGTGGGGGCAACGAGAACGATCGCAGTGCTCAATGTGACAAGAAATGAAACTGCAAATCCCCTGTCTGCTGTCAAAATAGTGAATCAGCCAGTTAAATTTCATATAAGCAAGGAATACAACCTATTTATAAAAAAGGAAAAAAAGAGATTGACCACCTGCCCAAGAGATGGCGCCACAATCATGCACACAGCGAATAGACATACATAAGTTCCGCTATTGCAGAATTGTTCAGTTGTCTGTTCATGTCACAGCCTCATAAATTATGTCATAGGTAAGTTAGTTTTTTTAGACTTTTCAGTAAAGAACCAAGCAGTTCAGCGGCGGCGTTAACCATCGCGAGGCCCCAGGCGGCCCTTGTAAAAATCTGCTCTGCGAGGCCCTTATCAAAATCTGGTCGGGTTGGTGCGAGGCCCTTGCAAGCGTGAGGCCGCCTCTGAAGTTGTTCAAAGGGTTTTGGTTCAGGGAAGAGATGAGTGGGTTAAAAGCTTGGTTTATCCTAGTTGGAGACTGGATATGGAAGACAGAAAAGTGAAATGCAATGATGTCACATCTGTATTGTCGTCTTTATGCCGGGTGATTCTGGAAGTAGCTGGGTCATTGTATTAGCTGATTAGAGTGATTAGCATTGGATCACCTGCAAAAAGCGACCGTAATGACTATAATATTTCGCAATTCAAAGCGATCCTTTATGCCAGGGGTCGGCAACCTTTTAGCAGCCAAGGGCCACATCAAAGACATGGAGTTAGATATTCTCTGGCCACATATTAGCTAACGGAATTGACGCGGGCCACCTTGTTAAACATTTGTGACTTTATCAGGCAAAATGTACCACATTGTCGGTTATCAACAACGACGACTTCTAACAGGAGATTCGCGGGCCGCCTGTTGCCGACTCCTGCTCTAGGTAGACAAAACGTACAAGTTGAAATTGTCGTCGGTGTAAGTACAGATTGTAAGCAGGCTGGTAGAATCGCGTTTCGCGTTTTTCCTTGGAGTATATAAATAAAGTCTAAGATATTTCGATTTTTTTATTTAAATTACACTTATATTAAACTTAGGTAGGTACAGTACTTAAGTAATATAACGAAATACAATGACTATGTTTATATCACATCAAAACATTAAATGTAAAAAACGCAAGTCTCGCAACGCAGTTCTTCGACCGCAAAAACATTGGGATCTATTGAAAACCAAGCCGATGTCCATAGAACTTGCAACCCCCACTGGAGTTTACTAAAAACATTTCTTTATGACCGTTTCAATATAAGATGTCTATATTTTTATAATAAATAGAATGACCTGGCCATCACACAGCTAAAAATATGTAGGTATAGATGTATAGTAGTGCATAATAGTTTTCCATCGGATTTTCTCGGAAAAGTTCGTTTTTATTCTCAATTAGCTTGTACCCATCTACTGAAGCTAATTGAAAGAGCATGAGAAAAACGAACTTCTTCGAGAAAATACGATGGAAAACTATTATGCACTATACATCGCTATTAGCCGGCCTATCGTTGGGGAAATTACATAATCTGGCCTATAACCGCGAAGCACTTCGTTCATCGAATCGTCTATTTCCATCACTCCCTTTCGTATATGCAAGAGCGATAGAGACGGGACCATCGTTTTGTCGATTTTCGAACTTCGCGGTAGGCCCTCTGATACCGTTAGATTTATTATTTATAATATACATAAACGATCTGCCAAAAATAATCAATTCTGATAATATTCAATGTTTTATATATGCTGATGATGTCTCCATAGTTTTTTCTAATCAAAATAACAGTGATGTAGTACTTAACATGAATAAAATACTAGAAGTCCTATTGAAATGGCTTGGTGATCATAATTTAGAATTAAACCTTAAAAAGACGAACTTAATTCAATTTGGACCTCATCAAAGACTTCCATTAAAAATAGATTACTCATATTTAGATAATAAATTTCCACTAATCAGTAATTGTAGCCTCCTTGGTATTGAAATCGATGAAAACATTAACTGGAAATCACATATTGAGAAAATTTGTGTTAAGATAGCCCGTTTTACTTATGCACTAAGAAACATTAAAAATAGTACAGACCTAAAAACAGCTGTTAGTGCATATCATGCATTCACTCAAACATGGCTGCAATATGGTATCATTTTATGGGGTAATAGCACAGATATCATAGATTTATTTATCTTACAAAAAGGTTGTATAAGGATTCTTTCAAATGCTAAATTCTTGGAAACTTGCAAACCCCTCTTTAAAAAATTAAATATACTAACATTACCTTGCCTGTATATATTAGAAGCCAGTAAATTTGTACATAAACACCAATACTTATATATTAAAGCCAAAGATCGTCAGCAATGTACCCAAAACCTAAGACACAGAGACAAACTGGCGTTACCGTCAAGTAACTTGCAGATGAGCAATAAGAGCCCTCATATGATGACCATACGAATTTTTAACCACCTGCCAAAAGATATCACACAAGAGCAAAAATATACAAAATTTGTTTACAAGTTAAAGAAATACTTAATAGAGAAATGTTTCTATTCAACGCTAGAGTTCTTTGACTCTAGTGAATCTTAAATTGTAATGCAGTGTATGAAAATATAATTAGATTTAGGTTGTGATCTCATTACCAGGATATATCTGTAGTTTTAAGTACCTATAGTAATATAGTTTAAGTTTACATTTGCAATACCCTATTAGGGTATCATGTTTATTGTTATTCCGTAACACCAACGTGAGAGCAAATAAAATATTCTATTCTATTCTATTCTATTCTATAGATATATTTTATAGCGATTCTATTTTATTGTCTTGTGCGTAAAAGAAAATTCTACGGAACAATTAAATTACCAGTAGCAGAGATGGCCATTAGCGTTTTACTTCACTTACAACACTTATCGCCTACAGTAGATATTCATAGGAAGTAGAAACGTAGATCTGCCACTAACCTAGGTGGCCAAGTTAGTTCTAGAACTATCCGAGGGTCAGGACGGCTCGGCGGCCGGCAGGCATTCGTTCACGATGTCGATAATCTCCCGCACCTCGTCCTCTGACAATCGCTCCTCACTTTCTTGGACTATCTGAAATTTTAGAACGTTTTATTAAAAAAAAGGACCGACTTCACATAGCCCCCCCCACCTTCCCAAAAGCAAATGCCATACTGTAAAAACTAATGAAATCACTATAGGTGTGCCTATAATAGTTGAAGAGTTCCCTCGATTTCTCCAGGATCCCACTATCTGATCCTGACCTGATGACAATGGGACCAACCGTGAGGTAAACTCTTTCAAACAAAAAAAAGGATTTTACAAAAAAAAAAACTTCACAGTCGGTTCCATTGTAACCAGATCAGGGTCTGATGATGGGATCCTGGTGAAAACGAGGGAACTCTTCAAATATTATAGGCTCACTACTCCAGTAAAGATACGTTTTTTTTTTCAAACATTAATTTATAATAGCGATTTTTTTGTTTATATAGTTTTAAAATGTCATTCTAAGATGTGTAAGATGACTAAACGAAAAATCCTACAAACTTTCCATCGGGAAGTAAATATTCATCAAAATATATATGAAGGGTTTCTTTTTTTTCTCTGATTTTCCGTCATACATAAATAACGTGTCTTAAGGAACCATAATAAATAATAAAATATTGATATATTTATTTAGGCGATTTTTTAGAAATTAATTAAATGAGGATTTTTCAAGGTCAATTTTTTGTAGGATTTTCTGTCTACGCAATGATTAACATGACTTTTAAACCATACAACTAAATACTTCTGCTATTATGAATTATTTCCAAATTTGTCATTTTTCCCATACAAGTGAAAATAAAATGCCTGTACTACACCTATAGTGATTTAAATACGTTTCACAGTATTTAGGGCATTTCCTTTTGGAAAGATGGAGTCTGAGTGAAGTCCTATGTGTTCCCATATTTGCCCGCTGGAGCCGGATGGGAATATGGGTTTTCATAATACTCAGACCAATTTGTCCCCGCCATCGCTATACCATAGAGTAACTTATATAGTAGAGCAGCACAGCCTAAGCACTTTTAGAAGCTCAAAGAAATTGCGCCCTCTGTCCGAAAGCCCCCTAAAGATACCCAAAATGTAAGAGGAAATGTCACCTGCACTGCTACTCCATCTAGTAACGAATAGGGTACTAGTAGTACACTAGTAGCTACTAGATGGAGTAGCAGTGCAGGTGACGTGGTTCTATGGCTAATTGGCTATACTGTGCCCTAGTGCAGCATACAATATAGCATAGTTTGTAAACAAAAATATATTCTTTATATAAAATATTGTTTCTGAATATTACCATAGAGTAACTTATAAAGTAGAGCAGCACAGCCTAAGAACTATTTGAAGCTCAAGTCAATCGCGCCATCTATGTGAAAGCCACGTAAAGATACCCAAAATGTAAGAGGAAATGTCACCTGCACTGCTACTCCACCTACTAACGAATAGCGTACTAGTGGTACACTAGTAGCTACTAGGTGGAGTAGCAGTGCAGGTGACATTTCCTCAGGTGGCTTTCACATAGATGGCGCGATTGACTTGAGCTTCAAATAGTTCTTAGACTGTGCTGCTCTACTATATGAGTTACTCTATGATATTATTGAATAACTGCAGTCAAGCTTTAAAAAAAATCTTAAGCAAACTGGAGTTAAATTTGCTTTTTTTTCAAAAGCTTAGGGAAAACTAAGCACTGGAAGCCTGGCCATAAGACGTCTGACTTTCAATCCGGAGGTCTCGGGGTTCAAACCCCGGCTTGTACCAATGAGTTGTTCGGAACTTATGCACGGAATATCATTTGATATTGACCAGCCGCTTTTCGGTGAAGGAAAACATCGTAAGGAAACCGGACCTAATCCCGATAAGGCCTAGTTTCCCCTCTGGGTAGGAAAGTCAGATGGCAGTCGCTTTCGTAAAAACTAGTGCCTACGCCAATTCATGGGATCAGGTTATCAAGCGGACCCACAGAGAACCTTATCTACCTTATCTGTGAGCGGACCCCAAGCCGGGAGTGCCGGGACAAACGTTAGGAGGATGAAGAAGAGCTTAGGGAAAACTGAAAATTAGGGAAGCCGGCGGAATTGTTCTTTAGACACACTGCCACTGTGATTTGATTAGGGCATAGGGCATGGATCAACTGGTATGAAAAAAAAATGTTTTGGTTAGAATAAAAATATTAATAAGTAAAGTAAGTAGTAATACTTTTTTAAGTTGGTATATAACTTCGTATTGGGGGGTTGACGTAACGTTCACAGTAGAGATGGGCCGACTAGGGTTTTTGCCGACTACACAATCGGCCGACTAATCGGTTTTCAAATTGCCGATTAATCGGCCGACTAGTCGGCAATGCCGATCATAGGTTTTAGTTAAGTTCGGGTGCAATCGGAAACGCTCGTTTCGCTTCGTCTACCGTGCCATTGTCTATCACGCGTTCATGACCAGCGCTGGCGTGTTTGAAGGCAAAAAGAAAACAAACACTATAATGAGATTTAGATATTCATAACTAAGAAAAGGGTTAAACTTCTGCCAAGTTCTTATTTTCCTAGTAGGTATTAAAGTGCCGAATATTCGGCATTTTTTGCGGACTAGTCGCCGACTAATCGCCGACTACAAATCAGGCGCGGTCCCAGGGGCGGGGGGTCACATGGGACATGACCCCCCCCAAAATCCTACATTTCTAATAGAAAAAATTTTTACAGACCCCCTCAAAAATTTGAAAAAAAAATCTACATTAGTGTCCCCCCCCAAAATTTTCGTCTGCGATCGCGGCGCCTGCTACAAATGATGCCGAATAGTCGGCTTTCCCGACTAGTCGGCGACTAGTCGGCCCATCTCTAGTTCACAGGTTCGGATCGGACTAGTGCGTAAACAATATCCGCATTCGATCCGAGTTTTCTAGTACCATATTTTGACGGGTTCGGATTGGACTAGTGCGTAAGCAATATCCGAGTTTTCTAGACCCATATTTTGACGGATTCGGATCGGACGTAGTGCGGAAACGCTCTAAGCCTAGCGAAATGTACTAACCAATTGTATTTCCAGTTCTGTCCGCGGCGGACTGTTGGCCATCATGAGCTTCTCGACCTTGGTGAGCTTGAACTTCTTCATGGATTCCAGGAATTTCTGGATGGCTGGAGCACTTTGGTTCTTGCAGTCGGTGTCCTGCAGATAGTGGACGGTCTGCAAGAGATAACTCTCATATATTAGGGGCAATCTATTAATTATATCATACATTAAGGGGGAAAACAGGGTCAAGAAACTGCGGCAACTGGCAAGGCGTATGTAGGTGTGGTGTATTTATTTATTTATTCATTGCAAACCATGGTTACAGTAAGGTATTCATAATGTTTTAAGTGCATGCATGGTTACCCTGTCAAGGCATAGCAACGTAGTTGATATTCTTAAACTAATTAAAATAAAGTATACATTCTAAGTCAAACATAAAAATAGCATTAACACAATAATTACAAGTTTGATAATTAATAAAGCAATAATTATAATTAGGTACATAAAATCTAAGGAGAATTGTTTAACAAACACAAGGTCGAGATATAGGTACGTCATTCTAAGATATCATTTCTTGGTCAAATCAATCATTTTTGTCTGTCATAAACTCTTCAACCGAGTAGTAGGCTTTCGCGGTTAAAAGTTTCTTGAGCCTATTCTTGTAAGTATTGAATTTAGTTTCATTTCTTATATCTATTGGGAGCTTATTATATATTTGTAACACCTATAGTATGGCCCGTCCCTGTACATTTCTATTCTATGGGGCGGAATGACCAATGTATCGCGTTATACATATATAAGCCAGATCGTCTTTATTTTATTTATTGCCATTTTTTACAGCCATCACATGTCTACCTGTTCTAATTCTCCCTCAACTACTCAAAGGTTGACTTGACTGGAAGAGATCCCCTAAGGTATAAGTCCGCCTTTGTACAAATATTGTGTTTTCTCTCTGTCGCATTTTTCTTTGTTGTACAATAAAGTATTATACGTACTACTACTACTGACTGGGGTGCCCGGCCTTAGAATTGTCCCCCACCATATCGTCCCGTGGTTGCAGTAGGAGTCTGCTAAGGGAATATATCGGCAGCACCATCTTCCGAAAGCCTAAACAACTTAGGAAGAGAACTCCTCAGTGTTGGCTGGAGGGGGCCTTTAGGCGAGGGACAGTAATGCCGCTGTCCTGTATAAAACTGCGGACCCGTAACCCGTCTAGGCACAGGACCAGGGGGTTAACACAAAGCCGGTGCTGGGTGTTGGCTGCAAGGATGACCACCTCTGTAAAAAATCGCTAAGGCAACCTGAGGGAGTGGAACCCAGGGTTTTTCCACCTCACTCCCGCGGAGTTTGTCATGAGGGAGCAGCATGTGGTGTACCCCTGCACGCTACCTTCGGGAGGGGGAGCTTCGGCCCCGGTGAGGGGTAGCTTCGGCTGCGGCAGCAGGCGGTGTCCGCGGAATAAGGTTCGCGCTACCATGTCACCGTCTCTAATGCTGCACGACGGACATACCGTAGATGGTTTAGATGGTCGTGTCGGCCCACGTTGACGAGTCTAACATAGCCGTCCTAGTTCCCTGGCTAGGCGGGATGCCTAAATGCATTCCTCCACGTTAACAAAAAAAAACGGATTTTCAAAATCAGCATAACAAGACTTTATTGTAAAAGAAATAAAAGAGTGTCAAGAACATTTTGAAGACTTGGCCCGTTCAGCTACTTTTGCTGCTGATTGCATTTGGAAGAAATAGAAGATGGAGGCAAGTTTTAACTAAAATTCAAAACATAGAATAGCTATTTTAAATCAGTGTTTTTTTAGCAGCTTTTTGTATGTCTATTTGTTTTTTTTTCGGGGAATTAATTTAATTTTCTATCAATAACAAACTTAGGTATAAAATTATAACTAAATAAACTTACATATAGAACTAAACTTATATTTAAAACTAAAATTTGTTGTAATATAAAGCCTAACAAGTTCCTTTTTAGCCCTGGCCATGTTGCGGATTTTCAATGGAACTAATTTATTTTAATGGCAATGATTTTTTTTGGCAACAGACGTTAATAGTCATTGAATGTCACCCGATGTAAACAAATCGAAAATAATTGGTAATATTTCAGGATAATAATAGATTTTGCAATCAAAATGCCCAAAAAATTTCACACCGATGCAAATCAAATAATTTTAAATACATTAAAATACTTGCGACACAAAAAGGATGAGGAATTCAGTTAGTCCAAGATGTGATGAAAAACTAGTAATGAAAAAAAACTCCTGATGCAATTGATTCCGCGAGAGAATATTTAGTGTGTTTTCAATTGCAAATAGTTCCTACTTCAACTACAGTGATACCTCATATGTGACAGTAGCCAGTGATCCCTCCCTCTTGTGCTTCTTCTGAGTACTATCCTTTAGCTGCTGCAGGATTTGCATCACCTCAAAGTTACACAGAAAAGCGGCATTCGCCTTTATACTGAAAAAAAAAAGTATTTGCAAGCTACATAAATTTGTCATCAAAATAATGATTAACCTTAGAAATATTGTTCTCATGTCATAGTTCTAAAACAGAAATAATAATAGGTATATTTACGTTTCCATGTTGAATTAGGTTATTATTTTATACTAAATAAAGGCGCAACGCGACCTTAACTACTAAAACACGAATAACATGTCGATACTGAGCGATATTTTATATTTTCTTTATAATATAACATTTAATTTTTATATTGCCGATGAATGCAAATGCAGACATGACATGACAATGACAGCGTGACGCCCGTGACAGTGACATCTGAGGCTAGTTTTATAAAGCTACAAGTTACAATTTACAAGCGGAACTCTCTTTCTAACCCTATGTGTTAGAAAGAGACTTCCGCTTGTAAATTGTAACTTGTAGCTTTATAAAACTGACTTCTGCTCTCAGTGTGTGTATATCAGGGGGGTAACATTACGCACACATATACACTGATGAAAGAGATGTGCGCATACACAATCGTACGCGTGCAAATGAGATGCAATGACACATTTTCCGTCCCTCATCGCGTATACGGAAATTGTTGTTTGTCACCCTTTGTTTGTCACACTTCTGTCATCGTCACCATGGCAACCGAGTTATTTTAGGGTGGCCAGTGCTTTAAAAATAAATTTCCAATAAAGCTGGGTAAATCTTGACTTACGAAATATGGAAAGTTATGTTTCAAGAGAGGAAAAATATTACTTCATGAAAGTTTTGATAATACGTTCAACGGATATGGCGTTTTATACTAAAATAACTATTGGATTAGACAATCTGGGTAGTAAATTAGACATTAATCTTGATTTCAATAAAAATGACATTTGGATTGCGCGGATTAAGATAGATTGTTGTAAATATAGAGCTCATGTTATAATTTGGAGATATTTTTTTAATATGAAAACTACAGTTATGATAAAACAATGGGGAAATTTCTATACATGTGGTAACTCTAATCCTATCTGTCAAAATATATTTGTCCCTTACCGGGTATACGCTGACCCTCTGTCTATTCTATAGTAGGTCTATGGTGTATATGCAATATTCTTTTTTTGTTTTGCTTTAGGGTCACAACACACCTAGCGGATTTCCTAGCGGAATTAGCGGAAGTAGCGGAAATTTGTCTATGGTAGCGGAAATTTGTCTATGGCTTCCATACAAAAAATCCGCTACCATAGACAAATGTCCGCTACCATAGACAAATTTCCGCTACTTCCGCTAATTCCGCGGGGAATTCCGCTAGGTGTGTTGTGACCCTTAAGCTTCCTTGTAGCTGCATATTGTGCTCAATTTTTCTAACTAACTTCAAAGACGAGGATGATGCTTGAAAGTGATGCTTTAAATAAACTTTATTTTAAGAGGAAAAGGGAAGAACACGCGCACACGTGTACAAAGTTTAATAAGACACCAACTAGATTTTAGTAGAAATTGTCGCAGCCCTCTTGTGCAGGATAGGAATTGAAGGATTGTCTAATCCTCCCGTTTGATCACACTTTTATTTAGTAGTTTGTAATGGCTTTCGCCATAAAGGCTTTGGTTTCCAAAGCCGTTAAAATTAAATGTGTACAAATAACACACTATTGCGGTCGAAGGGGACTGCACCACTATCACTGTTCCAATGATTTTACTGGGCCAGTAAACGCATCATACAATCATTACTTACAATTACCCATACCGAAAAACAAGTTTTTAGCAACGTACGTCTGGATTGATGGGACTGGTATAAAATTGAGATCTAAAGATCGAGTCTTGGATAAAGAACCTTGTGATTTAAAAGCGCTTCCTAAGTGGTCATTTGATGGCAGCTCTACAGGTCAGGCTAAAACAAATAATTCAGACACATTATTGATTCCTGTTGCAATGTACCAGGACCCTTTCAGGAGAAGCCCGCACGTCATCGTTCTATGTGAGACAGTGCACGGAGACGGGACTCCTACACTTACAAATCACCGAGCCGAATGTGCAAAATTTTTAAGTAGTATTTCGGATCAGGATCCCTGGTTCGGCATTGAACAAGAATACACGATGTTTAATGAAGAGAACTGGCCATTAGGCTGGCCTGGTCCACGAGGATATCCTGCGCTTAAAAACAAATTCTCGTATTGTGGGATTGGGCAACACGTCGTTGGAAGAGAAATAGTTGAATGTCATGCAAGAGCATCCTTGTATTCTGGCATGGATTATGGAGGGAGTAATGCAGAAGTAATGATGGGTTCCTGGGAATTCCAGGTAGGAACAACGCCAGGTATTAAAGCCGCTGATGATTTGTGGATAGGGCGTTATTTACTAGAGAGGATAGCTGAGAGTTTTGGAGTTACTATTAGTTACCATCCTAAACCAATGGGACAACATCAGCCAGGTATAGGATGCCATCATAATTTCAGCGTAAAAAAAATGCGTGCTGAAGGAGGAATAACCGAAATAGAACGAGTTTGTAAAGTTTTGTGCGAAAACCACGTAAAAGACATGATACATTACGGTCTCGGTGATGGTGATGCAAACAAAAAAAGACTATCAGGGAAATTTGAAACTTCGTCCTTTGAAAACTGTAATTGGGGCGTAGCTGATAGAACAGCATCCATCAGACTACAAAGAAGTGTAGCGATAGAAAACAAGGGATTCCTCGAGGACCGTCGACCCGCAGGAGATTGTGATCCTTACAGAATATGTGCTCGTATTGCACAAACTTGCAAATAGATGTCTAATGTTAACTTAATGCTAACTACTACAGAGAGTGAAGAACAAAATTAAAAGATTATTGATATGGTGATTTATATTTCAAAAAGTCTAGAATCTATACTGACTTTTTCATCATGGCCGTTGTAATAATTTCGGCAAAATGTACATTAATTGTTTTGGATAAATTGTTTGTCGTTTAAAAAAATGCATTCTAGTCTTTTATTTTCGTATATTTATTTTCTTTCCTAAGTTAGGCTTTTTACAATATGAATATAAAATTAAAATAAAATATACCATAGAAAACAAGAACAATATAAAACATAAACACATTATAAAAAACCTAACCTAGAGTGCCGCCGGCAGCAGGGCAAGGCCCAGGCTGCCGGTGGTCAGGGCCGCAGAGAGAGGAACCTTCGGACTATACGCGCCGTATCCAGGATTACCGCCTTCTGAATCTGACCCTTGATCCAACCACAACCCCGTAGCGAAAGTCTCTCAAGATGTTGGTCGAGACTCTTTGCTATGAGACCGTTCGCAGAAACAACTATCGGCACAATGATCGCCGAATCGACCTCCCACATGGCGGTTACCTCGTGAGCCAAGTCTAGGTGCTTGCTGGAGTTGTCCTTCTCGGCTTTCACGAGGTTCACGTCACATGGGACGGTGATGTCGACGAGCATGGCCCGGCGTTGCGGTCGATCTATTACCACGATATCAGGCTTATTGGCTACAATAGTCCTGTCCGTGATAATAGATCGATCCCAATAGAGTGTGGCACGACCATTTTCGAGAATTGGCGCAGGTGTGTACTTGTAGTACGGCACTTCGTGGTCCACAAGACCGTATAGGAGAGCAAGCTGCTGGTGTATGATCCTGGCTACGAGGTTATGTCTGTGCAAGTACTCGCCGTTAGCAAGATGGGAACAACCGGAGACGATATGCCTGAGTGACTCTCCGGGACGGCGGCATGCCCGACAAATGTCGACCGTACCGTCCTTCAGGATATATCTCCGGTAGTTATTCGTCATGATAACTTCGTCCGCAATTGCACAGGCAAAACCTTCGGTTTCTCCGAAGAGGTCCCCGAATCGTAACCAGTTCACCGACGCGAGCAGGTCTACGTCGGGTCCCGTGAGGGCCCCGTAGAACCGCCCGTGTAGCTCCTTGCTCTTCCATACCGCCTTGCGATCCTCGGTGCTGAGCACCACAGGTTTGCGCCAGTTCTCGTTCGCCAAGGAGAGCGGCGTGAGGCCCTTATCTATTGCCACCACATCACGATGCATCCCACACTCGTTGTTAAGGAAATAATTCCTGAGATTGTCTAGTCTTTTATTATTATTACAAACACCTTAAATTATGTCAAATATTTATTTGATTAATCTGAACAAGTTGTAGCTTTGCAATGAAGCGTGAATTTAGTATTGTATTTAATTTATATTTGTTCTTTATTTTGTGATATTTACAAAGTGTAACAAAAATGGTGGTGATCCTTTTAAGGGCATACATAATTGGTATCACATTGTTATTATGAAAAATTATGAATAATTTTTTTTCTTGCGAAAAAAAAATTTGTTGTTGTATGGAGGGTTAGCCAGCCATGATGACGTGTCCCATACAATAATGTTTTTCGTATCCCAAAAAAATTCTTTACTTTTTCTTACTCGCAATAGGATACCAATAATGCCCTTAAACGGATCACCAGTATTTTTGTTACACCCTGGATATATGTTGGATAATACACTTACCTACTTTATATTATACATACCTACATACTTATACATAAGTACATATAAAATCAATACCTTATGCCTTTTGTATATATGTAAGTATGAGGGGAAACATAACTAAAGAATGATAAGCACACTTCAATAATTTTGTTAGGGCGTAATTTTATATTTTTGTGTGTAATTTTACTAATTTTATATTTTTGTGCTACCAAATGTTACATCGGAAGTACATCGACGATATATACATATGTATAGGTAGGTATATTGTGTGTAGGTATTTTATCAAGGATTTATATATTTATGTATTGGGATTTGCTATATTTGTATTTGGGCACACTTGTTGTACCTACATTGATAGTTTAGTTTGCCTATCTAATTCCCTATATTCTCCACTCATTTACTCTAAGGTTAGCTGGAATAAAATAGTTAAAAGCTCGCATTTGTACCTATATCTCTTAAGATTGTTTCGTAAGTAGGTATATTTTATTTGTGTACAATAAAGGGCTACTACTACTACTTAACAAGTATTTAACTTCTTTTTTGCTTTTTGTTGATTCGCTTATCCGTTAGGATTTCGTTAGTAAATACAATTTATTATTTTAAGCAGCTTAAAACATTATAAGTTTTAATATGGTTTTAATTAAAGTTCTTGCGCTCGTTGCTCGTAATTATTTTAGGATATTAACAACTACAAGGTTTTCGGTATTACTTAAAACCTCATTGAGCCTGATAGAGGAACCGCTGGCTGAGCATAATGCAACTAGAGAAAATTTAGAATACAAATAACAAATGCTAAACCGTCATATTCAAAAACAGATTACATCTACAAAGAACTGAGCACACTTCAAAAACCGAGAATTCAAAATTATTAAGTGCAAAATTAACCGCAAAAATGAATAATATATTCAAATTATTGTTTTATAACACGTCGCACCATGTGCTGCTCCTGCCCAAAAGAAACCTAATGGCACATAACATAAATCACATCCTTGATAAAAAAGTTATGGACAGATACATGAGACTTCCCTGGCCTTGTAACAAGGTCCTCGCCACTTACTGCTGGATTGATGGATCAGGTATAAATCTGAGATGTAAAGACAGAATCCTTAGCTGCATGCCATACTCTGCGGATGCGGCTCCTGACTGGGCTTTCGACGGCAGCTCCACCGGGCAGGCGTCCACCGAGAACTCCGATACCAAGCTTTTCCCAGCCGCGGTTTGTAGAGATCCTTTTAGAATGGAGCCACATGTATTAGTCTTATCTGAAGTATTCTTAGGTGACGGCAAACCGTCACCAACGAATCATAGATCTTTTTGCAATGCTTTATGCGAAGCTCACAAAGCAGAAGACCCTTGGTTTGGTCTTGAGCAGGAATATGCCATGTTGGACGTCGATGGTTGGGGCCTGGGTTGGCCGAAGGGTGGCGGATTCCCGACTGTGAAGTACGAGTACTCATACTGCGGTATTGGTGCGAAATATATAGTCGGAAGAGATATCAGTGAAGCGCACACACGTGCATGTCTGTATTCCGGTTTAGATTTTGAGGGCACCAACGCTGAGGTTATGCATTGCAGTTGGGAATTTCAAATAGGTACGACTACAGGCATAAAAGCACCTGACCACATGTGGTTGGCAAGATATATAATGGGTCGTGTAGCAGAAACTTACGGTGTTCAAATTACTTACCATCCAAAGCCAATGGGGATGAAGCATCCAGGTTGTGGCATGCATCACAACTTTAGTACAAAGAAGATGCGTACAGCACCCGGAGGTTTCAAATTTATTGAAGGCTGCATTGAGAGATTAAAGAAGAATCATAAGAAACACATGAAAAACTATCAAATGAACGAAGCAGCAAACCGAATGAGGTTATCGGGTCAGTTTGAAACCGCTCCCTTCGACGAATTTCGTTGGGGTATTGCCGATCGAAAGTCTTCCATTAGGCTTCAGAGGCGAATCAAAGAAAAAGACTTTGGTTTCATGGAAGACAGGAGACCATCATCTGATGCTGATCCCTACATGGTATGCGGTTTACTTATGGATACATGCTTGGGATCTGCCGGTGGTGGCGGCTGCAAATAATCCATGCAAAAAGTAAATGAAGAATGCTTTGTCCCATCCTATATACAGCTGTTATCCATGGAATATTTTATTTTTTATATTTCGGCGCATCAACCACTTTTTGATTTTTAGGTTTAGGTACTGTTAATAAAACTGTAAAAATCATCTGTATTATTATTAACATCTTTTTACACGTTTGATTGACCCTATTATACAGTCGTCTCTAGTCCCTGTAGCTAGTGTTGTTAAAAGACTAGTCTTAAAGACTTGCAAACCTTGAAGGTTCAAGCTTTGAAGACTCGAGCGTCAAAGGTTTGGGCTCAGAAACGGTTCAGAACCTTAACGACTCAAGCTTTTTATGAGCTCTTAAAAGTAAGTCTAAGACGCGGGCTTCATAGAGAGCTCAAGCTTTAAAAACTCGGGCCTATTGAAAGCTCTAGCCTTGAAACCTCGAAGGCCTGAGTCAAGCGTTTAAGAGCTCAAACAACGAGCGTTATAGGCAGAAAGTATTATTGTGTATTTATTCTTAACCCTTAATTTGACGGTGTCGGGTGTGGCGTGAGTTAATTATTTAGCCATTTTTATTTCTGGTTTAAAGGAACATCTCCGACTTTTGTAAATACATTTTTTACAAGGCGTTCAATACGGTTGTAACAGTATATACAGTACGTATGAAGAGTATGAAGACTGAAGACACGCTAGTTCTTAGAGGCCTGGTAAAGGGTTAAGCGCGCGGTCGAAATGGAATGGCGCCTCGGCGCCCCCTTGGATATGGACACATTTGTCAGATTCCTTTTTCGTCAGGATCAATTATAGCCTGTTTTTTTTCGGACGAAAATGGAATTCCTTTTGGGACAGAAAAAAAAACTTGATCTAAGACGCATTCGTCAGATTCCTTTTTCGTCAGGATCAATTTATAGCCTGTTTTTTTCGGACGAAAACGAAAGATTATGTCACCCTGCAGTACCGTCAAGTCTGGCAACTTTGCCAAGGGTTACTAACTTTGCTACCAGCAGAGTGCATAAGGTAATCCTTTCATACCACCGACAACGTATATTTTTTAGTGTTCTGCCTACTTTTAGTAGAAAATATGGTTATCAATTGGCAAAATTATTATGAATGAGACAACACCACGGCAACCATTTTCTTACCATTTCAGGTCCAAATTCGTCACTCACATAATCATAAAAGTTAGTGCTCAAGAACTTTAAAAAGTTTAGAGTATAAACATCGCATCCAGGTACGTAAATTTTAGATATTATGTTATTTAAATGGTAAGGAATGAATTGATTACCTTATAAATGCCGTAGTGTTTGAATTGAGTCCCATAATTGTTTTGGCAAAGTTACCAGACCACGCCGACTAATATGGGAGGGCATCTTTGCCATGTTTTGTAGCGGCCTAGGGTTGGTACACAAGCAAAAAATTTAAATTACATTTTTCATAAGATAGATACTTTTTAGGGTTCCGTAGCCAAATGGCAAAAAACGGAACCCTTATAGATTCGTCATGTCTGTCTGTCCGTCCGTATGTCACAGCCATTTTACTCGGAAACTATTAGACGTATCATTATCAAATTTTTACATAAAGTGTATTGTGTGTGCAGCTACTTAGTTTTGTAGAGAAATTGCTAAAAAAATATTTTTAGGGGGGCACTCCATATGTGTAAGTAATTGTCAAAAAATTTTTTTTTGCCAAATATCAACATGATGCACATCAATCGATAGGTCTCTAAAAATAACAATGTTCAAATAACTGAGGTTTCCTTGAACATTTTTTGATTAAGTGGATATTTTCAGAAATAATCGCTCCGAAAGTCATGAAAATTGTGTCCCCTCCCCCTGTAAATTTTGAACCGTAAGTCCAAAAATTATGAAAAAAATCAAGAAGATACACCTTTTAATATTCTTTCAACCTTTTGAGCATTATCGGTATAGGCGTTTTTGAGTTATCTCCAAAAAACTACGAACTTAGGCAGATACGACCTTGCGATAATAATTTATCCGATATGGTCTAAGAGCTGGCCACGTCAGATGCGACACAATAATGAGAGTTTTGTAACCAGTCCAATCAGATTGCATAACAATCCCTATTGCTAGATCCGGGCATCTGGCAGCTTTGAATGGGTGGAGCACAGAGTGACAGACCAACAAAGTTTTTAAGTTGGAAAAAAGTTATAACTAAACAGGTAAAAACTGCTGAAGTTGTGTCATTTATAGAGAACAGGGCCTATATTTTAACATTAGAATCACAATTATTTGTGATTGGTTTTGTTGTTAACAATTGTATACAGAGTGCATGTTTTGTTTAAGTAAAAAAAAACACAAAGTTAACTGTGACATACTTATTTTATTGGTAATACCGACGGCGACGAGGCAGTTCGTGACGAAGCTCTTTTTTAAATATCAAGTTTAAATAGGTACCTAGGTAATCACAATTATTTACGAGTGGACCTGTGATAGGCCTCTTAAAGAGTTTTCTATGTTTCGTTTTTGATACTATTTTAAATAAGGTGTCTTTTATGTTTTTCCTGAGTACTTATGTAACCTGATTACTCGTATGTAACAAAATAAATAAGTCCTTAAATAATTAATATTTTTTCATTTGTGTCAACCCTGACCACATTCACTGACTTTCTATGAAATTTTCTTAAATGGTGACTATTGTTTCCTAAATACTGAATATTCTTTACTAATATTGTAAATACAACTAAATTACTATACAACGTAAAAATGCAGTTGGCAAAGTTGCCACATGGTATAGGTAACTTTGCCAATTTTTTTTTACTCGTAAAAGCTTATTATCCGTCATTTAATTTATAAACCATCTTATTTATGCACTCGTTGATAAATATATTATGTGTCGCGTCATTCATACTTCAGTGGTTTCATATGAATTCTGGTTAAAAATGTACTATGACTTTTCAACACCTGTGAAAAGTGGCAAAGTTGCCAGACTTGACGGTACAAGGAAAAATTTATCAACGAGCCGGACGCTCCAAATTTTGACACATAATTTAGCCCGCATCAATTAGCTTACATAACAATTTTAAGACCATTCTGTTGGGCGCATTGTCGGACCATTTTTTGGCTTAAATTTATCAATATTTTTTTTGATAAATTTCTTGTATGGGCGGCTCCAGCATTAATACACTTAAATATGAATATGCAGTTGTGTTTGTGCTAGCTAACTACTTTTTTTATAGAACTTATAGTAATTTTTTCTATGAAATCGACTAATTCTTAAAATGGTCCTAAAATCTTATGCGCCCACCAGAATGGTCTTAAAATTGGGATTTGGTTTGTTGAATGGGTCCTTTAACTACTGTCAAAATTTGGAGCGTCCGGCTCGTTGATACATTAAGGCCAAAAAATTGCAACTTCAACTGGTCTTAAAATCTTATGCGCCCACCAGAATGGTCTTGAAATTGTTATTATGTAGGCTACTTGATGCGGGCTAAATTATGTGTCAAAATTGGGAGCGCCCGGCTCGTTGATAAATTTAGGCCCAAAAATTTTATTTTCCATTGTATTTTTGGCCTAAATTTATCAACGAGCCGGACGCTCCAAATAGAAGATGCAGCTTATAATATTTACCATTATTTTGTGATCAAAACGTTGAAAAAACATAAAACAATAGGTATTGTAACGTTTTTACTTTAGTTTATACAAATTTCAAACAATAATTACGATTTGAAGTCACGTGAAACGGAACGTGTTTTAATCCACCAATCAGCGTCTGGTGACGTCACACCTGTATGTCGGCTGATGGGGTTGGCAACTGTCACTAGTTTCGCAAAAGCGGTATAAGCGGTATTACACATTGCAACCTGCAGGGCCCAATCTGTTGTGTACCCTGCCTCTTCCTACCCCTCCTTCAGCTCCCTACGGGCCCTACCTTCAATTACACATTCCAACCTGACAGATTGGGCCCTGCAGGTTGCAATGTGTAATACCGCTTTATTAAAGCGGTATTACACATTGCAACCTGCAGGGCCCAATCTGTTGTGTACCCTGCCTCTTCCTACCCCTCCTTCAGCTCCCTACGGGCCCTACCTTCAATTACACCAGGGGGGTAACATTACGCACACATATACACTGATGAAAGAGATGTGCGCATACACAATCGTACGCGTGCAAATGAGAAGCAATGATAGATTTTTTGTCCCTCATCGCGTATGCGTTTTTTTTGCCTGCCATCGGGTGTCTGCCATCGAACTGTCACTGTCACTGGCCTAGTTTAGGGTGGCCAGGGCTTTTAAAGTGACTTTACCCATCGAGTTGGGTAATTATTGGGTTACGTAATATTGAAAGTTTAAACTTTGTGTGAGTAAAATTATTGAATTTCACGAAAACTCTGACAAACATTTTAATGAATATGTTTTACTAAAATAATTGTTATGTCAGGTAGTTTAGTTAGAAACTTAGACATATATCTAGCTTATAATTACTTTGAAGATCGGATTAGGCTGATTAAGTCAGATTGCCCAGATTGAGCTGTCATTTTAGTATCTGGCGAAAAATATAATAACTAGTTTTATGGTAAAATAATGGGGGATTTTCTTTACATGTGGTATCACAAATCTTAGCTGTCAAAATATAGCTGTCCCTGTCGGGTATACGCGGACCCTCTGTCTATTCTATGGTAGGTCTATGAATTACACCTTCCAACCTGACAGATTGGGCCCTGCAGGTTGCAATGTGTAATACCGCTTTTAGACATTGCAACCTGCAGGGCCCAATCTGTCAGGTTGGAAGGTGTAATTAAAGGTAGGGTCCGTAGGGAGCTGAAGGAGGGGAGGGAGAGGCAGGGTACACAACAGATTGGGCCCTGCAGGTTGCAATGTCTAATACCGCTTTTATATGGGATTTGGCTTAAAGAAAGGGCTAGACATCCGGGTAAAAATAAAACAGAATTTGACACTGTTGGCAAGTTTGACAGGGACGAACCAAGGACGAACAAATATGGCGAAGGACACATACATGAGTCGTCAGACGTCATGAGACGTCACAGGAACTGTAGATCCGTTTAGGCGCGAAAATTTAAATTGTCAGTTTGTAACAGCATTTTTTGACTATAGATTATAGTATTTTCATTTTTTAACACAGTCGTGGTCTATTCTACGTGCAATTCTTTCAAATGAAATGAAAACACTGCATCTTGCCTATTTTCACAGTAGTTAAAGGACCCATTCAATAAACCAAATCCCAATTTTAAGACCATTCTGGTGGGCGCATAAGATTTTAAGACCATTTTAAGAAATAGTCGATTTCATAGGAAAAATAGCAGGTCCGGCAGCCGAACTAATCACGTATTGGTATTTGTATGGAGACGTCATCTGTCAAAGTTCTGTCAAACACTGATTTTGTAAGGAAGATGGACTTCTTGTATGAAATACTATTATATCTCAAAGCAAGCATTAAATTAACTAGAGCCCGCACACGTGTACCCCCGTATGGGATAGATATATAGATGCCCATAATCACTTCTGCAGCATAAAACAGAACAATTTACCAACCTTTTCCTTAGCCGACACAACTTTCTAGGAAAACTAACAGCTTTTCTCGTAGCAATCACAGAAATTCTTGAAGAAATCGCGCATTATATCTGTTTGTTACCCTCCACTGCTAGAAGTAACGCGTGGAGGGTAATAGAAACTATGACAAGGACCAACGAAAATAGCACCTCTCTGCCGTATTTATCGAAAGTGTAATAAGACCATCCCGTTCTATCTTGGTATTATTAGTTCCGTGTCAGATCTATGGGTGGTATATCTATGATTCTCGTGAAGAATAATACATAAAATCGTAAAGGTAAATAAATCATTCGAGAACATATTAACCGACTAATTTATGAACGCGGTTAGCCGTATAGCTGTCAGTAATTTAGAACCGCAGAAGCAATTTAGTCGCATTACATACGCCTTAGGGATACCAGTGCGTGGTTTTTATACTTACCCTAATATTGAGGTATTATAAAAAACTGTACGAAATTTGAGATCTAAAGTAAACATTGAGAGATGGCAACACTGTTGATGCTCGTTCTGTCCCTTTCTAGCATATACGTCCCTACACTCTTCTCGCTCACACAGTGGATGCCCCACCAATTTCCCCCACCATTCCTCCAGGCAGGTTCGTCACGAAAATGTTAAGCTCATTGGCTTACTGTTTTTCAATGTGAAAGGTCGTCAGCTAAACTGCTGGTGAGTTTTTGAATCATATCCCAGTTTAGCTTTATACTTTGAAAAACAGTTTGTAACGGTTTTTACCGTTCGAAATAATTTTTTTGAAGTTACTGTCCCTAAGCAAATAGGAACCGATCCAAAATAGAAATCAAGTAAATTCAAAGGATGTCCGTGCCATCGCGGTAGTCCTTTTGATATAATATTATTATTAAAATGTTTCAACATTTCAAATATTTTCCTATTTTAGCGTATCATTACATTCCAAGAAATTCATTTATAGAATCATGGCATGACTGCCATTGGTGTTTCTATACATCTCTTTATTTACTGATAGTAGTGATAGTTGTTTGAATGTGATAGGAAATTATATCAAATGTTTAGACCCAAACCTGCGCAAGGTGTATCTACTGTACAATAATTATTAATCTGCAGGTAAGCAGTCTAAAAGTGGACCCATTATACACCACAGTCGGAACTAACCGACGATAATGCTTACAGCTTCAGATGGACTTCCGCGCATTCTAGTAACATTTTCTTCTGCTTATCATATAATGGGTCATGGTGGTAAAAAGGTTAAAGCCATTATTCCGCCTCCCGAATATAACTAATTGTGTCAAAGCATATAATATCATGACCTGGATCTACCTGTCATCGATGCAGGGAAACTACCGATCATGTTGCTGCGTATGCAAGCATGTTGAAAACCAAATGTTCAAAAATTGCCTTACAAATAGTCTGGCTAAATATTTCGGTATTGTAAAAATTACTAGTAGTACAACAGGTCTGTAATCTGTCCTTAAGGGCAAGTGCTGTCATGTGCACACAAAGACTTTATTTAAGCTGTATATAATACCTAATTTAAATGGTTAAGACATCATGAACGAGCAAACCATGTAATGCTCTTAAAACTATCTACTAATGGTTTGGGATGGGAGGTTTAATTAATCCATGCAGGAAACCTCCTTCAAAAACCTGTAAACTAAACGGTTTAGCCCAGAACTGGAGCCTTCTTTGCTGTAGCAAAGAGTGCCAACAGAACAGTCTCTGGTTAACAAACACCCCATTTATCGAAGTTTTCAGTGCCTTTAACGATACTTCAATTAAATCTAACGATATTTCACATATTTTGTTGCATAAACCAGCATTGGTTTATTTCTGATTAAATGACCTTAGTGAAAAATCGAAAACATGGGTTGGAATAGATTATGCACTCGAGACTCTTGGTCTGCTTAAACAAATTATATTATATTTAGTTGATTACTTGCTTCAGCAGCAGTACAAATTTACATGGCCCCTACGTAAGGGTGACCCGCAAAATCATGAAACGTTCCGCATTTTAAGTACTCGAATTTTTCTACTTTATTAAAATGAGAATGAGACGCTAAGTCTAACGAGTGTGCTAATTTGACAGGTAAACACTTTGGCAAGTGCGCATAAATAAAACCAGGAGCAGTTATAAGCTCCCAAAATCAAGTATAAACCCCTGTTGTAGGTTAGCTTAACTTGTTATTATAAATACAAGTATCCTAAGCTCACTGCTTAGCTAAAAGCTATGTTTTCACCATGTCCAATATGAATATTGTTTGAAAATAACTTGAGTAAAAAACCGCAAGTCATTTTAAAGTACTTTTGTAAGGTTTGTACCTACAGGAATATCACACACATTAGTGCAAGTGAATTTCGAATAATAGTACCCATGGCCATGGTTACCTGCGAGTACGGCCCTGCCAAGTATAGAAACCGGATTAATCGGATATTGTAATTTGTTGATGAAATTATTGTCTGATATGTTAAGTAAACAATGCATGTATTTTCGTAAATACCAAAGTATCTTAACTCATGGCAGTACCCATTTACTAAATGTTAAGGAAATGTGGCAGTAGTGTAATTACATATACACACAAGAAAATGTTGTCAGAACTTGGCGTTTTTTCTAGACAGTACAACCTAAAAACGCCTAATATTTTCAAAATTGAGTGAGTTTATTCAAATCCAGTCTAGGATAGATCTGGTCAGGGCTTTAAAACGTTACCAATTCACATTATAAAATAACGTTAGGTAACGGTAAAACCATAAAAATACCTTAGTACCGGTAGTAAAAATGTAACGTTACTTAATAACATAACTTTATGGTAACGTTACCCAATTAACGTTACTTTTTATCGGTAAATTTACTTTACATTGCAGGGCTGGCTAACGTTACCCAATTCACATTATAATAACGTTAACTAAGTAACACTATTTTGAACAGTAATGCTACGTTGCCACACCGCCCTACCAGAAAGGCGCGCGCCGCGCGCGGCGCTAGTTGATTCGCATTGTTGCCACTTCGTGCACTGGCCTCCGTGACACGTTGCCGAGAGTCTTGAACCCTACACATTTCGCTCGAGTCGAATGCGGGTGGGTATTGCGCGACGTTTTGTGTTGACTGTTGGTTGGTAACAGTTTGTGACTTGGCTGTGATTAATACAGGGTGTAACAAAAATACTAGTGATCCGCTTAAGGGCTTAATTGGTATCGTATTGCCAGTAAGAAAAAGTAGGAGAAAATTTAATGTTAGTTTAAAAATTTAATAATGTTAGTTTTAAAATCCAAGATGGCAGCCATATACTTTTTTCTTAAAAATCATCATGGTAGTCGCTTTCGAATAATTCGGGTGTGCAGATTACGAAAATAATGTCTGTTTTAAAATTCCAAGATGGCGGCCATCGACCTTTTTCGTATAAATCGTCATGGTAGTCGTCTTCGACTAATTCGGGTGTGCAGATTTCGAAAATAATGTCTGTTTTAAAATCCAACTTCCAAGATGGCGGGCATATACTTTTTCGTGAAAATCATCATGGTAGTCGTTTTCGACTAATTCGGGTGTGCAGTTTACGAAAATAATGTCTGTTTTAAAATCCAAGATGGCGGCCATCGACCATTTTCGTAAAAATCGTCATTGTAGTCGTTTTCGACTAATTCGGGTGTGCAGATTTCGAAAATAATGTTTGTTTTGAAATCCAAGATGGCGGCCATATACTTTTTGTAAAAATCGTCATGGTAGTCGTTTTCGACTAATTCGGGTGTGGGGTGTGCAGATTTCGAAAATAATGTCAGTTTTAAAATCCAAGATGGCCGCCATATACTTTTTTAGTAAAAATCGTCATGGTAGTCCTTTTCGAATAATTCGGGTGTGCAGATTTCGAAAATAATGTGTGTTTTAAAATCCATGACGTTCATGCACTTTTCTTAGAAATCGTTAGGGGTCTTTTGGATTAATTCGGGTATGTAGATTTCCAAAACAGGGACCGTTTTAAAATCCAAGATGGCGGAAATAAACAATTTTGTCAAAATCATCATGGTAGTCATTTTGGCCTAATTCGGGTGTGTAGATTTCGAAAATTAATGTCTGTTCTGAAATCCAAGATAGCGGACACTTTTTTCAAAAAAATCGACATGTTAGTCGTTTTTTATTAATTCGGGGCAGTAGAATTCAAAACTAAAGACAGTTTTAAAATCCAAGATGGCGGAAATGGTCAATTTTGTCAAAATTGTCATGGTAGTCGTTTTCGATTAATTCAGGGGTGCAGATTTCGAAAATAATATCGGTTTTGAAATCCAAGTTGGCTGTCATACATTTTTTCGTAAAAATCGTTATGGTACTCGATTTCGACTAATTCGGGTGTGTAGATTTCGAAAATAAAGTCTGTTTTAAAATCCAAGATGGCGGCCATGCACTTTTTCTTTAAACACGTTATGGGTGTCGTTTTCTGATTATTCGTGGATATAGATTTCGAAAATAAGGACCGTTTGAAAATCCGAAATGGAAAATACTATTTTGTCAAAATCATCATGGTAGTCATTTTGGGCTAATTCGGGTGTTAAGATTTCGGAAATAATGTAGTATTGAAATCCAAGATGGCGGCTATACATTTCATTTTTTATCATGATGATTATGACAAAATTGTATATTTTCGCCATCTAAGATTTTGAAACGGTTCTTATTTTTATAATCTACATCCCTGAATTAATCGAGAATACCCATAACGATTTTTAAGAAAAAGTGCACGAACGACATGGATTTTAAAACAGACATTATTTTCGAAATCTACACTCCCGAATTAGTCGAAATCGAGTACCATTACGATTTTTACGAAGAAAGTATATGGCCGCCATCTTGGATTTTAAAACAGACATTATTTTTGAAATCTGCACACCCGAATCAGTCGAAAACGGCTACCATGACGATTTTCACGAAAAAAGTACATGGCCGCCATCTTGGAAGTTGAATTTTAAAACAGACATTATTTTCGAAATCTGCTCACCCGAATTAGTCGAAAACGATTACCATGACGATTTTTACAAAAAGTTGGATGACCGCCATCTTGGATTTTAAACCAGTCATTATTTTCGTAATCTGCACACCCGAATTAGTCGAAAACGACTACCATGACGATTATTAAGAAAAAAGTATATGGCCGCCATCTTGGATTTTAAAACAGACATTATTTTCGAAATCTGTTCACTCGAATTAGTCGAAAACGACTACCATGACGATTTTTACCAAAAAGGCGGATGGCCGCCATCTTGGATGTAAAAACTGACATTATTTTCGAAATCTGCACACCCGAATTAGTCGAAAATGACTACCATAAGATTTTTAAGAAAAAAGTATATGGCCTCCATCTTGGATTTTAAAACAGACATTATTTTCGAAATCTGCACACCCAAGTTAGTCGAAAACTACTACCATGACGATTTTTACAAAAATTTGGATGACCGCCATCTTGGATTTTAAAACAGTCATTATTTTCGAAATCTGCACACCCAAGTTAGTCGAAAACTACTACCATGACGATTTTTAAGAAAAAAGTATATGGCCGCCATCTTGGATTTTAAAACTGACATTATTTTCGAAATCTGCACACCCGTATTAGTCGAAAATGACTACCATAAGATTTTTAAGAAAAAAGTATATGGCCTCCATCTTGGATTTTAAAACAGACATTATTTTCGAAATCTGCACACCCAAGTTAGTCGAAAACTACTACCATGACGATTTTTAAGAAAAAAGTATATGACCGCCATCTTGGATTTTAAAACTGACATTATTTTTGAAATCTGCACACCCGAATTAGTCGAAAACGACTACCATGACTATTTTTACAAAAAGTTGGATGACCGCCATCTTGGATTTTAAAACAGTCATCATTTTCGTAATCTGCACACCCGAATTAGTCCAAAACGACTACCATGACGATTATTGTGAAAAAAGTATATGGCCGCCATCTTGGATTTTAAAACAGTCATTATTTTCGAAATCTGCACACCCAAGTTAGTCGAAAACTACTACCATGACGATTTTTACAAAAAGTATATGGCCGCCATCTTGGATTTCAAAACAAACATTATTTTCGAAATCTGCACACCCGTATTAGTCGAAAATGACTACCATAAGATTTTTAAGAAAAAAGTATATGGCCTCCATCTTGGATTTTAAAACAGACATTATTTTCGAAATCTGCACACCCAAGTTAGTCGAAAACTACTACCATGACGATTTTTAAGAAAAAAGTATGTGACCGCCATCTTGGATTTTAAAACTGACATTATTTTCGAAATCTGCACACCCGAATTAGTCGAAAACGACTACCATGACTATTTTTACAAAAAGTTGGATGACCGCCATCTTGGATTTTAAAACAGTCATCATTTTCGTAATCTGCACACCCGAATTAGTCCAAAACGACTACCATGACGATTATTGAGAAAAAAGTATATGGCCGCCATCTTGGATTTTAAAACAGACATTATTTTCGAAATCTGCACACCCAAGTTAGTCGAAAACTACTACCATGACGATTTTTAAGAAAAAAGTATATGGCCGCCATCTTGGATTTTAAAACTGACATTATTTTCGAAATCTGCACACCCGAATTAGTCGAAAACGACTACCATGACGATTTTTACGAAAAAGGTCGATGGCCGCCATCTTGGATTTTAAAACAGACATTATTTTCTAAATCTACACACCCGAATTAGTCAAAAACTACTACCATACCACGACGATTTAAAAAAAAAAATAGCGCAACTGAACCATTAATAAATAATACATTGCCAAAAAGCAAAAAAATATAATACGTGCCTAAAAAAGAAATACCTAACAATTTTACAACACCATCTTACATCTCCGTACCATAATAATATCGACACAAGTAAAAGAAAACATCACGAGCGGCAGCGGAACGGAACCCTACACTGAACAATTGAACATGACCCGACATGCTCTTGGCCGGTTTTTAATAACTCAATTTGGTTTAATCACTCACTAGGACGCCGGCGGCGTCGTACGTGAATGAACACTCGTTCGATATCTAACGATGGTATCCATCAGTGTACCTAAATAAGCTGCTATGCTACTAACGTTAAATAATAACGTTAAAATTATTTAACGATACCTTTGAGTTAACGTTAGCTCTATGCATTAGCTGGTAACGTTACAATTTTTTTACCGGTAAAAAGTAGTAGAAGTAACGGTAAATGGTTTAACGTTAATAACAACTTAACGTTAAATCTGTTTGACAGCTGTAACGATACCAACTTTTTAACGGTATTTAAAGCCCTGGATCTGGTTGGGTTCTTATCAGAACCTTAGGTACTTTAAGAGCTAAGTAGGTACTTTGTAAAACTACTTTTATGGTCTTGGAGTGCTATACCTATACATAAACATAACGTGTATTAAACAGTTTATCTTAACATTCTTAACTTGGCCACAGGTATGTCTTCGTTAAGTTCAAACTCTGGCTGTAAACTAGGCAGATGAACCTGAATTCACTAAATACTACACTCATCTTTAAGTCCGTTGACAATTAACCTGTACAGTTAAAATAATAGTATCCTTAACTTGGTAATAAAAAGGAATAAAAGGCAAGAAACTTGCCATTATACTTTTAATTGTGTCAGTGTACAGAGAAAGGAACCACTTTATTGCAATATGCACTATCTATTAGTGAGGAAAAAAGTGTCCTTCTAAATCGACAAAGTGGTCCCCTGCACTAAACTCGTCCACAATTTATCACAGATTTTAATCTAGGTGCAATACAAGCGTTATGATTAAACTGACCCAAAATACTTGTTAGCAATACATGATTACGGCATAATGTCTATTATATTCTGGTATGTTTTGGCTCATGAACAAAGAAATAAATGGTCACAACTAAAACAAAATAAATAACCTGTAAGGGCACAGAACCTGGCTACATTTCTATGAAATCTATAGGTATAAGTATAGAAATAGCATTTCTTATTTGACGTTCCTTAAGTGCACGCAGCGCACATATATGATTTTGATTGTAAATAGAGTAAAGTCTCTACTACAAGTGAGGTAATTTAGCCAGAGCCAAGAATCTTGCTAAAAATCTTCTCAAAACACAAACGTAACCACATCCTTAGTTACAGTGTAATAAAAAGAAGATGCAGGATGCAGAATTTAATAGGGATTTGTATTTACCTATACCTACTAGAATCAATTCTCTTACATCAACTATGTACCTACTCGTTGCACATTTTAATGTAGGTATAAAATTGATATGATTGCATATTGCATCCACCTGTGGTTAATGTAATACTGTGTAACATATATTCAATCCGTAAACAATTGAATAAATATTTTCACCTCACTAGCTCGGAAAGCCCTTTTTGTTTGTTTATGTTTAATATCTATTGTGAAAATCGCTTTTTATCCACATGTGGTGAAAGAATTTTGACATAAGTGACAAGTGGCTTAAGTGACATTTGACAGCTAACAAAACGTAAAACGTTAAAAGTGCAGAATTTTTAACATCGCAATTAATTAATTGCATCGAGTAAAAACACTTAATACAGTCTTACAACTTTATTTTAATTCATAAATATCAGCATTCAACATTAATCTTCATTCTTTTTGTAAAAACGGATAAATTGTTCTGACAGCCGAATAAGTCTACGTACGAACAAAATGCATCTGACATTTAATAAAACCTTTTACGTCAAAACTTTTCATTTCAATTAGAGATGGGCCGACTAGTCGCCGACTAGTCGGGAAAGCCGACTATTCGGCATCATTTGTAGTCGGCGATTAGTCGGCGACTAGTCGGCAAAAAATGCCGAATATTCGGCACTTTAATACCTACAGGAAAATAAGAACTTGGCAGAAGCAGAACCCTTTTCTTAGTTATGAATATCTAAATCTTATTGTAGTGTTTATTTACTTTTTGCCTTCAAACACGCCAGCGCTGGTCATGAACGCGTGATAGACAATGGCACGGCGGACGAAGCGAAACGAGCGTTTCCGATTGCACCCGAACTTAGCTAAAACCTACGATCGGCATTGCCGACTAGTCGGCCGATTAATCGGCAATTTGAAAACCGATTAGTCGGCCGATTGTGTAGTCGGCAAAAACCCTAGTCGGCCCATCTCTAATTTCAATTCATCCATCATATCAACGTTAAAAGCGGTATTACACATTGCAACCTGCAGGGCCCAATCTGTTGTGTACCCTGCCTCTTCCTATCCCTCCTTCAGCTCCCTACGGGCCCTACCTTCAATTACACATTCCAACCTGACAGATTGGGCCCTGCAGGTTGCAATGTGTAATACCGCTTTAAATATTCGCATGTTTTTCTAGGTTGTTTTGTTAAAAATTAGTGATTCGAGTGATGAAGAAGTATTAAACACCTGAGGGATTACGGGAAACCGAGCGAAATGCACCCTTTTTCTTATTTTCCTCGCTGTAGTGAGGTGAAAAAATATTTTCTTGTTCGTTAACAGGTTCTTACTTCGCTCAAAGGCTGAGCTTAGCCATCTAGCAGGGGAATGCGGCTAGTGTGCTGGGGACGATGCCCCGGACTAGTTTAAGTTTCATAGACTATATTTAGTAAATGTAAACATGTTCTTATTTCTTACAATAAAGACTTTTTCGTTAACAAGCTATTTACTAATAGTTTTATTATGTTCATAATTGTGTGTTGAATTGCTCTTACAACAGAGCAAACTCATTTCTTTATTAATTTTAACTTATGTATATCGTAAAGCTATACTTTATTAGCTTTCAACAATCCCTAAACTTATTGAGTGATATAAATCACTCAGTAAATTTAGGCAATGACATTATCTATATAAATACATAATGTCATTGCCAATTAAGTACACAATACAGAAATGCCGCAAGCATCCTTGGTACAAGGCCGCAAGGGCCTAGTTTAGATTGAGCTAGATATTAATTTAGGTTAATATTTGTACTGTAGTACACAATTATCTATTCAGTGTATACACTACGTAAATCCTTGAAACTTTGGAGATAAAAGGTACCTTGTTCTGTTTCTATAAATTGTCACTGAGCAATTGGGGATTACTGTAATTTACTAACATGTCAGTTGAGGAAAGGAGAAATTATAAATATAAACAACAACACAACTGTTATGTTTTATTTATTTTTTATATCTGATTACATGTTATAAGGTTAAGTGAACCACTTACATTCCTTTACCATTATGCTGATTAATAATGATCTCTTCCTGGAGGTTCAGACTTACACTTAGTCAGTTAACATTTGTTTTACCTTGTGTTTCATTAGATCACTATTGCGAAGGTCTTTTCTGGTGAAATATTTCTTGAATACTTATAGGTAGGTACTTCTAATAACTTATAAAGTTAGTACTATACCAATGTAGGTACAACATAGATTTACATCTACCTACCTCTCGCTACACGGTTATTAAAATTCATGGTGTTGCCATACACCATCGCAATGAACATTCATTGCTGTTGTATTGTCACACTGGCTTGGCGTCTTACGCTTCCACCTTCCACCAGGCGATAACAAACACGTCTCAATGTTTACTTTAGATCTCAAATTTCGTACAGTTTTTTATAATGACGGCGTTTTACACAAAATAAAACGCTAATTATGAAAAACTTACAAATTTGAGATCTAAAGTTTTCAAACCTGCCTGGTATAAAATAAATCAATATTGAGACAATGAGCTTAACATTTTCGTGACGAACCTGCCTGGAGGAATGGTGGGGGAAATTGGTGGGGCATCCACTGTGTGAGCGAGAAGAGTGTAGGGACGTATATGCTAGAAAGGGACAGAACGACCATCAACAGTGTTGCCATCTCTCAATGTTTACTTTAGATCTCAAATTTCGTACAGTTTTTTATAATACCTCAATATTAGGGTAAGTATAAAAACCACGCACTGGTATCCCTAAGGCGTATGTAATGCGACTAAATTGCTTCTGCGGTTCTAAATTACTGACAGCTATACGGCTAACCGCGTTCATAAATTAGTCGGTTAATATGTTCTCGAATGATTTATTTACCTTTACGATTTTATGTATTATTCTTCACGAGAATCATAGATATACCACCCATAGATCTGACACGGAACTAATAATACCAAGATAGAACAGGATGGTCTTATTACACTTTCAATAGATACGGCAGAGAGGTGCTATTATCGTTGGTCCTTGTCATAGTTTCTATTACCCTCCACGCGTTACTTCTAGCAGTGGAGGGTAACAAACAGATATAATGCGCGATTTCTTCAAGAATTTCTGTGATTGCTACGAGAAAAGCTGTTAGTTTTCCTAGAAAGTTGTGTCGGCTAAGGAAAAGGTTGGTAAATTGTTCTGTTTTATGCTGCAGAAGTGATTATGGGCATCTATATATCTATCCCATACGGGGGTACACGTGTGCGGGCTCTAGTTAATGCTTGCTCTTAGACGAGAATAGATTTATTAACAAGATTATAGCGCGTAATAGATTGTAGGATACTATTTATACACTAAACAACAGGAGTAAACTGTAAAATGTGGTACTTACCTGTGAAAGGTTATGTTGTCTTAATATAGGCGATAATCACTTCTACAGCCCAAAACACAACAATTAACCATTGTTTTCCGTAGCTGGCACAACTTTCCACGAAATATATTTGGGTGTCACCTAGCAAATACAGATATTTTGCAAGAAAACGCGAATTAAATGTGTTCATGACCCTCCACTCATAGAAAGTACTTACGGTGGAGGGTGACATAAAGACGTGAGTCTATGATAAGGAAGAACGAAAATTGCAACTTCTCTGTCATACCTATTGAAAGTTTAATAAGACCATCCCGTTCTATCTTGGTATTATTATCACCATGGCCCGTCTATACCTTATATCCTAAGTCTATGTTTTTGTTGCACCTTCCTAGACGGTAAAAGCGGTATTACACATTGCAACCTGCAGGGCCCAATCTGTTGTGTACCCTGCCTCTTCCTCCCCTCCTTCAGCTCCCTACGGGCCCTACCACAGAGTAAATAATAGTATAACAGAGAGACCTCTGTAATGTCACGTAACGTCACGAATCATGTTGTCCCTTCTTAACGCATGACAAGTTCTTTTTCGCACTTATGCAAACGTATCGGATACGTCGTGTCAAACTCAAATTTTTTGACAGATTTACTTTGAGCTGTACCCCCCTGGCCCTACCTTCAATTACACCTTCCAACCTGACAGATTGGGCCCTGCAGGTTGCAACGTCTAATAGCCGTTTAGGGTCGCCACACACCTAGCGGTTTTCCTCGCGGAATTACCGGAAGTAGCGGAAATTTGTCTATGGTAGCGGAAATTTGTCTATGGTAGCAGATTTTCTGTATGGAAGCCATAGACAAATTACCGGAAGTAGCGGAAATTCATAGACAAAATGCTTAAGGGTCGCCACACACCTAGCGGTTTTCCTCGCGGAATTACCGGAAGTAGCGGAAATTTGTCTATGGTAGCGGAAATTTGTCTATGGTAGCAGATTTTTTGTATGGAAGCCATAGACAAATTACCGGAAGTAGAGGAAATTCATAGACAAAATGCTTAATTTGTCTATGAATTTCCGCTACTTCCGGTAATTCCGCGAGGAAAACCGCTAGGTGTGTGGCGACCCTTAATGTCTCGAAATCGCGCGTTAGTTCGGTGTCAAAATTGCGCCGGTTGTAGAGGCCATTAATCTTAAAACGCTCTCTTTTGTTACAGTATACTAATTTGGGCGTTATAATATGTGCCTTGAATAGGCTGAACATCTGTTGCGAGATAGACACATATATTTGTCCTTTTCTTGCTCCTGGCCATAGACTCGCTCACGGTTTCAGTAGTTTTTTAATCCGCCATTTTCATTCATTCTCTATTCTTTCCCTTTCGTCATATGGCGTGCTAGTGCGTTTGTCCGCCATATTAAATGAAATCAATAAAATAAGACAAAATGTCGCCTTACTAGAGTGCGTAAAAATATCCAACAACATCCAGTTATTGTGTGATTAAATCATCAAGAGGATCACAATGGAGAACTCCTACGGTGTGGGGGTTGTTAACAGATACGCTCTTTTTTTGGACGACGAGTCCGATCCTCTTGATGCGTTAAAAGCGCGAGAGCAGGCGAAGGAGCTCAAAAAGAAGACCAAAGAAGCCGAAAAAGAAAATAAGGGCAAACCCGAATCTAAGCCCAAGGGTGGCAGCGTTGCCGTCAGGAAAGGGATCAAGGAAACTCAAAATGTGAAGTCCCAAGACAATAAGAGCGGCGAACAACAAAAGAGCAAGGGACCCCCTCGTGCTAACGACCGCAATGCGGCGGAACGTCCACCACCGCGCCGCCGAGAAGATAGGCCGCAGAACGGAGCCGTTGATAACAAGGATGGTGCGCCGAGGCCACCGCGTAGAGAATTCGGCGACCGCGAGCGCAGGCCTAACTTCGAGAGGCGCAACTTCAACGACAACGGCGAGGGTGCCGAACGTCGCGGACCGAGACCTCCACGTGAGCCCCGCGATCGGGACGGTCCGCGCGGGCCGCGGCCGCCTTACGACAACCGGGGCAAGCGCGAGTTCGACAGGAGGTCCGGCTCTGATAAGACCGGAGTGAAGCCCGTCGACAAGCGCGAGGGCGGCGGGCCTCACAACTGGGGCACCATCAAGGACGACATGGAGGAGCTGAACAAAACTGGATCCGAGGGTGAGGTCGCCGAGGAGAAACCGGCGGCGGAGCCCGGAGCGGGAGCCGGAGGCGACGCGCAAGCTGGCGCTGAGCCCGAGCGTGCGGCACCCGAGGAGGAAGTGCGTGAGCTCACACTCGACGAGTACAAGGCGCTGCGCAACGCGGCCCGCGCGCCCCCGCAATACAACTTGCGTAAGGCCGGCGAGGGCGAGGATCTGTCGCAGTGGAAGAACCTCGTGATGCTCGAAAAAAAGAAGGAGGGCGGCGACGACGATGAGAGTGATGACGAGTATGATATCGCCGATTACCCGCAGCGCGTGGGCCGCCAGAAGCGCGTGCTGGGCATCGAGTTCACGTTCAACGACCAGTCGCGGCGCGGCGCCGCGGGCGGGCGCGGTCGCGGACGAGGCCGCGGGCGCGGGCGCGGCGCGCCGGGGGCGGGCGCGGGGCCGGCGCCGGCGCCGCGCGAGGACGCGGTGCCCGAGGAGCGCCCGCAGCCGCGCTCGCATCCCGCGCCTCCCAAGGTTGATGACAGCAAGGATTTCCCATCTCTCGGCTAGACTCAGTGAGCCTTTAACTCTTCCCCCTTTCGAAAGAGTATGATAGAAATACAAATTAAATACTGTATGTACCGTTATTTTTGAAGTAAATATACAAAATATTTACACAAGTGTGTATTATATTACATAGTTTAGTCAGTTTAGGCGTTGATCGTCTTGAATCTGAGTCGACATTGGCAGGCTTGTTTCTATTCTAACTTTATTGGGTTTGACTTAATGCTCATGTTGTGCGACATGTTTGAGTGGGGGAGGACGTGATTTTATTTGAAATATGCTGCCGTAATGCATACTGGTCTATTGTAACAGTAGCTTTTATCATATTGTAATCACATCAGCTTGAGTTAACTTTAACAAGTTATTATGAATTAAGGTTTTAACTTGACTGTGACAAATTGAATTAACTCCGTCACAACTTAGTGTAGAATGTGAAAAAAATAACCCTTGTTGCATTTTATATCATGAGTTTGTGTTGACAAATGCAGACTGGGAACTGTAAATAGTTATATATGTTTAAAAGATAAGGTCTTAAAAATAACAAGGTTGATTTTTGTTGTTACACAAACTTCTTGAAAATAAACATTTTGTATGTGTGAAAATTCTTCATTCTTTACTAATGTTAACTTACTAATTACTAACTTTTTGAAATAACCTTCCAACAACACACCTAGATATCCTCCCCCGAGAAAAGCAATAACTTATGCATACTTTAGTATGTATTGGCTAATTACTATATTAGACTGTAACCAACCTGATCAAATTTGTTGAATTCAATATTATATTTCTTGTGAATCATATTCCATTGGGCATGCAAAGATTCTTGCCCTTATTTTTTCACACATGTGATGTGTATTGTTTGATACGCGAGTGGTCACACGAGGTCATGCTGTGGCTGTGAGGCCGTGACTGACCCACCACATGTAGCTGGGAGTAGGGCATATAACAAAATGAAACTAGTTTATGTAAGTAATATTGTATATTGACACATCTTGTCACTTTCACACGAAAACAAATTACTTAAAATTTACACAATAAAACAATACACAAAGGTAGTTAAATATTCAACATAATAGAGCTATCACTTAAAACTAAACATGAACTCGCATCAATGTAATGAGTACATAAGCAATAAATAAGGTATTTACATTTGTTCACATCTTTAGGTGTTTTCATACTAAGAACGTTACTTTTTTATGATGCTGTATAGTTTTGAGCATGATACATTAAGTTGATACATAAGTGTTACTTACAAAGAGCTTGTTTCATTTTTAAATAAAAATTAAACACTTAAAGTTTTCCTCTTTTCCCTGCCCAGTGAACTTATTCAACTTATACAAAGCAATTTAATCGAAACAAGCTTAGTATAACATGGGGCCGGTTTTATACAAGGACTTTTTGGCGCTTCCACTACAGTTTAGCATTTTGTGGGTATTAAATAGCTGACTAGCGCAGTGTAATAAAATATTTATGAATTTTTTAAATAAACTGATATTACAGACATATATTTTATCAGCAATTGTAACACTAGATTACTTCTACTGTTATTCCTATTTAGTGGGTAATCTATGTGGCTGCTGCCATAAGAGCTGTCAAAAGAATCGAGAAGGTTACAGCATATACATAATTAAAAATTAGTGACGAAAGCGTATTATCTAAACACGGGACCGATCCCGTTTCACAGCCACAGTACACTTCACTTATCTTACGATACAAGCGTTAATAAAGTACAAACCTCGACAGGATAGGGTATCTAGTCTAGGCACTACTCTGCTGTCTCAATCGACTATTATTTACATTCACTTTGATTTACGACAAAGAGCGATACTATATGGAAATGTTTGAATTAAAATACAATCATGATTATGCATTAGTCAGCCAAGGAAACTGTTGCTCAGTTTAGAACTTTGTCACAGTTAACATTTAATAATTATATGAAAAAGTCCTAAGCGTGTTTAACATTTTCACAGGCCGCTCGTATCGCCTAATTCGCCTACGACAGCTTTAGTGAGGTGTTTTTGGAAGTCCAGCTTAGGCGCAGCAGGGATGGGAAAGAAATCGACAACTAATTCATAATTTAAATGATTCACTTTTTGGTAATGATAACGAATGATTTTAAAAGCGGATGCTTTTTTTTATATATCGGAACAGAAATCGATTATTCCTATTGACTTCTTTAAATACAATATTAAATATGAATAGATTTTTGATGCACGGTCACGTCTGAAAATATGGATAAGTACATTTTGTGATAAATACATTGATCTAAGATTTTACGTCTAGTTAATAGAGTCGGGGCTACATATTTTTGTCACATTCAACGTATCCATATTTTCAGCCAAATAACCCGGTGATAGATCCCATCCCTACAACAGTAGGTACAGCGGCGATGGTTCACGTTCACTCGATGCCGAAGGTGTTGGTCTCCTCGACGGCGAGCAGCAGCTTCTCGTGCAGCAGCTGCGGCGTGGGGTAGGGCGGCAGGTCGAGGCGGTTGAAGCAGGTGTGTGCGCGGGGCAGCGACTCCACGCGGCCCCAGCGCTCCACGCAGAAGCGGCGCGGGCCCGTGGAGCCGCGCAGCGCGCTGAAGCCCTCGTACGGGATGGACGACGTGCCCGTCACGAACTGCACCAGGCGGAGCCGCTGCTCGTTTGTGAACCTGCAACACAAAAATTCACTTTTGTAAAAGCACATGAAGTGATAACTTTTGAGTACCGAGCTCTTTAACCCTAAGGCATCGTCTTAATAAAACGCGAATGGGAGATTGACAGTTAGGATACCTATTCGAGTTCAATATGTTTGATCGTGCGTTGATGCGTTCGTACGAGTAAAATTCGTGCGAACTTACGATGCTCGCTCATTCGCGTTTTATTAGAACGATGCCTGAATACGCATCAAAACAGACCTAGCGGAATTCCTCGCGGAATTAAGCCAATTCATAGACAAAATGCTTAATTTTGTCTATGGTAGCGGAAATTTGTCTATGGTAGCGGAAATTTGTCTATGGCTTCCATACAAAAAATCAGCTACCATAGACAAATTTAAGCATTTTGTCTATTAATTCCGCTGTGATTCCGCTAGGTGTGTTTTGACCCTACTTCAGTTAGATATAGCGTTGGCAAACAAAGATATACAATTTAAAATTACAGTTAACGCTTCAAACGCTTCCGCAAAGAACATGTCGTATGGTCGTATGCTTATTAGCCACTACGGCGTTATTAAGCAAAGATAAATGTCTATATCGATCTTTTATATTATACAGGGTGAAATAATAACCACTGTTCATATTGAGAGAGGTGATTACTGATTAGATATACTTAAGGTAGGCCATACTGAACAACTTTTACTATGGGACCAACTCCGAAATCGCAATTTTTTTACTGTTTCGTACATTTCGGCCGATCAGAGGGCCTACCGCGAAGTTCGAAAATCGACAAAATGATGGTCCCGTCTCTATCCCTCTTGCATATACGAAAGAGAGTGATGCTATTTGACGATTCGATGAACGAAGTGCTTAGCGGTTATAGGCATGGCCTAGAACCACGCGAACATCGTTTTGTCGATTTTCGAACTTCGCGGTAGGCCCTCAGATGTTTTCGTTTCGTATGGGGATGGGGAAGCCAAAAACTTCACGATTATTGGTCTCATAGTAAAAGTTGTTCAGTAGGGCCTACCTAATCACCTCGCTCAATATGAACCGGTGGCTATAGTATACATATGGTAGTATACATATTGGGAAAATTGTACACTTATGTCATTGATGTAAGTAGTTATTTGACCTTCCCGATAACGTACTGTAAACCGCCGGGTAGTAACATGAGAACCGCACGATTTTTATTAACTTATTTACATTACCTTGATGGTAATACCTATCTAATAATGATAATAACCGTACCTAACCGACTACCTACATAATTATGTAGTATAGATGTGTCAAAGGATCAGTATAAAAAAAACTTATTTAGTATTATTTTCGTTTTCCTTTGGCGCCAGTGATTACCTAACAATTCAAATGCAAATAACCTTTGGCAGTTTCGCGACTGGTTCAACGTGTTTCAACATATAGGTCGCTTGACGACTAAATCGTACCAAAGTAACCATACGGAATTGCGATTGCGATAAAAATTACGTAACTTCATTAAGGGAATGATTGAATAAGTTAGATAATGTGCCTAAATATAGGAAGCTACACACGTTTTGTTCAAGGTCGGCGGCAAGATCCGCGTTGCATCAAAAATGTGGGCGTTTCAAGCGTTAAAACTTTGACATTTAAATACTGTTTTGTATTAATTTATTTTAAGGTAACTAATGCATAATGTTGAGAAGCAAATGCGTTGATATCAAAGTTTATTCTTAGAAGACATTTCCTAAGTTATTTGATAGTTGTCTCTAACATAACGTTTATTAGTTTAGAATTTGTACCTATTACTATACCTATAATTAATTGATAGTAAACGATAGCCGAAGCATCGATACAAATCCAGGGTTCGGTAATCGATTTTCGTAATCCTTTGATTTATCGATTTAGAATGTTTTAAAAATCGACGAATATAATCTATAGTTTGGCCAGAGTTTGTTCCACTTCAAGCATAGACAGGGAGAATCATACTGTCTTTTTCTAATGCTGGTACTCAGACTACTAAAAACGGGATGGGTATAGCATGTTACTCTGACTGTTACTGCGCTTTTTGGTTGGCCAGACTATAATTTGAATACAAATTCAGCATTATTTTTTTAATTTTTAGTTTTTAAGTAGGTAATCGATAATTTAGAATCGATTTTGTTCACTACGGAATGGTGGCATCAGTGCGTACCTGTCGATGGCCTGCCAGAACCACACGATGACGGGGTGCGCGTCGTGGTAGCCGCCGCGGTACTCCGTGTGCGCGCGCCAGTCCGCCACGTCCAGCTCCGGCGCGCCCGCGATCACCAGCTCCAGCTCGCGCGCGTCGAACGCGCCCACCAGCCGCGGGTCCACCACCTGATACCACAACACGGTCATGTTATTCATGCAGGTACCTTCTCCCCTCCTCCTGGAGCTCCAAAATTGTAGCTAAAAGGCAGCCGTGTACAGTCAGCATCAACAGTATCTTCCTACACAAAGGCCGCAAAAATGTGTGACAAGCTCTTATTGGTTGATCCATAGAAGCGTGTCACATATTTTTGCGGCCTTCGTGTACGAAGATACTATTGATGCTGACTGTATGTCGAACCGGGGGACCCTAGACCATCTACGTCATCGTTACAACCGTTGACTCACCTCATGGAAGCCGCGCACGAGCCACTCTGTCTGCTCGGCCACGCCGCGCTCCACGCGCCAGCGCACGACGCGCTCCAGGTACTCCTTCTTGTTGCGCTCCGTGACCGGCAGCTCGCGCCCGCCGGGCTTCAGCTCTCGCTCTAGCACCCGACCGTCGGCGAGCCGCTCCGACACCGCGAACGTTAGCTCTAGGGACGACACGCAGCGGGCCGACTAGAAATTCATATGAGAATGTTAGATGACATGTCTCGCGAGTCACGGGCGTAGGTATCTTAAAAAAATAACCAAGGAGAAATATGGTCTGCAGTAGGGGCAAATAGGAGCGACGGGATGAACGTAGTTGTCGCTCCATGATTAGCCTCTATATAAAGGTTAAATTTTTTAAATAAAATAAACCTTCGTTCAGGCGTCGCCTTTATTTAAATTACTCAGTTCTAAAACACTTAGAATTAACCAAGAAGAGGATCGGGATTAATACTTAGGTAATCACGTCTTGGACTTGCAGCATTGGACTATATTTGGGTGGTTTTATTTACAGTACCAATAGGTATTTAAGTATTTGATTTAGATTTATAATTTTCTTTCATTTGGTTTTTCAAAAGACTAACTTTCTGGCCATATTCTCTTATTTCTCATTGTAAATAACCGTGGTGAAAAACTATAGCTATACCTAAAGCTAATTTTGCCGCATAAATAGAAGCTACGCACCTAACTTATCTTGAGGTGCCGAGTCAACGCCCTAATACCTAACTATAAAGGGCGAGTTGACTATAGCTACAGAGTAAACACAATTAATATTCTTAACTCAGTCATTTCTTGCTAAAGATGTTAAATTTCCTAGAAATTTCAATTTCAGCAGGCAACATGATATGTGTCAACAATATAGGCAAGGAAAAGTGGAGTGAAATGATTGGCAAAGCGCCAAGTCTTAAAAAACAAGCATAATATTTGGGACACTGACATTCGATCGCCGAAATATTAGCCAAAAATAGAAAAGGAATCGGGCATCGTTTACACACATAACTAAACAATAATTAAGCAGAAATCATCCTAACCAGATTCTTGAAGATCAATTCAATGTCATTTCAGGTCAAAGATATTGCCTCCATGAAATAATCTGAATAAGCGCGTAGACGTAATATTTCATAATGAATTGCATGTAACAATCATACATGGCCATGAAGAAAACGCCTTGTAAAGTACAATTTTATCACTACATCGAAACAGGTTGATCAACTGCGATATTAAAGATTATATATTGCACACATAAGTATGCGTACGTTAATGACTCAACAGTATCCAATGCCATAGTATATTCAGTGGAATTGTACGGTCGTTGAAATTGTAAAATTGCGACCGGCGTGGTGTTGGTCTGATAACGTGAATAAAATATCACCACGTGCTTTTCCGCACAATCGCACATGGCCGCGGGACTGTGGCGCCATCTATCCTCCCATGCGTGTACTGATTTTGACGTTTCTGTAAACGTCCGTTTAGTAGCGTGAATATATCCACAGATGGCGCTAGTAGTATCAAACGGAGCTCTAAGTTAAATAATGAAATTATTATAAGGTTTAAAGCATAGACTTAAAGATATAACAGACGGCCATAGTCTAAGAACTTTTTAAGGCTCCAAGTCTTTAGCGCGATCTAGTCCAGAGCGACCTAAAGTAATAGCCAAAATGTAAGAGGAAATGTCACCTGCTCTGCTACTCCATCTAGTAACGACTAGCGTACTCAGTCCTCACACTTAGAGCCTCAAAAAGTTCTTAGACTATGGCCGTCTATTATATCTTGTCTATGTTTTAAAGCATTCTTTTACGTTCGGCAAGCTTCCTAACTAGAAGACTTCCTACATTGTAAATAACCGATGCTTCCGAAACGCGTCATAAGTCACAGTTTCTGTTACCTGTAGCCACCGCAGCGACGCGGCGAACTGCGCGTCGAGCGCGTCGACGTCCTCGAGCGCGGGCGACAGGCGCAGCAGCGCGCGGTACAGCGCGCGCGTGAACCACGCCTCCAGCAGGTAGCCGTGCACCAGCGCCAGCCCCAGCACGCGCCCGGAGAACCGGAACCTGCCACGACAATACAACCTGGTTACTAACATCAATGCACAGATAACCTCAACCACTAGATAGATCATAAGTACAACTCGGGGCATAAAGCTCTATACCTACCTGGAGTAAGCTTAGGTACATTTCCCCTCTGTCAACGTTATTAGCAGGAAAATCTAATAGGTTTATAAAAACTATTTCAAAAATCGATTACACGCATTCAGTTCATCGTTTTCAGTGAGTAAAGAGCTCCGTGAAAATGCCTTTATGTATTGTTTTTAGGTGTAAAAAATGTTCTATTATGTCTAGTTTACAAAAATATGAAATATAATTTCACATGTAATTATAGTTTTACTTTTTTTATCATTACTATTATGAGTAAAAAATTAATCCATATCGAAAATCCAGCGTCGTTTACTGAATCGATTCAAAGATAATCGTTTATTTTCTGACGGGCAGTAACTATTTTGACGTTTGACACTTATGCATATTTAACGCCCCTAAGGATTACTGCCTTCTATATTTTGTTTGAAAATACAAGCAAAAATGATCCTTGGCTTTTTTGTTTGACATTTGCAAAGACTGCATCCAATAATGAACCATATTTCAACATATGTAAAATCAACTATTTGTTGCTCCATTTAGTGTCGTGACTTACTGTCAAATATGCGTGATATTTTCAAGTGAAAGGTACATCATTGTCCTTTATCAATAAGGCGATGCTGCTATAAAAATTCATTTAGAAATAAACTTTATTAACAACCGACAATGATGTACCTTTAAATTGAAAAGGCCATACGTATGCTATGCTTCCTTGCCCCCCTCAGATTTTGGCGGAATTTTTTGTTTGGAAAGATGAGGCGATGGCTCCTCCAGGTATAGAGCTTTATGACTCGGGGTCACCACGCATCTGTGCTCCCGTACTCATTTTGTATGAGAGCGCAACCGCTTTTTTCAATTGAGTTAACGTTTTTGATCATTACTCATGTGAATTAAAAATATCCACAAAAATCAAGTTACAGGGGTGAACCTGGATTGTTATAAGTACTACAAATTGGTGTAGAATACTATTGAGATGTGCTGGTCGAATCCTAGAAATTTACGAATAAAATTGCATTGATGTGTGGTGACCTCGTGAACTTGTAAAAGCTTAATGATGAGGCGTCTGTGTAGTCTGTGCAGCAATGTCAACAATACTGTAAGGGTTACAAGACAGGAATAGGTTCGGTCAAGTCTGAAAATATTACAAAACATGAATGTCTTTACGCCTTGGTAATAGAGTCTGGCTACATATTTTTGTCACATTAAATGTATCCATATTTTCTAACGTGACAGTAACGTACAGTCGCCATCAAATATATCGGAGCGGTCCAGGTGGTTATAAATATCTATATAACGCCTCTACTGTCAAAGCGGTACAGTCGACGTCAAAGATATCTTTACACTTTTGGGACCTTATTACAAAAGTGTAAGGTGAGTGTAAACATATCTTTGACGTCGACTGTATATAAGTAGGTAATTAATAGGTGATTAAGAGTAGCTTTTTAGTCACAAGTATTCAAAATTAAGATAGCATATTCAGAGCAGCCTTCATACCTTTGCAATCGGCCAAATATTTGAACTTATGGAACTATAGAATGATTAAATTAAAACGCATCTTGGTTGAGGAAGGACCGTGATGTTTCATAAATTATCATATATAACTTGCACGTGCAGTATATTTTATGCAATGTTCAGTATTGGTAACATTTATTACGACAGCTACCACATTTCGAAATTTTCGTGCAAATATTTAATATAACAACCATCAAAAGAAAAGGAAGAAACCAATAGACGCTTAGTATTACTTAGAGATTTTATTTTTATAAAGCCGTTACTAACTTGGTAAAATTTGATACCAGTGATATTAACATATTTCTGAAAAACGTAGCGAATACGTATATTGAATCCCTGTCGTAAAAATATACAATAATATTTTATGGCGGCCTCAAAGAGAGTACAATAAAACCTACAATTTCCTCAAAAGTATACCGTAAAGCAGTGTAATTTGACACTTGGTAAAACAAATCGCGTACTATTGAGTTAGGACAAAAAACGCAGCAATGTGAAATGGTTGGCTGCCTACCGGGAGTAACCAGACACCATGTTTGACGAAACGTTAGATCGGGCGCAGGGCCGGGGGCGTAAAAAAACAGCGTGCGTGGGCCCTTGTAGTTGTAGGTACGAAAGCATAGACAAAAGCACAAGTTTTTATGAACTTCATCAGATTATAAATAGATATTATGGGACAATCTTACAAATTTCTACCTAGTTCTAGGTAAGCTCAATAGTATTAAGGTTATTATAACTTAATATTGACTGAATAAAATAATAATAGTTTAATTATCTATGTCAATTTAAAAAAACCAACAATAATCCTCACTCTACTTAGTTTGAATAATATAAAAGTACAATACAATCGACGACAATTATGACAAAGACTAAATTACAATTCAGAATGTTAACTCGCTTTGATTTGCCGGTTTTCAAGCAACAACTACAGTAATTATCATTAATTTTGTCAACCGTCGCATGTCACGTTGTCGCCTGAGGGTCAATTCGACTAACGATTAATATTGTTCTAAACCCAATTAAACCGAGAGTTATTGTAACTCACTGGCCCATATAGGGTGACGATAATTAGTACCGGGACCTGATTGCGACAGATTATAACTGCAGTAGATGACAGTGTTTATTATGGAAATACCGGGTGTTTCTAATAAGGGGCTTTAGTGAGGTAAAACTAGACCTATCTACTTGTGGTCTTACTCTTTTCAGATTGATTATTTTAAATAAAAAAATCTGACCATCACGCTTATAGTATAAGTAAAATAATTTTAAACAAAAAAAGGACCGACTTCACTTAGGATCCGCTATTCCAAGAGGAAGTGGCCGAGTTGCTGTAAAAAATAGTGAAATCACTATAGGTGTGCCTATAATAGTTGAAGAGTTCCCTAGATTTCTCCAGGATCCCCTCATCAGACCTCGACTTGGTGACAATGGGACCATCTAGGCGTTATACCCGTTCGATAAAGAAAAAATTGAAAATCAGTTCACGATTCACGGAGATATCGAGTAACACACATACAAAAAAATAATAAAAACAATAATAATATTAAAAAAATCTGTCGAATTGAGAACCTCCTACTTTTTTGAAGTCGGTTAAAAAAAACAAACAATGTCTCTCCAACAGTCGGGTATAGATTGTTGAAAACTAAAAGCTTTGTTCTTGATTTCTTTATTTAAAAATTACAAGACCAACTATGCGGACTGTAAGCTGCAGATTAGAGGGTCTGCCACCTAGTGGTCTAAATCCAAATTAAAAGCTAGTTTACGTCAATGGCACTTGCCACTTGGCAATAGCAATAAAATAAGCGAGTAATACCATTGCCGTATTAGTACATCCGCCGTTTGTCCGGCGCCATTGTTGCTATGGTCATACTAGTACCTATGGCTGCATCCAAATACATACAAAACAATGGTATCGACTACTGCATAACGGTCCGCGTGGTGGGATTCCATAAACGATGGGTTTGACGTCACAAGGAACAAGTGAGGATAAATTAGCATTGAATTAAATTATTAAAAATATATACAGTCCGCTTTTTCCTACAAGTAACTTTACATTGTAGTATTCGTCAAAAATGTGCTTCCTGGAACCTTTTTTAATTGGTAGATGCAGTCCGTAGTAATAATAATAGAAGAAAGAGATATCTAGTTCCCAAACTTCAGCCACCTAAAGTTTGTCAGATAGCTACAGTCGCCATCAGATATATCGGAGCGGCCAAGGTGGTCACAAATATCTGAACAACGCCTCTATTGACAAGGCGATAAAGTAAAAAGTGCATGTTCAGATATTTTTGAGTACCGTGGCGGCTCCGATATTTTAGATAGCGACTGTACGTACTGTAAATCTAGTCAAGCATCTACATAAAAAAGACACTTAAGCTATATTTTTGCTTGCTTTGTGTGTAATATTACAACAATAAATGTATTTTCAACCGACTTCAAGATTTCGAAGGAGGAGGTTATGGATTCGTCGGGGTCTTTGTTTTTTTTTTGCTATTTTATTTGTATTTTATGTATGTTCACCGATTATTCGAAGACGGCTAGACCGACTTGGAAAATGTATTATTTCAAAATTATACTTCACAGTTGGTCCCATTGTCACCAGATCCAGATCTGATGATGAAGTCTTGGAGAAATCAAGGCAATTCATCAAGTATTAGGCACACCTATAGGGATTTCACTATTTTTTACAGCAACTCGGGCACTTCCTCTTGGAAAAGCGGATCCTAAGTGAAGTCGGTTATTTTTTTGTTTAAAATTATTATTTATTTATTCACTAACTGGCCCGTACGTAAAAACTTGTAATGTCCATTGATCGAGTTTTTGCACCCGATAAATAAATACTTAAACAGAGTTTGTATTGTTTCGCAATAATCGCCGGTAATCTCATACAATATGTATGAGACAATTGCGGTAATTTGTATGATTGCGGATAATGGTGAGATAACCACGAGTATGTATTGAACCGTTAATAGGCTTGTTGGTTCCGACAACTTCAATGATAGTATTTATTTTGCCGCGTTCAACGGATTTAAACGACTGATTGATTCATGCTTGGCTGACTTGGGATTGCTGTGTTTAAGAATACAAATTGGCTTAAACTTAAGTAAAATATTTTATTGGACAGTATAAACTTAAAGCAATTTAATACTGATGTAAATAAATAAAATAATTGCAAAATTTCAACTTTCTACCCTTTTGTGGAATCAGCTCAATCGCTTTCGTCAAATTCAATGCGGGCTCAATTATCGTGGTAACTACAACATTGTCTTGTCACGTTGATTCGAAAATGAATACTTAATCTTGATGGAATTTGGACGGTAATAGACATTTGAATGACTAGTTTGAAGGGTTAGTTAGACCTAAAATATTACGAATATTTAACATTCTTCGGCACTCCCGTAGCGGCGTAACCATCATCATCATCATTAGTCGTTCCCTCAGAGCTGAGGATCGTGACATCATGTCCTTCTGTTGAAGACCAGGTTCCTCCCTCCCTCAGGCTTCTATCCCTCGCTAAACGCATGGCTTCTTGCAGTTGCAGTAGCGGCGTAAATGTGCTTCAAATAAATGATAAAATTCATTACAGAAACTGTAGATTCCACTCACCATTCGTGATGGTTGTCGACAAACGCCGACATGGGCGACACGTGGACCGTGTACGTATCATTGGCGGAATATTCAAACAGTCCGTAGTACGGGTTGAACAGCTCCCTCGACAGCAGGAAGAAGAACTCCCGACTGGGCCCGCCGTAGTCCAGGCCTTCCTCGCCGTCCCACAGCACGCAGAGCTTGCCTTTCTGGAGCTCCTTCTTGCCGCAGGACATGATGCGTCGGAACGCGTCTTCTAGAAGATGCTCGCGGCGAATGTGGAGCCTGGAAGTTAGGGAGGGTGTGTTTAGGAGACAGGTAAGATAGCTTTAACAGACTGATTCAATAAATTAGAGGTGGAAATTGCGAGGAATGTTTATTTATCTCAAATGTTGTTCAAATCGTAATCGCTTCATTCGGAATAAGAGAAAGGTAAGACAGAGAACGAGTTAACTTTCATAAATAAGTATGCGTTAGATGGACACAATCATATACTGGAGCTACAATACATTTAAGATCGTGCCGCTTGAAAAGCGTTGGTGAAGTGTTCAGTTACATCCCTCAATCACAAGGATGAAACAAAGAAGAGAGTAGTCTTAATCTTTGAGTTTCAGCCGCTGCTTGTGCCGCTCGTACTCCCTAGTTTGCGCAGCTCATGATATGATACTCATGTACTCGAACAGGCTGATAATGCTATAGTATTTTGTGCAACAGTTACATAATAAGGGTTCTTTTAATTTTAAGACATAATTATGTACCGTTGCACACAATAGTTTTTCTACGAGTGCTAGGCAAGCCGGTAAGGATTGAGTTCGACGAATGACCTGCTGCCTCCATACAATTGTCTTCAATCTCCCCGCGGATTGTGCCGGCGCCCCCCTTGTCTACAGCGAGCGGCGGGTGGCGGCGGTGTGGGGCCCGCCCCGGCAACAGTGCCATTATATCCCTAAGAATCTACTTTTGAGTCATCTTATGACAACGTTTATAAATAAAGTCTATGCTTTGAATATACCTGTCAGTCATTTTATTGGCAAATTAGAATGCAGGAGTAGAAAATAGTATTTTGTGCAACAGTTACATAATAAGGGTTCTTAAGATTCGAGGGTCGAAGTTACAAAATGAGGCGAAGCCGAATTTTGTAATAACAGACCCGAGAATTTTAAGACCTAATTATGTACCGTTGCACACAATAGTTTTTACTACGAGTGCTAGGCAAGCCGGTAAGCATTGAGTTCGACGAATGACCTGCTGCCTCTATACAATTGTCTTCAGTCTCCCGGCGGATGGCATCTGCGCCCGCCTCGTCTACAGCGGCGGGCGGCGCCGGTGCGGGGCTCAACAGACCCATTATATCCCTAAGAGTCGACTTTTGAGTCATATTATGACAACGTTCATAAAGTATACGCTTTGAATTTACATGTCAGTCATTTTATTGGCAAATTAGAATGCAGGAGTAGAAAAATATAATAGTAACTCACTTGAGCTTCCCCGGCCCCTGTCCGTATCCCTTGCTCTCCAGCTTCCTATAGAACGCTCGCAGCTTGGCCTCGAAGTCCCGCCGCTGCGGCGCAGGCGCACGCGTGCTGCGCGCGGCCGCCGGCGACGCGGCCGGCGACGGCACCGCGCGCCCCTCCGCGGGCACGTAGCTCATGATCTCCTGCTCGAACAGGCTGCAATAGAAAGGGATAGGTTAGCACATTCTGGTTCTAGAATATACTAAATCTTATTAGAGTGCAAGAAAAGTGTCGTAGTTTACATTGGGAAATGATGAATTCTATGACTTTTCTCTTTCCGCACAGAGCCTACACTCAAGTAGGTAGGTACCGTTTAAAAAAAATCCTTAGCCGATTATCAAAGAAGAGTGGGTGATATTCTGTACAGTAGAATTAGTGTTCAATTAGAAACAAAACAATGGAAAGTTATTAATGGCCGTGTTAAAGAGATTAACAGCGTCACAGTCGAAGTCGACATTGTTAATTACACGTAAGAGAATTTAGTTAAGAGCAAAAATACTTCAAAGGTCTTGATTTATAGGAATCTATAATTGGCTATTTAGCGAATGGTCAATAAATATAGATAAGTGCGGAGATATCTTGTGTCGGTGCGATTTCGTCCGCGGGCCGTGACGCAAGCACTTTCGATAGTATCCCAAGCACGGGCAATAGAAATCGAGATAGGTACTTGTAAGGATACTGTGGTCCTGTATTTGGTTACTGATTTGTGTCGATATAACATGAAATGTTTGTTCGCTTTGGGAGATCATAGGTCGCATTCCGGTGTACAGTCAAAAAAAAGTCTACCTATGCAACTTTTTACGTATTAGAGAGATTAGAGTAGTGCGGTTACGTATAGTAAGAATATCTGATGTGTACATCAGGCAAATAGGCATTGTTTCCGCACCTTAAATTACCCGGTTAACATCTACTTATAACATTTACTGACAAATGTACGCCAAATATAAAACACGAAATAGTAAATTAAACCCAATGTAAACCTTAATTCAATTCGATTAGGGTTACATTCATAGTAACATTCATTCTGCAAGTACCCACGTAATTAATTTCATCTTCGTTTGAAACTTTGAAGCACCATACCATCGAAGACACATTCACCTGACCATTCGAAAACCTTACTGCATCGTGATAAGGTCTGGTATCGGTCAGTCAAATAAGTAATAGCATCGTAATTAAAACAAAACAAGCACCATGTGTGAAAGTCGGCGAACTGGCGTAACAGAGCGTGAACTATTAAATTATTATAATAGAGAAGGAACCGGCTAATTGCTGGCCTCATCAATCCTGCGAGGCGTGGGAGGATCGCAGCACGACAATACTTAGATTATAGGCTGTAGCGGGAAGGTAAAGAATCTAAAGATTTCTCAGACCACTTGGTATGCAAGGATAACTAGGTAGGTATTAATCTATTAATAGATATTATTAAGATACACATATTTGGAGTAACACGGTGATGACATTTTTGCGAAAAAAGTCGCAGGGTCCGTAGCGTGGTTAACACCATTTAATGTTTTGAAGATTTTAGATACAAGATCAGAAGGAAAAACAAAGTGTGATGTGGATTTGCAAATACATGCTCATGTTTTTATTCTAAGTATTCAAAGTCAAATGGCCCTATTGTCGCTGATATTGTCTTTGTCGTAGTATCCCATTACCAGCTTCAATCAGGACAAGGCCTAGCACCGCGCGAAAGTGACTTCCTTTTAAACTTCATCTCCACAGCTGCAGTTCCAGTCTTAAGGCTCCGTATCTGTTACAAAATCAACGTTATGCAACCCAAGGCTCCGCTTTCCCGTTTCCCGTGAAACGGCTAAAATGCCCACGAGGTGCAATGAACCGTGATAGATTATATCCAAAAAGAAGAGCGCAAGGCCGGCCCACATTAGACAGAGACAAAAAGCTCTGGGCTAGTAATACGAGTATAGTAATCGATTTAGGCGAGCGAGATTTAGGTGCTCCGCCCCCCGCTCGGTGGTGGAGATTAGGTAATTAGTATAATTTCATTTGGGCCCCATGGCTGCGTTCCTTGTATCGTCTACGCTTAATCGCTGATAAATTTCGATTGAATATTTGGATGTTTCCGAGAAGAATCTACAATGTTCTAGCGCAGGTTTGAACTTGTGACCTGAACTAGGTATCGTCAGTGTAAGCACGAGCCACGCTATTTCCCAGTCCATGATTTTAAAACTTCTAGCAAGGATTGTTGCCAGATTTCGAAATGCGCGCTAAGCTTATGGTGGCACTAGGAACACGAACAGCTGTAAAGACGATATGGCGCGAGTATATTAGCGATGGCGGAGAGCGTTCTTTTAGAAATAAACCAATATCCAACAGCCCAGTACCTACTACTGTTAAGAACACATGAAATAAGTTGCACTACCAACTAGTAGTCTAAAAATAAAAGTTATTAAACAAATTATGTAACCTCAAAATCGTAGTCTAAACATCGGAGTTCATGCCAGTGTTTCGCAGAAGCAGGCCACTCACGCCACGCCACCCAAATGTATCCCGTACCTTGTAAGGACGTCTTTCGAACGCCATGACGGCTGCCTTACGATTAATACGAGGCTAATAACGACATTCGCAAACTTAATTGCACATATCGATGCTACAAATGTTTTATGAAGATAGAAATTGTGTCAACGACTTCGTACATCCAAAAAGATACAGAGGGATCAATTTGACTGCGTCGCAGACCTTCTATGCCAACGACATTTTGTATATCTACTTGTTACACACGTCATCGACCCAATTTCCTAAGTACCTAACCTTCTATCATCATTTCATATAGTAAATAAGAGTAAGGACTTAGTACCTAGATTATTCCGTTGCATGCTCAATGCCAATGACAGTAATAACTTGCATTGTTTGATCGATAGTTTCGCTTTTGTATCACAAAGGTTAATAATTGAGGAAATATTCGGTGCGCGCACGCACAAGGCCGGCTCCCGGCGGTGGGAATGACCTAAAATTACACTTGTATCCAAAGGCATTCTTGGGGTGTCTTAGATTATTGCTTTTCATTGAAGTAACAAGACGCTGACATGTTTTAAAAACTGTCTTGCACACTATGCGTGTCCACTGTACCTATACAAGTGTTTTTTTTAATAAGAAGAGCGTAAACTCTCTTGCCGTCTCTCCTAGCACTCATGGAGCCAACCGGCATATCTTAGGTTAATAACGAAAACGCTCACGGCGCTTTAGGCTAAAAAACTGATTTATGCCTATAATGGCGTTCACCGTCATTATACAAGCATCCGGCATATCCTACGCATATATCATTGAGCCCCCGAAAGTTAATGAGTGGACGGCGCGTGCTTGGCCCGGGGCACCACAGTACTCCAATTGTTTACCAAGCACTGGCGAGTTGTAGAGTACTAAAAACCATCTTATGAGTGCTCTCTAATTGCTACGCGTCTCGAGGTCACTTTAAATTGGTTTTCTCTAGATCTCCGCTCCCCATAAACCCGAAACTAAGTAGAATACTTATCCAGGCCGGGCACGGTCACGCACCTCGACAGGTGCGCGAGGTGGGGCTAGGGGCTCCAGGCACCAACGATGCTCTGCATGATAACGGCTGATGTTTTGATAACGATTTAGGCCTAGTACTGGTACAGCACCAGTTATGCCTTCCGGCAATCTACGGCACAGGTGGCATTCTTCGTGTTACAGAAACAAAAGACTAACTGCTATAAAGTGCAGATGAGATGCTATATGAAGCGCAACAGTCAAAAGTTACTTAAAATATGAAATAAGTGATACTTATGAGAAAATGAAAGCATGGATATATTACTTAACCATCTGCACGAACAGTTCCGGTACATGAGGTCTATCTCAGTAAAGTAATGGTAGTATTTAGCGAAGTATTGTCTCAATTAAAACTTTAGTTTGTTAAGTAGGTATCTTAAAAAATAACAGGGAAGGATTATCTTATGCCTGGAATTTGCATTGCCATTTGTTTACATAAGGATAACTGTGAAAACAATATAAATACATCAACGTGGCAACTAAATGTAGACCTTTGAAATGTACGATAACACACCCATTGGACGTTAATAGAGGAAACGGCAAATGAAGCCGAGCCAACAAAAACACAGAGGTCCGATAGAAATGCAAATATAGATTAGATTACATCTAGGGTTACCAGGTACCATTTTCTTAACTCCTGGCAAAATGCCCTATCGCACCAAAATTCCTGACACAATCGACTATTGGCAATTACACTTTATGCCTAAAATTCATACTTTGCAATAGACAAAAACATAACATACCTGTAACAGTTCCCAAATAGTTTGTTAAATCGCATTGTTTAATTTATTAAATTTCACATACCAGATGTCAGAATACAATGTAATATTTACAAAATATTACGTAACCTTGACAATCCTTGACAAAGAAAAAATCCTAATAAGTCCGTATAATTCCTGACGTCTGGTAACCCTGATTAACATCTAGATATTGGGACGAACAGACATCCCTCGTGGTATCGAGGTTTGGTCCCGTTTTCTGTCGTAATCGTTACTTTAAGACGTTAAGGTGACACTAATGATTGCAGCGACCTCTTAAAATACCTCGACAATCTTCTGATCGACGTTCACCTATTTTCCGCGCAGTATTCAAGGCATCCTGCGTCTAGTAGTTGAAATATTTTCTATGCAAAGTTTGCCGTAGAACTTTAAAATTGAAAAAGTTTTGAAGTAAAATATGCGAGTAAACTTCGATATCAAATTCCACAGATTTGAAATTACAGTTTAGTTTTATCGACGGAATATTTTTTTTAATCTATCGAAAGAAGATAACCGGCCATCTATGTATATGAAATTAATATCATCGATACATCTGGCATCTTAATGTGTAATCAAAAATTCCGTTGCCATAGCTCCGGCCACCTGTGATTAGAGCTCCCTAGCGTACTCGTAATGACTGCTTGCGCGGGCGCCGAAAGCCTCGGGCTATATGCAGCTTAAATCTTCACAAAACCTTTTGTAACCGACTGCGAGTTACGTCTAGTATAATTTCATCTTGATATTTGCAATGTGAGACGTAATCGGAGAGGTCAGACTTGAACTGGTTAACCTGTCGAGTCGTATATAAATTATATAATGAGCATTTTTAAGAAGCGACCGGCGCATCGCAGGTAGACGTAGACGCCTCGAAAGGGATAGATTAACGACAGATCTACTCGACGCCATTTTTTACCAAACTCTTCATTACAGCCCGCTTTGTCTGGATTCTTTATTGTCATTGACATTTGATTAGGTAGGAGTGACTCCAAACATTTCAAACTAGGCACCCATTGTACCGTAACTTTCGGAAAGTATCATATTACTTCCGAGAATAATTCTAATATTGACACGTAGGTTTGGATTCGATCGTTCCAACACAATAGGCAGCGATTTACGTTTTAAATAAAGTCTCCAATGATTTGGTGTTTACAATGGCGCGACCTTTTTAAAAAAGTCGATACGTGTCTAATATTCTCCGAAATTACTTCCTAGGACGATTATTAGCTGGAGAAACAAAAGGTTACTGCGGTCATTTGTTTTGTTCATTGACAATAATTCAATGAGGCCAACAGACCTTAATTTTGTTGGCATTAAAGTATTGCTATTGAAACTTGACTTTGTATTAGTCACTCTCAGAACGCTAATTGTGACTATGAGAGCGGTGCTTAACGATTTGTTGTGCATGATTTATTTGACTAATTGTAAAGCCTACTTTGAATGGTAATTAGCTCAATGAGTATTGTTTCAGTTGGTTTATCAACACTTACGTTTATATGGCGTATCTACGTACTATAATAGAGTAGTAATTACTAATTGTGGTAGCTTTAACTTTTAATATTCGCGGTCAAAGGTTAGTTTTCTATGCATAAGATATAGAAGGTGTAATTTTTTCATGATATGTTTCAAATTAAATTGACTTCACGTTATATTTTCAAAATATTTGCTGTGATTAGCACTGGTTGTCTGACACAACTACATGATAATATTGATAATGTTATAGAGTTACCTACTAGTTTAGGCAATTTGTTTTATACCTACGTATTTCTTTTTCAATAAGCACTTTATTTAACACTAAGTATTCCGCCTTCAGGGGTTTGTGTACCTACTTACGAGTGTGATATATTGGCTGGATATATGATACCTATGTATATCCTTATGTAGGTATTATTTAAGTGTAATTCTTGTATAGTTTAGAATGTTTAGATTATCCCCTGGTTTTCGTGGGGCTATTAGTAATTGATGAACCATGTATCCCCGCCCACAAATTACAGTTTCCCAGAATTTTACAAATTGATTTAGCTTTTATAATCCAAGCCCGGAATTAGGAGCTTTAAATGATAGGCCTGGTGAGGATAATCATAAGGATTCGCTATAAAGACGTTACCTACATATTTTATAAATTAAGACGTTACCTACATATTTTATAAATTTGTACTATAATATCATTAATAACTTGAGTAGATTTTTTTCAAAATGCTAAAAAGGCTAAAACTAAAAAGTTATGCAAAAAAAAACTAGTTAAAAGCACAATAATTTTTTAATATATTTAATATATTATCACCCCCCTTGCAATTTATGTTTAATAGCGATGTATATAATAATACATATATACATAAGAAATATATTTAAATTAAATATTTAGTTTACCGTGTGGGTGCACGGTTTACAAAGTAGGTTAACAGTTGCACTAAGTACAATTTACAATGATAAGATCTACGATACTGAAAATCAGATGCGATCGTTGTCCTGTATAATGTAATAGCACAATGGGAAAAGTGAATACACTACTTTTTGAAATGAAATAAAATGAAAAATGTTTATTTGGTGGTTTTTCACGGCCTGATGTACTGGTACATTCAACCACGCACTTTCTTAATTAATGCAGAATGTTAAATTGTCAGAAATATCACAGTCAGGTGCTAGAATAACTACACTGCTAAAATAATGGATTGTACTGAAAATATTACTCGATTGTACAACAACACAAAAATACTACGGGAAAAGATACATATCATTTGTACAGTCGACGTCAAATATGATATATGTTTACGCTTTTGCGCCTTACTCCTTTGTAATAAGGTGCAAAAGTGTAAACATATCTTTGACTTCGACTGTACACAGGCGAACTTATCCCTTAAAGGTTTAAGGGAAGTTAGAACTGGTTTGGATATGACATATTGTTTATAGATTTCATTTTAAAATATCATGAAAACAGTCTGTACCTTGAGGTTTTAGGTACGTTTAAACCGTGAAGTAACTGAAATACTAGTATTAAAATACGCGACGAAACAGACTGTAACATTTTAAAAGGAGGAACTAATTCATCTATGTTTACAGTGTTTATTTCTAAAGAGCCAGTGCTAATATACCGAACATTTCTGGTCAGGTAAACAATACATTCAAGGTTTAGGTGAATTAGCATAGTTACAATAACTGTAGCACATTAGGCCCCACGGTGAGGATATTACGAAGGTTTTCCGGGCGAGGCATGCAATATTTGCACAACGGTCGTTTTGTGCGCTCTATTAATAAATATAAAGGTCATCCTTCATTTGTAAATGTAATGGTATCTTTAAAACTGTGGTGTTAATTTAGTTTACACTCCCATGCAGTATGCTTTGCAACGCTATGAACGTAAATATACAGATAGTAGATTAGCAAAGAGGTGTCCCCGGTTGTGTAGAGTTGCAGGTGTATAGGCTACGGTGATCTCATTACCATCAGACGAATTGTATGGTTGTTTGCCACTAATGTGATATAGAAAAAGAAAAAAAACGATAGTTTACAAATCTACAAGACTAATTTCTAATTTGATGATTGAGTATAACTAAGGGGCTTTAAATCTTTTGAAAAAGCGTATGCAAATTGTCTTTTACCACCAACGATGAATAAAAATAATCTTAAAGGAGGTAAGAGCAGTCCAGATTTATCACGTGTAAATATATTTTTTATCATGAACATGGTTTAAAAAAGTACTAAAAGGAGTACCTACACCTACGTGACGGTAGTTGAAAAGAATGTACCTAATGTGTTTGTTCGTTACATAGGCACGCGGCTGTCCATGGATACAAAGGGCAATAGTAGATTGTGTAACAAGGGAGCAAAATGAAATATTTACGGCGAGGGCGCACATTGAATCCCAAACGAAGCGATGGAGTCTATAATAGAATCCCGAGCGCAGCGAGGGATTCTAAAATAGACTCCTGAGCGTAGTGAGGGATTCAAGTGTTAACGCCCAAGGTGAAAATAATTTTGCTCCTATGTGACACATACTGCTTTTCACACCCCCTTAGACGAAAATAAAAGACGTTATTGTTGAATCATATTTACTTTCACTTTATACATATGTGCTTAGCACGCTTCCTGATATAGGAGGAGCCATTCTTGGTATTGTATCAGTACAGTAGGATAATGTCGGGACGGGTTAAGGCAGTCTTAGTTCTATAAAAAAATATCATAGCAAAACTGAAGTTAGTCTTAATTTTTCATCAGTAGAATATCCTGGTAAAGGTGAAGGTGGTGTTTGGCATTATCGGAAGAAGTTAGTAAGTCCAGACTCCATTTACTCGACAAACACCGCTGAGCTCATGAGATAAGAACAACCTAAAACAAAACAAAAAATATGTTAATTGATTGCACTGTTGAGACTGATCACAATGTTAATAACTAAATACTACCTAGTTATAGTTATTAGTTAAAATAACCTTATTAGCGTTCCGAAAGTGAACCATTTAAAATGTGCAAGTTGCTTAGGCCGAGTGTTGTGGACACACTGGCGAGTCCCCAAGACTATTGCAAACATAGATAAACATAACAAAATCATTGCTAGGTTATGAAATTAGAATTAGTTTTTGATGTCACAGTTAGAGTTATCTTAAGTAAAAAAAATCAAGAACTGTTTACAGGCATTGTAAGCATAAAATGAGTCAATTTACTTACATTCATAGGCAGAGAAACTGAAATCAAATGCTGTGTTTGAATGTTTTGATATTCTTTGCAATCAAAACTTGAGACTTCTTCATTTGGTGGCCTTCAGAAATTCATTTCAGAAATGTTGTTAGTTTTGTTTAATTATCATTATTTTTGACATGGAGTACCTACATGCTTCAGGGTAGAACTTGGAAGGTAGCAAATCCTTGCAATTAAACCACAAATACCGATTCCGAGAACAATTTTTATGTCTCTAGGTAACCTCAAATATAACGGCTTTTCGTATTCCTTTTGTGTGCTTTTAGATCCTTCTGTCTAGATTTGATGGCAACAAATTGGCCATATTACGCACCAATGTTGCGTTTCTTTTCATTCTATAAATTCCGGCGTCATGTTTTCATGTCTTATCGCTCGAATACATTTTATTTTTTCACCTGAATCCGTACAGGGAATATACTTGAATCACTTGCAAACACAGGATGCAGGAACACGGGATTTGTTTTTTCCAATTTAACTACTTTTAATGTGCAGTTTATTTAATAAGATTCAACATTTTATGCATGAAACTATCGTAATAATAAAACAGAGAATAAATATCAGACCACACCACAGACAACGTATACTTAGATCGAATCGATTGCTACGTCTATTCGTTATTAATAAAAAAATCGATTTGGAAAAATAATATAATGATGCTAACTATTTTTAATCATTCATTATAGTAACGCACCTACTGAATTGAAGTATATTTATGATAAATATGAGTAAAACAGAATTTTATAACGTATAAAAATAGTAATGAATATAAAAAAATGTATACACATAATCGATTATAATGAAAGTGTAATCGATTAATATAATAAGACATTTTGTTGCCATGGCGGACTGGCTGGAAAAAAAAGTAATGTCCTAGAACAGAAAAGTGCCACTTTGTTCCCTCCTAGGAGGGAAGAAAAGGCCCGTATACGAATGGGTGGTGTGAAAACAGAGCAGTGTTTGCCTTTTGTAAGTAATTAATTGCCACAGGAAGCCCAGGGAGACAATGCGGGAGCCAAGCCCAACTGACCCCCCATCGCATAAGGACAATGTATTTCCTTTTTCAAACACGCTAATGGAACATAAAACAGTGTGTATTTTAATCGTACTTACCATGTGTTACGTCAAGCGAAACAATACCTTATTGCAAAAAAGTAAGGTGGCGCGGTGGGAAGTGGGGACATTTAAACGTCAACTGAAGCGCGCATATGGCGGAATATCGCATTGTGTTTGATGCTATCTATTGAAAGTTGGCGAAAGGCTTTAGCACATTGGGTCTCTTTGTTGGAGATTCTTTTGTTTTTAAAATTGGACAATGAATGCACATAGGCATGTTTTATAACTTTATTCGTATTCTGTCTGTTATTTTTTACCATGTCTAAGACCTTTGGGATAAATGAACCATTTACATACCTAAATTGGAAAATTATTGACTCCAGATTACAGTTGTTTCAGAAAATTTATATTTATTTGCTAACATATACATTACGTTACCCACCTGCTATGATATACTTTTAGATATATTTTATATATATATAAAATATATCTATGATATTTTTTATGATATATTTTAGATTATCATGATGATGATGATGGTTAGCGAAGTAGAATGATTTTAAGTTGGAAATATATCCGACATATTATTTGGGCTCATCTCTATCTCTACTCTCTATAAGATATATTTGCAAACCTCCAGGTTAACATATATGATAAAATACAAATTGCACTCGTAATAAAATAATTATAAAACAAATGTAACTCATGCAATTACATACACGCAAATATCTTTATTGCATTAGTATCGAGTGGTCAATAAAACTAATTGAAATTGATTGTAACAAAGAGTATATGTGTCGGCTCTCGAGTATAGATTGGTGCAAATTGCATTAAAGCAATAAAAATACTTAACACTATTGTCGGATACGTCTAGATTACTGGCTGGAGATAATTATTATATGATATTAAATGTAGATTTAGAAAATGTATTGCTCACGTAATCTGCTAGTGGATGTGGATTACTTTCTCGAACATTACGTGAACTATGCGCGTACATATGCATTTAAGCATAAGTATATTATTTGTGTTTACATGTAAGTATAGTAAGATTTTTTTGAGATACGTTTTTGAGTAGGTTGAAGAAATCTTTAGTATGATTACGACATCTTGAAAATGACTACCTTATATATGTATTGCACTACCTAATTACCTATGGAGGGTTTTGAGACTCTAGTTGCTTACCATGTAACGAATTACATACTATGTAATGCCTAAGTTTTTTTTCTAAAGCAAATAACGGTTTGATCTTTGGGGTTTACACTGTGCGCCTAGAATTAGTGGAATTAGTAGGTACAGTGACCGGAACTAGTATCTTCACTAGTAGGCATGTCACCATAGCTGAATAGCTGTCACGTTCTAACAAGTGTGCAAGTACTGCAAGTGCGACAGTGATGCATGACGCGATAGGCGACAAAATGGCAATCACCATTCAGGTCCATTCAAACTTAAATTAGAGTATTGACAAAAATGCAATGTTTAAGATAATGAAGTACCTAATTCCAAAATAATCTTTAAACATTTGCATAAGTTAAAAAGATTTGCAAAGTAAATTTGTAAAAATAATTTACCAATATCACATACAGACGGACAGGAAATAAGGCCGCTGACCGATTGGCGCGCCTCCATGACCAATTATTGGCAAATCGTAAAGATATTATCCTTTGATGACCACGGCTTGTGTTTAGTCAAGATATCGGGACTTCCTTCATTTTCAGTCGCCTGCGTCGTTACTAAAGTGGTACCTATGTAAAAACAATAGAAAATAAATACTAAATGAATACAAGTTGTATACTTCCATGTTCGTGTAACAAATTCTAATAAATAAATTCCATAAATAAGAAAAAAGTTAAAGTCTTACAGTCAGAACAAAAAAATAAAATAAATACATTCTAAGTATGTATTAGCTACCCCAAGAACGTTATTGCATTCAAGTAATTGTACCTAAAAATGTTCATGGTCAAGTGCAATTGCAATTCAATAAAGTAAAATAAATAGTATGATTTGGATTTGGAATCATTTGCAACAGACGCACGTTACTTCGACCATTCGGAGAGGACATGTCGCTGCAAGATAGACAATCTTAAATGTTCAATTATGACGCTTATCTGCGTCATTAATTGTAATGACTCGTCATCGCGTCCGTTACCCTGCATACAAACGCAGCCAGCATAGCTCAGCTCACTTTAGTGCATTATAGTAACTTAACAATTAAATATTACTATTACATCGAGGTGTATCACTGCTAGGCCAAAGCTTTGCCTACAAATGTCTCCCCTACTCTGTCTAGTCTAGATTCGAGTTACCTGCTTCAAAAAGGAGTCCAGTTTGTCCCGTTAACTCAGTGGGGTCTGCCAGATTTCCGATCCTAATTTTCACTCGATAATGGTTATATGTTATATATGTAAGCAGTTAAATTGCCACACATTTAAAAACCACAGATCCTATCCTATTTAGCCGACATGCTTGTGTAAACGCGACCTCACTCAATGAAGTTAAATTTATACCGATCTAGATGGCTTGATATGATTTTACGCAAGTTTATTAATAATTACAGTAACGTATAGTTGTACTCTTGGAGTTAGTTACATGTGAAGAATGTACTAAACAGACGTGACATAAAGAGACACTTGGCCAAAGATTTGATGAGTTTTAACTAGACCTGCAGCTGCAGAATGCAAAATGTTCGCATTATAAATAGAGTAATTTAAACCGAATTATTGTCAAAACTGTGTCAAACATGTTGCAAATAACTTCACACATTTGTGAGTAAAGATTACGTATTAAGTCATAACTAATCTCCCGAGTGACTACCTATAGATGTACACTCAGCGTCTCAGCATCAAATATATTATAACAGCCAATGTGATCAAATAGTTCTTCACACCATATATTTTGTATGGTGTGACGAACTATTTGGCTACTCTAGCTGTTACAATATATTTGATGTTGACTGGACAGGAGTGACCATGGCTCAACAAACCCGTTGAAGGATGTTACGGGCACAGCGAAGGTTGAACACTCGTCTCGTAGCCCGGTGGCTTTGTGTTGTGACCAGTCCTCCCGTCTGCCTTGGCTTGTTGGGACGCTCCGTAGCTATTCATTGCAACCTTTGTGATGAGATGATATTTAGCAGTGCGAAATGAGGCCGACATCTGTCTCGGTCGTTTTTGATTATGATCAAGATTAGCGTTTAATGGTTTTTACTTTAGTATTTAGATACTATTGAAAAATATAAGAAAGTTAAGACTAAAGAGTACCGATTAATGGAGCAGGAGAGACTTGACTGTTTAGTACTGCACCTGAAATCTATATATGAGTGATAACTTACCCTTCATTATTTAATCTCAAGACGTACTTACACTATCTACCTCTTTCTCAACTCTTTACTATAATTTACACCATAATGCTCGAACTTATGACCGTAAACTAGTATTTAATCGAAGATGGCAATAAGAAAAAAATCTAATTTAGTGTGGTAAAACAACATGCACGAAAACATCGATTCTCCTCACGCTGTGTAATCCGTAACATGGTGTTTGTCCAGAACGTGACGACCGATCCTAATCCTAACGCAACGGATTACAAACTTCAATACAAACTCTGATACAACCTTATTTTGAATCATATAGAGTTGTGATTTCTTCGATTGAAGTACTATTTTAACTTAGCGTTTTAGTGATCTAGCAGTTACTTTAATTATCTCGTACTTGAACTTACAGCTGGCGAGCTTTTGACTTTAATAAAACCTGACAAAGTCGCATTTGCGCTGCGCACGTATTCCCAATACGAACTAATGGCAATGACAGCTGGATATCGTATCGAGATCTCTTACAATAGTCGATTCCCATATCCACCGATTACCGACGAACTATTACGGTTTACGACGGTTTGATTGGCCCGTGACTAACGATATGGGAGCACGAAATACGTCTTAAAAAACAAATTTACGATACCCATAAAAATTTAAGTCCCGTCCTGTTAATAGATAATTTAAAACCAATACCGAAGAATAAATCACACCTTTTCTCTGTAGAGGATTAAAGTTATTAGTATTTCTATTTCGTGTTAACTACATTTCTATATTTATTTGTCCGCTTCCGTTTAATTTATTTTGTACTCGTTAATTATTTTAAACCGTTAATAACCTTTGTTCCTTTTAATGCTTATCGCTGTGTTATGAATGTAAAACTAATGATAATCTTAATTAGCGACTATTTATTAGTACTTGTAGGCACATACCGTATTGTTTTATTAAAGCTAAATTGCTATCGGGAGCTTTTGTTCAGCTTTAAGTTTCTTTTCTATAATCTTTTGTGTTACGACAAAGGGGCATGTCTTTATGACTTTCTCCTATCTAACGTAAAAAGAGAAATAGTTTGTGTTTGTCACTCGAATGCGTTTAAGACATTTTGGTTTTAGAGTCTACTTTATCACCCTAGAAGCAAAGCTTACGTAGAGAACTGTCAATCCACAAGTCCATCTTGTTGCCATGGTATAAGGTTGTAAAACGTGTAGATGTTTTTGGACATGACGTGCGCTCGCGCATAATGGAGGGTGCTCGGTCGATGCGCTTCTTTTGATCGTCGCCGCCTTCCAGAAATCGGACAAATCCTGAAGTACAATGGTGTGGGTACGCGGCAACCTTGCTTATCTGAGATAACTACAAAGGGTTGAACGTATTGTTTATACACTACACTACACACGTGTTCACTCTACATTTAAACATGTGTATTTTTGTTGTATTTAATTGCAAGTTTGTGTTTGGACTATTGCTTGTTCCGATACGTCATCCGTCGCTTCTTTATGTATTTATTTCGAATACATAAACATGATAGAAAAAATTGTTAAATAGCTTTCAAATTTTCGTTTTCTGAAATTCTTACGAGTGTAAAAAAAACCGACATGCATCTATGAAATTAAACGCTAATGTTGCAGTAATATAAGATTGCAATAACACGTTCCTGTTAAAATTGTCAAGTTTATTTCACCGTCCACCGATTCCATACATTGGAAGCAACGGGACTCGCTTGCGACCGCGAACGTCTCGGCGTCATTACTGTGCCACCGCAGGGTTAGCTTAGAGTGACAATAGGCATGTAAGGGATCTACTCTACAGGAATACCCATTTCCTTGTTACGCTATTACTGAGTATTAGTCATTTGTAGTTTCAACACGAGCAGCAACCGTTGCGGATTGAGTTTGCTAGCGGGCTGTTAAATGTGTGTCGAGGCGTGGAAAATGGCCATTGTGAGTATTTGTGAGGTCATCGTATGTAATTCGTTTATTTTGTTTTTTATCCCTGCGTAGGCTTTTCTACGTGTAAGTAACATGCTTTATCTCTGAAGCCTAAGTTATGGCGTTGCAGAAGAAACTGTCCTTTGCCAGTTCTCAAAGCAAGAGACCGATTGATCTCAAGCCAATTGACTTTTCTAACGACTCGCAGAAAATCGCACTGAGACATAAGAGTAACGTTCAACATAACCGTATCTGAAACTTTTGTACAAATATAAACTCTATAATTTCTTAAGGAATTCACGTTTCAAGTAAGAAGTGTACTTCATATGTTTAAAAAAATGTTGAACCCCACGGATGCAGTGCGCGCTCTCCGTTGGTAAGCCGAAAGGCGTAGCGCATCCTATTTTTGTCCCCTACAGTTTACAATTTGTTGGACATGAGCTATTTATTTGATGTCCGCGTTGCCCCGGCGCGGCCTAATGATTATTGCGCCGCTTTAATATATTTCAACAGACCCACGGACGACCTAAATATCACCGGCCATCCTTGTCCCGCCCCCAGCGAATAAAGAAGATAGGCTTATCGATCGAACTTTGTAACATTTCACGCTTTAAAAATAGACTGTTAAGAAACTTCAAACTTTTAAGGGCAAAGGGTATTTGGGAATGTTGCTGAACTTTACTTGGCAAGTTAATTGCTCGGGGAACCGTAGCATTATCATAATAGCTGAGATTAATCACGCTTTATGGGGTAAGAAACGAGGCGGTAGAGCTTTGCCGCGCCGGTTAAGTACTATTGCTATTATGTAAACCCATTCTAAACGATACTGTATCTTTAATAGCTTTGGAGGATGTCAATGGGATTGAAGAGTGAAATATGTGGCATTTCACCGCCTTCACCAGTACCGACCGACAGGTCACCAGGGGGAGAAGTGACTGTTCAAAGATGGCTCAAAAATTGTCTGTAATCTTATGATTGAGTTCTAGTAGTCGAAAGATGTCCGTGTGTTCAGTGCCCTGATAAAGCTTTATCGGAGCAGATAAGTTTACAAAGCAACAATTAGCCAGCCAGTTGTAACTATTACGATTTGGTATATTTGTTAATGTTTCAACCTGCCTGCAGGAGAAACTAGGGCCAAGCCAAAAGCAACAATGGTGAAACAAATCAGTTCACATTAAGCAGGCTTTGCTAGCATGGAGTGAAGGTGAAATGCACATTTGCGGAACTGGACAGTCAATTTAGCAGGCGGACTGCGCGCGCGCTGCTGACGTCACAGCTGTCTCTCCCGATCTAAATTACACGCTGACACCGAGAGATATCGATCAAGCTTAGCTACTTAAGGTATAACTTTCATTTGCTTTTGGTAGGATTGAATTTGGATTTCTCGGTAAACAATTACGGTAAAAGCGTAAAGTAATGAGATATTTACCCTACTCCCACCCCTGTGATTTTATGTAGGTTGATAATATGTATATTACTGGTCTATTCTAGATATATAGAGTTGGGAACTAAACTATATTTTCCTAACTTTTGGAATTTTAAGTATCTATTAATGAGAAGGAAAGGGAAATGAAAGATGCATCAGATTCTTTTTCAAGATCATTCTAAAGTACGAGTACTACTGCAATTCTCCTATTCAATATTATGTTATGAATTATGATCAACATCTCGTGTGAAGGCACAATTTCTGCGCTTCACTGTTTAATGTTGGTATAATAACGTTGTTGCGGTAATTACATAGGAATTAGCACCACAGCGTCCTTCATGCACACAATAAGGGTCGTCGGTGCCTTGACCACCGAATAGATTTTATCGTACCCAGACATCGCGGAATAATTGGTATCATTATAATGCATGATAGTAATGAGTCGAAATGAAAGGGCTTTGAAAGACGTCGAGTGGATGTTTAGATGAATATGAACTGCGTTGTAATTGAACTTTGAAATCCCTAAGAAAGACATTGAGAAGGATTTGAATCTTACACTGTAGAAGTAGATATATTGTATGTTTGTGATAATCGTATTTAAGGTGGGAAAATAAAACTCTCTCGCCTGCAATAATTTTCGCAAAGAGAAACCATATTTGTTTTAACTAACATAATCATGTAAATAAGACAATGAAGAGTTAAACGTGTGACAACTCTAAACAAGAGTTAGTTGGGTTGAGAGCCGTGAGAACACATTAATTACAAAAACAATGACAACGGCGACAGATTAATGGTAAGTTGGGGATGGCGTAATTTTTGCATAACCCAGCAGGAAAGCCCGAGAGAGCCGGAAGCGCATGAATGGAGACATGAGCGTCAACACATTTGTTATGTTGCTGCTATTGCGCGCCTAAACACCATTTATTTTATGCACTTCCGACTTAAAGATGATGTCTTCGGAATATCAGACATGACATTATTCTTATCAAGACCAAATAAGCCCAAGTAGGGCTTTGGTTTGGGTCCCCTCCCTTTACGCAGGTAGATCTAAAAAGGGCCGCGGGCCTCTTTATTGTCGCCGGGCTCATAGACAGTTGCCCACATTGCCTCTACGGATAATCCAGCCCTGATCCTCTTGCAACGTTTAAGTATAACAGATTTTAGTTAAATGCAATATTTTAGGATTGTAAAATAAGCCATTCAAAACTAGAACGAAAGTTGACGAGTTGCTAAGCGATATCCCGCAACACTCCGGTGACATTTATATCCATTTGAAGTGCTAACCAAATCTGAAGAACATATAGCAGTATTAGCAGTTCTAACAAATAAAATCCATCTTAAACTGACGACCGCACGCGCACCTCACGCACCAACCACAGCGACAGCGCATCGTGCGAATAGGAACAGTTGCGCAAGCGGCTAAACTAAACCGGGTAACTCTTTATTACCTCTACGTTTCGCTGATAAATTGGGACGATACAGTTCAAAAATAACATTGTTATTTTATTGTGTAAACAAAAAAGGTTGACAGGTTAGGACGTCGAGTAACGAAATGCTTGCCAGAATTATAACGCTGTGATAATTTTGATTGACAGTCAAGAACAGCTATTGTTTGTTTTTCAAATGAGCATGTTGAGCATAAAGGTAGCTGGTCATTTACATAATAAGCTGATAGAAAAAATATTGACCGATGCACAATATTTGAAGTGTCTGTTTAGTTTGTTACAGTTATGAGAGGTTTGACAGTACCTATTCCATGGGTTGACAGCTGTCAACGCCATACTCCGATACTCCCAGTAACCGGTTCTTTGATATAGTCGGAGTAACACAGCCTCTTTCTCACAATAAAATTTGACAGTATGTTTTTAAAGGGGACAATAATTATGACGATTCCATACAGAGTCCTTCTAACTCTTGAATCGTAATTTATTCTGAGGAACTAAGGACTTACAGACTGAAAACGACGCCGAAGGTCTTGGATATGACCCCCATGGTCTTCTTCCAGCCCTTGACGAACTGGCGCCGGCGGGCCCCGCGGACCCCCCGGGCCTCGAGCTCCGCGTACCGGTTAATGTTGGCGGCTGGCTACCATACTGCACCACCACACTTCACTGGTTACTTAGTTCACTTGTCCTTTTCAAAGTTTTGAAAAAACTTCGCTATGCACTGGGATGTAATTTTGTTTTGCTGCTTCTTTTTATTAGAGGATGGTCCTAAGAGTTTAATGGAAGACGTTCCGTATAACACTAGGGCACACTTGGTCACAGTTCCGTTTTCAAATTGTCAGAATAATCACACTGGGCATATACTCTTTAACTCAAAATATTTGTCATTATTTAAATTTAAAAAAATTATTAAAGAACCTCCGTTTAAAACAGTATCGTAAAGTTCGGAGTCGTCAGTGTGCGAAGCGCGCGGGACACGGGCACGTGCGTTTGGCGGCGCGGCTCGACAGACACTGAGCGCTCGTAGCGGCTACGCCGTAGGGCGGGAGCTTTCGTCGGCGCTCCACTTTCAGGCTGAAGCTTGCGTCATACAGTTTATGACAACTTTGTGGGTTTGGTAGATACAAGAAAGTGTGACGTATTCTCCATATTGCGATTACATACAAGTTTTTATGAAGAAGGTTTTTCGGTTGTATTAGTCTTTTAGGCTGGCTCTACATGATGGGCCATCATAGGGACGCAGCTATACGACGGAACGAGATCGCAATATTGTTAGCTCCCTCTAACGTATAGCTGCGTCCCTATGATGGCCCATCATGTAGAGGAGCCATTAGAGCTCGTTATGTGGTTTGCTGCTCCAATTCTCTTTTTTAATTATTGAAATAAAATCTTAGTAAGGGTTAAACCGTGTCCAAAAGAGTTTTTGAATTGTTTTGAATTTTGATTAACACAATCTAAAGTTGGTAATATGCTTTTCAAAATAATGAGTGAAAATCGTGTGAATTTCAATCAGTACAATAATAGTACTTTTCGTCCTCCAATTGACTTGAACTTTTGTTTATAATACTCCATCCCTACCCAAAGCTTTTTTTTTTTTATTTACAACAAACATACAACTATCCTTACAGGCTTATCCTAATCCGACAGTTATATATAAAGTTTAACAATATCAGTAATTTATTAAATTTTGCATACATTATTTTACTAGTCATTATTGTAGCACAATACAAATAGCGTGACCCTTGTGAATTCGTTGAGCGAACAAGAGAATAAATCCAACGCGATGGCTACACGATTCAGATTCCTAATTGCGCGCGGAAAGGGTGACTGGCGAAGAAGTTGCGTTCGAGCGTCCGGCTCGGCCAGCAAACTTGGCCGCAGCCGCCGCCACACATACCGCTCAGGTACGTTCAAACGCACCTCCGCCAGAACTCCAGAGTTGCACAACTGGCCTCGTAGTAACTTAAATATATACGAGGCTAACCCGAGTTCCCTTCGAACTTCTAGTTTATTGTACCCTACCATTCCTAGCACGAACAATGTAGGATACATTAAAGGATAAAACGGGTAGACTCCATACAGTTTCCAATATACAAATCTAGTAAACTTGTTTTGGATACGCTCCAGCATTAGCTTATACTTGGCCTGGTGTGGACTCCAGATAACTGCATTGCCCTCTAAATGGCTCCTGACTATTGCTTCGTACAAGACACGTATCGCGTTAATGTTTGTAAATGAATGAGATTGCCTCATCACAAATCCCAAATTTCGGAAAGCCTTCTTGCATACCGCAACAATATGATCTCTATAGGTAAGGTCGGGCTTCAGCAACACCCCTAAGTCTTTTACCTCGTCGAGGCGCTGCATCTGTGTGCCTTCCAACTCATATTGGTAGCACCATGGATTCCAAGACCTGGTAAACGAGACTAGCTTGTTTTCACTGCAATGAGTGTCTATGTGCAATTAAATGTATTATCTCTTAGTATTAATCAATGTTTTTAATCTAAAATTCTTATGACCATGACACAAATAACATATGTACATAGGTACTTATAAAGATGAACGTTTGCAACATGTGCTTCTGTCAACATCGAAGCCAGAGCCCATCGAGCCCCAGTAATAAAAAACTAGAAATACCTCAACACCCCCCACTTGGTATTTAAACCATGAGCAATTCACTCGCACCGATTTATTTAAATCCACATTCTTTATAATTTATCTTTCACATTGATTTTTAACTTCAATTGCGTACGTCGTATTGCAATTGTTTCCCTGAACTTGCGCCACGGGCGAATGCGAACACTTTTAACATTATATACCTTAATTCATGAGAGTAAGGTTGACTATTGTGTATTATGTTTCTGTAGTTCACAGGATACAAAATTTACGGAGCGCACGCGACTACTGTGATTTTCATTGCATCGAGTATAAAATTCTCAGGAGTGCCAGTTTAAAAATGAACTCGAGATCCGTCACAACTATGACCAATCGCAGATCAGATCACACGTCGTAAAGTCGTTTTTGTAACTTATAATTTCCATTAAGTTAAGGTGCGTCCAGATCTGGCCATTTACGACAGGATATATACAGGGTGAAACATAAGTCGTAAACAGAAATATGTTTTTCTAACTCCATAAACAACAAGCAATTTAATGCACTAACTCTTACTAAAAACAGACCAGATTTAAAAAAAAAAATTTAAACTTTTTTGTCATTTGTTTTACCTTTAAAAGTGATAATGGGGTATTAAAACAGCTTTATAAGACACTTAAGATGAAAAATTAAGTAATTTTCATTACTAACTGGGATAAATGACAAAATTGATGTCAATGTCAGTTCCGATTCAAAGAGGCAATTCAATTTACTAATTTAAATGTCTTAATAAGTCGTTGTAATATCCTAAATCCATCATTAAAAGAAAAATAAATGACAAAAAACGTAAAAAAAAAACAAAAAAATCTTGTCTGTTTTTACTAAGAGTTAGTGCGTTAAATTGCTTGTTGTTTATGGAGTTAGAAAAACATATTTCTGTTCACGACTTATGTTTCACCCTGTATATAGCTATGCAGACTATGCAGAGTGCGTGCAAAGTGCTAAAGTGGTTCGCAAATGGCTCGTTAGCGGGGTTATTTTGGGATGCACTTGTATGGTTCCATTTTATGAAAAGTGGAAAAGTTTACGAGTACAGTTATAGGTGCTACATTTGACATATATGACGTCTGTCCAACATGGCTGTGCTTGTACTGGTCCCACAAGACGACGTGGAAGCCCAGGGGGGTAACATTACGCACACATATACACTGATGAAAGAGATGTGCGCATACACAATCCTACGCGTGCAAATGAGATGCAATGACATATTTTTCGTCCCTCATCGCGTATGCGTTTTTTTTGCCTGCCATCGGGTGTCTGCCATCGAACTGTCACTGTCACTGGCCTGTTTTAGGGTGGCCAGTGCTTCTGAAGTGACTTTACCCATAGAATTGGGTAATTATTGGGTTACGTAATATTGAAAGTTTGAACTTTAAGTGTGAGTAAAATTATTGAATTTCACGAAAACTCTGACAAACATTGTAATGAATATATTTTACTAAAATAATTGTTATGTTAGGTAGTTTGGGTAGTAACATTCGACATATATCTAGCTTTTAATTACTTTTAAGGTCGGATTGGGCTGATTGAGTCAGATTGCCCAGATTGAGCTGTCATTTTAGTATCTGGAGAAAAAATAATAATATTAAAATAAGATTTATGGTAAAATAATGGGGGATTTTCTTTACATATGGTATCCCAAATCTTAGCTGTCAAAATATAGCTGTCCCTGTCGGGTATACGCTGACCCTCTGTCTTTTCTATAGTACGTCTATGTGGAAGCCCCGTGTTGTGAACACGGCGCCATTACGGGCAATTTGCAAGTGCGCCCGCGTCGATTCCTCGCCCGCGGGTCGCGTGCGCCGTCCGTATGTCAACGCACCTGATTTAGGTGCTAGCTGCCTCGTGTGGTCAGAATGGGTTACTTGTAACTTAAGGCATAGGTACTTTTTACTCGTAATTGTTGTTGTTGCAAAAAAATACAATTTATAATTTGAATTACTCGTACCTCTAAACTGCGATGATGCAGTCTGGTAGTTAAACCAAGTGAAGGGCTAGTAGCCTAGTAGCTTAGTTATTTTGCCCCGTCTATATTTAGCGTTGGATCTATCATGAAAGTAGAGCAACCCACAACTCAACATCAAAACAAACCAATAACACACGAACGCATGCATTAACTGTATTAATACCATTTTAGCATCCACACAGTTCACTGTCTATTATTAAACCCTATTCCAAATACTAATGTTTGTACGTCAAAAACATGTTTATAGGTACCTACTTTAGTACCTTGTTGCAACGGAGTAAAGTGCAAAAATGTAAACATTGACCTCAACTGTAAATAAAAACATCTCTAAAGGCGGTGCAATTACCCCTACAAACTGTAATACCTATCGGACACCCACTCGCGGCTACATTTGGCGGCTGCAGTGAAATCTTGGTATAGGTTAGTGTTGATGTCACTTTGATCTCATGCCTGACTCACAATTGGCCTTTTCCGATCCGCGTTCTCCCTTTATTCTAGTTATTATGTAAATGTACGATACTGACGTGATGGCGGAAAATATAGTAAATGTTTCCGGTGTAGACAGATTAATGTTATCGACGTAATGTAAGTGCATGGTGCATTAACTATGATATGCAGTTGTAAACAGAGTAGGACTTTGTATATGATGAGTGTAAGACGATTCGTTTCACAAGATTTGTGACTATTTGTTAAATATAAACCAAAATACTCGCTCTACATACCTACTTTTACCACGTAGTAGGTTAGCTTGTCCCAAATAAGGCCTCCACATATTTTTGTAACACTTTTTTATCCCGCTAACCTAACTGTAACCTGTAAGTCGATCTTTCTCACATTTGAACTTTAAAAAGTCAAAAAAAGATCAACGCATAGCTAAGTTACTTACATTGTTTATACGTTTCCTGATAATGGAATGCTCCAGTAATTGTGGCCTCACGTGCAATTAAACGTTGTAGTATTTAATTAAATAAACATTACCGGTAATCATGGGCAGAAAAACCAGATAGAAGTGGAACCTTGGCATCTCCGCGGTGTCGGGCACGGCAGGCGCGGATTAGAGACACGCACCTCCTGCCAAACTACTGTCAGCAGAAAGAGCTAAATGCACGAGATGTTCAAAATGATCTACTCACACTTAGGGTCGGTTCGGTTGCACGAAACTGTCGTTAAAACATCAGCAATTTTTTTATTGTATGGAATTTTTCATAGTAACCTGCCGGGTGACGCTGATGAGTCTGTCAAAAGTGGTTGGTGCAACTGGCCCTTAATGTCTAAAGTCTAAGAACCTAATACAATTTTGTGTAAGTACAGTTGCCATCAGATATATCGGAGCGGCCAAGGTGGTCACAAAGATCTGAACAACGCCTCTATTGTCAGGTCGTTAAAGTGCATGTTCAGATATTTTTGAGTACCCTGGCTGCCCCGATATATTTGATGGCGACTGTACCTAGATCATTTTTCTTCCCCTGTCGAAGGAAATTACTGGCAAGTTTGTTTACAGCTTAGCTACTTCTGCAGATAATAGGTACGGACACCACCGCATGGATTAAGCCAAAAAGTCGAATTGTTTATGATTATTGTGACCTTTGGTATGGAAACAGTAGGAAAGTGTCTCTGTAAACAAGTGTCTTAGTGCTAGTGCTTACTATCTTGTACTATCTCTCAAGAGACGAATTAAAAGACTTGAAAGGACTGTGACCGTAATAGCTTATTACGTCCACATTGTCCACAGAGACAACAGCACAAAATGTTAAAGATAGTAAGTAAACACGAGCATCCGACAGATATCCCTTTTTTGACGGTAGAATAAGAGATTAAGTTGTTTACACGCAAACCTCTAAAGTATCACCTGCTTCTAGGTCCAGTCTTTCTGCGAATTTCATTATGCCCCATTATACATGCTTCAAGCCTAGTATTACATCACTAGAGGAGTAAAGCTATTATTATGTCACTTCCTTTCCATTTTTACACGCTTTCCACGGCCTAGGCCCTTCATGCTTGGATTATGCAAATACAGTCGTCGCGCTGATGGTTTTGTTTACCTTCGTGGCAAACTGCATAATTGTATAATGAAACATTAATATAATTATACACGTCTAATAACACTAACAGCATCATTTATAAAAATACACCTAATTAATCATTTCTCTAAGTATTACAATTAAGACAGTGTCGAACGTCCAGTAGCGCCAAGATGGGAGGATTGTATGTCCTAATAAACGAATCAATTTCTGTACAATCCGTTATGTTAAGTTGTAGTCCCACTAATTTCGGAACTTTTGGTCTTTGTCACATAGTTTTATTTTGCGTACTTTTTGCTTCATTACCTAAACGGCAAAATAAATGGTGACCACTGTTTTCTGTTTAGGCGACGAAGGCTTCAGTAAATAATATAAACGGCAACAGTAAATACTATAAAACTATATTACATAGATCATAAGTTGCGGAATAAGTGGGACTACAACTTAACATGACGGATTATATAGAAATTGATTCGTTTATTAGGGCTGAGGCATAATCCTCCTAATGAGGTCGCCACTGGACGGTCGACGCAGTCTTAAGCTTAAAACTTCACAAACTATAGTTACGTGTTGTCTAGTCTTAGTTAAGATTCTTATTTAACGATAATGTATCCGTGTCATAAAAATAATCGTTGTTAATAGTAAACAATTGTGTAAAGATGCAGTGTGATGTCACCCATTGACTGATGATGGCACTCGCTACACGACTAAAACACGTCTGTCGGGCTCAACACGTGTGCTCGGTGACCTAAATACGAACTCACATCTCATCCATTCACTAAGGGTTTACTACTGTGCACACTTAAAAGAGCCTATGAGGCATACAAATTTAGACATCTTTATATCTTTTTAAAGTAGCGTGTGCTAAAGTATATATATTATTCTTTAAATAATGTATGCAGATAGATGTGTGGATAAGAGATAATGCGCTTTCAAAGGTAACGCCACACACTCGGGTCAACGAGAACCACTTTATAGTATTTTTAGACGTGATCGATAGAGTTCACCCGATGTCGTCAATTCTAGTGACACTCGGGTTTGTTTGAAGTGACAGTATTGGAATAGAATGTTCCAATTCCAATAACTATAATAAGTATAGACCTTCAACCTTCAACCTTCAACACGAAAAGTGGATCTATAACTGCAGAAATTAATATTGCTGCAAAAGCTTCACTTATCTCAACTTTCGTGAGACATACATTAATCACATTATAAATAGTCAATTACATTTATCTACAATTATATAAAGGTGTTAGATACCCATACCTATGCTTCCATTAGTAGTTATGCCATTTAGCAAAGTTCCTTTAAATACATTACATTTGCATAAACGAATTATCAATGTAAAAATCAAATCCTTGACAATTTTGAGACATCAGATAAGCTTAAAGGGTGTCTTAAAGTTCGTCCACGCGTAAATGCCGTAAGTAAGCACTTGGCCTGTCATATTAGTCTCCAAGGTAATCGTTTATGTTTAGTAGAACCATTTTACTTCAAGGTAATTTCCGGCCTAATCATTTGAACGATATAACATAGAACTAATGTCGTCAGGTGTTAACTCTCTGTAGTTACAAATACTTACTACAAAACAGTCTTAACTACCATTCAAAAGTATTATATAATTACTATTTGTACTTTGTGAAAACTGCGAGAATATATCACATTTGCCGCACCACGTGCGACCAATTTTCCGAATTATTGTGTAATTATTTATGCATTTGAAAAGTGGACAATATCAATTACCATTAAAATAAATGCTAGCGACAGACCGACAGACGTGACGAAAATCGGTCGGCCGGGAAACATTCAGTTTGTTTTATGAAACAATTACAATCACGACTTGTTAAAAGTAGTGACAATTGTCATTATTTTGCTTTGACAAACAAGGTTATGAACTTGATGATATGAAAACTAAACCATGTTATGCCGCCAGCATCCTTGGTACAATGCCGCAAGGGCCTAGTTTAGATTTGAGCTAGTTATTAATTTAGTACTGTAGTGCCTCTGTATATTTATTTATGTAAATAAATGTTATATTCAACCATGTTATATGTAAAACTCTTTTTTTATTTATCATTGTCTTACTTGTTGACTAAATATTTTTTATTTAGATACCATAAAGTGATTTTCAGAAGTTCATGGCACGCGCCACGTCATGTATTTTTGGGACAAATTGGGCCAGACATAAACAGATGACCGTGCAATTAATATGTTATCTTTTGTGATTGATACAGTTGTAAAAACAAAGCCGGTTAGCGGTCCTTCGAATGTAACAGCTGTCACCTTGTAACACCAATATTTATGTTACGAATTAAGTAACCGAGTGAATCACATTGCGTTACGCACGAACGGTCTCAAGTGTACTTCCAGTTGTATGGGACATGGGCGGAAACGATATGATAATTATGGTTTATATGATACTCGTAACTTGCATTTTTTTTACTAGCTTGGCGTTCAAGTCACATGAAAAAGATTGTCAAAGATCTCGGATAATTGAGAATATAGGGTACATAATTTATTTATTCAGGAAAAAGGACCAATCCACAAAAATGTGTCATAAACTGTACCTATTTCAAAAACTAAAGTTAAAAGACCAATTCCGATCCTTTTGGCTTCGTCTCATCATCGAACTTTTGCTTGTGGTAAACTTTGAGTTTAAATCCCTAACTACTACGTAACAATCTGATAACTATTATACCGGTAAGATATAGTAAACTTACTATAATGTTAATTAATGTTTAACACAAGACTTATTGTATACTTGGTCAAAAAATATATCACTCTTTAAACTCATAGTTTTAACGTAAGTTTCATTTCATTGTAAAATTGTATAAAAATGGATTAACTCCAAATACTCCAATAAATAGGTACCTAATTAAAAAGTCGTAAGTCAAAACATTCTTGTTAGTAGTTGTTATTGTTATTACTATTCTTGCAAATACATTCCGTAACATAAAAAACTTCGTTGTTATACCAGCTTAGTTACTGACTCAGATGACTCAGTTTGATCAAACCATTAAGCACCAGAGTGGTATACTATGCCAGGGGTCGGCAACCTTTCAGCAGCCAAGGGCCACATAGTAGCTAACACATTGACGCGGGCCGCACTCTGTTAATAATTTGTGACTTTATCAGACAAAAGGTACCACGTTGTAGGTTGTCAATAACGATGACTTCGAATAGGAGGCTCGCGGGCCGCATGCGACCGCCTGTTGCCGACCCCTGGGCTATGCTATCATCATCCTCTATTTCTATTTTAGTGACGTTAATTAAACAATCATTTTAATTTACATCGTAAGCCTGACTCAGGTCTAGCTTAATTTTTAATTGCTTACAAGTCTAGACACGACTAGATGTCAGTTTGACTTACTGAGCTTAAGTTAATATCTTTAATTAATACTTTTATGATTATTGATTAATCATCTCTAGTAAAAAAGCCAATGTTTATCAGGAGTCATTGCAACTACCGTAACCTCGGGGTACTTTAGCCCTGGAGGGTAACTTTGGCCTTTGGAATTTACTTGCTTCAGGTTTTATAAATGAATTGAGTTAATGGCACATTGCCATGAGGTTGATTAAAACTACCCATTTACGTTTTTATCTTTTTTTTAGACCCTTTTATATACGTTTTTATATGGGGCAAAGTAAACTGAATTTGGTCAAAGTATCCTTACGTATTTTCCCTGTACCTTACGGTACAGGGAAAATGTAACTATGTTAACAAATACAATTTGCAGGAAGTGTTCCTTGTCCTGCTGTGGTAGCACTTGTATACAGTTACAATTGCCCTGACTGACCTCCCTAATGATATTCGTACCCATCCCCGGCACAATGACAACAATAAGCAATTATAATTAAACATCGCCTGCCATAGTTTCCACCTACACAGTCAGCTGACCAATTGTAATCCTTATCGTAATAGAACAAGGTTTAACTAAGGTCAGGGAATTTTGTTGCTGCAAGCAAGTTACGTGACGCAGTCAATATTGTATACCACACACTAACGAGATCCAACGAACTGTGCATCCTTTTTAAGGTACACTTAGTCACTATTCCATTTAACCCACTCTTAATCCGAACTTTGGTAATGAAGTACTAAGTACAAATAAGGCAAACATTAAATGGATGTAATTTAATTTACACACACAGGACCGTGCGAAGTTATTGTTCAAAATTGAACTTTCTGATTAATACAAAATGTCGTGATTTGTTCTAAGTTTTTTTGTACATTTGACTGTTACAATACAATAAGTTTAATATCTAATTGACAAGTTACATTATTCCCTGACCCGAATCCCTACATATATTTTCCAACGCAACAAAAGACAGGAAGGAGACAGGTTACTCATAACATTTTTTAAGCTCGTCAATTCTTTTGTTTTATCTTGATAATTTCTATGAAACATCTGTATTCTGATATCGAAGTATCTGTAGAAACAATAGGCTGTTATAGTGTTGATTAATCTTTGTTTAAGATGGATCGTAGTGTATTTTAAGTTGAAGAACTTATACAGTATCCAACACCTGCGAAGCATCAGTATTCTGACATCGAACAATCGTAGGAACAATATAAACGGACTGGGACTGGACTGTTAATGGTATTGAATGATTACTCTTTGATTGATAGTTTTGAAACGTTATCAAGTACCGGTAGAGAATAAATAATAGCGCTTACTGATCGGGGTTTCATTCTAATTATACATTCAATTTAAATTTAAAGTAACCTAACTGAAATATATATGGACACAGAAGTAACTGTGGTGACATCTTAGGTGACAGTTAGATCTAATCATAGTCTGTACAAGATTGCCTCAGGACCGGAACAACTAAGAGAGGCTTATGCTCAGCAGTGGGCTATAAAAGGCTGAACTGAAATGATGATGACCATAGCCATAACAGAGAATGATAGAGTAAATCGGGCATTTCACTTTATTCGTGTCTTTTTGTTTTTATTTGCTTCAGGCTCGATCGCAAAAAAATTGATTATGTGACAGCTTTTATATACGGCGACGCGTGCGCGTACTTATACTAACTACCCATCACATTGGGATCGGGAGACGGATGACCGAGCAACAGGCATGATGCACGGTCGCAGGAATACCTCATACCATAATATATTACAAAAACTGCGTATATTTTAGAGCATTCTCTTTATAGGGGAGGTTCTAATTGTTCTAAATAATTTGCCACGGTGAGCAAGTTCTCAACAAACTACTTAGGTACACTTAAGTATGAATAATTTTAAACAAAAAAAGAACCGACTTCACTTAGGATCCGCTATTCCAAGAGGAAGTGGCCGAGTTGCTGTAAAAAATAGTGAAATCACTATAGGTGTGCCTATAATAGTTGAAGAGTTCCCTCGATTTCTCCAGGATCCCATCATCAGATCCCGACTTGGTGACAATGGGACCATCTAGGGGTTATACCTGTTCGATTCAAAAAAAAATTTTGAAAATCGGTTCACGATTCACGGAGATATGGAGTAACATACATACAAAAAAAAAAAAAAATTATGATAAAAAAAAAAAAAAAAATTCAGTCGAATTGAGAACCTCCTCCTTTTTTGAAGTCGGTTAAAAAAGATCAAAATCATGAAAATAATACTTAAATGTGTTGCAAATACATTGTTGTATTTTAAAACACAAATCAGTTCACTGCTGAACTGATTTGGGCTCTAAATCAATGAACATTTTGTCAGATTTACGTAAATTTTGGAGTAATTGTTCGGGTGTTAAGACTTAACTTACGAATCAATCAGAAACATGGTTTTCACCTGCCTCACCTGTGCTTTTAAAGTTTAGTAATCAATCAAACCGAATCGAAGGATGCTTAACCGTTGAAACGATTGTGTGGCAAACTATTGTTCGACAATCGTCATGCATCAGTAGATACCTATTTTAGGACATTTCATTTGTCATTTTCAGACTGTTGACACATCATCGCTTTAAGAGTTATAAAGTACCAGTAACTTGTATAGGCGCGACTATAATTTAAAAATAAAATAATACAAACTTAAATGCCAAGACGGTAACCGCAGCCGCGCCTAGCGTAGCGTATGTCTTATTAAAAGTGGTTTTACTGTCCATAATAAAGTTAAAAGGATATAAAACGGAGATGCGACGATAACGTGCCGAATAGTTTTAACTGCGATGCTATCGGCCTGGACGGTAAACCTTCACAATGAAGCCATCCGAATCTGTTAATTGAAATGATGTTAATAAAATTATTCAGGTAATTAATATTAATTGTGTTCCATGTAAGTAACAAATTCATGCATTAATATAATTAATGTGACGAGTTAAAAGAGAAACAAAATGAATAACATGAGTATTTTGCATGAATGCAGAAAATCAAGCGAAGACGCTAATACCCGCTGAGGCAACATTGGGTGACTATAAGTATGTATAGGCTTCTCGTATCAGCTAATCGTGCATAGGAGGAGGGATCCAAGATGAACTATCGTAAATCATTTTATTAATTATCTTTAGGTCACATCTCATCGTTTATGGACTTAATCTAACGCACTTGAACTGTTCCCAGAAGAAAACATTAGTTCGGGGACAACCAAGTCGAAAAAATAGATAATGTATTGATATTATTCTCAAAAGTAGCCCTATTTACGGTAAACATTGGTTGCCCAAGTACCTACTCCGAGGACATCTTTGTCCACGGTCCCGGACTAATAAAGGCATTTCACTTTCACCGCCGAACAAAGGCGAGGGTGCCTATTCAAACGGTAACGTTACTTTTATGGCTGACCATTACGGGCAGAAAGGGCCTGGAGACATCGCTTACTCTGCCACGCGTATCACTAATTTGGTATTTTAGTAGACGAAACTTAAACAAACAAGCTTTCTATTCTTCAAATGAATGAGAATAAAAAAACACAAATTAATCATACGACTAAGTTAAACGAATTCAAAACTGTCTAAAGTAATTACTTATCACACGAGATCAAATCAGTAGTGCTCTAAAATATGTTCCGACTAAAGCCAGGAGCAAAAGGAGTCTTGCTACCTGGCCAGGCGGTACTGTGGTCCCGTTATTATAAAAAAAAACTACACGGCAAAGGGTACATCCATAATCTGACCTATAAGGATGGAAAAAACGCATGAAATTATAACAGCTGCGCGATTTGTATTTGACGCGTAAACGTGTATTGTGTTGTATGACAGACCGTCATTTAGAAAGCGGATAATTGGAGGAAATGAGCTCTTATCCCCGTTTAACGGGACACGAGAGCTACAAATTGAATATGTTACGTTTGTAAACCACCTGTTGATAGCGGAGCGGAGGCTTCGTCGAATATGCTTTAAAGACGGAAGGGCGCAAATTGGTAACTTCACTTAACTCAAATTATCACTGATATGTATGTTTTAATAGGTACCTACGTACAACCAAGGGGTCATGGGCCGTTTCATAAATAAGAGCTTGACATGTAATAAAACGGGAAGTATTTACCTAAAAAAGTATAAGGTGTGGATAAGTAAGGGAGTATTATAGAAAGAATCCTTCTATGATCTGAAGAGTAACAGTATATAAATAGGTTTTATATTCAAATACTGTATGGGTTTCGTGAATAAATGATTATTTAAATTATAAATAGGTGGTTAAAGAAAGAGCTAGCCGCTTGTAATAGTTAAGAAAATTTTATAAACAGAGGCCCTAGACAAGTTATATTAAAGATTTAATTTACGTACTGCCCAATTTTTCATTCGTGTGCCACTTCAACCGAATAAGAGCAGAGTTCAAATCAAAATCAGACAATAATTTTGATATTATATCCCCGAGTAAATGCTTCTTTCTTAAACTCCAGTTATTATCCGAAATAAAGATACAAATATTATGTTCGTCTCTAAGGATAAGAGGCGCGATGCACACAAAGCGAGATTCCTCAATAATTACACCACATGCGATCCAAATGCTCTCATTATTCGCATTGAACAGAAGGAGAGCACCTGCGCAGGCGCAGGGCTGCTATTCCTACCCTTTTACAAACACAATGCCTCTGGGTAGCCAATATAAACGCCTTCGATCGTTAGAATGAATGGTAAGTCAGCATACTTCCCTTTTGGTATGCAGAAGATGAGATTGATATAGAGCCGAGGAGTCGAGACGGGCTCGGGCTGAATAGGTAGAAGTTAAATCTTTTTCTTTTTATTAATTTTTTTTCAACTATCTTAAATCCATAGTCACGCACGATAGATGTTTACAAAATATTTTTAGAAGATTGTCCAGAAATAACTTGTAACTAAATTTTTCAAAATTTTAAATGCTCAAATTTAATGACAGTCATCATCCCAATTTTAGTCTTGAGGTCAATATTATACTGGTCAAGTCGAGGTACTCCGGTAAGCAGAAGGAATATCGGATCAGGATACAATACGCATTTTGGCATCGCCGTGGGAAATGTGCGATCGATTCGTTCAATGGGATTTTTTATTTGGTGACATGTAAGATGTTTGCAAGACATGTGCTTTTGAGTCGCCTAACTGTACTTTTATGGTTCGGAACCTGTTCCATATTATTATTAGCTGTTAAGATTTAATACCAAAGTCCTTTATGATGATGATGATGGTTGAATACTACCTATAATAAAGTTTTTTCTTTAGATGGAAATTAATTTTATAAGGTAGCGATTTCATGAATATTTATAAAAATAGATAAAATTATGTTTTGTGTTTGTAGGTAGGTACACATATCCGCAGTCCAGACTAACCATGCATAAATAAATACCAAATGAGGTAGGCTTAGATTTCCTAATACTATAATTAGCGAAACTCTATATTTTTGTAGACATAAAACTTTAACGACACTTTAATCATATTTAAGAGGCTGACAAGACCCGATGACCTTCAAATTGACTTTACTTAAACAGTCATATAGCTATAACTACTTGTTTTGGAAAAGTAAAAAAAATATATGTTAATATTCATTATATTTAAAAGAACTTGGTTAATTCCAATACACGATTGGACGAAATCGGCTCGATAGAAAATAATTCCAAAGTTACATCTAAAATTAGCTTAAAACAATTGCACGTCTTTAGTTTCTTGGCTTATATGTCTGTAATTAAGGACAACATTCCACCACACTAATACTAAAAACTTCTTTGCCTTAAATTTCTCAATTAATGCATAGTTTTCTTTTAATTCATCATTTTGCAAAATTTGCAATGAGCTCCCATACTAATCGTAACGCAATGTTTCTCTTTCACTCGCGCTGAAAAAGATAGGGAGGGAATTTAGCTCTTATCATCCTCTTAACAAAAAGTCATAAACATTTAATGTTAACATTAGCAGCGCTTGACTAAATTGTTACTTTTTGAATAATAAAAAACAAAATACTAAAGTCGTTTATGTAACAGTTAAAAATAAATCAAACACTCGTAAGATTCGTTGATACGTTATAAGTAGGTGTAAAAAACCCTTGAACTTAGCTAAGCAATTGTGTCCACTTGTTAAAACTAACTAAGTGGTTAACAATTTCTAACAAGCTTGAGGTCCTTTTAAAACATAATTCGTTATCAGTAATAGAGCACTTATCGATTGGCCGGATCGAGGCCGGCGATTATCTAAACCCTGCCAGCATTCGGGTTAAAAGTGTCAACACCATAGCAATTATGGCGACTCGTTAACCTAGTATCATATCACCAATATACAGCGTGTATAGCGTGTACAATCGCCATCAGATATATCAGAGCGGCTAAGGTGTTCACAAATATTTGAACAACGCCTCTATTGGCAAGGCGATAAAGTGCATGTCCAGATATTTTTGAGTACCCTGGCCGCTCCGATATATTTGATGGAGATTGTACATAATTATAACCATCGCTCACACTTTTCTGATACTTCGTGAAAAATACATTCTTATGTATTCATAGTCCACATTATGTTGTTGTCAGTAAAAACCATCGGCTTCAGAATTGCATTACCAATTTATGTATGTATGTATGTATAAACTCTTTATTGTACAAAAACACGTAAAAACAACACAATAAAACAAAAGTAGTACAAAGGCGAACTTATCCCTTTAAGGGATCTCTTCCAGCTAACCTTTGTATAGTTGAGAAGTGAAAGCGAATGGCAGACAAATACAGCAATTTATGAATGAATTCATTGATAAATTGGCTATATGCAATACTAACTGAACTCGATAGTACTTGTTACAGGATTACGAGTATCTACGCTTAATGTGACGAACGACTTCCCCTAAAAGTTCTTATTTCGTACTTGACGTAGTTCCTCTATCCCGTCACTTCAAAGGAAGAGACATATATGCATATGTCACGCTCAACTAAAATCAGGCCATAGATGCATCAGTGAAAAAGGGACCTGAAGATGGATTGGACTGGGACCTCATTTCTAAACTCGAAATTACCGATATCGAATAATTGGAGAATTTGAAGACCGTGCCGTTTGTATTGCTGGTAAACGTAATTTTGATGTCTACACCAGGACGCCAGGTTACGCCATTTGAAACAGCCGTACGAAACTTTTGTACCCATTAAGGTACCTAAGCTTGTATCGTATCTTAGTACCATTGTTTCTTAGCAATATTTAGATCAAGGTTTAGTTTCGGAGCAATTATGGAGCGTGCGTGCGGTTCGCGTACGACGCGTATGGCCGGTATGGGTGCGTATGCGTCACGTCATGCGGGGCGATGACTGGCCGGATAAAACAATATGGCGTGTAAATGCAAGGCGTTGTTTTAGGGAAATGCGAGAAAGCAAGGACCACATTGCTTACAAACGTAGTGATTTATGTAGTCCTACTTGCATAGTCTACTTCATTTCATCATCGAGTTATTTTCTATGGTGAGTTCCATGCAAGGAGATACGATGTATAGGTATTAATGTCGCCAGAACCCTATAAACTATTACTTATTCATGTGGTATTAAGAAGCGGATACGGACTTCTATTACCGTCCATAATAATTTCCAAGGATTATCACTGAAATTCCCTTCCACGAAGCTTTAACCAAACAAACACGAACATTTCAGAGGATGTCGTCTGTCAACGCTAGGACAAAACGATTGCATAGAGAAGCGTATAGTAGTATTTGGAAGAGTAAAGGGTTTCAACCTTATTCAAACCTTATAATGTTGTTTATAAGGTTCTCTTTACGTTATAGGATAAATGGTTGTTGTATAGGAAATTGCGAAAGTGTCCATCATAAAATGCCAGTTTAGCTTTTCCGGTGTGAATCATACATACTCGTAACTCGGGCAATAACGGGCATGCAGTTTAATTAACTATTCATTACCCCTTACAATCACATGAATAGTGTCAACTGTCTACTAGTATTTATAAGAGTTAATATCCATTGATTCTACTAGGGGCATACTTGAGCTAAATACGACTTACAGATAAAATAATTAACAATGTGCTAAGTATTGCCTATGGCCTCCATATCAAAAACTAGAACCCATAGACAATCTCAAGCACAGTGCTGATTATTATTTCTGTTTGCTGAATTCAGCTAATGTGTGTGGTGTTCCTAAGTTTGCTTTGTTTAACACGGCGAATGCTGTTTATAATCAAAATATCTTAAACAATCTTAAGAACCGTGATAATTAGAATTATACTGGTTCTATCCAATTAACTCTCATAATGTCAAAACTTGGTAAACAATCTCGTACATTCCATGGGTTTCCCCTTTGAGTCCTGCAAACGTTGTAAACGGCGTCATAACAGCTGTTATAAGACTTGTAAGTCACGTGATGGAGCGACGGAGGCTGCAGGAGGAGGGTTTCAGGCACGTGACCACCGAATAAATTAATGAAACCCGCGAATTTCGCCCTAATTGAACTTGTTTACTGTTTATTTTAGGCTGCACACTAGCACTGATTATTCGTGTTGTAAGCCATGAGATTAAATATTTTTAGAAAATGAAAATGTGGGAAATTATAGGTAATATATACCTATATTTGAATATGAGGATCAATCCGCGTGTTATACAGTAGAGTTTGCACCGTGTTCTGATTCAGTAGGGTTTTGTGGCAAGAACCGGGATTTTCGGGATTTTTTATATAGAAAATCAGAACCGAAAATGTTGGGATGCACACCCTATTACAAAGTTGCAAAGAGACTAAAGAGAAGGTTGGTGACAGAGCCCACAGAGAAACGTTTAATCTTTTTGGACAATAACTGGGAAAAGCACCCAAGTGATTTATGAATGGTTCTTGCATGGCTATTTAAATATGAGAATATTGACAGCTTGGTATAAATTTCAAGCCAGCTGACCATTACTTGAGTAAGTATATTTATATACAGGCGGCTGGTCCATGTACGATTGCTACTTTCAACATACATCCAGTTTTAAAACACACAATTACTCACGATGGACAAGAAGCGTTCGGCAATCATACCTGCAACAAAATAATTAATCGTAAATCCAAATGATTCATTGGTTACGCGAAACATACAAACAAACTTAGAGAACGTGCGGACAGATTGAGCTTTTCAGCATTTCAAACAAATCAATGCTGCTTTACGAGCTTCACACACTCATATCAAAACTGCTGCGCAGTTCAAAATTAACCTAACCATATAAAAACAAGGTTCAAGTTAGCTTAAAGCTAAAGTAAGATAAGAGTTTGTAAAAGTAATAGGTAAAGTGGAATCTGCAAAGCATTTGGCGCCCTCCCCGGCGTTCAATAATCCTTGCGATAAAATTATGCCTGTTTTGTTTGTCTGAGGATCATCGAACCGACGGGAATAGCCGGCGCGGGCGCATCGAAATAGCGCCCAACGCGATGCACCTTTGTGTGCGTATAGTATACCAGAGTCGAGAAAGAATATCGATCGATGAATATAATAAAAAAATACAATACCGAGTTTTTCCTTATTTTTGATGATGGATGTGCTACAAGGTAGGTCTCGTGACTTTTCAGGCCTAGTTTTTTTTATGTTGAACTTGTTTAATACCACAGACACCATAGTGCCATCAATTTTGCTGTTACAGGCAGCATAAGATCTATCAGTCTCTGTCATTTAATCTTGTTAACTAACTACCTAAATATATTTTTGTTTATAAACGTAAATTAACAGTTTCAAACATGTATCCTTTCTACGAAAGATATTAACCCATTTTCACGAGAAACCAATTCGTTCATTAAAATATATAAAAAAATGTTTACAAAAACTGTCTCGTTAATTAAATCGGAATTTAAAATGGAAAATGTAAACATTTCAGGAAAAAATTAAGACGTTAAAATAAATTACTTTTTCATCATGTAATTTAAAGAAATAAAAACGAAAAATCGTTAAGGTAACAATTAAATGCTGTAAATGAAGGTTTGAATCGTTTAATCAATTACATCGTGACAGCAAATGGGTTAAGAGTGAATCAATCTCGATCTGGGGACGATTGTATGCAAATGCCCGCATGGCGTGCGCGGGCGGCGCAAGGGCAGAACTAATTTAAAAAAGTCTTGACTGCAAGCTAGCCACTAATAGTAATATAACTAGAGCCTCTGATCCTTTACATTTACTCATATTTAAAGGTCTAACTTATTCTGGTCTATGGTCGATGGTGGCGAACAGTAGGTACAGCGTACAGCCCTCATCGCTGGCAATGTTTCATTTAGCTTCTTGCGAAACCCTTCAATCATGGCCGTTTAGAGGATTAAGTGGGTTTAGAATTGTATTTTACTCATTTAATTCGATTGAGACAAGTATACTTAATTGCTTTTTTGCTGTACTTAATCTGTACCTATAGGCAAGTTATATAGGTACCTGTAAGCTGAATCTATGGTTAATTATTAATTAACCATAGATTCAGCTTTATATTTTAGCTTTATATCATATTAATTCTACTTATATTAACGACTGGTAGATATTATGCTCAGTGTATAGGGAAATGGATTATTAAAATATTTTAATTAATTCAAAGTTTATTGTATAAAGATTAAGTTATGGCTCGGATGCAATAACGACTCACGAAACGTAACTTATCTATCTACATTCACTACAGATCTATGCCTATGGAGGCTATATAGACCTTATTATCTCTCAAAAATTTAAATTCTTGAGCGATGTGTTGATCTGGTAACTGTCATATGAATCAACATTCAACGTGAGAAGTATACCTAACATTCGATATTTTAATGAATACTAAGATGTGTGAGTTAGATAATGTTTTGGTGCAACCAACCTTAATTTTCTGCGTTGCCCCTATTAGTTGCTTTTTTCCTGTTTGTCTGAGGCACGACGGACAACACGACTCTCCTGTCATCTATTTTAGCCACATCAACTTGACACATACTTAACGCCAAGTGTTTTTGACGTTTTCTTGACACAAGTGTCTCTTGTTAAGTTGTCGTGGAACTATTAATAATGAAGTGGGTAAAGAGATGAGTGTTAAGAGCTACTCTTGACTTTATACATTGGGCATATTACGAGTTTTCAAGATACTTACGGGTTTTTATTATTTACCAGGCACCAGCATAAGTTGCGAAAATTATCAGAAATATTGGACATGTACTCGGAAATATCGGTATAATTTTACAAAAGAATATAGGAAATTGGATTGAAGAAACAGAAAGCCTTTTGCATTTCCCAACTATAGGGTTGGGAAATGAAATGGTAGCGAAATAATAATTTGGTAAAAGTTATTCGGCCAAATGAAACATGTGCGAAAAGTTGGTTGGCAAGTGAAATTCGGCAATACAATTTTCGGCGAAAAGGCAGGATACCACTCTAGCCCTTTACTTAACAGAGATACACTTATTAAGACCTTAAAATGCGTGTTATTTAAACTGTCTCAATGTGATTCATTGTTAACGTAATAGTAAAGCAATTTAGGGGTAATTTGCCACTTCAGTACCTTGCAGGCTTTATTTCGTTTAAATCATAGCACACGTAACCGACGGTTGTCGGAGGTTAGAAAAAGGTCAATGGTAAATGTGAATCGGCGGATGTACAGTATTAAGATGGGTGATAAGAGTTATAGGAGACTAGGTAGCTAATATAACTTATACCTAAGTATCACAATTTCATACAGAGGTATGTAATCGTATTAATGAATACCTAAGTACGAAACGCCATTTAGTTTTTGAAAAGTAGAAAGGTGCACCGATTTTGTTAATACTTAATACTCGAAGCCCCGGCATCGTCTTAAAATACGGAGGAAAAGAGATTCTTCTATGAATCTATGACAAATCCTTGGTTACAGTCAGCATCAAAAACTTGGTCTATGTACTGGTATGATAAAAAGGATTAACCAGTTAGTAATAAAATTATAATGGCAACTTCATTCACGCAAAATAAGTACAGTCAACAGCAGATGAAGCGGAGCGGCTGGAGTGTTCAAAATGACCTACACACGCACTTATTCTCTTAACAATAAAGTAGTGTCCAGCTCATTTTGAACACACTACCCGCTTAGCTATTTTTGCTGCTGACTGTACAATGAATGTGGACTTGCGGAAAAACGCCCACCACGCAACTTTATTTATATTGCATTGCAGTACCTACCTACAATTGTTTTATGTTATTGCAGGCCTTGACATGGGTTGCATTTGCTGAAGGAAAAGGAGCAAAATGAGTATTTTACAATGTTGCTGGTGTGCACCTATATCATTATCGTTAATTTTTCATAAACCGTTTTAGGCAGTTATTTGTCCGGCAATGAGAAGGCGAGCTGCAATTGTTTATTTTCCGCAAGAATGATTCTGTGATATACATAATTATTCCGTCAAATTCAAGCTTCTCATGCTACTTCTAATAAAGACATAATTCGTCCGTAAAGGAAACTCTTATCAATCACTAATCATCACTGGTCGGATAGCTCTCATATTTCGTATACATACATTTACAATGCATGAGCTCGGAAAATGCTCTTTTTAAGGGTAATGTCGCGTCCGCCACGCGACGCGGTGTACTTCTCTGCGAGTCTGCACAGTGTTCGTTATATACTACACTAAATCCAATTATTATTATTTATTTCCTCGCATAATGCATTGTAAAATGTTGTATGCTACATTTGTATAAAACAAGTAAATTCCGACTCGTGTCGGTGTTAAAACAGTCCCTTCGGTCGTGTTTTAAATCACACCGCCACTCGTTCGGAAATTACTTGTTTTCTACACTTGTAGCATAAATAACTATTTTAACACAGTTGCTCAAATGTAGTAGTAGTTTATAATGCGAGAAGTTGGATTTCTCGCACTAGCGCGTTTTACTTTTCCAGTCAATCACAGCTCAGGGTTCATGATCACCGCCCCGCATCGCACCCCCCACCCATCGCAAGTAACCTCAAAGTGACATATTGTCCATTTTTATAATTTTTTCGCAACTTTATTAAAAAACGTCGTTCGATACACGGACGGAATGTCATTCTTCACTCGTCCCGAGTTTTGCCACTCGCCTGCGGCTCGTGACCAAATGTCTCGGAACTCGTTGAATAATGACATCCTTTCCGACCTAGTATCGAAATGTACTATTATTTATAACAAGATAAGGGACTATTTTTCACCTCAATTCTCCCTTACCTCCTCTTATAAAAAATACTCCAATATCCTTAGGAAAGACTTGGATTAAGTACACAACCTATAGTAGTATAAAATCAATGCTAATAAAGCCCCGCGAGTGATGAGAGTTCACAAGTTAAGGCTGCGTGTAGCTTTCCATACCATGTAGGATTTACTAAGGCCTCTCAGGATTTTCCTTTGCAATTGTCACGCGTAGCGAATACCAGGCATATGACTCACGTGATAGCTAAGCCGATAATTGCATCAAATGCATATGGTTTTAAAATGGCTTAAGTGAGTAGTCCTCGAGAGGGAAGGCATCATAAAAATATAGAATTTTATGAATGATAGGATGTTAGGATCGGAACGTGTAGAGTAGAATTCAGGGTTCGCTACGTAAACAAACCTCTGAAACTGTCATGACGCAAGCAAATGAGTATATAGGAATATGCATGCACCAATTTATAGGTATATGAATTTTTCATGTCATCGATTAAGTGACTAATATTGCAGTTTGATAAAAAATACGGAAGTGTGTAGGTACACTTTGTACGTTACATTATATGACTCACTCGGACACTAAAACTAATTGACTAACGGATGTAATTCAAGATCAAAAACGACAAAAACAGAACCTAACTCTGACTTATGTCTAACTTTGTCTGAGCTCATCATTTAACTTAACACTAAAGACTATTTATGTCAAAGGTCATAAATTATTTCTATAACAAAACTGCTAAATTCCTTAGTTTAACAAAAATAATAAAGGTATTTCAAAACATCCATTCTTAGAAACGCTTTTAGATGTCTTCATACGGCGAACGAAGCCACTCGTAAAAATCTTCACAAAGTCACAATATAACATAATAAAGGTCAAAATGGCACGTTGTCGAGGGACATAATGGGAAAATTGTTTTGCCAACATTAGGTATATATCTAATGTATATTGCAAAATCAACTTTTAAACGTATTTGGTATTTAAGTAGCTGATTTTGCCATATATAAAATACTAAACATTTAGCTTACCATTCAATGCTATGCGTAAGTTCATCGTTAGACTTGTATCGCAGTTGTAAATGTACTTTTCTCAAACATGCAATGAAATGTCTTCGTTATATGCGTCATAATAGGCTTCAAAGTATCACGTTTAGAGAACAGGTAACGATTTTTTTTTTTTGAAAAAATTTTTTTTGTTTTTTTTTTTGAAATTTTTTAATTTTTTTTCTTGTAACGTTCTGAATTTATTCAGTCACCATATACATTATTAATACAAGTTTACGAGTAGACTTTTGCCTTACGTATGTCGGAAAAAAAAATTGATAATTTTCATATTTATTTCATTGCATGTTTGAGAAAAGCACTATACATACCTCGGCGTGAAAAGGGGTTGCCAGCCTCGTAACTATCCGTCTATATAACTCAGCCGGCAACCCCCTACTTCCCAGTCTCTGTAGTAATGTACTATTATTTATTAAGTACCATCGATGGAAATGTATCCACGTTTTCATCTTATTGCGTTGTTATAATAAAAAGCGGATACATATTTTTGTAGTCGACTGTACGACGATGGATAACATTTCGCTGGCCCAATATTACACGGTTCTATGTCACACTTTCAGGGTAGTTAAATTCAGAGTTAGTGTCACTATGACAATGTTCAAATTTCAATTCGATAAAAGAGAAACATAGAACCCTGTAATATTGGGGCAGCGATTTAGGTCATCATCGTTATCTAAATCTAAGTTTGTCCATTAAATAACCTTTGAACGAGCGTCCCAGAACCACCATATATGAACGTACCTACTTTAAATATACATTTCGAAAATATATTAATAAAAGTGTGTCGTCGCTCATCGCAACGTAGAAGCCGTTGAGATTCCGGGAACTAATTCCAATTAAAATCTATTTAAACCCGATGATGGCTGGTTTTGATCAAGCCAATTAATGATATGTTAAATATCTTTTTGTTGTTTGGTTTCCTCGAAAAATAAGCATCTAAGGCAGCGAAAAAGTACAGTCAGTAGCAGAAGTAGCTAAGCGAGTGAGGTGTTGAAAATAAGCTTGACATAAGAGTGCGTGAAGGTCATTTTGAACACCGCAACCGCTTAGCAACTTTTGATGCTGACTGTAGGTAAGGTTGGCAGAGCTATTTAATAAAAAAATAGAATTTCTTGAAATGAGAATTCAGGGCCAGCTTATCAGTTTTATAACAGGAGATTCCCAAAGCTTTTATTTAACATTATTCAGAGTGGCCCAGAAAAATTGGTCAACTATACAATAGTGGCGTGTTGGTTAAGCAGAGGTACCTAACTACTGAAACTACTCTACTCATAGCGTGAAGGACGAAAACAAAGCGATCCTTTGACAGATAACCATGGCGGAGACGTAAATTAGCGGCGCTGGGCTCTATTCCACACTTTTATTATACACATTACAATGTCATATAACTTTTACACATAGTAACAATCTTGTGAAAATAGCGAAGGTACTGAAACAGTAATTTGTGACGTTGTGTTTAAAAATGTTACGGTATATCTTCACCATATTTTATAGGATAGCGCTCAAGAGTAAACATAATATATCTTCAACGGCGACCCTAGAATTAGATATAATCGTCATCAGGCCTTGTCCATCTTTTCAGATGACTTACGCAGAATCTGTGACCAAACGACAGCGCCGCTCGTGGCTATTAAAAATAAGTGGAGATAACATATAGGCTAATTTTTAATGCGATTGCAATATCACAAAATCGGCTATCTTTAAAGTGGAATACAGCCCAATGCTTTATGGATGCGACCACAAACAATCTCACCGGACCGATAATGCCCAGCACAAACACTCGCTCTCCTATCTTGCAAACCAAAATATTGACAAACTAACATCGGCTACCAGAGCCTTGAGGCAGAGTGCTTTAATTTGGACGCGAGCTGTTCAAACGCTACCAAGGATAGCCAAACAGTCGATACAATTTGTAATATTTGCCGATCGGAATCGACAAAGTAGCCGTCCGTGTGGTTGTTTGTAGTTGGTAATTTATTGCTTTGTTTGCATGGCTAATACATTGCCGTGTTGGCTAGTAAACTTAACGTTATCATAATACTTTTGCTTCTTTTGGATAAGTACACTAAATATTGTTACTAGTTACAAACTTCGTCTACTAGTAAGTTAAGTTTTGAGACTTCAGAACTAAGGCTTATCACTTACCGAAATGTTTTGTTATTTAAATAATATCACGGTTCCTCGGCGTTAGTTAATGATCTAACAAAAATGTATCCGTCAAATTGTAAGCAGTACGTTACGGTTCACATTTTTTCGATAGTTTATAATCTCGCTAGTTAGATTATAAACTAACGGTATTTAAAAATTTACGGTGTTATATATGTCGGCGGCCGATCGTAAAATCAGGCAGATCGTATTGTTCCTGTGTAATGTTTTAACAATAGTCACATTAAACCAATGTATAGGTAAGTTAGGTTCGTTAGGTTGCTTCAGATGCCCATGCAAACTGCCCAGAAATAGGAGCCGGGCTCCGTCGACTCAGAGAAGGAGTCAAAGATTTTCACGTTTCACGATATGCCGGATTTTACGATCGGCTGCCGTCATATACACCAAGGAGGTTTTAGCTTGCCTCCTCATTAATACTCTTTAACCAAAATATGTGAGTTATTTTGGATTTATTGTTGCTTAACTAGGACAAATTTACAAGCAGTTGCCATTTTTAGCCTCTGAAATACTCTTCTTACCGCTAGGGCACCAGTGCTCCTAGCACGAGTTTTTTGACAAGATACTTTATATACTAAAATCTTGTTCATTTTACTTAATAAATTCATGGACTATCGTTTCGGCGACAGGACGTGATGTCACAGGGTTAAACAAACATTAACGTCGAATGTTATCGGAGTTTTTGTGAATCATTTGAATGACAAAGCGGTGAACTTAGACTCAACTCCGACAAGGCATTGTGATTCAAATGGGAAACATGTAAATTATGGCATTTTGATGCACCGGAATTAGAAATGACTATATTATATCAAGTAAGGTAAGGTACAGTCACCGGCAATAGTATCTTCCTACACGAAGGCCGCAAAAATATGTGATACGCTCTTATTTGTAGGGCCATACGAGCGTGTCACATATTATTGCGGCCTTCGTGTAAGATACTATTACCGGTGACTGTACAGTCGCCATCAAATGTATCGGAGCGGCAAGGGTACAGTTTTGGTTGCTGGTTCGTTATTACTAGCCTCTAGCTGAGAAGCCTCCAGCAAGTAACTCACCTAAGCAACGTATCCTAACGTATTGCGAAGCAGTCAGATTTGGATTTTATTTTATTTTTTATTTTAATTACACAATAGGCAGGTACATGTCTGTCTCTCAAGCTGTTTTGATATGCCTTCTTGAAGAACTACGCATTATTGTATATAGTATCTTTAATGTATTTGTTGTACTGTTTTGAAAAAATAAGTCCCGCCGAGTTTCTTGCCGGTAATAAGTAATACTTCTCGGGTCAGAGGTGTAGGGTTAGAACCGGTGGTAGTTTCTTTTCTCTCTGACGTTCATAAGTGCATTGTAATGTGCCTAAATTGAAGAATAAATATCTTTTATCTTTTTTTTTTTTTTAAGGCCCGACGACTGTCGGATTGACTGCCGATTCTATTTCTCAACTTCCACTCAATAGATTCTGCTGCAGAATCCGAGCACAAAACCAGAGATCCAAGCGCCGAACAAAATAAATGAAAATGAGGCCTGTTGCGTTAGTGATACCATCGAGAAATACACTGAATTTGGAAGGAACTCAAGTTTGTATAGACAATTGTCAGTCCTCTTGTTTGATTATTTTATGCTCTAGCTATATTTTAACAGTTGTTAAATAGCGTAGTAACCCTTCAGAGACTTTATTGTCTGGTTAAAATCAGGTAACTACGTAGCTCCTCAAGCGATGCCGTATCGAAGTAATGGTAGCGAGACTAAGTACTTTTATCTGGCACATATCTGTTCAAACGATTTGCATTTTTGTTAATGGTCATACCTATTAGGAAGTCGTTTAGATTTAATTGTTGAATGTCGGAGTTAATGTACCAGTGAATGCCAATGCTATTAAATACTGGGAGTTTGTAATAAATAATATCAATAATGATCTAAATTATTAAAAATTGAGCGTTTGACAAAAAAACTGCAATTAAACCGGTCCAATCATTAGCGGCACTTGAAATATGTACAACTTTTTAACTACAGAGATAGACACTTATTAGTGTAGACCAGCGGTTCTCAAACTTTTTTGGTGACGGAACCCTTTCGGGCAGCGAAATATTTGACGGAGCCCCAAAATATAAAATGAATAAATTGTGATATACAGATAGAAGCGCTGGTTGTTGTTTTTTTTCTCAACATTAAAAATATTCTCGCGGAGCCTCCATAGAGGCTTTGCGGAGCCCTAGGGCTCCGCGGAGCACACTTCGAGAATGGCTGATGTAGACAAAACATAACCAATTTAAACTATCTACTTGTACTGTAGTTAACAAAAATCCTCCTAGGAAAATCGCGTTTTTTACTTTTTTCTGTTATTAGAAGTGCCCGAAACGACTCTACCAAGGTCTGAAAATGCTACATATTTATTGAGAGCTTATAAAATATCCAATCCATACGACATGTAAACAACATGGAACGTGACTACTAAGCAAATACTGCATAACCTAACCAGGGCTCGTGCCATTTCACCTACAAGTTAAATCCTTAGAACTACCGTTGGTTATCCATTCTCCGTGAAAGCGCCTCCTAAAAGGGCATATAGGACTAACCGACTCACGAAGCCTACCAATCTCTTCTTTAATATAGGTAACCTAAGAATGAGCATAGTTCTGAGCTAAGAATATAGCGTGGAAAGTATACCCTACCATATACCACCTAGTATGCCATCTCCAGCCGTGGAGCCGTGAAGCTTTACTAAGCCATCTTGTTACTTGTAATGCTCTATACTATCCTATACCGCTATCAATATTTCTACCAGTAGAGGAAATGGCAATGAATGCATTTTGTTTTCATTTTTGTAGATTTATGAAAGGTACAGTCGCCATCAAATATATCAGAGCGGCCAGGGTACTCAAAAATATTTGAACATGCACTTGACAATAGAGGCGTTGTGACCACCTTGGCCGCTCCGACATATTTGATGGCGACTGTAGGTTCCTAACCAATTCTAAGTTAATGGTGCAATGATCCAAAACGAGTATTAGCCTCCGACCTCAATTACTCAGTTGTCTCGATCTTGTCTTCTTCTTCTACCTAGCGTTATCCCGGCTATTGCCAGGGTCCGCTTTCCTGCTGCTTTGCTGTGGGCTTTGCCTGGTGCGCGATCTTGTACGAACTAAAATCGAACTAGGTTTCTAGACTTCAATAATTGTGTGTAAGAGCCAAGGATCAAATAATACTAGCGTCGACACGAGTAAAAACATTCTTGTGAATAGGCCGACTCGGTCGATTGTTTTGCCACGCACGGGCCTACTAAATCTGCAGTAACGGGTGATATTACGTATTAATATGTAGTCGACGATGCGAGACACGTGGAGAATACGCAAAGACTTCGCTTGCTGCCGGAAGTTTAATAAGATGTGACACTTTGAAGGTTTATATGTATATTCATCTATATCTTATATATCAATCAGATACCTTAAAGAAATCATATTCCATACAGCTGTTTTCAGTGCACAGTTTTAAATGAAGGCCGTTAGATAGAGTTGCCGTTATAATGTTAATTTAAGAGTCCGGTAACGATTTGAAAACGAAAATCGCTAATAATGACATTATGCATATAATTTGCATTTGGTAATATAGCTTGAAGTCTTGTTATTGCAAAAAAGTACTTTAGGTCGATATATATTAATATTTAATACCTTAAAACTCAATTCTTACAGAGCTTGTTTAGTGAGGATGTTGATTCGTGCAATTTTGTCGTATGATTTTTATTTATTATTTATTATGGACCCTAATATGTTTTGTATTATCTGATTAAAACATGAAGTGAAGTTTTTTTTTGTATTTTTATATTTGTAAAATACTTTAATATCTTCCCAAAAATATCACCTCTTCGGCAATTTTTAGAAAAAATGCTCTAGCAAAACATACTCTCCCTTAAAAAATTTATATGAAAATGAAAAAAACTGTGACATTTATTCCTAAGGCGACTCATTTTGCAGTGTATTTATATATTTTAAGTACTTGTATAACTTAATTTAACCAATAAAAACCTTACTCTTTTCACCTCTCCAAGCAAAAATCGCGAAACTGGTGTTAGATAAGGATGAATTATTTATAAATAAAGCGTAAAATTAAAAAATCGTTGTATTAATTCCATCCAAAAAGAAACGATCTTTCATAATATGTATACAAAATTATAGAAGTTATGTGATTTCGAGATATTTATATTTTGCATATTTGGTTATGTTAGTTACTGCAAAATAGCATCAAAAAGTTGAGCGAAATCGAAAAAAAAGTTTACCGGACTCTTAAGGTAGGGCATGGCAAATTTCAGGTAGGTCATTTACTTAATTTTCATAGGTCTTCGAGCCAATGGTAGTTTTAAGGCCGGTGGTAGGTTTTATTAAGTTTTTAAATGTAGACATGTATCCATGTATTTATAGATAAATAGTACAGATCAGATAATCCCATGACAAGTCCAACATGGAATATCTCAAGGGAGTATGATCGTTTCTCCATAAAGTTAGAAAACCTGCATATTGCCATCATAAGACAGCATTTCACAAAACTGGCTTAGCCATAAAAACAAGAACACTTAAATCCCGAAGACACATCTTAGCGAATAAAACTGCTATCCTCACTTATTCCGTTGCTAACCAGAAATGGCCCTTTTTCAAATCAATCCAATTTAGACTATAATCCATTATCACACGGTTCTTTTTACATTATTGTGTTGAGGTAGAGGCAAAAACTAGAAGAGCGTTAAAACTGGTTGAGGGCTTCGGGAGTATCAATTAATTTGTAATTATTAAACCGTGGAACAAACCGCGACCGCTGAGCAAAAAGGCAGTCGAGTACTTTACTAAAAAATGGGTTCCGTCAAGAAGAATATTTATCCATTGATCCGTGTATTTAAAAAAAAGAGAAATGGATGTTCTGCCTTCTCATATGCGCACACACATATCATAATTATTCACCTTTTATACATTTTCACACTATCTTTATTCGTAATCTCAATATTACAGGGATCTGTTTCACTTTTTTTCTTTTTCTTTTTTTATAGTCTATGTTGTGTCCCACTGCTGGGCAAAGGCCTCCCCTCCCCTCCCCCTGTGACTCGTCACGGCCTGGTGCATGTTCCCGCCAGTCGCTACAAAAGGTATCCAGGTCGTCCTGCCATCTCTTTTTCGGTCTGCCTCTGCTCCGGCCATCACTTTTATCGAATTGAAATTTGAACATTGTCATAGTGACAGTAGTGACACAGTCTGATAATATTGGGCCAGTTATTTATCGCCGAACTTTGTGAAAAAAGCATAAAAGAAAGTGGTTAATCTGTTTAAAATATAAAAAAAGTATTTAAAAAAATTACATTTTTCAATATCATATTTCTATTTTAAAGATCTTTCACATATCTCATTTTAAATGCTACATTTACAAGGGACTCCTAAGAGGGCAATGTATATTTTATCCTCGCCTCAGCTCCGTCAGGTTTTGTACTAAAATAAGGTAAACGCCGGGAGCCTGAGAACCGACCTATCATATTCCTGTCTATCATTAGCATCATTACAGATAACATAACTGCCAATATCTACGTAGGAAAAACGCTTTTTTATTAAATGTCACTTTGAGTTCATGTTTATTTCTTTCTTGCGGCCTAAGCTACAATTTTATGGATTACCTAGTTCCCAACCCAACATATGTGACCCTAAATTTACGACGAAAAACTTCAGCCGATCCTAATAAAATATATTTATAGTCTCCTGTCCAAGACAGGTATAGGTATAGAAGCCAGGATATTTTTTTTCTTATAAATTATTTGCGTTGCGTGCCTAAGTGTTAGAATACTTTGTAAAACGAAACTTATTGCGTTGTTTCTGAGGGTGCGTTTACATGTCGGGGCTCGACCAGCTGGCTGCATACATCCGTCTCATTGGTAGAATGTAATCATGTTACCAGTCAAATCGGATTAGACCTTTCTCCGTTATAGGCAAACTGATGAGGTTGCCGATTATTATAAAATCGTATACTGTACTGCCGTTCTAGACGGGCGGGGCGCAGGAGTATAGAAAATCTAATACTTAAATAACTACATACTTTCGACCAAGACCGTATTAATATTAACTAGGTACCAACAAACGTACAAACAAACCACAAATGAATGGCACGCCATTTTATAAGTGAAAACATATAATTTGCTCCCAACTCGGTGGCTGTCCGTAATGAGACGTTATTATAACAAACTAGTTTTAGTTGGAGGATTTGCTCGGACATACCTATTCAATTTTTTTTTACTTTAATGTTATTTGTTTATTTATCTGGTATTAGGTGGACGTACTTACGCAGATGCATTAGCTAAAAGACAATAAGTGAGCCTACAGAATACCTCATTAGTATTGAAATTCAAAATACCGATTGATTTTTATCCGACTCACGAATTGACGAGTAAAAGTTTTTATTAATGACATTTAATTTCGAAAAAACTTTTAAACAGATTTGGCATTTATTACTCGTAGTTCCCTAGAGTCAATCTATTTGAGGGTTACACATTGGTACAGTCAGCAGAAAAAGTTAAGCAGGTGAGGTGTCTTGGCACGACTTTATTGTTACAAGAATAAGAGCGTATGCAGATCATTTGAACACCTCACCCGCTTAACCACATCTGCTGCTCACTGTACTGTACTTACCTACGTTAGAACTGTCAGGTTAACGATTTCTACGCGAAGTCACAAGCAGTGGCTAGTAAATCGGTAAACCATAATATTAAGTACCTTGTAAACATAAACACGTTGTAATTTACGTTTATACGCACAGAATCTGTACCGAGGCCGGCGCGTACGCACCGACCGCAGCGCCGCGCGTGATCTATTACGGAACTATTATGTCAGATAATGGGAGCAATAAGTTTGCGCGTTCACTGCCATTGACCGGTCCGAAACACCATATGGTAACAAAGGTTTATTTGGTAGTTTTACTTATAGCGAAACGTTTTAATGCTGCCAAATTATAAAACAAAAGAAATAAAGTTTTAGTGAAATTACTACATGTAAAATAAAATTATTTTATCAATATTTCACTTTATACTTGGAGAAACGCACATAAACAGCTTAGTTGACCACAGGATGTGGTTAAGAATAATAGGATTTTCCTTCTTTGATTCTGTTTATTTGGGATTATCCTGTTTACTACTGAATATTGTTAGGTACTGTGCTAAGTAAATCAATGATACACTAAATAAGTAATTGTCCATTAGATGTGGCAAAATGGCGGGAGAAAAACGAGTCTCTACTACTAGGTACTAGGTATAATAATGTACAAAAATAGGAAATAAGTACCTAATCAAATAATTGAAATAATAAAGTGAATGTTTGTATCAGTAACAAAAAAGTAGGTTTATGTGCCGCGAAAGTATACCAACAATACGGAATTATACCGCAAAAATAATACCTCATTACTGACCCGAGCCTTCCGTATAATTTATACGAATTTTGCCAAAATTATGTTAATGTATGGCATGCTTAAATTACTACGACAACAAATATACGGGTTTCTTACACTGAAAGATAACAAGTACAGACATGTATCATTCAATAATCAACGTTAAATATGCGTGCTTAAAGTCTATTATAGGCACATGTGTTAATCATTTGCGGCATATACTTTAACAGTGTATCATAAAGTGAATCAGAACATGAGAACTAACAGTAAACCGAACTGTATGGAACCAAATTAATAGTTGGAACAAATGAGCTAATGACATGGTATTTTATCACAGAACTTTCATATATACGTCGTATTTTCTACCCTATGTTTAAAAAACTAGGGTTTAAATTAGCTTGATTAGTTGGATGTCCTAAATAGTAAGGATAATAGGGAAATAATAACATTATGGTGAAATCACGTGATAGAATCGAGAGCACTTAATGTTGGTTGCGTCACGCCTGATGTAATTGGTGAATGGACTTTATGGGGTTAAGACCTATAATGTATTTGTGCAATGGGTTTTCAGACTATCTATTTATATAATACGCCTAGTTAAACGTAATTTCAAGTTGTTCGTCTTAAGAGGCCGACAATAATGGAGAGGGAGGATAATAATGAAGGTGAACCTCCATGAGGTGAGAATCTGACTGATCTAAAAAAGGGGAAGTCACATTAAATCAGGATCATCAAGTGTCACGAGTGTCATCAATGACTAACGGAGGTATGTCATCAAAAAAAGAATAGACTGCGTTTACACCAGAGAACCAATAGAATCTGGTATCTGTTGACTTTGTCTCTTATAGCACATCACAGCTCACACACATCACAGCTTCCGCAAAGGCACAGCTTTAAGATGCTTCGAATACGATATATTTTAAAGTAACGAGACGCCCATCGGTCAAGGACGGTTGGTGACAGTCTAATTTGGTCTTTATATGTATAATAATAAGACTCACCTTAGCATGCAGGTGAGCTGCACGTCGTTCTGGTATCTGTTAAGGGCCGGAACTCCTTCAACTCGCACCGCGTTGACCTTGTCTCTTAAGGCGCTGCCGGAGCCTCCGCAGCGCTCTCGGAGGATGGACATGATGTTTGGTTGTCGGAGGAAGGCTACCACCTGAGTGGAAAGAGGAGGGTTAAATCTGATACAATAAACTGATGAAATTTTTCTTCATTGTTAAATATAAACTATTTTCAAAAATAAAAATTAGTTATTCAATAACCTACTTAAAGCCTAACAAGTTACTTTTTAGCCCTGATATAGTGTCGCTACAAATAGCTTAGATATAGCAACAATACGTGTACGTCATGAAAAGTCGGGACAGTGTGTATTGGCATCGTGCAAGAGCGAGTGAGATATACAATTATGTACTTGTGACTTGTAGAAGTATGTTTAGTACCAAAGTAACTAGTTTATTACAACCGCACTATCAATGTCAGTACCCGTCATGTCAACAACTAATTTCACAACATTGTTTAATGGAATGCTACTGAATTCCTCATCCTTTTTGTGTCGCAAATATTTTAATGTATTTAAAATAATTTGATTTGCATCGGTGTGAAATTTTTTGGCCATTTTGATTGCAAAACTATTATTATTCTGAAATATTTACAATTATTTTCGATTTGTTTACATTGGGTGACATTCAATGACTTTTAACGTTTGTTGTCAAAAAAAAACATTGCCATTAAAATAAATTAGTTCCATTGAAAATCCGCAACATGGCGAGGGCTAAAAAGGAACTTGTTAGGCTTTACTATTCTGAGTTAAGGCAACACACATCTCCTTTTGCTCAGAAAATGTGCTAAATTAAGTACAACAAAGGGTTGTACATACATACAACATACATACCTACAATCACGCCTATATCCCAAAAGGGGTAGGCAGAGATCACGGATTTCCATTTGCTACGATCAATCAAAGGGTTGTGCTTATTATAAAGGGTAGATTTTCTAAAAAGGTTAGCAACGTTTGTCAATTACAGATTTAAAAAAATGCATACACGATCGGGAAGGGAATCGTTATTTATACTATTTACAAAAAAAAATCTAATCGATCCTGTTACAGCCATCAAATTGTCTCTAAAGGCCTGGTTACACCTAACGAGTACAGTGGCGAGACAGCAAAATGCCACTCGGCCGAGAGAGTAAAATGGCCCGGCCCAGTACTCGGCGATGTGTTTACACCTTGCGAGTACTCGGTCGAGAGTACTGACTCGCCACTGTACTCGGTAGGTGTAACCAGGGCAGACGCCAACTCGAGTCGGGGAACCCCGTTATAATGGGGAAGGTAATTGACAAAGGTTCGGCTAGATGGCGCCAGCATATGTATCTGTCACTAGATATTGTCCTTGTGAATTTGTCTCAAGTCTAGAATTCACGCTAAAAAAATAAAAAAAGGAGCACAAAAATTGCTGGCATGATCTGTGAAAACCTTCGGCCAGCCAACCATCATGTTATGGATGGTAGAAGGTAAGGATAACAATCTCTATGTTACAAGATTGTCGGTCAAAAGGCGTTTAATTGGTGGCGCCACAATAGCTATAGCATATATGCAGCGCACTTCACTCCGTCAATAACTGCTCAGGTGCTATAGCTATACTACCGCCACTCGGAGAGATTTGGAACTATTATTTGCTGTTTACAGCTGGACACGGTTTAGACCGTTCTCCTGTAAGAGATAGTTATCCTCCTTATACCATCCATACATCACGTAATCACGATGATGTTACCTTATCATTATAAGCTACGGGTATCTCGTGCATGGTGCGCGCATGCGCGTCGCCCGCGGACAGCGGCGGCCGCGGCGGCGGCGTCGGCGCCTGCAGACAACACGCATTAATAATCCTTATACTATACATAGTACATTAACAGCATAGATCTGTAACAGTCTACTCATAGGTTCCCAAAGTGGTCCGTCCCGCCCCCCAGGGGGCGCTGACGATGTCCAGGGGGGCGGTAAAAAAGCCTTTACAATAAATTGGGGGGCGCTGAAAGAATCCTTTCCTGCTAAGTGGGCGGTCAGTCAAAAAAGTTTGGGAACCTATGGACTCTACATCTAAGGGTACCATTTGGCCTTACACTTTTGTTACTCTAATACAATATTAAATCTGTAAAACAAACGCAAGCGCATTCCGCTAAACAGTACCTTTTCACATTTCCTCATTTTATAATACTTATGTATTATACTTCGTGCCACAAATTTGAGAGCTACATTAGATGGCTATGCACGGTCACAGGTTGTCAAATGAAAGGTTGACGTTTGTCAATGAGGGTTTCCGGGAATCCAGGTGGCCGCACTGTGACTGTCATTTTGACAGCAGCTGCCAATATCCAACAATAAAAAAAATGTGATTAAACATTATTGGTGGATTATGGGCTGCCACCTAGTGAAAAAATTGGTTCAAGAAACCCTCATTCAGTCGCCATAAAACGTTATCTACAGAAGCTGTCCAATTCGGTGGGCAATTATTTAATAACATATTTTTTTTAGATTATAGGCTCCTATTACTGCATTTTTTACGCTAATAGGAACATCAAGGAAATATCCCGTAGTATTTTATGCATTAAAAACAAAAGATAAATATAAGTCTAAAACTAATTTCGAAAAAATATAAAGTACATATCATTTAACTTGGACTTCGTAAGTATATGAAGTCTAAAAGTTGCGAGATAAAAATATCATTCTTCGAATGAAAACATCTATATATACTAGACGTATCATTAGCCAACAAAATTGCATATTGTTATAGATAGATGATTTTTATTATAGTTAGTGAATTTTGTGATGTTTTGCATTTAATGACAATTTGTAATAGTAACTGAACAGTGAAGCGACTGTTTTTAATTACAAAGCTATAAATTTAATACGAATTATGGACAATATTGACTAACAACTTTTGACGCTGGTTTAAAATACCAATCCCATATGAAGATTTTAAAATATAAGGATAGAACCATATAACATTCTGCTAAGGGCCGTGCTTAACAAAGTAAAATTAAGACATACATGCTGTTATTATACACGTTAGTACTTAGTAAACCTAATTTTCACTAAACAAATAGCTGAAAAAAAACCCAAATCAGAACGAATACTGAAAATAAATGAAAAATAAAACCTCATGCAAATAAAAACAACTGAAAAACTGAAAACAAAAGACAATCGCACCGAGTCGACAAACATGCAGACAGCACATCGGAGGGAAAACACAAGCTGACACGTAGCGAGCTAGAAATTAGGGTGATATTACAACAACAACGTACCGGACTCGGTCCGATGCCGAAGCAAAGGTATTTCATGTCAATCTTTAAAGAGAATTAGCCGTTGAATCCACTGACTTTGCAACAAGTTGGTAAACGAAACGACTGCGTCATGCCATATTTAACTACGTAATGTCAACAACATGTTCAGTATAAAAGTTGAAAAGGTGTGTTAGGATGACAAAAGCAGTGTTTAAAATGTTTACAATTAATGAATGCACGAATTCTTCAAAACAGTCAACCCAATGCGTTGTACAGTCGCCATCAGATATATCGGAGCGGCCAAGGTGGTCACAAATATCAACGCCTCTAGTGTCAAGGCGATAAAGTGCATATTCAGATATTTTTGAGTACCCTGGCCGCTCCCATATATTTGATGTGTATGTTATGTCATGACGCAGTCAATTTCACTGTTGGATATAGGTTAAGTGTTTTAGTTACAGAAGGTAACAACAGTGTAAATAAAACGGTGAGGACTGATATATCCGCTCATTGACTGGTTTACAAGCCGGCGTCTCCTTCCAATTCTGATTATTAGACAGACTTCCGTCTTGTGATAGAAGTTCTAAACTGTAAAGGTAGTCTTTCTACTGAGGCGGAGTGGAGCGCAGATGTACGGAATCAACTGATAGCATCATCCTTCGTTTATCTTGCCTGTGTATCTCTGTCTCTATATATAAGTTGATTCCGTACGTCCCCACTCCGTTCCGCATCAGTGGAAAGGTAGCCTTAAGCATAGTTCCTAGGCGATCCTATAAATCGGTACGGTACTATACTATTCGCAAAATTAACCGGCGACCGGGGTCGCAATACTTCTCTTTCACACTTGCACGGCCGCAGCAAGCTTGAAGGAGGTAGCGATATAATATCAGTCCCTAGTTATTACCGACATTATAGCGAGCCAGCTACTATAGACAGAATAAATAATAGTATTTCACACAAAACGGCCACGCTATGCCGCGTCCCGATTGCAATTATTTCACCCCGCGGCAATCGCTTGGTAGGAAACTAGTAGGTTATCAGTGAGGTTGGCACCGGGTCGTGAAGTTACGCACACATGTGCGTGTGTACAGACGTGCCGCGCACACGGATGAGTATTGTAGTGTGTGAGAGCAGAAGCAGAGTAGCGACCTGTTCGACGACGAGCGGGCGGCGCCGGGTGGGCAGCAGCGGCGAGAAGGGCCCGGCCGCCGGCGCGCGCGGCAGCCGCGGGTCCATGAACGTGGTGCGCCGCATCACGTGGTCCACGAAGAACCGCTACGCATATTAGTACACGTTACATATACAGGCCGAGTCAGGGCGTGAGCGAGAACAACCCTACATACTTTGTTAACGGTAATGAATCGGCCGCCGTCTTGTTTAAGTGAAATAATAACGATTTTTTTTGTTACGTAGAAATTTTGTTCTGTGTAGTCATGGTCACCCTACAAAAACAAAAAAAATGCGCTAATTACACTAATACCGATATCAAACAATAGCTCGTTATTGACTTAATCCGCAGTGTTAATCCAGCTCACGTCTACTGAATCAACCTGTATACCTACACTACACAATATTAGTCACTATGTCCTGTCAAGCTTCTTTGATATCTACGTCGATATCCACTCTTCTTTTATGAAGAAAACTACCGCAAGCCGCACGTATGTGATTTTATTGTGAGTTGTGGCATAGATCGAGTATTCGTGGTTACGCAAAGCGGTTGCTTTGTTTTGTTATGGAAAAGATTTAAGGAGACGGAGATAGACAATCAACCAACCACCATGTATGCTGATTTAACTAAGAAATTTCTTCGAGAATTAGTATATACCAAAGATATCAGCACAAGCTTTATTAGTAGGCCCCGCCCGCCACCAATATTAAAATATTTACAATCTCCTATTTTGGAGTCATAATCATCTTAGAGCATTTAACCAACCGGAGTGGCCATTGACAGGCGTTCCCCTCTGCCGAAAATATATGACCACTGGTCATACTGACGTTTATCTGACGTAGCTTTTTGATGCTTCGCATACATTTGACGTTCCCCTCCCCCGCAAAAATCGGCACCCTTTTTTTATAGAACATGACAAACATGGCCGGTCCGGTTGGTTGAATCGTTTAAAATAATTTTTCACTTGACAATTCAATAGTAATCCCTATTACCTTGCCATTACGATCCAGTTTGGTGTCCCAGCCGAGTGGTAGATCCCTATCGCTGTCACTAAACATGTTGACCAGGGTCACTAGATCCCTGTTATGCTGGTAGCGCTCGAAGGAGCTCGTGTCTCGACGGATCTTGGATATCATGTGCTTGAGGGTCGAGTTGCAGTTGTAGAGGGACGACGCCTCCTGAAATTAAGGGGATAAAGTATTTAGCAAATTGTGTACAATCGCCATCAGATATATCGAAGCAGCCAAGGTGGTCACAAATATCCGAACAACCCCTCTATTGTCAAGGCGATAAAGTGTTTGTTCAGATATTTTTAAGTGCCTTCGACGCTCCGATATATTTGATGGCGACTGTAGGTGAGATATTTATCTAAAGTGGTACATCATATATTATAAAAGAGACTATGAAAAAAAAACTAAAAATACACTGTAGGATTTTTTATTACACCAGAAACGCATGGCTGCCATTTAAGGCTTTGACTGCTCATGCTCATTCATGGCCGCCAACATCTATACACCGAGCCATGTTACAATCGAACGCTCATCATAATCTCAAAAATTTCCTGCGGAATCTTCTTCTCCAATAGCTGCCTCCCTCGTGTATTCTGATTTTGACGTTCATAGGTGCATTATATAAATGTCGAAATAGAGAATAAAGGGCATTGATTTGAATTCATTTATCGAGCCATCAGGAACATCTATACCCAGATCGGTTCTTGTTGTACGGTGCGGTTCACTTTTCGATGCGGTGTAGGTAGACTCTCATCTGTTATGATTATGACTGATTCATGTGTATGGAGTAAAAATCTGGTAGGGCCAGGAAGTCCCAAGCGAACCGTTATGCGTGCGTCATCATGCAATGGATCGACTAGTATCAGTTACCTGGTTCATGTGTAGTATGGAGTAGAAGTCAGGTCGGGCCAGGAAGTCGGCAGCCGGGTGCGGCGCGGCGGCGGGCGCGCGCGACGGGCCGGGCGCGGCGGGCGGGGCGGGCGCGGGAGGGGCGGGCGGCGGCGACGCGCGCTCCGCCTCCAGCTGCGCGCGCGTCATCGTGCGCCGGATCGACTGGTATCTGAAAATTAAACGTTTCATTTTGAACCATAGTTAACTATGCAAAAGGTATGTTTTTGTTTACACATCAACAGGACAACAGACGGTAGGCCAACCTATTCAATAATACTACAATTAAGTGACAATTTGCAAGCGCATAGGGTTAGAAAAAAACTTCTGCTGCCGTTTTTTGTGCTATCAAATAGGGTATACCCTATCTTACTGAATTGACAATTCGTTTCCGTATTTCAGGCCAAGGCGCCATTCATCGTTTCACAAACGCAGTACATCTCACTTTCATACATTTTGCTCGACGATTAATACCGCCGCAATAACTCAACACCAGACTCTACGGTTGGCGTTGCGATACCTAGTACCAATAACATAATTTTAAACAAAAAAAGAACCGACTTCACTTAGGATCCGCTATTCCAAGAGGAAGTGGCCGAGTTACTGTAAAAAATAGTGAAATCACTATAGTGCCTATAATACTTGAAGAGTTCCCTCGATTTCTCCAGGACCCCATCATCAGACCCCGACTTAGTGACAATGGGTTCACAATTCACGGAGATATCCAGTGCCATACAGCCCAAAAAAAAAATTCAGTCGAATCGAGAACCTCCTCCTTTCTTGAAGTCGTTTAAAAAAAGACGTATAGCCTCAGGTTCGGAGAAACGCGATTTACACAAACATTGTCAATCCATGCTTATCTTTGCTTGCTGATTTGTACCTAACTATGAACTGAATACGACAAGAAGAGAAAGAAGGGAAAATATATCCCGACACTTACCTTCTATCTAACTGCCTCCTCTGCACCTCGGGCGCAGGGGACCTCGGCGTGGTGCCGTTAGCTCCAGGCCTCTGCCACGTCGTGGTCCGGTTGATGTGGTCGATGTAGAACACGCGCCCGTGGCTGTCCATGCGGGCCTCCCAGCCTGGAAAATGAACAATAACATGTTAGTAACATGGCTTACAATTCGATTTACTTACGATACGACATGTCACCTTTTTCTTACATACCACACTGTCGTCCGTCATCTCATAGGATACACTCTTCTGACTCTTCCCATTCATATTTTATTTTATAAAATTTACTATTGTTTGCCTCGCCCCTTACAACCCCTCATAGTCACACCTAATAATACTCATCTCGCAATTCAACATCATCTCATGCGATATGCTTCTATTGAATAAACTACATTCAGACTTCCCATTCCTATGTCATCCCTGTTTGAATTATGATTACGGTTTGGAATCTAATAATTTTCATTGCACTACATCTTCAGACTTTTAATATTAAGAAAAACAATAATGACGATTACCTGCTGGTAAAGGCTCCTCACATTCGATAATCCCACCAATCATATTGGCAGGAAAATCTCCAGTCAACGCCATTTGCCTCGAAGCCCTTTCAGGGATCGATGGCAATCTTATGCCCGCCATATGCCTTAGAGGCGTAGGCGAGGCTACAGCATTCTCATTGTCATCGCTATCTTCTGGTCTAGGTCTTCGTAGAACCACGTCTTCGGGAGGCCCAGCATGAACGATGGTGAAATGGTTGCTGTTTCCAAACTCCATGTTGGGAGATCTGATCTCTGTTGTACGGAGTTCGTTGGTGAATTCGACCATTTCGAAGTTCTCTGAGTTTTGTATTGGAGGAGGCGTCAAATCTGCCGGTGGTGCAGGGCGCGGGCGCCGCGCGTGGTGTGTTGGGGTTGGTGGACATTGTGGTGCAGCTCCTGCTAGTGCTGCTACCCTGGTCAATACTCTTGGGTGCGGCCGCACTGGACTATTTAGCCCACTATTCGTCGGCGAATGCTTTGGCGTCCCTTCGCAACCCAAATTTTTTAGCAGATGTCGCGGCAAACTCGAGTGTTTCGGCGTTGAGCTCTCGCAGGAGTACTTCCTATTCATGATCAACGTCCCTACGCTAGGTAACGTTTTGTTGCCGTCTTCCACTGGAGACGTGGAATGCGAAGAGTTGCAGGAGCTAGGAGCATTAGAACTGCCGTTGTCCGGCTGTTCTTGAGTGGTCGTTGCTGTATGCGATGAATGAGAATTTAAAAATGCAGTCATCATTGTAGGCGTCGCTCGACCTGAATTCTGTCTCGTCAAGGGTTTGTGACCTTTTAGCGTGGTAATTTCTTTCTCTTCAATTTGGTTCCTATTATCATCCTCAAACTCCGAGTGATTGCTAATGTCATTTAAAAATGTGTGTTGTGCCTTCTCCTCCGATTTGGCGTGGTTTGGCGTGAGATTCGTGCTATCAACGGTATCAGTCGGGGCCTTATCCTTCCTCGCGAACGTCGTCGTGATGTAGTTATCGGGCCCAATATCTTTAATAAATAATACCTTATTCCTACTTACGCTAGGCGAACCGTCAGGTACATCTTTAGATTTCTTCTCGTCCATTAACCTAGATAATTTCATAGAGGATATTGTAGATTCACATAAGCTGCCGTCCGTTTCTGGGGTTGCTAGCGGGGCGACGTTCTGACCGCCTCGCCAAAAACTAGCTGTCGAAGACATGGCAACCTGTTTGCCGGTGTAAAACTCTCCCGGTTTAAAGTCGTTGATGCCGCTTTGAAGTGTGGCTGAATTAGAGATGTTATTGTCTGTAAAAAATTGCTCGTCCGTGTCGATCAGTTCAAAGGTGAAGGCGTCTTCAGGTTTGGTGAGTTTCTTCGGTTTGCGGTGTCGTGGCACTTGCGGAGGGTGCGGTGGGGGCGAGAGGGCTCGCGACCGCTCCAGGGGCTTGTGCGCCGCGCGCGGGGGCAGCGGCGGGCCCGGTGATCGGGGCGCTTCTTCGGGAACCTTCCCACCTTCCACCTCATATACAAACTTCATTATCTTACAAGGATTCTTTGGCGACCATAATTTATAATACTCCGTACCGGGCGACGTGGGCGATTCGAAACCGCTGTTCGTTTTAGACTTCTTTTTGAGGCCGAGGTCCGCCCCACCGCCCGTGTCCACCGGCGGTGGACACTTTTTTTTCACCCCCGATGACGTCGCACGAGATTCACTATTTACAGATTGAGATTCTTTACTTAAACTAGTATCTATAAATTTGCTAGGATCACATTTTTGTTCGAGTTTTGGCTCGTTCCCATTGTTTTCTAGAGTGCTAATTGAGCATTTATCGACGAGGCGAGCGACCTCCGCGGGGTCGGGCTCGGAGCCGAGCTCGAAGCTCTCGTTGTGGTACGAGAAAGGGGGTTGCCGCTCGCCACCGCGCTTTCTCGAAACTCCTTCTTTTAAACGATGCGGTAGCTTGCGCAGTTCCGCGCGAAGCCGCGCGGGCAGCGCAGGCGCCTCCGCTTCCATCTCCTCCTCCTCGCCATTGTAGTACCGGAAACATAGAAGCTGCTCGCAGTCTGAAACACGAAAATCAACACATTAATATAAGCTGTTTTTCTTCAGGAACATCATTAACAAGAATATCAAAAAAGTTACAACAAAGTAGGCAGTGATTGATGAGCTCAAACGCCCGCCTCATGATTATGTATGGAGCGCATTAGAAGCGCAAGTGCAGCTCACCTTCGTACGGCTGATTGGGCTCATCAAGCAGCCACATTATGCCGCCGCTGGCGCATCCGGTCGCCGGCACGCGCCCGACGACGCCGCCCGACTCTGCAACACACAAATGTCCTCATATATTACCACTATCGGTTTTTGTTGCGCCTAACATTCCAACCTATCGTGCGCGCAATAAATCCCCACTTTATTTCCGACATAAACATAGCGATCGCTCAGAACGCTGTAAAAATGAAATTTAAGGTGTATTTTTATCGACTCATGTTCTTTTCCATATTCAATGACGGTACTAGGTATACGACAGGTTTAAAAACGGCCACATAAAATATAGAGAGGAAGTGATCGGGTTCGAAAACAAAAATCAAAAATTACGAGTTCAAATATCTCATTTAAAAGCGCTGTCGGGTACCCGCATGAAAAACAAAACACGGGGCAGGTGCAAAACGCAGAAGTAAAAACAAACAACGAACCGCGCAGAACCGAGCACGGTGAGCCCTTGCATTTTTTATCTAACAACAATCGGCCGGGCGTGGGCCGCGCGGCGGCGCGGGCGCAGCGCATCACAAATTATGTGCGAGCCCTAATCACCGGATGCGGGACTCGCCCGCACATTTTATGCGAAATAATCGAAGCCACCGAATTGCCAGTTAATTGGAGGTACACGGTCATAAATTTCGCGGAAGCAAATTGATTCTGCAATGCATCCCGGATCACTCCTGCCGAGCATTACCATATTTTGATTGGATTAATATATGAGACGGGTTAGCTCCCTGCTCGGTTAACTGCTCTTAGCGATCATAAATATCAAATAATATGTGTAATCGGAGATGCAATTACCGCATGTTCAATGTGATTCATGTTTTAGGTTCAGCATAATCATTAAATACTTATAGGAAATCTCTAATGATAGTTGTTGTAGTCGAGATAATTACCTCGCCAAACAGATTCAGATAACAAACCCAAAGTTCAAAATGATATATCGAGTAAATTGCGGTATAATCACTAGTTCGTTTCCGTTTTGGAACAGTTACCTAAAGACAACAGTTCGAGATCGATAGCTCCCATTAGTTTTTTGTACCACAGCATTTGGAAGACGTCATGAGCACGCATGCAGCCCTACATGTTTAATGACAGTCATTTCCTTTAGGGTGCTTATCGCGTACCTAATCACGATTAACCAGCACGGAGTTAACTGTAATGATGATTGGTGTAACAGACTAGTGAGATTTACAGCCGCCAAGAAAGAGGCGGAACTTTCCAAGTGCATGTGTTAAATTAACAAAACATGGATTCAATTTAATACAGTCGAGGTACAGTACAGTCCATGTCAAAAACCGGGTTAAGTTTTGCACCTTACGTACTCTATTATAATAACACGTAAACTACTGTACGTATCTACTAGTATACATATTTATCTCTAACGTTGACCCTACGAAGACAAAAGGAGTGTTGTTAATGCTCTTGTTTGTAAATTATTGGGTTCTAAAAATCTACCAAAAATCTGTCTGGCTCAACATTGACAACAGTTTTGGTCCATATTTAAAAAAAAGCACCGAGTCTGTGTTTACGAAAATTGATACTGGTACCTAGATTAATATACAATGTGGACATGATAATGAAGTACCTCCTACAAGTAGCTTTAAAATTACATTCAGATACTTATATGTATAGTAATATTATTCAAGTAGAGTGAAATTTGGAACTGAGAAAGACAGATAAGCGTTCCGAAACAGAGACTTATGTTAAGAAACTTAAAACTCCTAGCGTATAAGTTACCCACATCTGCAAGTTAAGTTGATTAAGTGAACCAAATTCATGACGGGACGCTGACGACAGCGGTGACACAGAGGGCGGCTATTTCCGTTCGTGACGCAACGTCCGAGTTCCGCAGGATATGGGAGGTATACGAGATGAGACAAGGATGCGGGATTTGCGATATGGCGGCCTCGTTCATTAGGTTTACCCCACGGGTTTTGTTTCACTGTGTTATCAGAATTAATGTTGTATGATTATACTCTTTTCCTATATACCATATAGCTAGGGCCTACGCTCTAGTACCTAGTCTGTGCGGGAAGAAAAGTGTAGTAAAATTCATTATTTCCCATATAAACCACCAAGACCATGATAACTGTTTCCGAAGAGTAAATGTTTCTTAGTTAAGTGTATGTTAGATACTTGTATCGGTATTTATCAGTCTTAGTTCGACACGATCGTACGAGTACAATGCTTGCAATATCTGATATGGAATTCAGGCTGGCAGGAAATCGAATCTCTATTCAAAGGCTAATTAAAATGGATACTTTTTGTATCAGTACCTACCTACCAAGAAAAACCCAAACGATTAGGTTTTCCTATGCAACTACTTGAACTAGTGTCTGCAGACAGAAGGTCCCTGACATTTACAATATGGTTCAATGTCTCGCAACGCTTCGTTTCATGGAAAACCCTGTTTACTCTATTCCTAGAACTCGCTGACGATTATGTGAAAAATTTAGCTCGTAGACCACTTCCGCTCGTTCCACAGACAAATGGTAATCCACTTAATATCGAATAAAATATAGTGGCTGAGATATAGAGGAAACATCTGTTCTCAGCTTCCTCGCTACAGGGATAAGAAGAAAAAACATTTTTGTGACTAAAACAGAAACTGACGATGATGCAAACTCAAATTTAGCGGCAACGTTATTCACCGAAAATTTACTGAGAAAATCATTCAGTTTAAAGTGATTTCATATGGTGTTAATCAGGCGCTTGTTAGAAACTTTACGCTTCAGTTAGCGGATTGCAATGTTCTAGTAAAAGAGCGTATTCCCTAATAAATTTACTTGAGACATGAGTCTTTTTAGCACAATGAAGCAGTATGTGTCAGCGCTCCGTTCGTACACATTTTGACGGAAGCCCATAGTTAAACTAAACTACGGTCATTCCTCGACCCCTATTCGACGCATCTGTCCTCCTACGCTGTTTTAACCACGTTTTTGTACGGACTGATGTCTTTTTAAGTGGAACCCTCGATTTCACACGCGAGGTGATCTTTATCTTGTTACCGACACCTTGTAAGTACGTATGGGATGCTGATGTTACCGAGAATCGTTTTACAGAGGCGAGGTTGAAAGGAGAGTACCTATACGTTACAAATAAACAGAGAAAATGTGCACCTGTTAGTTTCTGATTCTGACACAAGTTATAATTACGCTTTCGCTTATAAAAAAACTATACTTAATGATTAACATGTTTATTTGTCTTAGGTATCAACATTCAACTGTTACTTTATATTAGTATTTCTTCAAAGGAAATCAACACATCGCCTGCCACTTTGCTGCAATCCGTTTATCTCTGTTGCCACCGATCAACAAGATAATCATGAAAAAATAACGATTCTAAAGGTAATTCCATCCGTAAATGAGTCTGCTGCGAGCGCTTAGCTGTATCCGCCTTTAAATAGCCAAAATTACACTGTAAGTCAGGAAACGGGTGTTTTAGGGGCGCTGACGACGGAACCCCATTTAGCGAGATGACAACTTGACAGTTTCACGATTGCGGTCGGGATATGTTGACGGCTGTAAAGCTTTGTTTCTAAGTTCACACGGCGAGCTTTCAACGAATTAACAGCCCTTCGAGCTGTCGACGGAGACGAGACAGACTATTCTGACGCTTATTTAACTCGCGAGCCATAAATACGTTCATTCAGTCCTGCGGTATCGTAAACCGGTCGAATGCAAATGCATTTTAAATTCCTTTCCTTTCATTCAAGGATCCATTAAGCACCGGTTAATTTTACGAGTGGAGACCACTTAAAATTCTACCATTCGGTCTACAAATCGCAGCGGAAATTGGAAGTTAAGTACAATGCGGTGACGATGTCGTCCATTAGCACCTCCCTGCGATAACGCCGTGACACTTATCGCTTCTAAGTCAATACTAATGATGGATGTGTTTTACGAGGTAATAAGGGAACAGCTTTGGTTGGCTTTGTAACGAGGATTTACAGAGGCCATCAGACATAAATCTTGTACTTATCGAACGCGCGCTCGCCTGCCGAATTTCTCGATATTTCAACACCCAGTAGCATAAACTAGTATTAGGTACTTAATAGGTATATCATGTAAGATTATACAAAGTATATCTCACATAATCGTATGATTTCCTAGTATCTCGCTTCTCTGACTAATCTATCGACGCATAATAATTATGAATGAGTTTTCTTGACCTTCAGTCATCTTGATTTTTTTCCACATAATACGTGTAATGTAAATCCGGCGTGACTCATTAGAGCTCCTTTGCACACCAATAGTCACCTCCGGCCAACAAATAAATATGTAGTTATATCTCGCGATCGTAACACTCCGTCATAGATGACACTGACACTTATACTGGATCAAGCAACGCAATGGGTTCTGAACCTGGCAGTCATTAATCATGTTGGGTTAATTTCTCTATGTTCCATGGTAACATAAATACTTAAGTCGGTATTCCTAATACGTCACAGGGTTAAAAAATTGACAATGTTAAGTACCAATAAACTAACGCAACATTCGGCAAACGTTAGGAATAAAGCTGCTAATCTTCACTCAACGCTGCGCACGCGTCGCCGCAGCGGCAGCCTGGACACGCGCTATTGCGCCGGAGTTGATTGATTACTACAACTATTTATTAATTAGTCGCTCTAGCTTCAGTCACCTTTCCCAGAGAGAATTTGTACATTGAAAGATACGCATCTTCTCATTAACACGGCGGTTTGATTGATTACGTTGCATAAGTACCTACAGTAAGCTCAAAGATATATCTATGCAACCCATGATTGTATACCATTCCCGTACTGTAGTAATGTAGTAGGTACCTATACGATCTCGTTACGTAATACATATTATAGTTTTATAGTAGCTAAGCTACATATGTTTGGTAACTTGGTCGCATCAATATTTATTTTAGACTTCACTGATAAAGGTCGCCGGAAGACGCTGGATGCAAGTCGCTTCCGACCGATCCTTATGGAGGTCGAAAAGGGGACGCCTATGTTCACCTTTACTATATCTGGCCTATAACCGCGAAGCACTTCGTTCATCGAATCGAATATTTCCATCACTCTCTTTCGTATATGCAAGAGCGATAGAGACGGGACCATCGTTTTGTCGATTTTCGAACTTCGCGGTAGGCCCGCTGCTCATGTAATTATTTTTCGAATGCCATCACCATGCAGTAGTAAACAGCAAAAACGTAGTTATTAAAGTTAAAATGGCTTGGTTATAAATTATAATATAGAGACAGTGCAAGATCAGACTTCATTTCAAAATCTGCTATTTCATACCACTGCCCTCTCTATGCCTAAACTTTGTAACTTATTACCGCAAAAAGTTTTCGCTGTTCACTGTTCAATTTGCTAAACGAACTTTACCAAATAATTTAGAATTCTTTCGGGTGCCGCATAAACGATAGCCAGATCTTCAATACTGGGAACAGAACAGGTCATCATAACTTGGCACCTGTTATAACGGCATAGAAAATGGTCTTGAAAATCCATGTTCATACCAGCTTTTAAAGTGTAACAGGCAAACATATATGGCCACAGAATTACAACACTAGTTAGGGACTCAAAACTGGCTGCACTTGCTTACAGCCGAGCCTTAATATAGTACAGGGCAGCCTTCCCTATAAGCAGAGGCGTATTTACCCTATGGCCAAGAGGGCCATGGCCCGGGGCGGCAGGTTGCCAGGGGCGGCGCGAGCCGCCCCGTATGCTTGGTTCTGGGCGCCTTTTTCGATGCTGAACTTCAGTTAGGTACCGGCCCATAAGGCCTAAGAAAGAGTAACAATTTCGAAACGCCACGATCTGGTTTTGTAAATAGTAAACTAGAAGGCCGTTTTTTTGTACTTATGCCGCCTTTCCATATCTGCCATTACCATGTATCACATCACATAAAGTAAACTACAATTTTTCCTAAATGGGAGGACGATATAACCATGCCTGGTTATTTAACTAAGCACCCGTTTTCACTCAGTAAACTTAATCAAGTCAGTAAAAGCTGATCGTTGAGAATCCGCGATCCGGGTTTATAATCTTTCCTGATCTTAGCGTTCATCTTGGTTGCATCCTTAAGTACTATATCGAAGCCTAGGGTCCGATCTAGTATATTTTCTCATCCACTTCGCACCGATTTCGGCATCCTATTTAGAAAGCTCATTGGCTCACATTAACAGATGTTGGGCGGGGCTCCTGAATGCCGTTTTGTGACGGCGTTATATCCCTTGTCTTTTTTTCTGGAACCTTGTACCTATGTTAGAATTGCATGTTTTTGACTTTTATGGAAGCGACTGCGGTCTTACTTCTCAACACAAAAGGGAAGGGGCCTTTACCAGCAGTGCCTCGTCCGTTATACAGCAAGTGCACAGACTTGCAGGCAAGGTTGGTATCTACTGCCCAAAAATGGTGATAGGATGACGAAAATACCGCCTCGACAGGATCTAGGCAAAGGCGCCAAGACTCTATACATATATTTGTTTTGCCTTACTGGGTTTAATTTTGGAGTTCGTGAAGAGACCGAAAACCAAACTCCGAGAATGCTCTTGCTTTTAATTGCAGATGAGCCAAAAATTTTTTAGCGCAAAAAAAAGTTTGCATCTCCAGAAACTCAGTCGTCAAGTTACTGGGAATGATAGTTTCGGTATGGGTAATGGTTGGGAAAGATGTATAGGCTTCGATTACAAGCCTACTAGACCGTGCGGCCACCTCATAGAGGAGCTGTTTGGAACTTTATTCATCGAAAAGAAAAAAGTTTAATAGGTCATTACCTAAATCACTTTGTCGGACACAGCCCTCAGCCTGGTGCGATCCATTTTCGGTCACTTTTAATGGTGCCATTTTCGGAGTGTTTTTTACCTCATCGAGTAGCAGAATGAAAGCAAGCTCATTTGATAGCTGAAGTGATACTCTTTCAATGTGTTTGGGCGGACAGCCGGCAGCCTGGTCTGTTCCGTTTTCGGACACTTTTAGTGGTGCAATTTTAGAGGTGCTTTTTCCGTCTGTAGCTGAAATTTACGGCCCTACATTAATCAAATTTGGTATGCGAGTGGTTTTTATAACTCGTCATAAATTGGAGCACAAGAATTGTTTTTAAGAACATTTTTTAAGGGCTACTTCATACAAGTAACTATTGTAACTGCATCCCATCTAGAGCAAATGCTGCAAGACCTTCTCTGCAAGTTTTGATGTCGGACTCACAATGAACAGGGACAAAACCAAATTAATGTCCAGCAGCGTGAAACGTAGGGTCTGCCTATCCTAACCTACGGCGCACAAACATGGTCATTAACAAAGGCTGAAAAGTCACGACTCAAAATTTGCCAGCGAGCCATGAAGCGCAGCATACTAGGAGTTCGTAGAACCGATCGGATTAGGAACACCGAACTGCGCTCCAGGAAATGTATCTCGGATGTAATGTGGGTGTCAAGAGTCAAGACCGCCCAGCTCAAGTGGGATTGGGTTGGACATGTCTGCCGCAAGCACCCGGAACGATGGGCTAAATTAACAACTAAATCGACCCCACAAATCGGCCGGGGCAGAGGCAGACCAATTGAAAAAGGAGATGGCGAAACGATCTAGACGCATTTTGAAGAGAATGGCGATAGTAGTTAGTTATGCACTAGGCCGTGGTGAGTAGCAGAAGCGAGGGGAGGCCTTTGCCCAGCAGTGGGACACAGTATAGGCTACGGGACGGGAAACAAAAATTAAGAAGATATTTTGACTATAAAGTTTTATGAAACCAGAGCGAGTCGAGAGCGAATCAAGAACGGAATCAAACTTCTTTCGCTCTCAATCCGCTCAAGTTATATTCCGACCAAAGAGAGTAGAAATTAAAAAGTGCCACTCCGATGTTGCCACTTTTTAATTTCTACTCTTTTGGTCGGAATATACGCGCCGTAACGTGTAGCGCTGATACCGGTATCAATCCAGCTATGCGGATGTGCAAAGGCGTCAGCGGGGTGAATTTTCAACGTTTGAGCGTACACTAAGGGTTCAGAAAGTTTCAAGAAAATTTTAATAGTCTGTTTGGTTAAGTAACAGGGGCGGCAAATTTTTCTGGCCCGGGGCGCCAAATTTCTAAATACGCCTCTGCCTATAAGGCCAAAGATGGCGACGCCTGTTACGCCGTATATGGCGAAAAGCCGACACCTAAATCGAACGCTCCGATAACTTTATTTTATCAATGGAAAAATAAAGCTGCAAGCTTGTAGGCGGTAAGCCGTTCCGTCAACCATTAGCAGAGAGGCTCGGTGCTCAATTACGTCGGTAGTAATAGCCTATTTAACTGTCAATTAGCTATGACTGATCAGAGCCACTGATAGCAGTATCCTGATAGAAGATTGCGGATACATTTACGAAACAATAACGCTCAAACAATGTCAGTTTCTGTAGCCTCATACTTTCGAAATGACTGGCTTAAATATTCCACCTACTTATATCGACAAGGCGACAGGGCGGAGACGCGTTTGGATATTTCCGAACGAAAATCGTATTAGGTTAGGGTCGTCGAACTTTCTGCTTACAATGATTGTGTTGGTTGCGGTTTCGTTATCGTTTTGCAACTCGCTGACACGTAGCTACGGTCCATTCATGACTCGCGCGGAGAGGGGGCTGGTTCATTGATATTGCGCGCGCGCGGCGAATCCGACCTCGTTGCGGCCGCGAAATGCAATCGTAGATATCTGTTCTACATTGCAACTCAAAGGACATCTAGCAAAACTAGCTGTATAGAAAAATGTGTCTAATATGGAATAAAAACGCTACTGGCTGTACACACAGGCCACCCAGCTGAAAGATTGTGTGGACACTTCAATTTCGTTCACAACGTGTTTACGCAATTTTGCAGATCATTGTACGTGTTAAGAAATTGTTTTAGTTTAAACTTTAATGTGTTTAGATAATTTCGAGCAATGTCTACATTTGGAAGAATTTATTATTTTATAAGTAAGATAACAAAAATGGAGACACATAAAAACAATTCAGCTATTGCACACGGTCGTGCCAACACCATCAACTCTCTATTCATAGACAATCCGATATGACACGCGATAGATAAAGGGATACATTTCACGCCTCCAAACCGGTCTGTCGGAATGCGCCCAAATGAGACATAAGCAGGTGACAACAAACCATAAGATCAACCGGCAGATTAGGTAATAAAATAAACAAGTGAATTAGGCAAGTTAATATTTGCGAACACCCACATCTGCCAACCTGCGGTCAGGCTGATGCTGAATAGACAACAACTCCCACGACTAGGTACTTGCTAAGTCGCCGGGAACTAAACTGTTGACTTTTCAAGAAAGTGTCGCCTTATTGACAATAGCATATAAGAGCGGTATTTCAGAAACTACTGTTTTCGCATTGCGTAGTCAGCAAGAACGCGTATAGTGCATTTGCTTGAGTAATGTGCAGGCTTTATGAAATATGCATTTATGCAAATTGGCTTAGAGAACATGGCGCTACTAATGGAAAACAGATGTCAGGTACGGTTCAAGGGTGGTAAGCGCACATGCGAAAACAAGGAAATGCGCACACAATGCATTAGTTACAGTAAAAAGCTCATGCTAAGAAATCTGAAGACAATGGCTCTCAGAGAAACAGTTGCGTTCTATTGTACTATTCAATCATGATAGCTGTCTATTTATAGTCTTAACATTTCACTCCTCATTATCAATACTTTTCGTACCGATGTATTTACTCCAGATATAAACGTAGGTATTTTTGACAATTTGTGTCTACCCACCTTCTGCCCACGATAATTTGTAAGCTAAAATCGTATCTTTGATGCTCCTCGAGGCAATAATTTAAAGTGATACGGAATAATACGCTGTTTATGTCATTGTAAATTGTCCATGCAAAGACATGACGAAAATGTCGCTAAATTTCGCACTTCGGTGCACCCGGCGCGTGGGTGAGGTACACGTGATGTTCCAAGTCTCCATACCTAGAACCTAGACGTTAGGAACATTTGAAACAACGCCCGACATGGAAATTTACAGCAAGAAGCTAATATGCTATGCTACTTGAGACAGTGGAGACATTCTAAGTCAGTGTTCATAAATTATTTAAAGTATGGTCATCTCGACGAAGACCGCCAGTCGGCGAAGATCGGAGAGCAAGCAATTACAGCAAATTACAAATTAGGTACCAATGTAGGTGTGTGGTGAAGGTAGATGTGAGCTAAATCTTTGATCTGTCCTGAATTTTGACTAAGGTTAGGTCCCATTACTGATTTGTTATTTAAAAAACCACTATCAGATAGAATATATGTATTGGTACATGTTGTTATGGTAGGACTACCCCATTACCCATACCGGAGCTACTTATAATTTTGCAAGTGAGAAATTCCACGACCCCATTACACATTCAGGAGGCGTTTTGCTTTCAATGCGTTAATATTGGCACGCACATGGAATCGGGAACCGGCTCCGCAATGCTAAAGAATTGGTAACTACTTCACATCAGACTAAGTAGAACCGGGACGAACGACCTCCACGTCTGCAAAACGAATACAAATGCCCAATTGGCCGCTGACGATCTGCGATTACATCGATCGAAATCATCATCGAAACTCCGATCATTGAAAGTTGTACCTCTCCGCGTGAGATATTCGCAGCAAATAATAAAACCGAAAAGGACGGTGTGTGTGATTTGATTAATTTATGAATCGCATTAATTTGCCCGCGGCCACTTCAACCGATCTAAACGAATTATGAACCGGCATTTCAATGGATCAGAATTCCCGCACGTACTTCCTGTACGAGTATGTAAACCGTATCTGCGTATGTACGAAAATCAAATCAAACGTATCGATTTCCATACTCGCCGTTAAAGATCGCGATCGCGAATGGTCTTTGACCATGATCTGAGAAATGTCAAAAGTCACCGCTAAGGATTTCCGGCTGGTGGGTATTTTGTTTGCTTCGGTGTTTCTCATTATCTTGTCACGAACGGGCTTAGATTATCTCGAATAATTTCGGAATAGCACTTTATACCTGTCGTGAGAATCTTGCATATCCACTGACAATGGTTGCGCAAAAACTGTAGTCGGCTAGAACAAATGTACGATTGTGCAGCAGCCCCTCATTAACCGCTTTTTATGTAACAGTGAGAAACGTATAACAAAGCCTATTGTAAAGTTGAAATAGTCATTTTTGGAAGACATGAACGCTAATAGGCGTCTGAACTCATGAAGTGAAATGTATGTATATTTCTATCATTGGATTCTTGATAAATCTTCTGCTAATACATAATTATAAATGTTAATATATTTAGGTGTTTTGTTTTTCGCTACGTTCTACTTAAAGAATACCATCAATACCATCATATAATTTGTCGTTCATTTCATATCGGTAGTTCGGCAATCAATATGGTAACTATCGGTAAGCCAGGACTCTTAGTATTTATAGAGTTGTACCGAGCAGGCTGCCCACGTCGCCAACGGAGCGACATTCCTGGATAAATCGTTAGATAATGACAATCGGGATACTATAACGTTCACAATATTACCGGCACTAACATAATCAAGTCCTGGCGATTAACCTGTCCCGGATTCATGTTAACCTGCGAGCAAAACTAGTAAAATGGTGAGATTATTTACAGTAAATTAATACAGTATAATAACGAGGTATAATTTAAGTCCCTGCGGCGTTTCTCGTTCACAAACGACAGCTTTAATATCGTTAATTTCTACAGGAAGCTTTTATTAACTTCATGGACCATAAATAGACGGTGCATTGAGTGCTAATGTTTGATGTGAATTGTGAATGGCAACGGAGGCTGCAATCTCGTGCCTTTTTTCAAACGCATCGCTGTCAGCGAACAAATCTAAGCGTGATCTCCATTACGCAATACTTCTTTCAGCCCACAAGCTCACGAATATTGGTTTTTCCGAGGCGTTTGCTTAAACGATGGAAATAGCAGCCCAGCAGTAAGTAGAGCGTTGCATTCCCACCGAGTACCGCTGCTGGGGCCGTTGTCTAATACGTAGGGACCGGGTCTTTTGCTTCAAGAACCTTCTACTGGAAAACTTGGCACGTTCTTACATCACTCAATGTCACCTTTAAATTAAGACTACAATGACTTTGCAAAACTAAAAAGTCTACGTAGATATCCTCATTATCATTTTAACACATCAACCGTTTATTCTGTCTATGTCTTAGCAAGGACACAGGAAGGAGGACGTTTGTTTCTGTCTTGATCATTTGTACATGTCCTTAAGCGCGATAGAGCCGCCTACGCGCCAGGCTAGCTAGTAAAACCAAGTAAACATATTCCAGCACAACTAATTAGAGACAGTGCAAATGCAGTACATTTTGCGTTTCCAGTCTATATACTGTTCCCACGCATCGTGCGGAAGTTGGTATCGTTCTGTCAGAGCCCTTCCAGTACATTCCCACGTAAGAACCTGTGCGGCCACTCCAGAGCAGGTTTGCAATTACGCGCCCGTCAAAAATCCAAAGTAATGAAGCTTTTAATATTCTATTCAGGCGTATTAAAGACCTACCTGGTTATGTTTGCGATGCAGTCGCAACGTGGGATGTTACGACCGAGTCGACTGAATGGCAAGAGTTTAACTTTTCATAGATATAAATTAACTTATTCACTCAATAGACAGGCCTATAAAAATAAAATAAATAAGCCCGGAGCTCGCATTCCGTACCCGTTTACGGCCATTGATTAATTAACGAGATAGGGCTCATTCATTCGCTGCGGGTACGGCGTTATATGCCTCTCCGATCGCTCGGTACTTCATTATCTTATAATATGTTCTGGTGGTATACTTAATGCCGATCGCCAGTAATGGCCATGCAATATTGCATTGCATAATATGAATGACTACAGGCCGATGAATGGTAGATATCGCTGCGCTAAACGCTATGCGGGAAATAATAACGATTTTAACCCGATAAGCCCTGCGGATTCCCCGTGTTTATGAGACTTCATGCCGACATTTATAAAGACACGACGTTTTTAACAGCGTGTAACAAAAGGAATTAATTACGTTGATTCCTTTGAATTTCATAAATTAATTCAGTACGTGTTGGCGGTTTATGGTCAAGCGATGATTCAGAAAGGAAACTGGGCGTAGTCGACGTAACCGAATTTGTAAACCAAACTTTAGAAGGCGAACGGAAAATGGCAGTTTACCGTTGCCCGTTCAAATTATTGGGACAAGCGAACCGACTATCGAATGCGTGGACTACAGTTGCAAGGACGCTGGTACAATACGCCGAGTGTGATTTACATAGAGTTGTGACCGGATGTGGCACCGGCTACGTTTGTCCTGCTGCATGTATGGCGAGCCCGTATTGTATGGAAGTGTCAAGGCTGACCTTGTTGCTCGAGGGACCACCCAGTGCCAGGTGGACAGCGTAATACGCAGCCTACTATCTAGTCATGCAAACTACAGTCTCACTACTCAGCAGCTTGATAATTTTCTTTAGCATAGACAAAATTATATTTTGTGTTTTATAATTTATCGTCGTGGACAATCTGGGATGTTCCTAAGTCAAAACGTGTTTTTTTAACTAGACCTTTAACTGCCAACACATAAATAAATATTAATAAAGCGTCAAGTTTCCATATTTTAATAATTACGTACCCTACACAATGAGTCGTTAATTCTAATTCATCATCATTTATGTTTGACCTTTGAGACATGTTATAAATCTACGGGAAAATTGAGTTCCGCCTTTTCGTTTCGTACATATTTGTTGGATAGTACTTATATGAATATTTTATAAACATGTCTCTTAGCATACCTAGTGCCCACATTTAACATTAATCTTAAAATCCGAATGGCCGGCCTCGGGATTCCTGAGAAATTGAGGATGCGATATAACTGGGAAAGCACTAAGATAAGGAGTATAAATACCTACCTATTTAATCGTTCTATGTCATAAATTCTTAGAATCACCATAAAGCCTAGGAATTTTTGACACATTGCCGGCACAGGTTCCGTAATAAGGTTATATGTTTTGCTACGAGCTAAATATCCGCATTATTTAACAGGCCCAATGCAAAGTAAATCCTAGAACAGCATTACAATAGCTTTGCAATAGTTCTATCTAGCTCAGACATCTAGGCACCGATTCGGCGCAGCATCACATCCGCCATCCGCCTGACCGCGCGGGTGCACCAATATGGGCATTGTATGCAAAGCGTTCGAAACCTCGAATATTGCTGTAACGGTGCAGGATACCGCTATCTTGAACCCTGCTATGTAGGATTAATTCAGATACATAGGCACAATACTGGAAGCGCAGCGACTTTTACCATGCTTATTCTCAGAAATCCAATCTACAAAGAGAAGAACATGAAAACCATGGGCAACGACTACGTGGTTGAACACTGTTGAATTTGTGAATGAATAGATTTAGAAATCAGGGACAATACCTAAAACGCAATGACGACATGTATGAGTCGCTGGTTCGCAAAAAGCTATTCAACGAAGTGTCGGCCAGACGACCAAAACTATGAAAGGATATAGGCAACGTTCGCCTACTGCTTCACCACCACGCGACATGGGATTCATAGGCCTTAGTAGAATGACATTCTGCTCAACAAAGTTTCAAAGCGTACCACTGAAAGCTTCAACCCCCTCAGATATATTTAGTGCTCAAACTTAAAAACCTCTGGAGTAATAGACATTAGAAGATATTATTCCTATTGAAATATTGCATTAATTTGCAGGTCATATCAGTTCAGAGTATCATATGGGCTATATATAATACGCATAAATATATGATGTATAATAAATTATAAACGCTAATTAATTATCCAGCTGACGGTGAGCTACGTAAACATATCAATTTACACAAACAGGCCAAAAACTGCGTAGGCGATTGTTTGCGTACACTACACCGTTTGTAAGTACCCGTCGCATCCGAACCCATAACGCATTACTACTTCCGGATCAACACAAATAAAAAGATTGAATCACTACTAACGTAGTAACGCGACAAAACAAAAAACAGCTACTATCCATGTCGACGGTTAATTCGTTTCTAGTGTAACTTGACCTGGAAATTCGTGAAAATAGGGCGTTACCGTAATTCACAGTTATGCTGGTGTCCTACGACGATACTTCTGGTGGCGTTGATAAAGACAACTGCTATGCAATTCTGGGGTGTTGTGTTATTCAAATCGCTTACCGATCACGGGTTCGGCCCAAAGGCTAAATGGAGACTTTGGATCTTTCTAAAAATTCTCATTCCCTTTCAAACATCTTACACCTCACTTGTATTTCTTGAGAGTGTTAGTCTTTCTCGTCAGTATGACCGTCATGTACGAGTAATCAAACCAGTATAAGCGTATTGGAATTACAGTTGTTTTGTGACAGATCCTAAAGTCACAGTTACACTAGTTCACCATACATTTCGCCTTCTCTGCTCAACCATTGGGTAAGCAAAGCCCAAAATCACACAGTGAAGCGACAATGCTGTTTACACAGCGGACATAATAGGCCGGCCCTTTTGACTTGCCGCTCATCCGGACTGCCAGAGAACCGGAAGGTATTTCACGGGCATTATTCTCGATTCCGAAGGATTATGCTGTCAGATTATATTTTTTCTGTAAACAATCATAATTTTCAATTCAGCAAACATTCTATACTGGGGATGATAGATCTTCTCTTCTCATGCTCAACACATGTAAGATAGATGAAACGTGTAACTTCTATATACTCAACTAGTTCTCTCTCTTCGATTAGCAATATAGGGCACGTTAAATATTTAAGACAATATTCTATTTGAACGGAGCAGCGATCGTGTGAAACAAATCCTGACCGGCACCGGACGTCCGTCTTCGTTATATTCCCGTTGTACATCAAAAGGAATTCGCCTATCAAACAATTTACAACCTTAAAACTTTATAAAAAGAGCTGGAATTTAAATGTAGCGGTGAAGAACTGCCCTAATACATCTTGTCACTTGATACTTGAAGAGATGATTAAATTGCAGTGGACAGCGCGAGGCGGATACGGAAATAAGTCATAGTGTTACAAATTGTGCTGTTGTGCGCGTTAAACTGGAGCTATTCAGTAAGTAAAAATATGATACTGATCTGATTTTAATCCTCCTTGTCCCGTCCAATTACTATTTAGTGTCTTGAAAAGATGATTTAACATCAAAATAGATTGGCAACTTTACAGTACTAGTCAATCCTTAGTTTCTTATTTAATTCAAAGCGATTGAAGTGTTCATCGTTACTCGAGTCCTCTTTATATAGTCTTTAGAAAGTCTTTCAGAAGATTTTTATTCCTTCACCAATAAATACCTAATATAATTAATTGCGTACGATAAAAGGTTCAGGATATGAAAGTAGGTCAAGTCCTTCTTATTCTTATTCAAACTCATAGGCACGAGTTGGCTATACGTTATACTAGTTCAAATAACGAGGTTAGGTAAATCCTAAATGGTACAGTCGACGTCAAAGATACATTTACACTTCTGCACCTTATTACAAAGAAGTAAGGTGCAAAACTGTAAACATATATTTGACGTTGACTGTACAGAGGAAAGACAACAATACCATTAAAGTAGACAAATGGTGTAACACGCAACGGTCACTCTGCCGTAGGCGAAGCCCACGTTCTGACCATTTCCGGCCTAACAACGAACATCTCAAAGTTCACAGAGTAACCTTTACGACCGTTTGCTTTTCACATGAGCACGTTTACTTGATACGTCGATTGAGAGTTGTTTCCAATCGATTCAGAGTTTTATTTGTTTCGCCTCAACCTTGAAGGACTCGAGGGAGCGGACGTGGACGCTCGTAAAACAAATACGGTCCTCGCAGAGACAGACGCTAATAAATATATGGCGACCACAGATATATACCTTAATAAGTGACGTTTCTTTACCATCAAAGTCTCGGACGAATACCAAAGTGGTCCTCTGTGACGAACCTACATATATTAACAATTAGCATCACACGGACCAGTGTTTCGAGAGTTAGCAAGTTCGAGTCTTGCTCGTCGCGCTGAATTTTTCCATATGTCCTTTCAGTTATAAAATTAATTAACATCACGTCACTATTTTTTTATGACATCGGTGGCAAACAATCATGCCGCTCATCTGATGGTGAACGGTTACCATAGCTGGTGGACACCTGCATATCTGTTGCATCAGCAAGGTGATGCATGCGAATAATGTGATAAATTAGTGGTGATGGGCATAATCATCTAGGCGTTGACTGAAATCCTATTTAGCCATACCTAAAAATCGAATTTTACTATTCGCACTTCATTTATGAATAAAATGTCTTTGAAACAGATCACGAATATGATAAATGTGGGACTACTAAATATATGTCTGTGGTGGACTCTTGCACGATTGACGGCCGATAGCTCCTCCGTCAGAAGTCAGAGCCGGCATCCGGCACTCAAGGTGACACGGGCCATCCTTGCAGATCCGGTCCGCGCGAAATTATCGAGACAATGCCTGTGCCCGAGATCGTGAGAAAGGAAATCGTACAGAAAAACTCCGATTGAATCATTAGATATGAAGTTCCAGCGAAAGCCATTTAAAAACAAAAGAATTGTGATTTAGAGTGAAGATGGGCACAAATTTATGTACCTACAGCCGCCATCAAATATATCGGCGCGGCCAAGGTACTCAAAAATATCTGAACATGTACTTTATAGCCTTAGCAATAGGCGTTGTTCTGATGTTTGTGACAACCTTGGCCGTTCCGATATATCTGATGGCGACTGTATTATTGAGTAAAAACGATCACTGAACCGGTGAGCTCTATGTTCACAATCGTTGGTCAGTTTTATAAAAATAAGTCTAACGATACGATCTTTTCCTTTATTTTTAAGCTATAAAGATATCCTCGACCTTGCAAAACAAGTTCACGCACAGCTCAAAACATCAATAAAACAATGGCAGCTAGCTGGCATCGTGAGAAACACATTAAAAAAACGTATAATTGAATCATTACACGACAAAAACATATTTCTAACCAAAGTCATTTAAAACCTCAGTTCAAAAACTCCCAGAAATATGAAACCTCCGACACAAAACGACATTAGCAGTTAACGTCCAACTTTATTATGGGTGTTAAGCTTTAAGTGTTAAATCAAGATCTCGGTTTCATCTTAATAATAAAAACGATTACACGATATGACTTTTCATATTAAAAGCTCGTAAATTAATCTGTGAGCTTATCTTGTTATTTAACACCGGTAATATAATAACGGTGGAGTAATACTAACGTTGGCGACAGCGCAGTAGAAGTGCAATTCCAAACAGTTGCAGGTTGTATACAAGTCGATGCTTAGACTAACCAGTTTGGACGCTCTACAATTCTATAACGCATACTTAGTGGTTGGGGATAAGAAAACTATCAAAAGATTTGTTTCCTATAAGTGAGCGGTAGCAGACCATGGACAGGCTAGGGAAAGGCAGGTAGTGAAATACTTGTCCCACAACGCTAAAAGAAACTTCAGTGGTGGGATTGCTGCCAAAGATCCCCATCATCGACTCAAAACCAAAAGAAAACTGATGTAAATTGCGCTCACGTGGAACCCTGTCTTGACTAGGGTAGTTCAGTTATCGGGAACATTCTCTATTTACTATGGGAGATGTTCTGACTCCAGAATATTTGCCATACAAAACGGAGAACGTGCTCAACGCTAGCCCTGACTAATTCTGCCAAAGCACTAGCCTAAAGGAATCTTAAGGCTACACTCACATCTCTACGGCTTCAACTCGCAAAGCGACGACAACAAAATGCCAGATTGCCCGTGCGCAGTGGATTGTCGTTAAATTCAATTAGAGCGCACCACCGGCGCCCGCGCAGTTCGACGACACGGCGCCCACATTCGCCACTTATAATAAATCCCATTCAATCGATCCTTAGTGATTGACAAATTTTCTTGTGGGGGCGGGATTATTGAATGTACAAGTGTTGGTAAAGGCTCGTGTCTTTGGAAATACAACCTTTAAGGCTGGAGTATTATATAAGTAGTAGGTTTAAACGATGCTTGATTTTTAACGTATAAGAAGCGAATTGAGTCATCCGTAAAGACTGCATGGAAGAAGACACTGTTTGCAAAACTACAAAGATAACGTTGTCTTCATATTTAGTATTTTAATGGCGATTCCGATCGAATGAAAATGGGGTAAATATTCGAGACAACTTTCAAGCGCAATGAGCTCGTAAAACTGAATTTTGGAATATGCACCCAAGGCACCTATACGACTTGTGTCCTGACCAAGTCTATGTAAGTTTTAGTTGTTGCACGAAGCGGATGGACGTTGGGCGTAATTCTTGCTTTCTATGCTTTTTGAAATCCTCCGTATAGGGAGAGGTACGAGTACCCAGGCGTGGGCGAGACCGAGGGCGGCACATAGCTCCCTATAGCATCGCTCTTGTTAGTTCTCGAGTTATGGCATGTAAACCAATAAACGACGGCCATATTTCCCCGCCTCGGTTATACAAGCGGGAAACGCAGCTAAAACGACGGTTATGTAAAGAATTCATAGCGAAAGGTAAGTAGACTAAGTAATACTGTCAGTTCTTGTTCGAACAAGAAGCCCAAAAGCTTCTAATTTCAGGAAGGAGGTAATAAACATAGTTGACTTGACACATCACACACCATTGTGGTTGCGGGGGAGTCTCAGTTAACATCTATCTACTACTGTTATGTTGACACTACGATATGTAAGCCACAGTCGTAAGCCTAATGTGAGCGTGCCCTTAATATTAGCCTGACACTTCGCTAAATCACATCAGCACGGCAATCATTACGTTACGCGTAAGCCCTCTTAGGTAAGCACGGTACGGAAGCAACGCAACCGCTTATTATACCGTGAGGCTCTCACTTCACAGATCCGTCATCATTAAATTTAGCCGTCAAAAACTGTTTTGAACTCGCATTATATCATTAGTTATTAGATGCGTGAATATTGTTGATATACTGTTGATAACGTTATTTTTATAAGCTATTTTGCCATTAGCCAAACGTATGGCATGTTATGTAATATGTATCGTATCAAATCAACTATCAATTATGAATATATCTCAGATAAAAACGAACGAAAAAAAGCTTGTAAAAGTGCCCGTTTCTTAAATCTTAACATGTTTTATCAAGCAGTTCAATTTCAACATAACAAATATATCTAATCCCAACGAACAAATATAGTTTAATTGTGCCCCTTAACTAACTTCGTTTACTAATAGAAATTACGCACGTTTGAGCTACACCATAACAGAAAATGGGCTGCGAAACCTAATACCGAACAATACTTTCACAAAACCATTTCGAATGCAGACGAGTGCTGCATATGGTCAGGGGAAGATGTCATCGCTTTTTGTATTATTTTCGAGGAAACTTATTTTGTAAGCCTAATTTTTAGTTTCATTGAATCCGAACTACATGAATATATTTCTTTGTCTTACTATAGGCAAGAAGATAACGAAGATATTAGGAGTCTGCAAAAAAGCATTGGAAATTTACGGAATGAAAAGGTGCTTATGAAAAATTAATTTGAAAGAAAAGATAACTTAATTATAATTTACAAGATGGACGTAGTTTTATTGAGGAAGTCTCGGTCTCGCAATATTTTAATACCAAATTCTCGGTTCATTGAATTTATCTAATCCGTTTACATTGAAAAGCGCGTTTATGAATGTTTGAATTAGAATGGCATAATCTAAAGTGTGGGGCATAAATTACGCTAAGCGTCCATAAGCGTCAGGTGATTAGTCTTTTTTCATTCCTGCCTTTAAAATATGTGTTTGTTTGTCAAACTCATATATGAATACTATGTAAGTAGGTACTTATTTTATTATAGTAGAACTATACTCGCTTCTTTATTTAAACGCTACGTTTGACTGGTAACATAATCATCATCATGAAGTCAATGACAAATCACGAAATAGGTATGTCTTCGTTGGAGCTTTAATGACAAAAAAAGTCCTTATATTAAGCAGTTGACATTGTGATAAAATAGGAGCAAGGTAGGTCATCGTCAATACGTGGTCAATACGGTTTCAAATTAATGGTTACAAAATGAAACCTCGTCACAGTGAGATAGTCTAGTAACGTGCTTCGATGGCGAAGTAGCATATAAAACGATAAAAGACGCAAGTTCCATCAAGTAGCACAGTGAACTATTGTCTAAGACGCTCTTATGAGTGTTACATGACTGAAAGTGTGTTTATAGCGTTCACCTTCCTGCCATAGACCGACGAAAATACCGTTACACCCGCGCAACCGAAATTCATCGATTTACATACGCAAATCATGACGAATTGCCCACAATGCACGTCCATAACACGTCGTTCCCCACATCCATGCGACAAGCGGAAATGAAACTAATCTAGTTAAAATTAGAGCTTACTTTTGTCTGGTTAATACACTAATTCTTAAGACTGTTTGGTTAGGATGACGTGGTACTGGTTTTGCATTGTCGAAGGTGGTTGAGAGGCTCATTAATATTTCATTTACAGCGGACGGACAGTCCTCGGAATGCATGGTCGTAAAAATCGAATTGACAGGACAACCTATAAAATGGAGTCTCAGCAGACATCCTCATAAAAAGCTTTATGGTAAAGGTATTCTAGACGACACGCCGACTACTTAACGAGACTTTGCTTTGATGAAATATGAATGACTTTCGCGCGGAAAAGTTCCCGCGCCATTGTATGAAAATTCTCAAGCTTTTAACTCTACTGCTGCGTATGTCGCTGATGAACATTTAAGAAACACATAAGCAGCCAAGCTTTACATTGTATGTACCTATGTTGTCTTGCAGAATAATAGCGAGCTATGGATAGCGGAAACACGGGCTTTAACAAAAACAAACAAATGCCGCATGGCGCGTCTTAAAAAATGTACACTCGTTAGTGCATCCGGTGAATTACGATTGCGCGTGATGCCTTTTTGCCTCAGTCCGATTCTAAAAAGAAACCGATCAATCGAGCAAGCAGCATAGCACACGGCGGAGGAATATCCTGCCGCGCGGCGGGGGGTAGTGGGGGTAGTGGGGGGTGTGCACGCGCAGGCATCCATGAATGGCCCTAACGAACTCGCTGGCCTTGGCGCCCGGCCCTGCGGCCCTTGCGACTAACATGGATACAAATGGTCGCTATTAGTTATTAATTATAGATATCGCGTCTATTGATATTGTGCAATGATACGCGGTCATACATAATGTATGATAAGCTTATAAGAAGGCTTGATAGGGCGCCTTAGTTAGCGATAGGTAACATTGTGAGTAAGTGCCCGATTGCGCTAAGTATGTTCCACCTACTCCGACATACTTCCACTAGTTGTTGTGTTGTGTGTTATTAACTTATTACTCAGAAAAGGTGAATTATTTTCAAAGAATTAATCTGTCCTAATAGAACCGCGTCCACGGAAACAGATTCAATATGGGGTAATAAGCAAAAATAAAGTCGTTTACCACAGGCGCGAGAATTCAGAGAGAAACAGCAATATACCTGCAACAAGCATGTTAACAACATTAGTATTTATCTTCTGGTATTTTCAAGGTATTTTTCAAATTAAATCTACCTATAACGAAAACGACCAAAGTACTTAAGCCGTCAACAGTAGCAAACTGAAAGCTTAAATGGCCCACCATTCTAGAGTTTGCCTAGCACTCAAGCAAATCTTTATAATATAGAAGTCATATAGCACGGAACGTTTATAGCCACGTCGCTGAACATAACAGGAAACGCTTCAAGTCTTGCACATAATCAACAGTCTATAGGTATACGGCAAACATCTCATTCACGATCCTTTGATTGCGTCTGAATGAGTGACGTGCTCTGTGTATACAATTCGAGGCAGCAGGAAGTGGAACGAGTCCAACCATATCAAGGACGATGGGATTGGAACTGAATTTATAATTCCTTTCATAATTTACGTCAGCAAGATTCACGTTTCTTAGTATCTAAGCACGCCCAACCAGCTCATCGCATATCCGAAGTATACTCCTACTTGTCATTCCCACGATATTATTTTGCTAATATGTACATAATCTCCTTGCCAGGCAAATGCCTATTCTCTTTATTCCGAGGAGCCTTAATTCCGGCATTTCTTTTTCACCCTCTACCCACCACAAGATTTCGAAGGTTCTAATCCTAACTTAACTACCGCTGGGCAGATAGAGTAGCAGCGGGTCTCCATGAGCTCGGCGCTGGTGAAAGCTGGCGTGAAATAGCACAGGATCGAGCGAAATGGCGTATTATTGTGTCGGAGGCCAAAATACATTTTGGGTCGTTGCGCCAAATAAGTAAGTAAGTAAGGAGGAAGTTCTCAATTCATCAGAAGTTACCTGCTATTTGTTCACGGAGATTTTTTTTTTACTAGAAACAAGTATATATACTAATCCCCATGACAAGTAAACGTTTACTAAAAACAAGTAAACCTAAACCCTTTCCTTGTTGTGTTCTCAAGGGAAAAGACATGCACACTGCCTGTTCAATTGTTCAACATATTATTATCAATAGGATGCAAGGATTGCGGTGCGAGCTTCTTCTTGTCCGTAAATGTGACATTCCACGGAAAAGGTACCTTATGGCGGTTGGGGCTTACGCTATTTCTGACGACGCTGCAATACTAATGCGATGCTTCGCAACGTAAGCGCCAACCGCCATAAGGTACTTTCACCCGTGGGACGTCACAAATAAATACGTAGGTCAGACACATTCGTCTTATGAATGAATACACCCACATAGTTTGGAGTACCTATCCCATAAAATCGCGCGCTATTCACGCTTCCAGGAATAACTATTAAGAAAATATTTTGCGTAAAATCCCATCACAAGTAAAATGTAAACATAACATCGGGAAAACCGCAATTTTGAGGTGAGACCAAATGTGTAAGTAAACATTCATGAACATGAACTTTTACTTTTAATCAAAGAGTACTCGTAGATCGTAGTATCTTTCTGCTGATCACGTAGTTGTTTACATTAATTCAGAAGACGTAAACCAACGCAACATGACGACCTTCGTGGTCGGCCGGGAGCATGGTAACCCACTTAAGCGCGCGTGCCCGCGCGTGCCGTCGAGGGATTACATCGATGCGAGGTAATGACGCCCGCTACAGCTGGTGTGCTGTGCCTATTTACCTACCTCTATTATGATCCTGCTACCCTAGTACGCATAGAAATAAATAATTCAGCATCTTTCGTTGGTAAATTGTATTTTACTCGATTGAAAATACTTATCTCCCAAAATTGACTGATAGTTATGTAAGTTACAGTACGGATTACGACCAGATAGAAGACATAGGTTTGGTAAGATACTTCTAATAATCTAGTAGAGACGTCTCGATATACTGATATATGATCTAAATCACAGAAAATGTACCTATATTAGTTCTACTAAATGGGCCATTGATTGAATTACGAGGAATTTTACAGCAGTGGAAGCAATTGTCTATGAATTGTCTTTTACACTTAATGTAATGCCCCCTATAAAGGATGGTGGGCGTGGGCTGGGCCAGAAGCCAATTGTGAATTACCGATAATTTTCCTAGTCAAAGTAAACAGAGGACTGTTCAAGTTAACGGACGATGAAGCGTGTCGTGTATCGTGTTCCCAGGCAAGGCGTGGAACGTGACGAAGAGCGTACTGGAACACTGCACTGATACGCTGTAATGCGGATTTGAAAAAATATCGCAGTTGAGGTACATAATAAAGCAAGCAGCTGGCGAGTTTAGGTTTTGTCAAGACAAGAAACAAATAAACCTGGTCAGTTCTGAATCGTAGGCGAAAAATCTGCTAGATATGTTATGCATACCTATTGCAGTCAATCTACAAAGTTCTGGGAAATCCGGGTAGCCATAGACTTTCATCGACTGCATTGCAGAGTAATGGGCTGTGACTATTTTGCCTCTCATCGAAAAATCGCTTAGACGCACCATTAAACACTCAGCTTCTTTAGAAATACGCGTATCATTTAGACTTTTTACATAGCGTTCTCGAAGGCCACGGGGCAATTCGTGATCTATGATTACGATGGCGTAGTTGAAAACTGAATCACGAGCCGAGCGTGAATGCATACCGATTACCGGTGCCTTCATTCCTACTGTTTACCAACTGCCGGCTAGCGTTCGATACGACAAACCAGTATTAAGTTTAATCTCCAATGGACATGTGGATATAATAGCACTGTGTCGCCGCGGAGGGGTCCCAGTATTCCCCACGGGTATTAGTCAGTATTAGGCTACCATCCAACCGAACAGATTGAACGCTTTAACAAGTCGGGAAAAATAACAAATGTTACAAATCTCGAAGTGAGACTGACCATTTTAACAGAAACTAACACTCGCTAAAAGAGGTGAATACAAGACCTGAACTTTGTGAAGTAAATGCCAAAGCCATTATCGTTTTAGGTCCCGCTGCAGATCCGTGACGGGGTAACCTGGTTCAGTTAGTGCTAAATTACCGGCTTGCATACATGCTTTAACGATTTTAAACGCTTTATGCATATTTAAATGGATTTCAGAAGATAAAGCTGGTTGTGCAATGTGCATTATGCCAATATAACCATCTAGAATTCTAGAATATGATTAGATTATGATAGCTCTCTAGCTATCCCCTCTGGGTCACTAGAACTCTTGGAGATGATTATGACTTGACCTACTTCAGCCCTTAAGCTGTCGACAACTTAGAAGGGGTCGGCAACGAATGTGACACATCTGGTATTGTGAGCATCTATTGAGCTTTCTTTGCATTGTAGTATAAAGAAGATACAACAGATACCCACTAGTTATTCAAATCAGCTTAGTATTCAGGGCACAGCACGTATCTCGGGTCTATGGAGAGACTTGGTCACGCAGAAACAATACGCCATTACACTCAGTTGTGGCCACCGAAGCTGTCATTCACCACGCTTGACGAGTTAATCAAAGCAAACCAGTATAAGATCGCTCTACATACACGCTAGTGATCTCTGGATCACGTGACACCGGTTTGCAGAAAAACTCGAGTCGTCTGCTCACGAGCAATGAGAATACGACCAGTACCTGAGCTGAGGAAGTCGATATCTATTAGCTGGCACAATAGGTGAGCGACATCCGAAGCTCATTACCGGCACCCGTTTCCGCTGACGATTTGCAACATGCCACTAGGGTTACCGATATGAATTTTCCAGATATAGTAGCAGACACAAAAGCCTTCTGTATGATCTACCAGATACTTACCAAAATTCCCACATTACATCTATAAAACCCTTGGGTTCCTTTTTTAAAACTGGTAGCTTTCCTGAGGACATTGGAAACTCCACGATTTTCACTTTGACGTGGACCTACTTACTTGATTTAATTGGTGACAAATTCAACCATTGGTGACAATGTGAACATCAACTTACTACGTTGTGAAATTTTTTTGCATTTAAAGCTAGATGACGTGACGAGGTGGGCTGGTTATATTTTAATAGCTAATAGCTTTTTAATAAAACGAATGACATCTTCTAAAAATATACGCTTTTTATTCCTTAGGTTTTAGTTAGTTCTGATCTAAAGATATTTATAAAAGTTTGATGTTTTAATATCATACCTATACCTACTCCCAACATGACATAGGGTAAGGCTTGTGATATGATTTGATCATACTTACGAATGAAGAGTCATGATTTTGAAAATGTGTTGTTTAGCATGATAATTTTTTAACATTAACATTGTTAAGAAAAGCAATTATAACAAGTGGAGCATTATAATGCCGCCGGCAATTTTTTTTGGGCATTGCTCTAAGACTAGTCAAGTAAACATGGACGGCCTTGGCGCGGCGTGTTTACGGATGCTGCGAACTTTACAACCCGTATTAGAATTTAGAATACACGAACTATAGACGAATTTGTATTTTGCTATGCTAATACTGTTTAGAAATTGACAAACAACAATATATAATTATGTTTATAAGTTTATTTGATCTGAAGTGATTAAACGAAAACACTTTTAAGTAGGTATACTAATTACTAAGTTTTGTATGGTTTTTGAATATTTATATAGAAGAGAAGCTCAGCATTAATTAGGCAGTATAGGCAGCTATAAACTTTTAACACTCAATACTATTTATCAATACATCTAGACTGGGAGCAAAATCTCAAATTCGCTCTCCTTCTCCATGCGACAGGCAAATGATATTACTTTTGGGCAACCGGGCTTTTTACGTGGTTTAGACCCTGCTGTATCCGAATCGCCGGTTGCCATCAAAGAAACTACAACCAGAAGTGAGATACGGCCAAAAAAAGGACCCGTTTTTTAGCTTTTCTTAAATAACTCGAAAACAGTAGCACCTACCAAAAAATGTTCTTCCACTTAAGTAATCTACATAAAATTCTCTATAAAAAAGGTTCTATACAGTTTTTTGCTGGGATCAATGTTTAATGAGATATTAAGGGACTAAGATAGACAATAAACATATATACTAATTAGCTTTTTCCCGCGAGTTTGTCTGCGTGGGATTAACATTCGCTATAATAAATTAATGAAATGCCGTAGTATAATCTTACAGCAAAAATAAATTTAACATATAATCTTTTTTACGTCTACAGTAAGCAACAATTCCATACCAACTTCAACCCCCCGTTTCATCCCTTTAAAAGATGATTACTGGGATAAAAACTATCTTATATCCTTCCCCACAACTCAAACTATCATCACACCAAATTTCATCTAAATTGGTTCAGCGGTTTTAGCGTGAAGAGGTAAGAGACCCACTGACTAGTCCAAAATTATTAAACTCTCTCTCCTTCTCGATGCGACAGGCAAAGCATATTACTTTTTGTTTACAGAAGGGTCCAAATAGGGTAAAAATCTATTTGGACCCTTCTGAGTTCGAAATTTAAAATATTTTTTTACCGGAAGTGAAATATTTAAGGTGGCGGCCAGTATAAACCTAAGCGTCGAAAAATCTATGTTCCTCGTATGGATACCCCCATTCATTATGCTTTATTTTTAACGATTGTTATTTTTGGGAATAACAGTTGTAATTATAATATTTTGCAATTGCCATCAAATAATGTTAGACCGGAAGTAAGTTATAGAAGATGGTGTCCAGGGCCAGCAAGGCTTCAAAAATGTACTATTCTTTTTTTGGACGGAAATCTCTCGTTTTTTTATATTATTGTAGTGAGCAAAATTAGTTGAAAGGGTAGTAGTAATAATACACATCTTATATGGAAGTTTCGACTTAGGGAGTCTTAGATTACAATACTCAGTCCTCCTTGACCCAAAAGGAGGCTGCGGAGTATATGCGCGAACATGACGTAAACTCACTCCTGCAGAAGACCAGGCATGCGGCGATGCTGCCGCCTTTACATTCTTTACACCCACTCTTTACACCTTTACAACAGCTCCATCATTCGCCTGAAAGGTTCCGAGCTAGAAGGCCACCAGTATATTTGGAACCATTGCAAATAGGTAATCTTTTTTTTTTAAATACGTGTTATTACAACTGTTATTCCCAAAAATAACAATCGTTAAAAATAAAGTATAATCAATGGAGGTATCCATACGAAGAACATAGATTTTTCGTCGCTTAGGTTTATACTGGCCGCCATCTTAAATATTCCACTTCCGGTAAAAAAATTATTTAAATTTCGAACTCAGAAGGGTCCAAATAGGGTAAAAATCCGTGTAAACAAAAAGTAATATGCTTTGCCTGTCGCATCGAGAAGGAGAGAGAGTTTAATAATTTTGGACTAGTCAGTGGGTCTCTTACCTCTTCACGCTTAAACCGCTGAACCAATTTAGATGAAATTTGGTGTGATGATAGTTTGAGTTGTGGGGAAGGATATAAGATAGTTTTTATCCCAGTAATCATCTTTTAAAGGGATGAAACGGGGGGTTGAAGTTGGTATGGAATTGTTGCTTACTGTAGACGTAAAAAAGCTTATACGTTAAATTTATTTTTGCTGTCAGATTAAACTACGGCATTTCATTAATTTATTATAGCGAATGTTAATCCCACGTAGACAAACTCGCGGGAAAAAGCTAATTGGTATATATGTTTATTGTCTATCTTAGTCCCTTAATATCTCATTAAACATTGATCCCAGCAAAAAACTGTATAGAACCTTTTTTATAGAGAATTTTATGTAGATTACTTAAGTGGAAGAACATTTTTTGGTAGGTGCTACTGTTTTCGAGTTATTTAAGAAAAGCTAAAAAACGGGTCCTTTTTTTGGCCGTATCTCACTTCTGGTTGTAGTTTCTTTGATGGCAACCGGCAATTCAGATACAGCAGGGTCTAAACCACGTAAAAAGCCCGGTTGCCCAAAAGTAATATCGTTTGCTTCTCGACAACGATTTCTTGAAAAAAAAAACCAGACTAATCACCCTGTTATGACATCGAACACAGCCGCACACAACTTGTGCACACAGAACGTGACGTTTCATCCGTCCACGAGCTAGTGATCCGTGCAACCAATACAACTAAGAGTGAACAAACATGATTTTGTTATATGCAAACAGAGGTTATGTCTGTGGTCCAACCTCCATCCGCGGGACACGTCGCGTCGCCACCTACACGGCTTAAGAGCCGCATGTTTGCCATGCTTTTCAAATATTTGTCCAGTCAATATTTGTCGCATGCCCCCGCCAGCATTGCATGAAGTCGTACGTATATTGCGCACACCATTTCAAAGCCGGGATCAAAAGGCAGACTCGTAAAGCAAACGAGTGGGAGAAATGATTAAAGCTCGCCGAACAAAACCTCACAGAGACATCAGAGGACGGCTGACGAAATAAATCTCAGGAGAAAAAACCAGTGGGAGCGTAATCGCTGATTTAATGAATACAATTTTACAGGACGACATACAACGCTCTGAGGAAAACGCATAATGATTTCCGCTCAGCGCTACGAAAAGAAAACATCGAAAACGTATCGATACGCGAATTCCGTGATTTAACAGCGATGTAAAAAGTATATTTACGACCCATCAAGACGGATACGTGTAGACGCCAAGGAATTAAACGACGTCGAGCTGATCTGTTGGTTGCGAAGACAGAAAAAACATTTGAACGTCATAAAACTTATAAAGCGCCGGAACTACAGCTGGTATGTACAAAACAAACTCAGTGAGTAATTGCGTACATTAACCGGCTTAGCAAAGCATTAGTGAGGGCTTATGTATACCGGATATGGGAAGTGCGGTCGATATAGTGCAAGTGGTCCGGCGTCAATCGGCCAGTCGGTGGTTCAAATGGTTTACCGAGCCCACAGCGCCACAGCTAAGCATCCAGTTTAACTATGACCCTAAGATCCGGTTTGACCATGTTTATCAAAGAACGTATTTTACTGGTTCATCTAAGCGCGTAAACTCGTTTGTGTTTTGTAAGCAATTGGAATATATACCCACGGATTCTAATTCTGAGATATATCACGACGGTTTCCTGCGCGTGCGACGGAACCGGACCACTCTGTCGCCAATAAATTGCCTGATACTACACCGGATCAGATTGGATACTGAAGATAAAATAAATCTAAAGGACCACTCTTCGTCTCTCCGAAACAGAAATAAAGCAGAAATGTTTGATAGAAAGGGAACATGAAACAAAATAGGCAAATTGGTAAGCGATAGTAAACAAGCAAATAAAACAAATCACATGAAATCTGATAAAAGCTCAGCAAGATCGTTTCACATTAATTAGATGCAATCGATACAGGGATTGCTAATTTATCACGGAATCAGAATGCAAAATAAGATGTTATAATAATATTAAACGCATTCAATGCATTTTATCGTTGATGTGAAATTCCTATTGGACAATGGGAAGGTGGATACGGCACGAACAACGTTGATTCATTGACTGCTGTATGTTTACACGATGATCTATTCGTATGTTCCAGCGCGAATGAAAACAACGTCCGCATACAAGTTGCTTCATTAGATCATTGGGATAAATGATAATACGGTTTAGATTGCGGTTTCTCTTACGCCTAATCTATGAAATCATCACTCCTATACATATAATAGGGTCATCGACAACTATGTACAGTACAAGTAGATCGCCAAATATAAATATTGAGGTGTAATAAGCCACTTCAAATTACAAAAAAAATGAAGTTATTAACTATCTTCCTCTTCCCCCAGTAATAATATTTCTAAAGCTCCCTGTGCTTTTCTGGTGAACATCTAGTATTCAGTAGCTTCGACTATCTTAGTAAATAATGATCATTTCAAATATTACTGTCAGAATCTTGATCCAAATAATTAAAATTGTGGATATAAGAGGAAAAGTCCTGTAGTCAGACAACCCTACTGCCATCGGACATCCTATTTGGTAAATTCTGTAGGTGTTACCATCTATTATTCCTATTCATATTTTCCCTATATCCATTGGCTACACGTAACGTAACTATTGGCTTCTAGGAACCTCGCCACACTATTGTTTCGATTCTCCGGACGGCAGCTTTTGCCACTACCGGCGTTGGCATATCTGCAGAATTTCTGCGAAGACTGCCACTTTTGTTTACAACCCTAAATTGAGGAAAATTGTAGTGGGAAATACAATGTCTTGCACGTGGCTTCATAATATACGCATGAATATGAACTAGTAAACACATTACTGCCGGTTCTATCAATGGAACTCGACGTGCTGGAATGAAGTAAATACGTAAATCGTACTTTAAGATTGCGCACGAATATCTCCATACTAATTTACATATATGTTCATAACATTGTCTGGTCGTTCCGCCTACTTTCATACGGCTAAACATCCGACTGATTTTTATGAAAGCATGTAGAAATCTTGAGCCCAACTGAGGGACGGACAATACGGACATAGATCTACTCTCGAGCACAAACCAATCCCAAAGCAAGTGGGCACAGGAGCGAATATTATACATAGTCATTAGTAGTCAATACATAACTAAATCCGGAAGTACCTACTCTATCCGTATCTTATAATTTCAAGCATAAGTCATGAAACCGATATAAAAAAGTGGAATTGCTTAGACATTTTGAATCCTAGTCAAGAACAACAGTCCTACAGAGAGGTTTAATAGTAGACGGAACTTTAGTTGGAGGTGTAATCATAAAACTCTACGTCATGGGTAAAAGCAAGTCCATATAATGATTGTAGGTATGAGTCCGTCACAGTCCAGAAAGCCGTCATGGGAACAAACCATGATGTTCAGATTACACACATTCTGAGCTCCATCGCCAAGATGGGAAGTTACATGCCACGCTTTATGATTCTGTACTTTGAGTAATTGCAATGCTCCTGGGAACACAAGTTGAAAGCCTATGCATAGGTAAGTATTTAAAGTCTTTCATAATGCGTAAGAAATTTTGCCCGATCGAACATAAGGGATGGAGGGGTACCTAATGTTTTTCTTTGGCAAGCGCTGCAATCAGTTTCATTCAAAATCTAAGACGTCGTTTAAATTCTAGGAATAAATCATAGTTAAGTTACCTTTAAATTGTTTTGTCGACAAATAGGTAATACATATGTATAGTTTGTTCATCAATATAGCATTCTGTTTACTGCGAGAATCGTGACTGCTCGATATGCGACGCCAGAACACTGATGTGACCATTAAATAATTGGAGAGTAAACCGTTGCTTTCTCTTTAAAGTGGCCGAATGTCACGACTGCGACCTGTCGCAGGAAGCCGCGAGGGCGCGGGGCCGAACACGATATCCCTTTTACGGGGACCAATTAACGGCCGCCGGACCGGATGTGCGTACACACAAGCATTAGCACCTCCACCCTTCACTAATCTTCTCAAGGGTACAACGAACATCCTGAGAAACCGAATGGCAGCCGAAAATCTTCACAATCGCGGCCGAACGTCAGTTTCTTTTTTCGCTCGCAAAAAACTAAGGTTATACCTGTGGGAATATATTTATAAACAATCTTTTTTTATACAACTCTTTCTATTACTGGAGCTCAAAGAAACCGGAAGCGGAGCCCGTGCCACAATTACAGAATCAAAATATGGCGGACGCATGCTACTTCCGTTTTTGCATGAGCGAGTTCCACCCTCTTTCGAGGGCTGTTCCGGAAGAGACTAAATTTAATAAACGTTTTAAAGTCAATGAGACTTTTGTTCTGCCGGCGGATTTCCGCTTTTTTATTTAGAGTAACCGTAACTATTGTAACGTACGGATATGCGATAACAATATTGATTTCAAACAGTCGTAACTCAACTTAATCAGAACTTGATTTGGCGCAGATAATTATTTTCTTTTCCCAAGATTTCGAACTCGTTCGTCGCGGAGGATTTTGCATCGGGAACCATATTTACATAATTAAAGGTTCACAGAGCATTTCGCTAAGAGTATTTACCCCATTTAGATAAGAATATTTTGTATAGGAACGGAAGCGCTGGCCGTTAGGAGTATCGAATCTAAACAGATTCCTTTGAGGGCGCGAGGAGAGCGCGGGCGCACGGGCCCATTACCGGCCGATCGTATAAACTTCGAACATAATTTATCGCTTCCTCTCAGTGTTTTTCACTCGGCAACAATGCTCGACTCTCCCGAGTGTGAAGTTAATGTCTTTACGACGTGTCGAGGAGTAATTTGCTTTAACGAGTCCGTGGATTCGACGGAAGACAGCATTAACCGCCGTAACTGTACAATAAGTTAAGCAATTGGATCGCGTGACGGACTCTCGCTGCTTCTAGTTGTCTCTACATCGAATAAACTGGCATTTCGGTGAACAAACTCGTTTATCAAAAAGTTTACTGGCGCTTCGCAAGAAACATTGCGAGTACCTGGCGGGAGGGAATGTTTTAAAACTTACTTAATGAATTAAACGAAACAGCGGGTTGGTTTCTTGGTAAGCCGTGAGAAAAGATCTCACAACTTCTTTTACTTGCTCAGCAGCGGTTGACTAATGGCTCGACGCAGACGTGAAGAGATCGTGAGAATGCCTCAAGTATCTCATGTAGTAATTGCAACATTTGAAAGTACGTAGAAATAATTGATTTGATATCGTGTTAATTGGATATTGCGATTCAATATTGCTTAATACAGTAAATATCTCTTTACAGGCCTATAACGGCGAACCACTTTGTTCATCGAATCGTCTATTTGCAGCATTTCTCGAATGTATATCTTTGAATATGCAAGAGCGATAGAGACGGGGCCAACGAATTTTCGATTTACGAACTTCGCGATAGCCCCCAGATTACGTCGGAAAAAACAGTCTTCGATGAAATAAACATTAAAAGGTAAATATTTCTGGTCACAAATTTCAATATCCTTGGGAATGGCAACAAAATAGAGTGTCTATTTTTTTTTCATTTCCTTTCAACACAATCCTAACCTACATTTATTTAAAGCTTAATATAGTACAGACAGTACAGGGGTAGAATGAAAGCGGTAATAACTAGATGAGGAACACAGCCGTGTCGGTTTAATTTCCGTTTTGCGCCACCACCGGCGGCACCGGCGCAGTATCGTCAACTTCAAAAGTAGGGAATGCAAACCGGTTATTTTTTGTATGAAAATAACCGGTTAACCGGTTAATAACCGGTTATTTTCATACAAAAAATAACCGGTTTGCATTCCCTATTCGAAAGTCAACGGACAGTTTATCCAACAAATGTAGATACAAAACTATTAGCTATTTTAAAGCACTGGCTATTAAGAATGAACTTAAAGACATATTAAAATTTCATAACACGATTTATTTACCGCATAAAGCCCGTCACAGACGGAGCTATAATATATATTAATATGCCGTAAGATACCGAGATATATGTATATTATCGTATAGCTCGGCACCCCACATGGGATAGATATCAAAAGAGAGAAAGATATATATATCGGTTGTACGTCACACCAGAGAAGGAAGGAAATATACCCAAAATATATCGTAATATATCGAGCTATAATATATATTATAGCTCCGTGTGTGGACTCTGTCAAATAGTACGTAAAATATATCGTAAGATACCGAGCTATAATATATATTATAGCTCCGTCTGTGACGGGCTTAAACGTTATGCGATTGTTGACTTCCAAAGAATGAAATTGCATAATACCAACCATGTCGCACTTTTTGCCCCAGCGTCTGCGCAGGCAGCGCAATTAAAGCATGCAGCGTCATAATGACTGCATTAATATCGAGATCGAATGAAATATCATTAGAAGAACGATGGGATGTGCGGTCGGAATGTCTCGGACAAGATGTCTTGAGGCATACTTGACGCGCCATCGCCTTGTAACAAGCAATGGCGACGGCTCCACGGAACGCGTATTGTTTAGTTTTTTTAACAAACTGATTAGAAGTTTGTCCGAGCGCGACGATAAATTAAATGCCTTTGAAGAAATATTACGAACAGATATTGCAGCACTGTGATTTTATCGTTCCATCCGGCGGCTTCGCTGCGGGAAGTATTTTATATATTCTTGCAAAGAAATCTTTACTCGCTGTATCACATTGTTCTCAGCAAGACCCTGTACCCTGTACTCAGACATACTAATACTCAGTTCGGGCATTGCTGTTTTATTACCTCGAACTGCAAATGGATAATTCAAAATCTAATAAGAACCCAATAAGACTGTGAGTGTGTGTAGACAGACATAACCTAACCATACAGCCGTCTAATCTAGTACATCATCGTAATGAAATGAGAAGAAGGAGTGTTCGGGCAAGGCGTGTCAATTCAATATCCGCCGGTGGCCGCCCAGCGCCCAGCGCCCATGCTCCGACGGTTTATGCCGATGCGGTGCCGGCCCGGTTACTCTACTGCTCGCAACTCAAGTCAGTTGCAGTTAATTTGTGTTAGAAGTTGATGTAGTTTATATTATATGCTAGCGAAATGAAAGTCAACTCTATGACGCTAGAATATTCTCTTGCTGTTTAAAGAAACATAGAGACTCGTACCTAGATAAGTTGTAGCCGTAAGAACTTGAGTAAATGATTTTCATTTTATTAACTAGATATTACTTTTTTACTGCATTCGAAAGGCTTCTAACTTCGAAATATCACTCGGATCCCATTGTAATAAGAAAGAGTCAATTTTTTTAATTACGCGCCACTGTTTTTTATCGAAATTACACTAACAAACCCTACCATAATATTCTTTAGGTACTTCTATATGAAAAAAAAGATAGCGAATTGAAACGAAAGATGTGTATCAGTTCCAAACAATCGAGCCTCATCAATAAAGATGTGACTTGACAACACTATTCGTGTGCTGAGAAAAAATCGGCAACAATCTACTCAGGTAGGGCTGAGAGAGCGCCTATTAAATGGACCATTGTATCACGCACGGCGCCAACTTTTGACAATTTTTTTAACATCTAACCCACAATGCATCTGCTCGAAAGTATTTAAAACTTTTGTTTCGAATGTGAAAATTTGCTTTCTACGAGCTTAGATTAACAATAGAGATGAAATTAAAGCACTCAGCTAGTACGATGTCAATTGGATCCAATATAGCCGCGAGGAAAGCGCTGGCGCAGCCTAATCGGCGCATGAATTGTTATAGTGAAAGTAACTCTACATTACAAATTACATCGTAATTATCTACATTGCTCAAGCTAATCGTACCGAAGATGACAACGTGTAGGTAAACTACACCTACTATTTGAAATTGCGTAGGCCCCCACCTACAGCCCAACCCACTGTCGTATTTTGTATAATACCGCCTAGCCTACGTGTCACCATCATAGCATATGGCCTAACCTTCGTACCGCGATATTATTGAGAAAATTCACTTTTAATTAAAGTTGACTACTCACCGTGTTCGAGCTGACAACCGGTGTGCGAAGCCGGCTTTCACAAGGGCTGGTTTCCCACAGTTATATATCAGTATTATCGCAGCAGCGATCACTGTAGAAATTCAACTTAAATGGATATATTCGCTGGTGCGAATATATCAGTCACTGAAGTCCAAGTCTGATAACACAGTAGCACGCGCGATTTCGAATTTCGAAACGTCAAAATTGAAAATAGGAGCATGCGGTTGCGGCGCGTACGGCTCGGCGCGACTGAGCGTAGCGCACGCGCCGGCGGGGGCCGTTCATTCACAACCGGTGGCGGGGCAAGACCCATTCATGCCCAGTATCAGAGCGGAGCTGACCGCCTGCGCAATGCACCGTGTCGTGTCACACTAATTATAATGCTGCAACATCAAATCTGCTTCCGGTGATTGCTAGATATGCATATTGCACTTACCTAACTTAAAAAATCGTATCTACTGAATATGGAAAATAGGGCGATATCTTGGATATTATCAATTTACGCATTTTGTTGTGATTATTAAATTAGCAGATTCCACGCCGTTTTAATAAAACAATTAGTCATAAGTCATTTGTCGGTACTAACCTAATCAACTAAGTATTATTTATTCTGTGACTTAAAGTTACCACGGCCATTTAAATTATTATTCATGTGATACAGGGTTGAGGGTCCTCAAACATATCGGAACATGCATTCTCTTTTAATAGCAGACTTCGGTCACCCCCTCAACGTTTTGGCAGAAACAAGCAACGTATTTTAGATAGGTCACAGAAATCTTATTTTAATCTATGACGTGAAGAAAACCAGTAAATTCTAGACATCAAGTATAACTTGGAAACATAACTGTAACGACAACATCAACAGTCAATGTGCCGGCGGTTTTGCAAGCCAGCAAACTGCAAGCAACGGTGCAAGTGAAAGGGTGCAGTTATGTAACCGTCCCGTTAACACGTGCCTGCACAATGCAACTGCACTTCGATAGACGGTTTATTGCCGACCTAAAGTGCATGGCAACATGTTGCTTCTGATTGTAAATGTTACTTCATCGCATATTGAATTGATCATAGTCAGTGAATCCAGTGATAACGAACCAATGCCATCAAAATATTCTGATGTTGATATGAGTGTGTACTGCCTGAAAATAAAACTTTATTTATTTTGCTATGGGCCGTCCCTCAAACCCCAAGGTTGCAGTCTCGTCCCTGGATCTCGATATTTTTCCTATATCTTATGAAGAAATTGAGGCTCAGCTTGCCTGCTAAATATCACGAGGTCACTGTTACCGTTTGCATATTTAACTGTATTTTAATTTATTGTAACGAAGTTTAATAATTGATTTTTACAGTCTATTGCTTGTAAGTCTTCTAATAGTATGTTTTTTTTTTTACTTTTTTTTTAAATCGTAGCGCTATCTGCCTGCATGTTGCTTTTCTTTTATTCTCATTATTTTAGTAAAATTCGATGCACTGTATTTAGGCTAGGGACGAATTTAAGTTTTTAACAATGTGTCAGGGTGCTACTTTTGTAATCCCAAGGATATATCTATTCAGCCCTTTATTACACCACTCTCCTCAGTCCCGTGCCAGTCCCATCCACTCCACACCCGCGGTTCTACTGATATCATTTGACCATTTGATTATGACCAGGCATCGGAGTTTTTGTCGCATGGTAAGACTAATAGAAGCTATGGAGTCCACATTTGCCATAAATTTAAACTCTCATTCATACTCATACTCATTTATTTATTTAATCTTAAATTGCCTTTCAACCGAAACTCAGAAACACATTACTTTCAACGCATCCTCGCTCATCTCTGCTGGAAACGCAGCCTAACTAAAAAGTTTGCCATCCCTGAGGTTTGTTAAGCTGAGAACTGTAGAAATATAGACTTTATTACTAGACAACAGAATTGCTTATACGCCAAACTGCTGATAAAGTAGCGGTAAGCGTATGAACTAAAGCCGTTGAAATTACCTCACCACGCACTCAATTAAAATGATGCGTGGGTGCACTTTCGTAAATCCAGAAAAGCGCAAAATGAACTCGGGCAGCCGAACCGAACATAAAATAAATTAACAGAGGTGTGTCACCGGATATTTGAGTACCTACCGAAACACTACGCAAGGCACGAATCGAACGATCATAGGGAAATAAGATAATGAAGTGAGTAATAAAAAAAACTGTGTGAATGATGTACCGCAACGGGCGTTTTGAGTTTCGTATATCTACTCGTATAATGTGACAGTGGTATTTAAGCTTGACGCTCTCAGCTGTAACGGCTCTCAGCTCTATTAAAATCTACAATAAAATACCACAGGACATAAAAGACGAAACTAAATATCCTATCTTCGTAAATAAACTTAAAAAATATCTAATAACTGAATGCCCATACTCTCTACAAGAGTTTATGGAACATTGCCCTTGTCCATTACAATTGTATTGTAAATGTAATTAGTAAAATATAAGATCTCAATTGTGATAAAGTGTAGGTGATAAAAATGATGCAAGCACCTACCTAGCAGATAATAGAAAAGTGTCGTTGATAATTCAACATATATGTAGTTTAGTTTATAGTAAATTAGGTATAAGTATAAAGTCTTGCTACGCCCTAGTAGGGTCCATGTCTGTACTGGTTTAACTCTAAGAACACCTTTTATAATCCCATGGTTGCAAGGAATAAATGATTATGATTATGATTATGATTACGGGTTACGGTCCCGCTTATTCTACGACCTATGCAGCTGAGTAAGATAACGTTTTGGCGCCCTTGAATGGCGGATTACCGGTTGGATTGTCCGTGTAAAGTAGACTTATATAAGAGATTCCACGCTTCCTGTTGCCAATTAATGCAACCGGTGGCGGCGCCGTTATAATGCCTCCGAGCTGATCTAGTCACTCTAACCAGCACCGCATTACCACTTTTCCGTCATTTCTGTTAAGAAAACCAGAGGTCTGGATTGAGTATAGTTGATACGGATCTTAAGTTCTCACTAAGATTTGTTTATTTGAAGCGACTGCTCTGTTAGTGATAATGATAAGGATACAGAGTCGGGGATTACACAAAAACGCAGCAGGACTTGACGAGATGGTTATTATGAGACGCAACAAAGTATGGATAAAATAAGAAATTGCTAATGGCAAATATTTATTTATTTATTCTAATATTTCTAAAGGGGTTCGTTCGACGGTCGGATGACCATGACGGGTTCGACAATATGTAAATCAAATTGGTCATAACTGACGATCTACCGACAGTCGAAACATGTAACATGTAATGTATTAGATACCTAAGGAGATGTAAGGGTAGGTAAGGTAACTGGCATCATAGAATGCCTACATCTAGCTACATGTTAGATAACAAGCGACGCCTATCGTATCGTCAATATTGCGGAATCAGATTGCGGATATGCATATCTAGCCAATTCTTAGTTTTATACGTCTGGACATAGCAATTACTATCGTCTAGCCAGCGCTTTGGAAACGCGCCAAGAATCCTATCACGTCCCGATCAATCTTACCTGCATAGCACAGGGCGATGTAGTCCTTCGGCGTCGTCGTACCTTCCGGAAACTTCCATTTCACGTTGCACTTGAAACCATCCAGTTCCCATTCAAGACTTCCCTTATGTTTGTTCTCTGAAACTTTGTCTTTCGCCGCCGTTTCTTCGGACACGTCTTTAACGTCCTTTTCACTGTCCTTTTCGCTATCCTCTTTAGCGCATTTCTCGACATCGTTCACTTCAGAAATATTAGTTTCCTCTGAATTTTGATCACTTGCACAAGCGTCATTTTCTGACATGTCTCTTTATTTACACATGGTCCGCTATTCCATTATGGAGGGCACTACAAAGAGAAGGATTATAGGAGATAACTGGCTTTAACAAGTTTACAGAAGCGAATGCCTGTAAGTGTGTTATGATAGGGTGTGGGTGCGAGTGGGAACTAGGGGAGGGGAGGGTGGGCGCCGTCGCGACGCCAGCCGCCAGCCCGGCAGGCGCCTACGGCGTCGCACTGACGCTGCCTTATCCAATCAACCCCTCATCTCTAGCACATTGTGCAGTGACCAACTACACGACTAATGAGTCCAATCAGAAGGAAGACTACAGAGGACTAGCTTTGTAATTATGTACCGACTACCTGAACTAGAACCCGATTTTAGACTTCCTGATTTTTTTCGAAGATTTAATTTAGTTTAGAACACATGAAATTTAATGCTCTACTTAACCTAAATAAAAAAGAAAAGCATTATATTTTGTACAATTCTAACAATTTAATTTGATACTTTGTTAGTCCCTGTATGTATTCAATGTGTTGTTTATTGACTATGGGTGACTTTCATTTGCTAAGAAAGAGATGCTACATAAATGTTTAGGTATGAGTGTTGCTAACATATAAGTTATTTCCTTTTTTTATTTCATCTCTCATGAGAGTCATAAGACATACTATCACTATAAAAAATATGGCTTCACTCATAGTATATATTTTTAATTTTTATTTAGTCACTACGCACAACATGTTTTGCATCTTTAAAAACTAAGTTTTAGTTCAACTAGTCAAATATGTATATGTGAGTGAAACTATAATCTTTTTAGGGTTTCGTACCCAAAGGGTAGAAACGGAAGCCTGTTACTAAGACTCCGCTGTCTGTTCGTCCGTCTGTTACCAGGCTGTATCTCATGAACCGTGATAGTTAGACAGCTGAAATTTTCACATATGTTGTATTTCTGTTGTCGCTATAACAACAAATACTAAAAAACATAATAAATTAAATATTTAAGGGGGCTTCCATACAACAGATATGATTTTTTTGCCATTTTTATAGATAATGGTATGGAACCATTCGTGCGCGTGTCTGACTTGCACTGAGCCAGTTTTTATTATTTAATTTTCATTCAGCATTCCACTAGTTATGATATGTTTACACTTTAGCACCTTATTACAGTGAAGTAATATAATTTTTTTTTTATGGGACAATCTTACTCAAATCAACCCAGTCCCACAGTAAGCTCAATAAGGCTTGTGTTGTTGGTACTAGGCGACGACATATATAATAGATAGATATAGATAAATACTTAAATACATAGAAAACATCCATAACTCAGGAACGGACGAAGGAAGTATCTGTGATAAACACACAAATAAATGCCCTGACCAGGATTCGAACCTGGGACCTCCTGCTTCATAGGGTCACTACCAACTTGGCTAGGAGGCCGTTATGTTGACTATACATATTATACAAAATCAATAATAATGCTCAAAGGTAGTACCACTGATAACTACAAATAAATACTAATAATGGGAATACAGGTTCAATTAATAATCTTTGTAAAAATCCTATTTATCAAAAAGTGTTATGAATTTGTTTGTTGTTTCTAACATGTTGGGGTATTTTACTTCAATTCTAATTTACAAAAAATCATAGATAAACTTAAATTATTTGTATTGAACGAGCGGAGCGTAAGCCAAGCAAGTTCTTAAAAACAACTTTTGGCTACTGGAACGTCTCAGCATTTGGATGGCTTTTTGATGTTGAGTTTATTTCTTGATAACTTGAGTAATTTTAGGCGTACTACTAGTTTATTATGATCCTCGTTATGTTCTACTGCTGGCTAACAACCTATCATCTCGATAAGTAAAAAAAAAAGTTTTTGGTTTGCCGAAATATTGGATTTATATTATTGTTCTATTATTATTGAAGCTTTATTTATTCCACAATTTTATACATATTATTTGATATGAATGATAGTTTATATGGACCCCATTTGGCTGAAAGCCTCCTCCAACCCATGCCATTTTTCTCGATCTTTGGCTGACTCCATCCAGCTTGCACCTGCGACCATATGAATATCGTCTGCCCAACGCCTTCGTGGCTTGCCTGGTTTTCTTTTTCCTTGTGCTATGGGCCCTGACCATGTGGTCGTTTTAAGTGGATTGGATGGATTTACATTATATTAAGGAAATTATTTGTTAAAAAAAAAATTACAGTACAAACGTCAAACGGTTGTATAGCAAAGGGGGGCCTATTTTAGCTTAGTTTATTATTTTATATCAAATAACAAAAGCTCTGCAGATTTATTAAAAGTTAAATAAAAGAAACTGAATGAAACTAAATAAGAAAAAAACACTTGCTGCTACCACCTTTTTAAATAATTACGTAAATGGTAATATGTCTTACCCATACTTGATAACATTAATAATCCGTTTTAAAGTACACATTTCTAGGTAAATAATACACAAAAAAATTAAATCAATAACTTCAAAACTATCGGGATAAAATGATAGGATTTAAGGGAATGGGAAGACGATACATACGTCCACATTCACTATATTACTAGAAAAGATCACAGTTTACAAAGTTAATTCTTAATTTTTCACACAGAATTCACGATTGCAACAAAATAATCATCGCCGTGTAATAAATGTTCGCCAAAATCCATACTTCTTCTCCCTATTGCAGGTGAATGACATTGACATTGAAAGAATCGTTCAAAAATCGTATAAGAGCGCAATGCAGTTTAGTTAGAAGACAACGTTCAATATCATTATTCATTACTTACCTTACCACAGGGTTACCGCCATGAATTTGATTGTCTGCATTAAATTTCAGTCTATCCTGGGTATTATCTTATTTTATTTAGGAAGTAAATGTAGTCTTACACTTTTTTGCGATGGTACGTATACATTTTTAAGGACACAATTTCTAAATGTATGAATATGTCAGTGTCACGCAGAGATGTTTTTCGTATGTTTAAAATTATCTCGTCACAATTTTGTTTGCTTGTATGTACATATTTTATATGTATTTTAAACTATTGATAAGTTTTTCAACACTTATTGATGAATATGTTGACTTTATTTTGATACATTATTACATATAAAACAATATTGGACAATATTTCAGCTGCAATATATTTAGTAAAAATGTTTCTAAACTGTCAATAGTGTCAATTCAAATTAGTTATTTTACTGGTTTGGTTTGTACTTTGCAGGAAGTGAGAAAACTGTTGTTTTGTAAATTAATTAGTCTTCGAATTTAATCAAAATGACTTCTATGGCATCCGACTGCGAATCAAACGTTAGTGGATTCATTACTTGCAATGATCGGACCATCTCTCAAATGTATTTGTCTGCAATTGAGGTAATCATTCAGCGTCTTGCAAATCTTTTGGTTTTCTAAAAAGCATAGTGTGAGGCTGAGTACCACTTTTTAGGTACACGTTTTTATACAATTATATTTATGATTAAAACAGGGCATGGAAACAATAAACCAAGATTTACTGCAAATAGCGAATAACATGAAGAGGATTGTGAGTCAGGCGGGCCCCCTGGAAAGCCAGCTGAATGCCTTGCTCCGAGCCCTGCCAGATCCCAACCTGCAGCTCACCATGGAAACGGAATGATAGATAATTTAACGCTTATATACCTAACTCAAAACTAAATACCCATGTTATGTTAAGGCAAGTAAAAAAATAAAGACTGAAATAACAAGCATGATAATGTTGATCACCGACATGACAGTTGTCTCATATTGCTTTTAATTAAATCTGTTTTAGTATTTTAATTAATGTTTAAATATGTGTTATTATCTTTCTGGATATAGGAATAATAAATAAATAAAATCTTTGGTGTGGAAAATAGGTACAAAAAGGTGCTGTAGTCCCTGACTTCTGCGTTAGATGGGCCCCTGTGTTACAGAGGTGTCTAGGAATGGTAACTTTTCTAATCTAGATGTATCACACAACACTTATAATAGAGGACTACCTAAATATGATACCCGTGATAATAAAATAAACTACAAGTGATAATTTACAAACAGTAATCTCTTTCTAACACATAGGGTTGGAGAGAGTCTTCCGCTTGTAAATTGTCACTTGTAGCTTTATTAACTAGACCACTGTCCTACATATATTATATTAATGTTTAGAAATAAAGGAACAGTAGAAAAATCCACTGCCTTAGGTGAGACTGAAACTCAACTCAGTTCAACTTCAATGCAACTTGGGACTCTTGTAACCGGTTAAGAAGTGCAAGACTTCTTCAGCAGATGTTGCTAGGCGTCTCCCTAAGACACATATTGTATTGTAGAACGGGCAAGTTTCCGCAACTCGACGTCTAGCGCCTATGAGACACATATATAATAAAGGATATGGTGGAGAAATTCGCAGCCATCAGGTAAGTCTCAGTAGCTCAGTTGGTCAGAGCGATGGGCATGTTTCCCAGAGTCGTGAGTTCGCGTCTCGCCTGAGGCAGTGGATTTTTCTGCGTTTCTTTTATTTCTAAACATTGTGGTATTGTTAGCAGACATTCTGCTTAATACAAAAATAAATATATTATATTATTGGCCTAAGGAGACTTATCTATGATACTTTCATTTCAGTTTGAGAGGAAATTAAGAGTGATGAGAATATGGCACTAATAAATTCCAAACTCCATTTCTCTACCCCGGGCCGGGAACTCTTCTGCAGTTGAAAGATTATGTCCGTGCTAAATATTTAGGCTAAATGCTATCCCAAGTTTGACACTCTCATAGCTTGCCTTATTGCCCTTCGTACATAATATTAGCCCACGAAATTTGAACCAAATTACTTGGGGGCATAGAGCTTATTTTCCTTTGTTACACAATTTATGTAAGAGAAAGGGAAAATAAACTTATATTACCACTGCTACTATTTCTAGTCTGTCTGGAAAGAAAAGTGTCATAGAATGTATGAGATGCAGACTCTAAATGCAAACATAGCAGATGGAATATACAACCTTTAAAAAAATTTCATACCTAAATAATAGACAGCTGTCAATAATGACACAAACATCAGTCAGACAAAGAAAACAGAAACAATTTTTTTTAAGTTATTTAGTTATGTTATTTTTCTCTAAGTAGGTAATTCGTCCACTTAAGTTGGCCCTAAAAGTATATATTGTATTTCAGTAACAGATTATTCGAGCAAAGCAAAATATCCTTTGTAAGGCGAAATGATAAGCGGTAGACCCAATTCGCCGACGCGGTCTGAAGCTATCGCCCTCGCCCTGAGACCACAGGCTGCATTCAGTAATGGGGTCCTCTTAGGTAGGTACCTTAATTATTTTATGTTATAATATTGTAGGGGAAGATAGGGTGGATTCGTACACTGGGAGCCTTCGTACAGATAAGAGCGTGTCACATATTTTTGTGGCCTTCGTGTAGGAAGATACTATTGCCGGCGACTGTACCAATGCCATACGATTAAATAAACAAATAAATATTCGGATAGATGAAAATTAAAAATTTTCACTGATAAAATACTTACGACAAAGAGGTGTCTTGATGTGACTGATATTCAGTACTTAGAATACTAAATTAACATACATATGTATATGATGATATTGATGATATATGTAAAGTCGACGCCAAAGATATGTAAACACCATTGCGACTCTTGTAATAAGGTTCAAAACTGTATACATATTTGGCGTTGACTGTACCTAGTACTATCTTTGATTATTAAACCAACCGGATGCGAGACGCGCTCTCATTTCTATCAGAAAAAGTCTGCCGTTTTTTGCGGGGGAGGGGAACGTCAAATGTATGAGAAACGTCAAAATAGCCACGTCAAATAAACGTCAGTCCATACAATGAGTATGACCACTGGTCATACACATTCGGCAGAGGGGAACGCCTGTCAATGGCTACTCCGCTTGGTTTAAAGCTCTAAGAGTACTATAGTAACTACTTATTTTATTTACTACCTGCCAGGCCTATAACCGCAAACCACTTCGTTCATCGAATCGTCTATTTGCATCACTCTGGGGGATCAATGTTACCCTGCGTCCGTAGGAAACACCTTAGACAACCCTAATACACGTGATCCCTGGGTGGTGCTAAACAGTAACCAACTTGGCAGCTGGACTGTCCCATCTGGACCTCGCAGCGCTCACTGGAACATCTTCATCATCTACCTACTTTCTCACTATTACCACCTGAGAGGAGAAATGCCTATCTATATCCAGTGACGTGTGGCTATATACGATAAATAATAAGAACGACAGAGATGGGGCAAACGAATTGTCAATTTTCGAACTTCGCGGTAGGCTCCCAGTGCTAAAGTAATAGCAATGAAGGTGGTCTTCTAGTGTGTTCTGGTGATGATGATGATGATGATGATCCTTCCGGCCGATTTCGACCAAGGCGACCACTTCAACTCCTAGTTTAATAGTTCGGCGCTCGTGCGCCCGAAGATGACTGACGTAGCCGATCTTCGAGTTGAACCCCCGTGCACATTGAGGGCACGTGAGGACATCAGCCACGTAGTGGTAGTGAATGGCAGCAGGCTGGCGTGTTTTCAGCTCGTCGCGTATGGCGTCGAGGTCAACTTTACGTTGCTCCTCGAAATCACGTACTTTGTCCTGCACCAGCCTGCGCCACTCAGGGCGCTGTGCTGCCAAACCTTCCCACTGAGAGGGCTCGATGTTGCATCTTTTCATGTGCCGTTTCTGAACATCTTTGTATCTGAGGAGTTGCCCGCCCTGTTTCCGCTTACCCTCCTCTACTTAGTTCAGTTTATTCTGTGTTCTGGTAACAGGTAGGTAAGCGACCTAAATAGTGTAACTTAATATAAAAATTTGCTGTCTCCAGGCAACTGGGTAGAAGACAGAATAGAATGCCCCAAGCAGGGCACTCTTTACTTCCCGCCAAAAGAAGAAATCGACTATGAAAAATTAAAGCCAGAGTCGCGGCAACCTGAGTTCAGGCTGAATAAATTATATGGCTTGCGGGTAGGTAACAAACAAAAATCAATACTTACTATAAACTCTTACTTTGAAAAAATATGCCTTCAGCATACAGTCTTAATCAATGTTTACTTTACTATTATATTGCGAGCTACAAGAAACAGTAGCGACGATGGCAGTTTAATGTAGAATTTTATATACAATCGTGACATAATGAAGAGCTTTTTAGTCGAGTAGGTACTGTGTTCTAAGACTTTAAAAAAGGTATTGTATACGATACTGATATAATTAGCTTACGAGATTCAAAAGCTAATTATATCAGTACCTATCGTATGCAATACTTTTTCTACGAGTGCTAATAAGGAAGCCGGTAAGAATTGAGTTCGACGATTGCCTTACCTGCTATTTTCCCCGGATAATTCCCTTAATTCGATTGAATTTTATTAAATCTAAACTGTTCCCCACTTTACTTACTTCAAGGGCAACGTGGAAACAGTGTACCGACATGACAGCCACGACAGCTGCGGCAACTTCACGACCACCAACGACCTGGTGTACAACCATCAGCCGAAGCCCCTGTGCGGGCCCGTGCAGCGGTACTACAGGCGCTGCAAGCACCAGTGGTACCCGCAGCCGGACAATATTAAATGCTTCGTATGTTGTAAAGTATCATCTAGACGGTTGCCAACAAACCTGCTGACGGTCCAAGGCCAATCTGACCTTGGTTGGTGGTTCATACAATTTTGTTGGCAACAACTGTACACGGTCCGTCCCGACCAAGGTCGTTTTGTCGGAGGGGCTTGTTGTATGCCGTCTGAATCGCGCTTAACTGTAACTATATGGCTCCTCTACATGATGAGCCATCATAGGGTCGCAGCTAAGCGTTAGGGGAGCTAACGATATTGCGATCTCGTTCTGCCGTACAGCTGCGTCCCTACGATGGCCCATCATGTAGAGCAGCCATTACGTATATCACCCTTTAGGGTTCAGTTTATATTGGACAGTTGATAGAGTAGGGTAGCGAGCGTAATAAGTAAGTATTGAACGAGAAAATATCTTGAATCAATGAAGTCGTAATAACGTCTCTATTGCTAGGGCGATAAAGTGCATGTTCAGATATTGAGGTCAGAGGTAGATAGGTGTAGAGTACTTCGGCCGCTCCGATATATTTGATGGCGACTGTACCTACTTAGTACCTAAACCCTCAGCTGACCTCTCTCGCCCACGCCCAAGTGTCCAATCAACAAGGACATTATCATAGTGGTCGTTCTTTTTTGGTGGACTACGTGAACTGACGATGCTTATTAGAATAGCAGCAATTGCGGCTGTACTCACTTGTGTTTAGTCGCTGTCGATAGCGCTGTGCCGCAACGACGGGTCGTGTTTCGGTTCGCCTAGCACTCTTAGTGCTTGAGGATGGAGACCTAAGCTCTCCGAAACAAATCGTGCGTATAGTGAATAAACACAAGTGAGTACAGCCGTATGCAGTAATAAGTGTTAATAAAGCTCATACATAGACTATTAAACGTTACGTAGCGTAGGTACTGTGTCTGTAGGGTACCTACACTACCTAATTCAGCGTACTTGTTTATGGTGGAGGACTTTTATGTACCAGGGTAACAAGACCGAATGGGGTCTAAAACGGTACAAAGAGCACGAGTGGGCCTGCACCGACGTGTCGGACTACGCGTGCTCGTTGTACGACGACACCTACTTGCCGCCGCGACCCCATCAGTACTTGCAGCCGTGCGAGCGGAAGGCGAGGAACTCGTGAGTCGTCACTTATCTTATGCTTCGGCCTTAAACTATTTAGTGACTGTAAGTGCTGTAACATGCCCCATGTTCAAAAAACCCACTACGGCGCACGGCTATGCTGGATGTGCTTCTGCTCTCCAGTGGCGTTAGGTTCTGCTTTAGATATATCAATAAAGCTCCCTTTCTTGACTAATGTGCCACAAAGTAGGTTTATGAAAGATATTGGCTTGGTGCTGTCATTACCAACAGGTGAACGCTAGTCGCGCCATGGGGCTTAATCAAATGACGTAGCGGATCTTGCGGTCGCCACTCGTACTACTATGGCTAACACGGCGTTGGCGTATTTCATGTTCCTTTTAGATTAGATTAGTATTTAAGTTTAAATAAAACTAATGACATATTACAACATGTTTTTATTGCAGGAACTTTACAAAAGGTTTCCGATTTTTAATGACAAAACCATTGGCTAAACCAAAACAAAGAAAACAATGATAACATCAAGAATCATTTCTTTCTCATCTTAGAAAATTACTAGTCTTAAAATATCACATTTTGTTCAAGATGGGGACAGTGACGTCCTCATAACAATAGAATAATTCTTCATGCTTTCACAAACAGCCACCACTGGCACCAACGCGAGATCAGCAACTTAACACTAGGGTTTACTCTCAAACCTTACTACAACCGCTTAATACTATTATTAACTTAAACGAGTCCGCTTATCATAATGGCAGTTTACCATACTAGAAAAAAAGAATCAAAGAATAAAAGAAAAATATACGTATGAGTCAAGAGCATCGAAAATCGAAAGTCAAAAGGGCTGACTAGCGAGATTACCTAGTGCTAAGCGAGCTTAGCTGAGCGAGGTTGATCAGTCCGGACCCGCCGGGCTTGAGGAGGCCGTGCGGGTACTGCGTCGAGGCCTGCGAGAACACACTAGGCGGCGCAGGTTGCGGCGCGAACCTAGCCTGCGGAATATGAACGTGCCCGTTGTACTGCATCTGAGGGAACACCGGGGAACTCACGCGCGAGAAGTTAGCCGGCGACTGGTAGCTAGAGTAACCCGTGTTACAATTCTGGAAGCGTTCGAGCAGCGAAGCCGCGGGGTCCCCACAGATAGACTCCTCGCGAGACGGCGGCTGCGACACGAGGCGCTGGGTCGCGCTTGAAGCTTGCGACTCAAACCCCGAGCTCTGACTCGACGACCTACTCCCGTTCACGCTGAAGATCGGCCTCTCGCCTTCTGATCCCCAGTAGCCTCCAGCGACCCATGAAGTATTATGCCCCAGTTTACTAGGCGATATCAATGGCCTGGACCGGTTCAACGGCGCTGGAGCAACGAAACTAGGAGTGGCAGTGAACTTGCGAAGACAAAAAATTGAATTGCTCTTTTGACTCGATTTTTTCGGACTACTAATACACAAGGAGCTTATACTTTCATCTAAATCGGAATCAGAGTCATCCTTTATATTTTGAAAGTTATTAAAAGAAGGTTTAGTAAATATGGTATCTGAAATGGAACTAGGACTTTTGCTCATAACACTGTTCACACAGAATGTGGAGTTGAGTCTAGATTTGCTCCAGATGCTGTCATTTTTCTTTGGAGTGAAGCATCTTCCATTGAGCATACTAGAACTGAGGGGACTGATCGTTTCTGTGGAAGAATCAGTGAAATTGTGCAATCCGAATTTGCTCAGTGACACATCATCATCTGTCTCCAGCATCATGTCACTGTCTTCGTCCAGGAATGAGGTATGTGTTCCGTTTCTTAGATTCTTTATCCTTGGAGAAGTATGGATTCTTGCGGGCTTCTGGGAAGATGTAGATTTATCCATATTCTTATATACAAGCAAAACTGCAAACAGGCTTGTCAACTAAAACAAGAAGAAAAAACAGTATAATATCAAATGTATAAATAAACATTTAAATAATCTCCTCTTTTATTAGAAATTACTTTTGAAATAAATGAAATAAACAATATTTGATGTTTATGATTCCATCTGGCTGGCAAGCATGGTCGTTGATCGCAGACATAACATTTTATAACATACCAACCTTAATTAAACTGATGTAAATTGGTTCCATAGTCACATAATTGTTAGCTATAGACATCACAACAAAAACTGACCAGAGTATGTCAATCAACACCGTGTTCTTCAGTTTATTCACATTCCATACATGCCCTACTATCTGTATCAAACAAACGAGGCCTCCTAATGCCTTCTGGGTCATGTCATTAAAATGGTCCAATCCTATATTACTCACATTAAGTTTTATCTTAAACATCTCAGTTATCTTAGCATTATTAAAGTCAAATGAGTAATTTTCTAAAGTTGGGAATGTCAATAAAAGCTTCATTTTCAATATGGTTGTCAATCTATCTAGTAGTCCAGTCAATATGTTCTTTATATTCATTAAGGTATTTGGTAATTTATTGGCATTTTTGTAGCATTCTATTGATACAAGAACAACCAGGATTACAGCAATAAGAATGGATGTTCTGTTGACCAAGCTCTTCAATACTGAGCTCTTTGCCTCATTCTTTTGCTTTTTCTTGTCAGGGCTCCTCGTGTCTTTTATTTTTGAGCCCAATAATACTTCTTTTTCCTTGTGCAATTTTTTTTGTAGGACTTTTCTGCAAGGGCTACAAAGCTTGTAGGCTTTTTCCAGTTGCATCCTGAAATTAAATTAACAACAGTTAATTAATGATTTTGTTAAACAATTTGAGGTAAATAATTTTCTACTATCTCTAATGAACCAAATTGTTATCACTTATGTAACTAAATTACTTTGATTGTACTATGAAGTGTGTTATCGCGCGATCACAATTTGTAAACAGACTTAATCAATGTTTTTCAGTTTGAAAAAATTCTGGAGGAAAAATTCAGAATATCTCATAGATTAAAATTATCAAATCTTACTTGTAATTTTCAATTTCATTATCAAAGTTGGTCTCGTGCATGGGCACGAAGTTTGCGAGCTGCGCCACCTTCAGCTGCTGGTTCACGTTACACATTTTGCACAATCCATTCTTAAGTGGACTTCTTTGGAAGACTTTGGGTGATTTGATGGCAGAGTCGTTTAATACACAAGTAACAGGCTTATTGTAGTCTCCATCCTGAAAACAATAACATTGTTACGTATTTTCTTTTAGGTTTATAATACATTTAAAGGCCAATGGCACTAAAATATAAAAATAACCTCACCTTAGTGAACCCATTGTACTGCTCGCAACCCGGACAAACCCAGCTGTTTCGCTCAATAAACTTCATCCAAAAGTTTTGATTACAAAACCAACAGTTGACACGCCATGGGAGCGCTAATCTGAAGACAAAAAGCAACGATTTAGAAGATAATATTATTAGATCAGGCGGGAAAGCGGGCCTATGTAACCTCAAAGTGACTTACCTGAGTTTGTATATTAAATTCAAAACTAATGTGGTACACAACACTGAAGTTATAGCTATTAACACTGATTCCATCTTTAATGTATAATCCATTTTATTTGTCTTATAATATTTATAAAAATTACATTATATCAATCATAACCTCCAAAATACATTTTCCCGTCTCCGCCAGTAACCCACCCCCGCAACTTGCATGAATTTCATTGGTTGGACGATGAATAACCTTGCCATTAAAAAAAACAAGATGAGACCAAAAAAAGGCAACAACGGCCAAATGCAGCTGCGTTGAAAACACAGCTGTTTATTTTTAATGGCCTCTACAATCGGCGCAATATTGACAAAATTCGCGCGCGATTTCGAGACATTGCCGTCTAGAGGTCAGAGGGCCTACCGCGAAGTTCGAAAATCGACAAAACGATGGTCCCGTCTCTATGGCTCTTGCATATACGAAAGAGAGTGATGGAAATAGACGATTCGATGAACGAAGTGCTTCGCGGTTATAGGCCAGTGCCCTATACCACAAAACTTACAATTACAATTTGACAAGTGTCAAGTTACAAATTTGTCATAATACAAGTGCGTGTACCACAAAATTTACAAGTTACATATTTGTACTGGAAAATTCCTACAAATATGTAAATTGTAGCAAATATCTACAATTTACCGTATCACAAAACTTTACATACGTTACATATCTTTTCCGGAAAACGTACAAATTTGTAGCTGACAATTGTTTTGTGCTACATTAGATTGTAGTAATAATTATACATATGTGTAGAATTGTACGTACAAGTTAACAATTCTCTAAACGTTTGTCACACCCTCTTACAACTATATTAAATACTAGTCAATGATTGCTATATAATAAAATTATAATAATTTATCACATTTAGCGACGAACTTTTTGTACCACGAAATGTTTAGTCCAAGTAGAAGTACATATCATACATATCGAGAACGTATAAATTTATGTTTGACCATAACGGATTTTACATTTAATGAGAGACTCAGAGTAAGTAAATCTACCGTCGAATAGCTCCTACAGACTATTGCTGGAAATCTTAGACATCCGATGCGAAAAAGTCACGCTCTTGATCCTAAACAACAGTTACTGACTGTTTTAAGATGGTTAGGCTCAGGTTCAATATCACGTCACTGGCGATGCTCATGGTGTTTCGAAAATGACAATGTCTCGTTCTATTCACGCCGTATGCACACAAATAGTGGACAAATTACTAGGAAGCGAAGTAAGATGGCCAACAAATGGAAACTCACTTTCTGTAGATTTTATTGCACCATCACATGTAAATTTTCTCAGGGTCGCAGGTATTATAGATGGATCATTAATACCGATAGATGCACCATACCAAAATGAAGCTGGGTTTGTTGATCGTTACGGAGATCATTCTATAAATGTAATGGTTGTCTGTGGACCGAATTTAGATCTTTTTTATGTGAATGTACGATGGCCTGGCGCTGTTCATGATTCGCGGGTTTTAAGGCGCTCATCGTTATGTCAGCAATGGGATTATGGAGACTTTTCCCCAATGCTTTAATATTGGGAAACAGTGGATATAAATATTCCAGCCCGCATACCAAGAAACGCAGCATTGGATCGTATCGGATATATAATTGTAGTTGTAACATTACAATTATTGACCTTATGTATGAATTGTATATTTACAAATCAACAATCCTACAATTATGTAGCTGTCATGACATACCTTTATTCTTTGTGATACGCTTTAAAAAAAGTGACACATTTGTATACCGCAAATTGTAACGAAAACATATTTGTAATGATTGTGGTACATTTTTTTGTTTACAATTTAACAATTTTGTAGAATTGTGCACTTGTAAAGTTTTGTGGTATAGGGCACAGTTTTATAAAGCTACAATTTACAAGCGGAACTTGCGCGGAACACCGCAATGTAATAAAAATCGCAGGTGACTAGTCGCTCACGTTTGTAGAGGCCTTTATTCAAAATGCGCTAAACTCCACGCCTCCACGCTCGTTCCTATCATTTTGCATGCATTTCTGAACGGAAGAAAACTGTCAATGTCACTGTAAAACAGTTTCCTTGAATTTTTAGGTTATATTTGAGTTGTACATGTTGCGATGGATTATTTTTATATTCATTTAATGTATCTTACATATAACCTACATTGACTTTCTACACAATTTGTTTTGCATTACAAAAAAAATTCAAGCTTTAAGTGACGTACCAATTTAAGAAAATGTTAACTGAAACTAATATTTTGTACTTGTGCAACTTCGACGACAAACTTCACAACTCGGGTAATGTTTACATTCTTCTATTTAAGTTTAAACTTATTACTTCATAACTAGGTTGGGGTGTAGGAAAGGGTGGCCGTACCTGGGACTTAGAAAAATTTCGACCAAAATTTTTTTTATTTATTTTCCATTGTAATCATATTTTATATGTCAAAAAAACCATATTATTTCAAATAAACTTTTTTCTACGAGCCACCATTACGAAGTTATCACAGTATGAAGGGCGCAGGACTTAGAAAAAATTTGATGTATGTGGTGTCATTATGACACTTATATTTTATGATGCTATCGTCTAGAAGACGTTAAAATATGCTTGTTTTGTATGGGCAACTTTTCTGTAAACTTGATTTTTTTTTTTGAAAATTTCGATAAGATATTAAGGAAAAATGTATGGAAAATTTTAAGATAGCACTTTTTTCAATCAAAGTTGTGTCATTATAACATGTTTTTTTTATTTTTATACTGTAGAATAAAATATAATAAACATATTTTGTATGGTACAAATCAGATGCAGCGAGATTCCGTCGGTTTCTCGCTGACATCCACCGCGTTTACCCCGGAATCGGTAAACATGGGCTGAAGCTTCGGAATTGCCGTTGTAGGCCCGGTTGCCCGTTTAGATAGTAAATCGCGGGCAGCAGTAAATTACTGACACAAAAGTGCCAAAAAAACAAATTAAACAAAAACGAACAAAAATAAATCACAAAAAACAAACAAAAACAACAAAAAAAAAACAAAAAACTAAAAAAAAACGAACAAAAAAAACTAGAAACTAAAAAAAACGAACAAAAAAAACGAACAAAAATAAACAAAAACCACAAAAAACAAATTCTGATGAACGGAATTGTAATTATCATAAATTTTATTTGCCATGCCATATGATTTACCGTGCATCATTTTCTACAAAAACCGAATCAGAGCACCCCACTTTCCACGTGGTCTTGTCTGTCCTAACCCTAGAGTGTATATAAAAGAAAGCGAAGGCGCGTAGGGGAGCAGCCCTCGCCCGCCGTGTCGGAGCGCGGGAACGAGAGAGGCGAGCGGCTGAGGCTGGTCGCCGAAGGCGACCAACAAGCCGAAGCTGCGGAGCCGAGTGAAGTGACCGTGCTCTGGCACGCAAGGGCGAAAGGGCTGCTAGCCGAAGCGCCGAAGCCCACAGAAAACTAGAGTCGCCTCCTCCCCCCCTCTTTTTGATACAATGACTTAATTTTATTATTATCTCTGCCATTAGTAGTAACCCCGCGAATGTATATAAAAAATTATTGTCAACTGAACCTCTGCGTTCATAATTTTACGGATTTATTTTCGTTAAATTATAATATAACGGCGAGAATCCGTTAAATTGTAAAACGAAATTTAACCAAAATAGTTTCAAATTTTGTAACGGGGCCCCAGAGTAAGGTTAGGTTAGGTTGGTTAGGTTTCTTCCAAAATGCGCGAAGCGCATAACCACCCAGAATAGAAGCCCCCGCGCAGCGGGGGCTTCGTCGACCCTGTCACGGAATTTACTATCGGGTTCTATTGACAATTTTCCGATAGATTACAATCTGACTAGTAAAATTATAATCTAACGGTTTTTACAATCTTGCGGTGACATATATATTTCATTCATCCAAAATAGGTGTTATAATGACACCGTTCAGCGTGAAAATTTTCTAAGTGTTGAAATTTATAAAACTTTGTGTCGCTATATTTCGGCCATTTCTCAATTTAGAGAAAAAAAGTTCCAGTAAAAGATGCTTATTTTTACATATTCTTTAATGTTCTGATCAAAAAAGTAGTAAAAACAAGCAAAAAAAAAAAAATTAAAATTTTTCTAAGTCCTATATATGGGCCACCCTTTGCTACACTCTGACCTATTCATAATTACGTGGAAGATATTAACCAATGTGCTTATGTTATAGAAAATGAGAACATCAATAAGTTATGGTCAGGTAAATGGACAATAAATAATGTTCACATATGTAAGGAGCTACTAGCAACAGGATTAGAAACTGAACAACTCAGAACATTTCTGACTAAGTACCTCGAAAATGGGTCTTCATTAGACAGCATACTTTGCACTGCTATAAGTTCTTTATTGACATTTTGTGAACAAAATTGGAATACTCACCCTGAGAAACTGAATTTGCAAGAATATTTCGGCTTAGAATGGCCAACGAATATAGACGCGGTAGTGAGATTGCAGCGCGACTCTGAGCCGGTGTATGTGAACATAGCTCACCCGGAGTTGCTATATTTTTCTTTACAAATATTCCATGCCCTTAGTGCAGTTCAGCAGAGTCTGGTAAGATAATTATTTTACTTTTCAGTATATATTTTAGTGATATTTCTATTTTTACCCGGTTATTCATAAACATATTTCAAACCTCATTTTACTAAATCATTGTTTGTCCTTTGACAGTTGTGTTTGTTAGAAACAGACAAAAGCTAATTTAACTAAATGATGTTTGAAACACGTTTATGAATAAGCAGGTTCATTTGTATTATTATACCTACATATAAAAGAAATTTGCCATAAAAGAAAGAAATAATAATTATTAAAACTTAATATAACTTCTTAGGTACCTACTCATCTTCATTTAAATATGCTTAGTCATGCATGTCATAGTTAAATCAGCAAGTTGTATTCTACAATAAAGTGATAATACAAGTAAATGTTTAAAGACACTACTTTTTAGAAACTATCTTCTTCTTGCTCGTTCCCTCAATGCTGAGGATCGCGACCACATGTAGCTCGAAACTATAGGGGAAGAACACACAAATTTAGAACTAAAAAACAAATCAAATTATTTTTAATTAATATTAATATTTTGATTTGCACCCAGCCCAGCCTTCCGCACATGCTTTGGTCACTTTTTCCTTTGTATATAAATAAAAAAAATTTGTTTGTCATCTAGGTCATCAAGAGCTATAACTTGTGTAATAAAAAAAATATATAAATGAAATATGAATTAGGTACCACCTCACAATTCTAAGCTGATACTATTATATTTATAATACACAATTTTCAGGTTCATATATGGTGGTATTTCCGAAGTGTAGTTGTCCATCAAAAATCCCTGGAAGACAACAGTGCCTCCATCTACAATGAGTTGGAGTTGCTCATGGCCAAGCTGTCCAATGAGGCCAACACGCTGGGCAACAGCAGGCTTGCTGTGCTGCTGCAGGCGGAGATCGCTCAGGCATATCTCGTGTATGGAAGGGTGCAGAAGGTTGAGGAGCACTTGATGAAGGCTAGAGAGCTGGCTGGACTGAAATTGGAGCTTACAGGTCGTTATTTAATTAATTATTGTGATATATAAAATTCTGTTTAAAAAATAAGGCTGATTAAAAAACGTCATAGGAATAGAATGCAGGTATTATAACATCGCTTTGTGTGTTGAACTGTTACAATCATTTCTCCACTTAAAAATTTTAGGTATTCAAAATCCACATATTTATTCTGCAAGTAGGCAGCAAGAGCAGTTTTACATGTTAATAAAATGTTACAGGGGCATAGTTACACAACACAAGTTTGCACAAAGTTTTTGTAAGGTCATGGCAGAATATCAGCGATGTGGCTTGCCACATCTTATGCTGAGCCAGTGCCAATTCTCTGCTATGACACATGGTTAATGTTTTTTCTTGTTTTTATATGGCACCGTAATTTTAATTTTAAGCTGCGTGCCTATTATTAATAATCTTTGTAATTACCAAGTATGTTGTGGGAATGAATAAAGTTCTTGTCTATCTATCATTGAAGGTGATGTAAGAGGTATCCATACCAGAGAAAATAATAAGACTAGTTAGATTTCATGTCATTTGTTTAATCCATACAATACATATTGTGTTGAATATTACAATAATCTTAACTTAACATAGAACTTAACCTAACAACCAAGAGAAATCAGAAGAAATATATACAACAGAAAAAAACATAATTTACCTAGTCTATGATAAAATTATAGAATACAAAATAATGTCCAAATATTCAATGTCAAAACAATTGAATAAATAAATAAATTCATTTCCAAATAAACAGTTCAATTTATACGTGTATAACAGCTTGATTTGACATGAATAAATCTTTTTTTTTTTTTTTTATAATTTGGAGGTGTAAAGTTTCTGGGGACTGTGAAGCTAACTCTTGTGAACTGTCTGTACTTATCGGTAACTTTTTGTTTTATAAATTGACTGCATCCTTCCAGGTGTCCTGGGTAAAAGAACAAAGTGGCAGCAAAACACCCTCCCGCAGCTAGCACTGACCAGCGCCCTGGACTCCGACGTGCAGCGGCCCTCGGCCGAGGAAAGCCACGGCGAAGCGGAGCTGCCTCCCGACGTCGAGCTACAGGACGATGTGAGGCTCAACAAGATACAGTATCTGGAGGAGATCCGGCAGGCGGAGCTGCCGAGCTTGGAGCAGACACTGTGCATGCTCACTGTGTAAGTTGAAACATTATTTGGTGGCTGACCAGTTATTTTAATTAGTTGAATTGTATGCAGAAAGGAACAAACTCGTTTTTCTTTCATTGTTATACAAATGACAATGGTAATTTTTTAGGTACAGTCTCCATTAAATATATCGGAGCAGCTAAGGTACACAAAATATCTAAACATGTACTTTATCGCCTAGAGAATAGAGGCGTTGTTCATGTATTCGTGACCACCTTGGATGATCTGATATATCTGATAGTGGCTGTCCGTGTATTAAAAGCGAATATCGCGCTGTAATCTTTTGTTGGCCCAAATTTTCATAATACCTGTATCTAATTAAGATAAAAAGTGATTAAAAACTGTAATTTATCATGAACCATTTGGGCTCTTTTTTTAGTAGGTATGTACTTGGAACTAAGTTATCTAAAGCCACTACAGGGCAATTACTTTTTGTATTGAAATTAGAACACTTAAGTCTTTGTACTCTTTTCCAGTCAATATCTCCAAAAATCGCAACCAAAAGACGATCTAATGCAGGAAGAACTATCACCTTACATAGAAGCCATTTTGTCCCAAAAGAGCGGGCCGTGGGCCACGCGGGTGGCGGCGCTGCTGACCCGCTGCAGGCTCGAGGCGGGACACAAGCGCTCCGTGGAGCGCGCCATGCTGCAGTGCGAGACTATAGTCAACGAGAAGAAGGAAGTGGCGCCCACTACCAGGTGAGAAATGTCATTAGGCGACGCGAGTCCACACTAGCCGAGCTGCCTCGCACGGCAATTTCCTCGCGTGGCTTTGCGTCAAGTGTGAACCCGCCTATTTACCTTTTTGCAATTGTCATTTTGTGCCTTAAATCTGGCACAACAAACGGCCTGAGTCGACGCATGTCTTTCTAGAGTCAAAGGATTTGGAACCATCTTAAACAATATTCACATCCCATATTATATGTACATATGTAAGCACCGCATGATCGCGACTTTTGCTTACTGCTGCAAAGGTGAACTCTACCATCTGTTTTCAGGGTTCAAATTTTTGACGCTTGTTTAATGTGAATCCTATCTATACAAGTATATTAATTGTCTTGTAATCATTTCTGTACAGTTCCCAAGATACAGGCTGTGCCTAGTTTGGTGCCGATGGCAATTCACGCATTAATTTTATTTGTAATTTCTAAATTTTCAACACATTTTTGGTATAAACGATTTGTATACAAAAGTAAACACGACCTATTAACCTTTCAGACTTTCCTACCTATGGGCATCTGGGTTGGGACCGGCGTGGGCTTGGCGGCAGCAACTAGCCGACTTATACCTCAGCTTGGGCCTCGTGAAGGCAGCTCTAGAAGAGTACCAGCGTCTCCAGCTCTGGGAGGATGTCATCGTGTGCTATACGATGCTGCAGTTGAGACATAAGGTAAAATACAATACAAATACTCTTCACCTCAATTGGTACTGTCATCATTTCTGTGTAAGCACTAAATTTGCTATTAGGAGCAGTTTTTTGGTGAACTAGGTATTTAAAGCTCGCTGTACACATTGGGCCAACGTCGGCCAATCATAGGGATGCAGCTATACGGCAGACTGAGATCGCATTATGTCTTGCTCCCTCTAACGCATAACTGCGTCCTTTAGATTGACCAATGTGTACAGCGGGCTTAAGGCAAGACGCCAAGGCTCTAGTTCGATTATGCCCCCCTCTCATGTGCCGCCCGGGGCCTTGGACCCCTTGAACCTCCTTGCTCCGAGTATATACGGGTGTAACAAATACTGGTGATCCGTTTAAGGGCATAATTGGTATCGTATTGCGAGTGAAAAAAAGTAGGAGAAATATTTTACGATACCAATTATGCCCTTAAAAGGATCACCAGCATTTTTGTTACACCTTGTACTTTTCTGTGTAGACAGAGAGAGAGGAGGAGGAGGAGGAGAAGAGAGAGAGGTATACGGGGGTTTTCTTTTGCAGCGAACCTTCTTTAGTGCTATCACGTATTTTGGGATCGGCTCAGTGATTTTATTATTACATTTGCTTTATCTTATCGAACTCGCGAAGCGTAAGCGAAGAGAGTTCTTATAAACAACTCCAGACCGAATTGTCTCGGCATTTGGCTGGCTTTTTGATTTCGATAGGTTGTCCGACGATAACTTTAGTAACGTTTTTCTGATCTTTATGAAATTTCTTGGGGCTGTAGCAGAGATACATAAAATTTGTAAGTTCGTATATGAGCAGGATCCATCAAGTGGTTATGGAGCTAGAAGGAGAAAAAAAATCCTCCTTAGGGTCTTGTTATATTGGTTAACTCGTTTGCAAGTAAATCGCGAGTTTTCAGTTCGAGGCGGACTACTAGTTTAATTTCAAGATGATTCTATTGTATTGTAGGCGGCGGAGGTGATTCAGCAACAGATCGCGATCCAGCCGACCGTCAAGCTTTACTGTTTATTGGGCGATGCTACCGGTAAGTACAGTGTTAAAAAAATGTATAAAAATAATAGAGGCGTCATTAAAGTGATTGCCAGTGTTAGAAATTTGTTCATGCATGATCATATATTTCTGGTCAGGCTTTGACAGATTTTTTTTTTCATTATTTAGACGATGTGTCGTGGTTCGAGAAGGCGTGGGAGTTCTCCGGGCACACGAGCAGCCGCGCGCAGCGGCACTGGGGCAACTTCCTGTTCGACCACAAGAAGTACGACGAGTGCATCCCACATTTTGAGAAGTCGGTGGAGATCAACAGCATCCAGGAGAGCGTGTGGCTGAGGCTCGGGTAAGCGATTCATGTCTTGTCCTTGACATAGGTCTACTAATAGTTGCAACCGACCCTAGGGATTTGAAATTGAATCCCTAAAGGGGTTATAATGACGTTAATAGTTCTAACTTCTACGCAAACTACCTTTTCACCTCAGCAGTTCGAACGAGCCTACTTTCCTCACTCCCTGGAGTGACGAAAGCGCGACTTTCATCACTCCAGTGAGTGTCGAAAGTTGCGACTTTCCTCACTCCCGGGAGTGAAATTTTGTTTCTAGAAGATTTTCGTCATAATGATGATACCTTTCATTCAGGAATGTAAATAAATGTGTTTTTTTTAACTTTAATATGTTCTCACTACTGAGGTGAAAAGTTGTATGTGTCACACGAGAGGAAAGTTTTTTTACATCTCGTGTTCTTGAGATCCCTCGCTACGCTCAAGATTCAAACTTAGAATCACTCGCGAATATAGAATCTTTCGCTTACTCGGGACTCAAAATCAACACTCGCAAGAAAAACCAACTTTCCTCTCTTGTTGCACAAATACCTATTTCACCTCAGCAGTTCGAACAAGCCTATTTTCCTCACTCCCTGGAGTGACGAAAGTGCGACTTTCATCACTCCAGGGAGTGAGGAAAGTTGCTACTTTCGTCACTCCAGGGAGTGAAATTTTGTTTCTAGAAGGTTTTCGTCACAATGATGATGCCTTTCATTCGGGAATGTAAATAAATGTGTTTTTTTAACTTTAATATGTTCTCACTACTGAGGTGAAAAGTTGTATGTGTCACACGAGAGGAAAGTGTTTTTACATCTCGTGTTCTTGAGATCCCTCGCTACGCTCAAGATTCAAACTTAGAATCACTCGCTTCGCTCGTGATTCAATTATAGAATCTTTCGCTTACTCGGGACTCAAAATCAACACTCGCAAGAAAAACCAACTTTCCTCTCTTGTTGCACAAATAACTATTGACTTTGTTCAGGTTCGCAGCCCTAACGACCTCGGAGTGGGAGCTGTCCGCGCGCGCCTACCGCCGCTACACGTACCTGCAGCCCAACACGTTCGAGGCGTGGAACAACCTCGCCAAAGTGTACGTGCAGCAAGGCGACAAGCACAGGGCTTATAGGGCGCTGATGGAGGCGCTGCGGTTCAACTATGATAACTGGAAGGTATGCTCCACGAGTTGCAGGCGTGGAACAACCTCGCCAAAGTGTACGTGCAGCAAGGCGACAAGCACAGGGCTTATAGGGCGCTGATGGAGGCGCTGCGGTTCAACTATGATAACTGGAAGGTATGCTCCACGAGTTGCAGGCGTGGAACAACCTCGCCAAAGTGTACGTGCAGCAAGGCGACAAGCACAGGGCTTATAGGGCGCTGATGGAGGCGCTGCGGTTCAACTATGATAACTGGAAGGTATGCTCCACGAGTTGCAGGCGTGGAACAACCTCGCCAAAGTGTACGTGCAGCAAGGCGACAAGCACAGGGCTTATAGGGCGCTGATGGAGGCGCTGCGGTTCAACTATGATAACTGGAAGGTATGCTCCACGAGTTGCAGGCGTGGAACAACCTCGCCAAAGTGTACGTGCAGCAAGGCGACAAGCACAGGGCTTATAGGGCGCTGATGGAGGCGCTGCGGTTCAACTATGATAACTGGAAGGTATGCTCCACGAGTTGCAGGCGTGGAACAACCTCGCCAAAGTGTACGTGCAGCAGGGAGACAAGAACAGGGCTTATAGGGCGCTGATGGAGGCGCTGCGGTTCAACTATGATAACTGGAAGGTATGCTCCACGAGTTGCAGGCGTGGAACAACCTCGCCAAAGTGTACGTGCAGCAGGGAGACAAGAACAGGGCTTATAGGGCGCTGATGGAGGCGCTGCGGTTCAACTATGATAACTGGAAGGTATGCTCCACGAGTTGCAGGCGTGGAACAACCTCGCCAAAGTGTACGTGCAGCAGGGAGACAAGAACAGGGCTTATAGGGCGCTGATGGAGGCGCTGCGGTTCAACTATGATAACTGGAAGGTATGCTCCACGAGTTGCAGGCGTGGAACAACCTCGCCAAAGTGTACGTGCAGCAAGGCGACAAGAACAGGGCTTATAGGGCGCTGATGGAGGCGCTGCGGTTCAACTATGATAACTGGAAGGTATGCTCCACGAGTTGCAGGCGTGGAACAACCTCGCCAAAGTGTACGTGCAGCAGGGAGACAAGAACAGGGCTTATAGGGCGCTGATGGAGGCGCTGCGGTTCAACTATGATAACTGGAAGGTATGCTCCACGAGTTGCAGGCGTGGAACAACCTCGCCAAAGTGTACGTGCAGCAAGGCGACAAGAACAGGGCTTATAGGGCGCTGATGGAGGCGCTGCGGTTCAACTATGACAACTGGAAGGTATTCAATAAATTAAAAAAAATAGCTTGAGGTCAATGTAATTTTTGCAGGTTCCTGGGCTGTTGATCTAGCTTCTACTGTTTAGTAAAAAAATCATTTGAAATTAATGCTTAGGCAAGACCATCAATAATTTCAATCAAAGAGAAATTTTAAGTGCAATGTTTCATAGCTATTTGAAGAAAGAACACATTATTCATTCATCTGGTACTTGCAGGTGTTCTTAGGCTACGTTAGCTGCTTACAATCAGGCAGATCATATGCTTGTTTGTCACCGTCGTGAAAATAAAAAGTTTTGTCACTCTAACCTTTATTATTTTTGTTCCAGCTATGGGAGAACGTAATAATAGTGTCCATGGACACCGGGCACTTCGAGGACGCGATCCGCGGCGCCCACCGTATGCTGGACCTTCAACACAAGTTCGAGGACACCGAGGTGCTGGCGCTACTTGTGCGGGCGGTTGTACAGGACAAGGAGGACGCGGACGGCAATAGCAGTGCTAGGTAATAAATAAGTTATATTACCTTACTGGGGGGGGGGGTGGTAAGTGATAATTACCGCCTGCGCGCGCAGCGGCAAATCTTTATTCAGATCCTGGAAAAGACGTAAAATTGTGTACTCAGCACGAGCGGTAATAAAGAAGGCATAAATTTCTTGTTTATGAGCCTCAACTTCGGTTCGGGTCATTAATACCCGTGAGCTGAGCCGTTCTTTATTTTACCGCCCTACGTACGTAATTAACTATTTATATCTAGAATGGTGGCGCCAATGATGACGAACTCCAGCTTAAACTGGTAGGTAACAGTAATGCATATTGCATACCTTCTTTGGTTCTACAGAAATCACTTAATAAATTAACGGTCCAAACAAGACAAAAGCAAAAAGACAGTTCTTACTTCTTTATCGAACGAGCAGAGCGCAAAAGTGTTAAGTGAAGCGAGTTCTTACAAACTACTACTGGCTGCGACGTCGCTTTTCGATTTTAAGAATTTGTTCCGCGATGACTTAAGTAACATTTTTCTGATCTTCATGAAATTTGTTGAAATTGTAGCAGAGATACATATAATTTGAGAGTTCGTATATGAGCAGGATCGATCAAGGAGTTATGGAGCTAGAAGGCGACAAAAAATCTTCATAAGGGTCTTATATTAGTCAACTCGTTTGCAAGTAAATCGCAAGTTCTCAGTTCGAGGCGGACTACTAGTTTTTATTTTATTTACAGATTAAGAAAACGGATCCTAGAGCTGTTTGGACGAATAACCTCAATACATCAGAATAAGCCGGAGATCTGGCAGCTGTACGCGGACCTGAGTCCCACCCGCTTATTGCAGGCGCAACGGCTGTTGAAGGCCTACAGGGGATACACGCAGGTTAGAAGACAAGCCGCCTAGATGACAAATAGTCTTTTCATAAGTCATAATCTTAGTCATGTTTTACAATAAACTGCTTTTTAGAAAGAGATAAACAGAGATTAAGGCGCCACACACACTTGAACGGAATTCAGCATTATAGAAAAAATCTGCCGGAACGCTGAAAAATTCAACTTTCATTTTATCTATGATAACTGAATTGCGCGCTGAATTCCGCTAAGATTGTTTGGACCTATAAGTTTAGGGTCTTTATAAATACTAGTAAACCCCGTGGGTCATGGAACTTAGTTTATTTTCATAGTTCATAATTCATAAAACTATTATACTTTGCTATTTAATTTAAAAGTGTCCCTTCCATCCCCATCCCTTGGCTTATTGAAGGTGTTATTATTATTACAGAGTGGAAGCTGGACCAACAGCCCAGAAACCTGCAAAAAGGTCATCGACCTCGCGCAAAATCTTCTAGAATACAGTCTCCAAGCCAGACAAGAGGCAGAGGATAAAGACAAATCGCAGGCGGACCAGCAGCTGTCGTCGGCGCGCCTCACCGGGCAGGCGGTTGTACGGGCGGCCGAGAAGCAAGACTGGCCCCAGACGGCAGACGCTCTTGAGCAGTTGAAGGGATTGTTTAATAATGTTACAGAATATATGAAATCTATTATGTAAATTAAGAGTTTCATTACTTTAATTTTACCCCGAACGAAACTTTGTTTCGAGTACAGTGCACCCACAATATTGAAGATTTTACCAAAACTTAAGGCCAAATAGGGAATATTACGCAAAACTCTGCGTAGGGGGCGGAACTAGCACAAACAGAGGGCCTGCCGCGAGACACGGAAATAAAAAAAATCGTTACCTGAGGCCAGTTTTATAAAGCTACAAGTTACAATTTACAAGCGGAAGTCTCTTTCTAACACATAGGGTTAGAAAGAGAGTTCCGCTTGTAAATTGTAACTTGTAGCTTTATAAAACCGGCCTCTGGTTCTCTATCACTCTTACATATTCGAGCGATAGAGAGGCAGATGTCAAAATTTCGTTTCTCTCGTTTCACGATAGGCCCTCTGCAACCAAACCGCCTTGGTGCACAAATGACATATGTATTCGTTATAAATTATCTATGAAAACTAGGAAAAAACTGTTTAAGGGTCGCCACACACCTAGCGGTTTTCCTCGCGGAATTACCGGAAGTAGCGGAAATTTGTCTATGGTAGCAGATTTTTTGTATGGAAGCCATAGACAAATTACCGGAAGTAGCGGAAATTCATAGACAAAATGCTTAATTTGTCTATGAATTTCCGCTACTTCCGGTAATTCCGCGAGGAAAACCGCTAGGTATGTGGCGACCCTAAGGCCTAGTATGTATTAGGAACTCTATGGTTTACCGGTGTGCTAGTGCTGCACTCTTGCGGCAGAACATTGCAGTAATATCTCCTATTGGAAAAAAAATCTTTGTTGCCTACCGTACACATAAGTTTCTTTTTCTAAAACCAAATTGGACTCGGACGAAAAACATATTCATCCAAGTGGAATGATACAAATACAGTGTTTTTGGAATGACCTCAAATGGCTTTAGGGTCGCCACACACCTAGTGGTTTTCCTCGCGGAATTACCGGAAGTAGCGGAAATTCATAGACAAATTAAGCATTTTGTCTATGAATTTCCTCTACTTCCGGTAATTTGTCTATGGCTTCCATACAAAAAATCTGCTACCATAGACAAATTTCCGCTACCATAGACAAATTTCCGCTACCATAGACAAATTTCCGCTACTTCCGGTAATTCCGCGAGGAAAACCGCTAGGTGTGTGGCGACCCTTAGGGTCACCACATACCTAGCGGTTTTCCTCGCGGAATTACCGGAAGTAGCGGAAATTCATAGACAAAATGCTTAATTTGTCTATGGTAGCGGAAATTTGTCTATGGCTTCCATACAAAAAATCTGCTACCATAGACAAATTTCCGCTACTTCCGGTAATTCCGCGAGGAAAACCGCTAGGTGTGTGGCGACCCTTATTGACATTTAAAGCGTTTTGATACTGCATTTTTTACCACATTGAACTATCAGTTGGTATGGTATTTGGTAAATATGCAAAAATATTTTATAATGTGTAAAACAGCAACTTTCTACAATTGATTAACTCTGTAAAAATAAACAATTCAATGGGGAAAGCATTACTGAAAGCATGTTTACTAAACGAATTGTTTAGACATTAGTCACATCAAAAATATGTTTGCAATAAGCAAACGCTTACTAATCAGCAGTGAATTAGAATGGGAGGATTTCTTTTTTGCGCTAGAAATTAACTGAAATAATTATCATGTGCAGCTAGGAATCAGTGCGTAACGATGGCTACGGCTAATGACGAGGAAATCCTCGAGGGTTTCCTTTGCCCCATATGCAAGGCCGACCTGAAAACCGCTACACAACTTACGAATCACTTCGAGAGTTTGCACCAAGAAGAACAGGATGTTTTGAAGAGTCTGAAAGAGATATTTGGAAAAGCAAAGAAGATTATACTTAATAATGATGATGCTGATATTCAGGAGACGTTTGATCGTGCGTTAAAGTTTAATTCGCAGGACTATTACGATTCCAATGAAGAGCAGACGGTAGGGGTATCCCGGAGCTCGACTGACTACTTCAAGGGTGTCAGGTCGGCAAGGCTGGAGAGGTACGCGACGGAGACAAACAAGTTGTTGATTAGACTAGATAAACTGGTGGGCAACATGCCCAGTGAACCCAACCAGAGGCGACAACACGAACAGGAGGTCAGTTTGTTGTGATAAACATCTTTTTTTGTATGATTTTTTGGTGCAGTTTGGAAGTTTTTTGTAGATCGCTTAGTGGAGGAGAGCTAAGTTAATTTTTTGCACAACTATGACTGCCTGTTGTGTCTTGTGAAGAAACATAAATATTTGATACATAAATATTTTTGTGAGCATTTGTGCTAAATATTATTAATATTATTGCGCATATTAAAATGATTAAATATGTTCATCAAAAGCTGCTCTGCATAAGTTTAACACTTGTTGGTATTTATATTACCAACTAAATGAACATTCAAAAAACGGTACAAGGCGGGAAGACGTTTATAACTCGAGATACCAAATTGAAGAAATTGGAATTTTATGATTTTTTGAAGTTCAAATTTCATCAAGTTTTCGCTTTACTTGTCAACTTCTTCCCGGCATGTACTGAAATATTAGATTGGCATGTCACAAGAATTGGTACAACTATAATTTCAGGTAGTCCCTTGGCTGGACGGTTCGTCAGTGAAGCTATGCCCCAACTGTGCGAAGGCCTTCAACCTGACGCGCCGCAAGCACCACTGCCGGCTCTGCGGCTCCATCCTGTGCCATGACTGCTCCACATTCCTAGATATTAACGTAGCTAGTAAGTATATTTTCGTCAATAATACATGTAAATAAATACACATAATAATTTAAACACATGGTAAATTAAATAACCTATTTTAAATAAATTTTCTAATGTTAATGGCTTAAAATCATATAATTATAGATTTGTTTAAGCTTACTAGGTTGCACAAATATCTGAATGTCAATTTAATAAACTGCTGGTTCTATGCGATACACCCGAAGCTTAGTGCGGAGACCCCTGACTAATCCTGTAATTTGTTATTTTTGCAATAAACTTATTCTTATTGCTATTCTTATTTAATAACATTAGTTTTAGGGCAGATTATGCTAAATTCAGCTCATAGTATAAACAAAAAATAATATCACACCAAGTAGCATATCATATGTCACACATGGCACTGTAAACTTACACATGTTTGATGCAGAATAATAACAAAAAAATAATACCTAATTATTTAAACTTTTAAAGACTGAGATAAGAGTAGAAGATTATTAATAACAGGAAAAAAATCTATTTGAATGTACCCTTTCATAATATAATGAAATCCTTGTAATGGCATCTTATTTTTATTATTTCAACTAGTAATCATTATTGAAAGATATTATATTTTTTGTCAAAGCAGCGTAATAGTTTTATAGATAGTGAAAAAAATCCAGTGAGTGTTGCGAGGTCCAGATGGGACAGTGCAGCTGCCAAGTTTGTTACTCTTTTAGCACCACCCAGGGATCATGTGTAGGGTTTGTCGAAGGCGTTTCCTACGGACGCAGAGTAACATTGATCCATTGATTTTCATCACCATCTACTTACCCACTACTATTACCAGCTGAGAGAAGAAATGCTTATCTATACATATTCAGTGACATGTAGGGGGCTATTCATAAATTACTTCATTTCAAAATAGGTAAGTTCTCACCATTACCCCTCCTTCCAGGATCAATAGTAGACCCATCAGTGCCCCTAGTACCCTCCGACCACGAAGTGACGGAGAAGACGGGTCTCCGTCTCTGCGAGCACTGCTACAACCTGATAGAACTCCGGAAGCAAGTGCAGGAGAGCCGCAATGCGAAGACGGCGCTTGTACAGACGTATGAGCAGATGAGAGAGCTCATGGATCAGGCTAAACCGGCTGTGGCTATGTATGAAAAGGTATATTAGATATTAAAGAGTTTAGAAAGAGAATAATAGAGTAGAACCAACTTAATACGATTTCTCGCTTAATACGCCGTTTTATATCAGTCTCTGCAACTTGAGACCTTTCAGGTCAGTCTCATAATACGCTTTTAAGCCGTTAAGACGCGTTCTTGGCAGGGCTTCTTCAAAATCGTCTTAAAGGAGTTTTACTGTATTTTTTTTCCATTTCCTATATTTTGCTATGTTAAGTTTAGTTCAACATTTTTTTTTACTCTTGAGCGAGTTTCATTATAATCGAATAAAACTACTCATGTACAACTTTGGCACTTGAGCTGCTTCTTAAGTGACGTCACATATTGATGATCTTATGATGCCACTTCGCAGTAATTGTAAACACAAATCTAATGTGTTAAATGTAAATCTGATCTGTAAATAAAATGACTGTAAAAACTATACAAGCTTCATTATTTAAATAAATAAATAATATAAATAAATATTTGGGGACAATCTTACACAAATAAACCTAACCCCAAACTAAGCAAAGCTTGTACTATGGGTGCTAGGCGACGATATACATACTTAGATAGATAAATACATACTTATATACATAGAAAACATCCATAACTCAGGAACAAATATTTGAGATTAGCACACAAATAAATGCCCTTACCAGGATTCGAACCCGGGACCTCCTGCTTCGTAGGCAGAGTCACTACCAACTGGGCTATGGAGGCCTCCATAGCCCAGTTGGTAGTGACCTCCATAGCCCAGTTGGTATTTGTTTTGTTTCTCAAGGCACTCGGCATGCTCGCCCCTATCGTGATTAATGCTCTTCTTTGTCAGCGCCAAAAATATACTGCCCTCTACAAAAATTTGCCATTTAAAGTATTTTTCAATTTCTTAGATTAGAAAGGGATTAAGTACCACTTGTTTTACGATTTACAAGCTCGAAATCCCGTATAACATGGGAGTTAAACTTTAATAAAAGCTTTTAATTACAGATGTGTCAAAGCCTGTTCGACGGTGAGAGCACCTACAACCTGTCCGACGTAAACGCCATGCGCGGGCGCATCGGGAAACTCGCGGAGGGCATCGACGGCCTCAGCAAACACGTCGCCGCCTTCCCCGCCCCCCCCGGCACCAGGCAGGCCAAGCTGTACGCGGCTATACGGCAGGCCGCCACCAGCTACATCAAGGTATACTTTATCTACACCCATATCATAAACCCTCCATGATGCGTTCAAAAACCGCACCTTATGATCACCATAAAAATAGACTGTTTCGTTAGAAGTTAGAACAAATGTTTTTAACACACACCATTGCCTTCATTTGAGATTGAAGGCCCTTAAATTAATATTGCACATGCACTTGCGCAAAGTACCTGCAATATTAGCGGAACTATTTCGAATTCCTTGTATTAGATACCATTCTGCTAGACCCTTAGGATTAAGATTGGAAAAAAGAGTGTCATCTTTTTACGCATTATTGATTTGATTGTGTTGAAAATCGATGATAACTACTCTCCTGCACAGCTATTAGGTTCCAAATGACATAGATTTGCTACAGTCGCCATCAAATATATCGGAGCGGTCAGGGTAGTCAAAAATATCTGAACACGCACTTTATCGCCCTGACAATAGAGGCGCTGTTCAGATATTTGTGACCACCTTGGCCGCTCCGATATATCTGATGGCGACTGTACCTATATAACATTAAAGAAATGGATGACATTTTAAATCTCATTAGTCTGATCGTGTTGAGTAAAAGTGGATGCCATCTTGAAGTTGCGTATTACGATTACATATTATTTTAAAACATGAGTATGACTGTTGGACCGAACTTTTTTTTTTCAAATTATTAGTATTAAACAACCATTTACTCTTACAGGAGGAGCTCCTATCCCTCAGAAAGCTGCCAACGGAGGCTCAAATAGAAGAGGTCCGAAGACAGCGATACGAACGCGCCGAGCGACAGATACAGAAGGAACGAGAACGTATGGAGCAAGAAGGGGCTTTAGGTAAGCAATAGTATCAACTGAAGAACAAATCAAATTATTTTTAATAAACAATGTAAATATTATGTTCCGAGCATTTTGTCAATGTTTTTACACATGTCAGTTTTGGATCAATTGCACCATCCCAGCTCTGGGCACCGGAGGTCTAGGTCACTTTTTCCTGTGTATATGACTATCTATATAAGTCAGCGACTGGTAATATACCTAGACTATGAACTCGAGCTGCAAAATGACCCCACAAAAAGTCTGCCGCGAGGGGCGGTGCTTGCAAACTCTGCCACGAGGCCCGTTAGTTAACAAATGGCGGTCCTATGACACGGTAGTAGTGACGTTTATGAAAAAAATCTAATAAATAATTAAAAATGCCTTCTTGCGCCGTAAAATGGTGCCAGAGTTGATCTGGTAAAAATAATAAAAAAGACGACATCACTTATCATACGTAAGTAAAGCCGAAACCACATTATTATAAATTTCTTTTACCGAATAATTTTATATGGGGATGGTGCTATGCCCACTTTTGAACAACCATTGAATTGAAATGTCTTATGATTATGTAATATACAATTGCTTCGGAGCAGGGATCGTTGTCGGTATTATTTAAAATCAAAATAGCCGACATTTGCATTGTTGACGTGATATTCTGAAATGTAATTTAGGTAAACGTAATAAATTATGATTAACCAAAAAATATCCTAAAATATCAATTAGTAGCCGGAATACCGAAATTATATACCGGCTCATTTGTATAAAAATAGTACCGCTATCGCTATTCAATCCAACCGGCAAGAATCGATTTTGCTTATAAAACTGAATCAGAACTTTTAAAAATAACTGGATTTGTAAAATAATTCACAGTTCCAACTTGTTTGAGCAAGCAATGTACAAAATCATCAAAATCATCTGTTGCTTTATTGGATGGTGTTGATTGGTTGGATTGATTGGATTGATTGGTGTACAAGAAAAATAGTTTTTACTTTGTATGAAAAAAAATATAGCTCATATACGAACTCTCAAACTACATATATGTATCCCTACTATAACCCCAACAAATTTCATAAAGATCAAGAAAACGTTACTCAAATTCAGTCTTTCAATCGTCGATCGATATCTAAAAATCAGAAAGTGATCGAAATGCAGAGACGTCCCAGGAGCCAGAAGCTGTTTGTAAGAACTCACTTCCGACGCTCCGCTCGTTCTATAATAATACTCACTGCGTGTGCACGCTTTTCAGTTATTAAGGTATGATAGAGACGCACTCTGTGATAACATCATTTAACGCTACAGTAAAACACGATAATGTTAGTATCAGCTTATTTCCTTAAAAATAAAATTCAAACCTATCAACAAAAAAGATACATTCGAAGATTGTTCTTTATTTTATGAAATCGTTCACTCATAATGCGTTTCCAATGACACCGCTGTCTTGTCATTTTCAAGTGTCAGTGCTACGACGAATAACAGCAAATTATTTTGACACAGACCAATCGTATTTTAAGTAATTGTTGTAATTGAAAACAGACTAATATTTTGACGCCTTTTGATTGGTAGTGTAGTGAGCATGCGTATATCGAGTTGTTTCCCAGTTTTAGGCTGACGGTTTGTTTGAAGCTCGCCGTCCATATTTATTATCAGTTGCTGATATAAGTATAAAAACTGTAGTCTCATTTCAGGTACAGTCGCCATCAGATATATCGGAGTGGCCAAGGTAGTCATAAATATCTGAACAACGCCTCTATTGCCAAGGCGATAAAGTGTATGTTCAATATTTTTGAGTACCTTGGCCGTTCCGATATATTTAATGGTGACTGTACTAGTTATTTAAACCTTTTCAACGCCAAAGACGCTTAAAAGTGGCTTGAGCTGTCGTCCCCATAGCGCCAAATCACATGTAAGTGTCTTGGCGTATGCTGTCAAAGAAACTTTCATATGTACTTTCAAGATGCTTTCAAGTATGATTTATATTGGCTTTACTGCATCCGTGATCTTGGCGTGCGAGTGACGTTTTTGTATATGACGCATGGCGTTAGAAAGACTTTACATGATTTGTAAAATGTAATGTTTGTCTAACTTCTGATTTTTTTTATCTGCAAATTTGTGATGCTCCCCAGCATCCATGCTGCCTGACAATAAAACATTTTTTATTTTTTATTATTTTAGGAAATGCAGCGGCCGGACCTAGCCAGCGAGATATGCATCATGATGAGAATAATCCGATTTTGGAGCAGATGAATATTATTAGAGGTTATATCAAAGAGGCCAGGAGGGAGTTGAGGTTCGAAGAGGTAAGTTGGAAAAAAAGATTAGTCTGGCACACATAACGTCAACCACTAGATAGATCATAAGTACAACTCGAAATCACCACACATAGCTGCTCCCGTACTCATTTTCAGTCACTGAACATAAAACTTCCTATTTGCAGGTGGCGATGCTAGAAGCGAACCTTAAGGAGCTGAAAAAGGAATACCAACTGCAGATGCTCTCTAACAGGACCTAGTCACCAGGCTTATTTGTATTATTTATTATATTTATATTATGTACAGCCGCCATCAGATACATCGGAGCGGTCAAGGTGGTTACAAATATCTGAACAACGCCTCTGTTGTCGAGGCGATAAAGTGCACGGTTAGCACAACACTGAGACTGACGCGACAGTATCTCGCGCGTGAGATAGACTACCCGTCTCTTTTTAAATGACACAGTCATAAAAGGACGGATAAACGAGAGATATATCGCGCGCGAGATAATGTCGCATCACTCTTGTGCTAACGGTACAGATTACTGCAAATAGTTGGGCGCTCCGATATATTTGATGGCGACTGTACCATTAACGCTGTCTTGTTAACGAAATTATTTATGTTGTCATAAACTTTATACTGTGTTAATATTTATACCTAATTCATACTTAGGTAAGTGTAAGAATAATAAATCTGATATTATGAAAGTATACATTATTTTAATGTTTGTTGTAACATTTTATAGTAGAAAGAATAACATTAAAAATAGGGATTTTAATAATAAGTAACATAATTACATCATTACACCTTAAACGGGAGGAAAAATATAAATTAGATAAAAGTATAGTCACGAGTTAGTTAAAGGGGCGAGATAGCTAATAACGTATGCGTATATAGAAAAACGCGATACAGCCAATATGAACCTCAATAAAAAATGAGGAGACGCACTTGACCTAAGTGTGTCTCCTGTTATAAGACGCCATTTTCTCAAGCTGCTTCAGCAGCTGCGGTCTCGTACACAGCGCCTTCTTTATAGCATCATCCAGCATCTTCCGCTGATCATACGGTGGAATCGGCGTGTCTTCTAAATGGAACGTATGAATTCTTCCCGTACTATCCGACACGAACACGCTGTCGCCACCCGCACCGAACAGAATAGAAGTTAAGATACCCTGCTGTGTTAAAGTGTATTCCGCGCAAGGTATATGCGTCTTCCTCCTTAAATCCCAGATAGATAAGATATTGGTGCTAACCGTTAGAACTATAGTCGCATTTACAGGACAAAACGCAGCGGCATACACGGCCCCTTTGCAATTCAACGTCATTATAACGTCATCTATGCCTTCCACCCACAGCCTTATAGCCCCATCGGCGCCGCATGTCATCATCAAGTTCTTCATGAAAGGGGAACAGGTGAGGGAATACACAGGGCCGGCGTGAGCGCGGAACACGTCCATGTGTTGGTTTAAATAGTTTTTAGAGCATTGGTGGATGCAGCCTTCGTCCGTACCGACGTAGTATATATGACTGATGGTTGGATGCCACATGATGCAGTGCCCTGCTGGATGTCTATTTATGGGCACGTCCACCTTCAAACATGCTTTAGTGACTTGTAATCCCTTCAGGCTTCCTTCAACAGTGGATAAACGCATCATGGGCGTGCAGATAAATTCGTGGGTTTTTGTGCTTATGAATCGATTCACCCTCCCGTCTTGACACGTGGTTAAAACGTATTCGTTGTCTATATCGACCGAGCGCCAGGTAACCGTCCAGATGGGCTCGAAGCAGGGGTTGGTGTCGCGTGAGCTTTGAGCTATAATCTTTTTGGAGTATGAGGTGACGTCAAGTATTAAGACGTCCCCGTTTGTAAAGCCGCAGGCGAGCCAGTTGGGATTATTCGAGGAAAATGCTATGGAAGTTAGAGGTTCAATAAAGCGGTAAAATCTCTCCGGTTTAATAGGGCTCTTCGTGCACCAGACAGCGACTAGCCCGTCCAATTGACTGGCGCAACTAATGTCACCATACGCCACGGCTAATATGTTTTGATTCTTTGGATTAAAAGCCATCATCACGACGGGATGGTCAGCGGTCTCATTGCATTCAAACGTCCACAGCTGTTTGATCGTGTAGACGTACACCAGGTCAAGCGAGAGCGGATCCATAGGAACAAGGCCTCTGAACATCTTTTGCGCGTCAGAGTAAGCTTTAGCCGCCAACACACGTTCCGTTAACAATACTGCATCGTAGAAATTTTGAGTTCGCCCTATCTGTTCAAAAGTTTTGCCTCTCCCCTGTCCGGTGTGGTCTATCTTCTTCTTACGTAGGTATCTCGCGTCCGCGGACTGGTAGAGCACCATCTCGTCCGGTTCCTCCTTAGCGCGCGCTAGTCGCAACTTTTCGTAGGTGTCGTGCATGTCCCACACCGAAGCGAAGGACCCGGCGTTTTTCTTCTGCGGCCGAACCGCTTGTGTATGTCGGGACTGAATCACCACGGGTTTAGTCTGAGTCTCCTCTGCCACCATCTTCCTGTTCCTGCCCTTTCCGACTGTAATATAGTTATAGAATTCATTTGCTTCTTCGACCGCATTTCCTTCCGGCGTTCCCTTATCAAAGGAGAAAGACGGCAGGTCGAGCAAAAATTCTGTTTCGGTTTCTTTGAAAACGACCATAATATTCGGTGGGTACGACATGATGGGATTCTTTTTCGGTAAATAAAACGCAGAGGGTGCCTTGTCTAGGTCAATGTCATCGGGAGCGTAGCCCTCCTCCGTGTTGAGCGTGTGATCGATTTGTATGTCGTCAAGGGAGATGGTCGTGGCGAACACTTTGGGGCCGCCGTCGGTTGCGTCCGTTTTGGTTTTGTCGGGTTTGAGTATCGCGACGAGGGAGCGCGCGCGGACTTCAAACGCAGCATGAGTAAAGGTGTCCATCATGGTGGGCAAGCGGCGGTCCACTATGTCGTCGGGAGTAACGTCGAGCCCATCAACAATAACGGATGTATGAAGTCTCTTTTCCATAAAAGAGAATGCAATTTTGTTTGATTTACTAGCGGCAACTTCATCGACGGCAGTTGAACTCATTTTCACGAACTTTAATAAGAAAATTGTAGTAATTCAATTATTCAACGTAACTTGTATTCAGCGTTTCAAAATCGTTTTAGTAAGCAAAATCAACTGTCTGTCAAAGTAACAAATAATCGGTACTGTCAAAAATTTACAACTTAGTGAAAAGGTTGCATGAAGAATTGGCACCAAATAAGTTGAAATTAAGAGGCTTTGCTGTAATACCGGGTGTTTTTTTCAATAACTATTAGTTATTAGTATTGTGAGAGCCTAGCTAGAGAAAGGTGATTATAGGTAACTACTGAACAACTTTTTCTATGGGACCAACCCCAAAATCCAAAAAAAATACTTAATTGGCTGCTTTTCGCCCATCTCAGGAATAAGACATAAAATAGCTGTTTGGTGAAGAAAACCATGTTTTTCAAGCGAGGCAAAGTTGTACATCGTCTTATACACACTTATGGTCTAAGAGGTGGCCATGGCCACGTCATATATATGCCACAATAATGAGAGCATTTAAACTTATGTAGTTAGATTGCTTTATCATCCTTATTCTTAGATCCGGGCATCTGGAAGCTTTTAATGGGTGGAGGTCAGAGTGATAGACTAACAAAGTTTTTTAGTTGAAAAAAAGTAATACCAAAATAGGTAAGGATCGCCGAAGTTGTGTAATTTATATAGAACAGGGCTTATAATATTTTAACATTAGAACAAAAACATTGTGTATTATTGCGGAAAGAAAATCAGTAGGCGATTAACTATAAATTTGCATTATACATCATTTGGCACTTCTTTCCCCAACATAATAACATAATATCCCATAACATTGTATTAAACCCAGAACTCTAGGATTTGTCTAGTTCGAGTTATTTGCGTTCTTTGAGTTCCACTACTTTACAGCTGCCAGATGTCCGGATGTAGAAATCTACATAGTACCTATACTTATAGCAAACTAAGGCTCAAATCACACCTAGCGGAATGGAGGCAGTAATGTATGGAGCTTTGTCGATGGTAGCTTAAATTTGACTATGGCCTCCATACAATACTGCCACCATGCCGCTAGGTGTGTTTTCAGCCTAAAAGGTTAATAAATTAGCCCAGGTAATGTTGTGTGTCTATGACCTAAGCCGCGGAGCATATCGCACGCTACGCTCTGCCGAGCGCGCTTCCGGCCATGCATGGCTTCTGCTGTTCTTAGTAATTGTCTCTGGACAATTCCTTTACGCGTTCGTAAGGAACTTTTTATAATACACGTCGGTTGTTTAAACTGTGCGTCTAAATAATTTTAAACAAAAAAAGAACAGACTTCACTTAGGATCCTCTATTCCAAGTTGAAGAGTTCTCTCGATTTCTCCAGGATCCCATCACCAGACCCCGACTTGGTGGCAACGGGACCATCAAGGGGTTATACCCGGTCGATTAAAAAAAAAATTTTGAAAATCGGTTCACGATTCACGGAGAGATCGAGTAACATACATACAAAAAAAAAACGCGCGGTCCCAGGGGGGGTCACATGAGACATGACCCCCTCCCAAAATCGTACGTTTCAAATCAAATTTTTTTTTCACCTCAGCAGCTCGAACAAGGGTTCTTTGCCGCCTAAATTCAGTGAGCAAAGTTCGATTTTGCTCACTGAGTGAGACAAAATGACCTTGAAAATTCTGCAGTAAAAAGAAAAAGAAACTAATATTTCAAACGTCATAACGTCGCTTTTTGAATAGCAGAACCCCGATGAACACTAAATTAGCTTGGAAACCTAATCACAAGATTTGGCGCAGGCACTAGTTTCTAATCAATGCGTGATTGCAATGTTTTCAAACGAAGCTCCTCCTCTCTTATTAAGTTAAAAATAGTCAAAAAAGGGTCAAAAATTCCGAAATTTCAAAAATTTCTTAAGTTTCTAGTTTCAAAAATTTCAAAAATTACAAGTTTTAAAATTTTCAAAAATTCCAAAAAATTTCAAAAATTTCAAAAATTTTCAAAAAGTTCAAAAATTTCAAATATTCAAAAATTTCAAAAATTTCAAAATTTCAAAATTTCAAAATTTCAAAAATTTCAATTGTTTCTAAAGTTTCAAAAATTTTAAAGTTCAAATATTCAAAAATTACGAAAAAATTCTAAAATTACAAAAATTTCCAAAATTACAATAATTTCAGAAATGTCAAAATTTTCAAAAAAGTTAAATTAGTAAGGAAAGTCAAAAAAGTCAAAAAAAAAAAAAACGAAAAAGTCGAAAAGTCATACAAGTCAAAAGTAACCGAGTATTTTTTTGTATCGGTATTCGTATCTGTATTATTATCGGTATGTTCTCACTGCTGAGGTGAAAAGTTGTATGTGCAACATGAGACCAAAGTTATTTGCACCTCGTGCCTTTGAGTCCCTCACTACGCTTAAGAATATTTATAGAATCTTTCGCTTGCTCAGGACTCAAAATAAACACTCGAAGCAAAAACTAACTTTGCTCTCTTGTTGCACAAATAACTATTTTTACTGACCCCGTCAAAAATTGGAAAAATATTTTTTGCATTAGTGTCCCCCCCCCCAAAATTTCAGGTTGCGACCGCGCCTGGCTGCTTATTGGAACTTTAATTTAAATTCTCGTGTATGTTTCCGGAAATTTCCGAGAATGTTACTGAATTTTTGAGAATGTTCTGCAACTTGTACATTGCTAGCTAGTTGAGTCTGAAATCGGTAACTGACGAATTTTTTATATTTTTATATGGATACCGTAGACAAAATTCAGCTGTAAGTTCAGCTGTATTATAAGTTTACTGATTTCCGGCTGATTTTTGTCCATGATTTTAGCTGAATTCAGTTAAAATTTAAAAATAACTAAACATACAGAGGTACTACAGTACAAATACTAAACTAAATTAATAACTAGCTCAAATCTAAACTAGGCCCTTTGCGGCATTGTACCAAGGATTCTGGCGGCATTTCCTCATTGTATCGCAATGCTGATACGCTGTGCGAGGAGACCGCCAGCTCTTCGGTCACCAGTTACATCAACCAGACGCTTTTTGCGATATCTGCAAAAAACTCATGGACCTAGAGTTTCAACTCGAAAAGGTATGAAATGGTACTCTCTACCGAGACTTTTATATTTGTTACGTTTTGAAATTTCGGCGCTTTCCGCCGCTGCGCCCGCTTTTACTTAGTCCGTTGGAGGTGAACGGTGCCAGTGTGTCTACGCAGGTAGCATCCCACACTAACATCCGTCCCAGGCTCCAAGGAACCAAAGACACCCCATCAGGCCTCTTGCCATCATCCCTGATAATGCCAGTCGGCTCAAGAAGAGCAGGCACATTGATGGTGGCAAGAGACCGACGGATTATGTCGTTAAGCGACGCATGTCTTGAAAAACGGCCCGCACTTTTTTGACAAGATAGTCCATGGTGTCCTAGTCGGTTCTCGTCTGTGCCACAAGAGCATATGTGTGGCGTACACACCGAAACCCCGAGTCGCAGACCAGTCGCCAGTCTCACAAATTTAAAATGTGTGTTGTGCCTTATTATATTAGTTTTAAATTTCTAGTTGTGATTTATGTTTTCTTAGGTACATTGGTAAAAACTGACTGTGACGTGGTTTTACCAACTTTCTTATATAGGTATATTCTTATATACACTTCTTAAGGTACAAACTAAATAAACCAAAATAATGACCTAAATTAAATCTGTGTATGGCTAAATTGGCTAAGGTGGTCAAACTTTTAACTTGTAGAAGTCGATGGATCAGGAGGGCTATTCGACTGTGCATAAATGACAGTGTCATGCAATAGCACCACAACACATGGATGGATGGAGTCTTAGACTATTACAAAGTCAGATGCCTACGTGTTCATTGCACCTAATCGAATTTCAGATTTAGTAATGCTAGTAATTAATGTCTGTAAAAACCAAATAGTCATAAAACAGCAATATAGTTAGCACGTAGGTAATTACAGCACGCTTATCAAGCGCACGCAATTCTCGTAACTCCGTGGAGAGCGTAATAAGACAATAATATGACCAGCAATGGGCAGCTTCATAAAAACAGAAGCTTTTTTAATTAATGTTACCTCATTGTTGTCCTACACTCGATAGCAAAAGTTTCGGGTCACTAGTATTTTCTAGAACATCTCAAAAGATGTTAATTTTAAAGATATGAAAGTTTATGTTACTGATCCGACATTTTTGCTCTCTAGTGTATTTTATCATTTTAATTATAACACAAAACCTCCGTGAGAATCAGGTATATTAAATAATTAAACACGGGTTACTCACTTCTTTTAAGTTCGAGTCGAGTCACTCCGGTTGGTTGAATCCTCTTAGCTAATTCCCCTGCTAGCTAATGTGGTGTATGGTTTAGCGAGACGTTCCACCCCGCTACCGTTGCTGAAGCGTGACGCCTCTCTGGCCGGCTGCATTTGGACGCGTGCCGCCGCCGGCGACGCCATGAAGAGAATCCTCAGGAGCCTCAAACAAAGTGAGTGTTACCTACTTTAACTTGTGATTGTGACTCTCCATACTTCAGGCGCGACTCGAAGTATGGATTCGCGCGCGACAACGCATGTCATGCTAAGCCGCCAGATGGGAAAATTCACCGAGGATCGAGTAAGCGTTGATAGCTCAGCTGTTGGTTAACAATCGGACCGGTGTTCCGAAAGGTCACAAGTTCGAATCTAGCTCGACGCGAAATAGATTTCATAATTGAAAGAAAAATTGAAAAATTCCCCGCCTAATACCTATATTTCGCTAGCAGATGTATCTGCTTAGTACAGTCGCCATCAAATTTATTGGTGCATTCAAAAATATCTGAACATGCACTTTATCGCGTTAACAATAGAGGCGTTGTTCAGATATTTGTATTCTCATGTTCTATTGTATAGCCCATCGTTTTTATGACCAATGTATGTCTTTGGGAGATGAAACATAATGGCTTATACCGCATAAATAAGTACATATGACTTCCACTTTAGATTAAATTAATTTAAACTCAACATCAGTTCATAAAGCGCCCACAGTTAAACAGCATATTATTAACAATTCGTCGTACCTGCGATTGTATCTTTTATTCTGGAAACCGATAAAACTCGCAAAAACCGTAATTTAAGGTCAAGCGGGTCCGCGGTCTCGAGTCGGATAAAAATATTTATTTGCGGCGATTTTACCCGGCATTTAAGGGGGCGGGTTGACCCCCGACCCGCGCCGTCAAGGTGACGACGAGACTTTAGAAATTGCATCTCCTTTAATTCTGAGATCACGATTTCGGCTTTCGTAAACACGTCAAGTTGGTACGTTTAAAGTATTGGTGTGGTATGGTGGGAATTGAATTCAGACATTGTGGCGAAGGTGCGAAACAAACGTATAGCCAGGGGGGTGTAACTCAGTGTTAATCTATTTTATAATTGAAAGGAACAATGGAAAAAAAATCACCGCGTCGAGCAAGACTCGAACTTGCGACCTCTCGGAACACCGGTCCGATCGCACTGCCAACTGTGCTATCGACGCTTACTCAACCCCGGTGAATCTTTCCATCTGTTACTCCTTTTTGCTTACGTCAGAGGGAGACGTGTAGCGACATCTACAAATAAAAAATAAAATAATAAATAAATAATAAATAATTGAAATATCGTTTGCAGACGTTTCTGCTTATAACAACAATTAATCAGTGTTAATCTGTCAAAATATTTGAGTTTGACACGACGTATCCGATACGTTTGCATAAGTGAGAAAGAGAACTTGTCATGCGTTAAGAAGGGACAACGTGATTAGTGACGTTACAGAGGTTTCTCTGTATTACTATGTACCCTGTGTTGTAGCTTCTAGTTACTTGAGCGTTTTTGAATATTAATCCCGCGGTCACGGATGGGGCTCCTAATTAATAAGTAATGTGATTTTATGCATCAAACCATGGTTAGATTGGTTAGGAGATAGATACTTCCTTTGTGTGGAAAACGCAAAACTCATGCAAAAAGGTGCGAAAAATGATTGAATTTAATTAGTTTTAAGCGACCGGTATAGTTAAAAGCGCTCTACCTAGCTTAACTTTTTTATATAATTAAATTTTGTGTTGTTAGCCCATTTGCTTTTAACAACAACTACTACCCTAGAGCAGTCTTACGTGGTTTAATATTGAATGCCCACGCCCAGCTAATTTTGGTCAAAATAATGCATTTTTTCAAAGTTCATTGACGAGATCTCAAATGGCACAAAATCTCAATTTATATGGTATTTTTTAACACGAAGTCTATATTTTTCAAGCTCAGACATTTGAAATAGGCCTGGATTTTCCTCGTTGAAAGGTCAGATGGCAATCGCTTTCGTAAAACCTCATCATCAGTCGTTCCCTCAAAGCTGAGGATCGTGACATCATGTCCTTCTGTTGAAGATCAGGTTCCTCCACAGGCTTCTATCCCTTGCTACGCACATGGCTTCGTGCAGTAAAACCTAGTGCCTACTGATTCTTGGGGCTCTGTCCACGCGGACCCAAGGCTCCATTGAGCCGTTACAAAAAGCAGGAACAAACGCTAGGAGATAGTCTCTTCCTACACGAAGGCCGCAAAAATATGAAAAATATGGGACACGCTCTTATTTGTAGAGCCATAGGAGCGTGTCACATATTTTGGCGGCCTTCCTGTAGGAAGTACTATGCTGACTGTACTACATAATGGAGGCTGATGTTTTCGGATAAAGCTAGACGGTGCGTTTCCCCGCAGTGTCGGACAGCGGCGGTCACACGCTTCATTTAACTCGCAAGATGCAATTACGATACATGCGCACGCGCCGACAGTGGGCGGGGCAGCGACCTGCGTGTATAGACTGGGTATTCCTAAACCTTTGTAGCAAAAATCAAGGATTTTAAAAGATTTCAATTTCCATTGAGAATTCCTCCTTTCTTTTCGCACTCTTGGTGTTTGATTTCCGAGAAAAAAAATACACTACTTATGTCTTTCAATCTTTCTTTATAATGCTATTAGTTGCAATTTAGCTTTTGAAACAAAAAATATAAGTAAAATACTACAAAAAATACAGACTAAATTAAAAACTAAACTCGTTCCGAAGAGTACCCGGAGCAAATGAATGAATGGCCGCAGCACACCAGGGCCCCCCGGTCTCTACGGCTATCGGGACGAACTCATACACTGGCTCCAAATTGCTATACTTGGCGTGCTTAAGTCAATCTATCTTCATACCCAATTTCATCTAAAAGGAGAACAGACAGAGTTCCTTTCGTAATTTAAAATACATAGGTAATACAACCCCACGCAAGCTTATCTAAGCACCGGGATGTACAGGCCCGTGGATCCTAAAGCAAAAAAGATAATACAAGGAAATAGCAAGATGTAGTAGGGATTGAGGTACAGAACCCTAAAAAGGTGGGGAACTTTTTTTTTCTAATTTCGGATCACCTTTACATAATTCAACCCTTATTTAGAGATATCTAACTAAACTAATTTAAAGATATACTAGTAGTCCACCTCGAACTGAGAACTCGCGATTTACTTGCAAACGAGTTGACCAATATAACAAAACCTTAAGGAGGATTTTTTTTCTCCTTCTAGCCCCATAACCACTTGATCAATCCTACTCATATACGAACTTACAAATTTTATGTATCTCTGCTACAGCCCCAAGAAATCTCATAAAGATCAGAAAAACGTTACTAAAGTTATCGTCGGACAAACTATTGAAATCAAAAAACCATCCGCCAGCCAATGCCGAGACGTCCCAGTAGCCAGGTGACAGTTCGGTCTGGAGTTGTTTGTAAGAACTCACTTCGCTCACGCTCCGCGAGTTCGATAATGTACCAGTTGGAAAATAAAATACAATACCGGTATTTTTTGTATGAGCGATACCGGTATTGAATTCGCTAGAGCCACACGAATATAGAAAAGTACTTATATACCAATACTTCCAATAGAAAAGACATCAACGCGTCGTCTAAAGGGCGACAAAAAATAAAGAAACTTAATAATCAAGTGTTCATATTTCATAAGTCTCCGGCGCGGAGGCGAATGGGTCGGCTCTAGTATCTGATAGTGCTTTGATGCTTTTGTTGGGAGATTAATTTACACGAAACATGCTGCGTTTTGATACTTTTAATAAGTAAAAATAATATAATATACGTACAGTGGGAAGGCAAGCAGTGTTGTAGTTAATGGAAGGTCAGTTTCTTCGAAACCTTTACGATACTCGTAACGCTGGCTCATATCATAATGTTTATCTTCAGAGAAATTGTTGAATAGTAAATTATAACTAAGAGACGGGATATGTGACTTTGATCAAAAATTATTAATATATTTGAGTAAAGCAAAATGAAATAAAATAAACTTAGTTTAGTTTAATTTTCAGGGTTCGTACCCAACTTTTTTGTCCTAATAAAATCGAAATCACCTAAAATTTTCCAAAAATGTGGAATGTACAACTTTAAATAAAATGGCTATATTATTATATAACTACACGTCCCGCGACGAATTGGCTGATCTCCATCGTTAGCTATTCGCACAACAACTGCATTGACTGGATCTCTCTTTCATTTGTTTACGTCACTCTGGGCGGTAAGTGAGATTTGCCGCCCACGGGTATAGGGATATAATCTCATTTCACACCAAAGAAGAACACGTAAAATTGTGTACGCGCCACGGGCGGTAATAAAGAAGGCCCTTACCCTCGGTTCGGGCCACAAATACACGCGATTTTAGCCGTTCTTTACGCCCTAGGTACGTGCGTAATGTACTATTACATTCACTCCTATAACCATTTTGGTCCCAGCAGCTTCAAAGTATAAGCAGTAACATTTTAGCATGTAAAGGTCATTTTTAGACACCTTACCCTTATTTATTTCTGCTGCCTATATATTTCTAGGACATCAATTACTTTCGCTCTCCACTGTCCCACACGGTCACCTACTCGTACTATTACCATACCATAAGTACAGCCCGCGACAAATCGGCAGATATCCATCATTACCTATTCGACATGACAACTCCAGTGATACTCCCGTTCATTTGTTTACATTATTACCCAGGCTACATCAGTATTATAAAGTAGTGCGATTATAAAATTCATCATACCTATTAAGGCTGAGTCCTGAGTGCAGTGAGGGGTTTACTCTACTTTTCTCACCTCCTGCGAGACAATAATCAATTTTCAATTCAGTTCGGCGCGGCGGCGCGGCGCTGCAGTCTCCGGCCCCGGCTCGCGGGGATGGGCTGGGCGCCGTGCGTACTTTACGAAATTAGACTTAAAAAACATAACAATAAGAACCACGGGAAGTGAAATCACATTATTAACCAACGGGTTATAATAAAATTTAATATATACAACATTATTCCCGGCTAAAGCCAAGGGTTATAATGATTTGCTTTCATGATATATAATTTGGCATTGTCGAGCAGGTGGTGTTAAAAGATTCTTTTAGACACAGCTATCTCTTCGGCTGACTGTATTATCTTGGACATTAACCACTTTCGCTGTCCGCCGTACCACACGGTCACCTACTATTACTATAAGTACGGGGCCCGCGCCGAATCGGCTGATGTCCATCATTAGCCATTCGACACGACAAACGCTCTACCACGCTCTACTGACAAGTTTCCCTTTCATTTGTTTACATTGATACATTTAATAAGATTCTAAACTAATGTATGGTATATTTTTTTCAAATCCAAATACACCATTCCGTCTATAGTATTTCAAAACTTTAAATACAAGCCCAATAAAATTAGGTATCTCCAACTTTCGGGATCAAAATAGACAAACTTTTGTTTTCGGTGTAAATTAAATATGTATTGCGTCTACTGTAAGTATGACCCATCAGCAGGTTTGCATTTTACCAATGTTGCAAATTTTATGGCACCGATCATCATCGGTGGACGACTATGTAGAAAACGCCAGTAATTATAAATAATGTCCATGATGGGTGTTACGCAACCGAGTTGATGATCCATATATCAGCGCTAGTAATTATTGTAATTCATGATTGTCTAATTTTACACGTATTCCGGGCTCGGGCTATGGTTGCGGGTTATTCTACTTTCGTCCTAAGACTAGAAGTTAAGGGCACGTATAACTGGGAATAAAATCTACCATTTGTCGTATCTATCCAAAAAATACACTCTAAAATCATATGAGCAAGCTGGCAGATATAAATCTTAATTATAATGATAGCATTTAAAACAAACTGATCGATCGGATAAGCCGGTCGATTTAGGTGGTTGAAATTGGTATAAATTTATGGTAACTACACTAACTACAGAGATAAAATTCGTAACTGTTAATTGTTGTATGTGTGAACCTGTACGAATTTTGTAAGAACTTATGTAGGTAGGTACCACATTTTGAGCAAATAAATATTTGTATTTGTATTTTGTATTTGTTTTTTGTCTGTGGCCAAGAACACATCATTGTTAGTGACTATAGACAAAAATGATATCAGCTATGACATAAGATCAATAAGTGAGGTACATTGAAGTCAGTTCAATTGCACCTGCTACAAAAAACGAATCGAATCTAGGTACATTGGCACGCACGATACTATACGAACATACCAACACACCTAAAAGGTCCTTTACTCCATGGGCCATCATGGGTCAATCTAAGCTATACGACGAAATTGGATCGCAACGCAATATCGGTTGCTTGCACTAACGCATAGCCGCGCAGCCCTACACAGAAAAAAAAGATATCTTAATCCAAGATATTCATTCTTGTATATAAGGAAAATAGATAATTTCTTGAACCAAGTATGATTTTGTTGAACCAAGTTGATCCAAGATAGAACTTACTTGATTCAAGATATTTTTTTCTTGATTTAAGAAATTATCGACTTTCCTTATATACAAGAATGAATATCTTGGATTAAGATATCCTTTTATCTGTGTATGATGCCCTATGATGGCCCATGGTGTAGAAGAGCCTTAAAGGCCGGCCATGTTTGTGGTGTGTTACCATTACCGGGTGAAACAGACGAAGTGCGAGAATGACCGGTGGTATCAGGCACGACCCCGGCGGGAGGGAATGTGTTCGTCTGTAACGTGTTCGTGCATGTGATGCATCAGCCGGGATCGTAATGCGGCAATTTCGCCTTTTCGCCGATTGCTGCGTGCCGTGTCGGCTGTAGTGGCAGCAGAATCAACACACGATAGAACTTTTTACTAGTCTGAGAAACAATAGTCTCTTGCTGTATGCTCATACACAAAATTAGGCTCTTGTTTCTTAAGTTTGGAGAGCGGGGTACTTAGATATACTATGTTACCATAAATACACCTTTATATTTCTTACTAAGGGAATGGCGGGTTTCGTTGGTTCATAAGTAAGATCACAAAAATGCGCTAAGTTATGATTACATACGGGTAATTTAAAAGAAATGCGACGTATGTGCGCATGAACTACTGTACTACCTAATTACACTCAATACCTATATACCCTACAATAAACCAAAGTTAATTAACGCCAAAAAAAGATTCTGAAATTTTTAAAATTATAAAAATTTCAGTTCAACCGTTTTTCATACTTTTACATAGGGATTAGTGGAAAGAGGGGTCAAAAAGAGTCTTCCATAACTATTACTAGTATACCTACTTGTTTGACAAGAGAAAGTAACAAATTCGCCTGCAACGCTTTCCTTGCTGATTTTTCACACGCGTAAGCCTCGCCGAGATGTTAGATTGGCTGAATAATACAAATTGTGCGCCACAATGTAATGTGGTTGTAGATAGGCGTGACCGTTTGATAGTGAAGTTGTAATTACGGTGTGTTTATGCTAATTTTTAAATAAATTGCTTACACCTGGGTCGCGTTTTATAAAACTACAAAAGGAAAAAATCACATTAATGACAATAATTCCTAACATGCTGCTTTATAAATCGCGACCCAGGTTACCTTAAAAGTAAGTAGTTGTACTAGTAGTATTTAAATAATTATTATAAAATTAAAGTTTGAAGATTTCAAAACAAGACAAAAAAACTATTTGAGTCAATCAACTTTTTATAGCGCCTGGTTACCATGGTTACGTCCCTTGGACAACCAAATATTTTCTATGAAATAGTATGAGGATGTCCCTCGGACAATGGGGACAGAGTAAACAACATTAAAAAGTTGATTCGCCCATTTACAGTGCTACAATTATTAGATTTTAACAATTTAATAGATAATTAGGTATACATACACACGGGAAAATTCGGCCGGTTCCGCTGTGACCCGGGTAGCCTAGGAGTTAGGGCGTCTGCCGCGAATGCAGATTAGAAGACGCTGGTTCGATCCCAGACCTAATAACCGGAGACCTAAAGGTCACCTTTTTCTTAGTATATGATAGACGCAGATGCCTTATTGGTAATCTAATATAACTAGCAATGCACCAAGGAGATGTTTCCCAAGTTGCGAAATTTTCGATACGGAATAAATGTTCTCAGAACTTAAATTTTACGAACAATAACAATTATACGGAAGTCGCTGGACACCGCCGTTATTAATTATTTTAACTGACTGTCTCACTGACAAGTTTATAAAAATAATATTAGTAATTTTTTTTTTGATAATTCCCATAGGGAATATTGGAAAATTAATTTAAATTCTCGTGTAATTTTCCGGAAATTTCCGAGAATGTTACTCAATTTTTGAGAATATTTTGCAACTTTTACGTTGCTATAAATTCATCAGTCAGGTAAAATCAGTATTGTTCAAAGTTTTGTGCTGCCAGTGCGCGCGCGCAGGTTCCCACGCAATTATCAGTTGCCTGAACTACCCTTAATTTCAGTGCGGGGCTTATTTAGCCGGCTTTACTTGTAAACAATCGTGCCCATTCCGTGCTTCTATTTTGTGTAATTGTGGTGTAAGTTGGGATTTTGTAATTGTGATAGTTTCCGCGATAGTTCACGATCTAAGGGCATTTTAGTCTTTGAAGCTTTTTTTTATACAACGACGGTGGCAGACAAGCATACGGCCCACCTGATGGTAAGCAGCTACCGTAGCCTATGGACGCCTGCAACTCCAGAGGTGTCACATGCGCGTTGCCGACCCTTTAAAAACAGGAGGATGAAGGGAATGAAGGGAAGGAGGGAGGCCTTTGCCCAGCAGTGGGACAATCTTGGCTCCTATAAAATAAAAAAGTATATGTATCATGGTTTAAAAATCCAAGAAAATCTGTTTGACAATGGGGTTGGCAACTGTCAACGGTTTGGCCAGATGGCGCCAGCATAGCTAGGTCCCTTTCACTAGTATTGTTGTATGGGATTTGGCTTAAAGGCTAGCCCATCCAGGTCAAAAAAAAATAAAAAAAAACGTGATTTTGACACTATTTGTAGAACTGACAGGGACCCAGCTATGCTGTCGCCATCTGTAAATACTTTCGACCGGCCAACTGTCACTAAACAATTACCCTTATAAACTAAACGCAAGAAGCATGAAACTTCTTAATATATGGCCATGTGATCGTCCAAGGTAGAACCCTTTACATTGTTGTGCGTAAAACCCAAAATTCTCTAAATGAAAGACTGGCTAATTCTTTGGACTTTCTTACTTAAATTACATTTTAAAATAACTAATATTATGGAGAAAATGCTTAATGAAAGTTAAAACATTGCATAGCTTCAGGAAATAGAGTAGAATGATGAGCTAACTGTGAAATTAGAAGTTTATTACAAAGATTAGATAATAGTCACATTTCTCAAGTCAAAGAGTATAATAATAGTTCAAATGTGCTGAAATTTGATAAATAAAATAAAAATATTTATTTGGTAAAAATCCACTACGGCCTAATAATCTCCCGGTTAACAAGAGGCGGCTTTTGTCCTGGGATAAGCCCCTTATAACCCTATTTAAGAGAATGTAGGTATACTAAATGAAACCTAGAAACAGCTGATTACTACATCTAAGTGTTTCTACCGTCTCTTGCCCGATGTGGTTTGGAGATCCTAACCCACCAGTTCATTCAGTAGGGCTACCTAAACTACCTCTCTAAACCTAGGGAGTTTAAGACTCAGCTAAAGACTCGACCAACGTTTCAAAACCTAGGTGGATTTTTGATGAAGTGAAACGTTAAGATTTCATCATCCAACCATTTTAATCTCATTTATGAATATGAGAACAAATCTAAAAGATAAAACCCATCACCCATCCCATAAACTGTAAGCTAATGTGGCATTTCTAGATTTTCTAGTGTTAGAGACAAGGTAAAAATATTTGGTAGTCGACAACAATATTTTTATGAAGTCGAACTAGCAACTTGAGTTCCTTTGACTCATATATGCACTTCATTGTTTGGCATATGACAGATACCTTGTTCTTACAAAAGTAAACCAGGAATGCAAATGGCTAAATTGAATGTTTTCAACTTTTCACACTATGTAATGATCTGATTATTACCATAATACCAGTAGATTTAATACCTTTAAAACCTTTGTGATAAACCATAAATATGTCAATTAAAATACCTTATTTCAACACCTTTTTAGGATTTTAAAGAAGACATAGTTTATTTTAACCATCATTGTCAACATCGATATTTTATTCATAAACCCAAACACAGCAAAAGATAATTGGAACGAACTCACTTGGTAATTCCTTTGTAATCCAAAAGGGTAAACCTCACTGGACACACACAAATACAACACTCACTTGTACACTTTACTTAGAAACTTATTCAGGAACACTTTTTGATGGTTAGGTACTTCGCGCGCGACTTTCGTAAAAATACTGACTGTCTGCGACAAATGTCTCTCATTCTTATACTTTCCAGATTTTAGCTACATGGCATACTAATCTGGCTACATTGTTAGGATTTCGGTTACTTCGCATAGTATTCTAGCTACATGGCATACTAATCTGGCTACATTGTTAGGATTTCGGTTACATCGCATAGTATTCTAGCTACATGGCATACTAATCTGGCTACATTGTTAGGATTTCGGTTACATCGCATAGTATTCTAGCTACATGGCATACTAATCTGGCTACATCGCATAGTATTCTAGCTACATATGACATTGACAGCTGCCAATACGTCAAACGTCAAGCTAAGCTATTTGAGTCATACAGAAAACTGCAGTAATATAACAGACTACAAACCGTGGCTTAGAGTTTCGTTGACAGTTCGCAAGATGTCACCACTTTACTCACAACAGTGTTTGATTCTCATAATTCTCGAACTTATTGTTAAAATGAAGTAAAATTAAAATATGTTTGTAATGAGTCAAAATTATTAATTAACCTCTACCATAGCGATTAAATACGAGGAATGCCTCCCGTTTAGGTACATCTTCGCCCCCCGTTTAAGTTGCAATAGTTCACTTTAGTAAACACAGTGAACTATGGAACACTTCAACGTACTCTGGACTAATCGGTAATCCCTCCCTTATTTAAACGTGTGGTGTGGGTGTGTTTTTCCAATACTAAATGACAGCAAGCAGGCGTAGCCTCAAAATTGGCACCATAAATTCCCAACAATGACCATTTGACAACTTTTTCCCCATAAATTCTCACTTTGCCAGAGATACCAGGTTGTGAATCTGGCAGGTCCTATTAACCCGTCTTTGCGTCTTCACTCCGATTGCGTCGGGTGTTCTTTTCTACCCTATGAATCGATAGACTATCTTCGAGTCATCCAGTGAACCCACAAAAACTTCCCACACAAAATGAGAACACACTTTCTGTAAGTACTCAAGTGTTCAACCTTCATTGCTAAAATTCGAACCGAATCTCTCCGCTCCACCAACTCACAGTCATGTTTTCTTGGCGCATGTCTCATAATGAAATAAAGCAATTCGACCTCCAAGATCATCTTGAGCGTTTTTTTTTTATACACAAGACAACCTTAAAGTTTTCTCACATATAAAGGATGAAAACAAACTTGTTTGCATACATCAATAATAACCAAAACAATTCAACTGTAATTGTTGACGTAAAAATCCTTTGATCCAGAATGAGTAAAATACCTTTTGGATGAGCACATCCTAAAACATACCGAAGCATCATAGCTAAAATGTGTATGTTAAAATAAACCCTTATAAACAGAGCCAAGTAGGTTTTGTTTTTATTGTTATGGCTCATTTCTTCTTCTTCCTCATGGCTCATAAACATGTGTAATTGTCGAATATACCTTATCCAATACAAGGTGTGTATACCTTGCGATGATTCCTCATACCTTGTGGAGTATTTAGTCAGCAAAAACTACCCTTGTAAAATGGGTCTAATCGTAAAACGATTCTAACCTACTAATAAGATTTTACCGACTAATTTGTCCCCGTCCCTCCCCATTTTGATTCCCCAGCAAATACCGACTAATCCAGTTTGATTGCACTCTAGCCTTTGTCTTATCTGTATCAATCCGTTCACTCGTAATAAATACATTCATAATTCTCATTTATCATCTTTCATTCACCCACCTCATTACATTCATCTCTCACATCAATACACATGACCATAAACATAACTTTTATCACTACAATACATCATATCATTCATCCTTCCTCATACGCTCTTTCGCTTCGATTTCTACAGACAGCCAACGCTTCGATATGCAATCAATGTAAAATATGTAAGAAAATATATTTTAATCAAAATATATGTTAAAATGTTTAACTGAATAAAATATATGCCAACATACTGGCGAATTCCCACTACTCAAGTGCGTGGCCAGAATCGGTGAATCTCCACTACTACACGTATGATAATATTGGTTGTCGACGATTGTATCGTGATTTAGTTTTGAGTATAAAATCATTTTAGACGAGTGAAATAGAACGAAAGTATAAGTAAGCATTCATGCCTTATTCTTCGTAAATATAGAGGTAAAGAAACCGCAAACTTGTTTTTTTTTTTGTAATTATTACCGTAGTAAAATTCAAAAATAGTAAAAATAACCCGAACGGAAACGTTTGATTTCATAAGTCGTAAAAAATAATGAAACATTTTAAAACAATGAGTCCTAGAAGAAAAAAAAAAGTACCACTAGAAGATCACGGCTACCTATAGAGCAAGCTATAGATAGGTACTTACAATGCTTGAAGACAAAATATTGTTAGGTACTAAAATATGTGGTGCTGGCGTCGTATGGAGAAGATCAGTTGGAAGGAGAAGAAAACCAATGAAGAAGTTCTATGTAGAATAAAAGAAAAGAGAAATTTGTTGAGAACCATAGAAAATAGGAGAGGAAGGATGCTTGGACATCTGCTACGACATGACGAATTTATTAAGAACATCATAGAAGGTAAAGTTGAAGCTGAGAGGAAGCCAGGAAAGCCAAGAATAGCGTACATGGATCAAGTCAAGGAAAAAATAAACGTCGTGTCGTATCAGGCCATCAAGGAGAAGGCAAAGGATAGATATACATGGAAAATGCTCCACCGACAAGAGCCCAGCTCTTAAATAATTGATGATGATGATGACTAAAATATATTGAACAATAATTTGAGACCATCAATAAAGGATTGGTTTTACCAGGTAATCCAAGTGCACCCCCTTTCTTCCTGCTGCTGGTTCCCATTCCTGCAATCCTTCCCGTGATATTTTCGTAAGAAAGTCTGACATTGGTACCGGTGAACAACAATCGAAGTTGCATTGATGTAGTCGCAGGCGTGACACGCAGCTGTGATGATGAGCTTCTTAAATGTCGACGTAACCCACCTAATAAACTTAGTACCTACACAACTTCTTTAATAAACAGTGTTTTTGATGACTTGTCTTATTAACAAGACCTAGGTTCCAGAGATAAATAGTATAAATACCTACTTTCTTTATAGAAAATTTGATAGATTATTTATTCATAAAAGAGTGAACTACCTGTAACTCTAAGCATCCCGCATGTCTGCATGTTCATTTTTTTTTAAGACGAATGTAACCCATGTATTTTATTAATTTTGTAAAAAAAAATCTTTCAAAAATGCTAAACACAATTATTATATTAATTTACTATAAACAAACTTAAAAAAATAATAATAATTTAAAAGTAAATAAAAACACAAAAAGATGAACGTGAACCGGAATCGAACCCAGTCTCGTGTATGAGTCATCATCGTTCAGTCCATTGATGGAACAACTAGGCTATCGAACTTGTTGTTTAACATGACAAATTTTGCGATCATAATGCAAACGACGTATAAAGTTATAATAATACACATTGAAAAGTTTTATTTTTATTTCTACTATACCCGTAAAGGTTTACAAGTGTTATAGTTTTAGTTGGTATATGTACATATTAGTGAGTAGGTGTGGGTATATCACTATCACTTCACCTCAAACAATGAATCTATGAATAGAAATCACGTCAGAAAATTCATGTAGGTAGGTACTGAAACGGCTAGTAGTCTTCAGGTCAGAAGGTTGACATCAAAAGGTGATGCATATCCGATGCACATTTTGTTTTCAGCTTCATGGTTTTAAACACCCGAGATGAGAATAGATGCTTCTACGCGAGTAGTGGAAGTCCATGACTTGATTTTCAGCGATGTAGCTTATAGTCTTCGCACGGCCGGACTTGGGCTCACCTTCAAGCTTCATCTCATTTTCATGTTTTCCAATATAACGTTTGCATAGTCGACGGCGAAGATAAATACGTTGAGACCGCGGTTTCTGCCTTAGGCGCTGGTGCATGAATGAAATACTACTTCTGCATGTGTATAGTGCTGTCTCCCTCACTCCCGTTGCTGCTACAGTGTGCTAATCGCGTAACACTCGAAAATCACACGTAATCACTTCACTTGAAAATAAGATTCCAGAATACGCGCACTTCTTTTATCATTTCAAAAATAATTAGTCACCACCTTTTATGGCACAAATAATTTACACTCTATACGTTCTACTAATGCTAATATCTATTGGATTTTGTTAAAATGTGGTTAAAACTGCCGATAGATAATTAAAGTTATTCATTTTCTTTTTTAAATCTTCATTTACTTTATGATTATAAAGATTTCATTATCAATTTGTTAACTCGAACTCATAATCAAATCTAAATAAAATCGAATCGTCTAATAATCGCTTAAGTAAACTCTTGTTTATGGTGGTGACAACTCTACGTCACTGTCATCTATCAAACTTGACCTCGCACGACCCCATCTTCGTTCAACTGCCCGCCGCATGCGCCGATTTTTAGACAAATTTACAAATAAACAACGTCTTTACACTATCAGCAAACTTGTTTTATGTTTACAAGGTATAAGAGCACAGCCCCTTCATAACAGAAATAACGAAAAGACAAATTTAATGGAAGTTCAGAACGAAATTGCATACACGCTAACGTCTTGTGTTATCGAGCGATTAAGAAACTGTGTAGTTAAGGAAATACAATAACACTAAACTATTATCTATTTGGACAGTGAATGAAAAACAGTTTGAATAGAAAACCGTTGTTTTGGACTATACTGGTAAGTAAAGATTAATAGAGTAAAAATATTTATTAACCAAAAATACTATTTATATAAGATTGACAGTTTATCAGTGACTCCCACACTAGGCTTGGCCTGTTTCAATCTCAACTAATCAACCATAATTAAAGGCAGGATTAGTCAAAGCATCATTACTCACTCCAGAAAGCTATCTTTTCATTAAATACCACATGGCAAACTGTATCTTTTAGTGACTAATAAGTATACGCCATAACTAGACATTCCAAAAATATCAGTGTTCTCATAACATATCGTCTTTTAGAGTTTACTTCTGATTTACCTATAAAGTAAATGTTTGCTAAGCTAATTTTAAATAACAGGCTGCTATCTTGAATACAATAAGCTGAAATAACCAAAATTAAAAATATTGATACCCAAGCGGTAACTTATAATTTGTTTTATTTTTCAGCAAACAAAGATCCTGATTGAGACGTTAACTAATAATCCCATCATTTTGCATAGCCAGATCGCTATGCTATCATGCCGGAGAAAACCTGTAGTACTAAACACGAGATTATAAAAATATCAATGTATGTCTGAAAATAGACAATTTTATTTACAAGTAAGTTCTTTTCTCTGTTGTTGTTAAGTTATTATTAGACTTGTTTGTTGTTTATCCTGAGGAACCCCGGAGATGCATAGAGCCTGCATAAGATCCTTCCATGCCTTTCTGTTCTGAGCAGCCGTCTTGGCCTCTCTCCAGTTCATTCCTACGGCTCGTAGCTCGCTCTCAACTCTCCTCCGCCACGTGTATATGGGGCGCCTGCTGGCTCGCTCACTATCCTGAGACAGATACTCGAAAACGATGCTGGCATTATCCAATGTTCCTCTTTGAAAAGTATGTCCAATCCATTTCCACTTCCCCTGCGCTACTTCCTGGGCGATCGGAGACTGATGGAATATACTCCACAGACCCTCATTCCTCTTCTCTTCTCAATCCTTGTTCTTCTTAGTCTTAATGTACCAAGATCAGATTTTTTTTTTTTTCATAATAAATTTATGTTATCGCTTTAAGTCCGAAAATGAAATTCATCAGTTTTCACTAAATCACCCAGTTGTTTGTAAATATTGTTGATATAAAATATTTAAAAGTTATTCAAAGTTATTTTAACTTAAATAAACTCTGCTAGGCCTAATTTTTGTTATTTTCCATTTCCAGTTTCGTCGGCCTGAACTCGTGATGCAGAAATTTTAAAGGAGCCTACATCAGTGTGTTACTGCGTCTTATTAAGATCATAGGTAAATTGTTTCATCTAATAATAATGTATTTTAAATGATCTTTACAAGTATCTACTGGGAAAACCATATCTACTAATAGAAATATGCAGGGTGGTACCGAGATAGGAAATTCCTAATACAATTTTGACTGATTACGCTTAATTAAGATTACTCAAGACCTTCCTAAATATTAACTAACAAACAGATATCTTATAAACCAATGGTTCTCAAAATATCCTAAGAGATCAGTGCCAGTGGGTACAAGAATTCTCTTAGGCAAGTTGGTGCTGAACTTGGTCTACTTCTTTTCATAAGCTGTAGGAAAACTGGTCAAGTGCTCGAAACTTGGACATGCCAGTGGGAATCGCGTTCTATGGACGCGCCCCCATTGTAATGGACACTTTCCATAATCTACTCTTTTCTCATAACCCTTGATTTAGTTGTTTTAATTTATGAAACCATATGAAAATTGGCGAGACGCCCCCATTATTCAGTGAATAGAAAGCCACTTTTACTGCTAAGTACCTTCACTACTCAAAAAAACGAATGTCTACTCTATTGGCACATACAAATCTTAACGACTCTAAAAATATTCTACGATTTCTAAGACCTAATTTCCTTCTATCTTTTTACAGGCACTGGAGCCCAGATTCGACGGTCTACCACTCAATCAACTTCTCACTTCCAAACTAAGACAAAGAACTTTAAAACGCCTCGCAAAGCTGTCTGTAGGATACTTAAATTTCTAGCTTAGATTGTAACATACATACCATACTGGTTATGTAATAAGTACATACATGCATACATAGTCACAAGAGTGTAGCAAATACTTTAGTATTATTGTGTTTCCTATTCAAAATTTATATTTGGTTATGTTATTATTCAGCTAATTAATGCATCTATTGGTAAAAATGCATTTCTAAATTGAAGGAATTTTAACAAGAGCATGCCAGTTCACGTTAGTAACAGCGCCATCTTTCGTGAAATTGGAACAACATACTAATCAGACAGGAGAAGCTTCTAGGACACATAAACTATGCTCGTTCAAAAATAATGTATGATTACCTATTTTGTTTCTTAAATTGTGATATAAACTTAGCTAGGTAATCTAGAATACCTATATACCTGACAAAATTCACAATCTCATGTCATATTATATGCAATGCCAGTTTAGGTACATATATTATAAGAACATTGTTTGCAAATGGTCGTCCTCATTCTATTTATGCAGTGCATAAGCTTCTGAACTAACTTAAGATTAAGGAAAATGTCATTAGTTAGGCGCTTATCAACATAATTGCGCCCCCGGTCTCTTTAGACTTTTTGTGATTGTTAGAACACCACATCTTTTCCCTAGTAGCCTGGATTATGTTTACCACTAGTAACTGTGCCTATATATTTTTATAGTTAGCCACTGCTAGATTAGGTATAAGTTTTCCTTCAACTTACTATGCTATCTTATCTTATCTTACCTAAGCTAAATATTATGCCTATTAACGACTACATTAAATTTCTTCAAAAGTAGAAAACTAGGGCATTTATGTTTGTATGATAGTCTTTGTTTTCAGATACAGATGCTAATTTACTTTTGGCAGTAATGAATAAAGAATATTCCCGCTTTTAAGGAAGCAAGGAGACGATTTCAGATGGAATAAGCGGTCCCCCACAGCCATCATTTAAAAAAAGTTCTACTTGAAATAAAACGAATTGAAAACTGATAATGTACATTTATTTCTAGCCCTGGATTGTAGACAATAAAGATTGCTCGTTGTTTGTTTTTATTTAAAAGAGAAAGAACCTACTACTACAATTCAGTAGCGGTATGTTCTTACTAGCTTATCTCAAGCTTTCCCTATACTGTTCTGAATAACTTACCTATATAAAAGCCTTACGCTTATCAATGACCCCTTAGATAACAGATAATATCAATTTATCTTCCTTTTCCCATATTCTACAAGAGATTTTGATACTTCTTACTGATGAATACAGAATCATGATTCATGAATCATTTTTTAAATATGGTAGCGCCATCTAGGCATTACGTAGGCATGGAGGAACTAATGCGGATTCAGTGTTGCCAGTTTTAAACTAAGTCCTGCATAAATGCGAAAATTAACAACCCGCGCCTTATGCTCTTATTTTTGAAAATAAACTAAACAAGCAGTTTGCATTTATTAACTTAACTTATAAAATCTATTTTGAACATACCTACTGAATGAATGAATGTATGAATGCATTGCATTAAATATTGGCATCGCACACCAAGGAAATCATAATATAAAGTCATGATGCACATAAAAGAAACTAACAACAGTTGAACTTATCGCTAATAAATGACAACTGCATGTAAATTTATTGAAAATAATGCTCAGGTCTTTTTTTCATGCAACATAATGTTTAAATGAATGGGAACTTAGAAGTTTTAGGCTAGCAACCCCAAGTTAATGAAATGTCAAAGACGCAAGCGCATTGATTTTGAATTTATTTTTCCTTCTGATTCTACAATCCTATTTCAATAAAATTGATAATAAAAATCCGTAAAAATGATAAATGACTTTAACAAAGGTGCCATTTGCTAATAAATATCGGACAAAAGTTCGTATCTCGACTAAGATTTCGCTGACAAAAGCTTTCGCAGTGCTTGTTAAAAAGATATCCAAAGTTTGTGATACACAGTGTCTATTTTACTCAGTGTCTAGTAATTTCCCGTGCTTTATTCTGTGAAACATAAGTGCAGCTGCCAGCTACAATGCTCTGGATTTTACACGAGACCAGACAAGTATGTAATTATGCAATTCAAAAGGTAGTACATTTCAGACCCTTGTTCTATGATACCATGATTATATTATCTAATAAAAACATGATATATACATACGAGATGCATTAGTATTACAGATAGTTATGGAAATAATCCGTTTTTTAACTCAAGTGACTGAGATATTGGAGAATTAGTCAAAATAAATAGTTGCAGAAATCCAAAAAATACCTAGCCAGCTCTCATTTCCATTTCACTTGCAACAAAATGCAGCTAAAGAGCTGCTTTTAATCCTGGTATAATGGCATCAAAATGTCACTAAACAATTACCCTTATAAACTAAACGCAAGAAGCATGAAACTTCTTAATATATGGCCATGTGATCGTCCAAGGTAGAACCCTTTACATTGTTGTGCGTAAAACCCAAAATTCTCTAAATGAAAGACTGGCTAATTCTTTGGACTTTCTTACTTAAATTACATTTTAAAATAACTAATATTATGGAGAAAATGCTTAATGAAAGTTAAAACATTGCATAGCTTCAGGAAATAGAGTAGAATGATGAGCTAACTGTGAAATTAGAAGTTTATTACAAAGATTAGATAATAGTCACATTTCTCAAGTCAAAGAGTATAATAATAGTTCAAATGTGCTGAAATTTGATAAATAAAATAAAAATATTTATTTGGTAAAAATCCACTACGGCCTAATAATCTCCCGGTTAACAAGAGGCGGCTTTTGTCCTGGGATAAGCCCCTTATAACCCTATTTAAGAGAATGTAGGTATACTAAATGAAACCTAGAAACAGCTGATTACTACATCTAAGTGTTTCTACCGTCTCTTGCCCGATGTGGTTTGGAGATCCTAACCCACCAGTTCATTCAGTAGGGCTACCTAAACTACCTCTCTAAACCTAGGGAGTTTAAGACTCAGCTAAAGACTCGACCAACGTTTCAAAACCTAGGTGGATTTTTGATGAAGTGAAACGTTAAGATTTCATCATCCAACCATTTTAATCTCATTTATGAATATGAGAACAAATCTAAAAGATAAAACCCATCACCCATCCCATAAACTGTAAGCTAATGTGGCATTTCTAGATTTTCTAGTGTTAGAGACAAGGTAAAAATATTTGGTAGTCGACAACAATATTTTTATGAAGTCGAACTAGCAACTTGAGTTCCTTTGACTCATATATGCACTTCATTGTTTGGCATATGACAGATACCTTGTTCTTACAAAAGTAAACCAGGAATGCAAATGGCTAAATTGAATGTTTTCAACTTTTCACACTATGTAATGATCTGATTATTACCATAATACCAGTAGATTTAATACCTTTAAAACCTTTGTGATAAACCATAAATATGTCAATTAAAATACCTTATTTCAACACCTTTTTAGGATTTTAAAGAAGACATAGTTTATTTTAACCATCATTGTCAACATCGATATTTTATTCATAAACCCAAACACAGCAAAAGATAATTGGAACGAACTCACTTGGTAATTCCTTTGTAATCCAAAAGGGTAAACCTCACTGGACACACACAAATACAACACTCACTTGTACACTTTACTTAGAAACTTATTCAGGAACACTTTTTGATGGTTAGGTACTTCGCGCGCGACTTTCGTAAAAATACTGACTGTCTGCGACAAATGTCTCTCATTCTTATACTTTCCAGATTTTAGCTACATGGCATACTAATCTGGCTACATTGTTAGGATTTCGGTTACTTCGCATAGTATTCTAGCTACATGGCATACTAATCTGGCTACATTGTTAGGATTTCGGTTACATCGCATAGTATTCTAGCTACATGGCATACTAATCTGGCTACATTGTTAGGATTTCGGTTACATCGCATAGTATTCTAGCTACATGGCATACTAATCTGGCTACATCGCATAGTATTCTAGCTACATATGACATTGACAGCTGCCAATACGTCAAACGTCAAGCTAAGCTATTTGAGTCATACAGAAAACTGCAGTAATATAACAGACTACAAACCGTGGCTTAGAGTTTCGTTGACAGTTCGCAAGATGTCACCACTTTACTCACAACAGTGTTTGATTCTCATAATTCTCGAACTTATTGTTAAAATGAAGTAAAATTAAAATATGTTTGTAATGAGTCAAAATTATTAATTAACCTCTACCATAGCGATTAAATACGAGGAATGCCTCCCGTTTAGGTACACAACCCCATTACCTATTACCATCACAGCCTATCATAGACATGTCGAAGTATCTACCTAATACCTATTAACAAATTCATAGTTTGTTCTCGTCAATGTTATAAGGTTATCACGATAAAACTTCCCACGTAAAACTTAATGCTATGTGTTTCCAATTCAATGGGGCGTGTCTTTCCCAATAGTAGGTGGACCAATATAATAGCTATCTGATAATCATCTGCCTAATAATAAGCTACACTAATTGATGTTCAAAGGCCAAATCGGACTTTTAAAAGTTTAAGGATGATGTTTCAAAGGTTTTCTAGAAATACGCGATTTACTAAAATTAGCAAGCCTTTGGGCTCAAAAATGTACTAATTATAGTAATAATATTTAGGCGAGCTCTTGGTCTCAATTCAGCAAACAATAAAAACATTCTTGTTTGTTGAAAGTTTGGCATGTAAAAAGCATAGGTACCCTGACATTGAACACGCAAAATCATATTGAGGCGAGCCACACACTTGGTTTCAATTAAGTAACCAGTAAAAACATTCTTGTTCGTTGAAAGTTTGGCATGTAAAAAGTATAGGTACCTTTACCCTGACATAACTCATAAATGTAAACAGACCGAATGCTACGCGTGCGCGGATGAAGTCGCACACATAGATAGCAAATGCACCAATGAGAAGTTTCCAAAGTTGCGAAATTTTCCATACAGAATGTTCTCAGAACTTAAATTTGACGAACAATAAAAATTATTCAGGAAGTCGCTGGCCACTGCCGTTATCAATTATTTTAACTGAATGTCTCATTTACGAGTTTATGAAGAGAATACTAATAATACATTTTTTTGATAATTCCCATAGGGAATGTTAATTGGAAGTTTTATTTAAATTCTCTTGTAAGTTTCTGGAAATTTCGGAGAATGTTACTGAACTTTAGAGAATGTTCTGCAACTTGTACATTTTTACGCACACAGCACACAGCTTGATATAAAGCAACAATTTACAAGAACAACTAAATCAAGTTTTTTAAGTCGTAAAAAATTTCATTAAAGTCGAATACCTCCATCATTTTCACCATTTACCCGCGACACCTCACGCCGCAGATCGTCACCACAATCGCTCTATTAACACTACAAATATTTCGGATATTTCGGCTGCAGGGGTGTCACGCCGCTCCGATGCGTGCACGCACGTTTCCCACTCACCCTTTCAAAACAACTTAAAAGCATTCGAAAATCTAAGTCTTTTACGCCCTTTTCGAAAGTGGCGTGTTCTCTTAACTTCACTTCAAAATGGTTTTAAGTGCGTTTGAAAGACGAAGGTCTATACGCTCTTTTTTTTTCGTGGTAGTACGGGTCGTGCCAGGAATTCCTGTGGCCCGCTTGTGGATTGGTCACATTCCCCTCATAGCGATATGCTCGTGAGTCCCCTAAACGATTGTCTTCGATTTTCACGGACCATAACTCATGACGATACGAGCGCAAAAAATGAGGATAAAAGTCTTGGAGTTTGTATGTTAATACGTCTTTCAGCAGTAATTGAACATTTCTATAAGATCTATTGTTGTGTTCTACCTTTAAATCAAGATTGTATGGAATGGACATAGATAATGTCACTATCACTATCCAGATTTGTGCCTGCGCCTAAGCCGTCTAAACATGCTCAATAGAAAGTTCAATGGACTTGAGTCTGAACGTAGGCGTATACTTAGGTTTTTGAAAAAAAAGTCTTCACAGATTAAGTTGGTCGACAATGCGCCAGCATCCCCAACCCAACTGGATGACGTCCATAGGCCGCAGTAACCGCCTCTTATAATGGTAAGAGAAAAAATAAGTTTACAGCTAATCTAATGAGATTAGCTGTAAACTTATTTTCCACAGACGTGTAAAGAAAAATACAGCATAGGCATGACTAATCTTTTTACCCATTTTTGACCATAATTTATCATAGAGCAAACATAGCAAAGAGCCGTGTATTACCTAATAAACGTAATGTATACGTAATTAAAAATTCAGTAAAAGGCATAAGTAGTAATAAGTAGTGGGGAGCTACTAACTTTCCAATTTTAAATGTAAATCCGCAAAGTTTGCCTCGCGATTACGCCTTAGTTTCCGCCGCTTTGCATTACATTACAGCCAAAGATACGCGCGTTAAAACGCAATAAACTTGACCACAAGTGACTATAAGTGACTGTAAGTGACCACAAGTTACAAGTGTTCTCGATTAGCCGGCAAATGTGTCTGGTGGCTATTAAGTATTGGTTTTGCGGTGAGCGATTACATTTAACACATGTTACATTTCCAAAGAAATTAACCATATACTTATTAGGCAAGTCTTTAGTCTCTACTAAGATTAATAGGCCTAAACTAATACCATTCGACGATCAGTGTATCTTCCGCTACGGCATATGAAAGTTATGTTCAGAAGCAGTTGCCCAGTTCGTTTATGTACAGTTTTTCGACAATTTGGAAGCCTGACAAACTAATAACAGCGTAACGAAAAACCAACACAGGTGTTATCCAATTTGAAGCGTGAGAGTGCTAAAACAATCCGTTTAGACCTCATTGTGCTGTACATTAACACCTGGCAATTACTCAGATCGTGACTGGTCGGTCCTACGACTTCACACGATGGACACACAATGGGACTTTAATGGCGCCGATAAGAAAATTGCGTAAGAAATGTCTTGATTAGGGACTGGGGATGCATGAAAGTGCTCATAAATTTAGACTGGACCGTGTATTTGCATGTTTTAATTTAAATTGCTGGGTATGAGTACATTTACGTAAGTGGGGTTGGGGTTTCATGGAGATTTTGTGAGAAAATAAGTGATGTGATTCGCCTATTCCCAAGTTTTTTTTTACATATATTTTTTAATAATTCAAAAATAATTCGTCGCAAAAATCAAAGGAAGGTACAAGCAATAGGTAAGATAGTCTCTTATGCTAATAGCTTGCTACCAGGTTCTAGATTCACAGGTAATATTTGTACTACCTACCGTCAACTGCTACAATTTTACCTACGATGCACAACTTTGCCTGGCTTAAAAAATGTGAGAAAGGCGGCCATCTCAGGAATAAGACATAAATAGTTGTTTGGTGAAAAAAACACATTCTTCAAGCCAGGCAAAGTTGTGCATCGTAGGCAAAGTTCTAACAGTTGACGGTATATCAAATACATACATATGTCAGTAACATCAAAAATCTACTTCATTGAATAAGAATACTTTTGTTATTTTTTTATTAAGAAAAAAAAATAGTATTTAGTGATCGCATTCTTATGGGTTCACTTCACGAACATTGGGTGCAGTTTTAAGAAGCCATATTTCCGCACATATGGCGACCACACAACACAGGACCTATTCGACAAACCAAACTGTGACACATGTATATCCAAGCGCTCACTAAGAACTCGCTTGACACATATGAAGGGTACAGTCACCGGCAATAGTATCTTCCTACACGAAGGCCGCAAAAATATGTGACACGCTTTTATGGCCTTACAAATAAGAGCCGGTCACATATTTTTGCGGCCTTCGTGTAGGAAGATACTATATACTATTGCCGGTGACTGTACAGTGTACACGGAAAGAACATGTCTAGTCTCTTTTTTTGTAAAATGAGAGTTTTGTATCAAAATGTAGAGCTTGCAATGAACTAGCAACAATTTCTGTAACAGCTGGAATTTTTAACATAAATCCACTTTTTAATTCATAAAAACCATCTAGTTACGAAAATAGTATGGTTAATAGGGGATATTACTGCAATATTCTGCCACCAGAGTGCAGCACTAGCACACCGGTAAACCATAGAGTTCTTAATACATACTAGGCCTTAAACAGTTTTTTACAAGGTTTCATAGATAATTTATAACGAATAAATATGTCATTTGTGCACCAAGGCGGTTTGTTTACAAAGGGCCTATCGTGAAACGAGAGAATCGAAATTTTGACATGTGCCTCTCTATCGCTCGAATATGAAAGAGTGACAGAGAACCAGGTAACGAAATTTTAATTTTCGTGTTTCGTGGTAGGCCCTCTGTATGTGCTAGTGCCGGCCCCTACGCAGAATTTTGCGTAATTACAATCTTTAAAACCGCTATGTTGTTGTCAAAGTGACTCTATAGACATGTTCTTTCCGTGTACCCTTTCATATACTACAAAGTCAATGTGGTGGTACTAGCTGTCAGTCGGTTGTCGAATAGGCCCCTGTATACCATCAGCTCTATAAGGCAAGGGTCATACCGTGGGTCAGTCGAGCGCGGGCCGCAGACGGCGGTGGATCGGAGCCGGATCCTGCGCGTACGCATACGCGTTTGTGCACGAGTTTCACGTGTCGTGTGTAATCCGTGGGATTGTAATTTATTTGGATGAGATGTGTTAAAATATGTAAGTGTGTTCTTTATCCTACAAAAAATATTTATTTATTCATTAGTATGTTTATTTTTCAATAACGAGATCTTTTAAAATTTTTGATTAACTTTAGCTAACTAGGTTGATCTAATTGTTTTAACGCTTTTAATCAATTTCTTCCATCGATAACAATATATATATGCAAAATGACCGCCCTTGGGATGTCTATTATATACTTAGGTAGACTAATTGTCTATTAGGAAAGAGTGGCGATCTGTAGGAAGTATTGGATGAAGTGTTCTGTATAAGAAAACCATGAAATAAATATGCAAATGTAGGTTAGGTATATAAGAAAACTAGAACCTAAAAAAATATCCTATCCGCGGATTCAGAAGTACGAAGTAAGGGCCGATTTTATTTGTAAGTAATCACATCTTAATACGGTAGGTATTTACGTTAGCTACAATTTTATTGGGAAGTTTCGTATTTATTTCCTGATTACGATGATAATATACCTACTTTGCTGAAGTAAAGCTCTTTATTTGCATTAAGAATGATGCACACTATTCCGTACCGCCTCCTACACGACACTTAATTTTGTATAAAACTAATCACGTGACCTCCGAGGATCACAAAGAAAGCGTCCTATACAAAATAATGTGTCAGAAGTGTCGTGTAGGACGCGGTACGTAACAGCGTGCGTCATCCTTTAAATGTGGTTAGGAAAAAGGTCTTAAATATTCCAATTTTAAAATGATCACATATTTAGCCAAAGTACAGCGTGTAGGTGTACCTACCTTAATTCTAAAAAAAAACTTTCATCATGCAATATGTATAGGTAGTTACTTCCACTTACTCGCGTACAGTCGACGTGAAAGATATGTTTACATTTTAGTACCTTATTACAAAGACGTACCTAAGGTGCAAAAATGTAAACATATCTTTGACTTGACGTCGACTGTACCTACAATTGAGATGTCTAAGAGTTGAGAGCATGAAAATATAGGTACTTACATAAAAATTGTCAGTAATTTAGCTATTTTTTTTTCATATGAATTTATGTAAAATTGTAACAGGGATAATTATTATAATTAAAAGGTAGTAGGTACCCGTGGCGGCGGGTCCATAGAACACGATTACCGTTTTCCGTTTTCCTACAGCTCATGAAGAAATTTAAAACCAAATTACGCTCCGGCTTGCTTAAGAATTTTTTTGACCCTCCTCTTGATTAAGAATTTGAGGTACTAAATTTCAAAATACCTAATACTAAATATATCAATCTAATTTCGTATAATATTGCTCAAAAGCTATTCCGAAGTATAATAACGTAATAAGAGCTAACCGGAAATATACTACGGGGGGCCCGCTAAACCAAGTGCAGTAGGTACGTTTTAATAGTGCCAGGGAGGTTCGGCGCAACCAACCCTAAATAATTATAACCAATCACCGTTAGGTACATTAATAAATACAGAATCACGGAACGTCTACCAATTACCGCTCGTCTACGAGTTGTATGAGACAAACCGTGTGAGAATGAGAAGGCGTAATAGGATTCACATACGGCTATAAGTAGGATACAGAGCGGCCGAATGGAAGAAGCGTAACTGGGGGGTGATTTTTGAGATACGAGTACTCGAAAGTGACATTTACAACTCAGAATAAAACGATGAAATTATGTTTTAAAAATAACAGCGATATGAATTTGAAATCATGAGTATTGGAACTATTAATTTCATGCGAAAAAATTGGCGGTAAGCTTTTGTGTGCGATTATTTTCGAGCTTAAACTTTTCGAATTCGGGCGCTCGAAAGTAAAAAATTGGCCCCCCGTCACGGTTGCGCCGTAACCATACCGCGTGGTGATCTATACAAAAATTAAGACGCCAATCTTCGGCTTTACGGCTGCTTTTTGTCTATTATAACTGAATTCTGCTCAAGTGAGTTTTACTCGATAACTGGTCGAGCGTCGTGTACTCTCTGGGGGTGTGTTCCGTGACTTCCGTGGCTGGATGTCTATAGTCCCTAATCCTTATATTAACGTAGTGTAGAACACAATTTGCACAATTTGTTTCAGAAATTCTGTTCAAAGAGCTACCGCCGCCGTATCGGGATAATGAGGATGTGCTTGACGATCCACAGGAAATCTATGATCCAGTAAGTATTTTATGCTCAGGAAATAAAAATAAGTAACGAGTTTAAAAGCTCTTAATCAACTTACGGACCTATTACCTATAGAAAATCAGTCTTGTTGAAGATATTTGGGAATGTCATATTCTTATCAGATTCGAATAAGCTTCCTAAATGGACATTAACAGTATATAGGTAAAATGTATCTTCTTATTTTATCTTATTTTACATTCCCGAGTAAAATAATACAAAAATAACCTAAATATCATTTTCAACGCGATCGATCTACATGTTATGCCTATATTTATATTTATCGATCGGGTACTGTCGCTTTAAATGTTTATATCTACATCAAAACAATTTTCATCATTACAGAACCCCATCCCACCATGCGAGGTGCTCGACCTGGTAGCCAACTGCAAGGTCACCCCCGACTCCGACGTCGAGTACGCGGAGATCCAGGACTTCCAGCAGTTCCAGGACATGGGTGTGTGGCACTCCACGCCGCTGGCCCACCGGCACAAGTCCAAGATATCCCTCACGTGGGTGCTTAAGGAGAATGCGGAGAACACGAAACCTCACAACGATGTCAGGTAGGGAGCAATGATAATGCTAAGATTTGTGCAGAAGGGAATCTCAGATTTTATTTCATTTTCGGGAGATGTTATCATCGTTTGCCATAATATAACAAAGCGATGCAAAAGTAAGTATAGTATGTTTTAATTTAACTAAAACGTATAATACCAGTAAGTATGGGTATCACTGGAAGAAAATTAAACATGTAATTCGTAAGTAACAATAGCAAATATGTATAAGTCAACACTAAAAACTGTGACGGTGGAAAATAAATTCCTAATGTCCAACTTTGAATTGCATAAAAAAAACTGAAAGACATCGGGCAGTTCTAATTTCAGGAAAATATCCCCAGCTTTTGCCCTTTCCAACGATATGCTACATGCATACATTTTTATTAAATAACGAGATTTACTTGCTAATTTTGTTTAGCCGGAGACTATCAAAAACTTAAGTAAGAGCTATGGACAATTTTTTTTCCTAAACCTTGGGGCCTAGGCCCAATTTATAGGGCTAAGTAAGTAGCATATGGCCCCACCTCTCTGCTGTTTTTTTGTCCAACCCTCTGCCAAACACCCTGTATAGTAAAAATAAATAACAATTCACTGAACACATCGCCTCGTTCGTATTAACTCTTCCAAATTTGGCTTGGCACCGACTTCAAACATATCAGTTGGTAACGCATATAAATAATATAATGATTCATTTTATCCTTTTTGAAGTCGGTTTATCTTTTTTTTGTAAAAAGTTTTTATTGTTGTTACTGACTGACTGTAGGTATACATTTTGTCTCTTGTGTATAGTCGTGTGTCTAATCTTTCTAGATGCCAGCGTCAGTTTGAAGACCGTCTCAAAAATACCAAGCTAAGAGAAACAAGAGTCGTCGGCCGCAACGAGTACTACCACAACCTTCGGTTCCGGAGTGCTTGCGAAGAGTTCGTGAGTCAAGACACGTTGTCAGACGAGACGAGCACTGAAGAGTATGTGAGGAGGAAGCATAGACATAGGCATAGGAGGAAGAAGAGGCAGGAGCGGTTCGGATACGATATCAGGGATTTGGACAGCTTCCTGAGTGAGGTATGTTAACAGATTTGTACTAGGCTTATTCAATTCACAGATGCTCATAGAGTTCAAAAGTCAGGACACGCTGTCTGAGGTCTGAGTTCAGAACGTAGGAGTATGTGTGGAGAGAGCATAATAAGCAAAGGCACCGGAGGAAGAAGAGATACCAGCGGTTTGGATACGATATCAGGGATTTGGACACCTTCTTGAGTAATACCTCTTGACCTAAATATACAACGGTCTACCTACGACAAAATTTAAGGAAGTAGACGAATTAAATTCCTGAATTCTGGCGACATACCTAATATATAATTGTTATACCAGCGTCGATATTTGTTTTATATTTAACTGCAATCGCAAAACTGGTCCTATAAAGTCCATCTAAAGTCATAAAATTTATGTTAAAACTGTGTTAAGATTTAGTACTTACTTAAATGGCTTAAGTATTAAATTTTTTGTCAAGTTTGTAACCGCTCAATGTTATGGAAAACGTGGAATGCAGACACCACAGTTTTTGCCAAATAAAGTGATATAGAGCAATTTCTCTCTTCAAGGCCACAAATTTCGATGTATGTACAGTAAGCTTCAGAGATATGTGACCCCCCTCCAGCAATAGACAAATGTGGTCGCTAGTTCGAACCCCAGCATAAGAATCACACTTTTTGCTTTTTTTTTACTTTTGTTTTATAATCCTGGTTTTAATATTTTTTTACATTACCACAAATATTTATTTTATACGTTTTGTTATTCCTTATTACCTACTCAGTTATTAACTGGGAACATTAAAATTACCCTTTTAATCAATTTTTAACTAGAACAATAATTTCGCTAACTTAACAAGAGTCCGTGCAGCGTGATGGATAGTGTAACAGACTAGTAAACACTAGGTTAGCGGTTCGAATCTACGTAGAGGATACTTATTGTATTTTTATACTTGTTCTTTTTTATTAATAATTTATTAACATCCTATTTAATATAGTAAGTTTAATTAAAATAGAAGTTAAAATCTTTTTTTTAAGGACTAATAATGAAAATTCCATAGTCACTGGTAACTTTTTATTAACTAAAAAGTAGGTATTTAAATACTATTATATTAAATATTGTTTACTAACTGAATAATGGGGGTAATATATATATATGACAGTAGATATATTATGCGTGTTCTGTAAACTGATTACTATATATTTTACAGCTAAATATTTACTAGTTAAATTATAATGATAATGTGTAGTCAATTATACATCAGTGAAACTTAAAGTTAACAAGTAAAATACCTTTAGCTTAACTCTTACTGTTTAAAATTGTGGTATTAGTGGTCTGCATGCTGTTAAACTTTATAAGGCATTACACTTTGGTTGTTTACTTTAGATTATACCTACATTTTACTTCATTGAGTAGAACCGTAAAAACAAGTCGGGTCATAACTTTTTTTATAAGTAATACCAAACTACTCGGTTAAAAGTGAAATGTATAGTTTCCCTTTTCTTTGATTATAAATTAATATTCTTATTGCATTTAACACAATTTTTCAGATATACTTTAGACAGAGATGGCGGGACACAGCGGTGGGAGTTGTGGAAATTGCGGGAAGAGGCTTTTAAGTATAAAATGGGCTATTCAAAAAACAATTTCAAAAATGAGTATAGGTTAGACCGCCCCTCGCCCTATTAGTCTGTATGCCATTATCAATATGTAATACGTAATCTAAACCAGCTATTTAACGTTGCAAAGAGAAACGACATGTTATCAAAGATAACAATAATTCATCCCTTAGCACGTTACCAATGCAATGCAACCTTACCACAATCTTAGTAAGCATAGGGTATTTCTCCACTAATTAGGTCGAATTCAAACAGCTCCCATTAAAGTTACATTGAAATTTCCTTTTAACAGAAACACTTTATTCAGTCATCTCACATCAAATTGACTTGAAATAATACTAATGAAGAAGAATCCATGTTAAAAAAACTACATTAAATGGCTAACAATATGTATGGTTTTTAAGGTAGAAATTAACGAGTTACCTCTTGGAAAAGCCAACTTGTTTAAGCACTATCTTGTTATTTGCAAAAAAACAATTTAATTTGTTAGACACTACTTATACAATAGCGTCATTATACCTACTCATTATTTTAAAACTTGCATGGAGTAAATATTTGCCCAATAATGGAGAAATACCAACAACACATTTTTTTAAACAATTTTTACTAATAACATAGAGGAAAACCTTTTTTATCTTCTACCTGTTTTACCCGGCTTTTCATGCTTGAAACCATGTTTGAACATACATTGGTGTTCCTCATCAATTCCCACTTTCTATAAACTACTTCGTCTAAGTTTTGTCTTGATTTGACTTGTGTAGGGTCCCAGTTAAGCACCATAAATTCTCAATAGGATTAAGGTCAGGGCTTTTAGAAGGCCAATCTAATACAGTGATGTCTGTTTGTAAGGCTAACCACTCTTTCACTATACGGGAACGATGCACTGCACTATTGTCATGCACCAATGATTTATGTCTTGCACTAAATAAACTTGTCCTTCGGGATAGGCGACGCGAACGGAAGGCAACATGACGTCACGTAACACTTCGAGGTATCGCTCGCTGTTCATTCGGCCTCCAACTTCAACGAGCTGCTCGGGCCCCATAGATGACATCCAGCCCCAATACGCTAAAAAAAAATCTCATGAGCATACCATAACTTGAAAAACGTAAAACTGAAATCACAGTTTTTTTTTAAAGTGCAGGTAATGAAAATTGTATACTTAATATAATTTACCCACCTAATGATATCCTTCCGCTTGTTCTAAGGTCTAGCATATTTTTGGGGTCAAATCGCTCTCCACTTCTGCGCCACAATATTTTTCTTCAATCTTTGTCTGACTTAAAATATTTCTCGTCAGTAAATACGATATAACGATTCTCACCCATCTGCGAATCGTATTTCTCTGCAAGTAAAAATAGTATTAAATTTGCTCGTTTATGATGATAAAACTTAAAAAACTCAAATAGCTTTAAAAATAAACATGGCTCTAAGACTATACCTATTACTTCACATAAAAAAGCTGCCGATTAAAAGACTTTTCCGTTAAATATATTTTTCTATCTTATCCCATATATAGGTAAACACACGACAGTAAATCCTCACAAACAAAATCTGGTGGCTTAACTTATTGATAACATTTTACTTTTTTTACTAAAAAATAAATGTCTCAATGGAGTCACAGGTTACAAACTTACCGTTATATTCAGTACTCGTGTGCTATTTGTTTAATACTTTTGCTCTCTTCCCAAAGAATTTTATCGAACCATATTGTCATTGAAACACAAAAAACGGACGGGGGCAGTTATTCAATTGCTTGAAATGCAAAAGGATTTAAGAAGTCGAGAGATCGTAATTGCGTTGCGACACAGGTATGATTCGCACACGCAAATTATGACTTACCCTCAGACAAATTTTCTCCACGAAATAACTAGACGCATTTACTCCAGTAAATTAAACCTTAAAATGTAATTGGTAAAAGTCGTTGTTAGTCGTCTGTGGAAATAAAATGAATAAAAATGAGGGTAGGAAAATATTGATAAACCAAAGACATTACTAATATGATCCAAGACAAGCTTGCAAAACAGGGACGAGTATAGATATAAGTAATAGTTGGAACAGAATATCTATGTTAAGGGACCTCGATGTCGATGGCGCTTACGCCATTATCAGCGATGCTCCAATAAAAATGCAACGATGCGCAACCCGATGCGGCGTAAGCGCCATTGACAATAAAGTCCATTTTTATAGATTTTTTCATAGTTCTCTATTGCCGGTCGGAACTGGTTCATATTTTTGTTGTGTAGTCCATGTGTTACGATAGCCCAGCGGAAAAAAGCCGGACTAATGTATGAGTGAAGCGAATGAGTGTGAGCCGAGGCCCCAGGATCGATCCCAGCGTAGCTGACAAGCAGATTTGAGATATTTCATTTTTGAAAGAATTAAATGACAGTGTGGTAAATGCCGATTCTCGTGTCGAACGAGAGTTCCAGTTTTACACCTAGGGGGGTCACATATCTCTGACGCTGACTGCTGCATACATAGTTTAATGTCGATATCAAATGGAATTGCCAAAAACATAAATCGAAATATTATCGTTTAAAATACCCCGACAAAAACGTTTCCTTGCACGTAAATGGAACCGTGTAGATAAAAAGGACTGAATAAAAGAACGGTTTCAATTTGCGAAAAAAGCAATTCATCTTTCATTTTCGACACGATTCGGGATCTCGACAAAAGAATTTTAAACTCTGCAATCGGGATCATTATTCATATCTGTGATATTATGTTATAGTAGGTAAGTATGGTCAGTTTTGATTGCGTATAAGTCGTAAAAGTGTTGTATCGGCGAAGGTTGATAGGCTGTTTTGGTTTTATAAAGCTCTACTAGGAGCTTTTTGTGCCTTACGGTCCGAGCAGAGAGCTGTTCCAACCAGTTGCCGAGTGCATGAGTCGATAACAAACAAGCCAGCCTAAATAAGTGCGTTCTCTAATCTGTAGCTTTTTGTACTTTATTACTTATTAGAAACTCCATCAGGGAAAATTAACATCACGAATTCCACGTCGAGTGAAGCCGCGGGCACATCCACAGTGTCGTAAATAGTCGTAATACTCGTAACAGCTCAAAGTACTCTAAAAGGATTTTGCTTAGAAGTAATAGTGTGCACCGCAAACGCGAAGTCATAGGGACAAGCCGGACACTTTTACTGTTCCTCGGAGCTCGGGCGCAAACTGTACGGATTTGCATGCCTCAGTTCCACTGGTCTGCTTCAACACTCGACTCCTGCGCTTGACAAAGATCGGAAACGCATGCCCCGAACATAAACTCGATCGCCATTCTCGAATCTCGAAATTGGCGCAAAATTGGACAAGGCATAAATTGCACGTCATTTACAATATTCGAGATACTTTCCGGGCATTTAATGAAGAGTTTCGAGCCGACCGCTTATCCTTCCACAATTTTGCTTTCGATATTAAATCTGTGGATAATAATCCTTATGACAGTGGGATTCGTGTTGTTTCGCCGCTTACATGCAACGATTACTTACACAGTCAAAATATATAAACAGTATTTTCTTTGGCAAAATTCCTTTCCAATGATAAATTGAAAACTCGCAGACCTAGAAGGTACTAACTTTCGGTGAGATAATATTTGAAGAAAGACGATTGTAATTCTCATACTTCTTATCATCATCATTTCAGCCATAAGACGTCCACTGCTGAACATAAGCCTCCCCTTTAAAGGGGGGGTTGCCATACGCATACTAGGTAGAAAAGGTAGGCGCGAGGTCATTTATATCACAGACGAATGTTCATTCATATAGAAATAATGAAGTCGGTAAAAAAAGATTTAAATATAAGATCTACATAGCCGGCTCGGACATGCGCGTCAAAGCTCGCAAATTAAAATACTGGCAGAAAAGTTCCCACTGCGTATGCACTGCGATTATCTCCAGTAGAAAGGGCCATTCATCAATGCGGTTTATTTAAAATAACGATATATCTCGCGGGGTTAAATGTCACGGTGTTAATTACATCCAGTGATGCCATATGTCACGGTTGAAAAATGTACGGGACGCGATTCATTTGTTTGGAGGTGTTCTTTGGTTGCGCGAGTAAATTCTTGACCGGCTCAGATTAACTTGACCTCACGATCAGTAAACACTATGTTTAATTAAAGGCTGCTCTTATGGTGGTTAACTCCCGCGTGGTATCGATTGGAATGACTCTCCTGACCTCAGTTGATGAGCTTTTTAAATGATTAACATTAAATTTACTGCGTTTTATCTTATTACTTAAATTGCGATTGGGCTCGCTGTTATTTAACGAACGAAAGATTGGAACGATACCCTCATACTCGTACATACATTCTGATTACGTACATTGATTATAAGTAGTAATCATCTCTTTCAATAGAGCATGGGCGTCGCCAAGGGGCGGGGCATTTTAACATTAGGTACGAGTATCTATTAGTGGCGGCGCGTCCATAAAATACGATTCCCGCCGGCTTGCCTAAGTTTCAGGCGCCTGAGCAGTTTTCCTACAGCTCATGAAGGAATTTTAACTTTAAGCCAAATTCAGCAGCACCGCCACTGGTACCTATACATATAGGTATATAGCTAAATGTAAACTCATCATCATCATCATCATCTCAGCCATAAGACGTCCACTGCTGAACATAGGCCTCCCCTTTGGACCTCCATAAGTATCGGTCGGAAGCGACTTGCATCCAGCGTCTTCCGGCGACCTTTATAAGGTCGTCTGTCGTCTGTCCATCTTGTGAGTGGACGTCCTACGCTGCGCTTGCTAGTCTGTGGTCTCCACTCGAGCACTTTTCGACCCCATCGGCCATCTGCTCTGCGTGCAGTGTGGCCTGCCCATTGCCACTTCAGCTTGCTAATCCTGTGGGCTATGTCGGTAACATTAGTCCGTCTACGGATCTCCTCATTTCTGATTCGATCACTTAGAGAAACTCCGAGCATAGCCCTCTCCATAGCTCGTTGAGAAGCTGTAATGTAAACTCATTACAACTTTATTAAAAAACGAGGTATTCGGCGTGTTGTTTGTAAATTAACCATTGGAATTATTAGGGGGATAACTGACCGTGTTAGCTTAAAATAAACTACGTACTTTCTTCATTCTTTGATTATATCAACTTCCCCCTGAAAGCTAAATAAGCTTATAATAGCTGGCGACGCCCCTGCTTATTTGTAGTACTTAGTTGTCTTCCGTCCTTAAGTCATCAAACGACATCAATCCCTGAAACTACTAATTAACATCTTTTCAGGCGTCAATAGACCGTCCAGGCAACATCCCAGTAGTCATCGCGTACCCAACCACACTGTACCAAACCCAGAAAGAACTGCAAAGAGAGCTCACACTACCGCTGGGTACGGTGGTCAACGCAGTGTTCAAGAATAACCAGTGGTTGTACACGCAGACTCCTCATGGGGACGAAGGCTATGTCATGTACAGCGCGTGTCTGCCGCTCGGGATATTACCTAACAGGTACCTGCATTTACCGTTACTCAATACAACTACGGACTGTGGACAGTAGGTGTAGACAATGTAGACATGCACATGCACATGTGTAGACATGTGCTACAGATAAGATAGCGGTACCTACCCTTCGTAGGTACGGTAGTCAACACAGTGGTTAGTAATAATGAGCACGCAAAGTAACGCGTAGGTGTAGCTGCAATCATTCAAAATATACCTCTTTGGATTTGGCTGTAAACTTAAATAAAAAACTTAAAAGAATCTGGATAGGCCATATAGCGTTGCAATATACTTCAAAAATTGTAAGTTAATGGGTTTCTACCCCACTTCTGAAATGTAGATTTGTACAGAATATAGACTATAAGGCATATTTGAGCTGTATTCAGCGCGGAATTTACCGATCTTAGACAAAAATCCAACTTCCGACTGTATTAAAATTCTGCCGCCACAGACATATATCCGCATTCCGGCTGATTTCTGTCGTTGATAGCTGAATTCTGCTCAAATGTTTTGCGTCTCTTAGAAACCGCACGACTGACATTCAACCCCTTCCTAATTCCAGGACACCCCAAAAGAAGACACCGTGCTGGGAAAGCAGCACCGACATATACCCGCGCCCCTGCGGCAACCTCACCGACAACGAAAAAGAACAACTGCGCACACGCACGCGTTCCGAAACCCGCTACAAACCACGCAAGACGCGCTGCGCAGAAAAGGACTTTGACTCCTTGTACTTAAGGACCAAATCTGTCTACTCCAATATTGATAACATAGAAAAAACGAAATCTACCATAGACAAAAGAAGAACGAAGAGACAGACTTTATTAGTAGTTAATAGTGATTATAAAGGAAGTGTTTTGAATAAGACGTTGTCAGTGCGAGAGGGAGATGTGGTTGTGTTGGTGGAGGGAGCGGGAGAGACTGATGTGGACGCGGACTGGTTCTATGTGAGGAAAAGAGATGGTAGTCAGGGTTTTATACCGGCCATTATAGCTGGCCATGGGTATATTTAAATTATTGTATACTTAATAGATATAGTGTAGTAGACGAAGTCAAGGTAATGTCACCATAATATATCGTAGTAATTCTTTGGATAAAATGTAAGCAGGTATAGGCTACTAAAAGAGACGGTCACTATAGTCTGTATCTTTAGGTATTTAAATAAAAGTAAACAAACAATTTGTACATTCTCGGGTAGTTATAACATTTATTGGTTAACCAACCAAAATGAGTGTTATATAACCAAATACAAAAGCGCCTAGATCTGTCACTGAACGAACGACCTGACTTTAACCTACATTATTTGATCATGTAATGTTTTCATCTACCCTCAACTGGCTTAAGGAGCCATTGGAGGGTAGATTTTGTTTACTTTTATTTAAATACCTAAAAATACAGACTATAGGGTGGGTCGATTTAGTATGGCGTATTTTTATTTTTGAGTAATCGTAAGTGGGTAGGGCTAAAATTATTGACTTTTATTTATACTTTTTTATCGTGATTTTTTTTATTTTATTTATACTATGTTTTAGCCCTCTACCGCCGGCTAAAGTTTGATAATTTCACAAATTTTTTTTCGTGAAAATATTAATTAATTTTTTAAAGAGTTTAATTCTGCACCATTTTAAACACCTTTCAATTGAATCAACATACACTAGTAGTTCGCCCCGAACTGTGAACTCGCGAATCTTGTGTTTCGCCATAAATGTGCAATACTTAATAGAATTACTATACAAATACCAAAAATAGGTATCGGGTATTTTTTTTCTCAACTAACCATCAAGGTGAAACTAAACGTCCATATTAAATTGTGCGGTTGATGCGCAAAATTTTACCGCGACGAAATCGCTTCAGATTTGACAGTTTTTGTCTCATCTAAATTTAAATCCACCTCTCACATGCCTCTCACTCTGTTGCTTTGACATGTCGTTCTCACCTGTGGACCATCTATATAGGTTTCGGTCACCATCATTATGCGTCTATGGTAACTCTATCTAACTGCTCTAACATGGCTCTAACTAATGTGTTAATGTCAGTATGCTGATGGCCCTAGCAGCCAAAGCTCTAATAAATTAAAAAAAAAGTCAGTTGTCAAAATATTTACACCAAAATCAAAATATATTAAAAATATTTTTGAAATCAATTTTATGCTGCTAATTGTTATGAAACAGTAAGCAGTTAATCAGGATTTGACGAGAGTGTTAATCAATACCTTTCGTTTGATACCAAACTCAACCATACTTGCTCGTAAAAGTAGCAAATAAGATGACCAATGTAACAGGACCCCTTTACAAAACCTTTTTAGGCCTTCTAATTTCAGAACCCCCGTCTCAATCCAGCTCATATACGAACTCGCAAATTTTGTTGGTCTCTGCTACAACCCCAACAAATTTCATAAAGATCGGAAAATCGTTACTAAAGTTATCGTCGGACAAACTATCTAAATCAAAAAGCCATCCAAATGCCGAGACGTCCCAGTAGCCAGGTGACAGTTGTTGTTTGTAAGAACGATCTTCGCTTACGCTCCGCTCGTTCGATAATTATAATAATTTCTTATTATTATATAAATTCGCGAATTTAACAAAATAAAGGTAAATAGAAATTAGCATACTCCAATTTTTACCATGAAATGACAACTTAATTGAAATCTGTTTGTTACATTGTTATAAAGACATAACAAAATAACGATTAAAATTATTTTTAAATTATTTGGAATAAAATTTTTTTTTCTTAATGTTTGTAAGTATCAAAATTTCAAGATTTGGTAGAGGGCTAAAACATGTACCAGTATTTTTTTAAAATATTTTTATCATTATTATCTTTCCAAAACGCAACTTTTTAACACCACCCATTGTTCATTTTCATGATTTTACAAAATCGACCCACCCTAATGGTCACATCTCTACGTAGCAAAAATGTGAACTTAAATAGGTTCCTATTTCCAAACTTAAATTTTATTGCCTAAAATATTCGTATTAATGAGTGAAAACTGGAAAAACCAACATTACTCAGATGGAAAATATTTGAAAGTGCTATCATAATGTACCCAATACACTCAATGCTTCTGCCGCTGGGTATATTAAACAGAATTTTACGTTAGTTTGATTTGCATTTATATATATTAAGTTATTGTTAATAATAAAATATTTTGATGTGTTTTACATTTTTATTTACTATCAAAATGATGTTTACATTTACCGATCCTTACACACATAAAAAAAAACACAAAATTGTCTATTAGTATTAAGACATTGTGGAAAAATATAAGCCAACCAATATTTTTTGAATCTCTCGTTTAAAAGGTAGAGGAAGTGTTGGAGTAGGTACTTTATAAAAATATTTCTGAAGACGTTCATTGTATTTGACGTAACTGCTTTACCTACTTAAGTTACTTAAATTTAATCTGACGTCCCGTAAATATTAACTAATAATATTACCGAAAATGCAGAACCTGGTCTCTATAGTTAAACGTCGTGCACAGATCTATCTCCGGACTAGATCCAGCGATAGCCATCACGTTTGGGTTAGTCTTCAATACCGCAGAATAGACCGTGGTAGCGGACACCGGGAGCTCAACCCTGACGTCGCCGGAGTACGAGAGCTGGTAGAGGTGCCTCGCGGCGCCCCCGGCCACCACGCAGTCGTCATGGAACAGCGCCACGTGGATCCCGCGGTCGGGGAGGTCGAAGGCGGTCACGGGGTCCAGGGAGCGGAGGTGCCAGAGCGCTAGGCGGGGGCCACCGCCGCACACCTGATAATGGTACCATTTTAACATCACATACAATGAAATTATATTAAAATAAACAGGATCTAAAGTACTAAGAGTTATGCTAGGGAACGCCCGTTTCTTTATTCAATGGGGAAGGCAACTGTCAATTTGTTTATCTATGGTATGTGTCCAACCCCATACAAAAAGGACCATAATACGCAGCGCCATCTATGATGACTTTTCATCGGCCTTCCCCATTTCAAACATGCCCTAACACTAATTCAAATAGGGTAGTAGTAGGGACCGTAGCTCTACCCTATTTGTCCTCATTGGATGATGGATGACATTCTGAAAAGCATCTTTAACCCCTTGACCGCCAAGTGCCACCACGCGCGAGCTCGCAACACGTGCTGGCGCTGAGGCATGAGGGCACGATTTTACGTGCGCGTGATTTGACGTCTTTGGCGGACAGAGTTAATTAAATACTATAAGTAGGTAGCTACGGATGATGTTTTTGTTTGAAAAGTCTGGTCATCTTTTTACGGATTTGACTAATATGGTTTTTAGATCGTTATCACAGTTGCGATTTGCGAGGGAGTTTTGTATGGGAGCGAACACGCCGCGAGTTCGCCGCGTACGAGCTTTCAAATTCCTCAAGTGTGATAAAGCCCTTAGAGCTCGACAACAGTTTGGCTAGATGACATCATTCATCAATGTATGGGATTTGGCTTTAAAGAGCAGGCCAAAAATTAAAAGAAAAAAACAAGAATCTGACACTGTTGGTAGTGACAGGTACAACTGCAGGTGCCATCTGTAAATACTTTCACTATGACTTCTCATAACATAAAAAACACAATCAAACAACTTACAATCCAGTCATCCCCCAGCGAGACGGCGCCGACCCACTTGCCCACTTCCGGGCGGCTCACTTTGCTGTTAGTGTGGGGCTCCAGCCTGTTGTGCGACTTCCCTGTCCTCTCGTCCCAGAGGATCACGAGGCCGTCTTCACCAGCGGATATCAGCTGTTGGGCCCTGGAAGTATTATATTAAATTAATTGTGCTCTATTCCTATACCTACAGTGTAATGGAGGTAATACTAGAGTTAATTTGCAACAAATAACTCCCCATTTAACAACTTATTTCTTGCAAATTAACTCTAGTATTAGGTCCATGAAGGAATATCTCGAATTAGGTCAGCCAGATGCATATACTACCTAAGACTCTGCCGTAAAAAACTAAAAAAGTAAAACGCTCAGGTGCCTGAAAATTAGGCAAGCAGATGGGAATCGTGTTCTATGGATGCGTCGCCACTGCTTTATACAGAGAAAAACAATCAAACAAAATAATAATATTGAATAGGTAGTTATTGAAAGTGTCGAATACTCACTTGCCATGTATACTATGTATATAATCACTATGACCCTCATAGGTCGTCACTAATCTGCCATCTTCCAAATTGTAAGCGTACATATTGTTGTCACCGCAGCCGACATACAGTTTGGACTGGTCTTCGGATAACCACAGGCTGTTGACATCAGACTGCTCCATGGAGGATTTCATGGGGATGGTTATGGTCCATGAGGGTTTGGACCATTTTCCTGAGACCACTGCCTTCCATTCCCAACCTGAGGATAATATATAACTTCTAGTGTTTTCTATGTGCATTTTTAAAGAATATAAACAAATAACCAAAGAGCGAGACTCATTCAGCCAACACATAATTGACATACTTCTATAGAAATGTACAGTTCAATGTAACATTCTATATCCTGTGAGTCGTACAGTTGCCATCAAATATGTTGGAGCAGCCAAGATACTCAAATATATCTGGACATACACTTTATCGCCTTGACATTAGAGGCGTTGTTCAAATAACTGTGATTACCTCGGGGACTCTGATATATCTGATGGCAATAGAATAAGAATACTCATGATCACTTATGGAATATAGAATGTTAGTCCTTGATACTTAATATCGGGAACTCTAAACCACAACTTTATATGGTAAATAAATACCCTGTATTTTATAGTAGCTACAATGTTAACCCTTTGACCGCCAAAGACGTCAAATCACGCGGACGGAAAGTCGTGCCCACAGCCCCAGCACGTGATATCACGTCCAAAATATTAACCTGGCACTGGCGGCACGATTTTTCCCTCTGATGCTTGGCATTCAAAAGGTTAATGACTAGCTTAAGATCAGTCACTTTCTTAATTACCCAAATGCTTGATTTGGTTTGCTTGCACAGCTTAAGTATCCAGTTTAAGTGTCATTTACTAAAAAATACGGGTTTCGAAATGTAAAAAATACCACAATGTGCACAACACACCTGTGATTTCATTGACTGTTCCAATGATCAGAAAATTCTCAGAACTTGCCAAACTGCATATCTGTTTGCCAGAATCGATTTTATAGATCTGTTTGGGCCTGTTATAGTCAGAAGTCAGAAGCTCTACGATAGGATTTAGAATTCTGTCAAGGCTGAAATGGGAAAACAATATATTGTTTATTAATAAATGTGTTCGAGTAGTTTATCGAGAATATAAAATTAAATAGTGATCTAATTGATATACTTACTCAAATACAGCCACTTGACCGTAAATATTACCGGCTACTAAGTATTTGCCGCAAGGTGAAAACGTTTGGCATAGCACGGTGTTATAAAGGATTTTATCAAGCATTGTAATATTTTTACGAAGTGCAGGTTGAATATTAAACTTATTTGTTTCAATTATACAAGTCTAAACGATATAATTATTATCTTGAGCGATCAATCCTTGTTTTTGTTAAACAACATAACATAACCCTCAAAATGCTGCCCGACTTCTTTCAAATTTCAAATGTCACTGTCAGAAGTCAGACTAGACGGATTTCGGATTCGGTCGTACAACAAAAGTCGTACACTGATTATATGATTGACAAAATTGATGACCAAGTTATTTTAAATCGATGCGATTAATAATTACTTTATAAAAATCACGACTCACGGCAAATATAATATGTGTTTATATGTGTGAAGACAGACCTCTATCGTAGTTAAACCTGGTTGCTAAGCAATGTTTGTTTATAGATCTGTCTTGTCACTTGTGAAAAATATATCGTATCGTCTGCTTACAACGAAATAAGCTTTTCAATAATATATGTACTTCCGTTTGAGTTTACTGAAGTTTTGTTTAATCCAAACTAAAAACTTCACATGGTAGCAGAGCGAAAACACGTAATGGAAATTGTCGATATTTAAACGAAAGCGGAAATACGAAAAGGGTATGTCAACTATACGTATTAAAGTGGGCTTAGAAGCCTTAGACAAGGAAAATTATGATACATGGCGCATACACGCCAAAGCGTATATGATTAAAAACAAATTATGGAAGCATGTATCAGAATCTCCAAAAGCAGATGCTACGCAAAGTCAACTCGACGAAGACGAACTGGCGAAGTCGGAACTAATGCTATTAATAGCTCCTTCCGAGCTAAGACAAGTGAAAAACTGCAAATTTGCGAAAGATGTCTGGACCACACTCGAATCAATATACGCAAGCAAGGGTCCCGCCAGAAAAGCTACTCTTCTGAAACAATTAATATTAGCTAAGCTGGAAGAAGGTGATGACATCAGGGAGCACTTAACGAAAATGATGAACACTGTCGATAAATTGAAAGAGATGGATATCGAGATTAATAGTGACCTGCTCTCAATCATGATGCTGTACAGCCTGTCTTCCGACTATGAAAATTTTAGGACTGCTATCGAATCTCAGGACTCGCTGCCAGATCCTGAAAAGCTAAAGATAAAAATTATTGAAGAGAGCGATGCTCGTCGACGTGATGTTCCAACTACTAGCAACTCCAACAGCACTGAAGAAGCTTTCTACGCCTTCTGCAAGATCTGTAAAAAGAAAGGACACGAAACGTCAAAATGCTGGTCGAAAAATAAAAATACTAGCAAGAAGAATAGAAAACCTAAAAACAGTTCCTGCAAACAAAGCGACATGAATCTCTACAGCTGCTACTTCGCTAATGAAAAAGCAAAGACTAGTTGGATTCTAGACAGTGGATGCACATCACACATGACATTTTCGGACAAGCCCTTTACTGAAATGAAAAATACTTCAAAAATTCTACGATTGGCCTCAGAAGACAAAACTGCAGAGATCAAAGGATCAGGGCCTGCATTGATAGAAATTAAAGAAGGAAAAATTGCTATTACTGATGCACTTTATGTACCAAGCTTGTGTGCTAATCTCCTCTCTGTTGGAAAAATGACCGATAAGGGTTTAACTGTCTTATTTACAAAGGAGAAAGCAATAATTAAAGATCACAAACGAAAAGTACAAATGCAAGCAATCAGAGATGAGGATGGCCTGTACTACCTGAAAACAGAAAACAATAATGTTAGCAGACACAGAGCCAATGCTGCAGAATGCAATGATAGAGACCGAAAGCAAGAAGAGTCTACAGATATTAAGGAATGGCATAGCAAAATGGGACATATGAATGAAAGGGACATGAAGATTGCCTTAAAGAATGAAAGCCTGGTTGGATTACACTTTGACAAAAACAGTTCTTTGGGAGAATGCGAAATATGCATCCAAGGAAAACTGACTAGAGTTCCCAGCAAGCCATGTGACAAGAATGTGTCACATACGACTCAACGTCTTGAAATCGTCCATAGTGACGTCTGCGGTCCATTTAAGCAACCTTCGCTGAAGGGCAATAAATATATTGTAACTTTTATTGACGACCTCAGCAGATACTGCCGAGTCTATTTCATTAAAAATAAAAATGAAGTGTTGCAAAAATTTGAGGAGTACAAAGCAGAAGGCGAGAACTTCACAGGAAATAAAATAAAATGCCTACAGAGCGATAATGGTACCGAATACCGAAACCAGAAATTCGACTCTTTTTTGAAGAAACACGGTATAACAAGAAGGTTATCAGCTCCGTACACTGCTCACCAGAATGGGATATCAGAAAGGAAAAATAGAACTTTAGTCGAAAAAGCGAGATGCATGATGTTAGAATCTAACGCCCCTATGTGTTTATGGGCAGAAGCGGTGTATGCAGCAAATTATCTGTCAAACCGGAGCATAAACCAAAATATTGATAACCAAACACCATTCGAAAGATGGGTAGGACGAAAACCCTGTGTTAACCACCTATACATCTTTGGTGCTAAAGCATTTATCCTAAAGAAAGGAAAACGTGAGAGCAAATTTTCTTCTAAGGCACTACCTGGAATGTTCACCGGCTACTCCGAAGTTTCAAAGGCGTTTAGAATCTACGTTCCATCAAAGAAGACTACGATAATATCAAAAGACGTTCGTATTTTGAAGAAGATGTTCTACGAAGATGGACAAAGATCCCCTAACTTCTTACCTAATCACGGACCAAATAAGCAAGAGTTAATTTATGACTTCATCGAAGATGATGATCACATTGATCAAATCAACAACGTGGAAAACCTTGATGATCCACATTTAGATGAATCATTTTATGAGTCAGTTGAAATCGAGGAGAATGACATGAACTTAAATGGATCAAATGAAAACCATGAGGAAGAACCTGTTGTCGAGGTGACTGCTGACAATGCCGAGTCCGTCGATGCATCTGCCGAGTCCACAGATGCACAAATAGAAGTAGAGGAACGGAGAACATACAATCTCCGTAACAGAACGCAAATGGAAACACCAAAAGCGCTGAAAGACTATGTTTTGGCAGCTATGAATTGCAATGATGAAGAAGAACCTCAAACATTTCAAACTACCATGAAGAGCAAAGATAAAACCAAATGGTTGAATGCCATGCAAAGTGAAATAGAATCACTAAATGAAATGAAAACCTGGGAATTAGTTGACCCACCCAAAAATCGAAAGCCTTTGTCGTGTAAATGGGTCTACAAAATTAAAAAGAATCCAGATGGTACTATTGAGCGTTACAAGGCCAGACTGGTAGTTAAAGGATTTTCACAAAAACCTGGCATTGATTATGAGAAGACTTTTAGTCCAGTCGCCCGCCTCAGTACAATACGAGCTGTTCTAGGTGTAGCCGCTCAAGAAAACTTGGTGCTTCAACAATTTGACGTATCCACTGCATTTCTGAATGGTGCTGTCAAAGAGCAAATATTTATGAAGCAACCAGAAGGATTCAATGATGGTACTAACCGAGTATGCGAACTTAAAAGAAGCCTTTATGGGCTGAAGCAGGCTCCACTATGCTGGAACGTCTGCATATCAGAGTACCTAGTAAGCTCAGGTTTTAAGAGAAGCAAGAAAGATCCCTGTCTCTACCTACGTGATAAAGTTTTAATTGCACTTTACGTAGATGATGGCTTAGTGGCTTCGACCGACGAAAAATCCGGAAGAGAATTTCTGGAAGACTTAAGAAATAGGTTTAAAATAACTAGTAAACCAGCTTCATATTTTCTTGGACTCGAAATAAATAAAAACAGTGAAGGATATATAACATTGAGCCAAAAATCCTACACTGAGAAGATACTGGAGAAGTTTGGCATGGCTAACTGCAAATCCACTCCTACCCCGGCAGTTAAAATTGACAAAGATGAAGAAGAAGATGGCGATTCAGATTCTTCGTTCCCCTATCGTCAAGCCGTAGGAGCGCTAGCATACCTAATGGTCGCTACAAGGCCAGATATAAGTTATGCCGTGAGCGTCGCATCAAGGAATCTAGAAAAACCTACTAATATTGATGTGATTAGAGTCAAACGAATTTTTAGATACCTGAAGGGTACAATAGACAAAGGACTTGTCTTTGCGAAAGGCCGGGACAAGAAGTTGATATGTTTCAGTGACGCTGATTTTGGCGGCAACCCATCTACGGGACATTCAACATCAGGAATGGTTTTCCTGTTCTCTGGACCCATTATGTGGAAAAGCCAGAAGCAACCAACAGTTGCCATTTCATCTACTGAAGCGGAACTAGTAGCCCTTACTGAAACCGCCAGAGAAGCCCTATGGCTAATGGATCTCCTAGAGGAAATAGTGGGTGTAACTGAGAAAACGACGATTTATGTCGATAATGAGTCAGCTATCAAGCTATCAGAGAATCCACCCTATGAGTTCCACAAGAGAACCAAGCATATAAAGATAAAACACTTCTTCATTCGGGAGTGTCTACAAAATGGGGACTTCAGACTGAAGCAAGTTTCCACTGATCTACAATTGGCGGATATGTTCACCAAGCCGTTGTTTGGACCAAGACTAGATATGCTTAGTCGAAGAATTGGACTTCAAGATTTGTCCAAATTCTAAAAAGTATTGTGGATGTGAAGACAGACCTCTATCGTAGTTAAACCTGGTTGCTAAGCAATGTTTGTTTATAGATCTGTCTTGTCACTTGTGAAAAATATATCGTATCGTCTGCTTACAACGAAATAAGCTTTTCAATAATATATGTACTTCCGTTTGAGTTTACTGAAGTTTTGTTTAATCCAAACTAAAAACTTCACAATATGATAGATATATTATTTTACCTCGTGAAACCTTGTTAGAGTATGTAATCGTACTTTATAAACGCAACGCAAAGATGTACATTAGATTCGTAAACGCACTTCATAGAGAATCATATCTTTTTTTGTTTTCAATTAAGGGTCGCCACACACCTAGCGGTTTTCCTCGCGGAATTACCGGAAGTAGCGGAAATTTGTCTATGGTAGCGGAAATTTGTCTATGGTAGCAGATTTTTTGTATGGAAGCCATAGACAAATTTCCGCTTCCATAGACAAATTAAGCATTTTGTCTATGAATTTCCGCTACTTCCGGTAATTCCGCGAGGAAAACCGCTAGGTGTGTGGCGACCCTAAAGCGGTATTACACATTGCAACCTGCAGGGCCCAATCTGTCAGGTTGGAAGGTGTAATTGAAGGTAGGGCCCGTAGGGAGCTGAAGGAGGGGTAGGAAGAGGCAGGGTACACAACAGATTGGGCCCTGCAGGTTGCAATGTCAAATAGCCGTTTTAGGGTCGCCACATACCTAGCGGTTTTCCTCGCGGAATTACCGGAAGTAGCGGAAATTCATAGACAAATTAAGCATTTTGTCTATGAATTTCCGCTACTTCCGGTAATTTGTCTATGGCTTCCATACAAAAAATCTGCTACCATAGACAAATTTCCGCTACCATAGACAAATTAACAAAATATACTACCATAGACAAAATGCTTAATTTGTCTATGAATTTCCGCTACTTCCGGTAATTCCGCGAGGAAAACCGCTAGGTATGTGGCGACCCTAAATTTTCCCCCCAACTAGCGGTTTTCCTCGCGGAATTGGGATTGTTCATTTATTTTGGAAATGTATATTTCGAAAACCATTTCGAGGTCTAGGTTTATTGATCAATTTTAGATTTATATTTCGCCAAAATAATGAGTGGATTCGGATATTTTCGCAAAATATGAATGACCTTTGTTTGACCTTGTCCTCACAACCTCCATGTAAAACCTCTTTATAAAACTTTAGTAAGAATTCCTAAAAAAATAAAAACAATGTCATAAGCAACGACATTGTCAAATATGTAAACAGAATATTGTAAACAACCACTTCGGGACTACGGATTTATACGAAAAAGTAAGTATTACACACAAAAATTAAGCCAAAAGTGCAATAATAATCAAGTACTAATCTTTTAAAATATATAAAAGCTTACAAGTAATCGTCTTGCCTTGTCCCGCATAAGTATTTTAGTACCTCTTATTTCAATCAGATTATAGTTTCAACTTGATGCGATTTACTCCAGTATACTGATATTTTCTAACTTTGGTATATTTATTGGGTCGGCTTTTACAAAATTAAGCACCATGGGTATTATTTCTTTCGCTTTACAGATACAATTTGAATTTGTATAATTTTCGCGGTCAAGAGAACGTGCGAAGTGACGTACCAATACTTACAATCTTGACATGACAGCGTCAGTTGACGACAAGTAAGGGTTTTTTATTACGAATTATGGACTTCGTCAAAGCTATTCAGTCTGCAACCTGTAACTTACAAGACGTCGTATCTTATTTTTTATTTTAATTGTAATAAAATAACTAAGCTGTTTTAAGCTAAATAAATCAAATTGATATCTTAAAATGGCCTATAGTTTCAGAATAAATTATCAAAATGGGGGGTAAAAAAATATGAACAATCCCAAAGCGGAAGTAGCGGAAATTCATAGACAAAATGCTTAATTCGTCTATGGTAGCGGAAATTTGTCTATGGCTTCCATACAAAAAATCTGCTACCATAGACAAATTTCCGCTACCATAGACAAATTTCCGCTACTTCCACTAATTCCGCGAGGAATTCCGCTAGGTGTGTGGTGACCCTTAAAGGCTTCGAATTCGGGTCGCCACACACCTAGCGGTTTTCCTCGCGGAATTACCGGAAGTAGCGGAAATTCATAGACAAAATGCTTAAGTTGTCTATGAATTTCCGCTACTTCCGGTAATTTGTCTATGGCTTCCATACAAAAAATCTGCTACCATAGACAAATTTCCGCTACCATAGACAAATTTCCGCTACTTCCGGTAATTCCGCGAGGAAAACCGCTAGGTGTGTGGCGACCCTTCAGGGGAATATTTAAATTACTCTGACAACACTATGTTATTTCAACCATAGACTAACTAAAAAAAAAAAGTATTTTACCAAGATGGTCGTGTTGTAGAAGCTCGTAAACGTGCTAAATATTATAAAAAGCCGATAATTTATATGGGTAAGGCTTTTCCTCGATCAAGCTTTTAATACATTCTTGTAACTTTATGTAAATAAAGTAAATTTTTCTAACCGGCATTCTGTCGGCGTATCAAATTGCGCTTCGGTGCATAGGTACCTGTCAAATCTGCGAACGTACATTCTCACTTATAATTTCGTTTTAGCTTGACAAATCAGCAAAATGTACAACGGCATCGGCTTGACAACACCTCGGGGCTCGGGGACCAACGGATATGTGCAAAGAAACTGGGCATCGGTGCGAAAAACCAAAGATTCAGTGAACTATCGTACTGAGGAAGAGATCGCTAAATTAGACTCTGCCTCGAATAAGCAGCCAAACCAAGAGATCCTCGACCATGAGAGGAAGAGAAAGATTGAAGTGAAGTGTGCGGAGCTTGAAGATAGCTTAGAGGAGCAAGGGTAAGTCTAACCACGATATTACATTACTTTGAAGTGCCACCCCATCACTATTTTCACTCCAATTATAACAGAACTGATGTACGAAATACGGACACATAAAAAAATTATACTAAGATGATTAGGGGATTTCTATTATTATTATTGCTAAGCATACTGATGGTTTAGTTGCCATAAAACCTAAAAATTCATTCTTATTCCACTTCTATACACTTGCCCCCTTATTCATAAACGGTTCTCAGGCCTCAATCAATTACCTAGTTAATTTGTGTTGCGTCTGTTTCTAACTAACACAATTGTCAAAGTGAAAGATAAGGACAAAACATAAATTAAGTAACAAACGCGCTGGCGGCAGCAATGCCTCGGCCGAGGCACGTCCACACTAGCCGAGCTGCCGCGCGCGTCAATCTCCTCGCGAGGCGGTGCGACTGGTGTGGACACGGCTATTGAGGCCTGTGAGGCGTTTATGAATGAATGGGGGTAAGTTTATAAAACTTGAATTAGGCAATAAGACATAGGGTCAGTGCTGTTGAGGTCTCACAATTATTATTCATTATCATACTCTTATCGTAGCCCCAATTGTGAAAAAAAGTATCTTTCAATTAATTTATTTGTAATAAAACAAATTTGAACTGAAAGCAAGTAACACCTGTTAAAATATTGCTATCAAGTTGCTTTTCAGTTCACCTTGCTAGGTTATTGAAATTAATACATTAACATTGTTATTGTTATTACTAATTAGCTGTTATAAAGAGTGTTTACACTAGCAAAGTTATGAGTATTTCTATTCTTTGATCTGTACAATCATCTGCAATAGTATCTTCCTACATAAAGGCTGCAAAAATATGTGACACACTCTTAGGCGGCTTTCACACTGCTGCAGTTTCCACATGCGGTGCCAGTGCGCGAGCAAGATAGCACTGCATGTGTATAGCGCTGTGACACTTGCACACCATCGCTGCATGCGGTTGCAGCGCCAGTGTGATAATCGCTGTGTCTAAATTATTAGATAGATAGATAATTTCTAGAGATGGGTCGACTAGTCGCCGACTAGTCGGGAAAGCCGACTATTCGGCATCATTTGTAGTCGGCGATTAGTCGGCGACTAGTCGGCAAAAAATGCCGAATATTCGGCACTTTAATACCTACAGGAAAATAGGAACTTGGCGGAAGTTTAACCCTTTTCTTAGTTATGAAAAATAAATCTTATTATAGTGTTTGTTTTCCTTTTGCCTTCAAACACGCCAGCGCTGGTCATGAACGCATGATAGACAATGGCACGGCGGACGAAGTGAAACGAGCGTTTTCGATTGCACCCGAACTTAGCTAAAACCTACGATCGGCATTGCCGATTAGTCGGCCGATTAATCGGCAATTTGAAAACCGATTAGTCGGCCGATTGTGTAGTCGGCAAAAACCCTAGTCGGCCCATCTCTAATAATTTCTTCATTCATTCCCACAACATACATGGCACAAACATCTACAGAAAGAATACAAAAAACAGAATCATTTGTTATATGGAGTTTTTGGGTATTCCCCTTCTCTTCTATTCTTTTTGTATTAGTGTATTCTACATTGTCTTGTTATTATTGATGCTTTATTTATTCCACAATTTTAACAATTTAAATATATTAGGTTGGAGGAGGCTTTTACCCCGTTTGGGTAAAAGCCTCCTCCAACCCATGCCATTTTTCTCGGTCTTTGGCTGACTCCATCCAGCTTGTACCTGCTGCCATATGAATATCGTCTGCCCAACGCCTTCGTGGCTTGCCTGGTTTTTCCTTCTGCTATAGGCCCAGACCATGTTGTTGTTTTAAGTGTCCATCTTTTATCATTAAATCTAGCAATAATCTACATTGTCTTAAACCCTATTAAATATTTTTATACTATAACTACTTTGTTATCGAATAGTCTATTTGCATCACTCTCTTTCGAATATGCAAGAGCCATAGAGACTGAGATAATGTAATGTCTATTTTCGATATGTGCGGTAGGCCTGCTGGATAGAAAAGGAATGGGAATAGGGCAAGAGATTGTAGAAACGTTTGAATAGATTTTGTTTTAATTTTTTTGGATAACATACATATATTTTTTGGATGATAGATATCTTAACCACATTGTAATTTTTTTTAAAGAAAACTGAAAAAAATAATTAACTAATCTTTATTTCTCCGAAATCTATACACGATTATTGTGCCCATGGCCATAGTATAAAAATTAGGTTATTAGGTTTTTCAATTATGAAAATAATGACCATATATAATCAACCAATCAAGTACAATTGAGAAGGAATTATAACAATTAAACACCTTTCATAATCAATTATGAAGCTGTGTAGCTTTTACTGTGTCAAATCATGCGGTAATTTAAAAAATCCTGCATTGATTATGTTATCGGGAATCATTTATATAGTTAGAATATTTATATACCATTTTTAGGGTTCCGTACCCAAAGGGTTAAATACGGGCCCTATTACTAAGACTCCACTGTCCGTCTGTCACCAGGCTGTATCTTATGTACCGTGATAGTTAGAAAGTCGAAATTTTCACAGATGTATTTCTGTTGTTGTATAACAACAAATAATAAAAAACAAGAAAATGAATATTCAAGGTATTTTTTTTAAGTAAACACTACAATTCTGGTTTATTTCCTAGCTCCATTAGTCCATTACCACACACAGATAAACTATTTTACCCCATGAGGGTAATTACCACCCACTAGCGTAGGAAAAAACTGTTGTTCCATACAAAATAAACGGCGTGTAGGTATTGTAAGATTTCTGCAGCAAATTTAATTAAGAAAGCAATAGTTTATACAAACTGCAGTTACGCAATGTTTTGTAATAAGCTCCGTACTAGCTGAAATTGCCTTTTTTATGAAAGTTGAAGGTCCCCAACATCTCTTTAATAAACTGTAACTTCGACTAAATGTCGAAATAAATAAAAGGATTACAGAAGTCGTAGTGGTGCTTAGTAGCTTGGCATAGCCACCAGCCATGGCGGCGAGTCCATAGAATACGATTCCCGTCGACTTGCCTAATTTTCAGGAATTTGAGCAGTTTTCTTACAGGTCATAAAGAAATCTTAAGCCAAATAAAGCTCTGGCTTGCCTAAGAATAAATTTTAGCCATCCTCATTAATAGCTACTCGTATAGTATAATAGTCTTCGTATTATTACATCTATTACGAGAATTCACTTGTTAACCCGTTGACCGCCAAAAACGTCAAATAACGCGCACGGAGAGTTGACAACAATAGACCGACTGGTTTCTATATTATATACATTCACGAATGCGTCGCGACGTAAAGTCACAAACACACAGATCAGCGCTCGCTCAAATGTTGTCGTGTCGGTCTGTCCCCGTCCACCGCTAGTTTCGAGACAATGCCCTCAGCGCCAGCCCGTGATATCATGTCCAAAATACAGCCGCGCTCGGCGTCAGTGACACGACTTTTCTGTCAGCGGTTTGGCGGTCAAAGGGTTAATTTATTATAAGAACTGGTAAGATACTCAGTTAATAGGGAATGCAACGCGCATGTTAATCCTCTGGGGTTGCAGGCGTCCATAGGCTACGGTAACTGCTTACCATCAGGCGGGCAGAATGCTTGTTTGCAATCTTTGTGGTATTAAAAAATATCCCGGCTGCGTCACCCGCCCTGTGGCAAACCGTAAACCCGAACCGCGCGACTTATGTATCCTAAACCGACTTTATTGACCGAGTTAACGTCAGCAACATATTGACGTATCCACATACTCGTAATTCACATAAACTCTCCAATTGACGTAAATCAATTTCATTTCCAATAAAAAGATATCACCCCTAGGCTTGACCAGTACGCGTTGGAAACAAGCCAACTTCAAAGGAACACAGTATTGGCACGCTCCGAAGCAAATATTTGTGATTATTGCAGTAACTAGATGTACTTGAAGTAATTTATTGAGCTCATTAATATTGAGCTTGCAATTTGCTTTGGTGCGGTGCGTAGTAATAAACAAACCTACTATCATACAGTAACTTATATAATAGAGCAGCACAGCCTTAAAACTTTTTTGAAGCTTAAGTCTATCACGCCATCTATGTGAGAGCCACTTAAAGATACCCAAAATGTAAGAAGAAATGTCACCTTCATCTAGTAACGAATAACGTACTAGTAGTACACTAGCACGCGCAGTTTTTTTTTTACTATATAGCGCTAACTAAATACTTGTAGCCTCAAAAAGTTCTTAAACTATGGCCGTCTATTGTATCTTTAAGTTTAAGCTACTATATCCTGGGTAGGGTGTTCAAAATGACCTACACACGCTCTTATTCTGTTGACAATAAAGTCGTGTCAAGCTCATTTTGAACACCTCACCCGCTTAGCTGTTTCTGCTGCTGACTGTACCTGCCTCTAGTCTTGAAATTACCAGGCGTCGCGTTAACTCAAGCCTTAACTTCAACGCTTGTGTGGGTATCGTGTCTCTCAAACAGGGCTCCGCTTGTACCAGCTTAAAAGTCGCTCCTGGTCGACGAAGGGACATTGCAATCAATCGATGGCCAGGTCACTACCCTTCCACGTTTCTTATTACTTTACGCTGTTCTTGAAGTTCAGAGAGAACGGTTAGTGTAATAGTCGTTCAAGTGAATGACGTGATCTAGGTAGTGGACTAGGCTCCCTTCCCAAAAGCTATGGTTGTAGAATTCTGTGCTATAATTTTATTAAGAATACGTACAGTTACCGGCAATAATCACTACATAGTATAAAACAAAGTCGCTTCCTACTGTCTGTCCCTATGTATGCTTAGATATTTAAAACTACGCAACGGATTTTGATGCAGTTTTTTGTAATAGATAGAGTGACTCAAAAGGAAGGTTTATATGTATAATTGCACCCGTGCAAAGCCGGGGCGGGTCGCTAGTATCTTCATAAACGATGGCCGCAAAAATATGTGACACGCTCTTATGGCCATATTTTTGCAGCCTTCGTGTAGGAAGATACTTTTGCCGGTGCTTGTACTTGATTACGGACTTATACGTCTTAACATATCATAAATAAATATATTTTATTAATCTTGTAATGTTACGTATGGATTGCTAATTCTCGATATGTAACTTCAACCTCACACTTGATTAAATTTTCCGCGTAAAACGTAATGGCGGGCAAATTGACCTGGATGACTGAAGTTGGTTTGGTTATAAATGTTATAATTATAAGTAACACTCTGGAATATGATTAAGATTTCTTATTCATCAAGCAGTTTTTTAATCAAATAACGACTAATTAGCACTAAAATACAGATTACAAAACGTTAATTTAACACAAATTTTAAAAACATGTTATGTTACGCTACCGTTGCTATTTATTTACACTGTATTTGCCTCCTAATCAACTAATGTGTCAATGCCGTGCAGTCGTGTACTATGCAATCCGCTTTCGTTCAAAGTTTGAATTTAAATCAAACAAAAAGTTGAAAAAACGGTAACCCGACTACGAACGAAAAAAGTTGATTCGGTTAAAAAAACTCGGGTTCTGTTCATCTAAATCGGATAAATAGTTGCGGAGTTGCCATCAAATATATCGAAGCAACAAAGGTACTCATAATATATGAAGTATATGAACATGCAATTTATCGCCTTGACAACATGAAGCATTGTTCAGATTTTTGTCGCCACCTTGGCCGCCCCGATATATCTGATGGCGACTGTACAATACATACGATACATAGACTCAAACCATAACCCCTTTTTTGTCTTCGCGGTAGTTAGGTAGAAATGTTAGGAAGACCTGTTGAGTATCATGCGAACATTAAAAAAAATTTGTACCTAACGCTTGTATTAATTCCACTTTAAATCTTGAAAACGAAAACTCCTTAAAATGTTCGCTCCAAAACCCTCACGAAGTGCTAATCTCGCATGACCTGAAAACTCGTTAGCGCAGGAGCAATGTGTAAACAAGGCGTAGGTAGATTGGGCTAGTGTTATTTTTATCGCACCGTAATCTCTATAAAAACCGCAACAATTTATGTGCAACCTGTTTCTATACTACACATGCTGAAGGTATTATCAATAGACCGTATAAAATAAACCCTACTTAATAGAAAAAATCCTTTAAGGGTTGTTATACATCGATCGCTTCGCACCCTCGTTTAGGGGCGATGCCCCTGTTGCGCCGGAGTATAATCAATACACGCATTACGAACACACCCTCGGTGTACATTTACAATCATTCCAGTTTGCTCGGCACACGAGCGCGCACGGGGCGCGTCTTATCGCTTTTATTGTTTTTCAAAAGTAATTCGACTCGATTGCCTCACCACGACAGCTATGCATTGGTTGGTACAGGTGTTCGCCGTTGTGACGCTTGCGAATTTAATAAGAAAAAAATCATTACGCGCCACTTATTCACACTGAGCAGTCCACTACTCTTTTTAACTATTTTTAAAATTCAAATTGTGTTTTTTTAATAATGAGTGTGTCTTTGGTGTGGTTGCGTAGGTTGCCGCGGGAGGAGATAGCGGCGCGGGTGGCGGCGTTCAGAGCGAAGATATCGGAGACCAGCGAAAAGGAGGTTCCCAGGGACGAATTTGGCAGGGTGGCGTGAGTAACCTTTTTACTTATTCATTCTCAATTTAGATTCAGGAGTACCATTTGCGAAAAAAGGTGAGAGTTATGTTAAAAGGTCTGTAGGGTTTTCAATATAGCACTTTCACTGTGCTCATATCGTTTATTTGCATACGTTTAGGCGGTGGGAGTATGGACAGTGTTGTAAGATCGCTACTTGGAATGGCATGCCTGTTATTGTTTTCTTAATTGACAATCACACGGCCGGCCATAGTTACGAGCTGATCACATACTTAATTAGTATTACAGTTGTGCTAAAAGGAATTCCTATTGCGCCTGAGCATACAGTTTCGTAAAACACAACGCGTAGGTTTCAAATCCTAGGAAATTGTATTCGGATTTTTATGACAAAATTTAATTGATTGATAACGAATCGATAAACGTTTCTATTCATGGAATGAATTCGGATTTTGCAAAATCGCACATAGAATAAAGTTGAAAGGTGAACGATAATAATAACCAAACATTATTATTTAAAATAATATAAAGCCAAGCTTTAAACAAAAAGAGTTGCGGTCCGTCATGATGGACGTAGAGCTACTTATTAAAAATATAGACTAATCCGAACAATTTGTAGTTATCCTAAGTCCTAATTCTAAGCCGACCGGGTGATGCATTAGGGCCTTCAAAAGCTCGCGCTTTTCGCCGGCACGATTCAGGCGTGTAACGATTTGTATGAAAATCTGATGTTTGTAGCATGACTGTCATTGTCACATATATACGCCTCGCGATAGGACTGCACATGCAAACATTACTTTTTAAATATATTTCGTGTCTCCGCCCACGAGGTTCGTATTTACGCGTAGCGTGCGCAGTAGTGAGTTCGCTTTTATTGTAACTTTAAAAAAACATTATTGTGGCATTTCACTTTGTCTTAATTTTCGACTTCTAATGAAGACTTTTATCTTGTGTTAAAAGTGTTTAAATAGCGAGTGTAACACGCTTAATTAATTTGGACAAGCGCGAGTGCGATAATATAATTGGCGGCTACATGAATCGGGCGACCGGTAAGCTTATGATTGATTTCGTACGTCGTTTATAAGTAAGGCTTTCTCGCGAAAAAGATAGATGGTGTGGATTGGTTTTAACTGAATGAAAACTTATAAGGAACAGCCGAGAGACAGTGGACATAGATTACAATTTTGACATAGACAAATTTTTCGTAACCAAGTTTGATTTGATATAATATAACACTCGGCTCAGGTGCATGCTGCTGTTAACAACACTATTGCACCAAAACCCATGAATCGGATGGAAAATAATATGAACTAGCGTGGCAACCTTAATTTAAACCTTTTCGACGCCAACGACGGATATAGCCGTCATATCATAAGGTACCATTCTATTTACTCTAAACTCGTTTTTGGGTTGTCGTATGAATGAGCGTATTGACATGTGGCAAAGCGTCTAAAAGGTTAATATGCATGTTCCTCGAGAAATTATTTGATAGGATAACGGTTCCTGAAGAACACGTGATTGTCACCTTTTGAGCTTTATAAACGATGCATATTAAATCAATTATACAATTTATCGAATCAGCGGTCGGCTGATTTATGTAGCTGCCATCTACTGCGCGTACGCCTGTCAACATTAATGTGGTTTGCTATTACTATTACCTAGTATAAACTATTAATAACGCGAATAACGTTTATTGCTATGTTTAGATCGTAACTTGATTACAAATCCAATAATGGTCATTTCTATACTTATATATAAATACATACACCAACTATACTATGTTTTTGGGGAACTTTTCTAAAGTCCGAAAGGCATTCTACAATTCTCATGTGACCATTATGCGTTACAAAATGTATGTATGCTTAGAATAACTGCAACTCGTACGCAGATATTGCAGATACATCAATAATTTTATTTCATCAGTCTAGCCTTCGTTTAATCCATAACACCTATTTTACCGCGGGTTAATCGATATAAAAAGACCTATACTGATACCGTCAACTGCTACAACTTTGCTTACGATGCAAAACTTTGCCTGCTTGAAAAAACATGGTTTTCTTCACTAAACAGCTATTTACACCATTGATTTATTATGTAGGTAGAACCTACTAGATGTGACATCTAGAACAAATTTTGTGCTGCAAGTTTGGCCGTTGACAGCTGTCAGTTGCTTAGCATCATGTCAGTGTTTCAAGAGCGAATGTATGGACTTTAAGTGCCGATCACTTAAACTCATGGCTGAAAATTTTTGTTAGGGATGTCATCTCCTGTTACTCAATGATTTACACCATGTTTTTCAAGCCAGGCAAGGTTGTGCATCGTAGGCAAAGTTGTCGCAGTTGACGATAGTTATTCTCCCGACCAGATAGGCATTCCTAAAGCCCAAAGGCATCCTGTAAAACTTGTGTAACCGCGGAGAGTTATAAATGCCGTGTTTTTAATGACTCATGCATAGGGATCGGGAATTCGGATGCATGTTTACCTAAACTTTGGCAACGTACGACGATGTCGCCAAAGTTTAGATAAATATGCATCCGAATTTCAAATCCCTACTCATTCGGCTGCATCACTGTACAGAATCAGATCAGCGGTCAACTTGACCCATGTCGCCGACAATTACCGCATATGTGGTTATCCACATTTGTGAAGTGTGTTATGTGCGTAATGGAGAAAGTATTCACACAGTATTCGCTGATAGAAGAGGTCTTTATTGCACACCTAAGTCAAATAAAAATTGTGTTAAGGTGACAATAACAACAAGTTACATGAAGAATCCACAAAGACAATACGTGTAAAAAGTGTAGCTTGGGGCGTGGGTAGGGCTGCCATCCGTCCGGGTTTCCCCGGATTTGTCCTAGTTTGGAGGCCGTCCGGGGTGCGTCCGGGGGGGTTTTCAATAAGTGTCCGGGGAAAACCAGGACACTTTTTATGTGAGGAAACAACCCATTGAATTTAATTACCTATTTAGTGCTATTATTGATTTGAACACGTCCGGGGAAAAAATGCGATTTACGCCAAATGTCCGGGTTTTTTAAATTATTGTCCGGGTTCGGCGAATTTAGAGATGGCAGCCCTAGGCGTGGGGCATCCCAGGGCTACTGGTTATACATTAAGACCTATCTGACCGGCGCTCTATTATGTTCAGACATGTATCTAAGGAGATGGAAAGAGTATCCTAAGCTGGCTTTCTCCATCTAGATGGACTCGATTAATTAAGGTCAAGGCATTTGGCTCAACCCTAAATGGAACTTTTAACGTCCAAGCTATAACTTGATACATATCATGATTCTATACTAGGAGCACTGCACTACGTCTACCCAATTGTGGCATACAGTATTAAAAGATACCGCTATCATAGCAATTGGCTCAATTAGGTGCGATGTCTTGTTTTCTGTTTTATTTTCTGCAACTAATCAAACAAGCGTTTAATTAACCATATGTAATTAAGTGCAAATAAATAACAGATGTGCAATTTTCGCGATCACTTCTGAATTACGCGGAGCTAATGAGTGTCATATAATCTTAAAGTGTATAATATACAGTTACAATGGGTTAGTGGCAAATTTACTATTTATAAAACGTCATATTAACTTTGTTGTTATTTTTATGTATGTGGAAAGAAATCGTACAATTTGACATCACAACATTCACAACATGCTGTGAACAATTCAATTCCTTTGACGGCGAAAACATTTTCTAACACGTAACACATCTTGTAGTGTTATACTGTTTACTCGTGAGAATAAATCTTGGGTAGTTTTAGTCTTCGAACTGAATCTCTCCCTGAACTCATAATGTCATAATCATATGCGCTTTACATTATTCCGAAACTCCGAATCGGGATTATAGCATTTTGGTTTGGGACTTTAATTTTTTTCCATTTTAATAGATTATATATATAACGGCGAAATTATTTCATTAACACTATCATAATTATCAAAAAAATGACTTTTAATCGAACAGTCCGCAGTCTTACAGAACAAACTGCGCTAAAAAATTTAAACGCACTTTCTGAAAATAAGTCCTAACTACGCAAAACCTCCAGGCGTCGTGGAAAGTCGGAAGTTGACCTTTCCACCCAGATTTCGTAAATAAACGACAACATTTACGTAATGTCACGAAATCCCTAAAATAGCTTTGATGCCCGAAACTCGACCTCTGACCGCAGTATAGCGTTACATGCAATACATTGACCGTCACCGCAAGAGATCGGGTTACTAAATGTATGCGGAGGAGGCGATGGATAGCGGATTAGTGTTTTTATGTCGTTCGGATTGTGGTGGTTCCCGAAGCTCACCAAACGATCGTCTCAAAGTAACAAGCATTTACATTTACTTACATATTAAGTAGGAAAGTTGCTACTGCCGCAAAAGATTCCTTCACAGTATGGTTGAAGGTGCCAATCATTGGGCAACAAGCAAAAAATAGTGTATGTATGTATGTATGTCCGTTTCTAAAGTCACTAATGTATAAACTTATAAAAAGAATTCCTCATTCGTATGCAAACACAATATTACGGATATCCTTAGCGTCATGTAGAAACCGCCGTAGCTTAAACTCTAAAGCGCGCGCAGTAAGTTTTAGACATAGATATATGGGTACACTTACACTGGTTTTCTATAAGCTAACGCTCGCCTGCGCTCAATGGCGGTTGCTTCGTGGGGTAGAATATTGATCGGGCCATGACGTCAGCGTCCCCCGTAGGGTGGATTTTAATATGGCTCCGCGCACCCTAGCTAAACATGTTAGGGTGTACATGTAGGGCAATAACTGCAAGTAACTGGGTTGATTGTATTTTTGCGCTGTTTCGCCACTTTCTGTTGTATAATACAGATAAGACTAGAGTTGGCTCTGAGCCGAGATACGTGTAGCATTTAAGTATGGGGGTGTTCAGTATGCTACATATGTCGTTACATTAGGATTTGAGCCAATATGTATATAGAAATAGTTTTACGATATAGTACGGGCGGCGACCGTAGGATCTGCTATACGTAACGTGATACAAAGATAAGCCCTATGGCACATGTTCATAAAAGTGATGCTGAGTTCCGGAAAAATAGTAAAAAAAAATTGAATTGGCCGAAAGCACAAAAAAGTACTACTTCCGGTCAAAAAAATGGATGGTATTTACCTACGTCATTGGTCATAAAGGGTCACAAGTGTCAACTTGTGGCAACAAATAGTAATTTATTTTTAGGTATAGAAAAACCCAGTCTGCCAGTTCCTGCATGGCCGGAAGTGCCCGGCAGACTAGTTTAAAAGTAACGAATTTGACTCCAAATGTACGTCGCTTTTGAACCAGTCTGCCGAGCACTTCCGGCCATGCAGAAACTGACAGACTTGGTTTTTCTGTACCTAAATACAAATTACTATTTGTTGCCACAATAATCATCTCAGTATCAAATACCGTAGATAAATGCCATCCATTTTTTAAACCGGAAGTGGTCCTTTTTTAGGGTTCCGTAGCCAAAATGGCAAAAACGGAACCCTTATAGTTTCGCCATGTCCGTCCGTCCGTCCGTCCGTCCGTCCGCGGTCTAGCTCAGTGACCGTTAGCACTAGAAAGCTGAAATTTGGTTTGAATATGTGCATTAACCAAGCCGACAAAACGGTAAAATAAAAACGCGAAAAATATATTTTGTTAGGGTACCTCCCGTACACGTGAAGTGGGGGGCGAATTTTTTTTCGTTCCAACCAAGTTGTGTGGGATATCGTTGGATAGGTCTTTTAAAAAGAATTAGGGTCTTTTAAAACAGTTTTTGGATAAAACTAATACTCTCGGAAATAATAGCTCCGAAAGTTTAAAACAGGGCCCCCCCCCCCCCCCATCTAACTTGAAACGTGGGTCCTAAAATTTTGAAAAAATTCATGAAACTAAGGCCTAATGAGTACCTTCAATGAAAACTATATTGAAATAAATCGGTTGAGCCGTTTTTGGGTTATCATTCAAAAACCCATAGTGAAAGGACGTAAGTAAAAATGACGTAAGCGCCGCCAAATTTCCCGTAAGAAACGACCTTTTGAATTAATGGTCTCAGTTTACGGAACCCTACACTGAGCATGGCCCGACATGCTCTTGGCCGGTTTTTGTGCTTTCGGCCAATTCTAATTTTTTTTACTATTTTTCCGGAACTCAGCATCACTTTTATGAACATGTGCCATGGGGCTTATCTTTGTATCACGTTACGTAGCAGATCCTACGGCCGCCGCCCGTACTAATACACATACGAAAAATTTGCCAGACGCATTTGTTTTTTTTTCCTAAAGAACTCAAATGGGGATAATAATCGTCCTTCCTTTATTTTCATTTCGATGTGTCATTTTAACCGGCTTTTGCAGCTACTTGGTCGGGATTTTATCTTAGCTGTCATGTTCTAACAAGTACTACAATCCGTGAGCTCTAAAAAGAACGTTCGGGTTTAAGAAAGAGACATCGGGTATCAATCAACAGTGGCACATGAAAAAGCAGAACAGCAGTATTACCTTCGTGTGTCATCGCCGATTCCCGAAGGTTCTTCTTAAAGCTCACGGACTTTATGTCATTCGAGAGGGAAGTTTGACACGATATGATAGAGTCTATCCGATAGACCATTATATGGTAATCATATATCCCATGCGCGTGAAAAAAAAGTTAAATAAAAAACACAAAAGTTTTATATTATATATATTTATTTGTCGCCGCGCCCCTGAAAGCAGGTAGCGTGCGGTTGTCTAAATTTACGTCAGTAGACTCAGTAGATTACGTTTGCTCATTAAATCAGGGGTTCTCAACCTGTGGACATGCGACGCGTAAAATGTTTAGATTAGTTAGTACTACATTTTTTATTGCTATGGCCTGGTTATTCTATTTCAAGGATTTTTGTTCAATTTCAATTTATGAATCAGCTACGAAATGAACGTTTATAGAAATAAAAAATGTACCACCTCAGGCTGTATTTTAAGTACGAATTTGGACTGTGCGTGTACAAAACATGTATTATTATATTATACAGTACCAGTACCACGTTCCATTTTAAGTTACATAAATCACGACGGTATGACAATGTTAGGTACAGCATTTTTTTTAATTAAACTTACCACAAGGATGGTTAGATGTATTATTTAGGTACCTAGGTAACAGTCAGTAATTTAATTTATGTATTTCGTTTAACACCCAGCTGTCCAAAGTAGAATTAAAAGTTACCTCTAAGTCAAATATTTTCCGAAACTCCGCATAACCCCGGAAATCGGAAAAAAAGGATATCTTCAGCCAAGAATACCAAAGCGAGAATATTATTGTTTAAACATTAATAAATATTGTCTTGGACTTATTCTATATTTTTAGCCCAAGATATATTTTACTTGAATCAAGACCACTTTCTAGGCAAATTGTTTCCAACTATATACGAAACAGTATTGTTCTGACCAAGATAGGGCTGCCATCCGTCCGGGTTTCCCCGGATTTGTCCTAGTTTGGAGGCCGTCCGGGGTGCGTCCGGGGGGGTTTTCAATAAGTGTCCGGGGAAAACCAGGACACTTTTTATGTGAGGAAACAATGAATTGAATTTAATTACCTATTTAGTGCTATTACTGATTTGAACACGTCCGGGGAAAAAATGCGATTTACGCCAAATGTCCGGGTTTTTTAAATTATTGTCCGGGTTCGGCGAATTTAGAGATGGCAGCCCTAGACCAAGAGGATTTGTCTTCGATGAAGATTATTTTTTTCCGCGTATGTTGTTTTGTCTGTGCTGCGCCGTTTCCAATACTTGCAATAACTCATCTGACGTAAGTGTGCCACGCCGGAAAACAATTGGCCTAGAAATGTTCATTTGACGATAATATTTATATAGTTCAGTGAAACAATGGCTGTTTCCGTCTGATCTATTTGTAATACAAATACAAGTTTTGTATGCCTTGAAGATAAATGATGTTCTTTCTTTAAATATGATATGAAGTTCTAATGACCTACTTTGTATCTCCCTCACTGACAAAGTATTAACTTTTAGGTACAATTTATAAAATAAATAAAAATAAAAACATTACAATGCCAATCTAGTCATGTGAGTTATTGTTTTTTATCTCTGCAAAACAATTTTTTCTCTAATACTCTTAGTTCGGTGGAATCCTCCCAGAGGTCACTGCGTATATGCTGCAGAGTTTTAATGTGATGAATCTTTAACAAGAATTCCATGTAAGTGTCGCGTACTAAACGCCACTTAATATTTAAGATTAAACTTCATATGGTCTGATGATGTTGCATAAATAGCAGGACTTTAAAATTAAACACCGGACACTGCGTTCCTATAATCTTTAGTACTTACAAAATTGTAGCGTAAGATACACTGATAAAATACGGATAAAATCACAACCACGTGACTAACGAACGAAACTAATTAATTTACTTGATTTTGCCAACTAATGGTATTCCACGTTAAGTGATTCAATCACGCAAAGCCATAACCATAACGGACAGACAGCTGAATGTTAGTTATTCCTAATTAACGCCGCGCCGGCATCGGCAGCCGCTCCAAGCGCCACGCCTAAGTATATGTATGGTCCACGTCAAAAATATGTTTACACGTTTGCACCTTACTGCTTTGCAATAAGGTCCAAAAGTGTAAACATATTTTTGACGTCGACTGTACCACCTCATTAAGCAGGCGTGAGAGGACCAGCTGAAAGAGCTAGGGAAAACAATTGTATTATAATATGGACAGAGAGACACTTAAATCATAGGTAGTGTTAATCACGCTGTCTTTTTGCGTACGCTAGAACTATCACCACCACCACTAAAAAGGGATGAATGTACTAGTGTTTACTTCCACTGTTACTATGAAATTTGGTTTGGTTACAATGTGTTGTGTCAGCACTGAGAATTTCAACCGTCTACCAGTTCTACCACATACCATTCATGGATACTGCCAGCTGGGTGACATTTATATGACTCTTCGAGTACGGAACTCTATGGAGTCTACTGTCTTTTAAAATTGTTATTTCCAATTCATCCAGGTGTTGTAAATATAATAATTATAATAAATATCATGTGTACCTTGATGAACAAATGTATACAATATTATAGATTACGACGCATTACAATTCGCTGCGCAACATTTTGCACGCCATTCATGTTATAAATCATGTTAGTACCTTGACAGAAGTCAGTTTAGGTGGTTTCAGACATGCAAAATCTAGGTGAAGGCAGTTCATAAATGCGTAATCTTGTGATACGTTGTTTTGAAATTATTCATTTTAGATTAGAAAATGACGCGATTGAGACTATGAGTTTTCGATTAAAGCTTACAAGTTATCGAGATTATGATTACATTACAACGCGTGTAACTATAAAAGTAAGTGATTTCGCATTAAAAGTACCTAATCTAAAGTCCGCATTGAAATCGATTACAAATGGGACAAATTTCTTGAAGGAAAATTAATCTACCATGCGAAAATGTTATAGCTTACTGAATAGTGTGGTAAAATTGATTGAAGATGAATTTTTGTTTCTCTATTTTATATTATGAGTGTGACCATGAGCACGCTTCAGCGAGGTTTTAACCAAAATGTCCTTTACCAATGAAGCATAAACTAACTCAACGTTTGCGAAAATTCCCGAACGGGGAAAATAACGAGTGTTTTCCCGTCGAGTAAAGGGGAGCGCTCCCTTTGTGTCGGGCGTACATCCTGTTTGCGCAGGCTGCGCGCGGCGTCAGTAGCGCCGCCGGCCCGCCGCCGGCCGCTCTCGTACCAGACCCCCGCAATCACGCAAGTCTTCCATTAGATTAATAAGTTAATTTAGCTTAAGAAACCAAGTCTTCCACTAGTTTTAAGTATGCAAAGGGGCAGGGGATCGCGTCGCGAGCAAAATACAAACAGAGTAGTCTTCGAGAGGCTATGGCGTGGGACGTTCCAAGCGGTCGTGGCGCCAGGGCGAGGTGGGCGGCCGCGTGCGGCGTCGCACGAACCTTTACCGGAGGCCTTGCCGCCGCCGCCGGAGCCCCAGGGGCCTTCGCACGCGGCCGATGTGCTCGAGCCGGCGCTCCGCACCCTCCTCGCGGGGCTCCGTGGCACCTGCTGCTGCCGCTGTGGCTGTGCCGCAGCCGAACGCAATTATAATGATAATTTGCAGGTCTGTCTCTCCAATGACGAGGAGAGGAAGTCCATGCGCTCCGTCATAAGGTGTGTTTATCGATTACTTGCATGTACGTTGCAGGCGGCAGTCTAATCGTTAATTGCAAGCACGCTATCGACTTGATTGGAAATTAAACGATTTCATACTCGTCTGTAGCCAGCGCTTGGTTATTGTGATATGCTTGGTTTTATTACAAAACTGATAATGGATTAAGTATGTTAAATTATTTTAATGTTTCCCCATTTCTAGCGCACTTAGGTGCTGCTCAGGTAAATATTCGTTAGTCTTCCTTGAAGCTTTACTAGAAACACTTCAAATCAAACTACGAGATAACAAAACATTCGTCAATTGTAGGTTATTTTCATTCAGTGTAGTGTACACATACCCACGTTGATCATCATTACATTTAACAACAATGTACTTGATTATACACAGTTTCAAAAACATACATTAGATATGACATGCGTTTTTTTTTCATTGTTAAATGTAATGTGATACAACAGATAATAACTTTGTTAAGTAGTCAAAGTCATTTTAAAAATCAATTAACTGTCACCTGACGGTTTTTATGGTCACCTAATTTTGACTATTGTCACCTGACCTCTCATTTTTGTCTCAACATATTTGTAGCAGCTTAACTATGAGCCGCATGCCATCCTGACGTGATCGTTTGTCCGCAGCGTCCGCGAAACGCACGCGGTGGCCGAGGCGCAGCAGGCCAAGAACGCGCGGCTGCGCGACGCGTTCGGCATCTCGCCGCGCTTCGTGGAAGGCTCCAGCCTCGACCCGGAGCGGCGCGCGCGCGAGCACGCGGCGCGCTACCCGCTCGTACGCACGCCCAGCCACGAGCGCGAGGAACGACCACAGCCGCCTAAGAAGAAAAAGAAAAGAAGGTGATGATAGATGAATTAATAAAAACTTCTCTAAAAATGTTTGTTACAGTTATAGCAATGGCGTCTAGTTAGTTACAGCGTCCAAGAGGCAATTGTGTGTCGCGGTATTTGACCTCCTAAAGTTTCGTGGATCCCTGTGCAACCCGAACTGAACAAACTTGGACTTTATTTTACACCACCCCGATTCAAATAAATACTTTAAAAGTTTTAAAAATTATGTTTTAGTTGAGTGGTAGGTTTATTATAAATAAAGTAATAAATTTTATAGTAAAAACATGTCCAAGTGTCATATGGCTTGATAAATTATTAGTAATTAATCAACTTTCCCTTAACAACTGCCACAGGTAAATTCAATACGGCTGCTACATCATATCATAACTTCATAACAATAGTATGACAGTTACATTGTAAGTTTACTCAATTGTTAACTGATGCTTTTGTTTTACAGCACATCACCCGAAACAAAGAAAATAAAGAAGAAAAAGTCCAAGAAGAATAAAAAAGAAAAGTAAGTTTTTTTGTCTACTAGCTTTTACTAAATTATGTTTGATTGCATGTTTTTAATTGTAATATTATTGGAGATATTCTCACAGTTTTTTAAACCCAGGCAGGTAATGTTGCCGCTATCAAAGAGGCAAGTATTTTAGCGTATTTCTTGAGTCGATATAAAATACTATCCCCGTTTTAAAATTTACTTAGCCGATATATTTTGCTAATTTCAGCGAGAGAAAAATGTTATGGGATTTCATACGTAGGTATGGTTGTGAGAAATTTTGTTTTAACTATTTATTTTTATATAAGTACTATTTTTTGGGGAAATACCTCCTTTATCTACAGTTTAAACACAAATTGTTATGTATTATAAAATATAAGGTTACTTAGTCTGATGCGAACGATGTCGATGTAAATTTTAGTTTATGCTTGTTTTTTAAATGCTTACATATACGTACATATTAGTACACTAACAAACGCATAGTTTGTAATTACCTAAATTATATTTATTTTGTATATTCCTATGTTTATTTTGAAGCTAAAAGGTATAATCACCAAGCCTCTGTTTTACTTATTTTTTATGATAAGCCTACTATTTCGGAATATCGTAATATCACCGAGGTAAATTAGAAGCAGAGTTGACCACGCCTCTCGTATTTGGGTTCGATCTAACATTATTTTAGTTCACGCTATGTTTCATAATATATGATAATCATAGCTCGGACAATTCATCACAAAAACGTCTCAAAACGAATATAACACCGAAATAAAACAAGATATATTAAATTTGTGTATACATTCATAACCACAATCCAAAATATGTCAAAAGTGTGCATCTTGTTCCATGCAAAATTAATTTTTGCGATGAATTGTCCGAGCTACGATGATAATCAATTTAATCATTAGTCATACCTGTCAATTTCTTCTGCATTTGTTTTACTAAATGTTGCAATTTGATAAAGTTGATTCTTTAAGTTTGACGTGATGGTTTACGTAGAATAACTCAAAAAAAATATAGTTTATAGTCTAAAAATGATAAGTTTAACGTGAGTAAAACATGTCCCAAGTAGGTTATAAAATGTAAACGCCACTTATAAGTCTTATAACGTTTCATTCATCCAGTTATACCCAGACATACTAACCAGTCTTGTATTACGTGCATTCAACATAATCCAATACAGAGAATTACGGTCAGCATTCGCTAGATTAGATCCTCCTCTTCTGTACCACTTGTGTTGACTATAAATCTGTGTACTTGTATGAGTTCAATGGTGATTGCGCTTTAAATAAATCCCAATGTGTAATCAATAAATAATTCTCCATTTTCTTCCCACACAGACAAGACGGCAAGAAAAAAAAGAAACGCTCCAAGTCTCCGGACTCCGAGAGTTCCAGTGACACGGACAGCAGTGACTCGAGCTCGGATGACGGCAAGCGAAAGAAGAAGGTAATTGTTACTTGACTGCCCGCCGCCTCTAGCCCTCGAAGATTATGTTTTGTACGGAAATGTGGTTGGGCAGAGATGTTCTGGAGTAGGGATTAAAAGGCTGAGCTCGAGGCGTGGTCGTAAAAAGTTATGTGCAAATTTTGCTAAAGTATTCTATAGATTGTTAATTTTCTATTAAGTGTTTCTGAGAATATTCGTTTTGCATTGCAATGTTCATAATTTGAATTAATGTTGAATTACAATTCTCATCAACTATTACATTTCTCAATCTTTGAACAGGCAATATTATCGGTTTTTTTTAATGTGTGTATTGAGTATCAGAACATTTCTGAATAGCCACATTTATACTTAATTTTAAACGTGACGTACTAATTTTACAATGTAAAACATAATCTTCGAACATAAAAAGTGTTCTAACAATGATGGTTAAAATTTTATATTACTTTTGGGACTTGGGAAATGTTTGAATTTCGAGATTACTTTCACACGTGTCCTGTCTAGCCGCCACTGGGCCCACACACACCTCATCCCCTAGCTTCAGGACTCCCGAATAGCTGATGTGCCCTCTCCCTACTATCTCTCAAACATTGGCTTGAAGGGATCTACTATAAAATACTTCGCACCATCCTCTGCATATCAATCTGGGCGTCACTTTTATTTTTCTTAAATATTTCCTTACACCGCCCTGTTTTCTCGTTACTTTTGCAATAGTTACAGACCTAATCGTAGCTATCACGAAATTCAGTTGCGATCTATCCCCCAAGCTTCATCTCTTAGCTATGGTGCCCATACTACGAGCTCTATCTGTTATGGGGGAATATCGATTTTGTGAATGTGGTTTTTTGTCTTCTTACATACTTCATTTTTAGTTTATTTTTTTCTGTAAATACAAGAAATAGACAGTAAAAATTATCTGTTTAACTGTGCATCATTTCATAGGATAGCCATCTTTATCTGAAGAAATAACGTATACTGTAAGTATATCACAAAACAATAACACTCAGTAAACACTATGTTAGGTGAATACTAAAATACGTATTCCGTGCCGATCGGTAACGCATTCCAGTTAACATCTGTGACTAACGACGCTCGAGCGGGTGCTTGCGGGTCCTAGAGTGCACAGTTACTTGCATGGTGTTCGTAGTCCTTTAAACAGATGGTGGTTATATATTGTCCGCGCAGTGGCGTGTTCCACAGAAACGTGGCCTCTCATGGCGACCCTGCCAGTCGCCGCAGCCGATGGTCCTGCGAGCCGGACCCGACACGTTTCTGTGCGACGCGACCACCGCTGTCCTGTGATTGAATGTGAAAATGTAACTAATCCATAACATTCTCCCTCTTCTCATTTACCCAAAACTAATTAAGGATGCTCCACATGTTTAAATGGTATACAATACCACCACCGTTTGTTAAATAAGGTACGTTTCCGAAGTGTTATTACCATTTGATTTTGTGTCTATGTATTTATGTATTTTAATTACCTATATGATACTAAATGTTGACATTGTAATTGTGTTACTAATATATCTATCTCACTCGCACTGGTGCCAAGATACGAACCATTTACAGATGCCATTTATATTTATATATTATTTTATTTATTGTTTCATGAGAATGTTATGGATAAAGAAATAACTCGAAACATTCTACACTTTAATTATACTTGTACATTTCATTTATACATGCTTACCTGATAGCTTACATTTATTTTAGTATTAATTATTATTTTTCGTCTTAATTTTATAAATGGTTATTTAGAGTGCATGTGTAACAGTGGTATATTATTTTTTAACTCTAAAATCTCTTCATTAGACGATTTTGTGATTCGCTTTTTCATTTGTGAGTCTAAGGAGATCTCTGCGCGAGACTGATTTGATTTGCCATTACGTACCTACCACTATAGTCTCTTGCATTGGCACCGGTGTTGGATGACGGCCTTCTATTATGTTGATTATTCACCACTGTTTGTTGGATTTGAACAGAAAAAGTCGAGCTCAAGACGCCGCGGCAGCAGTCAGCCCTCCACTAGGGAAAGGTAAATAAATAATAATCCCCTTGTTCATATCAAAGATAATGTATAATGACTATGTATAATGAGTAGAGTACAGTTCATAGTATTTTATACAATAGTGACATAATCAAGAGCTTTTCAGTCGAGTACCGCGTTTAGGTACGAGATTGAAAAGCTTAAATATGTCACTATTGTATACAATACTTTTTCTACGAGTATTAAGTAAGAATTGATTTTCTTTAATTATTTCTAAATATTTCCCAATCAAACGTCAAACACTATTTTTCAAACCGGAAGTAATTGTATCTGGGCCTATTCGGTGGAACAGACACCACCGAAAAGAGATATACATATGATTGTGTGCGTAGTAGAAAGAGATGGATAGAATAAACTGTGTCTAAACTTACTTCCAAGATGTCGGTGTAGTTGTGATTGGTCTTTTTATAGTCCAATCGCAACGTAGAAGCAAGTTTAAGTAGAAGAAAATTTGACAGATTAAGTACATTCGGAAATTATAAAGTTGTCCTAATGGACTAAGAGCTGGCCACGTCATATGTGACACGATAATGAGAGCAACGAAATGTATATAGGTAGACTGCTATGCTATTGTTATTACTTAATCTGGCAGTCTGGCAGCTTTAAACCGGGGGGTGCAGGAGTGGCAGACCAGAAAAGTTGTTAAAATTTTTAGCGAATGACGCCAAAAATAGAGTGTTGGATTTAGTACGATGTCGTGGCATTTGATGTATATATTTGGATTATAATATTGACAAACATCTGAGCTTGGGGGAAAAGAGGCAGGTTGAAGTTAAATGCATTTATACCGGTCGCCTGCGGTTTATTTCATTCCGATATGTGAAAAATGTTTGAAATTAATCAGGCGCTCGAATAAGACTGGTTAATTGACAGCTTTCCATGCCAAGACGATATTACTGATATTTATTTCTTAACAGAAAGTCGACCCTAACCGCTAATATTCTCGGTTTAAATTGTTATGAAAAATTATGTGACATATAAGGGTTTGTCCTGGCCACATCATAATACAGCTATTCCACGCCAGGTTGCGCTAATATAGAATCTACTAAACATGACCGGGTATGACGTTATAATTCCAACTGCTGACCCCGCACGGGTGAGCCATAGATGATAAACCAGTATAAGTATGCTTTATTGCTACGAGTCTCGCGGTCATGTTACACTGGGAGTTAGAGAACTTGGCTTGCCAAGGGGCGCACAACAAGGGGGGAACAACTTATGTACACATTAGATTGAGCATACAAACGAAACACGTGATCACTGCATATGTACCTACTGATTTACACTCACACGATTTTCACTCATTGTTTTGACAAAAAAGGGACTTAACCACGTATAGGTACTTACTTTTATTATTTTCCTGACGTTTCGAGCGTGTCGCAACGGTGGTGATTGTGCCTGCGACCACGAGCGTTATTTACTATACGCTCGAAACGTCAGGAAAATACTAAAAGTAAGTACCTATACGCGGTTAAGTCCCGTTTTTGTCAAAACAATGAGTGAAAATCGTGCGAAAAAAGTAAGTATACGAAAGTGAATTAATAACGTTATAATGAATGGAGTTCATGTTGTAGGCGTGTGTCTGGTGCGGCAGTCGGCTCAATATTTAATAAATAAAACAGCATAATATGTAGATACCGACTGCGAACCTTCATAAACGCTCATAGTGCGGAATCTTAGTGAGGTAATCTATGTTGCGCATTTGTAGTATTTATCTAGAACTTTCTATCATTCTGTCACTTGAAATACTCGCTACTCAAATGCTGCGCAAAGTCGATATTTATATCGATACAAGTTCATGATTAAAAGGATAAGTATCGACATAGTTATATCATATATTATACTTGTAATATTAAAACGGATCAGGTTTTAGAGCAAGAATGTCGTAAACAAACAAAGTCATTTTAATAGATATTTGTTTAGTGCGAATGGATACAAGTGACCAATTTGGATATTTGATTTCAATGTCACCGTGTCATCTGATTCATCGAAATAATACATACAGTGGATACCGTTGAATTTATAGCCTTATTTAAACTAATGATCTAAGCTATATATAGGCAGGACACTTATGCAGCCTATACCATAGGTACAAATTATTTTTTATTGGTATGACATTTTATATTTAATAAAATTGGATACGCCATCATCGTCATCCTCCTAGCGTTTGTTCCGGCTTTTGCCATAGCTTAATTGTGATTGGGGTCCGCTTGGCAACCTATTCCCAAGAATTGATGTAGGTACCTACTAAGTTTTACGAAAGCGAATGCCATCTGATCTTCCAACCCAGATGGGAAATCGGGATTAAATCCGGGTTTCTCACGATAATTTCCTTTAGGTATCGGATAGCGACTGGTAAATAGCAATAATATTTCGTATATACAAACATTTTAACAACCTAAATTAGTTTAATAAAATATCGATAGGTACGGATGAATTAGATTTACGCCAAATAGTCCTATTGAAACACAAAATTTACAGTTTCATATATTATGATGTTTTGGTTTCGGACATTAACGGAATTCTTAATATTTTATCGACAAATTAGGCGGCACTATATTCCTAATTCCCTAATGGTTGTATGCACGTTGGCTAGCCAAATTTCTGAATTGCCAGTATAACTAGACCATGTGTGTCATAAGTTCATAACAGTGCGGCACACTTAAGTATATATTGGTTTATTATATTTGACTCGCCTGAGATATGTCAGCGATTGGAAGTATTTTGTCTTATCTATCATTTTCTACTAGATATCAGCGCAATCTAGCGTGAAGTAGCTGTATTATGATGTGGCTTCGTAAGCTAAGTTCTTTATCAGGACAAACCCTTATATGTCACATAATTTTTCATAACAATTTAAACCGAGAATATTAGCGTTTAGGGTCGACTTTCTGTTAAGAAATAAATATCGGTAATATCGTCTTGGCATGGAAAGCTGTCAATTAACCAGTCTTATTCGAGCGCCTGATTAATTTCAAACATTTTTCACATATCGGAATGAAATAAACCGCAGGCGACCGGTATAAATGCATTTAACTTCAACCTGCCTCTTTTCCCCCAAGCTCAGATGTTTGTCAATATTATAATCCAAATATATACATCAAATGCCACGACATCGTACTAAATCCAACACTCTATTTTTGGCGTCATTCGCTAAAAATTTTAACAACTTTTCTGGTCTGCCACTCCTGCACCCCCCGGTTTAAAGCTGCCAGACTGCCAGATTAAGTAATAACAATAGCATAGCAGTCTACCTATATACATTTCGTTGCTCTCATTATCGTGTCACATACGACGTGGCCAGCTCTCCGTCTATAAAATAAAAGTGTCGTACAATGTATGAGCTCCCATATAAATCATGACACTTTTCTTTCCGGACAAACTCTACACATTTTACCAAGATGTGAATGACATTCTCTTTTCAAAATTATTTTAGTTTAGGGGCGGGTTGTTTAATAAATCTATTTAATGATCCCGGAAGTGCCATAGACTATCCAACATTTAAATGTGTAAGGTTTAAGTCTGGTCTATAAAATCCTAATACACAGATTAAAGTCGACGAGTAGAAAAATAACTTTTTGAGGCTCTGAGTTTCATAGCTTTGCGCGATGGCGTTGTACGGCCCCATGCAATATTCGGTAACCCTGAAGCGCTGTCTGAACCAGAGTTCGCGCATATTGTATGGGGCTGCGTTCTAGTAAAGCTATCAAACTTGGAGCCCTAAAAAGTTCTTAGACTCTGCTCCTCTATTTTTTCACTTTCTTTGTTCATATTTACGCGACATTAAGTATGAGATCACGGATTGTACAATAAATCAAAATCATGTACATTTCCTTACTACATTATTTATTTTAATTTATACGTTCGGGATGATTAATGGGCCAGATTATATAAACAATCTAATCCACTATGTATTGATTCAACGTGGTCAATAACAGTATTGCAGTAAAAACCATCCACACCTGACCAAACATCTTTTGTTATTATATTTTGTGTTACAAATTGCTGAAAAATAATGAAGTAAATTGCATTACAGCTCGCCTGTGAAAAACAAGAAAACTTCTAAAGAAAAGAAGTGGGAAGAATCAGTCGAGCGAGAAAATGACAATCACAGGAGCAGAGATCGCGAGGAGAGAAACAGGAAATATGACAAGAGAGACGAACTGCCAAAGAGAAGGAGTGAATCGAGAAGAGATGACAGCCCCGAGCGGCGAGCCTCTCCGCAGTACAGACACAAGTCTTATGTCACTAAAATAGACAATCCCCGCAGAGAATCCTCCAGAGAGGGCTCCGAGAAACGAGCGCCCAAACGTAACCGCAGAGATCGTTCCACGTCCAACGAATCCCAAGAACGCGGCGAAAAAACAAAGAAACGTCGCGAACAAAGCGGCTCGCCCACTGACAAGCGGAGAAGAAAAAGCGACTCTCCTGACAGAAACAGAGACGGCAGAAAAGATGAGTACCACAGAAAAGAAAAGGCGCCTAACAGACGCAGAGAAAGTCCAGAAGGCAGGGACAGACGGCAGCGGAGCGAATCACCTGACTATAGAAAGAACAGAAGGGAAGAACGTGACGAGTCTTATGGAAGAAAGGATGAAAGAAATGATAAGAGAAGGAACAATCATGAGCGTTTAGAAGAAGAGCCAAGAAAGAAAAATTACGAAGAACCGCGCAGAAATAGAGAGAGCTACGAAGAACCGCGGAAAAACAGAGAGGGCTATGAAGATAAAAATCAACGCAGAAAGAGAACGCCCTCGCCAAACAAACGTTCGCCATCACCGGAGCGAGACCGCTCGCCGAAAAATAAAAACAAAGACCGCAGGGAATCCGCAAAGTCTTACAAAAACTCGAGGCCGACTTCAGAATCTGAGGACGAACAGAGAAAATCAAAATCTAAAGATAAGTCAAGATATTACAAAGACAGAAGCCCGTCACCACAAAGGGAGCGTCGGCGAAGCCCCAGCCCAGACTACAGGAGGAAACGGTCGCCGTCCCCTAAGAAGGTGGACAAGTATAAGAGCGTGAAGTCTGTGGAGAACAAACGTGAGCGCAGCCGGTCAAGGAGGTCTCCTAGCTCGCGGAGGTCAACGACCCCGGAGCGACGCAGGTCACCGACCCCGGAGCGACGGAGGTCGCCGACCCCGGAGCGGCGACGACGTCAATCACGCTCCCCCGTCCGAGACAGACGCAGAGAGTTCATGAAATCCGTCGAACGGAAATCTCCCCCCAAGACTGTAAATAGAGATAGAGAAAAGAAAGAGAACCATGAGCGCTCCCGAGAACGCGAGCGCCGGGAACGCAAATCTAAGTCGCGAAATCGCAGCCGCAGCACCTCCAGCCTCAGCTACTCACCAGCCAGGAGGAGCCCTGAACGCTACCGAGACATCATAGACCAGTTACCAGAAAAAGACAAGCGCAAATACATCAGAGTCCCAGATAAAAAGAAAACCACAAACGTCAAGCCCACGGCCGCTTGCTTGAGGAGTTCTTCAAGCGAAAGCGGTGAATGCGACGGCGACACGCTACCGCCAGACGAGCGAGCGAGACAAAACGAACTGGACCTACAAGAGTTCCACGACTTGAAACTGCGATTAGCTCAAAAAGCCAAAGCTTCTATGGAGCGGCGGCGTGACGAAGAAGCGACGACTTCTCGCTCTGAACCACCAGTCGAAACCAAACGCACTCCAACTCCTGAACAGAAGTCTCTCGAAAAACCCAAGGAGGTTGTAAAGGAGTCGCCTAAAAAGAATAGTCCTTTGAATATAGAAAGCTCTCCCGATGAACGCCGCAAAGAGAGAAAGCGAAGCGCCTCCCGCAGGAGTTGGTCGCGATCATCCGGCTGGCGGTCTTCAAGGTCGAAATCAAGGTCCAAATCCAGGTCTCGCAAGTCCAGATCGAAGTCGAGGTCGCGTGACAAGTCGGGGTCACGAGACAAATCTCGGTCGAGGAATAAGTCGCGGTCGCGTGGGAAGTCGCGGTCTCGGTCGAGGTCGCGGTCCCGCTCGAGATCTTCGCGGAGCAGATCCAGATCCTACTCATCGTCAAGGTATGTGGAAAATCAGCTATTCTTATTTTTAAGGTTTTAGTAGTTAGGGAGGCGAATAGGGGAATTTTCTGCAATACTCGAGCGTGGCAGTTTAAGATATGAGAGATACCTTAGACCTAATAGAACAACCTTGTAAAGTATTTAGCTCTATATGTAGTGACGCGCGCCTAGGATAGACGATCAGATAAGTAAAAAAAAATGGATAGTCTGAAATACTCCAGCGCGTCAGTTTAAGATATTGGGGGTTGATTTTAGTGTTTAAAGACTAAATTTAACTAATCTGACGATAAGTCCTTGACGCCGCCGAGTTATAGGGTCGCGAACTTGTAAAAAAAAAACGTTAATCCGGCATTCTCGAGCGCGATTTTTTTTTATTTTGTTTTGAAGAATATAATCTAAAACTTACTAAAAATACAAAATCTGCCGGTTTCCGCATGACCGGAAGTGTGGAGGAGCCATTTCGTCTTCCTAAGAACGCGTTAGGGCATATAAGTCGCGAACGATACATTTTACAAAAAAAAGGTTAAATAAACAAAAAAGGTAATTTTATTTTAAACAAAAAAGGTGTCTTTCCATTTTTGTCCAAACTTAAAACTTTTTGACTTGAAAGTTAAACCTTTTTCGGTCAGATTAAGAGAACCCACCAACATTTTTGTCAGATTAAAAAAATATGCTTTCAGGATACCGAGATAAACCTCCCCTATGAAAATCTGACGCGCTCGAGTATTTCAAAAAAACTTTTTTTTTTGCATTTTCAAAAATTCATCGTAACTTATCGTCACGCCGAAATCGTCAGTTTTTTTAAAGGGAGCTTCCTTGGGGCCTACTTAACACCCCTTCCGAAAATCTGACGCGCTCGAGTAAATTTTTTTTTTTGCATTTTTGACTACTTTATATGTCTACCCCCACCACGCAAACCGGCAGATTAGTATACCGTTGTTATCAGAGGCACTCGGGGCATACGTAGTATGAATATCTGACGCGCTCGAGAATGCCCAAGTAACTGTTTTTTTAACATTTTTGAAAAACCGTACACGCCAAACCCACCGCTAAAATGGTTTTTGCCATACGAGCTTTTCTTTTCGAAATTATTTTATCTTTCGATTTTGATAGGTCTCGACGGCGCCGTTGAATTACGCCATTTAGCTAACTCGCCTCCCTAACTATAGGTTACAACTGAATTTTTTTTATAGCAGCATGCGAAAGTTTAATATTGTCAAAGATTACACGAGATTCATAATTTTATTATCTTTTGCTTGTTGTATTTGAAAGTAATTAAGAACTTCATGGGTGGTTTTTATTCATGTAATATTCCACCTTAACTCAAACAAGTGATGTGATGTAGTGAATATGTTAAGTTATGATTATGTATGAATATTATGACATTAAGAGTCGCCAGGACGCTCGCGTTCCCATACAAACGTAGTTTTGCTCTCATTTTAAAACGACATGCTTTAGAACCACGAACTTTGGCATGGGCATTCTAGTAGTACAGATCTATGTCGGTAATTCGTTTCCGTTGCTAAAAATTGGCAAATAGCCGTGTTAAAAGTTAAGTCAAAAACATTTCTCTCGAAATAGAGTATTTTAATAACTAGTAAAATCTTTATGAAACGTCAAAAAGATTGTTTTAGGGAAATATTATTCCGCATATCAAAAATACTGATTTGTGTAGCAAAATATATCTGGATGCACATCATTCTGTTGTGCCTTTAAGTAGCCGTTAGTATTAACCTACAACCGTCTCCCCACAGAGGTTCCCGGTCGTCTCGCTCTAGCTCGTACAGCAGCCGCAGTTCGTCTCGCTCGTCGCGCTCCACGTCTACCCGTTCATCCAGGTAACACCCCCCACCCCCCACTCCGGCCAGCTCCATGCGATATCACCTGTTCTGTGAACCAAACTTAGTTCCAATGTTCAGTGTTACTCTTGTGGGATATTCGGACATCTTCAAAAATTCTTACAATACAATACATAAGTCGCAAAACATACTTGAGCGGGATTCAGCGAAAAAAATCAGGAATCATGCTGCATGCTATTTTGGGGGTATTTGAATAGTAAGATTTTTTTGAGTTGTCCGAATTGTAGGAAGTAATTTTTAGTAGAATCATCTTAAAAAATTACCACCGCCGAAAGGCAAAATATAGATAGAGATCCCAATACCCATTACTAAATAAATCATTTGAATTTGGAAGTCGGGATATCGGAAATTTACACATGGTGGCTGAATTTTTGTCTATAATTCAGCTTAAGTATAAAATAGTGGGAATGTTCCATGTTGGAGACCAATGGACACTTAATTAAGTGCTCACGTATTGAGTTCAGCTCTAGTATAATATCTATAAAAAATTAGTATAGTCTGGCTGGCCAAAAAGTGCAGTAATAGTGGAGGTAAAAAGCTATAATCATCCCTTTTTCAGTGGCGAGGGTAATAGCGTAAGAAAAAGACAGTATGATTCTCTCTGTCTATGCTTGAAGGAAAACAAACCTTGACCAAACTATACTAGAGTACACGGTATAGTGGGGAGAATACAGGGTGATATTGAATGGGTTGTGTCTGGTCCAGTATAACTGTAAATTACATGACATGATGATGTCAAACGTAGGATCCGCTGTCGTTAGGGTAGGTAAACAGAGTTGCCTGTTTTCAACTGAAGAAATTTTATTGTACTTTATAATAAGTTTCTAGGCATCTAATGTTTTATCATGAATTTAAATTAGCTATGGTACAATAAAGTTTCTGATGTGATTTCAAAATAATATTTGTAAAAGTTTGTTCGATGTCAAATTGCATATTTGAAAGTTTCTGCACTTATACTTTTTACTGTTCGATACGAATATTCGTATGAAATGACTCGAATATTATGCAAATGATTGTAGAACGCGTCGTATTTTTAACTCGTTAATCCCTTGCGCATGCATACTCATGACGAGAAAACGACGGTATTACTAAGACTAAGTAAGATATGTTAAGATATGTTCACTTGTTCAGTTATAATAAATACACAAATCTACAGTTAATAGCGGGGTCTTCTGCCACAAGTGTTCGCTATGTGCGAAGTGCATGGTGGGGATAACGAGAACGATCTCAGTGCACAATGTGACAAGAAATTAAACTGCAAAAGCCCCTGTCAGCTTTCAAATTAGTGAATCAGCCAGTGACATTTCATATAAGCAAGGAAACCTATTTATAAAAATAAAAATTTTCATTCCTTGACACATTTTCATACATCAGATGTAATTTTCTAGGGTTTTGAACTAAGGAATTATAAAAATAATGACAAACATTGAGTTTCTTAAAGCTACTTTGTAACATTCGCATCCTGAACATTCGAGTTCGTGAATATGAGAAATACGATATGCGTGACATCCCTAATTCGAAAGGCATCGAATAAGCTTATGAAAAAGTCAATGATAGAATTTGTAATCGAAAGAGTGGAGCCTGTCAAATTTAAGGAGGAATTCGAGACATACTCAGCAGAGTACTTCACCGACCATTGATTGAAATCAATTTGACAGACTCTAGCCCAGCTCCAACGGCATTAACACGTACAATTTTGTTTCCGTATATGCATGCTCGCTCATACCAACGAATACAGAACAATGACGGGCGTGTACGCCGATTACCGTAGATCGGCCTTGCGCTCCCCGCGCTCCCCCCGCTCGCCGCGCTCCCCGCGCTCCCCGCGCGCGCCGCGCTCCCCGCGCGCCCGCGACCGCTCGCCCTCCATCCCGCGCCGCGCGGGCTCGCCCAGCTTCCTCGATAGACGCCGCATCACCAGGTGAAGCGATGCTGTCGCCTGGTTGACGTAGCTTACACGTTTTCACTTACCTCACTTTATTGCAAATATTTATGGGCTGCATTCGACGCGATGATCCCCGAAACGTATCGTGCGAGAATCTACCAAAATAACGCTATAAATATTTGTAATACTATTACGGCAGTAGACGATTTACAACAGAACATGCCAGATTATAGGCTATAATATAGGCCATATTATGCGAGTTAAAGACGGTAGTTATTAGTTCGATCAGATATCACCTTTCCGAACATTATTTATCGAAATTCGAAAGAATGATTAACACTAGCTTATAAGGACCGATCCAGTAATATCCAGAATCTTTGAGCGTTATATCTGCAATCAATAAGATTTCTATTCGAACTATTTTGTTATATCTGAGTCTTATGAACTGGCTTGCGACTGGCTGTAAATCGTTTTTTTTTTTTTGAGTTTTGGTCATCTAATAACATCCTGTTTTCTGCGATTGTTGGGTGACAAAGTGCTGGAAGTATAGTACATTGTTGCCGAGGTACGGAAAGAAAGGAATTTTCTGACGAGGTACTTGGGTGCCAGGGCGAGGCTTGCCGAGGCCTGGCACTAGTTCCGAGTCAGAAAATTCCTGTTTCCGCTGAGGTATACATAGTGCTTTTCTCAAATATGTGAGGAAATAAAGAAAAATTTTAGGAATAACAACAAGTATTTTATATTGGAAAAGTTATGTTGATACTGTGTTTTATAATAGGTAATACGGAGGTACTTTTAAGCATAGCATAAATAAACCACACCATAGTTGGCTTCTTGTTTTTTGATAACTGAAATAAGCTAAAACACATTTTCAGAAAAGATATTAGCATTTATGCTCATCTTCGAATTCATACATCCGTCATAAACATAAACCCTTTGTCTCTTGACTTAGCAGGGAGCCTGTAATCCACTATTATTCTTTTAAATTAGGTAGAGCGCTATCAATTTCCGCACTACATTCATTTCTGAAAATCATTATTTAAGTTTATTTTGTACTATAAAGTAAATAAACAACGTAACGAAGTAAATTCCCACCAACTAACTTTTCCGCTTTTTAAATTTATTTTTAATAAACCATAGACAAGATAGCCCGACACAGTACGCGCATGCGTATTCGCGCGCGCACTTTGTGAAGCCCTCTACACACGGCTGTTTAAATGAATTATTTTGCTTGGCTGAATCCGTTTTGCCTTGGCCCATTAGATTTATATGCATATATGAGAATTTTAAAAGTTTAACGCAGCGGAAAAAAAATGGAATTTCATACATTCATTTTACTCCTAGGAGTAAAATGAAGCACTTTCCGTGTTCGATTTAGGAATAAAATGCGGCCATTTCCGAGCATGTTTGAGAAAAAGTATTTGGTTGATTAACCAATACAGACTCCGTAAAACCTGAGTACTATTGATTCATTTTAACAGGTTTTTGATATTTGTAAAGAAAATTAGTAAAATTACATCATTTCAAATACCATCGCAATGAATCGATATTACAACTTCTAATTTTAAAGCACTTTTGCGGACTGCAGTAGGAACGTGCGAATGATGCTTATTGAACATAATTTGTGTCATTTTAAAGTAAAAGGTCGTCGTCGGTCGCCAATAAGGCGTTACTGCCATGAAAATTCATTTTAAAATAAACTTTATTAACAACCGACAATGATGTAGCTTTTTACTTGAAAACGCCACATTTTCTATGGCATCATTTGTGCGGTCGTTTTTTTTCGGTTTAACATTGTTCGTGTGTCGCTTTTCTTATGCTAATTATTTTTATTTTGGGCTTCCAATTTATTTTCGCCGTTTGCCGTAACATGGAAAATTAAATGAAATCCCTCCCAACTCTTTTATGGAGATTAAGATATCGTCAATGTTTTCTATGTTATGGCAATTTTTGTTTTCCCATATATATGTATTTTTCGTTTCATCTTTTATAGAAAAAAGTCACGAAAGCATAGCACGAGTTCAGAGGACAGCAGTAGTAGCTCCGACTAGTGAAGTGACTGTGTGCTAGTGTGTTTAGTTCTAAGTTATGTGCATTGTAATTATACCTATCCCTATGAAATACTTCCAATACATTGATAAATCACATGTTGTTTTTATTATTATCAGTAATTTTCTTTTGATACTTAATTATTTTGAATACGGGCTGTGAACTGTGTGTTTACATTGTGAGATTACATTTATTTATAAAAAAATACGATTCACAAAAATATTTATTAAGTGTAATAAAAATTAAACATGTTAATAAATTCTGAACTATCGAATATAGGATAAAACATATTTCATTATGTAAACACGATTATTGTGGACACAGATTGTAAATACTCATTTACACATATATATGTATTGTGTGTGCGCGTCTAACCAGCTATGCCACAGTTGTATAGATTTTTTAAACTAACATACATATTTATTTTAATTGAATTTGTATTAAAACGTGAGTGTATGAATTTGGGTGACTTCATATTTTCATTTTATACATTAATGCTATGTGGGTGTGCTACTAAACATTAGAATAAGTAAGTTGACATTCAGTTATCAGTGTTTCGAGTTAGTATAATTCCCATAAATTATACTTGTTTGATTCACTAAACAGTAAACACTTGCTTTCTTCCAAATATTTTATTATAGGCCAATCTTACACAAATGGCCCATTGAACTAATTGACATGACCAAGTTAAATAACAGTTTAGGGGGTTAGGTCCACTAGATGGCGCTGACCATTTTCTCGTGGTGATTAGATTGTCACGCGATAGAATTTGAGAATCACGTGAAGTTCCGTCTTCGATCAAAAAGTGAGGCGATTATGATTATGAAGTCTAAAGGCATTGCATCTCGTTTGATCGAGGGAGTAATGACGGCATTTAATATACAACATTTAAAAGTATGCCAACATGAAAACAAATGCAAAGTGAGTCAATATTGCAAAGGGGTGCAAGTGAGACGTAATTTTTCTCTCCTATACGAGTATGAACACCTGTGCTTGGGAATAAGGTTTGGTTTAGTTTGACAAAAAATGTAAAAGGAAACTATATGTATAAAAAGCTCCAAGGAAAATCAAGTATTAACGCCATCTAGTGAGGCTCTGCTGGTCTTTTAGTTCAATAGGTACTCTGTGCTTAACATTAGTCTTATGTTTTGATACATAAAGAGGCTTAGGTCAATATTTTATAGGTGCCATATAAGCTAGATGGACTAACGGTATTATTTTCCTCCGTAGCGCACCCGTTGTAGATCTAACGTCAAATAAATTCAAGTATAGAAGAAGATAAGAAATATTTAACGTGGAGCACGCGACCACTACATAACTACAAGTAGAATTATGAAGTACTATTTCATGGAAGGACGTTTATTTAGAGTGTGTTTTGTTTAAATTGTTTTATCTCATTAAAGTTACTTATCGTATAATTTTTAGTTGTTTTTTTTTCGTTATCGCTGCATGGTAGAGCTATTTTTGTATTCCTGAAAGTTTTAGACCATACACATTTTTAGACCACACTGAGTGTTTTTATGATTACGCTACTTTGATTTGGCCAGAATGAAAGGTAAGCCATTTTTAAGTACTTATTTTTTTAACCGTGTCTCTCTCACACATAAAATACATAATTCAGCAACGTCTTGTCATTTTTAAAATGAACCTTAGCTTCTACCACATAAGGTCGCTTTTCTGTGAGAAAGACACTAGTTACCGCATGATTTTCCTGATATCATTTGTCACCACTGCATGAACTGATAGTAAATTTGATGACGGTTGTTTTGAATCCGTCGTTACATAAGATATCATGGTCATAGGTTACACTAGAAGCAAATGAACTTTATTATAATGTTTACGTTGCACAATCAACTGATAACACGTCTATGAGCTTAACAAAAGGTTTCTTGTAATACTTTTATCTAGCCTTTACAATTTCAGCGACTTGTTTATAAAAAATCTGTTAGTTCTCTCTGGTACAGTCAGCAGCAAAAGTAGCTAAGCGGGTAGGGTGTTCAAAATAAGCTGGACACAACTTTAAGAGAATAAGAGCGTGTTTAGGTCATTTTGAATACCCTACCAGCTTAGCTACTTCTGCTGCTAATTGTACCTAGTAAGTAACCTTCTCTCTTTACAGCTCACAGATAAATTAGGCGAAGTTACAGTTCTCCTCTTCCAATCCTCTTTGACTATTAGATTTTAGTAGTTTGTCTCTAACCGAGTTTTTCTAGAAAGACTTCTCCAGCTTACAAAGTGTTTTAGTACAGTATAAGATATTTTTTTTTTACTTTTTACGGTATTGTGCAACATAGGATCTTCTGAGCTCTCATCAATTATCAAACAATTTAGGTGATCATAACCTTACTAACTCCATAGCATCCTACTAACATGTACTAACCGAACAGCGCACGCAAGCGGCCGATCCCGTACCACAGGCCGACGCCATCATCCCAGTCCAGCGGGAGTTACAGCAGTGAAAGCGAGCGGAGCTGGTCGCGCTCACCGAAACCGGACCGAGAGTAAAGGTCTCCATTGACCTCAACAAATCGCCTGCGATTATAACAAAGCGGCATTTGATGTGTCGATTGATTTCGTGGCACCTAGATAGCAATGCGATCTGCGTCGAAATTATGTTATCTGTGGATATTAGAAGTGGCCAAACTTGTAAAATCTTTATGCTAAAATACAAAATTACGTCACGCCATTTAAACCACAGTTACTCTAACTCCATATGTTTTATATAAAACAATATCTTGAATTATTATTTTAGTTGGAACAATTTTTTGCCACTTTTATGGAGTTGGAATCAATATATTACTTAAAAAAAATTACATTACTTTGGTACCTAATATTGCATTACATCGCTATCATACACATACCATACCTACTTCGCAGGCCAAAGTGGTATGAATATGGGTTAGAGGGAACTAACTCTAGTATTTCATTAATTTCATTATCAACATTAATAGTACAAGGTGTAACAAAAATGCTGGTTATCTGTTTAATTAAGGGCATAATTTAATTGTTATCATATTTTAATTATAAAAAACTCAAAAAGTATGAAAAAATATTTTTCGCGCGAAAACAAAATGGTTTTGTATGGAGGGTTGGCCGGCTGGGACGAGGAGAAAGATTTATATTACTATAAGTATGGCACGAAAAATTTTTTTTATGGGACACGTGGTCCCAGGCGGCCAACCCTCCATACAAACCCAATTTTTTTATAGAGACAATTTTTTTCTTACTGCTTCATAATTAGAATACTATATCAATTATGCCCTTACAATGATCACCAAAATTGTTGTAACACCTTGTATTTGTTTGGTTCGCAATACTATATTACTGATAAGAAACACGTTTACCAGTTGTAGTTACAACAACATCGAGGAATTCTAGTCATTTAAGCATTGATAATGATAATAATATAATTTTAGATACTTACATAATACTCATTGCTTTCCGGGGTCGGAGAAAAAATATCTAGATTTTAGTTTACAAAACAGATTAGTATGATATTTCTAGTAAATTATTTAATCTAGTCCAAATGTAAACATTCCAGTCATATACAAATATTTTACACGTGAATGGTTTATTTTTCAATGTTATTTTTTATTTTTTTATTATTTTTACACTTTACTTATTGTTGGTAATATTATTTTAAATTATTTTTAGATGTAAGCCCTAACAGTACCAAAAATACTCTTAATATTTTTATTTTAATTATTAAGGTGCAATATATTTAATGAAAAACGTTATTCGTACATATTTACAAATTGGAACCTAGTTTAAGTTAACTAGTCATTCACAATAATTAATTTATTTTAATTATTGATCTGATATAAAATGATGTTATATTAGCTACCACACACCTAAGTGGTTTCTGTCTTGTATTTGATGTAGTCATATACAATTAAGTATATATATTCATATATAATTAAGTATAGCAAGAATTTTTAATGAATTGAAAACGTGAAAAAGGTTGATTAATAAAAAAGCAATAATATGTACTTGGGAGGATATTGAAATGATACTCATTAAATAACAAAGTACATTGTATTATATCATATACACAATCATTAATAAATATATAAGTCTTTGATCATAACGAATCTTAATAAATGCACCATACAATAAGAGTTGGTCTTGCCAGCCACCATAACATAAGTTGAAACATTTTCTCAAATATGTGGGTAGACAAATACTTAAAAAATATAATGGATCCAATTGCTGTTGTCAATAAATAAATTCCATTTAAGATTTGTTTAATTATACCATTGTCACTTATCTCCAGTAGGCAATTTATCTCCAAGGTCACAGATTGAACGCAGCGCCCGGCGGCGCGCGGCGGCGGCGCAGCGAGCGATGCGGCTATCACCAGTATTTTTGTTACACCCTGTATTTTTTCAAAGCAATTATTGGATCACAACGATGGTGGTTGCGATAGCAAGGGATCGGAAGAAATTTTCCGTGCACAATGTGCACATTTCATATAAATTGAGACATTGAGTGGGTTTTGCATCTAACACTTGAAAATGTAAAGCGCGGAGCCACATTGAATATCTTAATTTTTGGTCTGATTATTGTGGTAATAAATTCATCAGTTATTCATAGACAACAGCGGAAATAATGTAATATGTCTATGGTAGTGTAAATTTGCCACATTTTGACAAATTGTTTGGTTTGCAGGTTTTCTTAAAAAGCAATACTTTTAAATTAAATTTTGGTCGGATATTGAAATGATACTCATATTATATAAAAATACTTGTATTATATACACGACAATAAATCAAATATACATTTTCAATAATAAACAATCTCAATAAATGCACCATAAATAAATAACAGCTGATATGATTCCAACCACCATAACATATTGAAATTATTACGTTTTCTAAAATATGTGCGGAGGGAAATACATTTAAAACATAATGGATCCAATTGCTGTTGTCAAAAAATAATTTCCATTACCATTGACTTATTAGTATATTATTTGTTAAATTATTTACCCGCTTATTCATATAGGTTTTTCAAACCTCATTTAACTATAGGTATAATCGTCCTTATCTGTCACTTTAACAGTTGTTTCTGTTAGAAACAAACAAAGCATAATTTAACTAAATGGAGTTTGAAATACGTTTATGAATTATCTTTAGCGTATAGCTTACATACAAAATTGTTCCCCTTAAATCACCTGAAGACAAAAAAACTAAAAAAACCGGATAACTTGATAATAATAGCACCAACAGTATAGGACTAACAATATTTTGGCCACACAACCAACGCATTGGTCAATACTCAGAGGTAATAACCAAAAAATATTTTTAGAAAGTATTTACAGTGTGTAAGGTAGAATTCAATCCGCGGACTGATTTGACAGCTCTTTTCATACATTTGAAAATCGCTTTGTATGCCAGGAGCTGTCAAATAAGTCCGTGGAATTGTGGATTTTACCTTAACAAAAATACTGGTGATCATTTTAAGGCCATAATTGGTATCGTATTCTATTATGAAAATGGTTTTGTATGGAGGCTTGGCCGGCTAGGACGGCATGTCCCATAAAAAATCAAGTTAAAAATGTTTTTGTTCTTCTTTTACTTACTCGCAATAAGACACTAAAAATGCCCTTAAACGGATCACCAGTATTTTTGTTATAAATTTAGGTTTTTTTCTATGAATTCGGCTCTTATGTGTGGTACAGTTGGCCAAAAATGTGGTCTACCACCCTAAGGTTGAGGTTCCTTTGAACGTCATGAGACAAGAAGGTCGTGCATGTTTTAAACTCCGTTAGAAAAGTCAACCTTAGCGATCGTTAGATTTCGCAGAAACTTGTCAAAACTGGTAGACCACTTTCTTAGCCCACTCTACCTGTGACATATCGAACAAGTGTGCAGCTAATGAAGAATTACTCTCAAAACGCATCTAACATTGTTTGGTGAGCCTCTGCCTCTCTATGCTGTTTGTAGGGACCAGCTATCACTCTACAAAAAGCAAGGCCACTACCGAACAACGTTGCCTATTTTTACAAAACCAATATCCTTGGAAGACATTCTCAAAGATTGATGGACTTACAAGCGTCCATTTTCCCGCCATTTTATACCAGGGATCAAATACCGGTATTCTTTTCATACAAATTAACCGGTATTTAATTACGGTATCTCCGATGTTAATAAATATTTTAGAATATTCTTCGGGTAGGTAATCTGATAATTTATTACGTTTACGTTTCAGCATATCAGGTAAACATTGCAAAAGTCGGGCGCTATTTTGATTTTTAGTATACCGGTAACGATCCCTGTTTTATACTTGACATTGGCTACTGGAAAAACAGCCTAAATTCCATAAGAAAGAAAAAAAATTGCATTATCAAAAATAAACTTTTCTACATCAATGTAAAAATCCCTGTAAACGTTAATAATTTTGTCATGATTTTATCTCAAATAACAAGAAATAACATCACATCATAAACTTTCAATCTTATGTACTGCTAGTAACTTATGTTACTAGAAGTGATAATGAAGATAGATATTTCATCAGGCGACAAGTAAAACTCACTAAGTACCTAATACCACGAGTTCATAGCCATAAATGAACCATACTGGCAACATAACAAGGTTGATTTTCGTTTAATTATTTGACGATTTTATAATGGCATGATAATTATTAGAGTAACAGTTTGACAAGTATTATATTATTCATTACATAATTATTACTGTCTAAAAGTCTTGCCTTGGAATAATCTTGACATTCATTTTATCTCTTAATGCCAAAGGGCCTAAAATATTTCATGTCAAGTAAAATCTGCTTAACACTAGTTTTTTACCATCTTATTCATAAACGTCTTACAAGCCTCATTTAACTAATTGTTGGCCTTATCCAAGTTATCTAAAACATAAAATAACTAAATGAGGTTTGAATGACGTTTATTAATAAGGGGGTTAGTCAGAAAGCTTCAAATTCAAATCCAGTAAAACTCGCTTAAGACGATTTTGAACAGATAGCCAAAATCGCGTATCGAGCGGGAAATCGTATTATGGGACCTTGGGACCTCTAGTTGTAGGGACTGATACAAAATGGCGTATTGACACACCGGAGCTGAATTACGAAAATTGAGCTCAGGTGTGTGGTCTCCCTTAAGCGGGTTCTACTGTACTGTATGTGTTCAGTGATAACAGTGTATAAAAATATTAGCTTTAGCTATCTATCATAAGGCATTGGCATCGGATGCCGCAGTTTAAAGCCCCCACCATATAACATAAATCAGTTAAAGTGATCACTCCCTCTTTTCTTCTTTCTGTTGGCGTCTCTTCGTGGCCAGGAACATCGCCCAACCGAAACCAACTAAATTCATGAACAGCACTCGCAGCTGAAAATCAGTAAAAACATTTTTAATGCCTACTGTATGGTTAACTTGTTGATTTGTCTGCAGTAAGGTCAAGGATATATACAATACGTAATTAAATGGCGTTAATATGCACATATATTATGAGTCAGATATTATATACCTATTGCATACTTATGGTATGATACAAATATACAAAACACATCTTTGTTTGCACTCAAAAATAATTTATAACAATTATAACTATTAAAAATGTAGGAGAACGCCGAAACTGCTGAACCGATTATGAAACAACATGTCTAAGATGACTTGCTAGAAAACCTGCTTTCAAATAAAATAAAAAACTATTTTATGCCACACCTGGCCATAAAGCGTCTTTTTCCGCACACTGCGCGTACGGAAAAAGACGCTTTCTGGCCAAGTGTAGACATAAAACGATGTACACAACACGGGAGGTAATAAAGAAAGCCCTCGATCGCATATTTACGTCCCTCGCTTGCAGCTCGGGCCGCAAACTTCTGCGATCTCGGCCTTTCTTTGTTTTACCACCCTAGTTGTGTAATGTACTATTAATCGGTTAAATCATTTTAGCTCTACAGTCTAAGGCCCTTTCTTTTTGCCTTTTTGCATTGGGGGTTAAAATAGAAATAATGTGGTATTGAATTTAAAATTGTCTTGCTATTAAGAAAATCCAACTAAAATCATGATGAAATGTTACAAAATGTAAAAATTTGTTGTTATACATATCAGACAGAGGTTTCTACTGTTAAGAATAATAACACAATGTACTAAACTGTCACTTACCATTGGAGGCACAAATGCCAAGTTTATAACTTGGAAAAGCGTCAACCATTTCCAATTAGCTTCTAAAACCGTTGAGTACAACGCATATAGCTGCTTAGTGGCTGCGGAGTGGTTCTTGCCCTCAAACCTGGCCAAGGTGTAAAGTGAGAATGCCTGCATGAGTGGTGCGAATAGCAGCCTTTCAAACAATAGCTTCTTTGCTAGAGGGAATGCCACCACATCTTCGGGGAATAGTCTTTCGGCAATGTTGTAGAAGTAGTGGGGAATTGTACCACCAAATAAGAACCTGGGAAACAAAAGATACATTGAACTTATAGTTACGTATTGCGACAGCCGGGCCTTGGGGTTCAGAGAGACACTCGGCTTCTCTAGGTGTTGTATTATAATCATGGCCATGCTGAACGGTTCATAGAGTTATACCGTAGTTATCTTATATTAGTATCTTACCCATATAACCCGAAAGCTAAGACTGGATCAAGTCTCACGCAGTCTCCGGCTACAACTTGTGACACAATGCTGGCTGCTGATCCCACAACACAACTGAAAAATAGTTACACTTATTTACATGTAACGTAATAAAAATTATTACAGATTTGATTCGTATATTATTTGTTATTGTGGATATTATATACATTATAGATATTGAAACGGCCCTATCCACAAATGACGGGCCCTTCCAAACGGGTCTAGGATCACTTATAGATGTTAGATTTAATAAACGATACTTTGCAGTTTATCGTGTTAAATATCACCTTCGTGGGTAAAAAATAATGCGCTTGAAATGACTCGATTTCTAATTTTTCACAATCTTTGTGTAGGCATGTTTACTATGTACACACTTCTTTATTTATTACTTACCTTGTAATAGCTTTCGTTTTAATAGGATTCAAATACAGGTTTTGCAAGTAAGATGCCACTAAATTCATTATCGGTTTCGATAAGGCCATTTCGGAATTTGTAGGTTAATTATTTGATTAAATCCAAGAACCGCCTTAATCTAGCGTTATGCTGGCACTGATAGACTATAATTACTTTATTAATACACGTAATATTATTCTAGTTTGATAACTGATAAAGTTATCAGCACTTATCAACAAACGTAAAGTGACAGTGGACTAATGGAGTGAATTTCCTTTGAAGTTCAAAGGCCGACCACAGATTAATTATACAGATAGAAGATAGTTGAATGCCCCGTCGCGTTTCAAAGTGCTGTCGTTGTCATACATAGGCGGGAAAATTCGTATTTAAATTATGGTACATTTTTTTCAAAGTTTATCAATGAAGTTTATACGAGATTATACGTACCGTCAACTGCATTCATTAATTCATTATCTTATTCCTGAGATGAGTGAAAGGCAGCTGACTTTCCTCTCTTGTTGCACAAATAACTATTTTCATTTCATTTCATAGTACTACATCGTAGGAAAACGCTAGCGTATAATAAATAAATAAATAATATAGCGCGAGCGCAGTAAGGGAACGTACCCAAACTACGTGACCAGTTTAGGGGGGGGGGAGGGGGGTCGTCAAAATACTACTCTAGGTCACAGGGGGGAGGGGGGGGGGGAGTCTTAGGTTCTGTCACGTAGTCAATAATTATGCTCAAATATCGCGCTTCTAATTATAGGTTTCCAATGTTTCCATGCACTTTTGGCGTCACGCGTACTACGTGACAACTAGGGGGGAGGGGGGGGAGTCTTGGCAAATACTACGAATGGTCACCGAGGGGGGGGAGGGGGGTCAAAAACTGAAAAAAAATGGGTCAGGTAGTTTGGGTACGTTCCCTAACACGGTTAACTAAACGTGACATCAATAAATCTAATAAAGGATTCTATTTTAATAACACCATGATAACATGTTTGTCAGTTTAATAATATTATTTCCAATATTTTACAATATATTAATATTAATTACAATCCAGTGCTTAAAATTTATAACTTTATCTAATTATTCAAAATAAAGGCAACAAAGACTTAATCAATGTCTATCTTAAAAATATATTAAAACCTACATCAAATAGAGCCGTCGAAATTGATTGAATAATGCAGTTGAAATAAAAACACAAAGTCGATTGACTGTTTCCAGTATACTAAGAAACTAAACAATTTATAAGAACTCCAGTATATTTACTAACTGCAATCCTGTTATTGACTCAATCCGTATTGTTAATCCTGCTCACGTCTACTAGACAGGGCATAAAATTTCAAAATCGCTCTCCTTTTCGATGCGACAGGCAAACGATATTACTTTTGGGCAACCGGGCTTTTTACATGGTTTAGACTTAGCTGTATCCGAATTGCCGGTTGCCTTCAAAGAAAATTTGACCGGAAGTGAGATATTCAAGATGGCGGCCAAAAAAATACCCATTTTTTACTGTTTCTTAAATAAATCGTAAACCGTGACGCCTACCAAAAAATGTTCTTCTACTTAAGTAATCCACATAAAATTTTCTATTAAAAAGGTTCTATACAGTTTTTTGCTGGGATCAAAGTTTAATGAGATATCGAGGGTATAAGACAGCCATTAAACATATAGACTAATTAGCTTTTTCCCGCGACTTTGTCTGCGTGGGATTAACATTCGCCATAATAAATTTATGAAACACCTTAGTGAAATCTTATAGCAAATATAAATTTAACGTAAATACTTTTTTACGTCTACAGTGAGCAACAATTGCATACAAAGTTTCACCCCCCTTTTCACCCCTTCAAAAGATGATTTCAGGGATAAAAACTATTTTATGTCCTTTTCCATAACTCAAACTATCATCATACCAAATTTCATCTAAATCGGTTCAGCAGTTTAAGCGTGAAGAGGTAACAGACACACTTTCGCATTTATAATATTAGTATGAAAAAATTGTGCGCATTGAGAAAAAGTTTTCAAATTTTGACCATGGATAGAGTGCCCCACGATGAATATTTTTTACTGTTGGAGGTCCGTAAAATTTTTGGACGTTCACGTCAAATTCCCCTCTGATGTGATTTGAGAGTTTTCCCTCTTCGCAGAACTTTTTTTAAATATAGATTTATATTTTTTTTTTATCAAAAATGAATTGTGCATGTCTGTTTTATACGGAAATGATACCACACAACCCCTAGCAGCCTCAACCAGAGTATTTAAAATATAATTTATCTTTAAACAGTTAGTGTGTCTGTTACCTCTTCACGCTTAAACCGCTGAACCGATTTAGTTTAAATTTGGCATGATGATAGTTTGAGTTATGGAAAAGGACATAAAATAGTTTTTATCTCAGAAATCATCTTTTGAAAGGGTGAAAAGGGGGGTGAAACTTTGTATGGAATTGTTGCTCACTGTAGACGTAAAAAAGCATGTACATTAAATTTATATTTGCTATAAGATTTCACTAAGGTGTTTCATAAATGTATTATAGCGAATGTTAATCCCACGCAGACGAAGTCGCGGGAAAAGGGTAATTAGTCTATATATTTAAGGTCTATCTTATACCCTCGATATCTCATTAAACTTTGATCCCAGCAAAAATCTGTATAGAACCTTTTTTATAGAGAATTTTATGTGAATTATTTAAGTAAAAGAACATATTTTGGTAGGGGACACGGTTTACGAGTTATTTAAGAAAAAGTAAAAAATGGGTAATTTTTTTGGCCGCCATCTTGAATATCTCACTTCCGGACAAATTTTCTTTGAAGGCAACCGGCGATTCGGATACAGCAGGGTCTAAAGGCTTGGGCTAACTGCCGGCGGGGCGCAGCGCGACGTCCGCAGCGCGTGACGCCGACGCGATGACTGTTCAAACAGGGCGCGCGCGGATCGCGCCGGCCTCGCGCCCTCAAGGCGCGCGCGGACGCGCGTGAACGCGGCGCGGACGCGCGTCCCGTACGATTGTGAGCCTGCGCGGGGCGCGGGGCGCGGGGTAGCGTGCCGCCGCGTCCCGCCGCGTCCGCGCGGCGCAGCGCTGCGCCCGCGCCGGGTGGACGCGCGGGGCCGCGCGGCGCGGGGCGGGACAGAAGCGGGGCGCGATGCCGGCGGGACGCAGTCTGTTTGACGTCGCTAACCTGTTAGCATGTATTTAAGGACGCCGCGGTCGCGCGGCGCGACCGCGGCGCTGCGTCCCGCCGGCAGTTAGCCCAAGCCTTAAATCAGGTAAAAAGCCCGGTTGCCCAAAAGTAATATCGTTTGCTTCTCGACATGGATTTTTTGAAAAATGGAACTAGACTATACTGAATCACCATGTATTTTCCAACTGTTTCTCAAGACAATTTTCACGAAGCATTATGAGATCTAGTAGTCGCCCTCAACTGACCCATTTAGTAAATCTATCCTGTATATTACATGTTATCTACCTTATTCATAATGTATATTACTACTATTAGAACTATAGTAAAGCGTCCAATATGTTTGGGATTCATAAAACGACTTTAATAAAGCCACGTGTACAGTCGACTACGTACGACTATGTACTATACGAGATGTATCCAGTTTTGGACCTTATAACAACGAAATAAGATCAAAATGTTGATACTTCTATTTTTTGCCGATTGTTCAGTAGAGTTCTAAAATTAAGATGCTATTTTTTAGACAAAAATTTTTTGGACGCGAAAAAAATTTTTTTTTTGTATGGGACACGTGATCCCGGCCGGCCAACCCTCTATACAAAACCAGAAATTCGCGGAAAAGAATTTATTTATAGTTTTTCATAATAAGAATGCGATACCAATTATGCCCTTAAAAGGATCACCAGTATTTTTGTTACACCCTGTATGTATGTATGTGTTGTGTATTAGCTTTTGTTGTATAACCTATTCAGTTGCATTTGGAGATTTTGCGACGTGATCGCCGGCGTATCGGGCACTAACGTCGGCCGCGATTTCACTAAAGGAGTGTTCAAGAAATGCAATTGTTCTTTCATTTTCATATACATATTTAAAGCTTTACCGTCTTCCAGCTTCACGGGAGTGCTCATATCTACCACTACATTGGGCATTGATTTATAAAACACCTTTTTTCGCAAACATGGAGTTCTCTTAGGTATTTTATAAGAGGGAGATTTTGGGCTTAATCTAATTACTGAACAAGGGTGACCGAGAACAGGACTCTTTGGAGGAGTTTTTGGTTCCGCGTTATCAACTAGTGTTTTGTCCTTGTCACTGTTTGAAACTGTTCTGCTTCTTTTCTCTCTTATAAGTTTTCTTACTTGTGATAACGCTTTAAGTTGTGATTCTTTGATATTTATTAGAACTTTGATACCATCGTCTAGCTTTTTAATGTTGTGTTCAGTCTGCCTTTCTACTTCGAGTAGCTCATCCAATTTGGACGAACTCTCAGAGTTCGTGACAGTAGCTTTATTCAGCATATCACATAACGACACAATTACACTCTCTTCCCGGTCAAGTTTCTCGCTCTTTACTCTTTCGTCTTCTTTATTGACTCTTTCTGACATTGTAGGGTTGTCAAAGCACATGATAGTGTCATTTTCGGGATTGGAGTTGTCTAAAACACTGGAGTTGTTGTGACATTCCATATTGTTTCTGTACTCCCTGAATGGCGTTGCGACGGGTGGTGAAACCTCGGCTATATCCTCAAGGGTGTGTTGTGCGTCTAGTATGGCGTTTGTTATAGCCTCAGTCTCTTGGATTTCCTTCTCTTTTTGTATGAAACTGGCATCGCTGCCAGATTTCCAGGAGTCATTTGATAAGGGTGTGTCAGGTTTGGGTGGGGCCAGCCTCTTGTGGTTCATAAGTTTGGGAGCAATGGATTTTCTGTTGATATTAGCTTGGTACGAGCTGTTTTCTTTGTTGGCAATAGTTACTCGGGGTCTTGCTGGTTTGGTTTCTACGGGAGTCTCTGGTATGTTGCATATGCCACTGATTCGTACGTTCGTTTTAGCTAAAAACAACAATGGATTTTTAGTTTTTATGTTATAAAATCATTGATAAATGTAAAACACAAATGGATGTAATATAAAGGAACAACTCAGAAAGAGAAATGTGAGCCTTGCAGGGAAATGTGAACTGATAGAGGGAGTGAAATATTTAATTATTTATGCAGAACCAATTACTTTGTATGGTATGAAAATGGACTACATGCTTATATGTATCTAGTGCTGTTATATACCTACACGCATCTGCTTATAGCTGCTATGCTGTTATGCAAAATATTACTAAGGGTTTTTGCCATTATAATTATACCATTAACATATATCTTAAGAACGCAATATTACACCAACTTGTTGTTAATTTATTGAAATCTTAATTGTTAATTAAGAACCTACCTATTGTTGACAGTGTATAATTAATACCAATAAATCTATGAATCTATCTATTACTGAATATTAGGGTTATAACGGCTCAACAGGAACATTTAGTCCTGTGATTAGGTAAAATAGGCCCTTTCTGATGAGAATTCACACATTTTAAGGGACTTCTCTTTCCCACAGACTCTGGTATGTTCTTAACCTTTTGAACGCCAAGCATCGGACGGAAAAATCGTGCCCTCAGCGATCGTGCGAGCGCGCAAGGCAGACCGGTTATATTTTGGACGTGATATTTCGTGCTGGTGCTGAGGGCACGACTTTCCGTGCGCGTGATTTGACGTCTTTGTAGGTTTTGACCTACCGGGTTACGCTACGTCTAAAACAGAGGTACGGGAACTGCGTGGTAGGGCACAGCACAACAAATCTCATCATCTCACTCAAATCTGGAGTACCTCCACCTTACAGAAAACCACAGCCAAATAGCACTAGACCCTACCCATAGTGTTGTGCTCTTGCTGGTGAGTTAGGTTGCCAAAGAGCTCAAAGAGGACCCAGTGTGTTGACGACGAGGGACCCCCTTGTTCCTTTAGCCGTCAACATAGTGAATCCTCCTTTTTTGTAAAGGGTTGGCAACGTGCCTGTGACATCTCTGGAGTTGCAGGCGTCCATAGGCTATGGTAGCTGCTTACCGTCAGGTGCCATATGCTTTGCTTGTTTGCCACTATTGTGGTCTATAAGAAACTATAAGGGTTCCGTTTTTACCATTTTAGCTACGGAACCCTAAAAAATACTATGCTGATGAGTGATGAAAATAACAACTTACCTTGAATATAGAGTGCTTTCTTTGCTCTGTGTTCTGGTTTAGGAAACTTCGGGGTCTCAGGAGGCATGAGGGTCATTCTGGCATTGGACGCAGCTGCTGCTAGGGTCATTCTTGAATGAGCCATGGGGGGCATCATTGATACCCGAGCATGTGATATTGTCTGAAAAAGTTAGTTACTTAATATTTGTTTGTCCGCTGGTGCAATTATGTAGGTGGACAGTACAAGTAGATTTGTGCCATTCTTGAGAATCACTAGTAAATCACTAGTAATAGCCACCGTTCAGTAATTGACCAGCTGATACTAATAATGATATCTGTGCACCTTTAAACAAAAGTCATTTTAGTATAAGGTTTTAACTACTAGTCACCCTTCAATACTTGACCAAATTATACTAAAATGAATTCTGTTTGTAGGTTAATAGAGTTCATTATTAGTATGAGGTGGCCAATTACTAGCAATTTACCCTATATCTATTTGTATGGGAAACATTCTCAAGAATATTTTCCATAGTAAATGGAGAAAGTGTAATGGCACATCTCAACATAACAAGTACTCTCATTTACACCCATAAATGTAAATAAACCTTTGAGACACATTTTAGTTTGCATCTTGACAAATTTACCATTCATAAACAAGAATATTCATAAGTTTTTCAAAAAGAAGAAAATACCAAAAAATTAAAAGCATTAATTTAAACCAGCCATTCTCAAAGTCTCCGCAGTGCCCTAGGGGGCAAAGCCTCTGTGGGGGCTCCACAAGAAAACTTATAATATTGAGAAAAAAAAAACAAAAACCACCTCTTTTATCTGTCTAGCAAATATAATTTATTTTTAATATAGAGGCTCCATCAAATATTTTGCTTTCCAAAAGAGTTCCGTCACCAAAAACAATTGAGAACTGCTGATTTAAACAATATTTTTATTGTGATATGTCTGTAGCTAGTGTAGTTAGTTCATTTGCTAATACGTGCATGTTAAAACCCACAAAACATGCAATTATCGCATGCTATAAAAATAAATGAACCTACTTTGTTCTGGACTGGAGCTACTGGTTTAGGTGGTTGGAAATTGAGAACCTTTCTAACCACGTTGGCGCGCAGCTTCCCCTCTCCAGTATGGTTTACTTTCTTGTCCAATTTCACCGAAGAGTTCCACCCTTTTTTCTTTGTTGATGTTGCCGGCTGGGATTTGGCAGGGGTGCGGCCCTTAAACGCTAGAATACCAGAGTTTTTTTAGTTTTAGATTCCAGGAGTTTTAGATGTCATTGAGGCCGACATGAGCGAAAACGGGCTCATGAAAGAAGACGCCCAGGATCGTGCAAAGCGGAGGAAAGCGAGCAAGAAAGCGGACCCTGGCAATAGCCGGGATAACGCTAGGTAGAAGAGAGATTCCTGGCCAGCATGAGGTTTGGCATTTCTTAAGTAATTTCAAATATAAATATGTATATTATTCAAATTTTGAATTTGAAAATAAAATTTAGTTCAACTTTCGATATTGTATTTCTCTTGCTAATCATATTCTTTTAAGTTTACCTTGTAATTCAGCTCTCATTTCAGCCATTGTGAGTGGCTTTACGGCCTTTTCTGCTGTTCGGTTAATTGCCATAGTATTTCGGGGCTTCTTTTTACCAGTAAGTGTCAGTATAGCATCCTTAGATAAGATACCTGAAAGGATAACGTAGCTTATGATTTCAACATTAAAATTACCGAATAATGTTTATTCAACCTTTAATCAAAAGCATGATTGAAGGAATCTTAATCTATTGGTAGTGGATTAAAGGATTTATTACCGTTAAGGGCTAAATTAGGAAGTAACTCTGCCATAGTTTTTGGCTGAAACGGTATGTGCTGCGGCGTTGTATGCTCCATCTTCATTCATCAAAACAGAAGTAGTCACAACACAATCACAACAAGCGCGGAAAAAATATGAAATTAACAAGGTTTTGTTTTAGTTCAGCGTCAGATAAAATCACAACAATCAAAATTTCAAATGTGTAACTGTCATGTCATGAGCGTGATGGCCGCCTCTGCCTTGTCGATTATTCCGTTTCACGCATTTACGAAAAACTTAACTCACTTCGTAACTTGATTATGGGTCAAAACAGACCTAGCGGAATTCCTCGCGGAATTAAGCCAATTCATAGGCAAAATGCTTAATTTTGTCTATGGTAGCAGAAATTTGTCAATGGTAGCGGATATTTGTCAAATGTTGACAAATTTCCTCTACCATAGACAAATTTAAGCATTTTGTCTATGAATTGGCTTAATTCCGCTGTGATTCCGCTAGGTGTGTTTTGACCCATATGCATTGCGTTCACTTTCGTTTAGTTTATTGAGGAAAGAGATGCAACTAGCGCAACGAGGTAAAAAGAAAAGACACGAAGCAAATGTTAAACGTTAGATAAAACGCACCGGTATTTTGGCAGGTTTAGCAGTGACTTCGACAGGCTTAAAATGTCAATGTCAATGACAAGTCAATTATTGACATGTGTGACATTTTCCGGTGTTTGTGGGTGTTATGTTTCGCTAATCAGCGTAATAAATAGCTCATATTCTTCTTTGTAACTCATTCAAATAGCAGATTTTTGTGGGCGACGCATCCGTTACACATCTTCAAAACAAAGAACTGAAAATGGTGACTCGCGTAGAGATCAAAGGGATGGATGCTTTCTCTAAGTACATCGAAAGCATCGATAGCTCGGGGCCGCCGGCGTTCTTCTTTTTTAGCGGATCTAAGTTGCCCAATGGCACTAGTTGGTGTCCAGATTGCGTTGAGGGTAAGTTTCCCAGCTTATGAGATAGCTTAACAACTCGAATAACGCAAAAATTGGAAAGTTATTAAGCAAACCATTGTGTTTATAAACTACTTGTCTAAAACAACTATCTACAAGTAGGTCCAGTATTTTAAAGTGTTGTTTGTGGTTCCGATATATTTAATTGACATTTAATTTATTTTTGTAAAGATGTCAAGGAGAAAGAAAGCTAAAATTGATATTCACTATTTAAACAATTTTGAAGAATTTTCAAACTTTCTTGATAACTTACCAAGAAAAAGTCGTCGTGTTTATTTATTTTTCTTATCCAGTAAAAAAGAAAATGGCAGAGGATGGTGTATTTATTGCCAAATGGGTTACTATTTTTCCTCATTTACTTCATTAAATCTTTAATATCAAGTAATCTTTGTTTTGTTTAGGTAAATATTGTAGTGCTTGTCAGTGATCAGTTGGTTGGTTATCATTCTACATTCATTGTAGTTGGTTACTACTTAATAACTCTAGTTCTCCAATTCTACATCTTGCACATAGACAACCCACAATGGAGGTGTCAGAAGTAAGGCAATTATTTTAATTAGGATGTTTACCATACATATACCTCGTTTTTAAAAATAACGGTCGATTTCGACACTTTAGCTGTATTTTTTTCAGCCATATCTGGGCAAAATATAAATGAAACTAATATGATGCGAAATGGCAAATTTTAAAATCGTTTTCCTAAAAATCGCATGACGACAATCGCACGATTTTTCTAATCTGAAAAAAAACGAAGTATTGTAGAGTTTATCCAGAAAAAGTTGGGTCTTGGTTTATGGATGTGATGAAGGAGGATGGAATCAATCAGATTTGTATTAGTGCATTTTCAGAATTTTTAGTTTAATAATATGGTAACTCATATATTCTAGAACACTTCCTTTTCTGGACAGACTACAAAAGCCCTTCAGGCCGCGAGACTGACCTTATCACTACCCCAGACTCGTAACTGGCCCTCAAGGTGGCCAAACAAGTTAGTCATGTTTAAAAAAAAAACTACAAAAGCTTCTCAGATTGGACGTCAACTTCTAAGAACTCTTACAAGTGTTGTAAATTTTTAGAATAGAGTCTGAGTTAGTCAAGAAGTAAAAAAAATATTCAAGCTTTAATTTTTTTTTTGTTTCAGCTGAACCTATAGTGCAAGCTTACTTGAATGAATTACAGAAGAGCATTATTTTTGCTTACGTGGATGTTGGAGACAGAGACTAGTAAGTTAATTTTTTCAAAGTTTTCTAGCAAAAGGTACATATTAATCCCCGTTAAGGAATGAATTCTGGATATCAACTATTCTCTGTCCTTCCCCAGAGCTGAAACTATCTCCAGCGTTCAACGGTTATTGATTCCCCATACAATTTTTCAACCCCATTTTTACCCCCTCTAGGGTTGAGTTGCGGGATGAAAACTAACCTATGTTGTTTCCCGGGACTCACATTATCTCCATAGTAATTTTTATCAAAATCAGTTCAACAATTAATAATTCTCCATATAAAATTTCAACCCCCCTTTCACCCCCTCCAGGGTTGATTTTTGGGATGAAATCTATCCTATGTCCTTCCCCGGGACTCAAACTATCTCTATACAAAATGTCATCAAAATCCGTTTAGCCGTTTTCACGTGATGCGCGGTCAAATAAACAGACAAACAGATAAAGAGATAAACAGACAAATTTTTTAAAAACTGTTGGAATGTGTTCTGTTATCGATTCTAAGTTTCCCCAGCCAACTTTTTTTCAAATATCTTCCATGTACAGACTTTCGACCCTCTTCAGCTTTATTATATGTATAGATAGATGTTTAGGGGTTTTTTGAGTTAAGGTAGTTTGGGTTAAGTTTAAATAAATAAAAACATGTAAAATATTAAATTCTTTCAGCTGGAAAGACAAGATGTGCCCATTCAGGACTGACCCTCGCACCAAGCTCATGGTGATACCCACACTGATCCGATGGAAGGGAGTGCAGCGACTCGAAGGCAGTCAGTGCAACAAGCGAGAACTGCTGCAGATGATGTTTGAAGAAGATGAAGAATAATGCATTCAATCTTTTTATACATTCTATAGCAATATATTGGATTAATTTTAGGAGTTGCTATTATGTATTTTGAGGTTTAAATTTTCCAGATAAGTGAAATTGGCAAACTTTTATAATCATTTATGTAAATATATGTAATTATTAAGATGTTTTTATGTTTTGTTACTGCTCATGAATCTCATGATAGACTTGAGTCCTAACCTTAGGCACCCTCGCCATGTTTCATGGTATGGTACAGTCGCCACCACGTATATCGGAGAGTTGTCACAAATATCTGAACGACGCCTCTATTGTCAAGGCGGTAAAGTGCATGTTCTGATATTTGGTTGCGACTGTGTCTACAGTCAATAGTTGTTTAATTTTAAAGTGTCATACTTAATGCATCGTTCTAATAATAAGCCTTGTAGATTATAATTTATAAACATAAGTAGAGGTATAATGCATGTATGTATCCAGTGCCGGCCTGAGCCCTTGATCAAGGTAGAGCGCAATCGGGTTTTGGCGCCCTTCGTCGAAGTTTTCAAGCGTATTTTGGGGCCCCCGCCACACTCGCGTCTTTTAAAACTTTTTTTTCTCATTCGCCATTTTGGCGCCCCCTTGCCATCCGGCGCCTAGAGCGGCCGCTCCATTCGCTCTACCCTAGATCCGGTCCTGTATGTATCTAACTACCTCCATATACCTCTAGATGGATTTAGATAAATCGTACAAACGTCACCTTCGTGTATCTACAGGTAATCTATATGCTTGTTGCATGATAACAATAGGCCATTATCATTATGTTGTACCAGTTTATATCTCACTAATTTATATGGCGATCTTTAGAAACATTATTTTCACACGTTTAAGAAGTTACAGAATCATTCAGATCGTGTGTTATACAATCAAATCAGCCATTTTAAAAAGTCTTATTCCAATGTGAATAAAGTCCAATTTTGTGCGTGAACATGCTAGAAATTATCATCATGCAGATAAGTTTGTCAGATAAAGATGTATGTGAAATCTTTACAAAAGAACAGTCAGTTAACTGTGCGAAATGGTTACCAACGTGTCGATAAAAGGTTTTGAGGAATTTGTGAGATATACGGAGAATATAGATCCGAATGGACTGCCAGTATTCTTCTACTTCGACTCCAAGCTGCCTGATGGGAAAAGCTGGTGTCCTGATTGCGTTGTCGGTAAGTGTTATTACTTTCCAGGCTTTTCTCTAATGTTTAATGGAGCCTGGAGTCGGCTTGGCAACCTAATCCCAAGAATTGGCTTTGGCGTAGACACGAATTTAAAGCGAGTGTCATCTGACCTGGAAGGGAATCTGTCGGGTTTAGGTCCGGTTTCCTTACGATATTCCTTTATCGTAAAGCACCATTGATTATTAAACAAACCGGATGCGAGACGCGCTCTCATTTCTATCGGAAAAAGTCTGCCGTTTTTTGCGGGGGAGGGGAACGTCAAATGTATGCGAAACGTCAAAATATCCACGTCAAATAAACGTCAGTCCATACAATGAGTATGACCACTGGTCATACTCATTCGGCAGAGGGGAACGCCTCTCAATGGCTACTCCCCTTGGTTTAAAGCTCTAAGTAAAGCACCTGACAATAATTCGTACACAAACTTCTAAGGAGCCGGGGTTTGATTTGAACCCGCGTCTTCCGGATTGAAAGTAGTAGGTACCTACATGTCTACGTCTTACTTTCTAAGTTCTATTGAGAGGTTAGGTACCAAGGCTCATGATATTTAAGTAGATATTTACAAGTAGGTATAAACTGCCATAACTGGTGTAAATCGTATGTAACTCCTCATTATTGTTGCAGACAACGTGACGCGTTAACACCATTTGTCATAAATATGTAAAAAATGTTACGCAAAGTATAGGTGCCTAGATCTAAAGGTCGTTTGTATGTTATCTTAGCAAAAGTAGAAATCTACCACTTGTATTGACAAGAGTTGCATTAGCTGAAACTTCTTACAGTTCTTACAGAGAATGACAGTCTGTTATTTACTGGTCTCTAATTGTAGTGATATTTGTTCGTAGCGGAGCCAATAGTTCGGGCGCTTCTACGAGATGTTAAGAAAGAGTTGATATTTGTACATGTCGACTGCGGCGCCAGAGATTTGTAAGTTACTCTTATTTTTATCTCTTTCACTTCTTGCTTTATTTTGAAATCAATGGTGTAGAAAATAAGGTTGAATTTCTTTTGTTTCAAGAACGACGAAACAAAGTAAATTCAATTATGTTCCAGTCAGGGATAAAAGCTAAATATTTTTTTGGCATCCTAAAAACATGTTTAGATACTTTACCTTACCTTTTAATAAGGAACTGTCAATCAATGTTTTGATTTTTTTACGATTGCAGCGCCATCTACGCAATTCTTTGCGCAAATAGGTATAGGTACTAATACTAACTGAATATTGTTTAAATTTACCGTGGGTCTCAGCGGGCTACATGCTAATATTACTTTGGGCCCACTCTGGATCAGATTGTAGCGCAAGTCGAAATTTGGGTTCATTAAGTTTTTTGAAGTGGTTGATATTAATTATTATATTTTTATAAAAAAAAATTGTAAGTAATAAAATAAATCTAGTAACAGTTTTAAGTTCAGAATTAAATCTACTATTGATAAAAAATATAATATCAACCACTTCGAAAAACTTAATGAACCCAATTGTTTTCCCTAAATTTAATTCTTAACCCTTTGACCGCCAAAGACGTCAAATCACACGGACGGAAAGTCGTACCCTCAGCGCCACGACGTGATATCACGTTCAAAATATAACTGGTTTGCCTTGCGCGCTGGCGCTGAGGGCACGATTTTTCCGTCCGATGCTCGCGTTCAAAAGGTTAATGAATATTTCAAATGTTTGTTTTGCAGCTACAAAGATCCCCAGTGCGTGTTCAGAACGGACGCGCGTTCGAAGATCCGGCGTATTCCGACGCTGTTAAAATGGCGAGGAGAACGGCTTGAAGAGACGGAGCTGAACGACCCGGAGAATTTGAGGAGGTTATTTCAAGTATAATTTAAAATAACTAACTATCTAACTCCTCTGGCTTAGCGACCCGAAGTGAGTCTTGGCCTCCGACACGAGATGGCGCCAACGCGTCCTGTTTTGTGCGATCTCCTCCCAGTTTTCTGCTTGTAGGGCGCCTATATCTCTTTCGACCTGGTCTCTCCAGCGGTACCTAGGACGACCTGATGGACGTCGACCTAGAGGACGTCCAACGTAAGCCCTTTTGGCCGCCCTATCGCCTGATATTCTCTCAAGGTGTCCCAGCCAGCGGAGTCTTGCTAACTTGGTCTCTCCATAATATTTGGCTCAGACACCAAGTCTCCTATCTCCTGATTTCTCCGGATTGTTATAATTTATCTCCGGATAATTGAAAATAAAACTTGTTTTTATATTTTTAACATACCTACCTACCAATCCAACTATGCTTCCAGCTGCCCCTCCTGCCCCACTTTAGCGACGCCCTTGGAACCGGGTGTTCCCGGTTACGGTGTCCATGGTTTTGTATAGAAAATGAGTAGGTACCCGGACCGGAGCACACCCTAACGGAATCGCGCCATCTAGTGTGCAATTCGCAAACGAAAATGAACTCCGTAACAAGCCTGGAGTTCGATTTTTGAATCTCATCGGGTGACTTATTTCGTACTAAATAGTCATCGGCTGCATACAAAAAAAGTCACCGGTGAGATTCAAAAATCGAACTCCAGGGGTCGTTGACTCATTGTTATTGTTATTTAGGATATTAATAGTGTGAGCTTGGAAAATTGTTTAATAAAAATCAAGTGCGTATAAAAATAATGATTTTGTTTAATTGATCCAAGTATAAAAATGTAAACCATAACATACCCTAAAATAAAACTTATAATAATGTATCCTGTATACGTAGTCTCTTTGTTTAGGTCATACAACCGATTGCAAAAATATCTAAGTACCTAGTATTTTTACTGGCATCTTCATTTATAACCAAAAACTTTTGTCTTCTCATCACAAAAAATACAACAAAACTCAAACAAAAAATACAAACCAACAGGCAGATAGTTGCATCTTTAAATGGATCCGAGTTATCACAAAAACTTTTGTAGCAATATCAAACAAACGACGACCAAACAAAAAATCATCATAGTTAAATAAACTAGCACAAGGAATGTGAATATTAGAGATCATTTATAGTTTTTTGCATTACGAAAATTATCAATAATTTGCACAATTTTATCTCAAGAATCGCACGATTTTATTTTATCAATTTCAACACGATTAAAAATCAACGACGCCAGATTTAGGCGGCAAATTTTACAATTGTCATATTATCTATTATCAGTTTCCGTAGTGGTAACAGACGTCAGGACTATCCGACGGACCGATGAGGATGAGCACACTATGTTCGAAAGCAAAATTTTGCGCGTAATTCAGACAGAAATTAGCCGGAATACGGAAAAATCAAATTTCCGACTGAAAATGATCTATGGGCTGCGTACAAAAATTAGGCTACCATAGACAAAATTCCGTCTTCCGACTGAAAATTGTCTATAATAGCTGAATTCTGCAAGTATGCGCCAACTACTAGGTATACGGTCTAAAACATAGACGTACTCTTACTAGTATTAGTCCGTCAAATCGTTCGGCCGTATGTTAGAACTATAAAAAGTATCACAATGCAATTATTCTAGTCTTGTCTATGGTTCAGGTTATTTATCGTCGTCGGGCTCGACGTTCATGTTGAGATCTCGCTCGGGCACGGAGACGATGACGTGATAAAATACCTTCTTGCTTCTCAGGAAAGAGCTCTTGTTGTCGAATATCACGGAATCTGTAACATATTCAATTCAATTTATATATGTCGGCGGGCGATCGTAAAATCAGGCAGATCGTAATGTTCCTGTGTAATAAATAAAAATAAATAAATATTAGGACAATCTTACACAAATCAACCTAGTCCCACTAAGCTCAATAAGGCTTGTGTTGTGTTGTGGGTACTAGGCGACGATAAATATAATAGATACATATAGATAAATACTTAAATACATAGAAAACATCCATAACTCAGGAACAAATATCTGTGATAAACACACAAATAAATGCCCTGACCAGGATTCGAACCCGGGACCTCCTGCTTCATATAGGTAGGGTCACTACCAACTAGGCTAGGAGGCCGTTAATGTTTTAACGATAGTTACATTAAACCAATGTATGTATAGGTAGGTTAGGTTCGTTAGTCTGCCCAGAAATAGGAGCCCTTTCTTTTCGGTGAAGGAAAACATCGTGAGGAAACCGGACAAATCCAAATAAGGCCTAATAGTGTCCCGTCTTTTTGTGTATACCGTCTAAGATATTTTTTAAACTTACAAGTGGCAGGCCCAGTGATGGGCATGATGCCGACATCTACCGGTCCCTCCCCGATCTTCTTGGGCCCGTACACCACGGTCTCGGTACCCTCTTCGTCTTTCCGCTTGATCACGAATTTGATCTCGTGGTGGTCCACACCTGCCTCCCATCTGGAAAGGCAAACTTGAAATAAACAACAACATTTCAATTAGCCGGGACAGAGGCAGACCAAATAGGGATGCGCCGATGGAGGGATGCATTTTGTAGTGACTCGTCTCGAAAACTAAATAAGTAGGTACCTACCTATGTACAAGCCCTACCTTAAATTAGCTATGGCCTATCTTAACTGTAATTCTGGCTAGGGCTCTGCTCATGGTCCAACCATGCATGCATGCAAGCAGTGACGAGTGGCGGAAGGAAGTGGAGGCCTTGACTTGGGATACGGAAAAAACTGAACGTAATAGGTATATGGTATATCGTCATATTCTTCGGTCAACATGAATTAGTGGAAAACTTCTGGCTTCACAGAGATCGCATTATGATGCCTTCAAAATAGGGTAACTTCATTACACATTCACATTAGGTGCAATATAACTTGTAATTTTTTACACTTCGAGCAGCAAAGTAAAACTCGCCGACTTCCAAATTATGAATTATATATGGTGTAAGAAATTATATGTTTTTGGGTTGATTAAGGAGATGCAATTGATTGGCAGGTCTCCCTCGTTCATATTTGAGGAAGTGAGGTAAGTTTTTGGATTAGGTTACATAAATATATTTTCACAATTAACAAAAAAAAGAATTCTGTAGTCCGATATTTAACGAAACGGTTTTTCGAATTGAGATTTTTTTAAATATTATAAATTATCAATTGTAGATATCTTCAAAGAGCCCCATTGCGGCTAGTGAGCTGCGGTTTGCCGGATCCAGTTCTAAGATATAGCGGAAACAGACTCACTTGAGCACACTCTCGCCGTCACCACACAGCAGGTCGACGACGTGTTTCTCCCCGGTTTTGATGGTGGCGCGTTTGAACTCTTTCTCTGTGTCGCCGGACGTGTTGCGAGAGTAGCAACTCTTCGGTACCTTGCCTCCTGGTTTCACCTGAGAAAGAGTAGGGTAGATAATTAAAACAATACCTATTGTGTAGTCAAGTCTGAAAATGTGGATAAGTTAACTATGGGAAGTAGGATTTTTATAGCAATGTACCAAATATAGCTTAACGAATAGACTGTTTATTATTGTAGTACATTGCTTTAAATTTGGACTTAATTTTGTTGTAAAATGCAAATATCCGACTTTTTTTGGCTGATTTTAATAGCTATTAAACTGTACTATGCATTAGTTTGCATTGAACGGGATATAAAACGTTAATCCATAAAAAACCCGTAGTCATCCGGCAGTCGGTCTTTATCCGTCAGCACTTGTACTCCACTTATATTATACTTACAATAAGGCTACACCGAGGATCCCCATTGTCGTCTACCACCGTCACGCCGTAGTAAGCCGGCAGTTGGCCCCTATCTATCAACGTCAGCACTTGCACTCCACTTAGGTACATACTTACAATAAGGCTATACCGAGTATCCCCATTGTCGTCCACAACCGTCCCCCCATAGTGAGCCGGCAGTTGGTCTCAATCTATCAACGTCAGCACTTGCACTCCACTTATATACTTACAATAAGGCTACACCGAGGATCCCCGTTGTCGTCCACAACCGTCCCCCCAGCATAGTGAGCCGGCAGTTGGTCTTTATCTATCAACGTCAGCACTTGCACGCCACTTAGGTACATACTTACAATAAGGCTATACCGAGTATCCCCATTGTCGTCCACAACCGTCCCCCCATAGTGAGCCGGCAGTTGGTCTCAATCTATCAACGTCAGCACTTGCACTCCACTTATATACTTACAATAAGGCTACACCGAGGATCTCCATTGTCGTCCACAACCGTCCCTCCATAGTGAGCCGGCAGTTGGTCCTTATCAATCAACGTCAGCACTTGCGCCTGCCATTTCTTGGTGTCGGTGCCGTAGATTTTAATCTTGGAGATGGTGTACTCGTGCATGAACTTCTTGATCACGGAGAATGCGAGGGAGAATACTTTGGGCGCTGGAATAGAGGAAAAGTAGGTGTTAGCACGGTCATACATAGGTTGAGATATAAATCTAGGAGCAAATCGTATATTTACTTGAATATTTTTTGATTTGTTATAAAAGTTATAAACGGAAATTATAAACCGAGTTCAGAAAACAGTGACCAAAGACCTCCGATGTCCGACACCGGATTTGGAAATCCGGATTTGGAAATGGCGTCTTCAGCTTTCACTGCTGTCTGGCAATATGGCAACGAAATTAGGATAAACCCTATAGTAGATTTAAGATCTACACCCGCTGGGAACGATGGGAATGGAATGACCACGAGCGTTACAACACGCTCTAAACGTCAGGAAAATAATAAAAGTAAGTCGCGATTACGTCCCGTTTCTGTCAAAATAATATGTGAAAATCGTGTGAGTTTAAATCAGTACGATACAGCGTACTACGCTCGCTCGTTCGATAAACAAAACACAGCGGCGCTTTTGAATGAAGTACTTTGTGTCAGGCGATAATTGACAATGATAATACGATGGGTACACTTTGACTCAACTAATTATAAATATTTTTTTATACTACGTAAATAAAAATAAAAATTGAAAGGTGCTAAATGGATTGGATTGCAGTCATCGCCCTTTGATACAAAGTGTAAATTGGCAATTTACACTTAACATTCTAGTGTTAATAAGTAGGTATTTATCAGTGGCGGTGGGTGCAATTCTTTCTTCAATTTTCTTGATAAGCTGTAGAAAAACTGCTCAGGTGTCTGAAAATTAGGCAAGCCGGCGGGAATCGAGTTCTAAGGACGCGCCACCACTGGTGCTTATTCACGTACCTGCTTACATTTTATGCAGTTCGAGATATCTAAAACAAGGCTGCTCTGCTTCGAGGGCTTTCAGAAAATCTAATAACGTCTATGTTTGCAACAAATGTCTTCATGGATGAATTCGAAAATGACTCAGAGTCACTTAGTGTGGGGTTTAAGATTAAAACTAAAAGCTATCAATTTAGTACGGTTCCCCTACATTATGCGGTAACTTTGGTTTGCTCTCGTTCAGATGGCGCTTCAGACTCGGAGCCTCAATTTTTTTGAGTAAAGTGCTCCTCTATTTAATACACACTCTCTGCTTTATGTTTAGCACAACCAAAGGAAATCTTGTTACTACTCTCAGTACTCTCACTAATTATGGAGAGTTGTTTGCAGACAATGGTGGCCTTACGGGGTGGCGACGGGGCAGTCGCCTGGAGCCTCGCGCCTGCAAAGGCCTCGCAACAACCCATTCAGACTTGCACAAGGGCCTCGCATAGCAGATTTTTCCATGGGCGGCCCGGGGCCCCGCGAAAGTTTTTTTTATTTAACTAAATTATTTATAGTTAGGGAGGCGAATAGGGGAATTTTCTGCAATACTCGAGCGTGGCAGTTTAAGATATGAGAGATACCTTAGACCTAATAGTCAACCTTGTAAAGTATTTAGCTCTATATGTAGTGACACGCGCCTAGGATAGACGATCAGATTAGTAAAAAAAAATGGATAGTCTGAAATACTCCAGCGCGTCAGTTTAAGATATTGGGGGTTGATTTTAGTGTTTAAAGACTAAATTTAACTAATCTGACGATAAGTCCTTGACGCCGCCGAGTTATAGGGTCGCGAACTTGTAAAAAAGAAACGTTAATCCGGCATTCTCGAGCGCGATTTTTTTTTATTTTGTTTTGAAGAATATAATCTAAAACTTACTAAAAATACAAAATCTGCCGGTTTCCGCATGACCGGAAGTGTGGAGGAGCCATTTCGTCTTCCTAAGAACGCGTTACGGCATATAAGTCGCGAACGATACATTTTACAAAAAAAAGTTTAAATAAACAAAAAAGGTAATTTTATTTTACACAAAAAAGGCGTCTTTACATTTTTTTCCAAAGTTAAAACTTTTTGACTTGAAAGTTAAACCTTTTTCGGTCAGATTAAGAGAACCCACCAACATTTTTGTCAGATTAAAAAAATATGCTTTCAGGATACCGAGATAAACCTCCCCTATGAAAATCTGACGCGCTCGAGTATTTCAAAAAAAACTTTTTTTTTTGCATTTTCAAAAATTCATCGTAACTTATCGTCACGCCGAAATCGTCAGTTTTTTTAAAGGGAGCTTCCTTGGGGCCTACTTAACACCCCTTCCGAAAATCTGACGCGCTCGAGTAAATTTTTTTTTTTGGCATTTTTGACTACTTTATATGCCTACCCCCACCACGCAAACCGGCAGATTAGTATACCGTTGTTATCAGAGGCACTCGGGGCATACGTAGTATGAATATCTGACGCGCTCGAGAATGCCCAAGTAACTGTTTTTTTTAACATTTTCGAAAAACCTTACACGCCAAACCCACCGCTAAAATGGTTTTTGCCATACGAGCTTTTCTTTTCGAAATTATTTTATCTTTCGATTTTGATAGGTCTCGACGGCGCCGTTGAATTACGCCATTTAGCTACCTCACCTCCCTAACTATTATGGATACGTGGCCCTCGCTAATACAGGTCTCCGAGACCAAAATTATTTGAGACCCGGCGCTCCAGACCTTTCTTTTGGTCACAGGTTTAATCTCCCCGCGAAAAGGCTACGCTTTGGCCTCCCCTGAAGAAGAGTTACCGATATTTTCTAACCACTCAGTTGCTTTGAGTAGCTACCAGCCGTCACCCTTATTACCTAGGCAATAGAGTCCACTGAAAATTTTAAAGCAAGTGACTGGATTTGTAAAATACCGTTGACGATGAAGCAGGACTTGAGTATCTCAGGGTAATTAGCTTCGTACAGCTGAAGCAGGGTGAACACCATCTCGGCCGCCGGCTTCCAGGCGTACTGGCGGATGTTGAAGCCCTCCAGGTCAAAGAGGACCGTCACCTGCAAAATTTTGAGAATCAATAATATTAAGTACATTTCAAAATTAAACTGATCGCTTGTTTATGGCCCTTACCTTCGGTTCGGGCCATAAACAAGCGATCTGAGGCCTTTTTTATGAATGCCCGTGGTGAGTACACAATATTACGTCTTCTCCTGGGTGTGAAGTGAGATTTGCCGTTGCGCCCGTGGGCGGCAATCCCACTTACCGCCCAGAGTGACGTAATAGTAGGTACATTATACGTACCTAGGGCGGTAAAATAAAGAAGGGCTCAGATCGCTGGCATTTGTGGCCCGAACCGAAGGTAAGGGCCATAAACAAGCGATCTGAGGCCTTCCTTATTAGGGAGAGGGGGGCTTGTTTTAACGGGGGTAGGTATTAACAAGCCTCTATCTATAAAACTATGCACGACAGAGTACCAATTTCAAGGTTATAACTTCGGGTCAGGGTAGGCACGAGTCCCGATCAGCGAAGTCTCCCGCCGGCCGCCGCGTTGCATAGTTATGGCACGTGCGTGTAAAAACACAGGTCAGCGGACTTTTTTACCTCCTGATTTTTTTGATTTATGCCTTAATTAATAAGTCCACTGATTACGCATTAGTGTATGTTGAATACTTATTTAATGGGCTATTACGCCTGCTAGTTGTTTTCTTAAATTTACGCATAGTTATTTTTTAATATTTTTTTATGTTTGAAAAGTATCTCTGGGGCTAGTTTTAACAAAATTAAGGGGCAAGTTTTAACCCTACTTATGCTACTCTAACAATTTGAGATGTGGTGTTGGCACCGGCTTTTACGGATACCTTGGACTGCGATGCGCACTAACCAGTCTATACTAGATGAGCTACGCATAAAACGCCGGTTGTCGACGACGTGCCAGGACCACATACTCACTTATTTTAATTCGGATACCTTTTTCGACGCTCCTCGGATTGCTTTGAATTATAATGACGGGAAAAGTTGAAGGCACGAGACTTAGAGGCCCTCCCCCTGCAAGATGGTGTGTCCAAATGACTGCACCCATGCAATTTAAACTGCACGAAGCCATGCGCGTAGCGAGGGATAGAAGCCTCTGGAGTAACCTGGTCTTCAACAGAAGGACATGATGTCACGATCCTCAGTTGCCTCCTTCACTGAGGGAACGACTTGGGGATGATGATGTTACTCTAAGTGTTTTAAGGACTAATTGTGATGTTACAATAGGACACCTTGCTGCCTAAGACTGATTGGTCATTGTCTTAGAGAAGATCTCTATTTTTTTACTCTATTAGATTACACAACATGATAATTATAAATAAAAAAAATATTACAAAAATTAAAATCGTTTTATTTTCGACAAACGCAATTACTTTACACGGCTAAAGTTATGTTAATTCTTACCCCTTCATTGTTAATATTTGCCCCAAAAATGGGGTAAGTATTAACTGCCGACTTTTTGAACAAAACTGTTTCTACCTGTGAAACCAGGCAATCTGTGTGGTATTTTGCATATAGATATAAAAGATGAATAAATTTCCGACACGTAAGTAAAAGAACATTAACGTTATGTTCACAATTTTAGGAGCTATGAGCAAAAGTTAGAATTTTGTTAAAACATGCCCCCCTCTCCCCGCCCGTGGTACGTACATAATGTTACGTCTTCTCTTGGGTGTGAAGTGAGATTTTCCGCTGCGCCCTAGGGCGGTAAATCTTGCTTACCGCCCAGAGTGACGTAAAAATATTTTAGAAAGGATACCAAAAAGACCGTGACTTTACAATCAGTAACCGTACTCCATTACGGATTTGTCATTAAATGAATGACGGTCGCGTGGATGCCGTGCCAAGGTGGTTGAGTTAAATTGAAATGACCATATGAACTGCGCCACAGGTTAATCGGTAGGTAAGTTAATATAATAATCTATATGTACATATAAAATATGTAAATAAGTATAATAAACGCGTAAGGAGAAAGCTGATTATTCGTGAACTACGTAAAAACGACTGCAAAGAGTTTCATGACATTGTACAGTCAGTAACAGTTTATACCCCGGAGCAACATTTAGGGTGGTTTTTCTACGAAACGCACGCGGGCGTAGCTGCGGGAGGGAACACACTGAACAGCAACCAAACTTCGTCTACTAGTACTTAGGTAACTTAGATTTTGGGTCTTGCTAACTAAAGCTTATTACATTATTTACTTAAGTGTTTTGTTCTTTATAGGCATGTAAACTTTGAGTTGTAAGCAAATAAACTTTATTATTTAAATTGTAATATTGTAATTTTAATTTTGATTTATATTTAATTTTATTTATAATTTTTAATTGTAATTTTTCTATTATTTTTATTAATTTATGAATTGTTTTCATTTTAATTTATTTATAATTTTCATTTTATTCTAATTAATCTAAATGTAATATGGACCACTTTGTTGTCTGCAATAAATGATTTTAATTTTAATTAATTTTAATTTTTTAATTAACTCCTTACCGATTTTTAGTTATTAATGAAACAGCCGAAGTAGTTCGCCCTTTTTTTTCAGTGCATCTATTAAGGTGTAAATAAACTATTAAGTGCGTGGAATGCTGTTTTATGATCAAATGTAATGAAAAGTACCAATATCGTTGCTTACTTCCCGGTCCGAGCTCACAAATTATTATCAATAACCATTCAAGAAATAACAGCTTAAATGTTACTAACGGTTTATTTATTATAAATAATCATGAACAAAGTGGTACCTTCTTACGTAGCCCTTTTCACTTTCACTAATAGGTACCAAAAGTGGCAAAGGGCCTGCTGTTTCGGCTTCTTACGTCATTTAATTATATGTACAATTTTTTCGTAACTTTTACGTCATTATTACCTTAAATTACATGGCGGCGATTGCAGGTGCCGTTCATTCAAGAATCGCAGTAATTTATTTGTATTATTCGTAACAACAACAACCGACTAGAGTGAGTCCCACATACCCCCCACATGGATCTTCTCTGGGTCCAGGGACGACGCGTAAACGCATTCCCCTCTGCGACAAAAAAAAGTGTAGGTACTTATGGAAAATAAGGATATTTAAGAAATAATAAACAGTAGGTAATAATGAAGACTTTTTATCGTCCTCAGTCAATCGCAACTAGCTTCTTACGTATTGGAATTATAATAAAATAATTAATTATTCGCCGTCAGGAACACACTAAGGTGTTCATTTTGTATAGGATAGGCATTCAAAGCGTTTAGATATATCGATCATTCACGTCATTATATTGTCACAAATATAGAATAACGTGTTGGTATCTAACCATAGCGACTTAAAAATAAAACCTGTTAATTCATCCTTGAACAGTGTTCGGAAAAAACAAAACACATTCGTAGACACCGAAAAAAGTTACTTCCCAGTTGTACAGTCGACGTCAAAGATATTTTTACACTTTTAGACCTTACTTCATTGTAATAAGGTGCAAAAGTGTAAACATAGGTATCTTTGACGTCGACTGTACCTGTAGCACCATCACATCACGAAACACGGAAGATTATGTATATTTCCCTGCCTTAGAATAAGCAGGTACAACCTAATAGTATTTTATTTTATATAATACTGATTAATTGTATACAATAGTTTTTCTACAAGTGCCCTAAATAAACAAGCTGGTAAGAATTGAGTTATTATTATTATTATTGCGTTCTTGTGGGCCTTGAACGTCGCGTCGACCAGTATTGATCTATTGTGACAGCCCTTTAAAGTTCTTTACTAATGCCCGTTGCCTCCAGAAAGTTCCAGATTCTTTGGGCCGTAATGTTCTGTACCTCATAGGGTTGCACTACGTTAAGAATTGAGTTTGACGAATGACTTACATACTTGCTGATGCTATACAGTAACCGCAATTTCCCGGTGGATTAGGCCGGCGGTCGGAGAGGAGGGCAACAGTGTTATTACCTGTATCCCTAAGAACATCCTTAGCAATCATCTTATACGAGTAACAACATTTACTATATAAAGTATACGTTTTGAATATACTTCTCAGTCATCTTATTGGCAAATTAGAATGCAGGAGTAGAAAAAGATAATTGTGTAGTCAAGAACTATAATCGATTGGCTAGCCAGATAATTATGCCACATATCGAAAATTGTGGTTGTCATTATAAAACCCATTTGTTAAGGTTCTGCCGTTTCCAAGTGGTCGCATAATAACTTTTGTACGCTGTGGCGTAACGATGATCGTTCAGAAGCAGTTTTTACAGTAACCATAACATAAACTGGCTCTCAAAGATCATTAGGGCCAGTGAAAGGTACCTTTAAAGTCGGTTCGCGTGATGCAGTTTTGTTATAAAAAGTTGCAACGGACAGATAGGTATTTAATGTGAAGTGACCAGTAAAATCTACGACAATAATGAAATGTAAAAACTGGTTTAATTATGTACCCACCAGTGGCGGCACGTCCATAGAACACGATTCCTGTCGGATTGTCTATTTTTCGGGCACCTGATCAGTTTTCCTACAGCTCATAAAGAATTTTTAAACCAAATTAAGCTCCGGCTTGCTTAAGAAAAGTTTTAACCTACGGCCAATGGTACCCACCACTGCGCTATATGTAAAGGTTAAAAATGCACTTGACGCTACTGAGAAAAAGAGCGCGTCAAGATTATTTTATTTTGAACACTTCACACTCTTAGGTTACTCCTGCTGCTGGCCTGTTTTACTTATAAGTACCTGGGGGGTGATTTTTGAGATTCGAGTACTCGAAAGTGACATTTTCAACTCAGAATAAAGCGATGAAATTATGTTTTAAAAATAACAGCGATAGAAATTTAAAATCATAAGTATTTCAACTATTAATTTCATGCGAAAAAATTTGCTGTAAGCTTTTGTGTGCGATTATTTGCGAGCTTAAACTTTTTGAATTCGGGCGCAAGAAAAGCAAAAATTGGCCCCCTGTTCTATATATATATATATATATATATATATATATATATATATATATATATATATATATATATATATGCACCAACGTCTGTCGTCAAAATGATAGTCGTTCAGGTTTCTAGTTATTCTAAAAAACCTGTTTCGCAACTAAATAATAACTGAGACAACATAGGATACCTCTGTCTAGATATTGAAGAGATTTTTGGTGATGAAATATTTACCACATTTTTATAAAAAATATAGTGTTTGATAACTACTATACCGACCTATATAGACAGACCGATCTCAATATATATATATATATGTATTGAGATCGGTCTGTCTATATAGGTCGGTATAGTAGTTATCAAACACTATATTTTTTATAAAAATGTGGTAAATATTTCATCACCAAAAATCTCTTCAATATCTAGACAGAGGTATCCTATGTTGTCTCAGTTATTATTTAGTTGCGAAACAGGTTTTTTAGAATAACTAGAAACCTGAACGACTATCATTTTGACGACAGACGTTGGTGCATCTAAAAAAACACAACAGACAATTAGGTATATATGCTATTAAAAGATATTTCAGATATGAATAATTAACATTTTTTTGAAACGGAATTGGTGGTAATTATCTGTAAGTAATGTATAAATATATTTTAAGCAATTCAAAATGATGTGTGTTGGTGTGCCTCATTATTTTGAAATACAGGAGTAATTTGCTTACCTATCTAACACCATAGAATAGACTTAAATATATAGTAGACGGCCATAGTCTAAGAACTTTTTGAGGCTCCAAATATTTAGTGCCATCTAGTTCAGAGCCAATATGTATGAGATAAAATCAGCGCCATCTAGTAACGACTATTGTACTACTATAGTACGTTATTCGTTACTAGGTGGCGCTGATTTTATCTCATACATATTGGCTCTGTTTAGGTGGCTCTGAACTAGATGGCGCTAAATATTTGTAGCCTCAAAAAGTTTTTAGACTATGGCCGTCTACTATATATTTAAGTCTATGCTAACACCAATTGCCATAAAGCCCGAAAGGCAACGCGCTTATAAGAAATTGACATGACACACAAATAAATAAATAGAGAATATAAATTGATTCGCAGGTATTTAGTTACGTACAGTCAGCATCAATAGAATCTTCCTATACGAAGGCCGCAAAAATATGTGACACGCTCTTATTTGTAGAGCCATAGGAGCGTTTCACATATTTTTGCGGCCTTCGTGTAGGAAAACACTATTGATGCAGACGGTACTTTTTAAAGATCAAGATAATTTATTTGCGTTTATTACCATTACATTACGTACGGTCTTCATTTATACTTAAATAATTGGTAAGTTGTTTAACCTAACTTGGTTTTGGGTGCAAAAGTGTCATTATTCATTCTATTCCTAAGAGTAGTTACTACAATTTTCTTGAAATCTTAATAATGAAACATTAAAGCTTAACATAGGCAATATAAATCTTCGCTGTTGAATTTCTAAAATATTTGGGCATTAAATAAGTTGTTTCAACCAATAAGTACCTACCTAATTGTTTTTGTTATTTCCTCTAAACGTTTGGATGACAAGGTGAAAATGCCAAACGTCGCGAACTCCTATGAATGATGTTTGGTTGTTGATTGTCTGACTTTGCAGGTTCCTACGGTAAATTAAGGTAGGTACTTATTTACAGAATTCTACCATAACGGCATACCTATAGTTAATTAAACTACACAACTGCGTCATTATTTTACAAATGGTAGGTAAATACTTTTTTAACAATGGGTTTAAAGTGATTTCGATATCGTAACTGAAAATATTCATCGCAGAAACAAAGCCACATTGCCCGACTGACACCTCGCCCAATGTCCTATTGAGTGGTCGGCGTTTGTGGCATCTACCGACCACTTTAAATTGGTCGACATCGAGCGGGCGTCTGCCGACCACCGACCACCATAAATTGGTTGAGCGTGCACGGAGCGTGCATTCAGGTGGGCGTTTCTCGTGGTCAGCATATTTATTTATTTATTTAAACTTTATTGCACAAAAGAAAACCTTATCATACAAAAGGCGGACTTAATGCCATAAGGCATTCTCTACCAGTCAACCTTAAGGCAAAGCAGAGAGATTGTGGGCGGTGCTACAAACGGGCAAGTAAAAAGAAAAAACATGTACGAATTTAAACAACTAACCTACAGCTAATAATGGAAGGACACATATATAACTACGAATCAAGATACATAATATAAATACAATATATATTAATAGACATATATAGATATATATATATATATATATATATATATATATATATATATATATATATATATACGAATATAAAATAATGACGAAACTCAGAGGAAAGATAACTAATCTACGAATCCATCATTCTACCAGCAAAGAAAGCACGTACGGATTTTTTAAAAGAAAACTTACTTGGGGCATTTTTTACTTCTCGGGGGAGGCTGTTCCAAAGGCGCGCCGCCTGAACGGCGAAAGAATTAGATAGAAAACCAGTGCGGTGGTCGGGAATGGAAAGAGACAAAATTCCAGAAGAGCGGAGTACGCGGTCGCGAGACACACCGTAATATTGAAAAGAGGACTTGAGATACACAGGGGACTGAGGATCATGAAGAATGGAAAAAAGAGTGCAAAGCATACGAATGTTACGTCGTTGGAGAATAGGGAGCCAGCCAAGTTGAGAGCGGAAAGGGGACCGTGATCGTACTTACGGAGACAAAAGATGAAACGAATGCAGTTGTTGAGGAGGCGATCTAACTTATTAAGAAGTTCCTGGTTCAGGTCCGGATAACACACATCACCGTAGTCAATTAAGGGCATAATTAACGTGTTAACTAATAAGACTTTGGTACGAATGGGCAAGAAGTTTTTAAGTTTGTTCAGAGAATGGAGGGCACCTATAACTATATAGGCATACTACGTATTATGTTATGAACGCCTTCTGAACGTTCGGTTGGACGTTACCAGACCCACTCGTTGTCGCCAGGGACTGCATACTTTGCGTCGCAAACTGCATAAGTCGCGCTTGAAGTATGGAGTCGCGGTCGACAACGACAACGTAGCAGTGCCGATGGCCTTATCGCAATCCACAAATTAACAACCTGATAACTGTCTTTAAGATTATATTTGATATGGTATTTACGCACCTTAAGAGCTTGAGGGCCGTGCGTTTCCGCCTGCTTGCGTGCGATCGAGAGGTAGTTCTCGAGGTGTCTGAGGATCATTCTGATGACGTCGGTCTTCGATACGGCGTGCAGCAGGCCCCATGCGTCCAGGCCCACGAATGGGACTATTATTACTGTCAAACATATAAATACGTAAATAAATGATAATAAAAGTTCATAGTAGGTAAAGAATAAAAAAAATTATGGCTGAAAGTCTTGCAATAATTTGTTATTTTTTTCAACTTTAGCTAACAGACGAACATTTAAGTATGTCTTTCAGTAGGTACCTGGTGACCCTTCTTTGTCGAAGCCGGTGCTGCCGCTCGGGAAGTATTTTTCCAGGACCTCAGGCGCCTTCCACTCCGACAGTGTTGAGTCGATACCCCATTTCTCGCGCCACGCCAGGGACTAAAAAAAAACCGAAAAGAAGTCAACTTGAACTTCCTCTCTTTAATACTATTTTCACCACTCCGACTCGGAAAGGCGCTCTTTATCCCTCGAAAGCGGAGGGAAGATTTTTGGTTTCAACTTTTGGCTGGGTCTTAATAAGCACGAGAGGTTAGGTGATGTGATAACTTACTACTTATTACTAATACATTTTAATAGGTAGGTACCTAATAATAATATTAAAATAGGCATCTACGAAATCAAAACTGTGAAACACTTACGTCTCTAAGCATTTTTTCTGCTGCATCAGCATCCCATTGTCTAGCTGAAAAAAGTAACAATTTTATAATTCCCAAAAAGTCCCAGGTTTCCGAACACATTGTTATCAACTTAATAACAAGAGAGTGAATGAAATATTGTCTCATCCATAAAATTGCGAATTGTGTTGATATTGGGAGATACCGACATCAACGTCAAAGATATGTTTACACTTTTGCACCTTTGGTGATATGAAAATGTATTTAAAGCTGTTGAATCAAAGTTAATTGTGGTTGATTCGTGATTACATCACATATTTTATAATAGGAACTTTTGCCCGCGACTTCGTCTGCGTGGAATTAACATTCGCCATAATATAACTAACTATTTTGGCTCAACGGTCCAACGCGCCAGATACTTGTACATGCACAAGGCTGACAAGGCACGGTGTACCTACACGTAAAATATACAAGTTGTAAAAAAAATGCTGGTGATCCTTTTAAGGGGATAATTGGTATCGTATTCTGATTATGAAAAACTAAGTTTTTTTTTAACGCTTATAAAAAAAATCCTACTTTTTCTTACTGGCAATACGATGCCAATTAAGTATGCTCTTAAGGCCGTTCCTCGATTCGGACAAGCCACGCCCATCCGTAAGAGACACGTTTATGCCTCCCGTGCACGAAAGAAAGAGATGCAGCGCTCTTAAGGATCAGACTTTTTGACTAAACTACAATAAATAAGCGAATCTATAAAGTTTTGTCAAATTTTGTTTCTGTGACTTTTTAGATAAACCAGAATACCATATTTTTAACTCTGTTATATTGCTTAATCTCTTATAGTTGACGTAAACTAAGAAAAATAAGGGGAAAAAGGACCCAACTTCGGATTTTTTTTCTATCGAGGCAACTTTCAGCAATCGTGTTTCGGTTTGTGTCATAAACAAGAGTATATAGTCTAATAATATATATTCGAAAATAAATTCAGTCCCTATTCCCGTTTAGTCAATAGAGCGTTTGGAAAAACCTACAATTCTTCAAAGTAGCCCCTTAAACGGATCACCAGTATTTTTTACACTTTGTATATGCGCGTAATAGTACATTACACACCTAGGGCGGTAAAATAAAGAACGGCTCAGATCGCGGATATTTGTGGCCCGAACCGAAGGTAAGGGCCATAGACAAGCGATCTGAGGCCTTCTTTATTACCGCCCGTGGTGCGAACACAATTTTACGTCTTCTCCTGGGTGTGAAGTGAGATTTGCCGCTACGCCCGTGGGCGTAATATCTCACGTACCTACCGCCCAGAGTGACGTAAATTACTTTGAGCATGCGGTTCGCGCTTGTGCATGTAGCTTGTTTGACATGCGCAAGTTACATACACATGGTGCATAAGTGGTTCTACATATAGTCACTAAAGTCAAGATTATTGTTAGTTTATATTACCTCTCAGCCATCTCAGCAGGAAATGGTCATCGTGTTCAGGTTTTGTGACATCTTTGACGCTACGACGGAACTGTAACAAAAACAAACAGGGTTCAAATAAAATATCTGAACAAAGCTTCTATTGATAAAGGCGATAAGGTGCATGTTCCGATATTTATGAATACCTTGGCTGCTCTGATATATTTGATGGCGACTGTAATCTCCACAGATCAGCAATGCCATATGCGAGCGGAGTTGGAGCGGAGCGACTAACGCTATGGCCAAAGCATTAAAGAGGTTGGTGCTCTGTCCTAATCCTTTTATCATAAATCATAAGCAAGAATGTGATATCGACAAATCAATATGATGATTATATTAACCGATATAATTGAAACTAAAAAAATATAACAAAATAATTATTTGTTCCGTGTAATTTTGTGTACGAAACGCTTAGCCACGTTCTTTGACAAAACAATGTTGCTAAGCAACCCGATTGACAAAACGACTCTTAAAATCATAAATCTAGTTTCTATTTTATTTTTATATTCCTATCGAGAGGCTTTCTAATTTGTATTACGTTTTAAATCGTATCGAATCATGGCGGAGAACGCAGATAATATTTCAACGTTCAGCATGGACGGGGGGCAAGACACTGTTGGCTTACCGAGAATCGTCATGGTCACAGAAGGTTCTGACACTTCAGTCTCATCCGCATCCACAACCTCGTCATCCGATGATAACTGGGCCAACCTGATAAAGTCCACAGAGATACCACCGGAGTACTGGCACATTCAGAAACTGGTAAAATACATGAAAGCCGGCAACCAAACAGCGACAATGGTCTCGCTTTCATGTCTGAAAGACCATGATTTGACTATCGAAGTAAATCAAAGAGCGATCCAGGAAATCGGCGGTTTGGAGTTGCTTGTAAATTTACTTGAAACACGTGATCTATGCTGTGTTTTAGGAGGACTAGCTGTTCTAAAAGATATAACTCCTAATATCGAAATAAGAAAGAAAGTTACGGATCTCGGCGCTATTCCTTTATTAGTAGGTTTGCTGTCGGACCCGGCGAGGGATGTGCAAATTCTTGCGGCGGAAACTATTGCCAATTTAGGCAAGATCCGGAAAAGCAGAAAGTTCTGTCGGAGATTTGGGGGGTTGCCGAAATTGATAGATTTGCTGGATGTCAAAGAAAAGTAAGTTTACCCAATAAATTCTATAGATTATCACATTGTCGAAAACTGAAAACCTTTGCACGTCGTGGCTGTAAAATATGACCAAAGTATCATAATCAGGATTTAACTAACTGATTCTCACATATTTTTAAGATAGAGGCGTTATCTAATCAAGAGTATGCTTACACAAAATGATATAATTATGTTGACAGTTTATTTATGGTAATTATTTCATTTTATAGGTGTTTCTTAAAACCCCTATTTAGATACCCTCGTAATATAAACCGTGTTTTTTTTAATTTCCTTTAGTTTTAGGTACGATTAAGAAAACCAATTGGCATAATTAGATTTAAAAAAAAAATTTTTTTTCTTACATCTATTGTTATATCAATAACTAATGAAACTAGGGTGTTAGAAATATTTGAAAATTATGACATGTCAATGTAATTCCGAACATTACAATACTTCGAGATACAAAGGAAGCTTATTTTATTGACATAACATAACACACAGGTGAATCATTTATTGCGGCTCAAAGTACAAAAATAATTTAATACAGGTTTACGCAATCAGAAAGGTAAAAATTAACTACAGATTTACCCGCTTATTCATAAACGTGTTTCAAACCTCATTTAGTTAAAATTTCTTTTGTCTGTTTCTAACAAACACAACTGTCAATGTGACAGATAAGGACAAAAGATGATTTAGTTAAATGAGGTTTGCAATACGTTTATGAATAAGCGGGTATATATTTAATTAGGACACTGGTTTTTTTAGAGAAATATACTTAATTTAAGCTCAAGAATGTACCCTTGTAATTAAAGGAGGTGAAAAAACACGGTGTATTTGATGTCAGTAAATAACAATAGGTACATAATACAGAGTTACACAGCACCACCAATTTTAATAACCCGCAGATATCTCGTAAAGCCGCGAGGAGAGCTTAACCAAGACGAATTACAGTTCCTAGACATCGCGCGTGCCGGGGCCAAGGCACTCTGGTCTATGTCCTCCTCGCAAAGAAACCGAGAAGCCATGAGGAAATACGGCATGATCCCGCTCATCGCGAGGCTCTTGAAAACCATACATTTAGACGTGGCGATTCCCGCCACTGGACTCCTTCAGATGTGCGCGAACGAGACCTCCTTCCAACTAGCTATACAGACGGAGAAGATGGTCGATGATCTGATCAAGCATTTGGCTAATGAAGACAAGGACCTAAAGGTACGGCGTTTTAGATCGACTGTCAAGTTCGAAAAACATTAGGTAGGTTTTTTTTACACAGTCGACCAAGAAAGTGGTCTACCAGTTTTGACAAAAGTTTCTGTGAGATCTAACGATCGCTAAGGTTGACATTTCTGACGGAGTTTAAAACATGCACGACCTTGTTGTCTCATGACGTTCAAACGAACCTCAACCGTAGGGTGGTAGACCACATTTTTTGTTGACTGTACCCATATTTTTGGTTGATTCATTGCCAGCGATTATATGTTTATCAACATGACATCAACAATTTTGTAATCGAAACGTGTTTCTTGATTCTATTTTTACAAGTCTTATGCCACACTAATCTCTATAATCATGCAAATGGTAAACATACAATCCTGCAAGTCCAATGTTTCTTAGTGAAAATGTATGCAAATGCATGCAATAGTAAACACACCGCAACGAGACTCATTATACTCATTTATTTTATATCTACACTGCGTATCTGATGGCAATTTTAGTTGTAGGATGTTGGACAGTCGTCAAATATATCGGAACGGCCAAGGCACCAAAATATCTTAAGATGCACTTTATCGCCTTGACAATAGAGGCGTTGTTCAGATATTTGTGACCACCTTGGCCACTCCGATATACTGCACTGCGACTGCACAAACCTATGCATAATTCTGCTCTGATAATGACTTATCAACGCCAGCTGCATCAGCTTCCTACTCTATAATATTTCTAGCGATAGGTGATAGCGCAGTTGCACAGTTAATTAGCACGTGCAGTGACAGTGTCTAGAGGGCGAGATAGACATCTATCCCTTTCTGATGAATACAGTTAGAAAGTGACTGCTGATGTCTATCTCGCGAGATACTATCGCTGAATAATTGAGCTAACTGTGTTGGTCTATCTTTTTTTATGTCAAGCCAGGACTTATTTGGTGTGTTGATGTGACGAGTCATGTTCATTAAACACAAAAATGTGGCTTGCTTAAGTTATTATATAATATAATAAGTTTTATTTAAGTATAAGTACTGAAAAAGTAGCTTAATAAGCAACACCCGGATGCTCCATTTCTTAATCGCATTGTTGATCGTGCGATATCAACAATGCATTGAATGTGTAACTACATATATGTTTATAATTTTAACCTCCCCCTCTGACCCCTCTCCATACCTTCCTTCTATTTTCCTTACCTCATAAGTCATAACTGATATCATCTAAGTTTTCTAAGGGTATAACTTACTTACGGGTCTACAATAGGTATATTAATTAGCTCATCCAATTCAAGCCTTGTGTAAACTCATTCATAAATATTATATTAGGTATCATAACGGAAACTTTGTCCCAACCTCGCTGGTCAAACGCTCCGGCAGACATTGACTCCGTTGCATAATTTACGAGTTTTTTTACTGTCCAACCGTAACACAATTACGTTTTAAAACAATTCATACGTACGTACGTTACTGTTCTTGTCTTCCTTATGCAATCGTTAGTACGCTCGTCAAAACTTCCGAGGATGTGATATGTAACAGCTAGGAGGGTGTATTTTACGCCGATGTTTTAAAAATGAAAGGATCCGCAATGCACATGTAAAGTACACAATCTTTTATTTTAGCGCAATATACACGCTACGGTTGCCGCGAAGTTCGGTATTCGACTTTCAACCGATTAAAGCCTCTGAGCATGCTCTGACATAACCAACGAAACCTATTGGCCTACCGCGAACTTCATTATCTTCTTCTCTATCGCACTTGCCAATTGGAAGAAAAGAAACGCATTTAACGAAACTTCTATTTCAAAGATTCGCGGTATCACCTCTGCTCTTGTTCATGTTAAGTGTAACTTGCTTTCAGACGTATTGCAGCTTGGCTATATACAAATGCGCGAGCGACTCGATCACTAGAGACATGATCAGAGAAGCGGGAGGTCTAGAGTTGCTTGTAGAAGCCGCTTCGGACACTTCGAACAGAACAAACAAACCTCTTATGGCCGCTGTGACGGGAGCACTATGGAAATGTGCCAATAGCGAGGAGAGTGTCAAAAAGCTGGACACTCTTGGGGCTGTGCCTATACTAGTGAAACTGTTGGACGACGAAAACGATGGTGTGCTGACGAATGTGGCGGGTGCCTTGGCGGAGTGTGCCAAGTCCCCGCCGAATAGGGATAAGATTAGGGCCGCTGGCGGGATACCCATGCTAAGTAAGTATGAAGTGTGTCGAACTGTTGATGTATAGAATCAGGCCACACTAAGGGCCAGTAGCACCAACCTTACTAGATTTACTTTTCAACGTGAAATATGGCGGCACAGCTGTCGTCCCATAGAAAAGTAAAATTAAAGTTGACAATAACGTTTACAGGTTTGACAACACACTAATAGAGCTGGTTCCAGCAAACCGTTTATACGTCAACGTTAAAATTTACTTGTATGAAAAGTTTGTCGATGATCTATGGGATAACAGCTGCACCACCATACTTAACGTTGATTAGTTTGTTAATTCTCCCACCAAGCTGTATGTAAAATATATTATCCGGCCAAACATTGTCACTGACGAGAATCCCAAGACTCATAAAGCCGGCGAAAACGTGGAATATAGTCGCTATTAACAGTTTTTTAAGCAAACTCAATTAGATTTTTGAGAATATGGAATAAATCACGGCATCGGTGTGCAAAATTTTAAAGGATTTAGATACCTAGGTAATAATTAAATAAAGCACGATAAACCGGTTCTAAAAGTTAGAACTACCAAAGTGTCTTCAGTCACTTTCTGGAGACTCTCTCACAACTGGATATATCTTTAAATATCAAATTTATATTTAAAGTTGTATATTTATTGCAGTTCACCATCTCAACAACACATACAAACCTCTGCTCGAAAACGTGCCTCTAGTTATAATGGAATGCGCGAAGCAAACCAGTTGTATGCTCGAAATAGACGAACTGGACGGTGTCCGGCTAGTGTGGTCCTTACTCAAGAACGATTCGCCGAGAGTGCAAACTAATGCAGCCCTGGCTTTGAGCCCTTGTGTGCAGAATGCCGCGGATTCCGGGGAGATGGTCAGGTTTGTAACAACATTTTCATTACATTCAAAAGTCAAAAGAGTCCTGATCGAGGCAAATGCCTCTATTATTTCCACATAACACGGTCCACAGTCACACAGCGAGAAAAGCGTCAACATACCAATATATTTTGTAAACATTTGCTTTGTGTTGAGTTGTGTATATTTTGCCTTGGTCTCCGTTGACCCCCTGCTCTAAGTACAGCGTCACGTTTCAAGGAAATGTTGGTATTGTTCCTATGTCTTATCTTACAAAGTGAATGTGACGTTGAAACTAAGCGGCGACAAGATCAGAACTAAGATCTTGAGTCTTGCGGCTCAAATCTACAGGTCTCCAAGATTTTGAGTCTTGCGCCACAAATCTACAGGTCACCAAGATTTTAAGTCTTGCGGCATACACGTTTCAGAGCCCAGATTCCCAAAGCAGGTTTTGATCAAGACGTTCCATTGCTTTGCCATTGCCACTAATTGACGATATTTCAAAACAAACCGTTACTTGAATTGAACAACCCGCATCGTTTAATTTATGTAGCATTAAACAATTTTTCACCTCACTAGCTCGGAAAGCCCTTTTTGTTTGTTTAATATCTATTGTGAAAATCGCTTTTTATCCACATGTGGTGAAAGAGTTTTGACATAAGTGACAAGCGGCTTAAGTGACATTTGACAGCTAACAAAACGTAAAACGTTAAAAGTGCAGAATTTTTAACATCGCAATTAATGAATTGCATCGAGTAAAAACACTTAATACAGTCTTACAACTTTATTTTAATTCATAAATATCAGCATTCAACATTAATCTTCATTCTTTTTTGTAAAAACGGATAAATTGTTCTGACAGCCGAATAAGTCTACGTACGAACAAAACGCATCTGACATTTAATAAAACCTTTTACGTCAAAACTTTTCATTTCAATTCATCCATCATATCAACGTTAAATATTCGCATGTTTTTCTAGGTTGTTTTGTTAAAAATTAGTGATTCGAGTGATGAAGAAGTATTAAACACCTGAGGAATTACGGGAAACCGAGCAAAATGCACCCTTTTTCTTATTTTCCTCGCTGTAGTGAGGTGAAAAGTTTTGTGTTATACACGGGTGAAAGTTATTTTACGTCTCGTGTATTAAAGCACTCGCTACGCTCAGGATTCTATTTTTGAACCACTCGCTTCGCTCGTGGTCAATAATAGAATCCTTTCGCTAGCTCGTGTTTCAAATAACACTCGCACGTAAAATACAACTTTCACCCCTTGTATAACAAATAACTATTGAAGCAAAGTACATGATTGTGTTGAATATTCTGTGACTGGGTGGTCTAGTCAGACTTCAGAAAGCTGAGGACTGACGCCAGTCCCGGGACGGGCCCAACCCTTTGACCACCAAAGCCGTCATATGTCGTGCCGTCAGCGCCAGGATGTGATATCACGTCCAAAATATAACCGGGTTGCCTTGCGCGATCACGCGCGCTGGCGCTGAGGGCACGATTTTTCAAAAGGTTAAATCTGGCCTCAGAAGACTTAGGTCACTCTTTCTGAAGTATATGACATCTATTTCAGTTTATTGTGTAGAATTTGCTTATCTCAATTCTTGGCTAATATATGTATTGCATTATCAACAGGTCGTTTGTCGGTGCTTTAGAATTGACGGTGGACCTGCTGGACTCTGACGATCACAACGTGTTGTCGGCCGTCTGCGCGGCCATCGCCACTATAGCGAAGGACAATGAGAATCTCGCTGTTATATCCGATCATGGAGTAGTGGGAAAACTGTCTAAGTTGGGTGAGTATTCTATGAACACGTACTAGGTATTAACTAATAAAATTTTAACGAAAAAAATAGCTTGATTAGAGGTAAGAATCAAAAACACCCGAAGCCTTGAAAAAGTAGGTATCCTAAGTAAAATCATGATTCTTCGAACTCAAGCTTCACTTGTGTTTGATTGACAGTCAAATCGGCTTTAAAACCTTTAAATTTATATACTTTGTACATCTGAATAACAAAAGTTGAGGTAAATACAAACTAACTAGAAATATGAATTAATTATTTTGCTCTCTGTCCGTCGATCCATGAAGGTTAATTACCTCTGTTTACTAAAAAACAAGATAAAAAGATAAAATATATTTATTTTTCAATCTAGGCACGGCACATTACAATGCATTTACTTATGAACGTCAGAGAGAGAAACAAAAACTCACCGGTTCTAACCCTACACCTCTGACCCGAGAAGTATTATGACCGGCAAGAAGCACGCCGAGACTTGTTTTTTCAAAATAGCAATACATTATATCTTAAAAATACACAATAAGTAATGCGTAGTTCTTGAAGAAGACATATTACATTACAAGATGCAAGAAAGAGGAGATATTCTTTCGAAATATTTTTTTACGTGTATATTTATTGGTTCCGATTTCTATGATCAAGATATTATCAATCAAGGAACTGCTTAGATTTGTATAATGGGGAAGGCCGGTGAAAAGTCATCATAGATGGCATACGATGGTCCTTTTTTGTATGGGATTTGACATATACCATAGACAAACAAATTGACAGTTGCGTTCCCCATTAAATGATGTGTTAGCATTATATGCTTAAAAACTACCTCGACTCATTTTAAGCGTTGTGTGCCTTCCAGTGACAACGACGGACGACCATCTTCGAGCCAACCTGGGCGTAGCCATCGCCTACTGCTGCGACTGGGCGCAGAACCGCCAAGAGTTCAACAAGCGGGGCGCCATCACACCACTCGTCAACTGGATGACGTCACGAGACCCCAGCGTCCACCGCGCCACTGCCCTTGCGCTTTACCACCTGTCCTTCTTCTCTATCAACTGTGTGACGATGCATGCGGTACGTTTTTCGACTTTGTTACTTAGTACATAACACACGGGATGGAACTCTAACCTACTGCTGCGATTGGGCGCAGAACCGCCAAGAGTTCTTCTTCTCTATCAACTGCGTGACGATGCATGCGGTACGTTTTTCAAGTTTGTTACGTAATACATAAGACACACGATGAAACTGGACGAGTGCAGAATCGTCCAGAGTTCAACAAGCGGGGCGCCATCAAATTATCTCATGTAACCCTGGTGAGCTCTATTATGTCACGGAACCCTGTCGTTCACTTTACCGTATGACGGAGAACCTTGTCGCTATTATCTGCCCTTCTTTACTATCAACAGCGTGACATTGTATGCGGTAGCATAGGTACAGCCGCCATCGTTGGCTGTGCTCAGAAATATCTGAACACACGCCTTGATAATACCTACCTAAATGCATGTTCTGAAATTAGTCAGCCTTCGTCGCTCCGATATTATCGATGGCAACAATAGGTAGTTTTTTCCCCAACGCACCCTTGACGCTGAGGCTGGCTCTACATGATGGGCCATCAATGGGGACGCAGCTATAGATACGACGGAACGAGATCGCAATATCGTTAGCTCCCCTCTAACGTAATCTGCGACAAATTAAAGTATGTCAAAACAATGCATTTTATTCATTTTAGACATCATGTTTCTTAAAAACATTTACAGCTTAAGACCTACACAATCAATATTTAAATAGAAAAAGTGTAAGTTTATTTTTTCAAAACAACCGGGTTCGATTCCCGAGCTGGGTAGTTTTTTTTCAAATGTATGAATGCAGTTTTTCTTTTTATCAAAATTATTCAAAATCGGTGACACGGTTCCTAAGAACAAATCTTCGTATGTCTTATTGCTCCTCTACATGATGGCCCAGCGCTGGGCCAGCGCTGGGCCAGCGCAATGGCCATGCGCGCAACTACACGATGGCGACATTCAGTTGTGATCTATACGTTTTCCAGGATGGACGTGGAAGCATTAGCCGTTGCAGCAATCTATTTATGCGCCATGTACCACCATTTTCTTAATGTGCTCGTAGTACTCGTACACGATAATAAAGTTATTAATAAGAAATAGCGTAGAAGATGACGGATGTTATTTATCCAATGCTTCAATTTAAATTTATGCAAAAACTTTTACACCCTACTGAAAAAAACATTACTCATCTCTTTCTTAATGAGCCGCTATGTTTTTATTGTGTATGTATGAATGTATATATTTTACTATTGGTATTTAATGTTATAATTATTTATTTATTTATTTAAGTACTGTATGTAAATGTACTGTACGTACTGTCTGCGTAATGTATGTGTAATTTTACTATTCCTCTAATTAATTAAAAATAAATTTAATGCGTGCACTTACAGTTATAATAGGTACGTTCTGTTCTTATATCCTACTACCCTAAGGTTGTCTGGAAGAGATCGCTTACAGCGATAAGATCGCCTGTTGCTGTCTTTATTTACATTGTTTTGTTTTCTTTGTGGTGCAATAAAGAATATTTACTTAGGTACTTGAAAAGCTGCTTGATTTTCTTTAAATTCTTATTATTAGTTAGGTTCTGATTTTAGTATCTCTATAATTCAAAATAAAAGCCATATATAACGCATCCCCGATATAGATCTATGAACTTCATAATTTCATGATAAGGTCACGTACTCGTCATTTTATTTATTTAAAAAATCGTTAATTAGTTCAGAGATAATAGAGGGCACGCACGTCCGCACCCAACCGCGTTCGAGCACACACTGAGGAATGGGCCACGTCCACGTGTGGATGCGCACTGCCATCGCTGGCCCAGTCCCTTTGATGGCTCCTCTACATGATGGGCCATCATAGGGACGCAGCTATGCGTTAGAGGGAGCTAACGATATTGCGATCTCGTTCCGTCGTATAGCTGCGTCCCTATGATGGGCCATCATGTAGAGCCAGCCTGATGTGCGGTCAAAAAACCGACACCGTGGCCATCCCAGCGCCATTCGTCACGCCATAAGCCATCCGACGCCACTACCCTCTCTACACGCTGGCCCATCATAGTGGGCCATGCAGTGTGATGGGCCATCATGTGGAGGAGCCATTATAGTTTCAGACATTCCCATACTGACCGATTTGAATGAGCCACCCTGTATATTACCTCATCAAGCTCCAAGCTCAACACATTGTTTTTTTTATCTATCATCATCATTATAAATAACAAACTGGCTACGTCCATTCTTAATGTTTATTTTTTTCTCGCTACCAATGTTATTCGAAGGTTGCCTCTTTCACATTGGCTACGAATTAAAAACAAAACGATCTGGTTTGACGATGGCGTATATAGCCGACCGGTTGATCCAGTGGTTCTTATACAACGTGATGACGTCGGAGACCAACCGATTTCCAGTTTTTTCACAAAGTTACACTAACTGGAACTGACAGACTGATCAACCAGACGTAGCAACGTCTATGGAAATATTGGAAATACTATTGTTCCTTATATGTATATACTTACCCAAATCTGATAAGGATAACTGCCGTGCCGTAAAACGCCATACGTAAAACAATTTATGTAATTTTTGACCCCCTCCCTCTCCTACGCAATAGCATAAGAATCGGCTGACTACACTTGTAAAGTAAACTTCAAGATTGTTGGCCGCCCGCGCCCCAAACACACCGATAATTTATGAAAATTATAGGTACTTCACAAAAGTTCATGACGATCGTGTTGTAGTTGTCCAGGAGTTACAAATTGATATTTTTTATGAAAGTAGCAGATTAAGGCAGCGGAATATACATACTCATACATGTTTAGTGACATTCTAACGGTGTAACGGTGACAGGCGGTTTGTTGGTGCGTAAATCCCCAATATACCCAACTTGAATATTAAAAGATAAATTGCAAGTAGGCAAATTTGTCAATTATTCGAAATTGAAATGGACAAAAGTGTTAATCTTTTACCGCCAACGGACCGGAGGTAGATCTTTGCCTTTGCAACAAAATACAAATAAAAAAAGATACACGTGGGTTTTTTTTACCTAGGTATTTATATTTATCATGTTTCCTTGAAAGATTAATAGATTATTAACGGGAAATTATTTTAAAAAATCCTAATTTTTCCACCAGCCGTTTAAATTTTAACGCGGATTGTAATGTTGCTTATGTTAATTTACATGACATTGCTATTTAAATATTTCGTATGCGTAACTTGGCGTAACTAACGTTATTAGGGTCTACCGTAAAACATTGCAAGGTCTACGGGTACCTTCCACTATTAACATTCATCATGGGCTTCAACCATGGGCAGTTTTGTAAGAACTCCTTACATAACTATAAGTACTATAACATATACAGTCGCCATCAAATATATCGGAGCGGCCACGGTACTCAAAAATATCTGAACATGCACTTTATCGCCTTGGCACAGAGGTGTTGTTCAGATGTTTGTGGCCACCTTAGCCGCTCCGATGTAACTGATGGCGACTGTACATATATTATTGCGTGTTCTTGTTGTCTCGTATTCTAAATTACATACATCGTATGGGCTGGGCATGTTTATTTTTGTCGATAGGGAATTGTTGCGTCGTTAGGTACAAAATTGAAATATCTACAACATTCTGAATTGGAACGAGATTTAGTGAATTCCGTTAATTTCTTGCTTCTTGTTCTTGCTAACTTCTGTATTATATCAATCATATTCATTTATAAAAACAGACGTTGCTCCAGACATTAACAATATAAGTTACAGGTTACAGCTAGGCGTCCATTCTCATTCCGTTCCGATTTTTTTCTTTCGATACAATAAAAATTATAAAATAAAATGATCCTCTCATGAAACTGTGTAGATCTGCGTAAAAAAATCATCATTATTATTATTTAGGGACAAGGACAACTCACACTTGACCAACATTTTGACTATACCAATTTTTTTCCCAACAAAGACCTAATGTTTTCTAAGGCAGTTTCCCTGTATCTCCTATACTTTAGGATTTCCCTATACTGTCCCACTAAAAAAATAAGCCGAATACCTATAACATTAATTTTTAATTTGTTCCAGGCTGGAGTTGTCCAATTCCTACTGGAAACCATTGGTTCCAGAGACCCGATTCTTCAAGAGGCCTCCGCTGGCTGTTTGTGCAACATCAGGAAATTAGCGCTTGCCACAGAGAAGATCAAGTTAAAACAATAAACGTCTTATAATACACCTATAATAACATACTGGTGAAAATGGTGAATGTCGTGCGAATCTTGGCAAAAGTTTAAGGGATTTGCCACACTGGATGCGTTCTGCGGTATGCGGTCAGGTCAAATTGAACGAATTGTTCACCGCAGAACGCATCCAGTGTGGCAAATCCGTCAGACTCCATGGAAGACGCGTGTGTTTAAGACGAACTGTAATGAATGGAATTATGTACATGATACCGTTCCCATTGTAACAACTGTTATGTTACGGAGCCAAACGCGAACAATGTGCAACACAGTGGAATTTATTTAAGATTTCCGAACGGTGGGAGTCTTTAGCGGTTTAAGAGTCGCCAGGACGCTCGCGTGAACTCGCGTTCCCATACAAAAGTAGTTTAGCTCTCATTTTAAATCGACATGCTTTAGAATCATGAAATTTGGCATGGGCATTCTAGTAGTACAGATCTAGGTCGGACAATCGTTGTCGTTGCTAAAAATTTTAATACAAAGAAACTATAACAAAAATAAGTTTTGTATGTATATCTGTTACTGGCTGTATTTTCTTTGTATTACAGTTTTTAGCAACGAAAACGAATGTCCGACCTAGATCTTTACTACTAGAATGCCCATGCCAAATTTCATGGTTCTAAAGCATGTCGTTTTAAAATGAGAGCTAAACTACGTTTGTATGGGGACGCGAGCGTTCTGGCGACTCTTAAACGATAAAAGTATGGAAATTGTATTAGATAGCTCTGCTAAACTAAATATATCTACCTGAATATTGTTTCCTCGTTTTAGTAAATAGCTTTGTCCCTATACTTACGTAAGCAAAATTTACAAGTCCATATCCAGCCTAAGAGAGACAAAGCTTCAGTAAGAAAATTTCATAAGAATTTTCCTTATTTGTGCCGGTGTCAAATGGCAATTTTGGCATTCAAATTTACTAATTGTTCGATCCGTAGAAAATAACAATTTTTATTAATTAAATTAAAGTTGTTATCTATGTTGTTGTGGTAAAGATGTAGGAAAATGATATGGATAATAAACTATTTTTTCACGCCACCTGCTCGGAAATGTGGCAAAAGAAGATCAAAATCCAAGCTGGAAAGTAAGCAATTGCTGTAGCATCTGAACTACCACTACAAGAATTGCTATTTTGCAGCAATGAAATGTCATAGTAGAAAAGTAAAATCCGGTTTCATTGCATTCGACCCACCAATGAGAATCATTTAAAATATTAAAAGGTCTTTTTTTGGCACCACTTTTTCATCCTTAAATAAAATAAGGTTGTTTATCGAAACAATTTACTTGTTTAAAAAAAAGAAACGTCAAAACCCATTCAGATCACCCTTAAGGCGTTTTTACCTTTTTAACCGTTTATGGTTTTCTATCAAAAAGTGGGTAAGGAGTGAGTCGGATTGAAGCATGATTGAAGCAAACAACGTAAAAACGCTTCTTAAAAGTGAAAAAAAGTTATAAAGGTGGAGCGGAAAAAATACATATTGAATTGGATAATGTTTGACTGAAAAACAAGAAAGTTGTATTTATATGTATGCAGTAAAAATTAGTTCAATGAGTGTAGAAAATGTTATTAATATGCTGGCGCCCACCGAAATTCAAGAAAAAGGCGGTCGCTAGAAATTTGTTACCAGTGAAATCGCGTCCTAAATAAGAAGGCCCATGAACAGTGATATTTTGTATACAATATAATATCCGACAAACAATTAATATTATGGAAGGATGGCGAAAAGAAGCATTTATTTGCAGAAAGTTACATGCTCGTTTACTTTATCGTGCTTGCGAAAAGCACATGAACCTTCAATATACCTATAGTATCTATTAAAGTGTTTGTATTGTTATGCCAATTAATTTTTTATTTTATTTCCTCACAGTCGTGAAAAGCACTATGTAATGTCTCGGCCGAAAGCGCTATAGGTGGACTCGTATCTTCGAGGGCCTCCCCTAGCGGGTCGGCCCTCGAACTAACTCGATCCACCTATAGCTTACTTTCCAGCCTCTACAACAATGTACTATAGATATCAACTGCTGTGATATTTGATATTGTATCTTATTAATACCTATAGTAAGATTACAACATTAATTAGCGTTTATTAGTTACATAACTTTTATGCTGGAGGATGCGGTTTTTCCTCTAAAAGTGTAATAGTTATTTGTTATACAAGGGGTGAAAGTTGTATTTTACGTGCGAGTGTTATTTGAAACACGAGCTAGCGAAAGGATTCTATTATTGACCACGAGCGAAGCGAGTGGTTCAAAAATAGAATCCTGAGCGTAGCGAGTGCTTTAATACACGAGACGTAAAATAACTTTCACCCGTGTATAACACAAAACTTTTCACCTCACTACAGCGAGGAAAATAAGAAAAAGGGTGCATTTTGCTCGGTTTCCCGTAATTCCTCAGGTGTTTAATACTTCTTCATCACTCGAATCACTAATTTTTAACAAAACAACCTAGAAAAACATGCGAATATTTAACGTTGATATGATGTATGAATTGAAATGAAAAGTTTTGACGTAAAAGGTTTTATTAAATGTCAGATGCGTTTTGTTCGTACGTAGACTTATTCGGCTGTCAGAACAATTTATCCGTTTTTACAAAAAGAATGAAGATTAATGTTGAATGCTGATATTTATGAATTAAAATAATGTTGTAAGACTGTATTAAGTGTTTTTACTCGATGCAATTCATTAATTGCGATGTTAAAAATTCTGCACTTTTAACGTTTTACGTTTTGTTAGCTGTCAAATGTCACTTAAGCCACTTGTCACTTATGTCAAAACTCTTTCACCACATGTGGATAAAAAGCGATTTTCACAATAGATATTAAACAAACAAAAAGGGCTTTCCGAGCTAGTGAGGTGAAAAAAAAGATAAAGGATAAATAGTCTTTACTCAACATAGCATGCTCTAAATAAGGATTTTCGCAACATTTAAAAGGAAACTGGTAAATATGAGTATTCTAAGCTCTGTAATACTAAGAAAACTAAAATGGAGTTCAATGAAGATAAGACAAGTAAATAATTAATGAGTTCCGTATCCGTACCAGTCTGACAAGTAAGGTCATCTTAAATCTACGACTATTTTGTATTTTTTATTATGTTCAACAATTTTACGAATAGGAATGACGTTGATGAATTGATGATAGCTACACTATTCAATATACGGGTCAAAACAGACCTAGCGGAATTCCTCGCGGAATTAAGCCAATTCATAGACAAAATGCTTAATTTTTTCTATGGTAGCGGAAATTTGTCTATGGCTTCCATACAAAAAATCAGCTACCATAGACAAATTTCCGCTACCATAGACAAATTTAAGCATTTTGTCTCTAAAAACATCCCAGTAATTCAGGAACTTAATTCTATTTCAATTCAATTCAGTTCATTTAATAATTATAATATTTAGATTCAGTAATTTATACACCATTTCCCTTTCTAGACCATAAAGATTTAGTTAACCCAATATATAGAGATACATAGATATACGCAGACGTATATACTTGTGGCCTATGAATTGGCTTAATTCCGCTGTGATTACGCTAGGTGTGTTTTGACCCTACTCTATGATAGCCACTTAGCTACTTATAATTATAAACGACCAGTTCTTTTTTTTTCTAGTTTTTCAATATGATAGAAATCCAAGATTTTTATCAGACAAACCTGTCTCGCAAACCAAAATCCGCAATAACAGTCGAAGTTCTATGTAGGTACCTGTACCTACTCATACTCATGCCTTTCTTGAGGTTACTATTAGCGTAAGAAAAAGACAGCATAATTCTCTCTGTCTATGCTCGAAGTGTGAAAGTAACGGGCCAAATTAATACATTCGGAATTAATGAGGTTAAAAATTCAAATAGTTATTATAATTTGTCCGAACTGACTGAAATTAAGACTTTGCAAATGGTATATAGATTTATCCAAACGTTTATTAAAGATAAGATTTTCCTCAGCGCAGCCTCTAATTTTAATAAATTAATTTTAAAAAATCTGTAAAATTTAGAAATCTTTTTGTTACAATTACAAGGTGTTATCCTTAATAATACAAAGTCCAATCTTCTCTAATCTCTATTAATAAATTTTAATAAGTTTGTACCTATATATAAGACAGGTGGGTTGCTATAATTTCTTCATCTCAAATCTCAACACTGATGAAGGATTGTGCAAACCGCGGGTTCTTAACCTTGCCGTGGTGTTGCAAGCGGTGGCAATGAATATTCTACTAAATACCCATAACAGACGGGTGCATCTTCGCACTTGATAGTGGAAAAATCTAGATTTTATAAATATATTTTAAGACACTTTTGTAGCTTAGTTATGTACAGTAACGTATTTTAATTGTTGAGTCATTTACGGTTAAAGCTACTTTTTTTGTAAATTGAAGGGATGTTTACAAAAACAACATAATTGACTACACTGGTTGACACCTGAAACGATTAACAATGTTTAAAAAAAAGTGTCAACTGCTCTAAGCAGTTATGTTGTTTTTGTAAACATCCCTTCAATTGAACTCAACAATTAAAGTCCGTGACCATACATAGTTAGTAAATAGTAGGTAGAGACTACTAACTACATATATTAGCAGCATATAGTGAGCAGGATATATGTATAGCATACATTTTAGGTACAGTTGCCATGAAATATATCGGAGCGGCCAAGGTGGTCACAAATATCCAACGCCTCTATTGTCAAGAGCATAAAGTGCATGTTCAGATATTGTTGAGTACCTTGGCCGCGTTGATATGTTTGTACTATACTGTACTATAAACCTGTAGGATTCCTCGGTAGCAATTGAGACGGTGCGTGTTTGTTAGGCGTCTATAAGCTCCGTCAAACCCACAGATTGCATATAAGTTCTCGATGGTCAAACCGCATTAAACGTGTAACAAAGCTTGATGGAGTTGAGTCTGCACACGCAGATATAAAATTTTAAAAATGCATTAAATATGTATAAATCTGACCGCTTTCGAAACAAGTTACGAGAAGGTTTAAAATATACCGGATATTACGTCACAACTGCAGTTTGCACGCATCAGTGGTAGTGTGATGTCACAAGCCTCTCGTAACCGGCGCTGCAATTTCAATGCACATTGCTTCGTGTTGTGGTACAGTCACCGGCAATAGCATCTTCCTACACGAAGGCCGCAAAAATATGTGACACGCTCCTATGGCCCTACAAATAAGAGAGTATCACATAATTTTGCATCCTTCGTGTAGGAAGATACTGTTGCCGGTGACTGTACCGCGTAGATATTACACTGCCAATTTTTTTGTCAATCATAATTTATAGTTTGAGAATTTCTGTGTGCGGTTTCATATTTTATTATTGTTATGGATGTGTACCAAATTAAAAACTTCGTTATTTAAATTAAAGATGCCGAAGATTACCAATCATCCTGATTACCTGTTCATGATTTATTTAGACCGCTACCCCATTTTTATATGACGCGATTAAAAGTACCAGGAGTTCGATTTTTGAATCTCACCGGTGCCTTTTTTTGTATGCAGCCGATGACTATTTAGTACGAAATAAGTCACCCGATGAGATTCAAAAATCGAACTCCAGTTCTTTTCCAAATCTTAGCTCAGTGGGACGCTGGCAAGCGGATATTTACCTTGCAAGGTTTAGTTATTAGACACCAGAGGGCCTACGGCGAAGTTCGAAAATCGACAAAACGTTAGTCCCGTCTCTATCGCACTTGCATATAAGAAAGAGAGTGATGCAAATAGACGATTCAATGAACGAAGTGGTTCGCGGTTATACCTAGGCCAGAACAGGCGAAGCTAAAATAAACCTCTAAAGCTAAATCTTGTAAAACAAAAGATATGCATAAGTGAGTAGACGCCATCACGCCGTTAAAGTGTTTCACCTTGATCATGTTAATGGGGATTCGCAATGGTGGAGAAATGCAATGGAAAGTTGCAGAGTGCAGCCGCACCACAGACTGCAATCAACTTTTATAACGGCTATTCGACAGCACTAATTTAACAATTTCTAAGAGAAAATTATAGCTTTCCTTTCAATTGCTATGATTTCAAGATACGTGGTATGATATGAGAGTTGTTTCCATCCGCTCTGAACGAGCCATAACGGTCAAAACGGCCTTTTTGGGGGGTTCCGTAACAAAATGGTGAAAATCCTTTTGGTACGACTTTCTCCGACTAGACCGAAATTTTAAACACACAAGTCGTGTCAAATCGCTGACCCAAAGGCAAATTTTAAGCATACCATGTGATATATCAAATGAAAGAGCTTGTTGTAAGAATATCAAATATAATTATTTATCGGTACCTATAATTTTTATCTTATGTCAAAAACTGTAGAGCCTAAACTTTTGAAAACAGACGAAACTGTTATTTGAGTACCTATTTATATATTATTTATTTATTTTATTATTCAATTAAGTTATACAGTTTAACAGTAGGTAGGTAAATACTATATAAGGGTGGGTTGCACCACGTACAATTAACAGACTCATCATCTCATCAACGTTAAATATGGCGACGGAGCTGTCATCCCATAGTAAACTGTCAAATTTTCATACAAGATTTTTTTTTACCGTTACGTTTACGTTCACAGACAGTTTGGTGCAACCGGCCCTAAGTCACTGCGAAACAACAAATAATTTCCTATAGACATAGACTACAGGAAAAATAATAGGTAGGTCTGCTGACTTGCGTGAGGACTCAGGAAGAAAAAACATTGTTAAAATATAGTGGTATAAGGAACTCTCTCTGGGTGTGACGCGGACTAGCACTTGGTTGTTTTTTTTTTTATTTGATAAGTCGGCACAACCAATATTAAATTGAAATCATGATTGCGCTCAGGTGCAAGCCATAAAACTTATGTTCCAAAGGAGAAATTATGTTTTTTTTTCTAGCATGTACGCGGTTGGCTGAAAGTAACCTGAGTCCGCACGGGTGTCACCCCTAAGTGGGTGACACCCGGGGCGGGCCGCCCCCACCGCCCCCCCCCTAGCTACGCCATTGCATGTATGAAGTTAGTAGGTATACATTTACCAAGACGTTAAGAAACTGTTCGACTTAATTTTATTAATTAAATCAGGATGAAAATGGGAAGTGTCATCCAATAATGCTTGGATAAGAACTTGCTACTTTGGCCGGTACTGTTAATTTGGTGATGTCTTGTAAAGCGACGAATCTGACTTAAATAACTCATGACTTACATTTCCTTTATTCATTTACCTCTAGCGGTTTGGGAAATCTAGACACCAATAAATATGATAACTTTGTTTTATTACTTTCGCCCATCAGTTATGGGGGTCAACCACCCGCCGGAGGTCTCGTTGACTCGCTCGATCAAGGATGCAGTTGCAACACTTCGAGTTCTTTAGCTACCGTTTTAGCGGTGGGTAAACAACACTGTTTACTGAATTACAACTTACTCACTCACTTATTGTAGCTTACTCACTTAGTTACTCAGAAACTATGACTTGTTTACTTTTTTTGCTTGAGCCAATGTCACTAGTTGGGCCATTTTATTTAAAGTTATATTCCATTTTCAGGCGATCAAATTTTAGGCGATTTTGACTCAGCATCACGAGCTCTTTCGATCTTGTTAGGACAAAAAAATGTGTCACAAGATTTTTCCCATTCCGTTACCATTTCTCCATAGACTTCTTTTGGCGGTAACGGAATGGAAGTACTTAACGTAACGAAAAATGTATGAAAGTTTTGGGACACTTTTTGTATTCTACTTAGGATCAAAAGAGCTCGTGTCGTGATTCTGTGTCGAAATTATCTAACACTTTCCAAATAAAATAAAAAGCGGAATTTACAACTTTAAATAAAATGGCCCAGGAGTTCGATTTTTGAATCTCACCGGGTGACTTATTTCGTACTAAATAGTCATCGGCTGCATACAAAAAAAGGCACCGGTGAGATTCAAAAATCGAACTCCAGAATAATAATACATTTTCACGCCACCTGCTCGGAAATGTGGCAAAAGAAGATCAAAATCCAAGCTGGAAAGTAAGCAATTGCTGTAGCATCTGAACAACCGCTACAAGAATTGCTACCGTCAACCGGGGTCAATGGGGACAATTTTGAACTTTGAGTAAGATTTTAACGGAATATTTCCATGAACAACCCCAATGTTAAGGTTTTAAAACTTTAATCTTATGTCAGAGAACCTATTTTTGATTGTTTAATTACCATACAATCAATCAAAACCCCCTTTTTCTTTAAAAAACCCCTCCTTCCCTATTCACGCTGCATACGGGGTCAATAGCAACGAATAAGGGATCAATAGGGAAAAGGCTATTTAAAGGGCTAGGGTTGTCACAAAAATAAGAAGCTTACAGAGGTAAGTACCTAGGTACCTTTCTACCCAGTAGGTATTGCTAAACTATGGAAATTCAATAATAGTTTTGGCAACCCTGTCCCAATACGTACTTTATCGTCCTTATTTGAACTAATTACGTCCCTATTAAGTGTCAAAGCCGACCCGATCGACCCCTCAAGCCGTCCCTATCGACCCCCAAGGCGTCCCCATAAACCTCTGTTTCTTTTCAAAACTTTCTTAGGTTTTTGTTTCCCCACTTTTGATATCAAAACAAAATAATTTCAACTTACCGTGACTTAAACACCTGCTTAATTAAATGGTTAATCACTTTATAACTGCCAGAACTGTCTAAATTTGTTAAAAACATATATTTTTTCAAGACTCCCGGAGCACATTTTTACGGGTCAGAGACAGCGTCAACTTTGAATTGTCAGTTCGACCACCTAACGCTACCTTCATGCCTGTCCAGTGTCGCCATTGACATAAGTATATAATCTACTTTTATTTTTAAACGCTCGTACAAATATGTGTGGAGTAGTTATTAAGATATTATTAAGTACATGTCGTTTCCGGTTTTTGTCCCTATTCACCTCGCCATCCCTATGCACCCCAGTTGACGGTATTTTGCAGCAATGAAATGTCATGTCATAGTAGAAAAGTAAAATCCAGATGTCATTGCATTGGACCCGCCAATGAGAATCATTTAAAACATTAAAAAGGTCTTTTTTTGGCACCACTTTTTCATTCTAAAATAAAATAAGGTTGTTTATCGAACCAATTTACTTGTTTAAAAAAAAGAAACGTCAAAATCATTCAGATCACCCTTAAGGCGTTTTTACCTTTTTAACCGTTTGTGGTTTTCTATCAAAAAGTGGGTAAGGAGTGAACCGGCTATTAGACATGGCAACTTGCAGGGCCCAATCTGTTGTGTACCCTGCCTCTCCCTCTCCCTCCTTCAGCTCCCTACGGGCCCTACCTTTAATTATACCTACCAACCTGACAGATTGGGCCCTGCAGGTTGCAATGTCTAATAGCCGTTTCAGTCGGATTGAAGCAAACATCGTAAAACGCTTCTTAAAAGTGAAAAAAAAAGTAATAAAGGTGGAGCGAGAAAAATACATATTGAATTGGATAATGTTTGACTGAAAAACAAGAAAGTTGTATTTATGCAGTAAAAATGAGTTCAATAAGTGTAGAAAATGTTATTAATACGCTGGCGCCCACAGAAATTCAAGAAACTGCACAGGCGTAGAAATTTGTTACCAGTGAAATCGCGTCCTAAATAAGAAGGCCCATGAACAGTGATATTTTGTATACAATTTAATATCCGACGAACAATTCATATTATGAAAGGATGGCGAAAAGAAGCATTTATTTGCAGAAAGTTACATGCTCCTTTACTTTATCGTGCTTGTGAAAAGCATATGAACCGTCAATATACCTATAAATAGTATCTATTAGGGTCGCCACACACCTAGCGGTTTTCCTCGCGGAATTACCGGAAGTAGCGGAAATTCATAGACAAATTAAGCATTTTGTCTATGAATTTCCTCTACTTCCGGTAATTTGTCTATGGCTTCCATACAAAAAATCTGCTACCATAGACAAATTTCCGCTACCATAGACAAATTTCCGCTACCATAGACAAATTTCCGCTGCTTCCGGTAATTCCGCGAGGAAAACCGCTAGGTGTGTGGCGACCCTTAAAGTGTTTGTATATGCCAATTAAACTTAATCAAAATATTTTTTTTATTTTATTTCCTCACAGTAGTCGTGAAAAGCACTATGTAATGTCTCGGCCGAAAGCGCTATAGGTGGACTCGTATCTTCGAGGGCCTCCCCTGGCGGGTCGGCCCTCGAACTAACTCGATCCACCTATAGCTTACTTTCCAGCCTCTACAACAATGTACTATTTATCTTAGTTGCTGGGAATATTTAGTAAGTGGGTTTGTGGGTAATCAGTGGGTAAGTATAAAACCTTAGTATAAAAGTTTTTAAGACGTCCGAATGTTACTAAAAGCTCTTTTTCTCACTCATCTCCTATTCGGAAATCTGAATATTTCAAGCCATACTTATTTATGTGATACTGATAATAGGTACCTACGGTAGGCTGCAAACATGCATTACCAACTTTATGAATGAATGCATTCATAAATTGGGTAGGTATGCAATTCTAAGATAATACACAGTACCAACTTTCGGATTTTAAATACTTACATAAAATTTTGTTATTAGTATCAATTTCATTTTCTAAACCCTTTCCAAAAATGGTGTCTTTTCTTGCAGTTTCCCAGGCAGGCAGATCAAATAGGTACCTAATACCTACTAGGAAAATGCCAGCTTATGTTGAAACCGTCTACAATGCAAGTGCAGTCATGCACAAACTACAAAGAAAGATTCATTGTTGACTTGACCGCAAGGTTGCATAGTAAAGACGCCATCAGATATTTGGGAGCGGCCAGGGTGATCAAAATATTGCTTGTGTAATGTGCGTAAAAATAGTGCATATTCAAATATTTTTGAGTACCCTGGCCGCTCCGATATATTTCATGGCGACTGTATAAACAATGACTTAACAATGCGAACTAGAGTCTAACTAGGTACGCTAACTGATGCGTCGACTTTGCAAGCGGAATGTGTGGCAGCATACCCTAGCTGTGCATACATAATTATAAACGTAAAATTTATTTGAAAACTAAACGTTTAGGTATTACGATGACTCCACATTTTGTCACATGTAAAATCGAAGAGTTAGTTTGGCCGGACTCTGTATAGCGCGGCCCACAGAAAGGAAGTGAAAGGTATTAAAACCATAAAAAATAAGATTATAGGAGCCTAATAAAATGTAAGTATGTCAACTTGTCGTGATTGGTTGTAAATTGTAATACCTACTTTACAATTTATACCTACACCGCACGATTGACAAGGGAGGGCAGGTAATTGAGTTGTATAATTGCCCTTTAAACATAAAACACAATTAATGACCTTTTATCATGTGTTAGCCGGCAAGTAAGTAAGTAGTTAAATACGTATTTTATTTGCGTATTTATTAAATATTGGACCGCGTGGTAGATGGTAGAGTCACTCGCAACAAAATTTATACCTCGTAACTGGGCCATTCTCCTTTTTTTTTTTAGCGGCAATTGATGAAATTTTAGGTTTTTCAAACTTCATTAAAATTATAATAGTACAGTCAGCGTCAAATATATTGTAACAGCCAAAGTGATCAAATAGTTCGTCACACCATATATTTTTGTATGGTGTGACGAACTATTTGGCTACGCTAGCTGTTACAATATATTTGACGCTGACTGTACCTAAGTAATTGAAATAAAACACAACAGAGTTTTTTTAGAATTAACAAAATAAAAAAATATTTCCTTTCACGTCGGTAACGAGTTTTTCTGTGAAGTAGTTTTTGGTAAACCAAACCTTCACCACGGCCCACGGCAGAACTCGGAACAGGTTTAAAAAAAAATACCTATAGGTAGGTATTTAATTGTTTAAAATTTACGTAGGAGGCAATATTATAATTTAACGATCACGATTAACTAAATATGAAATTAGTACCTAGTAAGCGAAAGAACGAAAAGAAATAAAAAATATACCGGCACTTTAGTATGGTATGGAGCAAGTAGGTACCGGTTTCCGATCCCTGCTTCATGGTTTTATTTTTGGCTTATATCACGGTTTATATTTAAGGATTTCTCAAAAAGGGTGTTAACTGTACTTTTCATATTTTAATTTAGATATTTTGATATCATTAAATACTTACCTATCGTAAGTAGGTACCTACTGTAAATTAAGGTTCAGGCCACTTCACATTAATTTAGCTCAGAGAGGATATATTAAATTAATATTAACAGTAGGTACTTACTTAAATTACCTATACTTATGCTAATCATGTAATCAGCTGTTTCGTACACCGATTCCCTTTGTGTTTGGTAACGCTAGTCCCATTAAAATATTTAAAACAACGCTGATAATCACTAAAACAATCTTACCTTCATTAAAGCGAAGCGCTGATCATCGTCGATACCCACAATCGGTGAAATAGGCATCGTTTTTATTATTTATTGTGTAACGGAACGTAATATTAGACGGTATACTCAACGCGAGTGTTTACGGACAGCGCGTGGGACTCCCGCGAGCGTCAACGATCGACTGACGTTTGGTTTGGTGGGAGGAGGTTCAAGGAAGTGAATGAAACAAATAAAACGAAACAGAAAAGTAATGCGTCGGCGCATATGTTTGTACAGAAATTGTTTGAAATTAATTTGATGCCGAACCACACTTCGCTATGCGTTATTCGTTATGCGTGTTATATCTCTCTCTATATGATAAAACAAGTAGCAGTAAGAGAGAGATATAACACGCATAACGAATAACGCATAGCGAAGTGTGGTTCGGCATTAAGTTGGGATTTGTTTTAGATACCTATTTCAGTTGGGGATCAATGAAAGAAAGTTTTTTACCAAAATTTTATTAAAAATAATAAGATTTTATATTTTACAGGAAGTTTTGTCCACATTACATGCTGTTTTCCATTCAATAAAATCGGAATACTATTTTACAATACATATAATACTATTAATCTTAAGGTACCTATTTTTTTTTTTCAAAACGTTTTCTGTGGAAATAGTGGCGGTATAAAAAAAGCAGTCAAGTAATACAATTTATATGTTTGCATGGTATGAATGTATCTTAAAGTGGGGGCTTAGTTTTTCAATGCTTAAGTAAATTCTCTGTTATGGAAATTTTTTATACAGAATAAACAATATTGTATTATTTATTTTATTGACATAATTTTTGCTAGAGGCACTTGAAAATGGTAAAAATTGTATTTTTAAAGCAGGTGCATTGCCCCATGGATGTTAATGCCATCACAACTAACCTCACCAAAGTCTAGCACAAGTATATGAAAGTCTTCAGTTAACTTAATATAAACTTTTTCAATATTAATCTTTTACAACTGTAAAAACAACTCCCCCTGTATCAGGTTCCTCATCAACCACTTCTTTGTCACTCCCCTCCATATCAGACTCATCAGAATCACCAGTATCCCTGTAGTTTCCGAATGTAGTCACATCTCTCGGCAGAGCTGGCATTTTAATACCAGTCCTCTCCATCAGCCGCTCAGCAGCATGCAGTGCCTCGACCTCCTTCAAATGAAAATTATAGTCTTTCTGTAATTTCAAAGATTCCTCTAAACTTAAAACTTTTGCCGGCCCATGGATACTAGGGGGCGGGGTTGCCGCTGTAACCTCCCAGTGTATATGCTTTTTCCTAAGAATTTCTTTTTCTGGGTTGTGTACGTCGGATTTTGTTGTTTTATATGGTTTAAAGTTCCCGGTAGATTTCGGTTTTATGTTGCTTTCAGTTTTCTCAACTAAATACTTTATGTGTGGAAGTTCCTCTATTTTGGCTAGATCTTCTGATGTTACTAGAGGTTTTTCAGGTGGTAAAACTTTGATAGTTTTTTCGTGAGTTGTACTTTGACTTAGTATTTGCAAAACATCCTCGGGTTCACTATCATCATCTGAATCTAAGTATGTGTCAGACTTATTTGGTTTCCCATGCCATTCGAGGTCCTGGACTGTTTGTTGGTTTATAGAATTCAGGGTCAGGTTATCTAGTAGGCGACAAGTCTGGTCTTCGTCTTCCTTTGCTTTTAATTCTTTAACAATTCTATCATGCAATGCTTGAATTTTGGCCCCCCTGTCAGCCAGTTTACTAATAAAAGGCTTGTTATTTACCAGTTTCAACTGCCGGTCACGCAATTCACGAAGCTCAGCAACCGTTTTGGAAGATAAATCAGTTATTTTACCGTCTATTTCTGTCTTAGGTGGAGGTGGTAGAATCCCAGGTATTTTCTTGTTTATTTTTTTCATTGTAGGCGGTACTGTCATTTTCCAAAGAGTTATTACTTTGTAAAAGGTTTTATAAAGTTTAACCACGTTTAACTCAGTAATTTCCGGCGGTAAGAAAGTAATTGCTTTATTATTAAAATATTACGAAACTCCAGAAAAACGATGCAATTTCCAACAATATCAAAACTGTCATGCTGTCAATGTCAATTATGTCAAAACAAAATAGAACGATGAACGAATGATGTGAATGATTACGACTTTATAACCATAAACAATCGAGCTCGAGTACAACTTTTTGTATCGATTATTACAATCGATTATTCTTGGCCATTTTAGCTTGTATTCGAAGTGACATGGTACCAAAAACTGGTTATTGTAAAAAAATATGATTTGTCAATGTCATTTATGTCTCAAGTAGAGCGTAGGGTCATGTATGTATAGCGTTTAGCATTTCGTGTGAATAAAATCAATATTTCGTGATGTGTTGAGAGATTCGTTCATAGGATGCGCCAATTATAGCAGTGATATTTAACAGTTCAAAGTTCTGTAAGCAATAGTAATTATGATGGACGAAGCTAGCGTAAGTTGAGCCTTTGGCAAATCAATTTTATAACATTCAATTATAACAAGTTCAGCAAACGCGTCACTGATGGGTGACCAGAGTGTGGCGGATCCAAAGTTCCTTCCTCAGAGAAAACGAACCGCCATACATCGTAGGAACTCTGCCAGCCATCTGGACACCCTTCCGTCGGGCTCTGGATCTCAACCCAATTTTTTACATGTATAGATGGTTAAGTCAGTTTATAATTTTGTATAAAGCAGCAGCCTGTTTAAACATTGCTAAGAGAGTTGCCATTAACAAATCTACGTGGGGATTCTTAGCATATCTTATAAACTTAGATTTTTTATTTCAGGTGCCTTTACATTTGGAGCCAATGCAGCCCAAAGACCTCTGCGAGAAGAGGCTGTGGATCGGAAACTTAGACACTAGGGTTAATGAGTATGTCATTTTATTTTGCTGTACAAAATGTCCTTGTGTTTTTGCAAGTTTTTGACCCACTTCCTACTCCTAAGGTTTTAATTGTGGCCTTGGCAGGTCGGTTGTTTGCAATTACCTGCTCAGCTTTAAACTTAATAAAAAGTTGCATATGGTACCCTAAGAAAGTACCAAGTATCTTGAATAATAAAATGTATAGAATTTGCTTGAACAGGCTGGGTTGACAGCATCAAATGGTTCTACTTGCCACAATCTACTGGAGCCTCAGAGATATATTGTCTGGGTTAAGAGTAGCCCCTAAATTCCCTAAAACAACCTTTTCTAAATCCTCTACTGCATTTATGTAACTTCTAAAATTTCTCATTACCGGTATCAACTACTGAAAATGGTCCGCGTGTACGGCACTATCGAGAAGTTCGACATGCTGTTCCACCGCAGCGGGCCCGCGGCGGGGCAGTCGCGCGGCTTCGCGTTTGTCACGTACCAGAAGAGGCAGGACGCCATACTGGCCATGAACTCGCTCAATGGACAGCTGCTTGGCTGTAAGAAGATTTGCGTCAAGTTTGCTAAAAACTCTGCGGTGAGTAGAGCCTTACATTTTTTTTTACAGAATTCCATTGACTCCTAAATTAGGTATGGTCAATGGAGAGTCTAAGACACCTTGACAGGGAAGATAACTGACTGATTCAGCAATATAGTCTTCTTATAATTAGATATTTTATGTTGGGTAATTTCCAGGAAAAATTTGTCTCAAAAATTGGCATGTGTCCTAGATTTTTTGCCAAAAATACTTACATTTGCCCCTCCAAATTGGCTATCAGATCTATATCAGGCATTTTCAATAAGTAAGCTACAACAACCCGTTTGAAAGTAAGAAAAATAAGATAGTTACAGTTATTATTAAAATATTGAGCACCAAATCGCATCGACGGCAAGCTGTTCCCTAGACGCCACGACGTCATATGCCGTTTTACAGTGTCACGTCATACGTTTGCCGTCTGGGATATAACGTTCTATCTATCGACGAGCTAGGCAGTCATTTAACTGACAACTGGTTTCCTATAACAGGAGGAGCAAGAGCGGCCTAAACCCGAACTAGGCATACCAGCCCTAGCTGGTGCCAAGCCAGAACTCAAGCTAAGCAAGAAAACTGCCATCCAGTCCATTGAGGCCAAGCTCAAGATGATGGAAAACATGAAGGCCGGCGACGACTTCGTCATCAACAAGTTGGCGGCCAACGAGGCGCCGGTCATTAAGCAGTATCAGACGAAGCAACATCAACCGCAGAAGTCTGGCACGTCCTTTAGAAGACGGCATCCTTATCATAGGAAAAGATAATTTTATTATGTTGTTGGGGAGTTTCGCAGGCACGTGTGTTCGTTTACGTCATTGCAGTTATAATTTATTTTGTAGAAATGAGGCTATACACTATACGTAATTTTAGTAAATAATGTGAAAAATAACTGTCGAATTTACTGACGTTTCATAATTTATTTCAGCCATCACACGGAAATATTAAAAGATGTTCCCTTTATTAAAGATATGCTTAATAAAATGAGATGCATATTAAGAACAAATTTCTAAAAAGGGCGAGTGTTTTTATTGGAAAATGCTTAATTTTCTACCTTCTTTGTAGGAAAAAAAGTAACAAATCTTGTAAATGATTGTTTAAAATCACAAAATTGAGACAAAGAGTAATGCGTGCTTGTTAGAATGACGCCCGTTACTAAAAGTGACATTGTAAACTACGATATAGATAAGTAATAGTTTGTTCACTGCCGTGTTTAACTTTGGCCTCTATTCGACATTTGAATCATTATTCAAGAGAGATTAGCAAAAAGTTATATGACTGCGCATGTTGAATAGAGGCTCTTGATATCCGTATAAATAAGCAATACTTACGCATGAATGTATAACGAATTGCCTTAACATTTCTTTTCATATGCACTTATATTGTGTTGGACAACAGGTTTATTGATGAAGCTACATTTTGTTTAGAAATAAAGAAAAAGTGGAAATTCCACTGCTTCAGGCGAGACTCGAACTCGTGACTCAGAACTTTTCTTCATTTCTAAACATTGTGGTAACTTTAGTTGATATACAAATTGAAGCTATATTTTATAAAGTTACAATTATGTTATTGGAAACATAATTTGTTAGGCGATTATCACATTGGCGATGGATCCTCATGCGGCGCCGTCGCGCGAGCGATATAGCGCTATACACACGCAGAGCGCTATCTCGCTCGCTGTGAGAGTGATAATCGCCTTAAAATGTAATTTGGGTTCTTGAAACAGGTTTCGAAACTTAATCTCTTAAATTATTCATGATCTTTTAACAATTAACACTTTCCGTACCACACTTCGCTACGCGCTACGCTCCTAGCCGATCCTAGCGCTTTCCCGTTTTGTAGCGGAAAGCGCCTACGAACGGAGAGCCCGCCTAGCGGGTTCCTGGTCGTGAAAGTGTTAAGTTTATCAGTATTACGTAAGATGTTACACAAATATGTAGCTTTCATTTAAATAGTTTAGGCACCAATTTTTGGCGATTGCGAGATATCTAACTGCCATAGAAATAGATGCTTTTCATAAGTTGTAAATTATCATTAACTTTTCAAAATAGAGATACTCGTAACAACAATAAGTTTATTAAGTAAAAAAGAAGTTCAGTCAGCGCCAAAAATATGTTTGGAATTTTGAACCTTATTATTATGGAGTAAAGTATAAAAGCGTATACATATTTTTGGCGTCGACTGTTCCTAAATTTCAATAAAAAACATGAATTTACCTCTCCATGTATAATCTGAAATCACGCCAAAAATTGGATCCCGTCTACAAAACAGAGCTTCCTTGCGTGTTTTGGTGTTCATGTGTTCAATCATTGTACTGTAGATGTTTTGTGAAATATTTATATGAGGAAACTAGCCATGAGTGTAGATTTCATAAGAGTATGTTATGTAAAACTATAGTTATTAAAAAAATCAATACCATTCGAAATTTATAGATTAAGAAACCGTTAAAAGTTGTCATTTAACCTTTTCTACGCCAAAGACGTATATATCGGCACTGCAGGTCCAACGCCAAAGACCGATATATCGGTCACCGACCACTGAGCAAAATAGACCTACATACACACTAGACATGTAACGAATGTCGGTTTTGGAACATTCGCGAATGCGAATGCGAATATTTGTAATTAATATTCGCGAATGCGAATGCGAATGCGAATATTTGGGTTTTCATACATTTCGTAATTTCAGCACATTTTGCTTGTATCGCGGTAACATTTTATTGACGCAGTTCATAACCGGGCGGCGTATCTTAGGCGGCTTATCACACTGGCGACGGATCCGCATGCGGCGCCGGTGCGCGAGCGAGACAGCGCTATACACATGCAGAGCGCTATACTATACTTTCTTCCATTTTCGGCACAAATAAGGTGCTAAAATATTCGCAAAATATTCGCATTCAATTGTGCGAATGCGAATGCGAATGCGAATATCTAAAAACATGCGAATATTCGCGAATGCGAATGCGAATATTCGTTACATGTCTAATACACACGCATAAAGTTTAACTTCAGTTTTGACATCTAGATGGCGTGGCGTCTGAGTGGTAGCTTTTGCGTTTGACATGGCGTCGAAAAGGTTAAAAGAGTGAAATACAATCTAGAATGCATTTTTCACTCAAAAATGCAGCAGATACTAACACTTTGCTTAAAATCGTGGGTCTATGTGTGAATCTATACACATTACCTAAAATCGACATTTTTATAACGCATGCCATGACATAGATCGATACTAATATTACTAATGATAACTTAACGTGTCCTTGACATGAAAAGGGTTGTAATTTTCAAGTAAAAGGTTCATAATTGTCGGTTGTCAATAAGGCATTAGGTAATGCCATAATAATTCATTTAGATATAGACTCTATTAACAACCGACAATGACGTACCTTTTGCTTGAAAACGTCACATTTAGCCGTATTTGTCACGGGTCATCATAATCAATTTCTGTGAACATTAAAATAAATAAATATTAAATATTACGGGACAATAGTACACAAATCAACCTAGTCCCACGATAAGCTCAATAAGGCTTGTGTTGTGGGTACTGGGCGACGATATATATAATAGATAGATATAGATAAATACTTAAATACATAGAAAACATCCATAACTCAGGAACAAATATCTGTGATTAGCACACAAATAAATGCCCTGACCAGGATTCGAACCCGGGACCTCCTGCTTCATAGGCAGAGTCACTACCAACTAGGCTAGGAGGCCGTTAAACATTATCCGTACAGAACTGTTTGTTTCTCCAGATACTAAACATATGTACAGTCGTCATTAAATATGCAGGGTGGTCAAAAAATATCTGAACATGCACTTATCGCCTTGACAATAAAGGTGTTGTTCAGATATTTGTGACCACCTTAGCCGCTCCGATATATCCGATGGCTACTGTACATATTGATGTCCAATCGATTTGCAATTTTAATACTTGCTAATGTATGTAGATGTCTAATTTATTACCCAATCGAACTCTTAATTTAATAAAAAACCAAAAGGAAATTTTGCAAACATTTAGTGTCTGCGGGAAAATATTTTTTAAATAAGTAAGTTCTCTAATCTCCATGTTGTGAACATTAAGTGAAGTCTGATATTAATATTTTTGTATTAAGTTTAAAGAATTGTAGTTATTTGCTAGTTTTTAGCCTTACGTGTTCGTGTTTTTTGTGTTAAATGTTCAATATAAAATTAACCCCTAATTTTGGCTTTCATTGAAACACAGTTTATAATAAATACATTTATTTTTTCAAAATTAAAACTAAATAACTTACGAGGCTTCGTATATTATAACACAGCAGTTATATCTTATACTAGGTTTACTCGCGTATTATACAAGCAATGTAAATCAGAACTTTATATGACAAATATAATCACTGGTAAAAAAACTACGTCTTATATAATATTTCCTAATTCTTCTATACTGAATAATTTCCAAAAAGCAATAGGTATCCGTATCCTTAATAAATATAAATACCACCAATCATCAACAATTAAAATATATTTTACTAAAATCAACTCGTGTGTATTATCTTTTAAATAAGGCTCACAATGAGTTTAACCCGATTGTAATCGACAAAATGTAGCATTTTTTTCTATTTTAAACTTGGGTATTAAGGATACAGACACCTTAAGTGTGGCATCTTGGGATAAACGGGCCCATTACATCAGTTGTCTAAATCATCCTTATCGACAACCATTAACATGGTGCCTTTATCTCAAAACATCACAAATGTAAAAGAGAATTTGCGTAGGATAGGCGGGATAAAACATACAGCATATTTTATGTTAATTGGCCTAAAATTATAAAATATGAGAATTTTACAACCTTGAAACACAATTTCAAGTCAAAAATGCTTTGTAGTTTACTACAGAATTCAATTGATCAAGAAAAAACGTATTGTCCAACAATCAAATGAGCTAACTACTTAAATATACATTTTATTTTGCGCACTAGTAAAATAACTGGATTCCATAAACATGGAACGTAAAAAATAAAACAAATAAATGACTTCTACATGAGCCAGATATAGAAGAACATAATTACTTTTATCCATATCACATTTTCCAGTGAAACTTGATATGATAACAACAAATATCACTGGTTCCGAAGCCCTTTGCATAGTACACTGGGTAACAATAACAAGCTTAGTACAGTCGACGTCAAAAATATGTTTACACTTGCATCTTATTACAAAGGAGTAAGGTGCAAAAGTATAAACAAATCTTTGACGTCGACTGTACAATTCAATTGACTGTAGTTGAAATTCAGTTAACATTCTCACTGGTTCCAAATCCAGGGGTTGGAAATTTGATAAAATTCACTTCAATCACACTAGACTTTTTGCTATCAAATTAGAATTCATAAAGCCTTCATTCCTTCCAAATCCAGATAAAAATTAGTTGGTCAGTGCGCTAGCTTGTTTCTGGAAGTGACGTGCTTTAATGCTATGATATTAGAGTTCAAATTCACGGAAAACTCTCTGGTTCTAAAGTCTGACATTTTGGCAAATCAGGAAGTTTGTCCTCTAATGCTATGCAATTAGAGTATAGATTCCAAGCTCACTCGACCTAAATGGAGGTGAAATATTCCTGGACAATGAGCTAACATGATGTGCTTTAATGCTACGATATTAGAGTCCAAATTCACACAAAACTCACTGGTTCTAAAGTCTGACATTTGGAAAATCAGGAAGTTTGTCCTCACTATGAAATTAGTCTAAATTCCACTTTCACTCATCCTAAATGGAGGTGAAATACTCTTGGACAATGAGCTAACGAGTTTTCGTGAAGGATGTCATACATGTTCTATTTTTTCAATGCCAGAGTAAATTACACTATGCCGCTATAAATTAGAGTTTAAATTCACATAACACTCTCACTCGTCCTAAATCCGGGTTAAATGCAGTTGGAAAGCGAACTAGCTAGTTTCTGCAACGGGCTGGCTGTCATCAGGAAGTCGTCATCATCTTCGAGTTTCCGCTTCATGCCGGAGTATCGAGTTTGGTCTTTGTCTGAATTACACTCTGTTGCTATAAATTAGAGTACAAATTCACATAACACTCTCACTCGTCCTAAACCCGGGTGAAATGCAGTTGGAAAGCGAACTAGCTAGTTTCTGCGACGGGCTGGCTGTCATCAGGAAGTCGTCATCTTCTTCGAGTTTCCGCTTCATGCCGGAGTATTGACTTTGGTCTTTGTCTGAATTACACTCTGTCGCTATATATTAGAGTTGAAATTCACATAACACTTTCACTCGTCCTAAACCCGGGTGAAATGCAGTTGGAAAGCGAACTAGTTAGTTTCTGCGACGGGCTGGCTGTCATCAGGAAGTCATCATCATCTTCGAGTTTCCGCTTCATGCCGGAGTATTGAGTTTGGCCTTTGTCTGAATTACACTCTGTTGCTATAAATTAGAGTGCAAATTCACATAACACTCTCACTCGTCCTAAACCCGGGTGAAATGCAGTTGGAAAGCGAACTAGCTAGTTTCTGCGACGGGCTGGCTGTCATCAGGAAGTCGTCATCTTCTTCGAGTTTCCGCTTCATGCCGGAGTATTGGGTTTGGTCTGCGTTGTCTTTGCCCCAGTCCTTGTATTCGACGCAGAGTGGCCAGATCATTTTGCCGGATCTAGAAAGATACTGTGTTTAGTAAAATGAATGAGAGAATGAAGAGAATAACAGTCTAAAAATTATCGTAATATGCGAAGCTAGTTTAATTATTACGTATCAGATTTCTTGGCAATGGCAGTGTAGTTTACCAGCAAAAGCAGCCATGAAATTACCAATTTAAATGTGCCGGTGTAACTGTTAACTTATGTGAAATTAGTCTCGTATTCCAACTAAGAAAAAGTAAAAAAAAAAATTTTTCGGCGTAAAAAATATTATTAATTAGAGTATGGTACGGATCACCAGCATATTTTTTACACCTTGTATGCTACGATAAACTTGAGAAGAGCTCTTAAGGGGTTTTAACGGATTGTTATTTCACAAAAACTCAAAATTGTCTTTTTTTAAAAATGACATGGGAGGCAAACGAATCGAATCGCCTGATGGTAAGCAAATACCGCCGCCCATGGACGCCCGCTACACCAGGGGGGTTACAAGCGCGTTGCCGGCCTTTAAAATGGGAGTACGCTCTTGTTGAGAACTGGACATACGCACGGGAGGAGACGTGCGGGGAGCGGGCAGAACGCGACGTCACCGCGGCGGGCCGCGGGCGACCCGCGTACGACACTCGGCTTTACCCACTCCGTCGGCAACGGACGACACCGAAAATTAGCTTTTTTATAATTGTTTGGCCGTGATTCCCATTGTAATTGAGGCGGAATAAACCAGCCTATTTTGATACAGTCCTCTTTAATTTATCGTCCCTGTAGGACCCTAACACTCTTAACAAATTGAGGTAAGGTATACTTACACAGGCAACATGTACGGGTCGTACGGGAACCAATCATCATACTCCCGCACAGCGGTGGCCTGCAGCGTGACCCGGCTGTTCTTCTCGATGATGGCCTGGCAGTACACCACCTGGTGGCTGCGGGTCACGGACGCGAAGCCGCGGGTCACCTGCGGCGGGCACGTGCGGAGCGGGTTCAGGTTGCACGTCACGAGGCGCGGCAGGTTTAGGGATTCTATGAAGTTTACATCTGAAAAAAATAACCTTTGTTTAATAGTATCGAAAAATAACCATAACCTAACTGAGATACTGATCACAACAGAAAATAGTGATGTCACGAATATTCGCATACGCATTCGTATAATGCGAATATTATCATCATTTTTGAAATTCGTATTAACATTCGCATTCGTATCAACTGATGCGAATATTTTGCGAATGCGAATATTGGCAGAACGCATCCTGTTTCGACCGCGCTGACCCGGCCGATGGTCATATGCTTTCTCATACACAGGAAGTGAAAACGGCGGTATCACTTGACTCCTTTTAAATAGTATTGGACTCCATCACATATTATGTTCATTATTTTTGAACTTAATTTGAGAGTTCGTATATGAGAAAGATCTATAAGGGGTTGTGGAGCTAGAAAGCGTTAAAAAATTATTAAAAGGGTCTTGTTATATTGGTCAACTTGTTTGCAAGGAAATCGCGAGTTCTCAGTTGGAGGCGGACTACTAGTTACACAAATGTAGAACAAAACACTTACTCTCTTTGCTTGAGAACAGATGGTGGTGCTTGAAGGCCACGAGGTAGAATATCGCGTGGCAGATGGCGTGGAAGGCGCCGTGCACTTTCGTGTTGTCACTGGACGTGGATTCTTGTGTGGCCGTTATGTACGAGTGGCACCATTCTGACATGTTGCGTAGGTATTGGATGAGCCTGGAAAATGCGATAGGTTTTAATGAATTTTTTCATGCATGGTTTCAATCTATTCGTTTTGTTTTGAAGATTAAATTTCTGTATGGGGCCAATTGCCTTAAATCAACATAAAAGACTACTTAAAGATTTGCATTTGTTTCTCAAAACGGTCCTAACAAAATGATATGAAGCAGTGACGTCACGGCTTCATAGTTGCCCTGTTTAAAGTATGGAAAAATGATGAAATTGCTATTTTTACAGTGAAATGTTTATTTAAATGTTTACTTTATTTGGATATTTTGATCATTTTGCATCCTACCAACTAAATTTTATTGCATAATTCAACATGTGTCATCATCCCTATTCATTATAGTCATTTAAATTATGTAAAAGGTACCTATTTCATATCACTATTGCACGGTCTGTAGGGCTCCACGGTGTACTGACCTGGTGTTGGGCACGCGCACACAGCGCGCCAGTAGGCCGGCGAGGTGCTGCGCGGCCGTCCGCCGCGTGGCCAGGGCTCCGGCGCCGGCCCCGTGCAGCCCGGCCGCCGCCGTCCACAGCCGCTCCAGCACGCGGTCCGCACACTGCTGGCTTATTGACGTCGCATACAGGAGGAGGAATTGGACGTGCCTAAAAAAAAGGGTTAAGCTGTTACCACAACGCTACCGCGGTTTCCGCTTGCGGCGACGGTGTACGAGCTGAAATAGCGCTTGAAATAGCGCTCCACATGTGTAGCTCCTTAAGTAGTAACCGAAAAGCTTTGGGCAAGCTCAAGAAGGACTCACACTTTTGAGTCAGTAAAATGATTTATTTTAACTAGTAGTCCGCCTCGAACTGAGCTGAACTCGCAATTTACTTGCAAACGAGTTGACCAATAAAAGAAACCCTTATAAAGATCGCTTTGCGCTTTCTAGGTCCATGAACCCTTGATCGATCCTGCTCAGATCACAGTTCTATTGTATCAAAAGTTGTCGGTATTATCAATGCCAGTAAGAACTTTGCTCTGTTAGCAATGCCGTCTTTACCATAAGGGCACACGGGGCCCGTGCCCAGGGCCCCCATGCTCAGGAGGGCCCCGAAAGATCGTAGACGACCTTTTTTTACAGTCAACATTGTCCCTAATTGAGCGCCTGAGTCTGATTTCCAAGTGTCCAAGGGCCCCATATTCTTAAGTGCCCTAGGGCCCCATCACATATTAAGACGGCCTTGTCTGTTAGGTTTGCTTGTTCAACCAATGGCAAATAAGATCTATGTATACATTTTAATCATTACCAGTCTACAGCTAATGCTTAATTTACTCACTTGATCCCATGTGTAGGCAGCACAACCCTCTCAAACACATTGCATATAGCAAACAGCACCGGATCCCTCTCATCTTCCAACCACCGCAGCATCTCCAGCATGCAGTAGTCAAGTGTCGGGGCTAGCTCATCCTTCTCATCGGTCTCCATTTCGAATATCAAGTCATTTTGCTGCTTGTTTGCTCGATCTACTATGTTTGAGTCCATTTCTACCATTCTGAAATGTCAGTTAGAAGACAGATGCCATCTGAAGCTAATTGGTGAGTAAAAAGAGATGGGTAAAAAGTATTCAGTGAAAAAAAAAATTGAAAAGTTGATCATCTAATAATGATTTAATCTATTTTTTTTCTTTTTTTTACGACAGTGGCAAACAAGGCCTGCTTGATGGTAAGCAGCTACTGTAGCCTATGAACGCCTGCAGCTTCAGGGGAGTACATGCGTGTTGCAAACCCTTTAATATAAAGATGTTTTTATCTTGGTAGCAGACTAGAAATGGGTCACTTACTCTATAAATTCTCATAGGTATTGAGTAACCCACTTTCATTTTCCTTTATTTAATTTTACTGTTCTTCTTAGGCTAGGTAATTTAACATTTAATTCTTGAGTGTTAACAAACATGATCTTACCTAATAACTATAGCAGTCATAATGTGTTCCCTCAGTGATGGAAGGTACTTAGTCATCCAGATCAAATTGTGTATATATGATCTGTTGGGGAAACATCCAGCCTTGTAGTACGGGAACTGTTCTATTACTATCTGCATTAACAGGTCATTTGTCCTGAAAAATAAAATATATAGTCTAGCAAACCAAAAAGCGCAGTAACAGTCAGAGTAACATGCTATACCCATCCCTTTTTTAGACAGTATGATTCTCCATGTCTATGCTTGAAGTGAAACCAACTCTGGCCAAACTATATGTAAGACTAGCTTTATAGGTAAAGGAAAATGATTAGAGAAAGTATAGTTTATTATATTATATTAGTGTTGTACAAACAGAAACACTCTTAACTGTACATTGTAGACCTTATTCAAAGGCATAAGGTCTACTGATGGGCAGTTAACAGTATAGGTGATGGTACAGTCGCCATCAAATACATCGGAGCGGCCAAGGTGGTCAAAAATATCTGAACAATGCCTATATTGTCAAGCCGATAGAGTGCATATTCAGATATTTTTGAGTAGCTGCTCCGATATATTTGATGGCGACTGTACTGTAAAATCATCATTATCATCAAGTAAGCTTAAATGAAATAATATTGTGCAATAGAATAGGCAAATAGTTTCCCAAAATATTCTCTTTACAGGAAGGAACCTTGACCCTTTGATCGCCAAGCATCGGAGAAATAGCCTAGTGCCTTCAGCATTAGGCAACTTGCATATATATATTTTGGACATGATATCACGGGCTGGCGCTGAGGGCATGACTTTACGTGCGCGTGATTTGACGTCATTGGCGGTCTAATGGTACACTTTCACTGACACACCTATCATGTGTGAGAGGAGCCTTTCACACATGATAGGTGTGTCCATTTTGTATAGGAATGACTTCAGAGACATTACTCAGGTAAAATAAATAAATAAATATTAGTTGGACATATTTATATGGGACTTGTTACTTAATTTTTTTTTTCTCAATAAAAAAATCAGTGTTGCAATGTAAAAGATGGTTGACGGGTAGAGAATGCCTTGAGGCGTTAAGTCTGCAATCTGTACTTATTTCTATTCTGCAAATAATAAAATAAAAGAATTACATCACTTACATAGGCATAGTTGCAACTATTTGTGCAATAAGTGAGTGTACATTGGACCAGAGTTTCACAGTCTCAGCTGGGGGATGCTCTTCCCAATTGTCACCATTTCCTGCAAAAAAAAACCATGAAAATACCTTAGTCGATGTTCCATTGTTGATATTGTTAATGCCTATTAGGAACCTTAATGTGATATGATAAAGTATATTAATAATAACTTAAGTGTTTGTATTTACACTGTTTACTATAACAATTGGAAAATTCATTGCATATTGATAAATAAAAAAAACCTTGATTCTATTAAAATTCAGTAAGGATAATATTACAGCATAGTGCAGTTCTTAGACTTAAGGCCCCACTCAACAAAATTTCTTCTTCTGGCAGGGACCATCCACTGGAATCAAATACCTATGGGATTGTCAACAAAATATTCCCTTTATAAGTTAGTGGTCCTCCCAGGGCCCACCAGTTAAGAACAACTGGCTTCACTACATAGTATAAAACAAATTCGCTTTCTGCTGTCCGTCCCTATGTATGCTTAGATCTTTAAAACTACGCAACGGATCTTGATGCGGTTATTTTTAATAGATAGAGTGATTTAAGAGGAAGGCTTATATGTATAATTGCACCCGTGCGAAGCCGGGGCGGGTCGCTAGTGGAGTTATAATCTCTAATTATTGAATAAATGTTAAATAGTATATCTTGAATTTCATATCACTGGATGAGTTAATACTTAATCATAAGAGAACAGTATTGATTTAGTTCATTATACTGGTTGCAATAATATGGCAAAATATTACTGTCAAGGCACTCCAGTCACAAGCAAGTATTTGCAAAGAGACAATGCTGTGCTTGAGATGGTATAAAAGAAAGGCCTGTGGAATAATTTATCTTAAAAGTAATTATTAAATAAAGAATAACATTTAAAAGTTTAGTTACCTTTAAAAAGGGTTACTAAATTAGCTAGCACCATGGGGCAGTGGTAAGTGTGTGCGGTCACCAGATTCAGTATAAACCGGTCATACAGCTCCACCAAGTCGTCACTACGAACAGCCCAGTCCACCTTACACACCAGTCCTACAAACTGCTTCATATCACGTCCCAACACCATTACACAAGTCAAACAATCCTCCATCACGATCTTAAAGTTATCATCGTTCAGAGAATAATCGCGAAGAACTTTGACTAGTTCGGTGTAAGGACCAAAGTTGCTATCCTTTATATAGTGTAAGATAATCTTCTCGACTTGCCGGTCTTTGAATCTGAACTTGAGACGCGCGACGGCCTCCTGCCGGTCTAAAGTCTTGCGCATCAGTGATGCAATGCTCTTTTGAGCTGCTACTGCCATCTTTACTTCTTCAAGTCAGACGACACAGATTTTAAAAAAGCGACTATTTCCGGCTGCCGGAGCAGTTCCGCCTTCTTATGGTTCAGCACGTCTCTCAATATGTTGGTGGATTCCTCGAGGAACGGTGGCGGATGGTCGTGCTCGTAACTAGTGCTGGGTTTGCTGTAGCTGAGCCCCCCTTCAGAGGCGTCCGAACTCTTCTTGTCCTTGAGATACGTTTGCAGTCTTTCTAAGAGCAAAACTTTGTTTTCTCCTTCTCTTTTTTCGGAACTATAACCTTCTTTGGACATCTCTTGACTACATTTCACAATATTTACACGGGCTATGAGATCACAAACAACAAATGCGAATATTTTCACGAAGTACTTAGTGAATCTGTTGCTTTATTAACTTTTTATTTAAATATAATTTATAACTTGACTAAAAATAAATTGATAATTCTATGAACACGTGCGAACATGCACTTTTCTACGTGTTACGTTGCGTTGCGGATTGGTGGGAATTTGTTGTGAAAGGAAGAATGAAGTGAGTGAATGAATGGAAAAATGGAAAACAACTGACAGTAATGACAGTTCTAAAGCAGTTTGAGTAGCACCTTCGTGGAAATATGTTGTCTTTGGTTTCGTACTTATTTATTTCTACTAAAATAATTTCAATTCTATGTCAACTTAAAAAGTAATGATGTGTTTATTTTATTCAATACTTTCTAAATTACCAGTCTCTTGAAAATTAATAATACATGTTATTTTTTCATACGTAATCATGTTGGGTGTGCTTAAACGTCAATCAAAACTTGTCTATGATGCAGCCCAAGTTTCTCTTGAGTTTGGGAGGGGTGATTACTGGAATGCGTGTATATTTCCGAATTGAGCTTTAAAAAATATTTAAAAGTGCATACGTAGTGCTATAACGATAATATGTGTACAATGAACCGTTTACTAAGTGTTTAACATCACGTGCTCAGTTTCACTTTCTATGGGCGTAGATAATCATGCAAAATGGCCAACGATTTGTGGTCATGTACCTGTTGTACGGAGGCGCTGACTTGCTGGCTGCGGCTGAAGCTGTCCCCGGAGGAGATAGAGCAGCGCTACAGGAGCAAAGAGATCGACCGGATATTAGAGAAGGACAAGCAGACGCTGCGGCGGCAGGTGAAGCTGCTGCTACTCGGCGCTGGTGAAAGCGGGAAGTCGACATTCCTAAAACAGATGAGGATCATACACAAAGTGAAGTTCGAGCCCGAGCTGGTCCGGGAGTACCAGCATGTGATATATCAGAACATAGTGAAGGGAATACAAGTTTTAGTTGACGCGAGGGACAAATTGGCGATACCGTGGGAGAATCCTAGAAATTTGGACGTGGGACAGCAGGCGTTGCATTTTAACAGCACGCAGACCTTGGACAGTCGGCTGTTCATGCACTACGCGCCGCACATACACTCCCTGTGGCTCGACAGGGCCATCAAGAGGGCCTATGACAGGCGGAGAGAGTTCCAACTGGTAAGTAAACATCCTTTGTTTATTTTGTAGTGACTAATCTTAAAGGTCCAATAAATCTTATTGCGAGGTTTATTATTCATTCAGTGGTTTCCTGGTACCTTGTAATCAACACAATGCATTTTTTTTAAAGAAATCATGACATAAACAAAGACAGTGCTGTGAATAATAATAATGTGGTCTTGGCTGAATGCTAATGCAGTTTTGTGCCAATATAATTGTGCAAAGATTTTTTATTCGAATTTCATTAAGGTGTAACAATACTTGTAGTGTATTGTATCATTTTAAATAGGGAGGTGGTATCAATAACTGTAATAATATTTATCTTTTGTGTAATCATTATGTGACATACAAAGATATTAGTTTTTAATGAGCTCTTGAGAATCATAATATTGTGGATGATTTTAGTATTTCAATGATATAGGAAATTGACTGTAGGTAAGGTACTTAAAACAAAGATAATTAACATTGGATAATTTGACTTTAGTGTCCAATGAAGAATTTGTTTCAGTTTTAGTGAAGTATCATCCTTATCACAACCCAATCAAAAGCTTACATAGTGACCCGTGTACGAGTCTAATTTTACAGTAATACCGCAAATCGATGTACAGTTTAGCCGTTTGGCACACGCATACTAGAGGTCAAAACAAAACTTTTCATCCGCAGTTCTTAAAAAAAATTCCCTTAGGAGGGGGGTGCTGATTCATCATTTTTTTTGTATGGGACAAAAAAATTTTTTTTTCAAAAACCTATCGTGTGTGGTATCATATGAAAGGGCTAATAGAGGCGGTTCTAATAATATACCACATCATTATATTTCAGGCATTTTTTTTAAATTAAAACAAAAATAATTTTCAAAACATACCAAGTTTGGGCTCCCCCAGATACGATATGGCTGGTTTTTTTTTGGTACTTTATATCAAAAATGATAATAGATATCCTCATATCTAACCTCAAGAAAGCAATTTTGAAAATAATTTCATTAAGTATTTATTTTTTATTTTTCAATATTACAAAATAACGCAGTACAAAATGTACTGAAGTAGAGTTCTACTATAGTCCTACTCCAGTACATTTTGTACTGCGTTACTTGATAATATTGAAAAATTAAAAAAAAATACTAAATGTAATTATTTTCAAAATTGCTTTCTTGGGGTTAGATATGAGCATATCTAGTATCATTTTTGATATACAGTACCAAAAAAAAACCAGCCATATCGTATCTGGGGGAGCCCAAACTTGGTATGTTTTGAAAATTATTTTTGTTTTAATTTTTTTTTTAATGGCTGAAATATAATGATGTGGTATATTATTAGAACCGCCTCTATTAGCCCTTTCATATGATACCACACACGATAGGTTTTTGAAAAAACATTTTTTTTTTCCTATACAAAAAAAATTATGAATCAGCACCCCCCTCCTAAGGGAAATTTTTTTAAGAACTGCGGATGAAAAATTTTGTTTTGACCTCTAATATGCGTGTGCCAAACGGCTAAACTGTACATCGATTTGCGGTTTCTTTTTGTATACAAGGGGCACTAACAGTTTAGTACTTTATAAGTGCTTAATTTGGTGCTTTTATGGTGTTGCTTTTTTGGAATCCTTTTAGACACAGATATTTCACAGAAAAAAAAAATTATATGTGCTAGACAGATAGAAGAAGTGGTTTTTAATAATTTTTTTGAATATTCAAAGTATTCTCGCGGAGCCCCCACAGAGGCTTCTCGGCGACCCCACATCAGGGTACATTACAGCATGTACCTACAATTGTACAGGGTACACAAAAGGGTAAAATGGGACCCTATTACTAAGGCTTTGCTGTTCGTCGGTCACCTGGCTGTATCTCATGAACTGTGATAGTTGGACAGTTGAAATTTTCACAGATCATGTATTCCTGTTACCGCTATAAAAACAATACTAAAAAAACAGGATTAAATGAATATTTAAGGGGGCTCCCATACAAAAGACATGATTTTTTTGCCGCTTTTATAGATAAGGGTATGGAACCCTTTATGCGCGAGTCCGACTCGCACTTGGCCGGTTTTTCTATTTTGATGTTGGTGTTATTTCTGTTGCATTTACCTAGAGAGACCTAGACTAAACTTCTAAGGAAAAATGCAATCAGTAATTGGCCTGAAAAAGTATGACTTTTGGCCAAAAATATTGTTACCATCATGGTTTACGACTATAATAGTTTAATTATAAAATAAATAGTTGCAACTAATGAAAACGAAACTCAAAATATTCAAAACAAATTCAATGTCAAAAATATATTTACAATTTTGCACCTTATTGCAATGGAGTAAAGTGCAAAAGTGTAAACATATCTTTGACTGCGATTGTACATAGTTACAGTACATAAAATAATTGTGTGATTTCCTTCCTTAATGAACCTTTGAATGTTTCAAAATTGCAGACATACAACAATCAATAACTACCTGTACTTACTCCATACAAAAGTACTGGTTAAATACCAGCATATTTCATGGGAAAACTTACAGCTAGAGTCACAAAATAGGTAGTGATACTAGTGATATAGAAACAGTAAGCAAATTAAAATCGGACCGCTGTTCTGAGAGGTCGCAAATTCGAGTCTTGCTACAGTGAATTTTTCCATTTTTTTTTTCAATTATAAAGTTTCTACCGGTACATATTTAATCGGAAAATCTAATAATTATTACTACATAATATATGTATAGCCTTTATTTCCATTAGTTCAAAATAAAAATAAAACAAACAATTACTTTAACATTTAAGACACCTTATCAGGCGCATAGCCGAGTTTTACATTAACATTATTTAATTTAATTATTTTCTGGAAGCTGTTCCATAACCAAAATCGCGAAAATGGAACCCTTATAGTTTAGTCTTGTCCATCCGCATGTCACAGCCAATTTTCTTATAAACTTTAAAGCATATATGAAATTTTAACTGAAGGTGTGTTGTATGCTGCCAGCTAGGTATGTAGATAAATTGTTGAAATAATATTTTTAGGTGTGGACCTCATAATTACATGTGCCAAAGTATCGAAAATTCCATAAAATTCAATTACTAATGGTAAATACCCCGTTTCATACTGTCATAGTGGAAAAGTTTACCATCTTGGGTAATATCATCTCAAGTACCTAATTGACTCATGCTTAAAACCTATTATGGTATTATGCAGCTTGGCTAAAAACCTTTCTACATCTACTTGTGTATACCCCAGTGCAAAAGAAGAAGAAATTTATATTTTTTGAAATTTTAGAGAAAATGTGATATATTCAATTATTTTATGGGCTTCCTGTAGAACTCAATATTGTATATAGCACTTGCATTGGCGTTATTAGATTGCCACGTTGAAAAAGAAATAGGAAATAAAAGAACGAAACGAGAACGAAATTAACCGGTATTTCAGTATGGAGCAAAGAAACAGTTCCCAATGCCTGCTATTTTGGTTCAAAAGTTACCAGATCTTGTACTGGAATGCAATCCCTCATAATACCCTAATAGTTACCTTACCTATCTACTATAGTAGGTTAAATAGGATTATACATCTCATAGTAATTAGTTAATGAGATTTGAGTGTTTCTTGTTTTAGTATTCTGTGTGTTGATTTTGAAGCGCTGGTAGCCTTGCGGTAAGACGTCCGACTTTCAATCCGGAGGTCTTGGGTTCAAACCCCGGCTCGTACCACTGAGTTTTTCGGAAGTTATGTACGGAATATCATTTGATATTTACCAGTCGCTTTTCGGTGAAGGAAAACATCGTAAGGAAACCGGACCTAATCCCAAAAAGACCTAGTTTCCCCTCGGGGTTAGAAGGTCAGATGGCAGTCGCTTTCGTAAAAACTAGTGTCTACGCCAATTCATGGGATTAGGTTGTCAAGCGGACCCCAAGCCGGGATAAACGCTAGGAGGAAGAAGATTCTGTGTGTTGATTAAAGTGGAATTGTGATCAAATGCCCTAACTCAAATAAATAATATTTAGAATGTAACCAAAGGCTCTGCTCACATTAAACCTGTTTCTCATTTACATAACTGCTAAATTAAATGTTAGGTTGTCTGGGAAAACTGCATCTGTTGAGGAAAATATTTTTTTATCTACAATATAACATAACTTTTTTTACGAAATATTAAAATTGTCGTAGAACTGTTCTAGAACAGTTTTACCATTTCATAAGAAAAAAGCTATGCAGAATTTGCTGTAATTGCTTGCTATCCGATCTTCACCGACTGACTGTCTTCGCCGAGTTGAGCACTACGTAAGTTGTTTAACTATTAATGCAGTTGCATTAAAGAGTTTAATCAGTGATGTGGTTTAAATGCGACCATTGTGTCATCGAATCACACATTTGAATTTGATTATTGTCATTAAAGTCTCAAGTTTTTGTGGCCCTTCTGTAAAAAGTGAGGGGTAGGTTTTATCAATACCGAGAAATAGCTAGGGCGGGCTATGAAGAAATTAATCGAACGTGATCTAGCTCTAATAGATTTATGCATTACTTTATTGTGCAATAGTTATCTGTCTCACGCTCCGCGAATCATACCTAGGAATATGTATTCATAACTTTTAAATATAATATCAATTAGATCTCTTAACCCCGTCACAGATGGAACTATCTATATTATAGCTCAGTATCTTGCGATATAGTACGATATATGTATATTACGTACTATTTGACATAGTCCACACATGCAGCTATAGGTATATATTATAGCTCCGTGTGTGAAGTCTGTCAAGTGTCAACTAGTAGGCAAAATATATCCTAATATATCGTAAGAGCTATAATATATGTATATTATAGCTCCGTCTGTGACGGGCTTTAGTCTATGCGTAGCATATATATAGCATACCGTTTTTGGATTACTACATGGAACGAAATGAAAAAGATATTAGGTAAAATACTGTCTTGGGTGACACAACATTCAAGAGACACCATCTTATTTGACATTTCTGAATACGCTTCCAAGATTGAATATGATTTTAGATGTTTAAGAAATAATCATGTGTCGGTTGCTATACTGCTATTGCTTCCGATGCGTGACGCAATAAGCCAGTGACTAATCTCCAGAGATAAGGAATGTAATTAAAATTATGTATATTCGTACCCAAGAGTCGCTTAGAGTATTCAACCAACCGCACCGGCCATGTCTGTAATTTTCTTTACAAAAAAAGTCTGCCGATTTTTGCGGGGGAGGGGAACGTCCAATGTATACGTAACGTCAAATAGCCACGTCAGGTAAACGTAAGTCCATGCAATAAGTAACCACTGGTCATATATTTTCGGCAGAGGGGAACGCCTGTCAATGGCTGCTCCGGTTGGTTAAATGCTCTAATGGGGCTCTAAAAGTCGTAACGGACGAGCGTACCGGACTACGGACCGATAAGGATGGTGCTATTTGTAAGACTGACAGATATTGCTATCTCACTCTATCAAATAGCTGCGTCTTTATCGGTCCGTGGTCCGGAACGCTTGTCTGATAACACTATAAGAGAGCGGCATTAGAAGGAGTCATTTGTGACGTTTTAAACAGCTTAAACGGCCTCCTTAGCAGTCCTAGCCTAGTCGGTAGTGACCCTTCCTATGAAGCAGGATCCTGGTAAGGGTATTTAATTTAATTTAAATGTCTTATATTTCATCAGAAAGTTTCAAAGACCTTTTGCTAACTTTTGGAAACTTTCTGCAACTTATCATTAGTATAATTACGGACTCAATTAAATCCTGTCAAATCTAAACAAATCTCATTACCACTTTAGCGTTTATGTTAGAAAGATATCTATACACACATACCTACGTTCAAGGATATATGAACACAACCTTATTTGTACGGGTTTAAGGTACAAAGTACTGTAAGCACAGTCAGATATATTTATTGTAACAAAAATATGTAGCCACGACTCTATTACCAAGGCGTAAAGTCTTGGATACATGTTTTTGTCACATTAAACGTATCCACATTTTCAGCCTATCCCTTTACTCGACATAACGGTTTTCTTTATGTCCTATTTGGTTACCCTGGAACACGACACACTTCGGGTAGAAACTGCGCTCCCGATGGTTTCCAGCAGCGATCGCAGCATGCGCATTGCGGGCCATGTCGTTGGGCACAAATTTATGGCCGATAGAACTAAAAAAAAGCTTAAACGGCCCACAATGTCGACTCTTCCTCTAATAAACATTAAGCTAAACGTGCTGCCCACTTATGGTCCACGCATTTGTCTACTCCAGTGATTCACCACATCTGGGACTGTTTAAATCACTATAACGGACTAATATAAGCGGCATGAGAGGCCTGGCATTGGCAAGCCATCAGTATAGAGCGATCTTCCATCATGCATAGTCAATATGGATCATAAGGTCAATCGTCACAAAGAAGAATGCCGGAAGGTAGAAAATGAAGGAAGAAAAGTCTCTGAAATCTGACATGATACTCCGAAGAGTCCGAAGCAGTAGTTGAGGATGCATCAGGGAAGGATAAACGTTTAGATGAGAGAGATTTTGTGTCACGAAGTCAGGTTACATTGGTTTGCCTAAGAAGCCGAACGCTCATGCAACTTGTACTGTTCTGACATGTACATGGTTTGTCCTTCCTGTATAAATGTATGTGCTTGCAGTGCTTGGTTGATGAACAAATCAGAGATGATGGCGCAAACAACGGGACTGAATTTACTACCTACGCGTGATATACTCGTAGGTACTAAATTCTTGGGATGCAGGTGCTTTCTATACACTGGCAATATAATTTAATACAATATTATTGGGCTAGCTAGGCACTCTAGGCGTTGTCCGCATATTATTATTATTTTTAAATTTAAATTCTCTCTTTGATCTTAATATCTATTGACACAGTGATAGCCTGCCTCGTATTAGGTAATAAACTTGCATGGTGTTCGTGCTTACCCCAATATCGGACTCTGCCGACAGTCCTTTACTTGTTATCTGTCATTTTAGTAATGTACCTACTATTATTTTGCGTCAAGATATCTATTATACTTATAACAGGTCATTAACACATCGTTAATAAATATACCAGCCGTAATCTCTGGCTGTTAACCGGCGTCTAAAAGTTCCCATTTGATAAGGTGCCCCAACATCTAGCAGACTTGACATTCTGAATCTAGGCCACAGATGTGACGCTGCATGCCGCGCACTAAGCGCACAAAATCTGAACCACCCGGAACTGGCTTAAATCCACTTTTTGCGAAACGGAATAAAAAACCTCTCGGTTCCCTACACTTACATCACAACAATTAAATGAATCACCGCATACGAGTAGATATAGTACTGACGTAAATTATTGTGTACAGCAATGCCTTATTACTTCGGGAATAGAGTTCAAAAGTGTTACATATCTTTGACATCGCCGTACCAAATTACACATAGGTATGTGTTCATATCTTTGCATAACTGTAATGTGATTTCATTCGATAATCTTATCTCGTACAAACTTAATTTACCTAATTGCGGTGGTTGGTATCTGGCGGGTTTTCTTGTACTAATTGCTGTGTGTGAAGTAAAAGAACCTTTGCACTATTAGGGCTTAATTAACATGTTTAATGATTCATATGTACGTACGTGTTGTACATAAACAATATGTGTTTCATAATGCGGATATTACATTACGACATAGGGTGCTTTCCATAACAAATTAATTGGGTTATCAATGCTCGCCTTAGAGATGTAGTGTAATTAGTTAGAGCAAATAAGGAATATTAGTTTTCGATGAGAGATTGTTGTGAGATAAAGCTGAGCTGTACAGTCAGAAATAAATAGTTTTATGTAAACAACACAACGTAAAGGTGGAATTATGCGCCATGCATGGGAAGTCGACGTCAATGATATGTTTACACTTTAGCACGTTACTCCTTGATGCAAAAGTGTATTGCAAAGTATCTTTGAGGTTGACTGGACGTCTGTAAACACCTGGAAGTCAGTGCGTCCTATGATTAAAAGGAAATGGAGGGTTAACTCTTGCTATTAGTTTATTGTGCAAGTGAAAACTTTTTGAACTGTATGGGGTAACACAGATCAGATCATTACAGAATGGAGATCAGAGTCAGTTCATGTTGCAACAAACTGTCAGTTAGGTATAGGGCATCCAATCCCGCAGCCTTTAGTCAATCTCGGTATTTGCGGGACCATGCATTTTCAATCCCGCGGGATCTCGGTATTTACTTAGGTACCGTTAAAAGATCGCTAAATTTTTGTGCTTGGTAAGTATTGTTAAAGGATCGATAAATTTCATTGCATGGGAAGTTTTGGTAGTACTCTGCTGAGTAACGGTGCAACTGGGCTTATGCGAAGCGACTCGACAGCAGTCTTCAGAAGGCCATCCACATCTACAGTTGTCATTTTATCGCCTATCCGCGACATGCGTCACTTTCGCACTTACATACTTGTTAGAACATGACAGTTATGGTGACAGGCGATAAAAACCCGACCATATTAGGCTAGCAGGACTTAGAAATTCTGCATACAGATAGGTATATGGCAATAACTGTACCTAAAACTTAGTATCTGCGCGGTCAAGGACGCATGGTACGGCCTTGCAGTTAATGAAGATTGTGTGTATGCTCAAACAATTGTGTTTCCAATACCGGTTAGCTGAATTGAACGTCCTCACAAAACTACATAGCGTATCTAAGCACCTTCTTTTGCTTAATTCGTTACTTAACATGTCTCGTTCGAAAACTTTGAAATGCCAACGTTGGTTCTGATTTCGGCTTGACAGCCAAATAATTACTTTGTTTTTTAACACATATTGGTACTCAAACTAGTAAGTATCTCATGTATATTTTTGATGTCTTTGGTTTCTAAAATTGTTCTTTATCAAATTTATGTTTTATTATCAGCATTGAACCCAACCACTACAAATCCCTCTATCAACTTTTTAAATCGATATTAATAAATTGTTATTTTTTCAGTATACACAATTGAATGAACGATGATCGATTTCTTATAACTACACCACTATTTTCCTTTAGACAAACAATTAAAACCCAGATTAAATATAATACAATACAAATTAAATATAATACAATAAATAATAAAAAAGAACCACTTTAGTAGGTTAGGTATTTCGATTCAATATACGGTTAAGGGTTTTCATAGCTAAACGATTGTCGACTTGTGGTTTATGGAAATATATTTCAGTTGACATTTCATTGCATTAGCAACATTAGCATAACTACGACTTCACGACCCATAATCAACAAAACAGTGGCATAAGATTTCATTATTCGTGCAACTATCCGATTATATGTACAGTCGGCCAAAAATGTGGGCTACCACCCTAAGGCACTGGTCCCACCGCGAGCGAGTAAACTATGAGCTATCGGCTATTTCAAAAGACAAAAGATACTCGTTCCCGTGTAAACAAAAGAGATACAAATATCATAGCTGGGCGATGAACTATACTCGCCCAGCTATGATATTTGTATCTCTTATCTCCGATAGCTCATAGTTTACTCACTCGCGGTGGGACCAGTGCCTAAGGCTGAGGTTCGTTTGAACGTCATGAGACAACAAGGTCGTGCATGTTTTAAACTCCGTTAGAAAAATCAACCTTAGCGATCGTTAAATCTCGCTGAAACTTTTGTCAAAACTGGTAGACCACTTTATTGGCCCACTGTACAAACGGATTTAATTACATAACATAACAGAATTCGTCGTCCTTATTTGTACAATTAAATCCTGGGTTTAGAGGGGTTCAAGTTGACCTGCCTGACCCAAGAAACAATCATGTCAAGCGACCTCGTCTCAAACACAAGGTATCAGGTAGACATCCTAAAGCCATTGCTCTATATGAGATTTACAGTTGCTCTGAGTTCTAGATTATCTAGGGCGTAATCTAAATGAATGAATGGTATGTTTATTTCAAACACTGATTTGTTTCAACGCGCGGCGAGCTAGATCTTCCAAGCGAACTAGGGCTCGATATATTTATAATGAATATTCCCGAGATAGGATCAAAAAGTAAAATAATTGTTTATTCGTCCTTTATACATATTAGGTTCTGTGATAAGTTAGATTGGCTGATAAAATCGAAACACCCATGTTATTTATTTATTATAATTATTATTATTTAATGTTGTTGGCGCTATACTACATGATACATATATAATCGGTGATCAGGAACCAATTTTTCTAATTCAGTTATCGACACTGAACGACTTTTAGTATGAGGCCAACTTCGAAGTCGCAAAGATTGTTTTGGCTTCCCCGTAGAAAACGACAACACCTTTTCGGGCGAAATGTATGAAACGGCCAAAAATTTTTGACGATTTTGGTCCCATAGTACAAATTGTTCAGTATCATAACAGAATTAGAAAAATTGGTACCTGATCAAGTGATCGCCGATTAGGTATGTACGAGTATCATGGTCTTTACTAAAATCTAGTACCTATAACGAATACAACGAAGAGCAAAATACCATAATTTAATTGATCTGAATGCTTTACAGCTCTGACCATTTTATCGTGCTGAACAACGTTTGTTTTGTGCCATCCGGCGTGGCATATAAAACGACTATATGCTCTTATCGAAAGAATTTTATGATACCTGGACTGGACCTATATCCTACCTATATTAATCGAGCGATATCAAGTGAGGTTATAGAACAATCATTCCTTTTCTCTTCTCCGAAGTCGTTTAAGAGTCCTATAGGATTGTTCTGTTCAGTTTGGTGGAATCTTTTAGAAACGTTGTATTAACAGGGGTCATCCCATCTCCTGTACGCCTAGCACATGATTGACACGTCAGTATCTCGCGCGCGAGATAGTCTATCCGTCCTTTTTTGACTGTGTCAATTAAAAAGAGCGCGCGAGATACTGTCGCATCAGTCATGTGCTAGGCGTGCTGTTTCCGAAGTCGAGTTAATTCGCCTAGTCGAAAATCTATCTTGCGCTGTGGTATCGGCGATCGCTTCTCACAGTTCCCACACTACACCCCACCCCCAGTTATTAAACCCGCAATACATTTGCAAGGCAATGCACAGGAAGAGAGAATTCTGGGTTCTTAGATAAAGGTCGGGGAACACACGAGTATTTCTTCTGATGTCGCTGACTAGTCTTGCTTCCATTCTTCAGGAAAAGAACCTAAATGTATTTAGAACGCTACAATAGTATTTACGGTTGAAATTATAAAAAAAACGCTTTAAGTACGGATGTTATACTTATTTCTTATTTACACAACCTACCTACACTGGTTTGTTTTGAGATGTTGCGCTACTTGCGCTGGGCGTTCTAAACAGCCGAACCCGCATCTTCGATCGGTGTCAATACATTTAATCGACAATGGGGCTCCTGTTCAGTGGTTCTCAAAGTTTTTCGCGGTGTTTCCCTTTTCGAACATTGTTTTTTTTTACAGATACTATATTGTCGTGATTCATGATACAAGCTGTGTTTGCGGTGTGTGATGTTGGTATTTTGTGGCATACCCCCTGAAGTACAGATAGGGTATAATCCGCATAATGATGATGTCAGTGTCAGAGCTTCCAAGTATAGGGTAGTGTTGATGGTGAGATTGGTAAGGAATCTGTATTTGTCCCAGCAGTGAAGTCAACGCTGTGAATCCTCACTATGCTTTTATATGCATGAGAGAGAAGACTAATGGAGTAGTTTTCTTAATTGCTGAGGATCGAGACAATAATACTTTCCGAACGAGATCGCTTTCCACTTGTAAGGTCTCGGATCTGGAGTGTCCAGCGTATAGGAGTACAATCGTTTCTTCCTGTTTCCTTCTGGTCACCATCAGTTTTTCCAAATTGCCATCCTCCTGGCTGACCGAAGAAATCAAGGAAAGTCGATAACTAGACATAAGTAGTCAGTATCTAGCTAGCGTCACGTATGAAATCGATGTGTTTGTTAACTAAGGTGTTGACTTGCGGCCATCTTGTCGAGCAAGGTGGTTTGATTTTGTCATTAACTTCTTATTTTTTGTTCATTTTCGTGATTCAGTGTGTAATATATAGCTTATTCTGCAGTGATTTAACGAACTAGTGTGCAACTAATGAAGAATTAATCTCAAAACAAGTGTAACCCCTGTTTGAGTTAGATATCCGTTAGTCCACGTGCTTTTTGTAGGGAGTAGCTATCTTCTTATAAAAAGCCCAACCTCACCGTACAACGTCCAGCTCTTGGAGCGAAATTTTAACTAATTAACCGTAGGTACACTTGTCGTCTCTACCTCGACATTGGCAAAATTGTCCCAGAATGCCATTTATTTTAAAAATTGAATTGAACTAAGGTGCGTTTTTACCGTCTTAATTCGTGCTATAAAAACTTTTTGGGAGTACACTTTGAGAATCGCAGCCGCAATTCATCTCAATCGACTGTATCTGTCCGACGGCTGGCGCATTAGTTAATTAATAATCTCCAACATTTAATATTGACGACAGAGACGTCTACGTAGGACCATTAATTTATAGGGGACTCCGAACCGGCTTGACCAGTCGCACGGGATCACAGACCACTTTAATAGACGGCCCATATGAGAAGACTGCACTCACATGACAATAATCTGATAACATAACTCCCGCCGTACCTACATTATTGACCACTTAGTTTGGCAAGAGCTGTCAGATGAGATGACTGTCTCGAATTAAAAAAATACTACTTTAGGGGAATCACATCTTATGTACTACCTCTATATATATAGAGGATCTATAGGTCTATTTACTTACAGGGTTGGTCAAAAAATATTGACTGCGAAACGGTTAAGGCATGACTGTCTGAGATACAATTATGATAATGAATCTGAGAGCATAACTGAACACGGTTCACGTTTAAGAAATTTAGGCACGGAAATTATACAAACATTAAATTAAAAATTTCTTATAGTATGAAATGGTATGACATGCAACTAATTTCGGCTCAAGACGTAGTACCTACATACTTCAACATTATAAGAGTGAATGTTTAATAATTTGATGTCTGTTCCGTAAACGCTTTGTAACGCGAAGTTTATTTGAGATAGTCTGTGTTCGGGATCGACTGAAAAGGACTTACGCGCCTACTGTTTACTCCCGTCAAACAACTGTTTTAGAAAGGCCATCTATTTCTATTCCTAGAGACATGTTATGCTCACTCTTATAGAAATCCGTTGCGAGTAAAAGAGAGATCATTACTTATAGAATTGTCAGCGTTAGTATTAGCTCAAAGGCCTGTTACACCTTCCTTAATTCAGGTCTCTTCCAGTTGACCTTAAATCCTACATTTGAGCAGTAATACAAATACTTGGCAGCATTGCCTTTTTCTTCCAATATTTATTTTTTGTGGTAGAAAGATAGTCTATTTAACTCTCTCTGTTAAAGGACATAAGACCTAAATTCGAATATCAGAGACGCTCGACGGCAGGTATGACTTACTTTGAACAAAATTATAGACCAAACGTTTGGTATGGCATGCTGCAACCTAGATTGGGTAACGTGCTTACCATGAAGGTGCTTTGGTTTCGTGTTGATATCAGATTTAGACTAGATTTCAAGAGAATTTATTAAATTGAATGGTCTGCGAATTGAAATAAAGTGGCAAGCTTGGTATTTATCAAACAAAACTTAAACACAATGCATGTTTCATAATCATAAAACATGAACATGACCCGATCACAGAATAAAATAATAGTAATGTCAACTTCACGGGCATTAAAAGAGTTAGTACTTCGTTCTTAAATCGTACAGAAGCTCCACTGCCTAGCAAAACAATTGATTGACAGCTGAAAATGACGAATGATGTTTCTCCCTAACACTCCTAACAGAGCACGTTATCTTCGGCTCTCGAGGGTTGGCAAGTTCGTGAAGTTTGTACGTCAAATGCGTTGCCGAACAATAATGCATCGACATCGACGCAACTGCAGATTTTTATTCATTATTTAAATAGATTATTTGAAGATAAAACCCTTTACACTTTCGCTGACAGTGCTAGAGAGCGAGAGCTACAAGTACCCCACCTGTTGAGTGCCTTAACCCCACCTGTCTTAAGTTTAAAATAAAAAAAAACACCAAACCGAATGCAGAACCTCCTTCCTCAATGGAATTGAAGTCGGTTAAAAAAGAAATAAATACATTTTTCTATTATTCCCCGTACACCCCTAACAGTGACCGAAATAACAGAAGCCTAAAGATTTAACAATTGAGAGTCGCGTAAATTCGCACCTGCCACATATGTATACGGTAAATCCACAACGAATGCCGTGAGTGCCGTGACGGGCCAATTTGTCAGGCCACTGACACGTTTAGCGTATCCTTGTTAAGTACTAACAATATTTTGCTGTGCGTTTGTTAGGACGTAAAAATACGGTTATAATGCTGGTGAGATTCAGAAGTGGGTTCCATTTGTTAAAATATGCTGAAAGATTTTTTTCTGACAAAATTATACCATCCATGAGGTCTAAAAAGAACCTTCGGGTTTTAGAAAGAGACGTCGGGTATCAATCAACAGTGACACATGAAAAAGCAGAACAGCAATATTACCTTCGTGTGTCATCGTTGATTCCCGAAGGTTCTTCTTAAAGCTCACGGACTGTAATGTATCTTTTTGCTGAGACCACCCAACAGAGAACTCACGGATATACCTCGTTCTTGTAATAGGTATTTAAATAGGAAGTTCAAATATAGTGTTGTTTTAAGTTAGCCAATAATTCTTAGGACCTATGTAGACAAACCGCCGTCAACATTGCGAAACCTTCCCGGTATCTTACGTTCTACGAAACCTGCATCGCCGAGTCAGCTCCGCGATTCGTAAGCGTATAGCCACTATAAGTTGACCCTAAGCAAGGATAATATAAGCATGGATCGACGATGTATATACAAACCCTTACGTTTTTGCAGTTATTTGCAAAAACATCCTATATAACGAAGGGTACAAATAATGTGAAAAATGTATCTAACAATTTGTATTATTTTATTTCAAAAGTTAGATAGTTAGAAAAAAAAACACTCGGAGCTCCGCAAACTACTTCTAACCGCAGTGCGGATACATAATAGTCAATATAATACATATAGGCGATTATCATACTCGCCTTACTCTTGATCATGAAATATATTGCGTTGAAGTGGTAGGTATTCTTATAAAATGTGTGAAACAGAATTTCAGAACCTTATTTACTGCAATTTTTTTTTGGTTGTATGTTTCTCCATTCCTATTAAACGTAATAGCGGGTCGAAACCGAATATATTGGTCTGCGTGTGGCAATGTGGCTTGTATACAAACAGGCTACCAGCTCAGGCTGTGTGGGTGCAGAGTGCTACAGAATACCAAATCGGACTTGTTAGGGAATTTCACCATCTGTGCCATTCAATTTTGTGCACCTGTTGGGAATATCACAATGAGATTACGTGCACCGTGTTCAGAGTTCAGGGTAGGCAGTTAAGCCGGAAAAACACTGCGGTGCTTGGAAAACTTTTGGTGTGGGTCAATAAGAAATGTAAACAAAATGTTTTGCACCTCTTTTGTCTTAAAAACCACGTACCACTTTAAGAGAATACATGATATTTACTTTGGATATCCTTTACAATATCAGTAAACTGCAAATAACATAACAATTCATTTATAAATGAGTCTCGTACTCGGTACATCACCAGGCACAATTAAACCTACTTATGCCGTCATTCATAAACATTTGTCTAGCCAGTTTTAGTTAAACTGCCCTTAAGTTAAGTTTTTATTCAGTTATCGATTAAAAGCCTTTACCTTCAGTTATATCCATGGACAAGTATGCAACGAGACATTCGCTGAATAAACTTACATAAGAGATGTATTTATTTATTCAAATGAGTTACACAGCATTACAGTAAAAACCAAGGCACTGCGAACTACAATATAACTAAAACATATAAAATAACTTAATACTAGTTCGATTTAGGCGACGTAACTCCGTGGCTCAGTTGCGTCGTCTGATCTGGTATAGAGTTATATGAATAAAAGAGTAACACCATTTCTTCTCCAATTCCAGAGCGACTCTGTAAGCTACTTCTTCGACGAGCTGGAGCGCATAGCGCGACCAGACTACATGCCTTCCCACCAAGACATCCTCCACTGCCGCAAGGCCACCAAGGGCATCTCCGAGTGCACCATCAACATCAACAACGTTCCCTTCGTGTTTGTGGACGTTGGTGGACAGAGGACGCAGCGGCAGAAGTGGACGCAGTGCTTCGACTCGGTCACGTCGATATTGTTCCTCGTGTCGTCGTCGGAGTTCGACCAGGTGTTGTCTGAAGACAGGTTAGTTGGTTTTGATACATCTCCTTTCCAACTAGGTTACCAAAGGCACTGAGTCCCCAATCACTAAGCATACCCTTCGTGTTTGTGGACGTTGGTGGGCAGAAGTGGACTCAGTGCTTCGACTCGGTTACGTCAATATTGTTCCTCGTGTCGTCGTCGGAGTTCGACCTGGTGTTGTCTTAAGACAGGTGAGTTGGTTTTGATACATCTTCCCTTCACAATAGGCTACCAAAGGTAATTTCACCATTAATAACAGCGAACCCTTCGTGTTTGTGGACGTTGGTGGGCAGAGGACGCAGCGGCAGAAGTGGACGCAGTGCTTCGACTCGGTCACGTCGATATTGTTCCTCGTGTCGTCGTCGGAGTTCGACCAGGTGTTGTCTGAAGACAGGTTAGTTGGTTTTGATACATCTCCTTTCCAATTAGGTTACCAAAGGCACTGAGTCCCCAATCACTAAGCATACCCTTCGTGTTTGTGGACGTTGGTGGGCAGAAGTGGACGCAGTGCTTCGACTCGGTTACGTCAATATTGTTCCTCGTGTCGTCGTCGGAGTTCGACCTGGTGTTGTCTTAAGACAGGTGAGTTGGTTTTGATACATCTTCCCTTCACAATAGGTTACCAAAGGTAATTTCACCATTAATAACAGCGAACCCTTCGTGTTTGTGGACGTTGGTGGGCAGAGGACGCAGCGGCAGAAGTGGACGCAGTGCTTCGACTCGGTCACGTCGATATTGTTCCTCGTGTCGTCGTCGGAGTTCGACCAGGTGTTGTCTGAAGACAGGTTAGTTGGTTTTGATACATCTCCTTTCCAACTAGGTTACCAAAGGCACTGAGTCCCCAAGCATACCCTTCGTGTTTGTGGACGTTGGTGGGCAGAAGTGGACGCAGTGCTTCGACTCGGTTACGTCAATATTGTTCCTCGTGTCGTCGTCGGAGTTCGACCAGGTGTTGTCTGAAGACAGGTTAGTTGGTTTTGATACATCTCCTTTCCAACTAGGTTACCAAAGGCACTGAGTCCCCAAGCATACCCTTCGTGTTTGTGGACGTTGGTGGGCAGAAGTGGACGCAGTGCTTCGACTCGGTTACGTCAATATTGTTCCTCGTGTCGTCGTCGGAGTTCGACCTGGTGTTGTCTGAAGACAGGTTAGTTGGTTTTGATACATCTTCCCTTCCCACTAGGCTACCAAAGGCACTGATTTCACTATCAATAACAGCGTACCCTTCGTGTTTGTGGACGTGGCGATCTACTGTTTGTCATAAAGTGGAACAATATGAGCATCAGCGTTTGAGAGACCTGGATGCCAGACGGCATACAAGAAAGAAATGAAATGAAATGAAATGAAAATGAAATGAAATGAAAAATGTTTATTCGGTGTAACACAATAGAACGAAGGCAAGGACATACAATTAAAAAGTTTACACCAAAATGGTTGCCACTCAGCATGTGTCATGACAGAATAGCCACAACGCTGATTTTCAGGGCAACCAAAACTTAAAACTATACTTAACTATTCTTAGCTATTCTTAACCTAATTAGTGACAACAATATCTCATCCTAAGCCCACGTACATATAGTCATACAACCCAGCTGGCCAACTACACTGCGCTTTGTGTGACCGCGTCGGCAAGACAAAGTTTGGCTTTGCAAGTCATACCCGAGCCTTCCATAATCCTGCAAGAAATAATTAACGGAGTCGCTGTCGCCGGATACGGCGTGGAGAGAATGATGATGATGATGATGGTGGGCAGAGGACGCAGCGGCAGAAGTGGACGCAGTGCTTCGACTCGGTCGGTATTGTTCCTCGTCTCGTCGTCCGACCATATATTGCCCAATGAAAGTGTATCAAACCATATAGCCACTTTTTACCGCGACTTAGTGGTGTTTTTGGCGGTTTGACGAGACAAGGAATCGCGGTCTCTTATGTTAGTCCTGCGGAGAATGCAAAATGATTACTTAACCATAAACCAACAAGTGCAAGAAATATGTCTCGGTCGATGCTGAGTTTCTCATCTAACGAAGATGAGTAATAGTTTGCACCAAACCATCTGTCACCGTTAAAACGCTCGCAAAATTTTATTGTATGAAAATTTTCATACTAGTAGTAACCTTGCCAGGGTACGCTGGTGAGTCCCTCAAAAGTGGTTGTTGCAACTGGCCCTTAGTGTTATTATGCTGTTCCTTGTTAGATTCATACACGTTCTTTATATCTCCATAAATCTACCCACACATTTAGAAACGCATTTGAGATGAAGTGATTTACCCCACAATTCACCCGTGGGTACACTATTAGATGTGTCAGACATATTATACCATTACTGTGCGTCTGCGCATTATGAATGCCTCATCGTCGTATTATAAGTTCTGCCATTAATTATGACGTAATGTTCTAGTTAAAAGTACATTTTTGAAAAAAAAGTCGATTGGGTTGGACCTAATGACAACGGAGATTTTGGAAGAGTACAGCCAGCATCGAAAATATCTAAACGGGATAGGATTTCGAAATGATCTTGCGATGACATTATTGGCGTTATTGCTAAAAGTATGCGTCAAGAAAATTTTGGACAGCTCACCTGGTTACTTCTGCTGACATTATGAATTAAATGATATATCATCGAAATAAGCCTCAAAGAATATATAATTCATTCCAGGGACTTTATTCGTCATTCCCCCTAGTCACTATTAAAACCACTTTAGTCAGCTTACTTGGGAATTTTCGCTATACCACCTTTAAGGTATTAATTACGAATCAGTGTCTACGTGACGGGAGACCGGTCACATGTTGGACTAAAAATATTTGATTATTGCAATTCTGAAGATTTCAAATTATTACTTGCGCCACAGTAAGTTTTAGATGATTCGTCACAAATTCAATACGTAGAAATTTGAGTTTTAGTAAGTTACAGTTATATTGAGAGCTCTTTGTCAATATGTAAGCTATCATCAGAGCTCGGAATTTTCACGGCAAAACAAAACACTAGCGTAATTTAGCCAGTGCTTGAAATATTATTTTATCGACACCTATCGAGTCTTACTAGAGTATATGACAGGTATTGCCTCAGTACATTTTTTCTTTTTTTATTCGATGGTACACCTAAAATATTACCCGAACTGATAATGAATTCTATAAATTTGCTCCCTTGACGTCAACTGAAGTTGAACGTACATTTAGTGTACATAAATGGATTTATAGTGATAAACGCAACTGTTTACTCCCAGAGAATGTTGAAAAGATAATGATCATCTACTCCTATCACTATTACCCAAATAAAATGTCTTGTGCTGCTGTGTGTACTGACGTAGATTTTGAAGAAGAAATTGCGTCTGTTTCCAATATATAGTAACTTTATACAAATGTTTTTATTAGTTTTATTACATATTAATTTTATTTGGTGACTTTTATTTCTTCTAGTTCTGAATTATCGATATCGATAAAATAATATTTCAAGCACTGGCTAAATTACGCTAGTGTTTTGTTTTGCCGTGAAAAATCCGAGCTCTGGCTATCATGTCCAAATATTTATAAACATACAAATAATATGTAAGTAAGTAATCTAAAAGAAAAATCTTACGAAGTGCGTTAACTTATTTATTAAAAAAATCGATTTATTAGTATCGATTGGACCAATGTCAATCGAACAAGGGATCTTAGTTCTAATCTGGAGTGTCCGGACACATTTAATCGGGGAGTATTACAGTCTCTCACTCTTTTCTCTGGTATTTCTTTGTCTATAGTTAACTTTCTTGATAGTATAGTCGCCATCAGATATATCGGAGCGGCCAAGGTAGTCGCAAATATATGAACAACGCCTCTATTTTCAAGGCAATAAAGTGCATGTTCAGATATTTTAGAATACCCTGGCCGCTACGATATATTTGATGGCGACTGTACAATTATACATACACAAGCTAACTACATAGGACATATGACCTTACCATCAGCCAATGGAGTTCATTCCTGCAGAAGGCGGTTATCACATTGAATGCGGATCGCCGCTCCGGTGTGCAAGCGAGATATCGCCATGTACGCATAGCGCCATCTCGCTCACACGTCAGTGATAACCGCATATGTTTTTATTGCAGTTCCAAACCGGGTCTAACTCGTCATCGATATTTACATAGTTGTTTTTACGAAGGCAAACAGCATCGTAAAATTTTAATCGCTTATGTAATTTCGCTAATTATAAATCGTAGTTAGTTGTGGTATCCTCGATGTCTTCCCTTTGAATATTTATACAGTAAAACCTGGGTAAATGGAATCCTACAGTTCAAACAACTTTGATTTACAAACCTATTTTGAATTTCCTCTTGAAGAGAAAGTTAGTCTGACAAGTCTGCGAAATATATCGGTTCTACTTGTACCTATCTATGTTTGCTTACGGAAGTTTTTAATAACTGATGTCGTAGGTACCACATAGGTATTCATTGATGTAAATACGATGGATTAATGAAATTCGAAAACGATTACATATTGAGAAAACGGCTTGTATGATAATGGGATCGCTTGCCCACAAAAATATCAAATACATATATTTTATAGGTACCCTGGTTTTATTAAGGAGTAATACGAAAATAGTTTTTATACTAATAAAGTCTTAACTAATTATAATTCTAAGAGGATAACATTGCGGTTTTCCGGATATGCGGCTTCTAGTCGCCGCAACGCTACTGCCGCAACGCTACTGGGGCCTGTTTCTCAAAAACTTTAACTTGTGTTACTTACAAAAGTCACTTTTTGACCAACTTTTATTAAATAAAATTAGAACTTCTTCCGCTTGTTTCATAAGTTACTTTTGAGAAACGGGCCCCAGGTTTTTCCCAGGTTTCAATTAATAACTGCAATAAAAATGAAATAGGGCAAATTCAAACCAGTCCGCGTTATAAACACGAAATGACTCACAACGCGAGTAATCCGCGGTTGGATTAATTATGCATAAATACTTACGCAATATGATGCTTATTCATGATGGCGGTGACACACTGGAGACTGGACTTTAAGGTGGCTTGTATGATAATTAACATAAATAATGCACTCTATTATTAATTCAATAAAATCATCCGAGAGCGATGAACAGAATAAAATAATATTTGTTAAGGCAATATATCATTACAAAAACACATCAGGTACGGTCGACGTCAAAAATATGTTTACACTTTTTCACCTTACTCCTTTGTAATAAGGTCCAAAAGTATAAATATATTTTTGACGTCGACGACAAGGAAAATCTCGACTGGTACGAAAATTCAACAAAATCGAATCTTCCGTGGTTTAAATTATTAACAGTTAAACCATTAATTGGGTATGAGGTCTCCCCAGTCTTAGCGGGTTATTTTGTATCGAAATATCTGTAATTTCTACAAGGTAGAATGGCTTAATATTATTAAAATGATTAGGTGGCACGGTGGCAGTCTCTTCTTAATGTGTTGTTGGTAGGTAATTAGATAGATGATCCATTGATATCTATTTGTATTCTAGTGGATAGAGTTTGATTAAGGAAAGCTGGCGAGAGATTAGTATCGAACTATCAACATTTTTAAAAACATTCAGCGCCAGCTCTACGTATGTCTAGAGCCTAATAATCTGGTCGAAGAAAATATAATGGAGATACCACAAATTTTTTTTTAAAGGATGGAATTAAATATAAGTAAAAAATATATAGTATTTTCCATTGCAAGAGTCTTGTGTCTTAAGTGTTTTAAGTGGTCATAAAGCCAGGAATGTGATCATTATCGGAACCCCATGCTGACATGCTACCAAGTGTATTGTTTGCGAAATTCTTGTCAGCGAAAGCGGAACTAACACTTGCGTTTGTACTTTATATGTATTAGAGGCGACGTGACGGGACACTTTCTTATTTTTAGTTAAAACTAGTAAAAAAGGTTGTTTTGTCCGACAATTTAGAAGTTTTTGAGTATTACTTCAGGTTTTGTATTCATATATTCCCTGTTTGCTGTAATAGCAAGCACTGTATATACCTATCCACTACGTATCGTAATATAGTTTCAGCGCAAAGCTAATTTTGATGAAAATCTTGAATGAGATATCAAACGATATCCACTTTTTCCTGCGCAAAACTGAACAACATTTTGTATACGTTTTCTTAATTAATTCTAAACGTATTTCATTTCAGGAGAACGAATCGTCTCGAAGAGGCGCTCAACATCTTCGACACGATCGTCAACAACGTCAACTTCAAAGGCATTTCCATAATCCTGTTCCTCAACAAATCAGACTTGCTAGCGAAAAAGGTGGCCAGCAAAGAAACGGACATTCGCTGGTACTACCCCCAGTTCGCGGGAGACCCGCATAACCTGGCCGACGTGCAAATGTTCCTACTGGACATGTTCGCGAACGTTCGCCGGGAACCAAAGACCACGCTCTACCACCACTTCACGACAGCCATAGACACGTACAACATAGAAGTAGTCTTCAACTCAGTTAAAGACACCATTCTTAATCGTAATCTGGAGTCACTTATGTTACAGTGATGACTTTAATTGTGATACCGACACCGTGCATAATATTAAAGCACACTTAAAGACAGTTATGTTAGTTACTTGGGCCTCCGCGCGGCCTAAACATTGTTGTAAAATATGTAATTTGACATGTATTTATTTACCAATAATAAATGGTAAAAACTATGTATAGTTTATCGTAACGATATTTGTATATCAGTATATTTATGACCAAAAAATGTAGATTTTGCACTTGAAAATGTATTATTATGATCACGTTTTTGATGGATGCGTTTCTACGAGTATACGTAGACTGTATACAGCGAGTAGTGGGGGTAGACTTATTGTCATAGACAAAGTTTTATAAAGCAATATTGTTTTAAAGTGCTCCATTAGGTTGTTCGGAGTCCATCGAATAATTGTTAGCGCCGATAATCGATATTATTGCTAAATTTAGAGTTAATAGTGAAAGGATCATTGTAGAAATGTCTCTGCTCAAAACTTTTGCCAAGTGACAAGTGATAATATCGGTTTTTGAAAGCGTATGTGAATTTATAAGTGATATCAGAGACAATTAAATAATAAAGATTGCAAATTTTCGTACAATGACTAGTTTCTCCGATGTAGTTTCCCTAGCTGACGTAGTATGATCTATCTATAAGAATATGAGGAACTAATACGGATAAAACAGTTTTCTATGGAGATTAGCAGTCTATTATTTGATCTCTGGTATTAAACCTGATGGGCATGCAATATGAACAGTGCCAAGTCGAGACCTGGTGTGTCCCGGTCTCTTCTAAAAATAGGAGTAATGTCACAAATTGCAGTTAGGTGCCACATGACTCAAATAAGGTCTTTTGAGCCTGGAAAATAGTTCCAGATATTGCAAGATTTTTTGTGTTAAATTATTATTTTTAAATCAAAAACAACTTATGTTTCTGAGTTTCTGATGGTTTTATGACAACTTAACGTTTACGGTTGTACTGGCTGCTCTACATGATGGGCCAGCATAGGGACGCAGCTATACGATGGAATGAGATCGCCATATATATCGTTAGCTCCCTCTTACGCATAGCTGCATCCGTATGATGGCCCATCATATCATGTAGAAAAGCCATGTACTTAGTCAACTTGAAATGTATGGTGCGTTGAGCGCCATCCAGTTGAGCTTTCAAATAGACCTACAGTCAACGCCAAAAATATGTATACAATTTTTAACCTTATTACAGTGGAGTAAGGTGCAACAGTGTGTATATATTTTTGTACGTACGGCTATATTTACACAAAAGGATAAGTTTTCTTGGTTAAAAATACCTTCTTTACTAGTATTTGGCACCTAATTCCCTATAAGGCAGAGGTTGCCAACCATTGGCCGCTTTTATAGTTGTAGCAATGCAAGGAGAGCATGAAATGTTTCTGCAAATAACAAATCGCGGATTATTTTTAAAAGGTTAGAAGCCTCTGCTCAAAGGGTTACGAATCGAAAGTTTCTTCTCAAAATTACATTTACTGTGATCAAAATGAAATTAAAATGGCTGCTACAGCATTTTACAAGCTCATTGTAAGAAATATTTTTTTGGAATATCTTTTGACTTTGGAACTAACGCTCAATATTTCATATTGTTTTAAAGATCCTTGTGATGTTGCCACATTTCGTGACTTCGTTTCCACGTGTTACTCTGGCGAGAGACGAGTTAGTAATAAGGACTCTTCATTTGCATAATTGTTGTTTCATGGTATGATAAAAAGCGATTTTTCAGTCTTTTTTTATGTATGTATGTATGTAACTTATTGCACATAAACAAGTATAACATCAAAAGAACAGTAAAATACATAAAAGATACGCAAAAAGACGAGCTTATACCTAAAAGGAATCTCTTCCAGTCAACCTATGAAAAAAATAAGAAAGGAATTTTACTGTGTAGGTATAGTTTTTGTTTATTCTTTAAGATGTTCGGAATCGTAGTTAAAAACTTTATTAACTCTAATATCTCAAACAATCTTACTTTATCGATACCGCTAACCCTCATATTTTTGGGTAAGGTTATATTGGCTCGCTTACTCTCGCAATTTCTAATTGTGAGTTTTATATCGGTAAATGACATATGACGTTTTAACTTGTAAAAGACGGACTACTAAATACAAAGTGATCCTATAAGGGCTCCGTTTTTTCGTCTTCAGGCACGAACCCTAAAAATGATGCTAGGACCTGTGTGCTATTAAAAAAAAACTTATTAGGAACCAGTGTCGGTGGGTCTTTTAAGGCAAGCCGGAGCTTAATTTGGCTTTAAATTTCTACATGAACTATAGGAAAACTCCTAAGGTGCATGAAAAATAGGCAAGCCGACGGGAATCGTGTTCTATAGGCGCGCCGCCGTTGCTAGGAAGTCTGCATTGTGTGGACATAGCAGTCCTTATTATTAACTGGTCTCAGCCCTTGCAATCCGTCCCTTGTCAAATCTGCAAAGACATGTAATCTCATTAGATGCTCTAGTGTATATTGTTTTAATTATGCGTCTTTTCTACTATTTACATTTTTATATTGAAAGGGCACAAACTTGCGTCCCGTGTGGTACGCGATTGTACATTTGATCAATTCACTTCGATATTTGGTACATTCGATATAAAAGGTCTGATTTTTTACTGTACTAAGATTGTTAATTTTAGGCAGCCTTAAAACTTACCATTATACCTTTAATTCATGGAATTTAAAGTATCGTGAGACATATTAATACTGTTATCACTGTATGCGGCTGCGCAAGATCACCCTCAACAAGCTCTAAAACTGCGCGCGCCGAGCGGCACGTCGCGCCAGCCGCCAACCGCCGCCCGCCAGCCACGGCGCGACGTGCAGCGACGGCTCGTCAATCCTTCGCCTAGCACTCTTAATGCTTGTGGCTCCTCTACGTGATGGGCCATCATAGGGACGCAGCTATGCGTTAGAGGGAGCTAACGATATTGCGATCTCGTTCCCTTGTATAGCTGCGTCCCTATGATGGCCCATCATGTAGAGCCAGCCTTGAGGATGGAGACCTAAGCTCTCCGAAACATGTCGCGCGTAGTGACTAAACACAAGCGAGTACAGCCGCATGCAGTGATTCACATAAAAAAAGTGTGTTTTTTTTTCGTTTTAACTATGTTTTCTCGATTTAAAGTGGTTTACAATTTAGTTCTTAAACCCATTAACATTCATATTCAGTCTATTAGCTTTTCATGCCTTAAAGTAGTAAACCGATTTCGATGAAATTCGACATGTCGAATTTTTTACTGGGGATACACGGGTAACTTTAATTTACGAAAGTCTTAGGGTGGGTTGCACCACGCACAATTAACAGACTCATCAACGATAAATATGGCGACGAAGCTGTCATCCCATAGAAAACTGTCAAACTTTTCATACAAGATTTTTTTTACGGTTACATTTACGTTCACAGACAGTTTGGTGCAACCGGCCCTTAGTTGTAGGAGGCATTCTCTGGTTCTGAACTACATGCGGCCACAACTAGTTCAATTTATAGTTTAATTTCTGATAAAGACGCCGAATATAGTTGCTTTTTGGTAAAAAAAAAGAAAGGTGCATCTATTTTGCTGCCATAAGTTAACAATCTTGGTAATCATTATATTATTGCATAATTATGATCATAATAATTATACTCATTTAGTTGTAAGTTTCATAAGCTTTAGTGTATTTATTTGGAATTGGATAGAAGGTAAATTTATTTACGTTACAAAATGGAAGGTCTATTTATTATCTGTGTAATTTTGAATGGTTTATTTGAGGCTATATTTGTAAATACCTCTATGATTTTATTGTGTACCAACATCACGGTATTGGGCCGTATATATAGGCGTTTCAACCACTACCATGATACATATAGAATTACTTTCATAGAAATATGGTTATAATATATACTCAGATTTATTAAATAATTCCAGAAACTATACCGGACAAAAAACATGTTACTTACATACGGCTAGTATTTAAAGGCACAGCAAAAGAATAACCATAACCTATCTAATATACCTGACTTGCACCGCAAGAAATCTAAATTTACGTCAAAACATCACTATGGTGGCTGCTCTACATGATGGCCCATCATAGGGACGCAGCTATACGACGGAACGAGATCGCAATATCGTTAGCTCCCTCTAACGCATGGCTGCGTCCCTATGATGGCCCATCATGTAGAGGTGGCATGATGTACATGCAGATTTTATTTGCTGCGCAAGACAGTATTTTTGATATGCGTAACAATATTTCTCCATACATATACTCTTTGTTAAAGCTAATGACATATATTTGGTCGATTTCTAAATTGATTCAAGTCAATATATAAAGCTAATTATTTTACTCTAAATTCATGGTGGTGATGGAAACGCTGAAATGTCGTTAATAGATTATTAGGTTAATTTACTTCTGGTTTCGTCAGCCGTCTTGGTAAAGGGGTTTGTATGGGTTTGCGTTCTCCATAATAGTGATACGTTGCATTTAAGAGTGCCATCGCGTGGTACAAACGGTGTTGCCACTGAAATATAGACGGATTGTCAACACACCTAACACTTACTGTATTGTAAAGAAAAGTTTACTATGGGAAATTTAGATAATCAAACATCCATCGTTTTATTTAACCTCTTCGACGCCATGACAGATTTCACTGCATAAATTCATACATCAAACCAATAATGATTTTAGAGAAAGTAAAACGTCGTGTTATGACGGATATATATGCGTTAGTGTTGCATCTGCGGTGTGGATATATCAGTTGTTGGCGTCGAAAAGGTTAAAACTATCATCCATATACAAAATCCGACGAACCCGTAATGCCTTTTTAGTGCGTATGACGCAAATGTTGCGTTAAATAAAGGACGACTTTCCCCTAAAACAAACTTGCTACGGGCATCGCTTTCAAATTAGATAAGCTAGTGAGGTGTTCAAAATTACCTTTACACGCCCTTACTTCTTTAGGTACTTGTGCTGCTGTCTACAACAAAATATTATTCTAAAGATCCCATAGTATAACTTCGCTTTCAACAAATTATGCTATTAAACCGCCTGTAGAGACTAAATCTAAGGTTTTCAAAAATTATTTGGGGCTACATTTAACTTAGATAACCACACAGACAATATAGGAACTTCACTTGGTCGATAAAGTCAGTCACTTTCCATTACTTCATATGTTTTCTCCCCAGAAGGTTTCGAAAACAAAAGCTTATGTGTTGTCCGGAACATAAATGTATAGTGGGCCAAGAAAGTGGACCAGTGTTGACAAAAGTTTCTGCGAGATCTAACGATCGCTAAGGTTGACTTTTCTAACGGAGTTTAAAACATGCACGACCTTGTTGTCTCATGACGTCCAAACGAACCTCAACCCGGTGGTGAACCACATTTTTGGCCGACTGTACACTTTAAAAACTTTATTGCCAATAAATAAAGTACAAAATGTTCTATGTATTTCAATGTTACCTGACAATATTTGGCTGCGTATTTGGTTATGGTTTTAAACATTGTAACTCAAAATATTAAATCATGTCAATGAAATAACAATTGTACCTATATTTAATACCAATGGTTGAAGTGTAAAATTGGTTTATAACACCACTATCATTGTTCCGACAAATGTAATTTTGTAAACGATACTCCAATGTTGAAGATAGGTTTAACTGAGAAATATGAAATGTGATTAAAAAGAAGCATAAGTATGTAATTGATCATAATTTTTGTCATAAATGCCTGTTAGCGAACTTAAAATGGTAAATCTATGGATCAAAATTTACGTCGTTCTTAGAGAGAAGGATTCTGCGGCTACTAAGCCAATTATCAATGATGTTTCCATATAATTGTGATAAAAACGCTGATGGAAGCAAATATTTCCTATATATTATGGATTCTCAAAAAAATCTTCCATAATTTCAGGATTATTGGATAGGGGATCATTTTCCCCTTATCCAGATAATTTTTTCGTATTTATGTTGATTTCATCGGCTAAACGTTAGCGTCACGTGTTTTATTTAACATTCGTTAGGCGCAAAACACTTGAGCGAAATTCAGAGTGGAAATTAGCTGTTACAGAAAAAAATCAACCGGAAATCGGATAAATTCAACTTCTGGCTGAATTTTGTCCATATGCTCCATACAAAAATTCAGTACAGTCGCCATCTAATATATCGGAGCGGCCACGGTACTTACAAATATCTGAACAAGCACTTTATGGCCTTGACAATAGAGGCGTTGTTCAGATATTTGTGACCACTTTGGCCGCTCCGATATATACGATGGCGACTGTACCCTAGACAATTTTCAGTTTCCCGATTTTGTCTTTGACAGCTGAATTTCGCTCAAGTGTATTTAACTAAACAGCAAGGTTTTTTCTCTCCAAATACGACGTATTTGATCGACATTTGAATACTGAAGGTTATGAACTGAATGTTCCCTTGTGGGAAGGTACGATTAGGCTAGGAGGTGGAAATGGGTCTCAAAGAGCCGCGACCAAGTCGGGCGAAGTGATTGTTATAATGGTGCCTAAGGGGTACTGTTACATCATATACAGGGTGTCAAGGCTTAAAGGGGACAGCTGTCGGGCTATCAGAATAAGCAAATGTGATCCTAGTGAAAATTAGATTTTTTTGAGATATTGGCTAAATGACTAGGCAGTTTAAGTTTAATTATAAAAGTGTCAACATCTAGAAAATTATCAAATAAACATTAGAGCCAAATTTGCTTAATCTGATAGCCCATCCTATAAAGTACCTATTGACGTTGGTATATAAAAAAAATAACTTTTTCACTGTTAATGAAACATTTTTTTTAAACCTGCTAGACTAAGGGACACCACACCTGATCTGAATTCAGCAAATTCATACACAACAAAATGCTTAACTTTGCAACAACATGCTTAAATTTGTTTGTGGTAAATAGCTGATTATTTGTATGGAGGCCATAGACACATTTAAGCAACCATAGATATATTTAAGCATTTTGTCTATGAATTTGCTGAATTCTGATCAGGTGTGTGGTGTCCCTAATATGGTCAGGTTTTTATCGCCTGTCACTATAGCTTTCACGTTCTAACAAGTAAGTGCGAAAGTGACGCATGACGCGATAGGCGATAAAATGGCAACTATGATAACCATAAATTCGGTTTAATTGTCTTGTAAAATATAGTGGTATGATGAAACAGTGACTCTAAGGATCGAAGTGTTATTAAATGAAGCTGAGGGTGTCAATTCTTACCGTAACACGATAAAATGAACCTTAGATATAAATTATTTTAATTGGCTTATACAAATTACTTGGCTGATTTAAGATAGCACCCGAGGCTAAAGGATAAGCGGTTATAGCTTTTTGCTAAAACATTTGTGCGTAAATGTTAAGTTTTAGAAGCGTGATTCAGTAAAAAATCAATCAATGAATTACTATTTTATTCACAGATAACAGACAACAGTCGTGCAGTCGCCATCAAATATATCGGGGCGGCCAAGGTGGTCACAAATATCTGAACAACGCCTCTATTGAGAAGGCCATAAAGTGCATGTTCAGATATTTATGAGTACCCTGACCGCTCCGATATGTTTGATGACGACTGTATATAGATGGCGCCACTAAAGAGTCTGGGGGGCTAGACCGCAACTATTAACCCATTCCCTAATGACGACACGTTGTCGTCTCGGCTCTACGAAGCATTTTCGCTACATAGCGGGAAAGCCAACCCATGTTATCGGCTACGGCGTAGCATAGCGGTGAATGTGTTAACACTTTCCGTGCCGCAGTTCGCTACGCGCTACGCACGTAGACGGCCCCAGCGTTTTCCAGCTTTGTAGAGGAAAGCTGCTACACATAGTCCGCCTAGCGGGTTCTTGACAGCCAAAGTGTTAAATGGTATTTTATAGTCTCAAAATATATTAATTTCTAGGCTAAAGACCTTGTTAAGTGGCGCTATCTCTTTGAGTGGAGTTAAGCGTTTTCTCTTGTTGTTCTCAATTTTATCTTAGACTGTATGGTATGGTTAGTGGAGTTTTCATAAATTTTAATGGTAGGTACAGTCGCCATCAAATATATCGGACCGGCCAAGGTACTCAAAATTTCTGAACATGCAGATATTTGTGACCACCTTGACCGCTCCGATATATCTGATGGCGACTGTACAGTACACTGCGGAAATAACTACCGAAGTCGACTGTATTCCACTGAGAATAGCCGTGTCCACACCAGGCGCACCGCCTCGCGAGGAAATTGCCGCGCGCGGCAGCTCGGCTTGTGTGGACGTGCCTCGCCCGAGGCATTGCGGCCGCGCGTGCGTTTGCCTCGGGCGAGGCACGTCCACACTAGCCAAGCTGCCACGCGCGGCAATTTCCTCGCGAGGCGGTGCGCCTGGTGTAGAAACGGCTAATAACAAGCGAATTGTACAGTATTAATTTGGTCGTTTATTCTACTATTTTTTCAGGAAAAGTGCAAATCATGTGTTCTAACATTTACGCATATATGTTTAAAAAAATGGTTTAGATAGTTATACTTTACGAATTTTAAACATATTGTTAGGAGTCATTTTACACTCGTGTTGTTGTATGCTAGAGTGTTGACAATATCTTTTGGAATTCCTCTATATTTTGTATACAGCCCAATATTTATTGTACAGTGTAATAAATACAATGCATGTATAAACTTTGTTTTATTCTACCCCTAATCAGTTTTTTTGTGCCCGAGACATTAGCACAGCGGCAAAAAGTGCATTCTTTTCCAAATCTGGATGTCTCAAGATTTGTAGTAGCTTTTGATGAGCCATGGCTAACTCATTCAACGTTAAAAACCGCAGTACAATTTTTTTCGGCATCTTATTTGCTAAAAAAAATAAGTTTTACGTGAATTTTCTTTATTAAAATGTTGGGGTTGCTGGGGAGTGCTCTACAGCAAGTCCGAAATGAGTTTATTGTACTTTCGATCTATTGAGGTACAATTTTTTTGAAGTATGTACTAATTAAGTACACATTGGGTACATCAGCATTACTACATTATTTCAATAAATCATAAAACAGACAGTGGGGTTTCCACAGAGCATGACGTCGCTAATTTTACTCGCTTGGTAAACAAGAACCGCAATTATTGTAACATCAATCCGGGCAAAGAATAAATACGAGCAATTTACCAAAAATGTTCTTCCTTTCCCAACAAAAAAGGTTGACTGGAAGAGATCCCTTAAGGGATAAGTCCGCCTTTGTACAAATATTATGTATTCTTACTATTGTATTTTTATTTGTTGTACAATAAAGTGTTATACAGGTTATACTACTATACTACTACTACAAAAAAAGTAAAGTATACACAACCGTTCATTAACGCACTGTCGCGCACACTACCAAATACTTGCAATTAAGTAGATAGTGTAGATAGTGAATTATTTCTTTAATTTAAAGGAGTGTGCTTCGCAGTAGACAAAAGTTAATTAGGAATTCTGCTAGGGATTTTCAAACGACTGCTATAAATCCTAGACATCTGGCGCCTAGATAGAAAATGTTATCAGACTGCCATAGGATGAAGAGTTATGTTTTTGCTGTAAATTATCTATAGTGCCTTTAAAGTTTTAAACATTGTCCTATTTAATGTACGCAATGGTGAGAAAATCGTATGTATTTGTTATCCTAGTTATGTCGGTAGCCGGGACAAGCAAGACGCACTACTAAATTTTATCTTTCTTCGTCGGTAAGTAATAAACCTGAATGCAACTAACATGACAATAAATCTTCTGTGCTAGATACTTACAGTAGTAGTTCTCGTAGCTTTCCAGTAGGTATACGTAATGTTTTTTTATTTATTTAAATTCATAATTCATTCGTCCTTATGTTTTCGAATAATAGTCATGACAGCCTACTTATAGGTATCTGGGAAGCTGTTTTGAAAAAATAAGTTCCGCCGGATTTCTCGCCGGTATGTAACAAGTAATACTTCTCGGGTTAGAGGTATAGGGTTAGAACCGGTGGTAAGTAGTTTCTGTTTTCTCTCTGACGTTCATAAGTGCATTGTAATGTGCCTAAATTAAAGAATAAATATCTTTTATCTTATCTTTTATCGTAGAATAAACTAAGAGACGGCCTAAAATGTCCCTTGCCTGAATGAGCCTTTTAAGCCAACGGTTCTCCTTCAAACGGCAAACTGACGGGGCCCGATTAGCATCACGTTAACACGTCATCAGCTCGCCGCCGCGCTGAATAATTCATCCAGCATTAGCCAGATTACGTCTGAATGCGGGCCGCTTACTCCGCAAACGTGCCACAGGTTAAAGGTTTAGTTTCTTGGGTTTCTATAACTTCAGAGTATAAAGCAAATTACCAAAAACATAAATTTATCGAACGAGCGAGCGCGGCGAAGCGAAACTCTTACAAGTTCGGACACAACAGAACTGGCAGCTGGTTGTCGGTGTCGGTACGTTCGTGCATTTCGATAGCTTTTTGATTTTGTTCGGCAATGTACAGTCCTTGAGCTTTAAGAAGAACCTTCGGGAATCGGCGATGACACACGAAGGTAATATTGCTGTTCTGCTTTTTCACGTGTCACTGTTGATTGATATCCGACGTCTCTTTCTAAAACCCGAAGGTCCTTCTGAGAACTCACGGACTGTAAAGACGTCTCTTATCTCATTGTGGGTTCAGCCCTTAGTGAAAGAAAACATGACAAGTGTTATCGCCGGTTTTAGGCTGGCTCTACATGATGGGCCATCATAGGGACGCAGCTATACAACGGAACGAGATGGCTATATCGTTAGCTCCCTCTAACGCATAGCGGCGTCCCTATGATGGCCCATCATGTAGAGGAGCCATTAGCAACATCTCAGTCACGTGTACATAGTCCTAGCGGTACGCCAAAAAATGCTGCAAACGGTGTTAAAAGCATGAATATTGGAACGATTGATCTTTAGGCTATATGAATCAATTTGACCCTTAATCCCAAAAGAAATAAAGAGTAGTTATGGGGAAAAAATCTAAAACTTATCGTGTTTGATATAATGAAAGAGCTTACTGAGCTGATTCTAAAAATATATCACATCATTACATTTCAGTCACTTGTATTAAATTATAATAAAATCATTTTCAAAACATACCAATTGAATTTTTATCCATGCAAAATAATTCGGCCCGCAATGTAATACAAACACACTCGCGTTAAACGCTCGTTGATTACTTTCCATATCATGTTTACAGTTCATTGCTGCTGATAAACTTTTCAAAAATTAATTATTGGGTCACAGCTAAGTGTAACTTAAAAAACATCTTAATTAAGGATTACACTAATGAGTTCTAGGTCTGGTTTAATTTATCGCCCGTATTAGATTTACACACTGTATGTGAGTGGCCAAGGTAGGTACTGAAAAATATCTGATCGTGCACTTTATTGCCTTGATAATAGAGGTGTTACAGATATTTGTGACTACCTTGGCCGCTCCGATATATCTAATGGCGACTGTACCTACTTGTTGTGCTAGTAGATACTCGTACAAGAAATACAAAAGATTCATAACATGTTCCCTTTGCTCATTTTGTAGGCATTTTATTCTGAAAATTGTCAAGAGCTTTTTTTGTTAAAACTCATTTAAAAATGCAGTCGGTGCAGCACGTAAAAGAGGGCTGTCTGATTTTTGGGGCATTGCCAAGTGTCCATTTTTTAACAATTTTCAATTTCGTAGCATTTATGTTTCACCTAGCATACAAATAGGCTTGAATATTCCGATAGATATTACTTCTAAGTATTCTAAATAAGGGTTCAAAACCATTACATAACTTTTTTAAATCTTTTCTGTATTGTATTCTATGCAGGGTTGCCAATCTTAGATTTTTTTCTCGTACATGCACGACTAAATATCTCGTATTTTGGCTTTCAAATTTCGTACATATTAAAACAAAAAAAATACTTAAGGGGCACCACCGGATATATATTTATACTGGAATATATATTTATTCCGGTATTCAACTATTCATAGACAAAAGCCGATATTTGTCTATGGCAGCGGAAATTGGTCTATGGTAGCTGATTTTTTATGGAGGCCATAGACAAATTTAGCGTAGCGCGTAGCGAAGTGTGGTAGGGAAAGTCTTAACTTTGCAATATAAATTTGATTACAATGCCTGCTTTTGTCATCAAAATATAATTATTATAAAATTGTTGTTCTGACAAACAATGTCTGAGTTAGGTATCCAATTGAAGGGATGTTTACAAAAACAACATAACTGCTTAGAGCGGTTGACACTTTTTTCAGAACATTGTTAATCGTTTCAGGTGTCAACCAGTGTAGTCAGTTATGTTGTTTTTGTAAACATCCCTTCAATTGTAGCTAAGATATTCACATTTTTATATTTAGGTATTTGACGTGAAGTTGATAACGATAACCAATCCATAAATAAGAAAATTATGATCTGAATAAGCCTAATATTATTTTCGATATCAAATGAAAATCCTGTTCAATATTAAATGAAAAATTAGGTATGTTCTTCGAATAGGCTTCTTGCTCGATTACTGCAGGTTTACAATTTTGGGGATCAATGTTATTTTGCGTCCGTAGGAAATACCTCCGACAACCCTACACGTGATCTACCTACTACAGACAATAAAAATGAATTTAAACAGTACTCAAGAAAATTAAGACAAATTATGCTGCTAACAAAAAAAACACAAAATAATTACTACATTAAAAATTCATCAAATAAGTCGAAAGCCACCTGGAAAATTATAAATAATTCTAAAATGAGATACATTAAAGATAACATCTCAGAAATTAACCTGAATGGAAAATTAATAAATGACCCCAAAGATATAGTACAAGCATTTAACAACCACTATGTTAATTTAATTAAAACAAGTGACAATTTAAGTAATGGAAATAATCACATTATAAGTAACACGACAATGACAAACAGATGTGCTACGTCAATTTTTATGAAACCCACAAACCCAGACGATATAAGAATAATTATCAACTCTCTGAAAAACACCAACAGCACAGGTATCGACAATATAAGTACGAAAATAGTTAAAAGAGTTTCAACTATAATTTCAGCTCCACTTAGTTACATTGTAAATATGTGCATTGAACAGGGGATATTTCCGGATAAACTTAAAACTACAATTATTCGACCTTTGTTTAAAAAAGGTGACAAAAAAGAAATTACTAATTACAGGCCGGTGGCATTAATTCCTATTTTTTCCAAAGTAATAGAAAAAGTAATTTTTTTAAACATGAATAGTTTTTTTGAAACATATAATCTTCTTGCTGACGAGCAAAAAGGTTTCCGTAAAAATAAATCCATAAACATGGCCATTTATGATTTACTTAATATGATTACAACACAATTAGATAAAAAAGTACCTGTGACCGCTCTCTACATGGATTTAACAAAAGCATTTGATTTCGTCGATCATAAAATTCTATTATCCAAACTGTACAATTATGGCATCCGTGGTAACGCCTACAATCTAATAAAATCCTATTTGCTCAACCGAAAACAAGTCACACAAATAACTCGAATTTGTGTTAAGACAAAGAACGAAACTACATTTTCTTCAGATTTAAAACAAGTAAATTATGGCGTCCCACAAGGCAGCGTATTAGGTCCTCTTCTATTTATAATGTATATTAATGACCTGCCACAAGTAACTACAGATAAAATGGTTCTATTTGCAGATGATAGCACAGTAATTTTTACAGGCGAGGACCTATCGTCATTTGAGTCACACATCAACAAAACAGTAGAACTTATAATCGATTGGCTAAATAAGAATAATCTATCTATAAATTTAAATAAAACCCTAATCATGAACTTTAAACAGCAAAAAGAGCTTGTCACTAATTTGAAAGTCACATACAAAAATAGAGATATTGAGATAACTGATACAACAACCTTCTTAGGACTAAGTTTAGATCGTACATTAAGCTGGAATAACCACATTGATAACGTTTGTAAAAGATTAAGCTCATATTCGCACGCCTTATTTAATTTACGAAAAGTTGTAAATCAGTCGACTGTACTAATCGCCTATCACGCGCATGTATCATCGACGTTAAGATACGGGCTTATATTCTGGGGCAACTGTACAGATAGGGAATTAGTTTTCAGAGCTCAAAAAAAATGCTTGCGATCAGTATGCGGTATACAAGATGTACAAACCTTAGAAACACATAAACCCTACTTTATCAAATTAAAAATTCTGACGCTTCCTTGTCTTTATATATACGAAGTCGTATTATATATTAAGAATAACCCTGATTAATTCTCCAAGTATAACAGTCGTCGCTATCATTATAAAATTAATTCCAGGTCATGTGATACAGCGCTATTTGCAAAAAGTTTTTTTGGAATGGCGCCTAAAGTTTATAACAAGTTACCAAAAGCACTTTTAGAAATGAATGATCCAAAGCGCTTCAAAAAAACATTGTATGATTTTTTAGTCAGCAAAGCATACTATTCTATTCAGGAGTTTTTGTCAGATTCTGGAGATTTTGTTACCTGTTGATATTCTTGCTTTTAATAAATTTGAAATCCAAATAAGGATAGGTGGCGCTCGTGTCACGTAAACAGTGAGCTCCGTGTTTTAAATGTGATTAAAATGGATTTTTTAAAGAAAATGGACTAAAAATAGACTTAACATGTGAGAAACTATAAGTAGCGACTGTGGACATATTATCTTAGTGCAGTACAACTTTAAAGTGTTATGAAATTAAAACTTAAAAATTTAGGATACATTGACGTGATTTAGAGTAATGTAATGAAATAGTGATAGTGAACAAGGAACTATACGTGTTTAAATACTGTATATAGTGAACTTATCATTTAAAATTGGAAATTTGACAAATAAATACGACAAAACAATAATACAGTGACCGTTTCTTCGTTTAAAAATTACATGGACTTTGAACCCGCGGCCAGTTGTCACATTCTAGCTAACCGTCCTGTTTCTATCGAAGGTTGCCGAACTACCCCGATAGCAAACCCATATTAGCCGAAAGCAATCCGCAATTTCATCGCCTTAGCGCAAGTACCCGTGGTCCTGCGAGATGTGTCGTGTCTGCTAAGCACAGAGTCTGGGTTCGAGTCCGACGTGACGAAAACTTTTTGCATTTTTTTATTTTGATATTTATTAAAAGTGAGACATTTTGAATAGAATTTGAGCAGTATGGAATGTTTTAAATGCCAAAAGAACATAAAAACTAAAGACTATTTTCTAAAGTGTAAGAATTGTAAAAATTACTTCGACCTGACGTGTACAATAGTTACTAAAGCTAGGTATAATTTGATGACGAATGAAAACAAAAATAATTGGAAATGCTCGTCCTGCGTTCGGCTGAAAAGCGCTTCCAGCACTCCGAAAACAACTTCTAGTATAACCAACGCACCTAAGACATTACCTGAACCCAGCACCTCAACAACAGCGATGGAACAAAATGATACCACACTAGAACGTAACATTACACATAGGAAACGACCCAATTGTACAGTCAAAGCCAATACGCCACAAGATGATACACCCCAACAAATGTATGATATGCCTATTAGATCCCCTTCGTGTGAAAATTTGTCTCACATTATAAATGAGGATGGGGATAATATTAACTCTACACTGAAAGATAGTACATTTCATAGTCCCAGTAGTCTCCCTAATATGTCTACTATGGACAATTCATTAGTTGTAGCATTGAAAGTGCAAGTAGAGGAACTAACCACTGAGTTATCGTGCGCTCATGAAGAAGTTGCAAGGTTAAATATAGAGAATAGTGAACAACAACAACAAATAGAGAAGCTAAATAAAAAAATTAGTGTGTTATTATTGTTAAACAAAGAACCTATAAGAAGTACAACACCAACAAAAAATTCTGGCCATAGTCCAAAGACAAAAAATATACACACAGAGGACAACATTCAAATTTATGAAAATAAAATAAAAAAATTAGAGGACGAAATATCTACCTTAAATAATAAAATTAAGACACTCCATATAAAGCTAAGCAAGGCTCTCAAGTCAAATACTGTTTGTAAACGGAAATCAGAAGCATCAGTAAACAGGGAAGTGACTCTTTCACGAATCCAACACTCTACCAAAGCATTGCAGAAGACAGTAAATAAACTAGAACAGCACATAAACAATACTATAGCTGAGAAAAGTAGTCTTGACATGTCGGGAAGACCTGTTTTACCTGTTTTACCTAGAGAATCTCATTCAACACAAGCGACGTTAGTTAAGACACCGATAAACCATAAAACTAATAACAAACCAAGGTTGTTGCTTTTATCAGATTTTCATGGAGCTGAACTTCTACTACCTTTATCGAAAATTCGAAAGAACGATTATGACTTTACGGCCGATATCATTCAATATGGAACAACCCAGCGTGTATTGCAAAATATACAAGAAAAAATTAAAGATTTCAAGAGAAGCGATTGTGTAGTAATTATGTGTGGCGGGAGTGACTATAACATTACCCCGTTAAATAAAATTATAAGTACTTTGGAATATACAGTCAAAAATTGTACTCATACAAACGTAGTTATCTGTGACATCCTCCATAGCTTAAATAAGTATGCTGAAGACTATAATGATTTTGTCAATAGCTTTAATGTAATGTTGCATAAAAAGTTTGAGAAATATTCCCATGTTTGGCTGGAAACACCTAATAGTGTCTATTTTGGTATGCGAGACTACGATACAAAAGGTTACCAACTAAACTATAGAGGGAAATATAAACTAGCTCGCAGCTTGAATAATGTTTTGATTAATGTTAACAAAGCATTTTATAATCAGTTAAATTTTTTAGGTACAATGGACCATCAATTAGTAAATCGGTAAATATGATAAATAATGACCTTATTGTATACAGTCATATTAATATATTACATCAGAATATCAATGGTATTATAACTAAATCTGATTTGTTAAGTATACATATACAAGAGCTTATGGATAAGGAAACTCAAATTGATGTTATTTGTGTTACAGAGCACAATATGCAGATAGGTGATGAAATATTTTTGTCTATTCCTAATTTTAAATTAGCAGCTTTTTACTCGAGAAATAATCGAAATGGTGGATCTTGTATTCTAGTTAGGAGTATTCATAAATATTGCATGTTAACCGAATTAAATAGTATATCGATACCAAATGTAATTGAATGCGCTGGTGTAGAATTAATTGACCACAAATTAATTATAATTAGTATTTATAGAGTACCGAGGAACAATAGACATAGTTTTGATATATTTTTTCATAAATTGGATCTTATATTAAATAAATTATGTTTTAGCGGAAAGAAAGTAGTAATATGTGGTGATTTTAATATCGATATGCTCAAGAGAACGCCACAATCGGTAGAATTTAAAAACTTGTCGTGGTCCTATAATTTAAGAATGGCAATATCTGAGCCAACTAGATTATCTAGCAACACATGTATTGACAATATTCTTCACAATGTGCGAGGCAGTAAAGCTGAGGTGATTGACCTTGCCCTCTCGGATCACACAGCCCAAATCATAAAATGCCCCGTTAAAAAAACATGTGTTCTTGCTTACTGGTATAAAGAAAAGAGACATTACAGTCAAGAAAATATAATTAAGTTCAAAGATCGTCTATTAGAGTTACAATTTAGTGAAGTTTATATGGCAAACAATCCTAATGAAGCATACAACTGTTTTGCCGACCTATTCGAATTACTTTATAATCTGTGCTTTCCTATTAGAAAGATTAAAGTTACTGCGGCTACAAAACCAAAATGGATTACCAAAGGGTTAAAGGCCTGTTGCAAGCGAAAACGTCAATTACTTTGGAAATATAGATTTTCTGATGATAAACTTAGAGACAAAACAATATTTCAAGGTTATTCAAAGCGATTAAAGAAAATTATTAAACTTACTCAGAAAACACAAAATAATTGTTATATTAAACAATCTAGCAACAAAACAAAGGCATCATGGAATGTTATAAATAAATGTAGATCTAAACAACCCATAGACAATATTCAGCAGATAGTATCTAATGGTGAACGTATAAAATCTCCTCAAAAAATCGCGGAAGCTTTTAATCAGTATTTTATTAATAATGTTACAAATAACAATAATCTCAAACATGACCATACGAATACAATGACATGCAATTTACCTAATTCTATATTTATGAATCCTACTAATTCGAAAGACATTGAAATTATAATTAACTCCTTAAAAAATAGCCATAGTACAGGCTACGATGGTATTAGTACAAAAGTGGTAAAATCTGTATCCAGTATCATTTCACCATTAATTAGTCATATAACTAATTTATGCATAGAGAAGGGTGAATTTCCAGAAAGATTAAAAACAGGCATTGTGAAACCACTATTTAAAAGAGGTGATAAGGAAGACTTGGCTAACTATAGACCTGTGGCTCTGCTACCCATTTTTTCAAAAGTAATAGAAAAAGTAATTCACAATTCTATTTACTCATACTTCGAAAAAAATAATTTGTTTTCACAAGAACAGATGGGATTTAGAAAGGGTAAGTCTATCAACATGGCTATTTTTAACCTAATGCGTGAAGTTATAAAAAATATGGACAAACGAGTACCGATATCAGCACTCTACATGGATATGTCGAAAGCCTTCGATTTTGTAGATCATAAAATATTGCTAGACAAACTATATAAATATGGAGTTAGAGGTAATGTACATAGTTTAATTAAATCATATTTAAAAAATCGACTACAGTTCACACAGATAAATAGACTATGCGTTAGAAAAAAAACCGAAGTCACCTATTCATCGGATGTTCGACATGTTCATTACGGTGTACCTCAGGGAAGCGTTTTAGGCCCTTTATTATTTATTATTTATATCAATGATTTGCCACGAGCTGTCGAGTATCCCATGGTCCTTTTTGCTGATGACAGCACTATAATGTTTACTTGTAAAGACCCAGAAACATATGAAAATGATATATGCAAAACATTAGAAACAGTAATTATCTGGTTAGAGAACAAAAATTTAAAAATTAATATTGAAAAAACTAAAATTATGACATTTAAGAAAAGACGAAATGATACCTATAATTTAAATATATCATATAAGGGACAACAAATTGAGGAAACAGATGTGACAAAATTTTTAGGAATAAGCGTAGATCATAAGTTGACATGGAATAATCAAATTGACATCATATGTAAGAAACTGAATCAATTCTCATACCTTCTACATAATTTAAGGAAAATTGTTGAGGAACCGGTTATTCTAACGGCCTATCATGCTTATGTAACTTCAACACTAAGGTATGGTATCATGTTCTGGGCAAACTCAGTTGAAAGAGAAACAGCATTTAAAGCTCAAAAAAGATGTGTTCGATCTTTATGTGGAATTCAGCTACCAGGTTCATGTGTACCATGCTTTAAAAAGCTACGAATACTGACTTTACCTTGTTTGTACATTTATGAATTAGTTACTTTTGTTAAAGGCAACCTGCACTTGTTTAAAAGATTTAAGAGTATTCGTTTAAGAAATAAAATAGCTTCAATGTCTTCCAAAAAAGGATTATTAAAGAAAAGTATACTTGGCATGGCTCCAAAAATCTATAATAAAGTCCCGAAACACATAAGAAGCATAGAAGATATTATAAGGTTCAAAAAGGAGTTATTTAATTTTTTAGCGAATAAAACATATTATACAGTTAAGAGTTTTTTGTCCGACTGCGATTAATAGTGAAGTAACATGTAGTTACAGATAAAATAAAAAACTAAAATTTGTATGCCCTGTGGCCTGACATGGTGATGCAACATTATTGCTGTAAGACCTGTACCTTTGTACTATAAACCCGTGTTGAACAAATAAACTATTTTGATTTTGATTTGATTTGATTTTGATTTGAATAAATGTGTAACCGTAGTTTAATAATATTTAATGCTAGTTAACTCTATTAGTTTATAGATGCACATTATAATGTTTTCTGTTTTCTGTCTTCTTTAACTATTTGTATGCCATATGTCTATGGCAAAGCATAGTGATTCAAACTTATGTTTAAGACCTACTATACCTATGTTTAACAAATAAAATAATTTTGAATTTTGAATTTTTTGATCCCTGGGTGGTGCTAAAAGAGTAACAAACTTGGCGGCTGCACTGTCCCAATCTGGACATCGCAACACTCTCTGGATTTTTTTGATCATCTGCTTTGCCACTACTACTGCCCCAGAGAAGAAATGCTCATCTATATCCAGTGACATGTAGCCATACGATAAAAAAAACTGGTTTACATTCGCGGAAAATCAAATGTAGGTATTCGCATGTAATAGGTATAGTGTTTTCTACAGTCTTATTCACGAAATATGTAAAGCCACCCAAAAAATCCTGAAATATAAATAAAATTATGAATATTTAGCATGCATTTAGATCCGTAGCCTTCAATTAGAGGCAAGTTAAGTTTATTTGAGCCCATTAAAGCAAAGTCTTTGACGCCAAGCTCTGAGCTCGTTACACCCGAAATCGCCCGAAAAGAGGCGCACTGCGCCATTTTGATGTTTGTTTTTTTAGAAAGGTTAAATTATGCCTTCATTTTAAACGTTCGCGCCCGTCTGGTAGTACGTAAAATACGAGCGTACACGTCGCATGTTTTATACAGCGTTTTATATAAAAATGCCTGAAATAATGTACAACGATGATCAGTGTGTACAATAATAAAATTTTAAAACATAAATGTTTTGAAAATGTATTATTGTTGGGTACAGTTGACGTCAAATATATGTTTACACTTTTGCACCTTACTCCTTTGTAATAAGGTGCAAAAGTTACTTTTTTTTTTATAAGTATCATTTATATTTAAATGGTGCGACTGCGTTCAACAATGAAACCATTCGTAATTTACTGAATACAAATAAATTTAAAAGGCAATTAAAATGCAATTCACCGGCCGATTGACTGACGGATGAGGAAGAACGAACCGCTCGCAATTTCGGTTTGTAAACATTGCTTTAAGCTATGAACAGATATGAGCGTTTGATTAATAACCATGGCGTTTGAGTCCGAAAAAAATCGCTTATTTATTATGACATATATCACAATATCACTCTTAAAATCTGTTGATAGTTAGTTAAAGTTAAAATTAAAAATAATAGTTTTTTTCTACTCCTGCATTCTAATTTGCCAATAAAATGACTGACATGTAAATTCAAAGCATATAGTTTATGAACGTTGTCATAATATGACTCAAAAGTCGACTCTTAGGGATATAATGGGTCTGTTGGGCCCCGCACCGGCGCCGCCCGCCGCTGTAGACGAGGCGGGCGCCGATGCAATCCGCCGGGAGACTGAAGACAATTGTATAGAGGCAGCAGGTCATTCGTCGAACTTAATGCTTACCGGCTTGCCTAGCACTCGTAGAAAAACTATTGTGTGCAACGGTACATAATTAGGTCTTAAAATTCTCGGGTCTGTTTTTACAAAATTCGGCTTCGCCTCATTTTGTAACTTCGACCCTCGAATCTTAAGAACCCTTATTATGTAACTGTTGCACAAAATACTATTAGTCATGCGGTAGGGGGTTAGAAACGCCAAAGGCTTTTTAACATGAAGGAACATATAAGACCCCGTTCCCACTTGTCAGATGTCGGGATTTTAATCGGATGTTCCAGTGGCAGAACATTTTATATGAAGCTATTCCCACTTGCACGACACAATTTTGTATGACATCCGACAAGTTGGAACGGGGTCTTAGAAGTTCGAACTGTTGTCACGGGGATAGACGAACCAGTACAGTTCATAAAAAAATAGTCCGCACTACATGTTCGAAAGCCTGTCTATACCCTAACGTTACACGCACATTATAAATGAAAATGAAGTAATGGGATATGGGACTGATTTACATCCGTCATTGGATAACACTGATAAGGTGCGTTTACATGCCGGGTCACGTTCGGCGCGCTACATACCCTTCTCATTGGTAGCACGAGATGGTGTATGCAGCCAGTATTTATTTTAGTAGGTAAGGTGACCGATCATTCCTTGAGAACCCTAATAACAATAAAAATAACTTATATACATATATACAATCACGCCTATCTCCCAAAAACCGGCCAAGAGCATGTCGGGCCATGCTCAGTGTAGGGTTCCGTAAACTGAGACCATTAATTCAAAAGGTCGTTTCTTACGGGAAATTTGGCGGCGCTTACGTCATTTTTACTTACGTCCTTTCACTACGGCTCAACCGATTTATTTTAATATAGTTTTCATTGAAGGTACTCATTAGGCCTCAGTTTCATGATTTTTTTCACAATTTTAGGACCCACGATTCAAAAGTTAGATTGGGACGCCCTGTTTTAAACTTTCGGAGCTATTATTTCCGAAAGTATTAGTTTTATCCAAAAACTGTTTTAGAAGACCCTAATTATTTTTAAAAGACCTATCCAACGATACCCCACACAACTTGGTTGGAAAATTTCGGTACCCTATCAAAATATATTTTTCGCGTTTTTATTCTACCGTTTTGTCGGCTTGGTTAATGCACATATGCAAACTAACTTTCAGCTTTCTAGTGCTATAGGTCACTGAGCTAGACCGCGGACGGACGGACGGACGGACGGACGGACGGACGGACGGACGGACGGACAGACATGGCGAAACTATAAGGGTTCCGTTTTTGCCATTTTGGCTACGGAACCCTAAAAAACGAGCCGTGATGGGTGGCGAAGCGTATCGCCACGGATGATTATTAATTAAATGAATCACCATAGCGTTCCCGCGAGTAGTAGGGATCAGAGGTCCCCTTATCCCTTAGTCGCCTCTTACGACATCCGCGGGAAGAGACGGGGTGGCACTATTCTACAGCCGGGGCCACACAGCTAATGAAAATAACTTATTAAAAAAGCCTAAAAAGCTTAAAATAAAGGCCATTGATCAAGTTACACACGAAGCCAGAAGAAGTGAAATTAAGTCGCAGCGCACAGTTCTTGTAAGTATGACCAGGGGGCTTAGTCAAAATGACAATCGTTTGTATACTCGTTCAGAAAAATCGAGAGCTGTAAGGGATTAACGTCTTATCTATTGTGTGCGAACTGCCACCGAACGTGCCATAATGAAAAAAATGGTTTGGTTACACGTTAGCGTTGATTGAATTTCTACTATGTAGACGACGCAATAAGATTCAATATGAACTAATACAAAAAAGCCCTGAATTCTTTACGGTTCCAACCAGCGCAGGCGACTCAAACGCTCTGGGACCAGCGTAACTTGAAATCGAGATCCCAAATAGATCGAAACGAAACGCTATCCATTTATCTATCATACCTACTAATATTAATATGGAAGAGTATAATAGAGAGACCGATATCGTTCCGTTTTCTACAAACGATTGTAATAATATTGGCTAAGCCCCCTGAATCCACCATTTTCGTGTTCGAATTAAAAGCCCAGGACGTGAGGAATAAAAAAAAAATACGTCAAGGTTTGGACCATCCTATCTATATGGTGTCGCTGGCAATGCGTGATCAACAATTTTCAGACTATAATAGATATAAAAACTTTTTACAAAAAAAAGATAAACCGACTTCAGAAAGGATAAAATGAATCATTATAACATAACATAACATAAATATTCTTTATTGCACACCTCAAATTAAAGAAACAGAGTATACACAAGTTACAAACAGAAAAGTAGAGGTAAAACAATACATGTAACATTATATTATTTATATGCGTTACCAACTGATATGTTTGAAGTCGGTGCCAAGCCAAATTTGGAAGAGTTAATACGAATGAGGCGATGTGTTCAGTGAATTGTTATTTTTACTAGATAACTAATCTAGTACGGTATGAATCGCAACATACATGTGCCTTTAAAAATTGAGGAGTTCTCTCAATCCCTCACGGATCCCATCATCAGAACAGCACCAGATTAATGTGGGACCCTTGGACTAATAAAGGATAAGGACTAGGCATCTCCGTGATCCAATAATGGCGCCCGTGTTGAATGTGTGCGTAGAGACCAGTGTTGCCAGTAATACAAATTTTCCCGATTAAGTGTAACATATTTTTGAAAGGAAAAATAAAACAGATTATAATTTATGTTCTTAAATATAATTAACATGCACCTGCCTTAATAAATCTGATGAAATATATTTCTGAAGAGGAGGATAAATGATTTTTTTTTTAAATCTAAAGTTACAACTTATTAAAAGTATACGACTACCGTTGAGTGCATATGGCCCATAGACATAGGATGGTATAGACGGGGCATGGTCATAGTAATACCAAGATAAAACGGGATGGTGTTATTACACTTTCAGTAGGTACGGCAAAGAGGTGCTATTATCGTTGGTCCTTGTCATAGTTCCTATTACCTCCCCGCGTTACTTCTAGCAGAGGAGGGTAACAAACAGATATAAGTTGTGCGCAAAAATGGTCTTACGTAACATGGACGACTTCTATACTAAAACCTTCTCCAGAGTATAACAAATACTTTTCTGAAAACCGCATCAAAATCGGTTCGCCAAACGCGAGATTATCGCGAACAAAGATATACATATACAAATATAATTTTTAATGCTTATTTATAAATTTTAATGGAAAAAAAATTGGTACTAAAGAATATAATTTGATTACAAAGACATAAAAGTTATTAGCTCTTAGCAAAGAGAATTAGGGTGACAACACACCTAGCGGAATTCCTCGCGGAATTAGCGGAAGTAGCAGAAATTTGTCTATGGTAGCGGAAATTTGTCTATGGCTTCCATACAAAAAATCTGCTACCGCAGACAAATTTCCGCTACCATAGACAAATTTCCGCTACTTCCGCTAATTCCGCGAGGAATTCCGCTAGGTGTGTGGTGACCCTTAAGTACCTATAGAGTGTTCTTTCCATACATGGCTAAATCCGTATATGTAATAAGTTTTAAGCGAGCTTTGCTAAAAGTTATTATTCAAAAGATTACAGCTTAAATAGCTTAATACGTATTACGATTTAAGTGTGCTTAAAACTTAGTATAAATGAGTTAAACCATACCTCCCATACGACTTATTATTTAATTAGTAGTTTTGCTATGTATGGAGTTAGCAATCTATCTACTCATTTATCTATGCTCTTAGGCAATGTGTTAATATTAGTTGAAAACGTGCGTGAAATAAAACATCAAGTTGGGAGCGGGACGTCAACATCGTGTTGACAACATATCGTGGCTATTGTAGACCCCTTTACGTTCGGGAAGTTTCCCTGCTCTACCACCTGGCAACACTGCTGTCGTGAAGTTAATAGTTTACGAATTTATAGATTTTTAATATGATTACGCATTAAAATGTTTATTTATCGATGAAAAGTGACTCCATCCGGTTTTCTCTTACGACCGGTGGCATTTGTGCAGCATTTGAGGACGTACGCCGGCATATTTTAATTATTATTTGTCCGCTCTTTACTGCAGTGACGTTTGGATACGACTGGCGTCGGATGGGCACAAAATTGCTGTGCGTATGTGTGTGTAGCGTGTAACTACGTGGGCACGGGCACAAATGGAATCACAGTTTGTTGTTAGCAGTGCGTAATCTGATTAATTATTTAAATCTATGGTGGGACCATCTTCATGGTAGTTCCTTTCAAAAAAAAATATTATTCAAATTGGACCACGGGTCTCTGAGTAACCGCTGAATATCCTGCATAAAAAAATCTTAGTCATTATCATCAAAACAATCACCATCATCAGGTCTACTGCATCGAAATGATGGTTTTCGTGAGAAAATGCTTGAGTTTCTTAAGAAAACACCCAAATCACCATACATGTGCCTTTAAAAATTGAGGAGGTCCCTCAATTCCTCATGGATCATCAGAACAGCACCATATTAATATGGGACCACCTTGGATGTAGATCCTTTCAAACAAAAAAAGAATTACTCAAATCAGATAACGGGTCTCGGAGTAATCGGTGAACATACATTAAAAAAAAAACACCAAACCGAATGCAGAACCTCCTTCCTCAATGGAATTGAAGTCGGTTAAAAATGGATTAACACAGTCTAAAACGTGGTTCAGCAAAACTCGTTATAATTATGAGTGCTAAAAAAGTAATATATTTAGAAAGCCAGAAATTCGGCAAAAACGTCGTGTAATCAATTACTCGTATGATGCCTGAAAGTAATTAAAAATGGCGAGCAGTGTATACGGTGGTACAGTCGACCGCGCGTATATACAATTTTGTACTTTATACCATTGTAACAAGACTGAAATGTAAGTTTTACATTCTTAAGGCCGTTCCTCGATCCGGACAAGCCACGCCCATCCGTTAGAGACACGTTTATGGCTCCCGTGCACGAAAGAAAGAGATGCAGCGCTCTTAAGGATGAGACTTTTTGACTAAACTACGATAAATAAGCGAATCTATAAAGTTTTGTCTAATTTTGCTTCTGTGACTTTTTAGATAAACCAGAATACCATATTTTTACTTAGTTACATTGCTCAATCTCTTATAGTTTACGTAAGCGAGGAAAAATAAAGGAAAAAGGGACCCAACTTTGGATTTTTTTTCTATCGAGGCAACTTTCAGCAATCGTGTTTCGGCTTGTGCCAAAAACAAGAATATATAGTCTAATAATATATTCGAAAATAAATTCAGTCCCTTTTCCTGTTTAGTCACTAGAACGTTCGAAAAAACCTATAATTTTTCAAAGTAGCCCCTTTACTCTCGACTGTACAGACGTATATCAAATTAATGAGCCAAAAATAATTCGGTCTTTATTTTTGCCAACGTGAGATTTCGGCGGCTTATATTTTTTTTTAGTCTCCGCCAAGTTTTTTCCCAGAGGTTTTCCCAGAGGGCTACAGTATGAGGTTCTTCTAAACAGGAGTGTATAGGTTCTTAAAGGGTAGGACAAGGCGCATGTGAATCCTCTGGAGTTGCAGGCGTCTATAGGCTACGGTAACTGCTAACCATCAGGCGGGCCGTATGCTTATTTGCTGCCGTCGTGGTAGTATCAAGTAGCGCTGTGCAGCTTCAGCGGAGGATTCTATGTGGACATAATAATTGTGTGTCATGCAGTGAACGTACGATTTTACAGCAAAATCGATGCAATGACGTTTTTTTTATGAAATTGTTACTTAATTATCAACCATCTCTGCATTATTACTTACTTCTAAATGGCTTGGATTTTATTTGATATTTGGTTAAACAATTTAATAGCTTCAAAATAATAATAATCCTAGCACTGCACTAAAAATGCTGGAAAATCTACGATTATTGGTCATCATCCAGCACCAATGATGACCTTCTTACTCAACTTTTCAAACAACCTTTAGGTACGAGTAGGTATAATAATATTGTCTTCGGTTGCCGCGATACTTAGTCATGAAATAAAAAAAAACTTTAAAGGGATTACATCATTACATCGCGTTTACTGAAAAGCTAGGGATACTCGCACAGATGTGCCCGCCGGAGTTGTCGGACGGATATGCGCGGCGGACAGATCCATCCGTGTATGGCGCTATTCAGATGTGTCCGCAGACAAATCCGTGTCCAATTCGCGCCATACCCACTTACACGGAGGGATTTGTCCGCCGGGAATATCCGTCGGACAAATCCGGCGGGCACATCTGTGCGTGTATCCTTAGGTAATAAAGTGGCGTTTAAATAGTTTTATTTCATGAATTTCTATAATACTTAGGATCCAATTTATATCTTTTTTGGAATCCTCATTTACTGAGAATGACCAATCTCGCGTAATTTAGGACATAGCCTTATTGTATACCATTTCATTTTATGAAGGTCCTCGCATTCACTTAATATGGCGTCCGCGTCTTAATTAAAGTCCAGCAATGGCGGAGCTTCGAGCAGGAATGCTGTAAGCAGCATCACAGAATAGATTATAGAACTATCGAAGAGGTATATATTTAAGGGAACGTACCCAAACTACGTGACCCATTTTTTTCAGTTTTTGACCCCCTCCCCCCATCGGTGACCATCCGTAGAAATTGCCAAGACCACCCCCTCCCCCCTAGTTGTCACGTAGTAAAACTCGCACATATAGTTTAGAGTGATGTTTTGGACATAGAAAGCAAAAAAACATAATTTTGCCTACTTATTGCATTTTATTTACTCGACACTGGCCGCGTGACGCCAAAAGTGCATCTTCTTCTTCTTCTTCGTCGTTCCCTCATGACTGAGGATCGTGACCAACTGTGATATCCCTCCATGTGACGCGGTCGAGAGCCATACGGGCCGCGCTCTGCATGGAGCCACACGCCGTCCGGATGGTATTACTCCATTTGATGGCTATCGGCCCTCTAGGACGTTCACCCTCTACTAGTCCCAGTATGATGCTTTTTTCGAGCTGATGCTGGTTAGAACGCATGATATGCCCGAAGAACTTGAGGATCTTTTCGCAGGTGCTAATGACGACACGTTATCGTCACGGTTCTATGAGGCATTTTCCCTACATAGCATAGGCTACGGCGTAGCGCTACGGGCGTAGCAGAGCGGTGAATGTGGGGCACTATTAGTAAATTGGTATAGTATTTCTGCAAATAAACAAAGGGTATTTCTAAGGTCTGCTAAAAATTGATGTTTTCGTTAGCAGAAATATCATTTTGGTCAGCAAAAGTGTAACCGAAGCTAACCCATACCGATCATAAAAATTTTCTTTGGACAATTTTTTTTTCTGATCATTTAATTACTTCGACACTACTTCCTTCACTATTTAATATGATAGCATTTTTGTATCACCTTGTTTGACAAATAGCTGGTTACCGTAGATTATTTTTTTTTCATGAAACGTCTTTTGATTTTGCAATAAAATTGATGAAGGAAAGTAAGTTGGCAGTCGAATTGAATCCTAATGACACCCTATTTTCAAAAATGTCCACCTCGGGTAGTGAATGGCGGTCAATTTGGCGCAATTCCGCTACTTATTAGTCAGGTTCGCACCTACTGCATAGGCTGACCAGATCACTACTTTACAAAGCTTCAACACGCTTCCCTCTTTCTCTTACCTCAGAAAGAGAGGAGGCCTGTGAACTCGTAACTTGTAGTTTTGTTAAATGATGTTTGATTAGCCTGTTAGTTAATTTGAATTATTTATCCTCTCTTTCTTACAAACAAGAATGCCTAAACGACGCATGATTAAGGTAAAGCACTGCTCGACACATTAATGCCCAGTAATTGACACCCTGCTGTTATCTTTATTGCGAATGACTTAAGTTTAAAGATTACACGTACTGAAACAGTGACAAGCATTCCGGCACTTAATAGATTGTACAAATACCTATGAATTTAGGGTGTATTGCTAAATGCTTGTTTTTCACAATTGAACCAAGTCATATTATTGTTCAGATTTGTTTCTGCGTCTAATCCCTGTCAATCACACTAAATTTACGAAACATTTGATGGAGTAGTGTCTGCCTGCAGACATAATAGTAAATAACTCGACCGTTTTTGCTAATATTTTGCAGGTGGATAAAGATAAGTCAATTAGTGCCTATTGCATGCGACGTGCACAGGTGATGTGCGGTCGGTTTGATCCCTTATACATAGTTCGGTAATTCCTGATTAGGCTAACTACGAAGCTAGGCTATGTATACGTCTGCTGCAGTATCGGACAATCATCTGGTTAATGTTAACAGATTGTTCCAGTAAAAATCAGAATCAATAAATTTAAACGCACGATTGCATCACCGCAAAAATTGTTTAACAAAATTAAAACATTTATAATTAATGAAAGCAGCAAATAAAAAAGAAGCAGGTTTTTTTCTGTTTACATTATTAAGTAAAAAAGATAAAAAAAGATAAAAGATATTTATTCTTCAATTTAGGCACATTACAATGCACTTATGAACGTCAAAGAGAAAAAGAAACTACCACCGGTTCTAACCCTACACCTCTGACCCGAGAAGTATTACTTATTACCGGCAAGAAACTCGGCGGGACTTATTTTTTCAAAACAGTAATACTAATACATTAAAGATACTATATACAATAATGCGTAGTAGTTTTTGTTTTCTTCTTTTTTAATCTTGTTCTATTATAATTAATAAAAAAATTATTCCCATTGCTAACTGGAATACCATCAAGAGCTATTTGTTGATTTACAAAAAAATCGTCAGTGTCACAAACGCAGGTTCCCACTTTCCCAGTTTATCCTATTTTAGGGGGCCCACCGACTACCAGTCCGCCTGACGATATCGGCCTGTCAGTTAGAACAAAAATTTGACAGCTCCGAAAAACTGACAGGCCAATATCGTCAGGCCGACTGATAGTGGGTGGGCCCCATTAGGTGGCGTTGAAAAATCGCTTCGCGATGCGGAGTGGGCCGCGTTAACGCGTGCTTGTGCACCGCATAGTGTAGGACTAGATTCGTGAATGGTCATTTGAATGTTTTATGGCTGGTCTACATGATAAGCCATCGTAGGGACGCAGCTTTACGACGGAACGAGATCGCAATATCGCTAGCACCCTAACGCATAGCTGCGACCCTATGATGGCCCATCATGGAGAGGAATCATTTTACATTTTTAAAACGCACGTCAAAGGATACGAATTTAGAATATAGCATTCGTACCTTCTTCTACACATTCGTACAACATAACGGCAACAGTCAAAACGCATTGCGATTTGATTCACAAAACCGCTTGTGGTCCTCTATAGAAAAGGAATAGGATAGGTTACAATTTACGAATCTTCGTAATAATGGGAATGGCCCGCATAACACGGGCTACAGTTTGATTGGCGGAATAAATCACAACGGGAATTTAACCCCCAGGGGGGTGATTTTTGATTCGAGTACTCGAAAGTGACATTTACAACTCAGAATAAACCGATGAAATTATGTTTTAAAAATAACAGCGATAGGAATTTGAAATCATGAGTATTTAAACTATTAATTTCATGCAATTATTTTCGAGCTTAAACTTTTTGAATTCACGGAAAAAATAGTGTGTTAGCAAAGTATAATATACCAATTTGGCTCGGTTAAAATATTTTTGGTTATATACAACCAAGTCTTATTTAAATCACGCAATTAAGCTTTGTTAATTACAAACAAGCAATTATTGCTAACTATTCTTGGTTATTTTTACCAAGCACTTATTTAAATCTAAATAAGTGTCCTAGTAAATATAACCCTTCCCTGATTCCCTTATTTATTTTTAACTAATTTAATGGTGTAGTTTCACATACGTAAGTTAGCCAAGTTGACTTCTTTGATTTAAGCAACGAACTTTGCAGGCTCCATGCGAAGCGAGTCACTCGGTTGTAAATAGCAAAAACTTATTTATTTCTAGCCGTTTCATTTTCTCAGTGTTCGGGCGCTCGAAAGTCAAAAATTGGCCCCGATCGCTTTTTGCGCTATTAATCTGTGAAATCATTAAATGTTTCGATAATTGTATGCTGTTAAATCCACGGCCTGATTCTAAAACAAATTATTAGCTACTTAACAGGTTTAGATGATAGTAAATTAGGCAGGTATGGAATATTTAAAAACTCCAAGTTAATATAGACTTAAACTCCGAAACTAATTCATCACCTTTTCATAAAAATACTGGCTGTCCCGGCACCTTCGCCCATGTGCGTTAGGGTAGGCTCTAACATTTACTTTTATTTTCTCGTCCATTCTTAAAACTTTATACATGACTAATTTAATATAATCAGTTCAGTCTGCCCACCCACTATCAGTCTGCCGGCGGACGGTATCGGCTTCGGAAGTGGTTCAGCCGTGACGAGCTAACTGACTAGAGCGTCTAGATCTACTATTTCCGTAGGCCGAGCTCCTGATTTAGAACCTGCTTCCAAATTAAACCTAGCGGGCGAATGCCGGATGACCCGGGCAATCAAACCCAATGATCAATGGTTTTTAAATAATCGTGTGCGCTAAGGCCCGGAGCTTTATGTCTCTAGAAACTGTAATGATGTCTTACAGACCCTTCAATATCTAGTTGCGCTGTCAGATTTTCAGGCTCCTCACCAGTGCCTGCCTGGAACATCGTCACAACTAAGAGCCCTGCCTTCAAACCTTTTCAAACGTGCAAATGTCAGCAAATATACCCTGGACTATGAATATATAGCTGAAGACGCATAAAGTATGAACACGAATATTGGTAATTTTGAGGGGCAGAGAATACAATATTAAAATTACTTGATAGAGTACCTGAATTGTGAATTCGTAAATAGCACAGTAGTAGGTAAGTATCTACCCATTTACGAGTATAATGATGTCGCAACAAAATAAATAATATTTTATTTCTATAATATTTGCTTTGAATACACAATGATTTATTATTATCTTATCTAAGTAATCTTTACCGTCAACTATATATGTGAAGTAAACCACTTCATTTAATCAGTTTATGTAATAGTGTGTTTTCTGCGCTTCTTTGATCTGAAAAAATAGGTAAGCAAAAACAAATAAGAACAGCAAAATACCGGGTGTCCCAAAGTTATGGGCCATGAAGGGAAAGTACCTTAAATATCGTAGATAGGGTATTTTGCTGAAAGAAGACTTTATGTTTTTTTTTAAACAGTAATCCTGCATTCAAAGATTTTTTTTAAATATTTCCAAATTACCTACTTAATTGACTTCGGCAGTTTTTAATTTGATTAAAATGATTAATTTCACGTTGTTCCTTTCTTTTAAAATACTGTGTTATTAAAGAACAGTTATTATTGTTTAGCTATTCTTTCCATTGGCATCATAAAAATAGGGGTGGTTTTTTTTTCACATTAAGGTCAGTTCGATTCCCAGACGAAGCAAGTAATTTTTAGAAAATCTTTGAATGCAGAATTACTAACTTTATAAAAAAAACATAAAGTCTGCTTTCAGCAAAATACCCTATCTACGATATTTAAGGTACTTACTTCCCCTTCATGTCCCATAGTTTTGGGACGCCCTGTATACCAAATACCTTTTTATAGTTCAAAAGTTCAGTAACATTACAGATTATTATATTACAATTTATATAGTTCTATTAACTATATGTGACGTCCCACGGGTGAAAGTACCTTATGGCGGTTGGCGCTTACGTTGCGAAGCATCGCATTAGTATTGCAGCGTCGTTAGAAATAGCGTAAGCCCCAACCGCCATAAGGTACCTTTACTCGTGGAATGTCATATATAATATACAGTGTGTGGCCCAAAACACGAGTGAAAAATAACTGTGCCTCAAGGCATTCAAGTGGAGTCTCCTCGGTACCTAAGACCGAAGAGTGCTCCGATGATTGATAATGATAGACAATTGTTATTGAACTGATGTTAAATATTACAACATTACAGATATAATGGACAATAAAGTAAGAATTGAAGAGTTGGACCCTACAAGTCAAGAGCTAATAAAGGATTTGTTCAAAGGTATGCCTTAATTAATTTTTCATCACACCTGCTCGTAAATGGTGTTATTTCATGCGGGTGTACTGATGGACAAAGGCCTACTTTGATCCCGCGGGAGTTAGGAATTCTTATAACTCCACAGTGTGGAGTTATAGGTTTAGTTTTTAAAATGTTGACCCACTCGTACATTACTTCAGACTCAGGACATTTATATTCAGCCAGGGTTTTTTGTTATGTCACCCAAACTTGACTACAAGCAAATTTTAAAGTATATAAAACTAATACGGTATATTTCTTCATTATTTTTAATATTTAAAAGTATTTATCATTAATTTTGGTAAATATTGTTATAATAATTTTGCAAAATCTAGTTCGAAAACTATGTCGTAATAAAAAAGGCACGGAATGTTTGTACCGCGTTGCTAAGCAACGGCGCAAGCAAAATGGCGATCGAATACCTATTTGAAACGTCACCGCGTATTTAAGAATTATTTCGCTTAAATTTTAGTTTTTTCCTCGCAAGTGTGATGAAAAACATTGTGTGTAACTCGGGGCGTAAGAATATTACAAACTCGAGTCTTTAAATCGCTCCGGCAAGCCGTCGCGATTTAACTAGACTCTCGTTAGTAATATACCTCTTACCCCCCATGTTGCACAATGTACTAATAAATACTCGTTGTGTACACTGTGTTTTTTTAATTCCTTAGTTTAATTAAGTAATATTTTTTTCAGATCCTCAATGTTCTAATTAGTTCGATTTTGAATGTAGGCCCTTAATCAATAATTTTCAATCTAATAACACTCTTGTGAATTAGATTTTACAGTTAACTTGGGTTAGATTGTTTGCAGTTACGAAGTTCAGCCAATTTTGATTCTAATATATAAGTAGGTATGTATCATTATTTACGTCGCTGTTAGCTTTATACTTTAGGACAGATCGTATCAAGCCCGTCACAGACGGAGCTATAATATTATACATCGAACACCTACTATGATAAATTAAAGTATGTCAAAACAATGCATTTTATTCATTTTAGACATCATGTTTCTTAGAGACATTTACAGCTTAAGACCTACACAATCGATATTTAATTAGAAAAATTGTAAGTTTATTTTTTCAAAACAACCGGGTTCGATTCCCGAGCTGGGTACAGTTTTTTTTCCAAATGTATGAATGCAGTTTTTCTTTTTATAAAAATCAGTGACATGGTTCCTAAGAACAGATCTCGCTATCTCTCATAGTTTTTCCGACTTCTCCATACTGACCCATTTGGATTGTACACCCGGTATATAATAGATAAATACTTAAATACATAAAAAAACATCCATAACTCAGGAACGAATATCCGTGACAAACACACAAATAAATGCCCGCCCAGCATTCGAACCCTCCTGCTTCATAAGCTAGGGATACACGCACAGATGTGTCCGCCGGATTTGTCCGACGGATATGCCCGGCGGACAGATCTGTTCATGTATGCCGCTATTCAGATGTGTCCGCAGATTCATGTCGAATTCGCGCCATACACGCACGGATTTGTCCGCCGGGCATATCCATCTACCGACTAGGCTAGGAGGCCGTTCAAATATTAGTGATAAGCACACAAATAGGTGCCCATACCAGAATTTGAACCCGAAATGTTAAGTTTCGTAGGCAGGGTCACTACAGACTATTGAGGCTGAATATGTGTTGAGTGGAAAAAATGTTGCGGACGTGATTATAGATTTTCTTTTCAGGTTGCCGTTTTCGTGGCCCTACCAGTGGCACTGGTTACACCATACCTGTGGGGTACAAGGAGCAGGCCGACAATGTCAGGAACATGGATGTTCGGCCTGATGACGTGTGGGTGACAGGCTCTGTTCGTTCTGGTAATATAAAAAAGTACTCATCATCATCATCTCAGCGATACGACGTCCACTGCTGAACATAGGCCTCGCCTTTGGACATGGAACTTATCATTAAACGGGGGGTTAGCCATACGCGCCACGCTTGGCAGGCGGGTTGGCGCGCGCAGTTTTTTTTGTTTATTGTTGTTTAGGCTTTCGGAAGATGCTGCTGCCCATCTCCCGGTATATTCCCTTAGCAGACTCCTACTGCAACCACGGGACGATAAGGTGGGGGACAATTCTAAGGCCGGGCACCCCACGGCTAAAAGGTTCTAATACGTCTTTATTGTATCCCTTCGGGTGGCAAAGTCCGGGAGCCGGACATGTCGTAAAGTGGCAGGGATCCGGGAGCCGGACCTGACATAATCAGCTTTTGAGTGGCAGCGCCACAGATTGAACGGCAGAAGAAGTGGCGCGGCCATTTTGGAAAAATACCGTCAAGTGGCGGGCCCCTCAAAGGTGATCATAGCGAATCTTCCGCGTGTTAGAAAAATGACCACTTCTCAAAAAAAATTTATGGATGCTGTATACAATAGACCATGTATCATTATATTGAGCATTAAATAGCCTATTTGATTATATAGTAATTTAGGTCATTATTTATAAGTGAATTTCGCTAGTCTTGATCAAATCTCAGATGATCATTTTTTTCTACTTTCATGTATATAAATAACTATGATTAGGAAATAAAACAATTAATTGTACAAAACACAGATTTAATGACTAAACTTTACAATTATTTACACTCACAAACCTTTTTATTACACCTCACAATACAATATTTCTACAATACAAGGTTTTCAAAAACGTGTCTAAAATTGAACGCACTCGGTGGGGCGGGAGTATGACGCAATTTGATTCGACCGTTATTGAATGCCATCCTTGTCTATTGACGAATACATCATGCAAGTGTGACCAAGCTAACAATAGTTTTGTCCGTTCTAAATTAGGTGCGAAATATGGAATCGCACAGGGTCCGGGAGCCGGTCCCTGCCACTCAACGGCTTGTTATGTCAGGTCCGGCTCCCGGACCCATGCCACTTTCGGAGCGATCCGGCTCCCGGACACTGCCATTTAGCGGTATATTTTCCAAAATGGTCTTGCCATTTCTCTTACCGTTAGACCGCTGGCGCTGCCACCCAAAGGGGTATTCTGTTGCTGCAATAATTATCAATATTATCATGGTGAACACTGTGGTGAACATTGAGATTTGTTGAGTTTTCTAAATAATAGGGTTACTATTGTCGACAGGAACAACGTTTACACAAGAACTTGTGTGGTTAGTCGTGAATGACTGCGATTATGAGACAGCTTCGAAGATCCCTTTGATGGAACGATATATGTTTCTTGAGTGAGTAGAAAATCGTTAGCAGAGGTCAGAAAGAGTGTGATATTTTAGCTAATCACCTGACTAAATGGGTACTTATTATTGCTAAGCTGTTGCCATTATAATTACTTAAATCATACATAAAGAATGTAATATTACGGTATATTACGGTATTCATGACAACTGTTATTCATGACAGCGCAACATATTTTTTTTTTACAGTCAGTTAATTGAATAAAATAGCTCATCCTTTCTGAGCTCTGATCATTACACATACATATGCTGAACTTTATAAGCAATCTTCTTACATGTGCCAATCTAAGTAAACCTTGTACTAGTATAATGGGATGGGTAATGGGGGACGCGCTGGCCTTTACTATCTAGTAGCGCCTTTCGAAATGGTAATAGCCATAACATATTCTTCCGTATTCATTTTACAAACTTTTTGATTGAATGGACAATATTTCAGGGGGACAACATTAAGTAAACTATTTAAAGAAAAAATGGAAACATTTTCCGAAGCTGTTTACTCCTATGAGGCGATTACGAACGCACCTTCTCCTCGATTTATCAAAACTCATGTGGCATTCTCGCTTTTGCCCCCGAACCTAGTGGACACTACGAAAGTGGTGTACATAGCCCGAGATCCGAGGGACGTCGCTGTATCTTTTCATCAGATTACTAAACTGATGCTGCAGTATCCCGGAGACTTTAAAAGTTACTGGAATATATTCGTCAATGATTTGGGTGAGCTTTTAATTATAAGTTATTCAACGAGACATTTCTTTTTAACCGACTTCAAAAAAGGAGGAGGTCCTTAATTCGACTGCTTTTTTATCATTATTATTTTGTTGTATGTATGTTACTCGATATCTCCGTGAATCGTGAACCGATTTTCAAAATATTGTTTTAATCGAACTGGTATAACCCCTAGATGGTCCCATTGTCACCAAGTCGGGGTATGATGATGGGATCCTGGAGAAATCGAGGGAAATCTTCAACTATTATAGGCACACCTATAGTGATTTCACTATTTTTTACAGCCACTCGGCCACTTTCTCTTGGAATAGCGGATCCTAAGTGAAGTCGGTTCTTTTTTTGTTTAAAATTATTAATTTAGGTCAAACTTATAAATTATCACGTAGTACAGGTGCTTTAAAGTCGGTTTGCGATTGACAGATGAGTTTTATACACTTGAATCTCTCATTTTGTTGTCATAATCATAAAGTCAACTTTACAAGCCACCATTTGGTGCCGTGTTTTAAACAAGAACTTTATTTCCTTTATGTTAAGGTAGAATATCAAAAGGATGAATATTAACTGTCAAGTCCTTACTTGTAATATTATTGTGAACGGTTCTCCTTAGCATACTTAAGATATTTTTATACTTGGTTTCAGTTATGTTTGCCCCAATTTTCGAGCATATGAAAGAAGCGTGGGCGCTCCGTAACCATCATAATATGTTATTTATGTTCTACGAAGACGTTCTTAAGGTAATTTTCTCATACGTTATCTGAAAAGTTGACTTGTGATGTGTTGGCTGGGAAGTATATTTTTATGGTCGAAAATGAAAAAGTTAAGAACTACTTAGGTAAGAAATCTTGATTTTCACAATGAGTTAGATCACTAAAATTTCATAAATCACTTAGTTTATTTTCTAGGTGTTTTTCGAACGAGCGGAGCGTAAGCGAAGATCGTTCTTACAAACAACAACTGTCACCTGGCTACTGGGACGTCTCGGCATTTGGATGGCTTTTTGATTTAGATAGTTTGTCCGACGATATCTTTAGTAATGATTTTCCGATCTTTATGAAATTTGTTGGGGTTGTAGCAGAGAGCAACAAAATTTGCGAGTTCGTATATAAGCTGGATTGAGACTGGGGTTCTGAAATTAGAAGGCCTAAAAAGGTTTTGTAAAGGGGTCCTGTTACATTGGTCATCTTATTTGCTACTTTTACGGGCAAGTATGGTTGAGTTTGGTATCAAACGAAAGGTATTGATTAACACTTTCGTCAAATCCTTATTAACTGCTTACTGTTTCATAACAATTAGCAACATAAAATTGATTTCAAAAATATTTTCAATTATATTTTGATTTTGGTGTAAATATTTTGACAACTGACTTTTTTAAATTTATTAAAGCTTTGGCTGCTACTGACATTAACACATTAGTTAGAGAGAGTTACCATAGACGCATAATGATGGTGACCGAAACCGTGGTCCACAGATGAGAACGACATGTCAAAGCAACAGAGTGAGAGGCATGTGAGAGGTGGATTTGAATTTACATGAGACAAAAACTGTCAAATCTGAAGCGATTTCGTCGCGGTAAATTTTGTCAACCGCACAATTTAATATGGACGTTTAGTTTCACCGTGATGGTTAGTTGAGAAAAAAATACCCGATACCTATTTTTGGTATTTTGGTATTCTACTATTGCACATTTATGGCGAAACACAAGATTGGCGAGTTCACAGTTCGGGGCGAACTACTAGTTTAGATATGATTCGTGACAGCTCCGGGTTTGGATTACATCTAATAGTTCTAAATGTTCTAATATTCTAACAGTCAAATATATCTAGTAAAGGCGGCCGAAAAAGCTTAGGTGGGAAAATACATTGGTTTCGGCGTCGAATATCTTTTTGTCTCATTCGGCGTCGAGACCGTTGGTCCGTGGGGCCCCTAGTGCTCTGAGTCTCTTCAAAGATCTTTTGAAGAGACTCAGAGATGCCATTGGAGACCGAAGAGCTGGCAGCTATCTTGATCAAAGGATTAGTTTAGCAATCCAGAGAGGAAATGCTGCCAGCGTCTTCGGTACCATGCCGCAGGGGCCTCTTTTAGATATATTTTAGTTTTAGTGTAGTTTTATTTTTAGAATTAATTATTTAGTTTTATTTTACTTTTAGTTAGTTTTATTTGTTATGTTTTCATAATTTGTAAATTATTTATAAATAAATTATGTTTACTAGTAAATGTATGAAAAACGTTATCCTTGATTTGCAGCATTCTTAGTGTCCTCGATTCTCTGATGGTCTCTTATCTTATATCTAAAAACTTACCTTATTGCAATAATTGTTTCAGGATCTGCCATCATCTATTAAGCAGGTAGCAGATTTCTTCGGCAAGAAACTAACGGATGAACAAATGATGAAACTCTGTGAGCACTTGAATATAAAGAACTTCCGAAAAAACGAATCTGTGAATCCCACGTGGCTCAACAAGGGCAACCCTAAAGCCGAAGGGTTTGTTAGGAAAGGTAACATTTATATACAGGGGCGAACTAAATTATACACTTTTAGAGATTAGAGTGCAAACGTGGTGCAAAATATGGATACGGTTAGGTGCACGAAAATCAATGATACTAATCGAATGAGTCAAAATGATACTAATCGAAATCAAACTATTTTCTTCCATCTAAATGTATCTACTTATTAATAAAAATTGACAATTTGGCCCTGTTCATTTAATATTTTGACTCGTAATATCACTAGAAATACGTAGCTAAAGTTGGTCAGATTATTGATATAATATATATGATATATGTATTTTTATTTTTATTTTAGGCAAATCAGGCGCGTGGCGCGAACACTTCGACGAGGAGATGGCGGCGCAGGCGCAGCGCTGGATGCGCGAGAACCTCGCCGGCACAGACCTGCGCTTCTCCGAAGACAGCTAGTCGGCACTTTAATGATAAAAAAGCACGATTTTACATACAGATCAATCAGAAATTGTAATATAATAAATAATAAAACAGTGCTTTAATTTTAATTATATCTTTATTTAAACCATCTACTAGTTTTACATTATAAAACTACCTACTACTACCTACTATCTACTAGTTTGTTAGAGTCTGAACTCGCTAACTCTGTATCGAGATTCTGAGATATCTGGATTACTCAACTGCTGTTATAAATTTCACCTAAAAATCTAAATCTAAATCTCACATATTTCCACACACGCAAATTCAAATCGACGCAGAATTTATCTTTTATCCTGTGATAAACATCTCACAATCCTCATTTAACTAATAATCGTTTGTCCTTATCTGTCAGTTTATTATACCATAAATTAAGTAATAGGGGCATGTATTCAAAAAAAAAATTGGTTATCTGGCAGCTGTTAAGTGGTGGAGGTCAAATAATGCAAACCACTTCAAGAAACAAATTCTAGAGTTCTGGGTTTGAAGCAATATTATGAGAAAAGTTTATGTTGGGAGAATGTAGTGTCAAACGGCGTATAATATAATTCATGGTTTGTCGCCTCCTGTAAATTATGCTAGTCCGTCCACCAATTAAAAGCTTCCAGATGCCAGGATCTAGCAATAAGGATAGTATAGCAATCTAATCAGAAGGGTTTTGTTGCTCTCATTATGGTTTTATATAATGACATAGACGTCACTACGACTACACTACTTTCTTGATACGTATTTTAATAATAAAATGATAAAGGAAACATTACGCCTATGGTGTAATTTTATTGACACCGATATCTTATCCAACTAATCTTTCCCGAAATACGAGTAAATAACAAGTAGAGCAACAACATCATTTCACCAGTTTGCGTCCAGTGCGATTTAAAATAAGGTAGGTCTGTTATCTACATTTGCTAGTGTTGTGAATAAATAGGAAATTATACTTAAGAAATAATAAATAAATCTTTCAGTGCGCCTAATAGAGGCTTCTGGTGTCAACGGGCATGCTATTATTTCGCACATTGAATATTGTGGACTGTGGAAAGCGAATTGGGCCTATTTTTTTATCTCAAATAATAAATTTTAGATTTAAAGGCAAACGTGTTAGGGTCGATTACCAGCTAGTCCAGCTACCAGAATACAATGAAAGTTTCTCCTGCTCGTGTTACAGTTTATTACTCATTAAGTTCTTTACCGAAGAAGATACATGTTTTTTTTTTCTTTTTTTACTAACCGAAGTATCACAACTTACTATTTTGCAGACACAATGAGTGACAAAGTAAAAATTCAAGAACTGGATCCCCCAACTGAAGAGCTGGTAAAGAGTCTTTTTAAAAGTAAGTCAGAAAATACTTTTAGATTTCAAATATCGTAGTTATTAGAAATGAAATGAAACAACGCAGGCACTCCATCACAAGGCGGACACGTTATACTAAAAACCATAGGAACTTCATGTACTTGTAAGTACTCGTTTGAGCGCCTTTGTGTGCTCGGCACATCTGTACACGCTTCAATTTGTACGTGCGTCTTATGGCGCTGTTTCCGTTGTCGTGAATGACGTTTGAAAATACGCCGCCACTTTGCATTTTATCGATGCGCTGCCAACCTGAAGGATTAACCTACTAGTTCCCTACCAATCGACCGCCGCGGGGTGAGGTAATTCCGAACGGGGTGGGGCGTGGCGTGGCCATTCCGTATGAAATACTATTATTTATTCTGTAACTCTATCGTTAAGTACACAAGTGTGACCTCGTCAGAACACAATGCTGAATATGCAGAGTCGGGGACATGTCGTAGCATTGATACTAGTAAATGTTACAGTTTATTTAATGTTGTATTAAACGCTACACCTGAATATTATTCTGCCCGCTAGACGAACGGCGCCATTTAGTGAAAACGTTAGACTCTTTTTATTTGAACAGCCTAATTAACTTAATTGGCTGTGAAATAGACATAGTCAGTCACGGACCCGGTTAAGTCCATAATCTATCCGTTGGACTGATTTAATTGAACTACGCTTACATTGCAGATCCCTTGTCATTCGCTCGCTTCGGCGATATTGGATGCTTCATGCCCAGGAGCTACAAGGAAGACGCGGATAACATCAAAACCATGGCCGTTAGACCTGACGACGTTTGGGTGGTCACGTTTCCACGTTCTGGTACCTATAAGTTTTGATAACAGCTCAGAAAGGACACGAAAGATATGTATTTCGCTAAGTGCGGAAGTTATATACCTACTTAATACACATTGCATTTGGTGGATTTTTCGTAAATAAACAAAAACGAATTTTTAGTTTGGCCCCATCATTGATTAGTAAAGAAAGCCTTCAGTCATTATGTTCGCCATTTGCACTACTTAATTTTTATTCCACAATAGAGTAAAAATAACTCAATAGAGAAACGAATAATTTTATGACTAAAAACGTACCTAAATAAAAGAGTCAATATGACCATACTCCACACCGACTCTTCGAGTCGCGCCTGAAGTATGGAGAGTCGCGCGACAACGTAAGTCATGCTTTATGTACAGAATTCGTATTCTGTATCACTCATTTATTATTTTTTGATACAGGAACAACTTGGACTCAAGAGTTGGTCTGGCTAGTGATGAATGATTTCGACTACGAAACGGCAGCAAAGATACCACTGATGGGCAGATATTTCTTTCTGGAGTGAGTAAAATCAAGCAAGAAATTATGATTTTGTCTTTGAAACTCTTCATTTATTTTTGACTGTGTATAATTCAAAACATGAATTCTTCCAGAGTAAAACATGTTTCTCATATGAACGAACAAAAAAAAAGTTTGGATCCGAAGATATCTGAAGAACTTGCTAAATCCATTCCTTCTTTTGAAATGATAATTAACGCGCCTTCTCCTCGTTTTATCAAGACTCATGTACCCTTCTCACTCCTACCACAAGACCTCCTGGATACTACTAAAGTGGTCTATGTAGCCCGGGACCCGAGGGATGTTGCTGTCTCTTTCTATCATCACAACAGACTCTTTTTGGGATATTCTGGAGACTTTAAAAGTTATTGGAATCTATTTCTTCGTGAATTGGGTAAGCAATTATTTGTATACATACATTACATAAAAATTGAAATTGATTGATTGATTTGATTGATTGATTGAATTGAGATGGCCTATGGAGTCGAAAAGTGCTCGAGTGGAGACCACGGACTAGCAAGCGCAGCGTAGGACGTCCACTCGCAACATAGACAGACGACCTTATAAAGGTCGCCGGAAGACGCTGGATGCAAGTCGCTTCCGACCGATACTTATGGAGGTCCAAAGGGGAGGCCTATGTTCAGCAGTAGACGTCTTATGGCTGAGATGATGATGATGATGATAACATAAAAATTACTAACTATAATGGGATGTAAGGGTTGCAAAAATTGACAGTGTTGTCGTTTCAAAAACTTATTACAAATATTGTTAAGTATGCGAGTAGGTACATCTTTATCATACTTTCTTAATTTTTTCCAGTTACATATTGTCCATTTTTCCCACATTTAAAAGAAGCATGGGCACTCCGTAACCATCCAAATATGTTGTTTATATTCTACGAAGACATGACGAAGGTGACAATGGTTTATTGCAATTCGGTGATTTGTGTTTTGTGTCTGTGTACCTAATATGTATATGTATCGTAAAAAATATAAAATAAGAAAGGCAAGGTATTTAACTAGATACCTAAATTGGTTCTTTTTGGAGGGTAAAGTCATCGACTTATTTACACCCGTACCTTTTCGCATGTCTTGGGGTCTCCTTACCGACGTAAAGAGGAAGTGACGGAAACCCAAGATATACGAGTATAAATATATCAAAGATATAAAGGAGATAATTATTGTCACGTCAAGGGAAGTCGAGACTGGCAGAGAAAATGAAAAGTGGCGGTTACTTCACTAATTCTTGATGATAACTATGCAGTGGTGTATTGTGTCTATCGTAATTATTTGTTTGTACATAAGTATAGGCTGGTAAATTGCCGTCTTCTAAACTGATATGACTTTTAGGATTTGGCTTCTTCTATTAAGCGGATAGCAAATTTTCTTGGCAAGGAATTAGCCGAGGAACAAATTGTGAGACTTTGTGACCACTTGGACATAAACACCTTTAGAAAAAACGAGTCGGTGAATCCGTCGATACTAAAACAGTTCAACCCTGATGCTGAGGGCTTCGTAAGAAAGGGTAGGTATAACCACTTTATAATACTAATGTTGATATGATTGTGATCTTTCTGACCAGTTTCGACCACAGCGATTGAGACAATTGAGTGATCTGAAATAGGCTTGTTAATATAAATTCTCTTCTAAAGCTTCTAAATATAAATTCTCTACTCTCTGGCACGCTTTTTTGTAGCTTGCATACCTGATCTTGCTAAACGTTCAAGCGCATTTTGGGCATGCCACCACTTCCGTAATGTTATCATTATATCTATATGTGTAATTGGAAGCACATTGGATCGGTAATCCAAAGGACATGGGTTCGAATCCCGTGTTCCACGATGTTCCTGACTTCTTCACAGACAACTATGTTACAGGCTTCTTCGCAGGCAACTATATTTCCGACTTCTTCACAGATAACATATATTCCACACTTCTTTACAGTTGATTTTTTCATTGTAATGGATATTTGTTTCCAATTTGTAGTATATCTAGAGGTATTATTGTTAGTTATCTTCGAGATATCAAGGCCTTTTTGACTCTGCGGAATCCACGTGAGGCAAACTGTCATATGACACTCTTAATAGAGATATGCCGATGATGACTCCTTGTTTTAGGAATACCTTACTTATTGATTGTCAAATTCAGAATTTCAGAGCCAGCGGCTCAATAATGGCATCAGCATGGCAATGGCTCAGTTCAGTAATCGTGTGAATATTCGCTTTCTATTTCACTAGATTATTAGGGAACACAACCCGGGTTTTTTAGTATGAAATAATCCGGGATTTCGGGTAATATCCGAGTTTTTTCATGTTATAAAATTCAACCTTACCTATCATTTAAGGAAAATCGGGTGCGTGGCGCGAAAATTTCGACGAGGAAATGGCAGCGCAGGCGCAGCGCTGGATGCGTGAGAACCTCGCCGACACAGACCTGCGCTTCCCTGATAATAGTTCCAATGTAGCCACATTAATATCATTGTATGGTAAAAGATAATTCCATAAATCGAATAAACAGTGTATTGTATATTTTTCTGCATATTGTGTAAATCCTTGGTATTCGGTTAACGTTATATGCTGCGCAGTGTGTTTCAGTCTTAGGCTAAAAACACACCTAGCGGAATGGAGGCAGTATTGTATGGAGGGCATGGAGGCCATAGATAAATTTAAGCTACCATCGACAAAGCTCCATACATCACTGCCTCCATTCCGCTAGGTGTAATTTGAGCCTTAGAAATGTTGCGTTCATGTACTGTGACGCTGATTGCAAAGTACCTAATAATAATAATAAAAGGTGCGTACAAAATAATGCAAACGCAAACTTATTGACTTAGTTTTTACTGAGTAGTACTCGATAAGGTCAAGATAATATAATAAAACAATAACAATTCCGTGTGTTTATCAGTTTTTATTGATAGGCTTTATCTGCCAAACACGAAGTATGATTACTTCGAGTGTGGCAATCAAGCCGGGTACAGATAAATGTTACTAGGTATACACCTCCGTTGTATTGTTATTGATGTATAATCATAATCATATCGTAGTCTAATCTAAGATCACCGAGAAATTGATAAACATACCTATGCTAAATTGGGGAACGTTCTAGAGATTTTATATCGATAAAAAAGATGTCGATTTTATTTTATTTATGGGTTCATTGAACATTCTCGATTACTTTAAAAAGATTCGATATTACGTCTGATAGCCTCTTAAGATTTCAAGATACCAAACTTGGCCTAGTAGCTTAAGTGATGTAGATATCAAGATAAAGTTCAGAGCCTCCCCCCGTAAAAATTTACATCAAAAATCTTGGTGGCTCCACTTCTCAAATCCATCCTTGAATCCTAAGGAACAATCATGACGAGGAAAATCTCTTGTTCACGAAAAGCCGTATTTTTATGGCTACACCCGCAACTATATCGTCAGGTGACAAGCAAAACTCACTAAGTACTACTACAAGTTCATTAGCCATAATGAACCATACTGGTAACATAAGGTAGGTAGGTATATGAGGTAACATTCCGTTACAATTGTTACAAGGTACAAAATAATCATGCCGCAAAAGAAAATTAAGAAAAGAAAATAACATTTATTTATGTTGACTGACATCTAGATGTTGACTGACATCTAGATGTTGACTGTAGTATCGATATATTTTTGTCAATAAAATATTTTGCTACATCACTTTAGTATTTTTGCCCCGATTTTGTGTTTATCTACACGAATATAGATAGGTAAATACTTACGTTCATATCAATATCATCTCTTGTTTTTATTACTTTTATTGTCTATATTATCGATATCTGAAGCTTACTTAAACCTGTATATCACGAAATATTATTATGTAAGTTACGCTTATCTTAAATACGGGTAGCTTCATTATAACTCTTTAAGGTATAAGTATACGAGTATATGAACATATGTTAAACAAAACACTCTGTTCCCTCCACAGCACGGTCAAATGTGCAAGCGCACGTTTATATTCCGACTGAATTATTTTGGTATTGAATTTTGGTCGTGGAACAAGGCTTCGTGCCGTTAATGCCGAATAAGAGAAGGCTATCATCGTTGTCGGATGGTAAAGTAAAATATAAAAAAAAATATATTAGAGAAACGAAAAAAATTGCCTTGTGTGATAATCGAACTCGTGACAATCGGTTATTAAGGCTAGGCACGAGTTGGCATAAATGTCCGTTCTGGGCTCTGAGTGAAAAAGATTTAGGAAAACGGGCGACTTTTCTGTGGACAATACATACCCCTCTGACTGAGCTTTCTAATCATCGAATTTTTGAAATAATTACGTACTTATTTGAAATGCCTGTAATTATTTGAAAAGTGTATTTATACCGTCCTGACGGGGAAAAAAATACAATGTGTAAATGAAATAGGTATGGGCGAACCTTTTAACGGTAGTTTATATAGGTCATACTGAACAACTTTCACTATGGAGCCTACCCCGAAATCGCGGTTTTTTTTTGCCAGGCTCATACATTTTGTCGCATGGGTGTCGACATTTTGTATGAGGAAGCCAAATTTATTTTTGAGATTTTGGGGTTACCTCCATAGTGAAACTTGTTCAGTATGAACACTTATGTACGTTACGCCGAAAGTGTAAATGAAGTGCCAAAACTGTTAACTGACCATTAGTTAGTCTCTATTGCAACGGCATAAAGTCTGCCGATGGTCAGTTAAGGGTGTTGCTGTCAGCAATACTACCCTAACACAGAACGGGACCAGGCTGAGAATCAGCGCTGGTTAATACCACCAATCCAGCATAGTCTGAGACTGGTACCTATTGCCTGCCCTACAAATATAAATTATGATGGTCTGTTTTTTTTTTGTATTTTTGTTCTTATTAGTAAATAAGACTAGATTTAAAAAATGTAAAAAGCTAATAAGGTCGTGGCATTATTTTTTCATTTCATGACCTATGTACCTAAACCACCGTTAAAAGGTTGGCCCGTATTAAATTTACACACTGTATTCGTAATACCACACATTAAGCATGAGGAATGACTGCCTTCCATTCCCATGTATTCTACCGCTTGGCTGGTTTTTTTGGTTTTGTTTTTTAAGATATCAGAATCTGACTAAGGATTACGAACCTAAAATTCTGACATCTTGAAAAACCATACTGGTGCAGTACCTATAGTAAAAAATCTTGTTGATAGGTTTAAGATACAAGTGAACGCATCGCCAACAAACTGTCTCGCAGTTTGATGAAACTTTAATGTAAGGCACAATTTTCATTTGTTTGTAAATTGTAAAAAAAACATTTTACTTGAAATTGCGGACGACAGACCACTTGAAACCACCTGATTATTCCTATCCTAAATCACGAAGTGCGAAAGTTAAATCAATAAGTTAAAAAGATGCTTTGATAAGTTAAATCAATAAACTTATCAAAGCATTTGCTTTATGAAACATAGTAGTTAACTGGAAGATAAGATCAGCTGCGGGGCAGAGATAAGGCCGCCTCGTTAGGGAGAGCGTCTTTCGCCACATCTGCGTACGGACGGAGATATGAATATTACAAGACGTGTTCCACAGTGAAGTGCTTACAGTAAGGCAATAAAACAGTTACATAAAAAGAATGTATAAAAATCCTGAATTAGCATTCAGAAAATAATTACTATATAAACAAGATTCATCATCATCCTGGCGTTTATCCCGGTTTGGGGTCCGCTTGACAACCTAATCCCATGAATTGGCGAAGACACTAGTTTTTACGAAAGCGACTGTCACCTGACCTTCCAACCCAGAGGGGAAACTAGGCCTTTTTGGGATTAGATCCGGTTTCCTTACGATGTTTTCCTTCACCGAAAAACGACTAGTAAATATCAAATGATATTCCGTACATAAGTTCCGAAAAACTCAGTGGTACGAGCCGGGGTTTGAACCCGAGACCTCCGGATTGGAAGTCGGACGTCTTACCGCAAGGCTACCAGCGCTCGCAGTATTACGCTACAGATTAAATATTTTTATAATCACACATAAGCTACACAGTTACACACTAGTACACACAGGCCACACAGCACAGATATACAGTACAGATATGGACCAAATCGCTTAAGTGGTTGCTATTTTATAATGATTGGCTAATGGTTTTTAATTAAGAAACAAATATATAGTCACAGCAAAGGTGCTTGGTGAATCATGAAATACATCTTAGTGCTAGCGGTACACGCCGAAATTCAGTATAATGCTGCAAATGGTGTTAAAAGCATAAAAATCGGACCGATTGATCTTTAGGCCAAATGAATCGATTCGGCCCGTAGCAGTAAAAAAAAAAAAACAGAGTGCAGTTATGACGTCATCTTTTTTTTGTATGGAAAAAAATTTTTTTTTGTTCTGAAACCTATCGTGTGTGGTATCAAATGAAAGGGCTTTCTGAGCTAATTCCAAAAATATGTCACATCATTACATTTCAGTCACATGTTTGAAATAAACATAAAAAACATTTTCAAAACATACCAAGTTTGGGCTCCTCGAGATACGACACCAAGGAATATTTTTTTGTAAAATATATCTCAAATGATACCTAATATCCTCATATCTAACTCCAAGAATGCAATTTTGAAAATAATTACATTTAGTATTTTTTTCTGATTTTTAATGTTTACAAAGTGCGTCGTATTACTCAATACGAGTACGAGTACCGTAATATCCTCCAACTTTGCCCCCAGGCGAAACTTTGCCCAACATTTTGAACAAATTCATTAATTTACGTAATTTTATAGTATGTATGTATGTATGTACTTTATTGCACATAAACAAGTTTAACAATATTACAACAGTAAAATAAAAAATAAAAAAGATATGCACAAAGGCGAGCTTATCCCTAAAAGGGATCTCTTCCAGCCAACCCATAGTATAGTATTCTGGTGCGGGCAAGTGTTGATGTGAAAAAATGGGAAAGCATGGTGAGTAAAACCAATACTTATACTTATACCTGTATATAATAAGGCAATGGGGAAAGCCAGTGAAACCTTATTGTAGAGGGTGCTCTTTTAGATTCCATACAATGAGGAAAAGAAACAAAAGATGAATGATCCTTAACAATGTACGGGAACTATGTACAGTTAAAAGGCTTTTCTTATGCAATTGTTTCCCTATAGCTTTTTGCCTCAGCATTTTCATTTTAGAGTATTGTGACAGTTGCCATTACCCTAGATTGTTTATATCGTAATTCGATTTCAAAAGGATAATGAATGAAGAAGTCTTGATGTGGGCAATGTTACGTTGTAATGTAACAACTAGTGATGGCCAACTTTGCCCAAGACAAAAAAAAATCTTAGGGCTATCAGCTTTTTGTATTAACCACTCGGCACGAAAAAAGGTGATTATTGTTTTTGAAATATATATATGACGTTTTGGAACTGTTTCTTTATTTTTTTAATGTAATTGTTAATGTGAAACCATAGTATTCAATATATACATAATTTTCTTTGGTCTGCCGATTTATTTGTAAACATTACTAAGATAGGTTCGTTATGATTTGTTTCTATTATAAATAATGAAATATTACTCATTTAATTATGTTTTGTTTAATATACATACTAATGCCTGAAAAATAAAAACATGACTAAATTAAAAAAATTAAGTCAAATGAGACAACCCTTGTACTTTGGAATGCTTGTATGCACCTTGTACCGTAAAGATCAAAAACGCGAACCTATCATTGCCCACCTAATTTGTACAAAAGTTCACGTACTTATCGCTGAACTATTTAAAGGGAATGATAGGACTACCCTAGAGACTTGCTGTAATTCTTGTTTCAATACTATAATCGCATTATTTAAGCGCAAATCGACTTGAGCAATGTTGGGTAAAACTCGATATTACTTTACCCACCCTCAAGTTCGCAAAAAATGGGATAAACTTAATTCGCTTTATATAAGAAAAATCCTGATATGTGCAACCCGGGTTCCTCGAGCTCACCTATCACGTTATATCAAAAGAACGTGTAAACAGAGTTTCATTACTCCGAGAATTATTAGATCCCACATTCGTAATAATGAAAAATTAAAAAAAAAAACTTAGTGAAATTATTTTCAAAATTGCTTTCTTGGGGTTTGAAATGAGGATATCAGGTATCATTTAAGGTATATTTTACAAAAAAATATATTCAACCGTATCGTATTTGTAGGAGCCCAAACTTGGTATGTTTTGAAAATTATTTTTATTTTCATTTGAAACAAGTGACATAAATATAATGATATGATATATTTTTAGAATAGGCTCAAAAAGCCCTTTCATTTGATACCACACACGATAGGTTTCAGAACAAAATTTATTTTTTTTTCATACAAAAAAAGATGACGTCATAACTGCACTCTGTTTTTTTTTTTTTTTAACTGCTTCGGGCCAAATCGATTAATTTGGCCTAAAGATCAATCGTTCCAATTTTCATGCTTTTAACACCGTTTGCAGCATGTTTAAGGCGTACCGCTAGGACTATCTACATTGGGATGACGTACAGCCAATTCGTTCAAGAGTGAAAGTGCCCGATTGGGAGCGTTGCTATAAGTTGAGTTCGGAAGTTTTATAGAGGCTTCGTATACGTAATATATCGATTCATGAAATTAAATTAGGTAATTATTTATTATGTAGAGCATGACACGTTAGCTGGAAGATATGATGAGCTGTGGAGTGACGTGGTTGCCGAGCGGCTCAACCAACACAATGGGATTTAGGATGCGTTCATTTGATGGGACCTATTCTAGTGCCTGCTGAAGTTTTATATTCGACGCAGACTAGGCAATTATCACACTCGCGCCGCAACCGCATGCGGCGACGGTTTGCAAGCGTGACAGCGCTATACACATGCAGAGCGCTATCTCACTCGCGCAAGATGTAGCACAATGGATTGAACATTTTAATCACTCCGTAACTTAGACGGTAGTATCGTTTTGCCTACGAAGCTAGATGTACTAGGTTGGATTTTCGAAAATGTCATTTATTTGTTTATATTCCTTAGATATGAAATTTTCTGTCTCTAGGTTTATATTAACTATCTGAATGAGTATTTATATCAAAACCTAGCGCTCATAGTACAAGTTTTACATAGTTCAGGGCTAGATCAATCTAAGTAAGAATTGTAAGACTAATCTCCAAGTATTTGAAAATATTTACCTACTGTTTTACTTCGATTGTGGCAAAGCCCTGCAAAGGGTATTTGTCGTAATAAACGGCATTGTCGTTATCCCCAAACTGCTGCAAGCCACACAAGTCACATAATAACGGTAATTTACCCCACAACGATGTTTGCCGTCGTTTACTACGTTATTTATATTAGCCTGATGTCCATTAAAAAGGACGTTCAGTTCAGTAGAAGTAGCTAAGCGGGTAAGACCTTTAAAATGATATAATTTTATTTCAAAACGTAACAAATATAAAAGTCTCGGTAGAGAGTACCATTTTGTACCTTTTGGAGTTGAAACTCTAGGTCCATGGGGTCCCAGCGCACACAAGTTTTTTGCAGAAATCGCAAAGCGCCTGGTTGATGTAACTGGTGACCGAAGAGCTGGCGGTTTCCTCGCACAGCGTATCAGCATTGCGATACAACGAGGAAATGCCGCCAGCATCCTTGGTACAATGCCGCAAGGGCCTAGTTTAGATTTGAGCTAGTTATTAATTTAGTTTAGTATTTGTACTGTAGTACCTCTGTATATTTAGTTATGTAAATAAATGTTTTTTTTTCATTTTATTGTTTATTTTTATATTAATGATATATTTATTCATAGCAACAAATTACAAAATAACAAATTAATTACAATATAAGTACATATTAAAGTTAGACTTCAAAATATATTAACATTAAATATAAACTAAATACTAATAACTAAACAATATACTTACCTAAAAAGTCTTAGCGCCGGTTGCACCAAACCGTCTGTTAACGTCAACGTAATCGTATAAAAATAATGTACCTATGAAACGATTGACAGTTTTGTATGGGATGGGTCGCCATATTTAATGATGATCAGTTCATTAGTTACGCGTGGTACCCACTCTTAATCTAGGTCCTCCAGGTCTATTCCCTGCGGAAGGGTGCCCATAAGGCTGGCTACATTCCTCGTTGGATGGCGACGCATATTCTTTGCTCGAGGAATTAGCCATGTGTAGCCGCACAACGTAGCTCTAGGATTCCTTCTTAACAAACGCATCCTCCCTCATCTCTGGTGGATACGCAGCCTAAATGTTAGTACAGTCGCCATCAGATAAGATAAGATAAGATAAGATAAAATTTATTGGTAACGAATAGGTACAGGTCAGGTACAATTTTGTGTTACTATTGTAACATAAAAATAACAATGTCATAATTTATTAGTACATTACGTACCTAGGGCGGGAAAATAAAGAACGCCTTAGATCGCGGGCATTTGCGGCCCGAACCGAAGGTAAGGGCTGTAAACAAGCAATCTGAGACCTTCTTTATTACCGCCCGTGGTGCGTACACAATTTTACGTCTTCTCCTGGGTGTGAAGTGAGATTTCCCGCTGCGCCCGTGGGTGGCAAATCTCACTTACCGCTTAGAGTGACGTAAAAAATAATAATAATAGCATTAATATTAACAATTTCACAAAGTTAATTGTTGGCTCACCATTTCACTAAAGTTATAGAATTTTTTTGTCAGCAGCTACGATTCTAACTTACTTTTAAAGGAAGGAGGTGGTCTGAACAGCGCCTCTATTGCCAAGGCGATAAAGTGCGTATATATTTAGTACCCTGGCCGCTCCGATATATTTGATAGCGACTGTATATAAATATTAACAGCTGCATACCTAGTTGTTCTTTGCGAGCTCTACTTAGACATGATTTTCCACTTTATCGTTACCTCGAAACAATTGTAAACTAAATATTACGTTCATTTGAGTTAATAAAAGTGACTGTAGCCTGTATGTATAGCAGTACTTACCTACCTAACACCAAGAATTTTTAATTTAAGCTACTGTGTAATTGTAGTAGGTACCTACAGCCGCCCTCAAATATATCGGAGCGGCCAAGGTACTCAAAAATATCGGAACATGTACTTTATCGCCTTGACAGTAGAGGCGTTGTTCAGATATTTGTGACCACCTTGGCCGCATCGATATATCTGATGGCGACTGGACACTAGATGACAAGGCTTCTAGAACGAGGCCTTTGTTGTAAGGGAAGGAAAAACAAAAGTAAAATGGTGGGGATAAATGAGATTGCTTCCAGTTGCGCTTAAGCAGTTTTTCTGAGCAATTTTCTGAAGAAATCGGCCCCATTCTCCAGGACGGAACGGGGAGTTGTTGCTTGTCCGATTGAGTTGCGGTGTTCAACAAAAATAAGTTATTTAGTTATTAGAGTTGCCTGGGTTTCGAAATTTTTAATTACTGCTCCCTTCCTTCCCACTTCATAGTGACACTAGCGACACATATATCTGGCGTCTCATGTAAAGAACACTCTTCGCAACCATCTCTAAAACAGTTTTTTAGTCATAGCAATTTCAAAATTCACAACCCATAGCGTATAATCCGGCGCACTATTTCTAAAACGAAGCGCGCTTCCATGACACCTGACACGATAAAACATTTTTTGTTCCGTGCGGAGATGTATTCCAATCCAATAGCGAGCACGAGTCCGGCTAGGTTCATCATCATCATCATCATCTCAGCCATAAGACATCCACTGCTGAACATAGGCCTCCCCTTCAAAGGCGGGGAGGGGGTTTGCCATACGCGCCACGCTTCGGAAGATGCTGCTGCCCATCTTCCGGTATATTCCCTTAGCAGACTCCTACTGCAACCACGGGATATGGTGGGGGACAATTCTAAGGCCGGGCACCCCACGGCTAGGTTTATACAGCGAATTTTGGCCATATACCGTATACGGGATTTTATCGAATACCGTAGTAACAGTATAATCAGCAAGCTTCGTGGCCTAAACACGCTCTATTTCAACAATGTAACGGTTACGTAAAAAGGGTCCTTAAAATACGAGTGTTGTGTTATACACGAGCCACATGTGAGTTTCATAATAAGATCACACGAGTGTTTTAAGGTCTAATTAAGTACAGTTGCATAAAATGCTTTAGCTACATACATATTATTTCTAAATTACGTGTTCAGAAACCATTAGAATGACCGCCATTGCACCACTATGGCCAACTCTATTGTGCCCGCGTTTTACTGTTATATCGATGTGGTAATGAGTTACATTTTTTATCACACTCTCACGAACAGATGAGAGATGGGGCCAAACTTTTTGACAGGTCCGGAGTTTCCATATCGATAAACTTAAGTATCGATATTTGTTCCATATACTAGTGACCACTCCAGGTTTTGTTTGTCAAAATATGACTTTATTAAAAAATATAAATAACATAAAATAATAAGGGTAACTTATCTTTATCTAATTATATAAAAAGGGTTTGATAAAGATATAATATTAAGTATTTCATAGTACGATGGTATTTATTACCTAGCGATAATTTAAAATATGCTTTGTTAGAACATTATACTCGTCTTCAGAACAATACTCACAAATAATACATACAATTCTGGGGGTGATGACTAGTATATGGTAAAAAGCATCGATAATTGAGTTTATCGATATGGGAACTCCCTACCTGTCATAAAATTTTGCCCCATCGATTCCTAGGTCTGCTCACGAATCATACACTGATGTTACGTTACTGGTTGTAATAATTCACGAAAAAAAAGCATCATATTCTCAATCCAAGACATTATTTTCTTGAAAATATTTCCTCGTGACAAGTATTTATTTCCTTTACCAAAAATATGATTCTTCGCTTAATAAAACCTTTTTTCTTAAAATAGAAATACAAAAAATGTATTGTTCCAAGGGTGTATTGAGTAAATAAGAGAGATTGTACTTTAATCAAACAAGTATTATCTTAGGTAAAACAAAAACTACAAAATCTGTAAGAATATATTCGCTTCGTTATATTTAAAACTTTAATTTATTTTCGTTAAAGGAAATAAACGCTTGTCACGAGGAAATATTTTCAACATAATATAATAATGTCTTAGATTGAGAATATCCCGGAAGCTTTTTTTTCCATGTGGGTACTCCCATCATTACATACGGTTTCCGAACGCAGAATAGAGGATTTATCATATGAGTGTAGATAAAATAGATCGTTTGTAAGCCTGGCTCACTCACTCTCGCGCCTCCGCTAAGAACATCCGGCTCCGGCTAGAGATGTGTCGTTAAGCGAGAAATGTGACGCCGGCAATCGGAATATCATTTTTTCCCTTTATTTCAGCTTTTCGCCTTTTGTGAGCAAATATGTATTGTATTGTATTTTGTAATGGCGGATGTTGCGTAAGAAATAAGAGTTGTTAGATATTTGGAAATAGTCGTCCCCCATTGTACAGTCCCATCTGATATCTGAGCGGCCAAGGTGGTAACGAATATCTGAACAACACCCTTATGTTGATGTTGCCCCTGATGTTATACCAGTAACCACCGACAGGATCTGGGGATCAGGTTAACAAGCGGAGCCTAACCTCCCCTAGTTGAGGTATTTAAAACCAGGACAACGCTATACCTAAAGATGATGATGACCTTTTTACTACTACATTCGAGTTTCAGTTTTAGTACCCTAGGGAGGAGAAAAATACTTGCAATTTGAAGTCTTTTAAGACCGAAGAAGATAGACTTTCTCAACCTCAGATGAAATATTGTTGGTAACATTTTGGAGGGGCTGAAATAAATTATCACAAGAAAGAACAGTCGTCGAGACATTTCAATTTGTTAAAATAAAGCTCCTATCCATCATGGCGGCAATCTTCTACGTGAAGCGAGCTGGTTCTATTTTTACCCGACTACCGAAGTAGGGTTATGTTTTTCAGGAGTTTGTATTTTGGCGGCTTTCACACTCCTGTGGTTTTCGCATGAGGGGCCAGTGTGATAATCGCCTTATATGTTTTTTTTTTTAAGTAAGTTGTAAGTTTATTTCTTCGGCACGCCTTACAGCCTACATTTGACGGATTGGACTCGGGGCATATGAAAAATGGTGTCAAGATCGTTGTTGGTTGGTTTTCGTGTTTTTGAAATTTTATGAATTTTTTGGATATTTCTCCTTATATTAGAATCGAGAGTACTATTCATTCTGCTAGAAAATGAAAAGTGTCCCAAAATGTTCATACAATTTTTATTTTCCATTACGCTACTTTCATAGAAGTGCCCATAGAAAAGTAGCTTAAGAGGAACAGGACACTTTTAATTTCATAGTGGAGTTGATAGTACTCACGATTCTGAGTAGGAATATGCAAAAATTTCTTAAAATTTCAAAAATATGAAAAGTAACAACTTTTTGTGAAAACGCCCGTCAGGTTAGAGCGTTGATTAGGCATTTTTTTAGTAAATTTTCCACATAGAATCGTTTACAGTTCATGAAATGTTGCTAAGATATTCTTATTAGTAGTTTATGAACCAGTTCGTTTGTTAAAGACATTCAATATTTTAATGAAATTGTAGAGCCTAGACCACTTATTTAACCTTCGGTTTCCAAATCTTCCAAAACTCATATTTTGCTTAACATTCTTAAGCTCATTATTTTGACAAATACGGGACTTAATTGCGTACACTTACTTTTATAATTTTCCTGACGTTTCGAGCGTGTCGTAACTCATAACGCTATTGGTCGCCGTAAATTTTCTTGTATATAAGGAAGTGTACGCGATTAAGTCCCGTTTTTGTCAAAATAATGATTGAAAATCGTTTGAGTTTAAATCAGTACATTCTTAAGCTGTTTTAAGTTCTATTGTGTCATTCATTATACAGAGTGTAACAAAAGTACTGGTGATCCGTTTAAGGGCATTATTGGTGTCGTATTTCAAGTAAGAAAAAGTAGGAGAAAAAATTTTTGGCCACGAAAAATAATTTTCACGAAAGTATAAAAAGGTATTTAAAAGAGTGTAGTGTTACTTAGTGTTGGGTTACTCAGTCGTGAGGTACCTCATTTGAACCCCTCATTCTGTTATTTTGACGCAGTACTTCACACCGGAAAAATGTCTTACTTCACTTCTCTTGAGCCCCCTCTACTCATTCCTTCACTTCACTCATTCACGCTCATCGCATACAAAAAATACACACACTTCAAATTCTTCCAAATACTCAAACCGTCACACATCCATTCATTCATTCGCGGCACTCGCCCTCGCGCTCACCTCAATCAACACATTTGTCACCTCGCGCCTCAAAATCTCGCACGCCTCGAAAACTACGCACACCAAAATCACTACAAATCTTTCACTGCCTTTCAAAACTGCAAAATGAAACAAAGAGATACAGAGACTCAAAGGAGGGAGTGAAACAAAAGATCGAACCACATACCACTCGTCAAAAATACGTTACTTTAAAACACGACACAAAACAAAAGGTGTAAGCGCCGCATGATTTCATGCATCTTACGTCATTTTTGCCCGAGCATTGTATTTTTGCTAAGCTAATTTGGATTTAAAAGGCGATTAGGCGAGTAATTTTGACATAGAATTTTGAAAACTTCGTTGCATTGCTTTGCTATTATTTAGCTAACGTGAGGCACTCGATTTTTCGCATTGTCCGATGTAACGTGACCTCGAGGTTCACAACAACTACGACGTGCGATCAGGGAGCGCTCATAGACTGGATATATAAATATCGCTCGTTAAGCGATTGGAATTGTTGTACTACTGTGTCACTGTCACTTCACTTTGAATTGACGTTACGTTACCGGGAGCGTTCACGAAACTAGCTAGTAAATATAATAATTTACACACAATATATTTCTTAAATTTTTAAATTATTACAGCGGCGGAGTATCAATTAAAACAGTGAAGTGACCATTTAATTTGAATTGCTATTAAAAGGTAAGTATAATTTGCTAAGTAAGAGTATGACACTGACAGTAGTGATAGTCTGACAGTTGACGTTGAGTTGAAGGTTGAAGAGCAAAGCAAGCAATAAATAACAATAAGTAGCCAAAAACAAAGTTTCTGTTTCGTTTCGTGATTTTGATTTGTGTTCAGAAAATTTAATAGTTTTCTACAAAAATAACAAAACAAGCATTTTGCTTATGCGCGCAAATGTGTGCTAATTTTATGTTGTTATTTGCATGTGGAACTGACGTGAAAAATGTTACCGCGCTAAATGTGTTTGGTATTTGTTTATTTTCATATTGATGTTAAGAAAACATAAGTGGTAAGTTAGTTATTGCTATGCATGCTGGTTTATGTCTAAATATAAATAATGAAATAGGCAATGATTCTCTTCACTTCGACAGTTAATTGATTTCCTAAAACATTCAAGTTTTAGGTTGCTAGTGTTGATAATAGGTTTCAATTAGTAGGTAATTAAAATATTGTATTATAGGTTTGTAATGTAATACTATCAAATAACTGGGATTTAGGCCGAATGACTTACAATAGGTACTTATCTAACAAATTAAGCTGCTTTAGGGATAGGGATTATACATAGTACCTGGTCTGATTTGATTTATTCCTAAAAATCTAATGATTTGTTCCTAAATTAACTAATATATTGAAAATGTTAATATGTGATAAAATAAATGGATAGTAATAGTATATAACTGAAGCAATTACAGAACATTAAAAAAAAATTGTTTCCGATACGTTTTTTGAACAGTTAATGCTGAAAATAAGTTAGTGTACCTCACCTCATTTGAAGTAAGACATTGTACCACCTCATTTTTTTAAATGAGGTGCTCACTCAAACTCATTTTAAATTGATGTCCTACCCAACACTTCACTGTTACTATATCGTAATCGCTTTACTTATAAGTACATTTATGAAACACCCACTTGTGTAAATATAACTACGTATTTATAAACACGTGTATGTGTGTGTACGAAATGTGATCCACGTGTAAATGATCAATGTCAGAGATATTATTATACACACCAACAATGTATTTAAATACATTGTTCGTTGAATGACAACGAAATATATAAGATACAAAACTATAAACACATATTTGATGTCAACTTTATACTGACATTTATTGCACTGAGACAAAATGTCGTAAAACATTCCATGCCCAATAGCAGAGTAGAATTATCATCTAGTTTAAAGTAATCTATATTCATGCATTTACAGTGTGAAAAACATCTATGCTTAGCTTATTTTAAGTAAAGTAAATATTCTTATACTTAAAAGGGAAAACATCATTTAAATAAATATGGAACTTTATCGCGTACAGTTATTTTTATTATTTTCCTGACGTTTCGAGCGTGTCGTAGCTCCTCGTGGTCACAGGCAGACTGGCAAGGAATTATATCAGGATCTCCAAGCTGCGCGGATTTTCCGAACTACCCACACTTGGTTGTCACTTTTACATATTACTGAACCGCGATTCGAATGGGATTAGAGTTGACAGATTTTCCATATGCTTATGTCAAAATTTGTATAGGTTGACAGCTAACTCAATCCCATTCTCATCGCGATTCAGTAATACAAGACTCACAGCAGCCGATGGATTCATAATATAAGTATAGTCGGTGCGGAAAGAGAAGTCCCGAAAAATGTATGAGATTATAAATCACAAGACGTCTCTTTCCGGACAAACTGTAGTTGATATGGCAACATATTACTGAAAGTTACGTGAACGATCGTGTGATGGGACAAAAAATGAAAACTGCCTAGGCAGGGCTCTTATCAATATCAAATTTCAAAATATTTGATATCACCTATCTCACTCAAGTAAACTGTCAAAATAGTGAATCAGCCAAAGACATTTCATATAAGCAAGGAGTACAAGTACCTAATTTATAAAAAAAAATTGAGCCCTGGCCCAGAAGATGGCGCCAGAATCATGCACACAGCGAATAGGGTAAATTTTTAACCGACTTCAAAAAAGGAGGAGGTTCTCCATTAGACTGAATTTTTTTATTTTATTTTATCATTATTAAGTTTTTAATTTTTTTGTATGTATGTTACTCGATATCTCAGTGAATCGCGAACCGATTTTTAAAATTCTTTTTTTTATCGAACGGGTATAACCCCTAGATGGTCCCATTGTCACCAAGTCGGGGTCTGATGATGGGATCCTGGAGAAATCGAGGGAACTCTTCAACTATTATAGTCACACGTATAGTGATTTCACTATTTTTTTCCAGCAACTCGGCCACTTCCTCTTGGAATAGCGGATCGGTCGTCAAGTCGGTTTTTTTTTGTTTAAAATTATGTGGTGTACATTGTTATATTAAACTGCTTTGTTCTATTATTCATTTGTTTTCAGTTAGTTTATCACGAATAAAAAAAGATCTACTGTTGTTCCTTATACTCTGCCAATTATACTAATAGCTACCTACATTGATAGAGGTGAAGCATGCTGAATACGCGGAACGGGCATTGATTAAACGGTGATATGAAACACGCAAATGTGTGTAATTTATGACTGAAATTCTGATATAAACCCATATTTCACATTATAAATAGTTAAAGTATGTACTTAATTACTTATTGTGACGATTTACCGACTTTTCAGCAGTCACGATTGTCATGAAAGTAAGATATATAGATTGTTCGGAAAAAGAAGTGTCGTGGTTTATATGGGAGCTCATACATCTTACACTTCTCTTTACGGGCAGACTATAGGAAGAAAGAAAGAAAAACATTTATTGCAGAAACCATCCAGATACAGCACCACATAAGTTAAGATAAATGAAAATCTTATTCACTAAAAGCTTAAGACTAAGCACATATTAAAAATAAAAAATAAAAATAAAATAAAAATCATTTATTTCAGACTAAGGTCCATAACATAAAATAACATTATTGACATTTTGTTAGTACAAAGGTAATCTTATGAAAAACTAGTGTTAGTACGGCACAAAAAGATAAACTATATACTAAATATACTAAAAACTAAACAATTACTGCATGCAGTCTCTGCCAACGAGCGAGTATGGGGCCATTTTCACGCTCCATAAAAACGCTCAGTATGTTGTTGGGGCTGCCGCGAAGGCGACGCATGAGAGACGCGCACCTCTTGCGCATTATTGTCGCAAAACTGTCGGTTTGCGCGTCCGCAAACATACCCGAGGCACTACAAAATCGCGGCAACCCCATCAACACCCGGAACGCGTTATTATATTGCTTAAAGTAACGTACATTATGGACATACAAATATTGATGCTGTAATAGAGGCTGCAAAGGGTCACCACTCAGCATATGCTCTAGCATATTAGATATGCCACAGCGCTGGTCTTCTGTGGAGCCCAGGGCCAGAAGATAGATCAGAACAGAAAAAGTACCTAAGGCCCGTGCCGAAAAGTTTTTTTACAAGAACACATTAAGATAAAAATACTTTATAAATTACCAAATGATTTAATATGTAACTATGTTACTTGTACAACCCTTGCCTAATGATTCATATCAAAATAATCAATTTTTATACGTACATATTACAGATACCCACCCTAATGCAAAATGGAAGAAAATATTTTTTGCGCAACTCGCAATCGATTTGCTGCTGGTATTTTGTATTCGCATAAAAATTTGTCAAAACATTATTACAAAGCAATAACAAGGTTCCGGAATCGAAAGAAGAGGACAAAGCCATTCCTAAGACCTAAAATAAGTGACGGAAAATTATTTTTATATTACATTAAAATAGTGATAAATAGGCCTCTGTTTTCATACAAAACGAGATCGCATGATTGAAAAATATTTTAACCCTTTTAATTTTGTGAAACTTTTACAAAATGCTTTATATTTAGCATCATTAATAGCGGAATTTATTCACATTTTTAAATTTACGGCACATGACCAGTAAAATAAAAACATTGGCAAGACGTGCAAATATATCTAAATATGTTAGGCTCGCAAAATTCAACTTAGGATTTTAAGGGAAAATGTCGCTCTTGCTTAGATATCAAAATAAATAATTTTAAAAATGTTGTCAATGAGGTCTTAAAAGTATACTTTATGATGTATTACAACATGAAAGTAAATAAACTAGAAATACCAACCAAAAACAGCAATAACTTGTGTAAAAAGACTTTTCGGTACAGGCCTTAATAATTAACTAAACCTAGAAACATAGCATGGAAAGACTTGAAAGTGGGTGGATATAGGGTGGTATTTAAATATATCTATACATATACAAATCAGGCACGCATTAATAATAATGTTGATTCGGATTATTTATGTGTGTGTAGGCAAGTCGAATAAATAAATATGTAATATAACATAATCATATAAATAAACCAATTATAGTAAATATTTAAATAAATAATATAAAAATAAACATAAACACAATATCACACCAGAAACAAATGAATGTGAAACGATCTACCAAAGATATATGGAACGGGAAGAACACGGCAATTGCAATCTAAAAAGATGTTGTTAAGCTTAAGTTAAAAAGTGAAAAGTGTTTTGGAGTTACGTATTGGAGGAGGTATGTTGTTCCAGCATTTCGTAGCAGAGTAGCGAAAACTGCCACGAAATGCCGCTGAACTGCCATGTCTCGGACAGAGACTATAGGAGAAGATATGTTTAGACTGCATTTGCAGGCTTTCAATGAATCACATATAACACATGAAGGGTACACGAAAAGAACATGTCTAGTCACTTTGACAACATTTTGAGTTATAGTGGTTTTAAAGTTTGGAACGATTCAATTAACAGTCCTTGAGTTTTAAGAAGAACCTTCGGGAATCGGCGATTACACACGAAGGTAATATTACTGTTTTGCTTTTTCATGTGTCACTGTTGATTGATACCCGACGTCTCTTTCTAAAATCCGAAGGTTCTTTTTAGAGCTCACGGACTGTAGATGGTTTTTATGAATTAAAAAGTTGATTTATGTTAAAAAAAATCCGTGCCCGCAAGGGGAACGCACAGGTAGATTTCGCATCTTGTCCTTGTGGATGAATGGATAAGGGCGCTGCATGGTACCGCATGGGATACCAGTTCAAAGTTTTTTTTTTAATTTTTTTTAGCTCGACCTATGTGATATTAACATGAATTTAACAGTAAAAGTCGGGCACAAGAATTTTGACCTGCTAAACAAGGCCAAAATCCGCACTTTCAGATTTTTTTTTCATTTTTTTTTGTTCGAAAACTATGCATTTTCCGACAGACATAGTTTTTGAATATTTTAGAGAAAAAAATTACCTTTCGATAAAAAATATTGCTGACATAAAATTATTCACCGTTTAGGAGTTATGAATTTTCTCCAGAAAAATTTAGGTTTTTTTAAAATTTCGACTAAAATTAACGATATTTTCTTAAATATATGATTTAAGGAGTTATACATATTCAGGTCCCATGCCATGTAAAAGAAAAACGGATGGTATAGTTTCCATAGGAAAGAAGTTATTTCCGAAAAACTGATTTCATAAAAAGTGAGGCCCTAGCCGTCCCTTTGGCCCTATTCCGCCCGTTCACGAACTTGTCCTAGGTATCAACCAGGGCAATTTTTGTACCAAGTTTGAAAGCAATCGGGGCAAAGATGCGACCGCTATCGTGATGACAAAATCGGGCTGCGGATATCGCGAAATATATATACTTATATAAACTTTTCAACCAGTGGTAATTTTGGAATCTGGGGGTCATAACTAGACCTTCTGTAAATAATTTTTTTCGAAATTCGATTGTGTGTAAGAAATGAATAGGTACTCGATTTTCGAAATCTATCTAATTCCAGCTGTTACAGAAGTTGTAATAGTTCATTACAAGCTCTACATTTTGATACAAAAATCTCATTTTACAAAAAAAAGGGACTAGACATGTTCTTTCCGTGTACCCTTCACATACTTACTGACGCTACTTTGTATAAATATACAAAAAAAAACATAAACGTTAGCTAATAGTATTGAACTAAACTAAATATGTATAATAAATAAACGCCATCCTTCGACTAGCGTTCTAGCGAAACCTATAAAACGGTCATATCGTGCTGAAAACCCACGAATTGTGAGGCATGAAAATGTATTCGTGGCCGAGACAGTATTTTATTTGTTTTTTTTCGGCCGTTATAGCGTCAGTCATGTGTTTGTCTTCTGGCAGATTTGAACGTTTGTATGGCGATACCTAACGATGCGGTCAAAAAATCGCCTTCGCCTTTACCCGCGACAATGCCACGACAATGCAGTGCAGTGGCAAAAACAATCTTTCTAATCCGCCAGTATGCATTAGATTTCTATTATCATTCCGTTATATACGTAGACGTACCTACGTATATTATAATTAGTACGACGTAATTTACAATTGCCTTATTTTATCTCGCTAAACGCAGTGTCGCGTTAAATTCAAATAGTAACATGTGCCGGGTCTATACATATTTACACACCTGTACCGTTGAGTTAAGTTAAACAATGAAGTTGTACGGAAAACACATATCACATTAATATGATATAATCACCTCACTTTTCAATTCAGTGCAAGTAACAATTAGCCAATAACTGCCGTTTTGTGAGTAGTTTATTAGTGATTAGTGTTTGTTAATATTGTTTTGCATCTAGATTCTGACTATGCTTAGTTTTTACCAACTCTCTTGGCAGTGACAATCTACTCCCACACCATATTACACGCAAACTTAGCGTTATCAGATTCTAAAATATAACAAAATGTGAAGTGCGCCGTGATGGTAAACTATACTTAGAAATACTTGAAAATAAAATGACAAATGCAAATGAATCACGTGACACTGATAAAGAGGATGAAAAGTTTAATCTGGATAAAATATTGGTGGAAGAAATAGGAGAAGGAATGTATCAAGTTCGTGCAATTGTTCTGTGTGGAATTATTGCCTTCTTTTTCGGATTGACGACGAATGATTTCATTTTTTTTGCCGAACGAGTAAAAACTAGGCAAGTAAAAAAAGTAAAAGTTGACAGAGTATAGGTGCATAGTACAGTCGTCATTAGATATATCGGAGCAGCCAAGGTGGTCACACATATCTGAACAACGCCTCTGTGAAGGCGATAAAGTGCATGTATAGATATTTTTGTGTACCCTGGCCACTCCGATATATTTGATGGTGACTGCTTTTATCTTTAATTGGTGGCTTTATCTTTAAGTCAATATTACACGCGTCATAAGAATAAGTGATACCTGTATTGTGTGCCTATTTATTTACATTTGACTTGCCCATTTACAACCTTGGAATTATTAGAACTTTTAAAGTGAAAATTGGATTTCATCAGTACCAACAGATTTCTCCTGAACAGTAAAAAAATAAAAATGTTTGTTTTATGACGCATTGAGTTTGACTCACTAATAAAAAAAATCTATATTACTCACCATCAAAACTTTACGACATGACGACAGAGATACTACCTAAGACCAGGAACCAAGAGAAAAAGAAATACCTAAGCAGTTGCTAAGCGAATACTCTCAGTTCTTGTCATAGACGGAGAGCTAGCCACGTCAGATATGACACAATAATGAGAACAACGATACCCCTCTAGTCAGTTTGCTATAGGTACTATGCGTATGGAAATTATGTAATTAATTAGATAAACTGGTTTGATAAAACGTCATTTCTATTAGTATACAATCTTATAATCACTATTAATTAGATTATATCATAAGCAGAAGTTTCTGTTGGGGAGAGTAGTGCCAAATGATGTACATGCAAGTTTTAGTTACTCGCCTTCTGTTTTTGTTTCCGCAATAATACTAAACGCTTTTTGTTCTAATGTTAAAATAAAGGCTCTGTTCTCTATAAAAGACACAACTACTTCCGCAATTTTTACCTGTTTAGGTATTACCTTTTTGAAACTTAAAAACTTAAAGTTGGTCTGCCACTCAAATTTCCAGCCATTAAAAGCTGCCAGAAGCCCGGGATTCATCCTTATTGCTAGATCCGGATCTAGCAATAAAGATGGTTACGCAATCTAACTAGATATTATGATAGGTTTAATTGCTGCTCACGTGGTCAGCTCTTAGTCTATCATGTCACTGAATGACGACGATGATGATGGTATCATTGCCCTGGTATGAGGAAATTGTGTTTACAAGTTGGTTACTATTATATCTATAATTTCAGATGTAAAATACAAGAATGCGAAGAAACAGTCAAGACCAGCTTTTCACCGTCCTGGCTTCAAAATGCAATACCACCGTTTGGCGACGCGTTTGATAACTGCCACCGATTTGCGCCTTCTAATTCGTGGAACGTGTCTGTGGATTCTTGCCCTTCAGACTTGTTCGACAGAAGCTCTAAAATAAAGTGTACTGAATATGTATATCAACATCAGAATTCCGCTGTTTACGAAGTAAGTCCTTTTATTGATATTTTTATAACTAAATAAATAGCTCTAGAACGCCGAAAACGGTTTTTGAAGATTCTTTTTCTCCAAATATCTCGGAATATATTTGTAGGTAGGTTCACCATGGGCGGCATGATTCGGAGTGCATATTGCATATCCAATAATAAACGCCTTCTTTAAGCACCAAAATTAGAGTTCGTTGACTGCATACCGCGGACTCTTGCTCGACGCGCTGCTCGATGGACTCGCTCAGACAATGTCTTGAGGAAGCTTGCAAAGAAATCCAATGTGAGAGAGAAGGGTCTATAATACAGAAATTTAGTTTCCTAATTAGCAAATATCAAAATATTTACTCTAAATTTACTATTACAGTTTGACCTGGCGTGCGACGAATGGCGTTGGTTTCTGTTCGGTTTTATGCCTCTCCTCGGCATGACGGTCTCATTGCCCGTGGCGGGCTTTATGTCGGATCGGTGGGGACGCCGCCTGGCTCTTGCCGTCACGGCTTTTAATCTAGCATGGATCAACGCAATTCGTTACTGGGTTGACTCCTATACTATCTTCATTTTGATTGGATTTTTGGGAAGCGTTTTTGGATCAGCTTGTATGTCTTCTGCGCATACTTTAGGTAAGAAAACATGTAGTTTGGGTGTTCTTTTAAAAAGTGCAACAGTCCCGCCAGGATTTAGCAAAATGAGATGTGACTTTACAAATATATGTCAAACATGTTTTTTTTAACGTTATCAAAACTTTAAACTGAAATTAGATCACTATCTTAAACAAATTATGAAATAGTACAGTCTATTTTGTTTTAAAATAAATTACAGGAACAAAATTAAAGATTATTCTCAAGTTTTGTGTTCTTATGTAAATGTTTCTTTTTTAATAAATTTGTTATTTTATGTAATTCCAGCTTTGGAACTAGTAAGTCCAGCACGCCGTATGATCTCCATCAGCGTACTAAATAGCTTCAACTGCCTCGGTGCAGTATCGAAGGGATTACTAGCCTGGACACAGCCTTACTGGCGAGACCTCATCCTTATGCTCTACGTACCAATGACAGTCAGCATCACCTATTTCTGGATCGCGCCGGAGTCAGTAAGGTGGTTAATAAGCCAGAGGCGCTATGAAGAAGCTAAAGCCATTTTGCTGAAAGCGTCTAAAATGAACGGAACAGTCTTATCCGACAAAACTTTAAAGAGAATGACTGAATGCACTAATGAAAAATCAAAAGCAGGAAATGAATCCAATCTGTTTGCCGCCATGTGGGAGCACAAGACAATACTTTTACGTTGCGTAGCCATGTCAGTCTGGTCATTGTCCTCCATGTTCATGACGAAAGGCTTGGCAATATCTTCAGTGGGCATTTCTGGGAATAAATACGTAAATTTCTGCACTGTGGCCATTATTGCTATACCAGGTATATGGACTGCTACGTTCTTAAATGATAAGATCGGCAGAAGAGGCTTCTTGTCCGGGTTATTCTGGGTCAGTGGAATTTGTCAATTCACAAATATATTTATACCAAACGGTAAGTCTGTTATGGTAAGAAATGAATTCAAACCTTATTAGGTTTCGGTTTGTTAGAATATAATCATCCCGATTACTCGTAGTAGTAAATTAATGTTAAAAACAAACACAAATATTTTCAAAATAATTTTTATTGCAAAAAACTTAACTAGAGAATAAATGAAAGTATGAATAACTAAATATCATCGGGTGAAAACCCAAACTCACTAAGTGCTACTATAAGTTCATAGCCATAATAAACCATACTAGTATCATAGCAAGGTTGTTTTTCGTCTAATTATTTTTGTGTAAGTAATTAATGAATTTTGGTTGTCATCTGACGATATTATGATTTGCTATTTAGAAATACTACCTACTATGTAAGATATAAACTGAAATAGGTGTCATACACGAAGAATAGACCAAAGTCTTCAGTACCTAGGCAGGTGCCCGTGTTTTTTACAGTCCAGCCAGACGCTTTACATAAACTCTAGCCTACGCAGATCTGGGTCACAGCGGCATCCGCCGAAGGCAGCAGTGCCTTGGTTTTTTTTCGTAGAAATGTGATATCCATTTCAGTATTCAAAAGTATTTTCTTGCTTTTCAATGATTTTAGGTTCTCATGGAGGGCAATTGGTTATGTACCTGCTCACTAAGTACTGTGCGTCGGCCATCCAAACCACGATGGTCGTGTACAAAGCCGAGCTCATCCCCACCAGCTACCGCAGTCGGTTGACGGCGTTTACGTCCGTGTTCGCCAGAGTTGGTGGATTCACTGCGCTGCTTATACCCGCTTTGGTAAATATTCAGTTGGTCTTGTACCTGCTCATGAAGTACTGTGCGTTAGCCGTCACAACCACGATAGTCATGTACAAAGCCGAGCTTTTCCCCACCAGCTATCGCAGTCGGTTGACGGCTTTTACGTCCGTGTTCGCCAGAGTTGGTGGCTTTACTGCGCTGCTTATACCCGCTATGGTAAATATTCAGTTGGCCTTGTACGCGTTCACCAAGTGCAGTGCGTCGGCCATCACAACCACAATGGTCGTGTACAAAACCGTCGGTTGACGGCTTTTACGTCCGTGTTTGACAGAGTTGGTGGCTTTTAATTGTTCAAATTTAAAAAATCGCGGAGTAGGGACGACATCAAGCGGCCAAGGTGCTTAAAAATATCTGAACATGCACTTTATCGCCTTTTCAATGGAGGAGTTGTTCAGATATATATCTGATAGCGACTGTAGACGGACGGACTCTATAGCTATGTACTGTCGCGTTCAAAAATAAGCTTACACTTTTGCACCGTATTACAATGGAGTAAGGTGCAAATGTGTAAATATATCTTTGACGTCGACTGTACATGGCTATACAGGGTGTTTTTTCAATAACTAGCCATATTGTGAGAGGTGATTGGGTAAGTCCGAAGTCAACAACTTTTTCTATGAGACAAACCCCGAAATCCCAAAAAAAATTGGCCTCCCCATAGGAAACGTTGACGTGTAACGTGTAAGCGGTCGAAATGTATGAAACAGCCAAAAAATTTTTTTTATTTCGCAGTTGGTCCCACAATAAAAGTTGTTTATTATGGCCTACCAAATTATCTCGCACAATATGGTTAGTTGTTGAAAAAATAGCCTGTAAACTGGTTGCAATTTTTTTATTCATTTACTATTATGTATGATTTATTATACAGTGTGTGACCCATAGCACGGGCGAAGGATTGAAACGTATATTCTACTCCTCATACAGAACAACGTTTGTTCAGTGACTTTTAAAAATAACTTACGGTTTGATTTTTAGTACATTTTAAAGTTTACCTGAACACGCAATGTATTGCGAAATTGATTATGTCTGTAGGGTGACAAGACTGACAAGCAATGTCAATGAGACGGATTTTAACGTACATTGAAAATAATATTTAGTTTGTATGAAAAAGAGACAATTTAAAAACTACATATTTTTTTAAAGTTGTTGAACAATATTTTTATTGTTTGAGGAGTACAATCTACGTTTGAATTTTTCGCTTGTGTTTTGGGCCACACACTGTATATTGATATTAATTATTACTTTACAGGCTGATCGTGTATGGAACCATCTACCAAATGTGTTATTCAGTATTTTGGGGTTCATCTCCGGCATGCTATTGCTATTCACCCCGGAGACTCTTGGAGCCTCTCTACCCGAGACCATTGATGATGCTACTCGACTTGGCAAGGACGAGGTCTCTCCAGTTATGGATTTCTTAAGAAGTATCATTTATAGAAAGCACTATGTTGTTCGTCATGATGTGGAGAAAGAGTCCGAACAAGTTAATCAAATAAATTTGTAATGGTATTACTGTTTTTTTGTTGAGAAGTTGTGATAAGCTCAGCTACTTACCACACTATAGAACTCAATATTTTTTGTACTGATTTAAACTCCCGATATTCACTCATTATTTTAACAAAAACGGGACTTAATCGCGTACACTTACTTTTGTAATTTTCCTGACGTTTCGAGTATGTCCTAACGCTCGTGGTCGCAGGCAGACTGGCGAGGAATTGTATCAGCATCTCCTAGCCGCGCGGGTTTCCCGAACTACCCGCACTTGGTCTGGATTATTCACATTTAGTTACGCTAGGGTTGTCACTTTGCCTACACACAACACTCAGAACAGCCGATGGTTTACACGCTTACTTTTGCGGATCACTGGATTCTACGAAGAAGAAATCCCCTGTCCCTCGTTCTGGTTGAAGTTTTTATACTTCCTAATTTCAACAGCCACTCGTAGTTTCCTGCTATAACGACTAGGTTCCGTGGAGAGGACTTTTGGATTATGGAGCTCAATCCAGTGGTTTGGTCCAGATTCGAACAAATGTTCGGCCACCGCAAACTTGTTTCCTTGCCGATTTTTAACTGCTGTGATATGTTCCTTGACCCTTTCGCTATTGTGCGTTTGGTTTCCCCAATATAGGAACTGCCACAGCTACAATCAATCTTATAAACGCCCGGTGTTTTATAAGGGATAACTGAGCTGACCTTAAATGGCCAGACACCTTGGATAACGGCATGTATAAGGTTTGTATAGAGTACTTACCTAATACTATACCTACTCTATCCGTCACTCCATTGACATAAGAGAAAAATGCCGGTCGTCTCGCAACATCTGGATGCTTCCTTCTCGGTTTTCGTATGGGTGGCCTACTGTTCACCTTATACCCATTCCTCCTAAGAACCTCCTGAATATATGACATCTCACTTTCTAAAAACTCAGGATCACAAAGGTCATGTGCTCTGTTCCTTAAGGAATTCACTAATGATAGTAGATGGCGAAGGTGACGGTGAGACAGAGCGCTGAGATACATATGTTTGTATTGTCTGTGGGTGTAGGCTTCCTGTAGACAGTGTGCTGCAGGTAACCATCCATTCGACCTATCACTTTCACGCCCTAAAAAGGCAAACTACGTTCCGATTCCAATTCATAAGTAAACTTTACTTCATAAAAAAAGATTGAGCCCTGGCCCAAAAGATGGCGCCACAATCATTCACACAGCGAATAATCAATGTTGTGTTATACATTGTAATATTAAACTGCTTTGTTCTATTATTAATTTGTTTTCGGTTTGTTTTACACGAACAAAAATGGCAGTTAAAGGGACTACCGATAAAAGTGAAAACTTAGAACTTTTTATCTTAGGAAATAAATGATTTAAATTTTCACTTTTAACTTTGGACCCTGGAATTATTCACTTCACTTTATTTTAAATTTACACTTTACATTTCATTTTCTCAATAGAATGGCTTGTGACGGTGTCGGTGACGCGAACCCATAAGATTTTCCCCTACCAAAAAGTGACCAACGCAGCTATTATTAAAGCAGTTTTCACTTTAAAAATAATTACTTTTGTCCCTTATACTCTGCTAATTATTCTAATAACTGCCTACATTGATGAAGGCGAAGCATGCAGAATTTGAGGAACGAGCATTGATTAAACGGTGATATGAAACACGCAAATGTGTGTAATTTATGAGTTAAATTCTGACGTAAACCCATATTTCACATTATAAATGGGTAGTTAAAGTATGTAATTACTTATAGTGACGATTTACAGACTTTTCAGCAGCCATGAAAGTAAGATATAGGTACAGTTTGTCCGGAAAAAGAAGTGTCGTGGTTCATATGGGAGCTCATACTTTCTACGACACTTCCCTTTCCGGACAGACTATAGGAGAAGAGATGTTTAATTGAATCACATATAAGCATATAACACATACTTACTGACCCTACTTTGTTTAAATATCCAAAAAAAACCTTAGTTATAAATTAAAGTAAATAATATTGAACAAAACTAAATATGTATAATATGTAAATAAATAATCGCCATCTTCGACTAGAGTTCTAGCTAGCAATGTACAAGTTGCTGAACATTCTCAAAAATTCAGTAACATTCTCGGAAATTTCCGGAAACATACACGAAAATGTAAATTAAATTTCCAATGAGAATATTGCCAATGGGAATTATCATAAAAAATAGTATTATTTTTGTAAACCCGTAACTGAGACAGTCCGTTTAAATAATTGATAACGGCGGTGTTGAGCGACTTCCTGAATAATTTTTATTGTTCGTACATATTTACACACCTGTACCGTCGAGTTAGGTTAAACAATGAAATTGTAGGGAAAATACATATCACATGAATATGATATAATAACCTTACTTTTAAATTCAGTGTAATTAACAACTAGCCAATAACTCTACCGTTCTGTGAGTAGTTAATTTGTGATTAGTCTTTGTTAATACTGTTTTGAATCTAGATTCTGACTATGCTTAGTTTGTACCAACTCTCTTGGCAGTGACAATCTACTACCACGCCATATTACACGCAAACTTAGCGTTATCAGATTCTAAAATATAACAAAATGTGAAGTGCGCCGTGATGGTAAACTATAAATACAAATTACTTGAAAATAAAATGACAGACGCAAATGAATCAAGTGACACTGATAAAGAGGATGAAAAGTTTAATCTGGATAAAATACTGGTGGAAGAAATAGGAGAAGGGATGTATCAAGTTTGTGCAATAGGTCTGTGTGGAATTATTGCCTTCTTTTACGGATTGACACAGAATGATTTCATTTTTTTTGCGGAACGAGTAAAAACTAGGCAAGTAAAAAAAGTAAAACTTGACAGAGTAAGTACCTATAGGTAGGTACTATCTCGCTGTACATAGTACAGTCGCCATTAGATATACCGGAGCGGCCAAGGTGCAGGCCTATAACCGCGAAGCACTTCGTTCATCGAATCGTCTATTTGCATCACTCTCTCTCGTATGTGCAAGAGCGATAGAGACGGGACCATCGTTTTGTCGATTTTCGAACTTCGCGGTAGGCCCTCAGGTCACACATACATTACTTATCTGAACAACGCCTCTATTGTGAAGGCGATAAAGTGCATGTATAGATATTTTTGTGTCCCCTGGCCACTCCGATATATTTGATGGCGCCTGTACAATGGTGTTATCTTGAATTTGTTTTTTTTAATCAATATTACACGCGTCATAAGAATAAGTGGCGTGTTTACATATTTTGAAATAAGTACCTGTATTGTACGATATATGCCTATTTACATTTTACTAACCTATCTACAACCTTGGAATTATTAGAACTTTTAAAGTGAAAATTGGATTTGTTCAGTACCAACAGATTTTTCCTGAACAGTAAAAAAATAAAAATGTTTGTTTTATGACGCATTAAGTTTGACTCACTAATAAAAAAAATCTATATTACTCTCCACCAAAACTTTACGACATGACGACAGAGATACTAAGACCAGGAACCAAGAGAAAAAGAAGTACCTGAACAGATGCTAAGCGAATACTCTCAGTGTCCTTGTCATAGACGGAGAGCTAGCCACGTAAGATATGACACAATAACGAGAACAACGAAACCCCCTAGTCAGTTTGCTGTACTATGCTTATGGATGGGTGCAATGACTGCAATGTTGTGGAAAATTATGTAATTCTTTAGATAAACTGGTTTGATAAAATGCCATTTCTATTAGTAATGTATATATTCTTATAATGATTATTAATTAGATTATATCATAAGCAGAAGTTTCTGTTGGGGGAAGTAGTGCCAAATGAAGTATAATGCCAGTTTTAGTTACTCGCCTTTTGTATTTGTTTCCGCAATAATACGCAATGCTTTTTGTTCTCATGGTAAAATATAGGCACTGTTCTCTATAAATGACACAACTTCCGCAGTTTTTACCAATTTAGGTATTACTTTTTTCAAACTTAAAAACTTTGTTGGTCTGCCACTCTGATCTCCACCCATTAAAAGCTGCCAGAAGCCCGGATCTAGCAATAAGGATGGTTATGCAACCTAACTAGACAGGTTTCATTGCTGCTCACGTGGCCAGCTCTAGTCCATCATGTCACTGAATGACGACGATGATGATGGTACGATGGCGATGGTATGAGGAAATTGTGTTTACAAGTTGGTTATTATTATATCTATAATTTCAGATGTAAAATACAAGAATGCGAAGAAACCGTCCAGTCCAGCTTTTCACCGTCCTGGCTTCAAAATGCAATACCACCGTTTGGCGATGCGTTTGATAACTGCCACCGATTTGCGTCTTCTAATTCGTGGAACGTATCTGTGGAATCTTGCCCTTCAGACATGTTCGACAGAAGCACTAAAATAAAGTGTACTGAATATGTATATCAACATCAGAATTCCGCTGTTTACGAAGTAAGTCCTTTTATTGATATTTTTTTTATTAAGTATTATTTAAGCCCTAGAAAGCCGAAAACTTATATGCGGTATGCAGCTCATTAAGGATGGTCGTGGTTTTTGAAGATTCTTTTCTCTCCAAATATCTCGGAATATGTTTGTAGGTATTTAACTTAGTCACGACGGGCGGCATAATTCGGAGAGCATAACTGCATATCCAATAATGAACACCTTCTTTAAGCACCTAAATTCGAGAGCGTTGACTGCATACCGCGGACTGTCGCTCGACTCGCTGCTTGATGGGCTCGCTCAGACAATGTCTGAGGAAACATGCAAAGTACCTTATGCAATGTGAGAGAGAAGGGTCTATAATAAAAATATTTACTATGAATTTACTATTACAGTTTGACCTGGCGTGCGACGAATGGCGTTGGTTTCTGTTCGGTTGTATGCCTCTCCTCGGCATGACGGTCTCATTGCCCGTGGCGGGCTTCGTGTCGGATCGATGGGGACGCCGCCTGGCTCTTGCCGTCACGGCTTTTAATCTAGCATGGATCAACGCAATTCGTTACTGGGTTGACTCCTACACTATCTTCATTTTGATTGGATTTTTGGGAAGCGTTTTTGGATCAGCTTGTATGACTTCTGCTTATACTTTAGGTATGGAAAACCTTTAGTTTGGGTGTTCTTTTAAAAAGTGCAACAGAGCTAGGGTTTAGCAAAATAAGATGTGACTAACGACTTTTTTCTTACAAATATGTGTCAAAAATGATTTTGTTTTAATATAAATTACAGGAACAAAATGAAAGATTATTTTCAAGTTTTGTGTTCTTAAGTAAATGTTTCTTTTCAAAAAAAAATATATTTTATGTAATTCCAGCTTTGGAACTAGTTAGTCCAGCACGCCGTATGATTTCCATCAGCATACTGACTAGCTTCACCTGCCTCGGCGCAGTATCGAAGGGATTACTAGCCTGGACACAGCCTTATTGGCGAGACCTCATCCTTATGCTCTACGTACCAATGACAGTCAGCATCACCTATTTCTGGATCGCGCCGGAGTCAGTAAGATGGTTAATAAGCCAGAAGCGCTATGGAGAAGCTAAAGCCATTTTGCTAAAAGCGTCGAAAATGAACGGAAGAGTCTTATCCGAAAAAATTGTAAATAGAATGACTGAATGCACTAATGAAAAATCAAAAGCAGGAAATGAGTCTAATCTGTTTGCCGCCATGTGGGAGCACAAGACAATACTTTTACGTTGCGTAGCCATGTCAGTCTGGTCACTGTCCTCCACGTTTATGTCAAAAGGCTTGGCAATATCTTCAGTGGGCATTTATGGGAATAAATACGTAAACTTCTGCACTGTGGCCATTGTTGCTATACCAGGTATCTGGACTGCTACGTTTTTAAATGACAAAATCGGCAGAAGAGGCTTCTTGTCGGGGTTATTCTGGGTCAGTGGAATTTGTCAATTCACAAATATATTTATACCAAACGGTAAGTCGATATGATAAAAAAATATTATAACCTCATAAAAATTTGGTTTGTTAGAATATATTCATCTCGATTAGTCGTAGTAAATGAATGTGAAAAACAAACACAAATACTTTTCTAAATATATTTTTTAACAGAAAACGTTTGAACTAGATAACAAATGAAAGTATTATTTTTATGTAGAAATACTACTTGCTATGTAAATTAGAAACTGAAATAGGTGTCATACACGAAGAAAAGACCAAAGTCTCCAGTGCCTAGGTGCCCGTGTTTTCTACAGTCGAGCCAGACGCTTTACATAGACTCTAGCCTACGCAGATCTGGATCACAGCGGCACCCGCTGAACGCAGTAAATGCTGGTTCGATCCCAGTTCTGGGTACCCAAAACCTTGGTTAATATATTTTTTATGTATAATGTGATACTTATCCATTTCAGTACTTAAACATATTTTCTTGCTTTTCAATGATTTTAGATTCTCATGGAGGACAATTGGTTATGTACCTGCTCACTAAGTACTGTGCGTCGGCCATCGCAACCACGATGGTCGTGTACAAAGCCGAACTTTTCCCCACCAGCTACCGCAGTCGGTTGACGGCGTTTACGTCCGTGTTCGCCAGAGTTGGTGGCTTCACTGCGCTGCTTATACCCGCTTTGGTAAATATTCAGTTGGTCTTGTACCTGCTTACAAAGTTTAGTGCGTCGACCATTACAGCCATGATCGAACCAGTTGACGGCGTTTACGTCGATATTCGCCAGGAGGCTGCTTATACTAGCGTTGTGGTTGTGAGCGCTGCTTTCAATAGTGATCAATTGTTGTAAAAGATTAACTTACTGAGTACGGTCGTCATCTAACATATCGGAGCGAAGGTACTCAAAAATAGATATTATATAGATATTTTTGAGTACCTTGACTTGTAATGTCAAGACGATTAAGTGCTGGTTCAGATGAATCAGCACTTTATCGTCTTAACAAAAGAGTCGTTCTGTTCAGATATTTCTGACCACCTTGGCCGCTTCGATACATCTGATGGCGACTGTACATGGCATGGCAGGTTGTAAAGACCAGGGATCAAATATCGGTATTATTTTCATTCAAATTAACCAAGTATACAATTTCGGTATCTCTGTTGTTATTGAATATTTTTGAATATATTGGCTAATCTGATAGTTTATCACTTCTACCTATATCACATTTCAGAATAGTAAACATTGCGAAAGTCGGGTGCTATTTGTAGTAGTAATACCGGTAAAGATCCGTGGCAAAGACTTTATTTATTTAGAATTTTCTTTGAGTTAAATTTCTATGATTTATAATATGTCGATATTAATTAGTTACCTATAACTTTACAGGCTGATCGTGTATGGAACCATCTACCAAACGTGTTATTCAGTATTTTGGGGTTCATCTCCGGCATGCTATTGCTGTTCACCCCGGAGACTCTCGGAGCCCCACTACCGGAGACCATGGAGGATGCTACTCGACTTGGCAAGGACGAGGTCTCTCCAGTTATGGATTTCTTAAGAAGTATCATTTATAGAAAGCAGTATTCGTCATAATGTGGAGAAAGAGTCCGAACAATATAGTTAATCAAATAAATACTATTGATGATTTTATTTGTGATAATATATTTAAGTTTTTTTCCTAAAAAATAAAAGGACATGTTTATGGAAAAAAATCTAATATCAAATAAATTTGTAATGGTATTACTGGTTTTTTTTGGTTTAAAAAACTCATCTACTTTACTACACTATAGAACTCAATACTTAAATTTAAACGCCTCTGACCGATTTTATGTAACTGCGAGTCGACAAAGAACCTGGTTTTGTATTTTTTAGATGTCTGAAAGGTGGGGGAGGGAACAATTCTATAGTGATATTTGCACATCTTAAATATCTTAATAAAATAATACCATTCGTACCTACGTACGTACACGTATTGTGTATCTTCGTACAGACTCAATAAAGCAGCATACAATTCGTGAGCTTTAAGAAGAACCTTCGGGAATCGGCGATGACACACGAAGGTAATATTGCTGTTCTGCTTTTTCACGTGTCACTGTTGATTGATAGCCGACGTCTCTTTTGAAAACCCGAAGGTTCTTCTGAGAGCTCACGGACTGTATTATAAGGTGAAAAATCTTTTGGAACTCAGAAAGACGCTCTTTATCACTTGAAAGCGGAAATAAAAATGTATTTTATCCACATGTGGGCAGTAATTTGGTGCAAGTTATCTGGTAGAAAATAGGTATCTTTTTAAGTATGTACTGATTTATTGCATAGATACCAGCCCTTAGTAGGTGCAACAACTACCATCAATTAAATAAATACTGTTTATTACCTATATACCTCCCGTAAACATTAAGTGGTTTTTTTTTCGCTTTAACCCTATCGTGTGCGGGGAGACAGAGAGAGCTTCTAACACATTTTTTGGATAAAACTAATAGTTTCGTAAATAATAGCTCTAAAATTTCATAAAGGGCGCCCCCCCCCCCCATCTATCTTTTGATCCGTGGGTCCAAAATATTTGAAAAAAATCATGGAAGTGAGGCTTAATTAAGTACTTTCAACGAAAACTATATTGAATAAAATCGGTTGAGCAGTTTTTGAGTCGTCACTAAAAAACGCATAGTGAAAGGACGTAAGTTTCTTATAGTAAAATTACGTAAGTGCCGCCAAATATTCCTTAATAAACGACCTTTTGAACGGATGTATTGTAACATGCTAGCAATTGCGGAACCCTATACTGAGCTTGGCCCCACATACTCTTGGCCGGTTTTTTTACATCATCTCATGATGATGAAGCAGGAATGGTTCTATAGGAGGTCGGTATATCATTGATAAGTATAATCTTATCGAGCATTCGTTGAGTATATATATGTATTTGCTTGATAACAAGCCATCTAGTAAACGAGCAAACCAATAAGTGGTCATTAAGTAAGTTAGATTTTCAACACAAATTTCTGTCAAGCTCGAGTTCTGATGATGGGATCCATGAGAAATCGAGGGAACTCCTGAAATGTTAAAGGCATACATATAGTGATTATATATGGAATCTAAGACTGCACCATCTACAATAATCTTCCACAGGCCTCCCTCATTGAAGTCGGTTTTTTTTCTTACATAATATGTTTAAAATTATTATTGAAGCAATTCTATTATTACATTTTACGTTGTAAACAAAGCTCTCAGTTTTCCTGGAATGGAGTATTGACTTACGTTAATCGCTTTCTGCTCTCCATGTTGGTTAATAATGTGTTGTGAACGTATTATAATGAAATAACTGAAAATTTGACAACTTTTTAGAGATCATGGGCGAGAGAGTAAGAGTTCAAGATATTGATCCTCCTTCTCAAAAATTATTACATCATCTTTACAATCGTATGTACAAACCGTTATTTTTATTAAGTAGCTTTTATTAATTGCATTAGGTATTTATTAGTCTATATAAGCTAGTGTTTATTATCACATGTGAAACAATAAACAACCAAGCGATATTTCAAATGGTTTCTGAAAAAATATCCCGTACAAATTAAATGATGACTCAGCCACTCCCTTCCCAAAGGTTTTTTTAAGACCTGCGGGTCAAAAAAATTGTTTTGATCTCTAGTATGCGTGTGCCAAACGACTAAACTGTATATCGATTTGCGGTTATTTTTGTGTACACCTTCCATTATAAATATCTATAAAGAAGTTTATTTCCAGACAAAGCTCCGTACGGACGTTTCGGCGATGTAGGTTGTTTAAAACTTATGCTCTATAAAGAAGATGCCGACAACTACAAAAATATGACCATCAGGCCTGATGACATTTGGGTGGTGACGTTCCCACGCTCTGGTAAAGTTCAAAACAAAACTTGTTTTTAAAAATCTATAAGCCGGCTGTTTCAGCACTGATATTTGTATATGAAGACGATGACTACAACTAAGTAAATACTTGTGGTTATAAAATGGTAACGTTGGTAAATTTTGGTGAAATTTGGTACGGTTGACATCAGAACTATGATTACACTTTTGCACCTTACTCCTTTGTAATAAGGTCCAAACATGTAAACATAGTTTTGACGTCGACTGTAACGTAAGCACTGAAACAAAAACAATCCCTTCGCCATTGTACCGTCACATGCTACAACTTTGCCCACGATCCACAACTTTGCCTGGCTTAAAAACTTGGTTGTCTTCACCAAACAGCTGTTTGTATCTTAGTCCTGAAATGGCCGTCTTTTTCCCATCTCAGGAATAAGATATAAATACCTGTTTGTTGAAGAGAACCATATTTTTCAAGCCAGGCAAAGTTGTGGATCGTGGGCAAAGTTGTAGCACGTGACGGTACATATTGTATATTGTATATGACCGCCTTTCTCCCGTCTCGGGAATAAGAAATAGAAATCATTTATTCGTGGCAAACGGGTATTAATTCTAATAAAATAAAACAGGTAAAGAATAAAAACACAAAAACGAATTATAAAATAAACTAATCTAGCAAGAAGATAAGATATAAATAGCTGTCTGGTAAAGATTCGTCACTAAACAAAACTATGTTTTGCAAGCTAGGCGAAGTGGAGCCTCGTAGGCAAAGCTGTAGCAGTTGACGGTATTTAAAATATTATAGGAAACTTTTTTAACACTACGTTTTTCCTGTGATTAGGAACAACTTGGACACAAGATCTAGTTTGGATACTCCAGAATGACTTCGATTTCGAAACGGCATCGAAGATTCCGTTGACAAACAGATATATGTTTCTCGAGTAAGTATATCTATGTCTATGCCCTTATTAAAATAGGAACGAAAATATATTAAGAGTATTACAGTATCACATGAAACTATAAGTAATAGTAGCAAATTGAATAAAATTTAAAATTTATTCGTGATACCAGAGAGAAAGAAAACATAAATTTATTCATTCATTCATTGTATACAGACGACACTTAACTACTGGGGATGCCTATAATACGGGCCGTGACAATATCCGTCGATCCGTTGTGGTGCAGAGTCGTGAAAAACTTGTGTCGGATATCGAGAATACTCTTTCTGGAGTTTCGGCTTGGGGTCAGGAAAACTTAGTCCGATTCAACCCCACAAAGACACAAGTTTGCGTGTTTAGCGCTAAGAAAACCCCATTTACTGTGGCCCCTCAGTTCCAAGGCACTGTTTGGTATGATGCCCACGGCAGCTTTTTATCGCCGCACCGCTCGCCGTCGGCAGGGTGTTCATCCTTACACCCTGGAGCCTAAAGGGTAGCGCACTGTACGGTATAAGAGGAATCTCCTCCCACGAACGCTGCGGCTGTGGAATGAACTCCCTAGGGGAATGGAATGAACCCTCTCCCGAAGGTTTTCCCAGCGGGCTACAGTAAGGGTTTTTTTCAAAAAAGGCTCCTCATCCTTATCATAAAAACGATCATCATCACAAGGTCAACTTCATCAAATTGGTTGTTTTCGAGAGAAAATGCTCGAGATGCTTAAGAAATATCCAAATCACCATACATACGCCTTTAAAAATTTAGGAGTGCCTTCAATCCCTCATGGATTCCATTATAAGAACAACAACAGATTAATATGGGACCACCTTGGAGGTAGTTCCTTTCAAACAAAAAAACAGAATTATTCAAATCGGGCCATGGATCTCGGAGTGATTGGTGAACATACATTAAAAAAACACCAAACCGAATACAGAACCTCCTCCTTCTATGAAATTGAAGTCGGTTAAAAAACACAGCATTAGGTAAAACAACTGTCACAAAATGGTCACTTCTCAGCATGTTGTTTAGCCAGCGCCGATCTCCCGAAGAGTCCATCCGGTGAAAAATTCATGGTTAATCCCAGTATACATCAAAAATCCTGACGCAGGAGCGCACTTAGTAATTATTAATGTTTGATCTCTCGGGCCTAAATGGAATTCAAAAATTTACTTTCATTATGAGTATTATGACCGTGCTCAATTGTTGTAATTTTCCGTATTTCAGAATGAAACACTCAATATATATAGAACCAGAAAAATTACAGCGGATGGACCCAACGATACTCAAAGACTTTTCAACAATGGCACTTTCCTACGATGCAGTAGCCAGCGCACCTTCCCCTAGATTTATAAAAACACATTTACATCTTTCTCTGTTACCCCCGAATCTACTAGATACTGCTAAAGTGGTCTACGTAGCTCGAGACCCGAGGGACGTTGCCGTGTCCTACTATCATCATACTAAACTGTTTTGGAATTTCACGGGAGACTTTAAAACTTATTGGAATACTTTTGTCAATGACTTAGGTAAGCAAATTGTAAGTGTGAAATTAGTTAACAGTTATACTCATCCTGAAAATTTGTAAATCATGATTTTTTTCTTTTGGCTCCCCTGAAAAGTAGGCAGGCCCTTACGGCATTATAAATTTCCAGTGTCATGTCAATAATTGGCGTTGCTAAAAAATCTTTTTTTAGTTCAAGTATGTTTTAGTTCTCTGGTCTCCGTTTTTCCCGCATTTAAAAGAGGCATGGGCACTCCGTCATCATCCGAACTTGATGTTCATATTTTACGAAGACATGACGAAGGTAATTTTGCATTTAACGCATACAACTTAATTTCTAGCAAAAAAGTTGACAGACATAATTATGAACTATTGCAACCAGGCAGCCCATTCAAAAACTATATTTACTCGTATATTTAAAGCTGTTTTTGATTCTAACAACTACGACATGTTTCAGGATTTGCCATCAACCGTTAAAAAGATAGCAGATTTCCTTGGCAAGGAAGTGACGGATGATAAAGTTATGAAACTTTGTGAGCATTTGGACATAAAAAACTTCAGAAAGAATAAGTCTGTGAACCTGGAGTCCGTGACGGACAAAATTGGAAATCCTAACGCCGAGAGCTTCGTGAGAAAAGGTAACATAAAAGGAAAGGTGAACCTTTTACTCCACAAATCACACAACGTTTGTTCAGCGCTTTTAAAATTCCTTATTTTCTATTTTTAATACACTATTAATTATGTCTGTAGGGTGACAAGGCTGACAAGCAATGCCAATTAGACGAAATATAACGTACATTTCAATGTACGTTAAAATATATGTTATATATAATGTACGTTAAATACTATTTAGTTTGTATGAAAAAGAGACAATCTAAAAATACATCTTTTTTTAAGTTGTTGAACTGAAGTTTTTTGTTGGTGGAGTAGAATCTACGTTTTAATTTATTGCTTCTATTGCCGGAAACACCCTGTATGATGCTTGTCTAGTAGTATATATACTTTCAAACTACATGTTTCTATTTTTTCCAGGAAAATCGGGTGCGTGGCGCGAACACTTTGACGAGGAGATGGCGGCGCAGGCGCAGCGCTGGATGCACGAGAACCTCGCCGGCACAGACTTGCGTTTCCCTGATAGTAGTTCCAATGCTGCCAACTTAGTATCTTAAAACCTAACAAAAAACATATTAAAAACGAATTCTAAAAGGAGCCGCTGCTCTCTGTATCGAGCGGCGTAAAAAAAGTGTGTTTTTTTCTCTAACATTTTCTCTATTAAATAAGATAATATAAATGGCGGATTTGCCCGGCGGACAGATTCGTCAATGTCTGGCGCGAATTGGACACGGATTTGTCTGCGGAACATCTGAATAGCGCCTGACAAATTCGGCGGGCAGATCACGTTTTATCAACCTGTAAAGTAAATGTTTCTGAAAGGCGTCTTTCACACGGCTGCGGTTTCCGTATGCGGCGCCGGGCAGTAAAGGTTAGTATTTGTAACATTTTGGTATAGGGTCAGAAGGTCGACAATGAAATCCTTTTTTTGAGCGGCTATATTTCCGTTAATATGGCTACGTATAAATACGGAAATAAATTGTTCATTAGTTTTTATCATAAACATTTATTTATTTAATGGTATTAAAAAAATTTTTTTTACTTAACTGAACATTTAAAAAACCTAATTTCCTTCATATAGTTACAGTACCTACGGATATATCGATACAGAAATAAAATAATTTTCATATTTTGTAGTTGATTTTAGGTGTAAAAGAAAAATACGAAATGATTATTCATTAATATAATGATTTCTAAATGTCTTAAGTGATTGCCCAACCAAATCCACTTTTAGGCGGAAAGATATGTTGTTTTCCAATCAGGCAATCACTACGGTAACCGAACGCGCTCGTGTACATTTCGCTCTGGCGCTGGTGGCACGATTTTTCTGTCCGATGCTTGGCGTTCAAAAGGTTAAAGGCATACATATAGTGATTTTAGTATCACTAATATCCACAAATCGTCCGTCGCGTCGCACCGGTCGCACGCGCAGGCAGACGCGCACGTGCCGCTCATTTCGACTGACACGCTCTCGAAGCACGGTCACGCCACTCGTCCTTACGTTCGCCGCTCCGCGAGCTCTGTATGTTGTACCGGGGTATGCCTCTCAATTATTAAATTACATTGTTAACTATCTTAGTGGGTTTTAGTTATCACCTTAATAAGAGACCCACAGTATTTTCATCAACAAATCAAGCATTTACATTTAAAGAAGTGATATTTGATGAAGTGGAACTGCTGATGGTGATCAGAATGGAATTCTTCAACGACGCATAGTTGAAGTTTGGTGATTTGTCCCCTTCGCTGTGTTTGCTAAGCAAGTTAGATTTTCAAGACATATTTTTTCATTTGATTGTATGGAACCTAAGACTGCACCATTTACAATAATCTTTCACAGGTCTTCCTTTACGTTGTGATCAAAGCTCTCAGTTCTCCTGGAATATTTCGAACTAAGCATTGACTTGGGTAAGGCCGCCAAAATTTGTAAATTTTCTTCTTTTTACATGTCCCCTAAAAGTATTTGTTAAATACTTAATAAATAGTTAACTAAAATAGGTTAGCGTAGTAACACTATGTTATGAGAAGTACATTTTAATATAAAATCTGTTTAAATTAGACAAATCGTGCCAATATTTATTTATAAATTTTTTTTTTATCCAATACTAAAAATGCGTGTCCAAAACTTACCTCAAGACATTTAAGTACAAGATTATATTTAAAGGAACATCTTGAGCTGAATGGAATAATTTTAACTTACTTCAGTATATTATTTTCTCAGTAATGACTGCTTTACATAACGTTAATACGATTTCTTACATATTTTTACGACAGTGAAACATATGGTCTGACGATTATGATGTCTCGAGAGTTACATTGCGAGCGTTACCAAATATATGCTTAATATCCACGTATTCAAAGTCCAAAAACAAATGTTAATATGGCAACACTCGTCCTGTCAGAAATTAAAAAAAAAAGAAAAACAAACAATATGTCCGCCAAAACTTGATGTTTAGTGTGTGAAGATCAAGGTGTCCAATTTTGATGTTAAGAGTCCGGTAACGAATTGAAAACTAAAATCGCTAATAATGGCATTATGCACATGAATTTCATTTAGTAAGATAGCTTGAAGTCTTGTTATTGCAAAAAAGTACTTTAGGTCGATATATATTAATATTTAATACCTTAAAACTCAATTAGAAATAGAAATAGAAATAGAAATAGAAATACTTTATTCGTGACATTAATTCATGCAATTTTGTCATATGATTTTTAATTATTATTTGTTATGGACCCTAATCTGTTTTGTATTATCTGGATTAAGCATGAAGTGAAGTTTATTTCTGTATTTTTATATTTGTAAAATACTTTAATATCTTCCCAAAAGTATCACCTAAACACCAAAATTGCTCTAGTAAAACATTCGACATCGAAAATGAAAAATTCTATTACATTTATTCCTCAGACGACTCATTTTCTAATGTATTTATATATTTTACGTACTTGTATAACTTAATTTTAATCAATAAAAACCTTACTCTTTTCACCTCTCCAAGCAAAAATCGCGAAACAGGTGTTAGATTAGGGTGAATTATTTAAAAATGAAGTATAAAATTAAAAAATCATTATATTTATTCCATTCAAAAATAATAGATCTTTCATAATATGTATACAAAATATAGATGTTATGTTAGTTACTGCAAAAAAGCATCAAAAAGTTGAGCGAAATCGAAATAAAGTTTACCCGACTCTTAAATTGTGCATCTTTTGTGTTTTTTATCAGTGTTGATCATTGCTACATTCGTACTGTGGTTAGTAAACCATTAATTGAGGCGTTACAGTGGATTAATTTAGAGACATCACAATCTTAGGTTAGAGCCGCAAGATTTTTCTGTCGCGCGAGTTACCGAGTGTTACTAGGAGAGTTACCAAGCGTTGCTGCGAGTGTTACCGAGAGTTACCTTAAGTTACGTTACTGTGTTACTGTCTCGAGAGTTACATTTACAATTTTTGGTGGCCTTACTCACTTACGTTAACAGTTTTCTGCTCTCTGTTTTGGTTAATAATGTGTTGTGAACGTATTACTTATAACGAAAAATTATACTATTTCCTAGAAATCATGGGCGACAGAGTAAAAGTTCAAGATATAGATCCCTCTTCTCAAGAATTATTACATCATCTTTTCAATCGTATGTACAAGTATTATTAATTGCAGTTGGTACTTATTTATTAGTCTACATAATTATAATATATTATTATTATAAGCTAGTGTTTATTTTCCCATATGAAGCAATAAACTAGCAAGCGATATACCCTACAAAAAATCGGCCAAGTATCGAGTGGGACTCGCGCACGAAGGGTTCCGTACCATTATCTATAAAACAGGCAAAAAAATAATGTTTGTTGTATGGGAGCCCCTTAAATATTTATTTGTTCTGTTTTTTTTTGTACTTATTGTTTATAGCAGGCACAGGAATACATTATCTGTGAATTTTTTTACTGTCTAACTATCACGGTTCATGAGATACAGCCTGGTGACAGACAGAAACAGCAAAAAAATCATGTCTGTTGAATGGAAGCCATCTTAAATATTTATTTTATTCTGTTTTTTTTTTAGTATTTGTTGTTAAAGCGGCAACAGAAATACACCATCTGTGAAAAGTTGAGCTGTCTAACTATCACAGTTAATGAGATACAGCTTGGTGAAAGACGGACGGACGGACAGCGGAGTCTTAGTAATAAGGTCCCGTTTTTATTCTTTTGGTACTTAACCCAAAAAATTACTAGTGGGCAAGGTGCCAACGTTGACGGTAGTAACTTATTATATATTACGTATCATTTTATGATTAATATATAAATATATAACGTATCTGCAGTACAGTTCCATAACTCTCGTAAAATAGGTACTAAAGTAGAACGGTGTTACTTTGTAATATTAAAAAAAATATATATAAATTTATTTAGGTATAAATAAAATAAATCTAAAAGAGGCCCTTGCGGCATGGTACCGAAGACGCTGGCAGCATTTCCTCTCTGGATTGCTAAATTCCGTACAAAGCGGGAAGAAGTTATAACTCGAGATATAAATTTGAAGAAATTTGAACCTTATGATTTTTTTAAAGTTCAAATTTCATCAAGTTTTCGCCGCGACTTGTCAACTTCTTCCCGCCTTGTACGGAATTATACTAATACTAATTGAAATTATTAACAAAATTGCTTTCTTGGCGTTAGATATGAGAATATCAAGTATCATTTGTGGGTATATAAGTATGTATTGTACAAAAAAGTAATTTTCGAAACATACCAAGTTTGGGCTCTTCCAGATACGATATGGCAGTTAGCACTCCCCTCCTAAGGGACCCCCCTCACCAAACGACTAAACTGTACATGGATTTGCGGTTATTTTTGTGTACACCTTCCACTCTATAAATATCTATAAAGAAGTTTATTTCCAGACAAATCTCCGTACGGACGTTTCGGCGATGTAGGTTGCTTGGAACTTATGCTCTATAAAGAAGATGCCGACAACTACAAAAATATGACCATCAGGCCTGATGACATTTGGGTGGTGACGTTCCCACGCTCTGGTAAAGTTCAAAACAAAACTTGTTTTTAAAAATCTATAAGCCGGCTGTTTCAGCACAGTTATTTGTATATGAAGACGATGACTAACTACAACTAAGTAAATACTTGTGGTTATAAAATGGTAACGTTGGTAAATTTTGGTGAAATTTGGTACGGTTGACATCAAAACTATGATTACACTTTTGCACCTTACTCCTTTGTAATAAGGTCCAAACAAGTAAACATATTTTTGACGTCGACTGTACGTAAGCACTGATACAAAAACAATCCTTTCGTCATTGTACATGTATATTGTATACGGCCGCCTTTCTCCCATCTCAGGGAGATAAGATATAAATAGCTGTCTGGTAAAGATTTTTGCAAGCCAGGCAAAGTTAAAGTAGTTGATGGTACATATATGTATCCCAATTACGTACAATTATGTACTAATGAACATGATAACAATGGAATAAATGAATATGAATATATATTTGAAAACTTTGTTAACAATAAGTTTTTCCTGTGATTAGGTACAACTTGGACACAAGATCTAGTCTGGATACTCCAGAATGACTTCGATTTTGAAACGGCATCGAAAATTCCATTGACAAGCAGATATTTGTTTCTAGAGTAAGTATATCTATTACTATGCACTTATTGAAATAGAAACGAAAATATATTCAGAATATTAATATCACATGAAACTATAAGTAATTGTAGCAGATTAATATCTATCTATACAGCCCCCTATCTAGAAAACAGTTTGTGACTTCAGAGAGAGAGAGAGAGAGAGAGAAAGAGAGAGAGAGAGAGAGAGAGAGAGAGAGAGAGAAAATGAATTCATTAATTCATTAATTGTTATGCAGACGACAGTACTGGGAATGCTACACCGGCCGTGCCAATATCCGTCGATCCCTTGTGGTACAGAGTCGTGAAAAACTTGTGTCGGATATCGAGAATACTCTTTCTGGAGTCTCGGCTTGGGGTCAGGACAACTTAGTCCGATTCAACCCCACAAAGACTCAAGTTTGCGCGTTTACCGCTAAGAAAACTCCATTTACTGTGGCCCCTCAGTTCCAAAGCACAGCTCGACTTTTTTGCAGTGACGTCCAATTCCATAATCACCTTGAAGGGAAGGCTAAGCTGGCATCCAAAAAGCTCGGTGTGCTCAATAGAGCGAGGAGGTACTTCTCCGGGGCAAAGACTGCTTCTATACAAGTCGCAAGGCAGACCCCATAAGGAGTACTGCTGTCACCTTTGGGCAGGAGGACCTGGGTACCAGCTTGGGCCCTTTGACTAGGTGCAAAGGCGCGCTGTGCGAATCGTCGACGATCCCAAACTCACGAGCGATATTGAACCTTTGAGTTCAAGGAGAAACTTTGCCTCTTTATGTGTGTTCTATTTCTATCGCTTGTACAATAGCTTGTGCTCTGAAGAACTATTTGATATGATGCCCACGGCAGCTTTTTATCACCGCACCGCTCGCCGCCGGCAGGGTGTTCATCCTCACACCCTGGAGCCTAAAGGGAAGCGCTCTGTACGGTATAAGAGGAATCTCCTCCCACGAACTGGAATGAACTCCCTGCCGAGGTTTTCCCAGCGGGCTACAGTAAGGGGTTTTTCAAAAAAAGCTTCTCATCCTTATCATCAAAACGATCATCATCACAAGGTCAACTTCATCAAATTGGTAGTTTTCGAGAGAAAATGCTCGTGTTGCTTAAGAATACACCCAAATCACCATGCGCCTTTATAAATTGAGGAGAGCCCTCAATTCCTCATGGATTCCATTATAAGAACAACACCAGATTAATATGGGACCACCTTGGAGGTAGTTCCTTTCAAACAAAAAAAAAACAGAATTATTCAAATCGGACCATGGGTCTTGGAGTGATCGGTAAACATACATTAAAAAATCCGGCCAAGTGCGAGTCGGACTCGCGCATCGAGGGTTCCGTACAAACCTACAACAAGCCAAAGTTGTAGTATGTTTATTACTAAATGGAAATAAATCCGTAACATAAAAGTTTCGTTTTGCTACAGCTGAAAGGTATTACAGCTCTGAGTATTTGATATAAATTTAAATTTAATTCCTCTACGCGTTTACGAGGAAAAAGGTAGTAAGTTTAAAATTTAAAAAATATTTTTTGTATGATTCCATTATGTCTATACTTTTCGTAATTTTTCCTTTGTCTATGCTATATGAAGTTTCTTCTTGCCAAGTTTCAAGTTTCTGAGTTTACGGGAAGTACCCTTTAGGTTTTGAGTTTTTTGCAAGTACTCAGTTTCAAAATATGCAACCTAAATTGCTATTTCTTTTGATTGCGTTAGTATAAAAGTTTGATTTTGCTACATCTGAAAGGTCCTATAGCCCTGAGTATTTGACATGAATTTCAATTTAATAACTTCACGCGTTTATGAGGAAAAAGGTAGTAAGTTTAAAATTTAAAATATATATGTTTTTGTATGATTTTACTAAAAATTTCTACTTTTCATAATTTTTCCTTTGTCTGTGCTATATAAAGTTTGTTCGTGCCAAATTTCAAGTTTCTGAGTTCACGGGAAGTACCCCGTAGGTTTTGCGAGTGCTGAAAACTCTAAAATTTGCAGCATAAACGAGTGTATCTTTTGATTGAGTTGACTTTTAAGTTTGATTTTTTCACAGCTCCAAGGGACAATAGATCTGAGTATTTGATATAAATTTCAGCTTGATACCTCCACGCGTTCCTGAGAAAAATGGTCTTGACAGACAGACAGACAGACAGACAGACAGACAACAAAGTGATCCTATAAGGGTTCCGTTTTTTCCTTTCGAGGTACGGAACCCTAAAAAACACCAAACCGAATACAGAACCTCCTCCTTCTATGAAATTGAAGTCGGTTAAAAAACACAGCATAGGTAAGACAACTGTCACAAAATGGTCACTTCTCAGCATGTTGTTTAGCCAGCGCTGATCTCCCGAAGAGTCCATCCGGTGAAAAATTCATGGTGAATCCCAGTATATACAAAAATCCTGCCGCAGGATCGCACTTTATAATTTTTAATGTTTGATCTCTCGGGCCTAAATGGAATTCAAAAATTTACTTTCGTCAATATGAACGTGCTCAATTGTGTAATTTTCCGTATTTCAGAATAAAACACTCAATATATATGGAGCTAGAAAAATTACAGCAGGTGGACCCAATGATACTCAAAGACATTTCAACAATGGAACCTTCCTACGATGCAGTAGCAAACGCGCCGTCCCCTCGATTTATAAAAACACATTTACATTTGTCTCTGTTACCGCCGAACCTACTGGAAACTGCTAAAGTGGTCTACGTAGCTCGAGACCCGAGGGACGTTGCCGTGTCCTACTATCATCACACTAAACTGTTTTGGAATTTTACAGGAGACTTTAAAAGTTATTGGAATATTTTTGTCAATGATTTAGGTAAGCAAATTATAAGTGTGAAATTAGTTGACAGTCATGATGTACATCATGCATTTTGTGTTTTGGCTCCCCTGAAAAGTAGGCAGGCCCTTACGGCATTATAAATTTCCAGTGTCATTTCAATAATTGGCGTTGCTAAAAAATCTTTTTTTAGTTCAAGTATGTTTTAGTTCTCTGGTCTCCGTTTTTCCCGCATTTAAAAGAGGCATGGGCACTCCGTCATCATCCGAACTTGTTGTTCATATTTTACGAAGACATGACGAAGGTAATTTTGCATTTAACGCATAGAACTTAATTTCTAGCAAAAAAGTTGACAGACACCCTCCGGCCACGTGGTTCGACAGCGTTGTCCGACACTCGGACTACGAGGATTTTTTATTTTCCACTTAGTCCGACACTCGGACTACAAGGAATTGTTAATTTCCACGTAGGTCGGACGACCTTCAAACTAGACGTGTGCGCCGCGCCGGCGCGCCGCTGCCGCCGGGGTTTTTAGCAGCGCCGCCGCCGCCGACTAATAATCGGCGTGAAATCGGCGTGGCCTTGACTGTCAAATCGATATTTTTAAACAATTCCATATTCACAAGGCTTATTATAATAACGTGTTGCACATATTTGACAAACAGATTAATTCAACCCAGTATAGTGCGCGTAATGACGATTGTCGTCTTATTTATTAGCAAAAATTTAAAATTTTATATTTAATATATCTATTGTTAAATATAGTTTGTGCAACACGTTTATAAGAAGCCTTGTGAATATTGAATTGTTAAAAAATATCAATTTGACTACTTAAATGACAGTCAAGGCCACGCCGATTTCACGCCGATCATTTGTCGGCGGCGGCGGCGTTGCTAAAAAGCCCGGCGGCGGCGGCGCGCCGGCGCGGCGCACACGTCTAGTTTGAAGGTCGGATTACGAATTCCTTGTAGTCCGAGTGTCGGACCAAGTGTAAAATAAGAATTCCTTGAGGTTCGCTGGTCGGACTAAGTGGAAAATAAAAATTCCTTGTAGTCCGAGTGTCGGACCAAGTGTAAAATAAGAATTCCTTGAGGTTCGCTGGTCGGACTAAGTGGAAAATAAAAATTCCTCGTAGTCCGAGTTTCGGATTAAGTCGAAAAAAAAAATCCTTATAGTCCGAGTGTCGGACAATGCTGTCGAACCACGTGGGCCGAGGGGACAGACATATGAACTATTGAAACCAGACAGCCCATTCAAAAACTGGTTACTATATTTATTCGTATATTTAAAGCTGTTTTTGGTTCTAATAACTCCGACTTGTTTCAGGATTTGCCATCAACCGTTAAAAAGATAGCAGATTTCCTTGGCAAGGAAGTGACGGATGACAAAGTTATGAAACTTTGTGAGCATTTAGACATAAAAAACTTCAGGAAGAATAAGTCTGTGAACATGGAGTCCCTGGTGGACAAAATTGGAAATCCTAACGCCGAGAGCTTCGTGAGAAAAGGTAACATAAAAGGAAAGGTGAACCGGTTTTCTGTATTTACGAAGACTTCAATTTGTATTATTCGATCGCGCATGCTTCTACATTACTTACCCTCAACCAAAGCGACTTTGTAATTAATAGCCGTCGGAGTCCCGTCATCTCTTTTGGACTGCCCTTCACGACGCGTGGCGGCCGTATGTGGCCTTTTGTTGAAATTTATTATTTAAGTCTAATTTACGCGTATTTAACAGCGAAACACACAACTAGCTAGTTACATATACATCTCGTTTGATATTGCCAGATTCAATAATAAAAAAAATAAAATTGCCAGTGTTATGGGCACCCTTCCCCAAGGCAGCGATTTGGGGGACATCTCGGGGATCGGGTATTAGGTTAGGTTACGGGCTTTTGGTAGATTTGAAGTGGTTTCTGTTTTTTGTAATTGTGTAGTAAATATAAATTGTATTGTTAATGTGGTTCATGTAAATTGTAAATTGTGTGATGTTTATCAATACTATTAATAAACTAACTTGATGCCCGTTTATACTTTCATGTTGTTGGAGTAATTAAAACGTAGATTCTACTCAACAAATCAGACAACGTTTGTTCCGCGACTTTTAAAAATACCTTATGTTTTATTTTTAGTACTCTTTCAAGTTTATTCGAACACGCAATGTATTCCGATATTAATTATGTCTGTAGGGTGACAAGACTGACAAGCAATGCCAATTAGATGGAATATAACGTACATTTCAATGTACGTTAAAATATATGTTATAATGTACGTTAAATACTATTTAGTTTGTATGAAAAAGAGACAATCTAAAAAATACATCTTTATTTAAAGTTCTTGAACAGAAGTTTTTTGTTGGTGGAGTAGAATCTACGTTTTAATTTATTGCTTCTATTGCAGGAAATACCCTGTATGATGCTTGGCAAGTAGTACCTATATATACTTTCACACTACATGTTTCTATTATTTCCAGGAAAATCGGGTGCGTGGCGCGAACACTTCGACGAGGAGATGGCGGCGCAGGCGCAGCGCTGGATGCACGAGAACCTCGTCGGCACAGACCTGCGCTTCCCTGATAGTAGTTCCAATGCTGCAAACTTAGTATCTTAAAAACTAACAAAAAACATAGTAATAACTAATGCTAGAACGAGCCGCTGCTCTATGTATCGAGCGGCGTAAAAAAAATTGTGTGACATTATCTCTATTAAGATAATGTAAATACAAATATATTTTTTTCCTGTTTTAGTCGTTTTTTATTATTATTAATTTTATTTTCAGTACCTATCTATTTTACTTAAATTAAATGATAATGATGATTTGTATGTTTATAAAATTTTTTTTCCAATATTTCCGTAAGAGAAGATAATAACCTCCCATTTCAACATATTTCAATTTTCCCAATGGATACATGCACGTCGCACAGTTCTGCCCGCCGGATTTGTCAATGTATGGCGCGAATTGGACACGGATTTGTCTGCATAGCGCCTGACAAATCCGGCGGGCAGATCACGTTTTATCAACCTGTAAAGTTAATGTTTCTGTAAGGTGTCTTTCACACGGCTGCGGTTTCCGTATGCGGCGCTGTGTAGTAGTTCAGTACTTGTAACATTTTGGAAAAGCCAACCAAAAGATATAGGGTCAGATGGTCGTCAATGAAACATTTTTTTGAGTGGCTATATCTCCGAAACCAATGATCATAGGAGGTTCTAATCGATCTAATCATGGTTCCATTTCGGTTCCATTTTGTATCTTAAAACTTTCTGAGGGGCTCATACACAGTATTGTCTGTCTTTCCGTTGAAAGTAGTCTCCTTCCTGAGCAACGTAGGTTCATGAAAAACAAGTCCACAGTCACAAACCTGCTAGTACCGTAATTATATGTTTGAGTATATGGATGCGAGGAAGCAAGTGGATGTCATATTGAGTGATTTTTGCAAGGCTTTCGACAAAGTTGATCATCGGCCATTACTGCAAAAACTGGCTTTTAAGGGTATTTGTGGTCATCGTTCGTTGGCTTATCTCTTACCTCACTAATATGACTCAAATTATTTCATTTTATTTATTCAAATTGCTTTGTCATTTACATTACATAATACGGTGTTATTATAATTTTGGGCCAGTTCATGACACCCTGTCAGGGCACACAATACATGCTTTTGTTTTTAATGGCTTTATGTCGATGGAAGCTGAAGTCACATCCGATGTAATTCAGGGGTCAATTTTGGGTCCTCTGTTGTACACAAGTTTTATTAACGATATCAACCTTTGCTTCCGAAATTGTAACTTTGTGTTATCTGGCGATGCATTGTCAGTTACGAGTACAGAATTGAAAATGTTATTATAAACAATGTTAATCAGGGCCGAGATCTGGGAGTATTATATGATAAAAAACTGCATTTAAATGTTCACTTTGAAAATAGTGTCTCCGATCGGCAAAACCATTTAAAACTATATGACATCTAATGCTCTATAAAGCACTTGTATTATATGACCACATCTCGAGTACGCTTCAGTAGTATGAAACTCCATATAGGTATGAAAAGTATACGAAGACCATTGTAATGTTACAAACACGATTCCTGAGCTCAATACATCATGTAGTTTTAGCTAAATATTAGAATTTGCAATGTGCTCTTGACTCTTAACAATGTCTTACATTGATCTTCTTAAAAAATACCACCTTCCTTTTCTTGAGGCTAGGCGTAAAATTACCTAGGAATTCAATTTTTGTAGAGGATATTATAAAAGTACTGAGCTGCTTGAGCGACTGGTATTTAAAATCCCCGCGCTCACTACGTTCCCTCGTCTTATTTTTGCTCTCGTTATTGTGTCATATGAGTCATATCTGACGTAGCCAGCTCTTAGTCTATGACAACTTTCTGTCTCAACGTGTTGGTATTGGCATACAGAGGGCAAATGCTGCCAGCATCTACGGTACCATGCCGCGGGGGAATTAGTTACGTTAGTACCTATGTTTATTTAAGATTAGCTTTTATATGAAAATTGTTTACGTTTGATCTTAGCAAATCACAACTAACAATACAATAATACATAACTAAAAACTACTTATAATTAAAAAAATATCTTCCAAATCGCTGCTAAATGGGCATCAGCGTCCCTAGAAGGCTGGCCGCATTACTTTGCCGATTGTACAGCGATGCTATAAATAGAATAAATTAAAAAATTAAGAAAACATTAATTTTAGATATTAGTTATGTAGCATTCTTTACTACATATTCTCACCCCCCTTTCATCCCTTCTCTCCCCGTTTATAACCCAACTCTCCCCGCGAAATCTACTCGCCCCTTTTTACGGTACTTTGTTATGCCGATAGATATATTATTTACCTAAGCGATACCGATTCCATGAAATTATACCTATATTTTTTCTATAGCATCATGACATTCATGAAGACGAACTCATAACGATTGATGGATTATCATTTCAATGCATTGATAAATTATCTTATCGAGGATTCATGTATTATAAAGGGCATCTAGTAAACAAACAAAGCATTAAGTGGACATAGGTGGCTACCCTAGGATCTAAAGTATACTAATTCGCTTTATATTTAAAAAAAGGGTGACTTAACTATTTAAGACAAGCCGTCAAACTGTAAGTAAAAGAATACCTTGTATTAGGTATACTTTACGACCTTATTAAGGGTCGTTACTTCAGAGCAGAGACTATAGAGATTACTTCAGAGCAGAGACTAGTAGTACACTAGTAGCTACTAGGTGGAGTAGCAGTGCAGGTGACATTTCTCTTACATATTCGGTATCTTTAGGTAGCTTTGACATAGATGGCGCAATCGACATGAGCTACAAAAAGTTCTTAGGCTGTGGTCGTCTATATCTCTATAGTCTCTGCTTCAGAGTTAGAGGAAAATGTTGTTACTGCAATATTACCTACCTTTACCCTTTGCGTTGTTTAATTTCAAGGTTCTCAGTTTCTCGAAATATTTTGGACAAAGCATTGACGTTAACAGTTTTCTGCCCACTATGTCAAACAGATGAAGAAGTTTTTAAATTCAAGTCTTTTCAATGATTGCTGCAAATTAAATCAAAAAGTAAACAATGCCATATAAAAACTAACACAAATCTAACGTTTGTGTTAGTTTTTATATTTACTTAGTTAGTTTACTTAACATACAGTCAGCAGCAGAAGTATCTAAGCGGGTGGGGTATTCAAAATGACCTACGCACGCGAGTTCTCTTGACAATAAGGTCCTGTCAAGCTCATTTTGAACACTAGCTTAGCTACTTCTGCTGCTAACTGTACCTAAAGTTTCTGTTGTTTACGGCTAAATTACGCAGTGTTTTATGAACATTTCGAATGTCATGAATATGAGTACCTACGTATTAAAACGAAATAACTGTAATTTTACAATTTTTCAGACAATATGGCCGACAAAATAAGAGTTCAGGAGCTAGATTCTACTTCTGAAGAAATATTAAATCGTCTTTACAATAGTATGTACACGTAAACTTCTTCCTCCTAGCGTTTGTCTCGGTTTGTCCCGCTTGACAACCTAATCCCATGAATAGGCGTAGGCACTAGTTTTTACGAAAGAGACTACCATCTGACCTTTCAACTTAGAGGGGTTAAGCGTTAACGGGATTAGGTCCGGTTTCCTTACGATGTTTTCCTTCACCGAAAAGCGACTGGTAAAATGTCAAATGACATTGCGTAGGTATGTTTCGAAAAACTCAGTGGTACTGCTCAGCCGGGGTTTTAACTTGAGACCTCCAGGTTGAAATTCAGACCTCTATACCGAAAGGCTACCAGCGCTTCTAATTGTATGTACAAGCAAATATTATTATTAAATGATAGTGTAGTCTATATAAGCTGGTTTTATTTTCACTTTGTCAGAGATAAACGAAATGAAGCAATTTACTAGCAAACCAAGCAACTGAATTTACACTAAATTCTTCTTTAAAAATTATATTCTTACAAGAAAATAACGATTATAGTTTGCAGATATACATTAAGTTCCGTTTTAACTAAAATGATAACATTAATAATGATAACAAATATATTTTTTTGAGATACAAATTGGTGGCACATCCAAATTTTGGTGACAGAAATAATAGTAGACATAAAAAAAAACTAAAATTAAAAAAGAGTTTATTTACAGATAAAGGTCTACATGGTCGTTTTGGAGAAGATGGTTGCTTGCAATATATGTTTTTTAAAGAAGGTGCTGACAACTACAAAAATATGACCATCAGGCCTGATGACATTTGGGTGATGACATTCCCACGGTCTGGTAAGGCTCAAAACCAAACTTGTTTAAAAAAAATTAAGAACCCGGCTACTTCAGCACAGTACGTGTATACACGGTCGATTTTGCCCACATTTTGCAATATCAGATAAAAATTAAAGGGGCTACTTTTTTCCATTATTTAGTGATAATTCGCCCTTTTCATCTAACTGGCTTATCAGTTAGATTCAACACAGCGAATTTTAAAATCGTTTTCCCGTAATCTAAAAAAAACGAAGTAGAAAAAAAAAAAATACGAGATGATAGACGATAGCTACTACTATATTACATATAAATATGGCCACGTATTTTTAAGATCGTTTCAAGTACATACCTCAATTTTAAAAGGAGACGCGACTTAGTGTTTTTTTCCTAAAACTACTTGCAAAGCATCCATTTACCAAGGCACTAGTAGATTTCTCACAACCATGTAATTTTAACAAATACCATATTGTCTAAACTGGTAGCACACTTTTTTATATGTTCCTTTGATTAGGAACAACTTGGACGCAAGATCTTGTTTGGATACTCCAGAATGACTTTGACTTCGAAACGGCGTCGAAGATTCAGTTGACAAACAGATTTATATTTCTAGAGTAAGTATATCCATTTAATGTACTACTATTGAAAAGAAAAACGGACAAATAAAAAAATATATATCACTATATCAATAATCCAAAACTTTATCGCACTTTGCAATTCTTAATGCATGAATTATCGGGTGGAAACGGGAAAAAATCAATAGTCTTCTTTATGACCGTTCCAATTGTATAATTTTCGGTATTTCAGAATGAAAGACACAACGTATATATTAGAGCCAGAAAAACGACAGAAATTGAACTCAACGTTATTCAAAGAAGTTTCAACAATGGCACTTTCCCACGATGCAATAGCCAGCGCGCCTTCCCCTCGATTTATAAAAACACATTTACATCTTTCTCTGTTGCCCCCGAACCTACTAGATACTGCTAAAGTGGTCTACGTGGCTCGAGATCCTAGGGATATTGCTGTATCATACTATAATCTCACTAAACTGTTTTGGGATTATACAGGAGACTTTAAGAGTTATTGGAATATTTTTATCAAAGATTTAGGTAAGCAAAATTACCGTTTTTATAAGTGAAGTAAGAATTGAAAGTGTGAAATTACTTAACAGTCACTAGATGAGAAGTCTTTTAAACCGACTTCATTCGAAGTTGTCTTTCGGCTCTGCTGAAAAATAGACAGGGCCTTACGGCGTTACGGCATTTGAAATTTTCGTTGTCAATGATTGGCGTTGTTTAAAAATCTATTAATATTAAAAAAAAGTGTATTATGTATAAGTATGTTTTAGTTCTCTGGTCTCCGTATTTCCCGCATGTAAAAGGAGCATGGGCACTCCGTCATCATCCAAACATGATGTTCATATTTTATGAAGACATGGCAAAGGTAACATTTTACATTTTTACAATAACAGCATAGCGTAAACTTTATTTCTAGAAAAACAGTTGACAGACATTTAAACTGCGAGTACTGCAACCAGCATGGCTAGCACATCTTACATTGTTGCGGGACTCTCCATACTTCAAGCGTGACTGGAAGTATGAAGTGACACGTGACAACGTAAGATATGCTAGCCCGCCAGGCCGCCCTTGCAATAAGCAGTTACTGGTACCTAGTTAGTAGGTTTATTCATACCTGTATGAATAAACCTACTAACTGAATTTTAAGTCGTGAATCAAAATATGTTTTACTAATCCTATAAACAACGAACTATTTAATGCCCAGACTCTCACTAAAATCAAACTAGTTTTTTTTTTTTTTATAATGTTTTTGTCATTTATTTTTCTTTTAATGGCGGTTTCATGCTATTACACCGAGTTATTAAGATATTTAAATTAGTGAATTGAATTGACTCTTGGATTTGGAACTATCATTAGCATAACTTTAGTCATTTATCCTAGCGAAAAATGAGATTTACTTAATTTTACTTCAAAAAAATGTTAAACAACCGTTTTGATGTTACAATATCACCTTTAAAAGAAAAATAAATTACAAAAACATTATTTAAAAAAATAAAAAATCTAGTTTGATTTTAGTGAGGGTCGGGGCATTAAATTGTTCGTTGTTTCTAGAGTCAGAAAAACATATTTCTATTCATGACTTAAAATTCACCCTGTATTATAGCTTTTTTGTTATGTCTGATTGTAATAACTCCAATTTTTAGGATTTGCCATCAACCGTTAAAAAGATAGCAGATTTCCTTGGCAAGGAAGTGACGGATGAAAAAGTTATGAAACTTTGTGAGCATTTAGACATAAAAAACTTCAGGAAGAATAAGTCTGTGAACCTGGAGTCATTTATGGACCAAATTGGAAATCCTAATGCCGAGAGTTTCGTGAGAAAAGGTACGAGTAAACGAGAGCATTAATGTTAACCGAATTTCTGTCCTGACAAAGATTAAAATTTAATTTTTGCCAGGTAAATCGGGTGCGTGGCGCGAACACTTCGACGAGGAGATGGCGGCGCAGGCGCAGCGCTGGATTCACGAGAACCTCGCCGACACAGACCTGCGCTTCCCTCATAATAGTTCCAATGTTGCCAACTTAGCATCCTTGTATAGTAAAAACTAATGCTAAATCGACCTGGTGCTATTTCTCTCCAGCGGCGTAAAAAAAGTGTATGACATTTTTTTTATAAACATAATACTTAGGTTTTATTGCACACGTCAAAATAAAGAAACAAAGCAAATATAAATTACGAAGAGGTGAAATTATTGCGTATTTAATTTTGTATTAAAAGATTATCTCTATCATGTTGATCTATCGTCGATATCGCTAATATTTTCTATGTTTAAAAACAATTATTATCTTTTCTTATCTTATCTTGTTATAGTTTTTTTAATCTTACTTTTGTTACCTATCTATATTACTCACTTAAATGATTATATATTGTATATTTATAAGGAAATCTGGCCAACATTTCCGTCCGTCTGTAGCCTTCGGAAGAATATAATAAGAATAGAATTCAAAATAAATGCAATGAGTTGCTAATAAAATATTTATTTAATATAGCCTCGCATTTTAACTTTTCAACATTTTAACATATTACAGTTTTCCCAATATCGTCACGCACTCGTTTCTGTGTCTTTCTCGTCAACTGAAAAAATGCATTAAATTAATTAAAATCTTTATTACCTTCATACAATCATCACGTTTTATCAACCTGAAATGCTACGTTAATGATTCTGCTATTAGTGTTAGCCAGCAAACACACGAAACGAACTATTGGTTGCAAATAACTTTTTTAAAGTCGACGAGGGACGATTCCTATTCGACTCTAGCTACGACTCAAATAATATTTACCCTACAAATGTAAAACAAAGACATACACGACGTTTTATAATCAATATTATTGAGTTCTAGAAATTAATGAGTTAGTGCAGTTGCCATAGATATATCGGAGCGGCCACGGTGGTCATAAATAACTAAACAACGCCTCTATTGTCAAGGCGATAAAGTGCCAGTCCGGGCGCGATGTTCAGAATGATCTTGACATGCTGTTATTTTTTGACAATAAAGTCATGTCAAGCTGGTATATCTCTTTTGAATACCTCGCCCGATTAGTTATTTCTGCTGCTAACAGTATGTATCACTTACAACCATCAACTACGAAGATTTGAGGAGCGGGAATGGTGTTGACCATCTAAAAATAAAAACACATATAAAACCTTTTATTGGAGTATGAAGAAGAGTCGCCAGGACGCTCGCGTGTACTCGCGTTCCCATACAAACGTAGTTTAGCTCTCATTTTGAAACAACATGCTTTAGAACCATGAAATTTGGCATGGGCATTCTAGTAGTACAGATCTAGGTCGGACATTAATTTTCGTTGCTAAAAATTGTAATACAAAGAAACTACAGCAAAAATAGGTTTTGTATGTAAATCTGTAACAGGTTGTATTTTCTTTGTATTACAATTTTTAGCAACGAAAACGAATGTCCGACCTAGAACTACTAGAATGCCCATGCCAAATTTCATGGTTCTAAAGCATGTCGTTTTAAAATGAGAGCTGAACTACGTTTGTATGGGAACGCGAGCGTCCTGGCGACTCTTAAAATCTCACGTCTAATTTAATGCTATATTAATGCGATACCAACAATAAGCTATGTACATTAAAACATTGAGCAACAGGAGATGACATCCCTAAGAATTTTTTTCCCATAAGTTTTTTCCCATAAGTTGTAGTAATTGTAGTAAAAATCATTACAAAACTATACTAGTTATTCAGTCAATACATAATAAATCAATGAATTAAAAATGTTTTCAAGGCCACTTTTGGCACATTTTACCAGAACAAAACGTGGGGGCTCAAATCCGTCCCCACCCATTTACATAAGACATGACTAATACCAATACGAAACTTAATAATTAACTTCATAAAATAGAACGCATATCAAAATAAACACTCACCGTTAAATAAAATGACAAAAATAAAACAAAAAGCAGAAAACGTGACATCTCTTTAACACTTGATATTGCGTGTTGTCGATGTCGAAGCCAGTTTAAATATAAGGATGTCGTCCTTGCGGCTTTCCGTATTTAGGTAGATATACTAGACATGTGTAGTATTCAATAGCCATTGAGCCCGATACACACGGCTGATCAAATAGGCAGACAATATACAAATGTAGAAAAAAATAACTAACTAACTACAAACTAAAGACTCGCATTTGCTTGAGTTTTACTACGACTGAAGTTGGGAATAAACCTAAATCGTTACTATTTTGAAAAATTCTCGTATATCACACTTCTCTAAGTTGAAAGGCAGTGAACTTTATATGCATCGCGTACATAGTTACCACATTTTCGTTTGAGTGACAGAACAAGATACAAGTTTTTTTTTCAAAGTAGTGATTAAATACACATTAAAAGATTAATTAAGAGAGGAAATAGAACATTCTTACTTATACTACTTAGTAGTTCGCCTCGAACTAAGAACTCACGATTTACTTGAAAACGAATTGACCAATATGCAAAATGCTTTTTGTGCCTTTTAGCTTTATAACCCTTAATAAATTTATAAATTCTGCTAATATATTTAACAACTCTCAAGTTATATATGGTACTATCTATCTCTGCTACAACACCAATAAATATCATAAAGACCAGAAAACCGTTACTAAAATTATCGCGTAACAACTATTAAAAAAAAAACAGCCATAGAAATGCAGGGACATCCGGGTCTAGCAGACGGTTCCGTTGTATCTGAAGTTGGCTGTAAGAACTTCGCTTCGCTGCGCTTTGCTCGTTTGACAAACGTTTAACATTTATGCTGGCATTCCATACTTTGTCTACTTACTATAGCAAGTCATTGTTGTAAATAAAAATGCGCTGTGTGTAGAATTCCTTAATGCATTAACTACCACTGTACTGGGTGATTTACATACATTTCACAGCACAGTAATTTTTATGTTTACTGATTAGAGCGTTAATGTTTCAGAATATTTAAGCTAATACCATAGACTTAAAGACATAATAGACGGCCATAGTCTAAGACTCTATCTACACGGAAAAAAAAGCTTCCGGGATATTCTCAATCTGAGACAATATTATATTATGTTGAAAATATTTCCTCGTGACAAGCATTTATTTCCTTTAACGAAAATAAAATAAAGTTTTAAATATAACGAAGCGAATATATTCTTACAGATTTTCTAGTTTTCTTTTACCTAAGATAATACTTGTTTGATTAAAGTACAATCTCTCTTATTTACTCAATATACTCTTGAAACAATACATTTTTGTATTTCTATTTTAAGAAAACGTGGTTTTATTAAGCAAAGAATCATATTTTTGGCAAAGGAAATAAATACTTGTCACGAGGAAATATTTCCAAGATAATAATAATGTCTTGGATTGAGAATATCCCGGAAGCTTTTTTTTCCGTGTAGTAACGACTAGCCTACTAGAGCAGGTGACATTTCCTCTTACATTTTGGCTATCTTTAGGTCGGTCTCAACTAGATGGCGCTAAAGACTAGGAGCCTCAAAAAGTTCTTAGACTATGGCCGTCTATTATATCTTTAATACTATGCTAATACTGTTTTACTTAGTTAAACATATTGATTCAATATACAGTGTGTGACCCATAACACGGGCGAAGGATTGAAACGTATATTCTACTCCTCATACAGAACAACGTTTGTTCAGTGACTTTTAAAAATAACTTACGGTTTGTTTTTAGTACATTTTAAAGTTTACCTGAACACGCAATGTATTGCGAAATTGATTATGTCTGTAGGGTGACAAGACTGACAAGCAATGTCAATTAGACGGATTTTAACGTACATTGAAAATAATATTTAGTTTGTATGAAAAAGAGACAATTTAAAAACTACAATTTTTTTAAAGTTGTTGAACAATATTTTTATTGTTTGACGATTACAATCTACGTTTGAATTTTTCGCTTGTGTTTTGGGCCACACACTGTAGTTTCTTAAGAAAACTCCACGTAACAAGAATATGACCCTGATCGTAATCCCGTTAGATATTGAAACTCAATCTTCCTTCATTGCCATAGAAGAATTAAGTTAGTAAGCTTAGAGTGCTCACTCTATAAATGGCTAATATATTTCATAACTTTTTACTGATCTCAGCACAAACTTACTAATAATAAGGTTTAAGTTTAATAAGTTTTTTAAGCTACTTAAGTTGAAACTTCTTCATTTAAAGTTTTACAATATCTCCTATACAACTGGTAGTAATTTATTTGTCAGTAGCTTAGAGTAACTTATATAGTAGAACAGCACAGCCTAATAACTTTTTGAAGCTCAAGTCAATTGCGCCCTCTGTCCGAAAGCCCCCTAAAGATACCGAAAATGTAAGAGGAAATGTCACCTGCACAGCTACTCCACCTAGTAACAAATAGCGTACTAATAGAACCCTGTAGCTATTTACTAGGTGGAGTAGCAGTGCACATGACATTTCCTCTTACATCTTCGGTATCTTTAGGGGGCTTTCGGACAGAGGGTGCAATTGACTTCAGCTTCAAAAAGTTCTTAGGCTGTGCTGCTCTACTATATAAGTTACTCTATGGTTAGTAGATAAAGGTGGATAGTAAAATAACCATTGTAAGAGGGAGCACTGTAAGCTTTAGTAAGTAGTACCAACAGCTAGGGATACACGCACAGATCTGCCCGCCGGATTTGTCCGGCGGATATACTCGGCAGACAGATCCGTCCATGTATGGCGCTATTCAGATTTGTCCGCAGACAAATCCGTTTCCAATTCGCGCCATATATACACGGATCTGTGCGCCTGGAATATCCGCCAGACGCGTGTATCGCTAGCTATTCTCAGTGTTCATGAGTTGAAATGAGCCAAAATATAAACGCTCGAGTGTACTTTAAACGTCCATTTTTCATGAGGGCCGTAAGCGACAGATAAACGACCCCACAGTACGGCCACTCTATACGTCACCTACTATCTCACATGAGAAATGACAACAGTTACATTACAAAAGGGTGCGATATAATTTCATACCCAGCTCCGACTCGGATGCCCCTTTAAGCCTCCTAATATTACGACACCAGTGTAACGTGGCCCCTTATGTCCAGCCGTCCTATTCGAAATTGTGGGTTAAGGCGTATGCACCACATGGCGACCTTGACTATTCATAATAATTGTTTTATATAACAAGTTTTAAGTTACATGTTTAATTTTACTTTATTAAAGTACTGCGTAGAAATAGATTTACTTTTTACACAGTGGTAGGTATATTTTCATAAAGATATATAAAACAAATGAAGAATATTATGTGGCATAGCAAATGTCAGTCGTTTATTTACGCAAATATTTATAGCAGAATTAAAAGACATGAACAATGCCGAGATTCAGGGATTTATTGTTAGCCTAAGCTAACCTAAACCTAAGAAACCTAAGTTTTGGGTGGATTTGTAGTACCTAACAATTTATTTAAACCAAATGGTTTTAGGTACATAACTAAAATTAAAACCGGAATATTTACCATGTAAAGGTGTTTTTGAGTTCCATAAGTAGGTGCTATTCTGCTAACTGTAGGTAGTTCTGTTAGCTTAAAATCGTAAACGGTTATCAAAAGAAATATTAGTTAACTATACTCTGAAAAAATACGGTTTATAAATAGAGAAGTATTAAGTATCTATCTAATTAAAGTAAAATACGGCACCTCGCGCCTTAAGGTGAAATTCGTCCGAGTTCGGAGTTCAAGAGATACTGGTCGGTTACAGCCCGATAAATCGTCCGGCGCTGGACAAATGCCCGTCAATAAATGAAATGGTGATGAAGTATAAAAGGTAGTAATTTTTTTGTTCGCTCCAGATGTTACGCAAGTCTGGGATGTATTGTATTTCATAGGTTTCATTGTGTCAAGGAGACGAGGAATTTCTGATATTTCTTGATTGATTTAAATAGACATACACAAGTTTATTTATTATTTATTTATTTAAACTTTATTGCACAAAAAGTGAAAATGTACAAATGGCGGACTAAATGCCAAATGGCATTCTCTACCAGTCAACCATTGGGCCAAACAGAGACTTGTAAGTTGGACATACACAAGTTATAGATAATTTAAAATTAGACTTATGTACTCTTAGAATTCCGCACTGGACCGAAGCCAGTGGAAGAATTTAGTTCGAGCCCTACACCCCAGCAGTGGGTAAAATGATGAAAAGTAGAGGAGACTCTTAGAATTTCTGAGTAGAATTAGCAACTATTTAATTTCAACTGATCTTGGAAATTTGTTAAAAAATATACGGATTAGCAAATAAACAATTATTATTGTGGAACAGTCTAACAAAAAACTTACCTAGTTCATAGTAAGCTTTAATAAGGCGGGTTTTACTGGACGAAGATATACAATAGATATGGATTAAAACTTAAATACATAGAACATTATCGAAGAAAGAAGGTACCAAAATGTGCATTATGTTGATGGTAATAATTACAACACCAAATATTAAGAGCCTGAACTCAAGATTGTCATAGGTCCGAGTTAATCTGGTTCTAATAATTGGTTTTTGTTTGTTCTGTTTATACCCATCCCAAGATTATATAAAAATTACTACAGCTAAAATGTAAACATTACGGAATGCAACACAAACAAATTTAGTTGAAGGCAGTAACAAATTATTCTTATCGATATGCAAATTTATGGGACCGAAATAAATAATGTCACGATTATCCGGTACTGATAACTCTTTGCTCCGGGCATGTTTTACACATGTCTAATTTACTAATTCATTTATAAAGAACATTCTGCCATATAACATGCATGTGACCTCCACTTTTAATACTTAATTTCCTCATATTTTATTTAAAAAATAAATTTTGTGTAGGTTAGTGGTACAGTCGCGACCAAAAATATCTAAGCGGCCAGAGTACTCAAAAATGTATGACCAAGAGGCCAGTTTTATAAAGCTACAAGTTACAATAATTTACAAGCGGAACTCTCTTTCTATGTGTTAAAAAGAGACTTCCGCTTGTAAATTGTAACTTGTAGCTTTATAAAACTGGCCTCAGGTACTTTATCGCCTTGACAAGAGGCGTTGTTCAGATATTTGTGATCACCTTGGCCGCTCCGATATATCTGATGGCGACTGTACGAGTAGTAGGCGTATGACTTTAAATCCGAAGGTTGTTGGTAGTACCACTACGTTTCTTGTAGTACCATTTGGTAGTTGGTATTACCACTGAGTAAACATGTGCGAAATATCATTTTATATTTCCACTCGCTTTTCAGTAGCTATAAATAGAAAAATATGGTGAGAAAACCGGACCTAATCCCAACAAGGCCTAGTTGCCTCTCTGGGTTGAAAGCTAAGATAGCAGTAACTTCCGTAAAAACTAGTGTAAGTAGATCTACGTCAAATATTGGGATTTGATTTCCCATGGAACCCCAGGCTCTATTTAATCCTACCGAAAGCTGACATAAAATGTTCAGACAAAATATTAAGGGTATGATTTTAATTTAATCTGAGTAGATACAACGAAAATTCTCTCAGAATTCGAATAAAACTTGAGTTGTGAAATCGCTCAAATATCACAAGCCTGTTGATTGTTATCCACCAGTCACTGAACTGGAATCATTGGTATACCGAGTGTAACGGACCGTAAAAGCATTACTATAATTTCCCATTCCAAGCGCATTGCCTTGGTGAAGAAAGATCAGAGGGCGGTTATATAGGGATTATATATTTAAAAAAAAACTTTTTTTCTTTGTGTAATCTTATTATAGTTCTTATCAATTTCATATTTAACAATTATATGACCTTACCTACTCATTGATTTTTTAAATCATACAAAATGCTCGAGTAGAATTCAAAAATCTCACTCCATACATTTTTAGTGGCAATAAAAAAATTAACCATAATTTATTGTTATTTCTAAATTTAGTTTGTTGTCTGAAGTGTCCAACTTAACTTACAGTAACAACCTAAAGTTACTTCAAAACAAAATTACATTTGTAAAATTTTCAAGTCGCTACAAACGGGTAGCGTCATTAATTCAAACTCCATGTTCGCAGGACCCGGTCCCATTAACAACTCTGGGGCCCAATGTGTCCCCTAATTGAATTCCTTCCACGAGACCCATTATAGACCCTATCCGTGATTAAGACTTAACGGTACATCTACCGCGCATTTGGGGTAGAGCTGGGACGTCAGCAGTTCCGTTTCGGGAAACGAAACTAAACCGTTATGTAAAAAGTGCAAAGTGTAATCTGTGTAAGAACTAGTATCGAGGGAAAATAACTTAAATAACCATTAAATATGACGTTTTCAAGTCAAACGACTTCATTTTCGGTTGCTCATAGAGTTTTTTTCCAAATGAATTCTGATGGTTGTAACAATTATGTACCTTTTAGTTGAAAATGCACAAATATTTATTAGAGACTGCGATCGACACTTTTTGTGGCACAAAACGTGTCCAAAATTACACTGAAAAAAAGGGGACAACCGAACTACTTCGGCAATTTCATCAATAATCATAATTCGGCAAGGAGAAGTTTATTTGATTATAACACACAGTTGTAGTTTACGTATAAAATTCAAAACATTTTGGTAAGTAATAAGCCTTAGTCATGTACTAATGATCATGAATGGCGATGTTGAACTAAAAACAAGGAATGACGGGGTATGACTTAAAAAAAAATGGGTAGTATATGACCTATGTATGAAATATTTAATACCTACTTGAATGATAATATTGATAATAGTATCCTTTTCTTATACGATTATATAAATAAAATGTATGAAACGCTTCGCAGTAGCCAGTTTTGTCCACGTCATGGTTTTTATTCTGTTTTTAGTAACATAAAAGTAACGGTTTATACTTATGTGAAAAACAACTCCCAGCTCTAATTTGGGTCGAGTTGCCTTATTTCGTTGCCAATGTTGTTAGTTTCTTTAGATGTGCTAGTTGCTGTGTATTTGTAGATGCTAAGGGGAGTTGGTCTTTCATTTTACAAGAAAGGAAATAGAAGATCTTTTGAAGCAGTCGTTTAGGGAATAAATTATTTTGCACTTTTAAAGCAAGAAACATGTTTATTGAACTAATATTTTAGAGCTATTTCTAACTAATGACGAATAGGTACTGCGTTGGATTATTTGTTTTTGTGAATACAATACAATACAAATACTCCTCATTGAACACCTCAAAAACAAAACCAGTAGGTACCCACAGAAAAAAAAAACAGAGAAACGAAACCTGTTGTTAATTTCAATGGTATGGTATTTTATTTACATAAAACAGAAATAGAAAAGAAATAAACAGTATACAAATAATTTAAACTAACAAACCTGGGAGCCCTGCCGACTGCCGTTCCCGGTGCAAAGGTGCCCATAAGGCTTGCTGCATTTCCACGCTGGATTACTATGGACAGCCTGCTATGGTAGGGTATGTCATCATTTATAACATTCTCGTGTGACAATAAATAATACCTTAGAGTAAAAAGTAAGTTCAGGGTGAATGAAATGAAAAACTTATTAAAAAACATATTTTTAATAATTTTTTCTAAAATTTTAAAGTTAAGGATAGTCATGTATGGAGTAAGCCGTCCACGCTTAGTTTTTATCTACGCCAATTTGTAGCAGTGGCGATGCAGCATAAATATCCGTAGGGAATCCGCAGTAAATTCGCCTTTCCATTTTTTAAGAGCTCTAGGAACAATACTCAAGCGTTCAAATAATAGAGAAACCGGTAGGAATCGAGTTCCATGGACGCTCCACCAATGATACCTATCACGTATGTATATGCATTGTACCCAATTTTGCGTAAAATCATATCAAAACTAAGATCATTTAAAACACTAAGCAGTATAAAACTTAATTGCGGCTTTATAAATTCAGTTTTTCAGGCTTCTAAGCTAAATATTTAACCTTACCGTTATAAAAATTAAAGACTGCAGACAACGACGGACCTCACTAATTTCGAGCAAACGTTTCGGAGAGCTTAGGTCTCCATCCTCAATCACTAAGAGTGCTAGGCGAACCGATTCACGACCCATCGTTACGGCGCCGCGCCATGGACATCGACATCGAGCGGCGGTCTGATAGTTGCTCACTCTAATTTAAAATGTAGGATTATTAATATCCTATAACATGTTGCACTTCTACTGCGGGGCAAAGGTGGCCCCCTCGATTTCCATCTGTCTCAATCCTATGAAATAAATTTTTGTAAAAATGTTTTATTAAAGTAAAAAAAAAATTCTATACCTATAGGTTCAGTTAAGAGAATGATAAGAGCTAAATTCCCTCCCTATCTTTTTCAGCGCGAGTGAAAGAGAAACACTGCGTTACGATTTGTATGGCAGCTCATTGCAAATTTTGCAAAATAATGAATTAAAAAAAACTATGCATTCATTGAGAACTATATGGCAACCAAGTTTTTAGTATTAGTATGGTGGAATTTCGTCCTTAATTACAGACATTTTTAAACCAAGAAACTAAAGATGTGCAATTGTTTAAAGCTAATTTTAAGATATAACTTTGGAATTATTTTCTACCGAGCCGATTTCGTTCAATCGTGTATTGGAATTAACGAAGTTCTTTTGAATATAATGAATATTAACAAATAATTTTTTTACTTTTCCGATACAAGTAGTTATAGCTATATGACTTTTTAAGTAAAGTCAATTTGAAGGTCATCGGGTGTTGTCAGCCTCTTAACAGTTTAATCAGCGACTCTTACACTAAAGCCTCTGTCGTGTAAGTCAGAAAAGTTAGATTTAATGAATTGTTGACTGTTTCAAAGATAATAATAGGTATATTTGAATGTGGCGAATAACACATTGATTGCAACTGTCACAGGTAATTGTATACAACAAACAAACAAAATCTTCATCATTATCATCAAATCAATCATCATCATCAGGTCCACTCCATCAAATTGGTGATTTTCGTGAGAAAATGCTTGAGTTGCTTAAGAAAACACCCAAATCACCATACATGTGCCTTTAAAAATTGAGGAGTTCCCTCAATTCCTCATGGATCCCATCATCAGAACAGCACCAGATTATGGGACCAACTTGGATGTAGATCCTTTCCAACAAAAAAAGAATTACTCAAATCGGACCATGGGTCTCGGAGTAATCGGTGAACATACATTAAAAAAAAACACCAAACCGAATGCAGAATCTCCTAACCTAACCGAATTCCATGGAATTGAAGTCGGTTAAAAATAATCAATTGAAATACGGTAACCACAACAATACACAAATGCAATTAGTAGTTATTGGATTCAGAAATCAGCCGGAAGGCAGAATTGTTTATTAGTGACTGACCAAAACCGAGAGACCGAATTTAGTAGGAATTAAGATGAATTTTCGATGAGCCGTGGGGTGCCCGGCCTTAGAGAGCCGTGGGGTGCCCGGCCTTAGAGAGCCGTGGGGTGCCCGGCCTTAGAGAGCCGTGGGGTGCCCGGCCTTAGAGAGCCGTGGGGTGCCCGGACTTAGAGAGCCGTGGGGTGCCCGGACTTAGAGAGCCGTGGGGTGCCCGGCCTTAGAGAGCCGTGGGGTGCCCGGCCTTAGAATTGTCCCCCACCATATCGTCCCGTGGTTGCAGTAGGAGTCTGCTAAGGGTATATACCGGGAGATGGGCAGCAGCATCTTCCGAAAGCTTACAAACAATAAACAAAAAAACTGCGCGTGCCAACCCACCTGCCAAGCGTGGCGCGTATGGCAAACCCCCTCTTTAAAGGGGAGGCCTATGTTCAGGAGTGGACGTCTTATGGCTGAGATGAAGATGAATTTTCCACCTTTCGGAAGATTTTTGTCGGTGCCGACTACTTTCCGAGATGAATTTAAATTTCGCTTAAGTGTGTATTCATTCTCGGTAGATATTTTTTTACAAATTGTATGCGTAAGTACCATACCTAATAGGTCACATCTATGTATTATAGTACCTGAAAATGTAAAAAAATCGGAAAATAAATTTTTATTAACAAAATTTCCTATAATTTAATTTTTATTTTTTCTTCTCCTGTAAATATATATTTAAAAACTTTCCTACACTTTTGCTATTATTATACCTAATATTAGGTATTTCAATATTGAAAATTAACCATGTTGAACTTCACTAAAAATGAAATGTTTCAAAATAAAATAAATGAATACTATCCATTCCTATTTGATGTAGTTTGTTCACAAATTTTAATTAATTATGGTATAAACCGTGCAATCAGATCGCCGCAGGCCAGTTACATTCATGATGTCATGGATCGAATTGGGAAAAAATGCTTTAAATTTGTCGTGAAATACTAATTGAATACGGAGTTACGCTATACCTAATATAAAAGCTAGTATTTACTTTTACTGTGATCAAAATATAAAATCGCGTTACCCCATAACATACCTCCATATCTGAGCGTTGACGACACATATGCAAGATGCGAGTATGTTTGAAACAATACCTATGGAATCTCTATACAGCCAGCAAACATGCTCATAATTATTACTTTTCACACTTACCCGACCTTGCCTGGCATAATATTGAAAATTGAATATTTTCACTAACATAAAATACATGCAGTCGATAAATAGTTTTTTTTTCACATGAATACCAGTGTGATGTAATTTAAACCGTAAGCCGTGCAATCAGACCGATGCAGCAATTGCATTCATGACGTCATAGATGGGATTGGAATAAATTTATTTAATACCGTGGAATACTGGTGAATTATAATCGAAGAGCGAAGATAAAGTATAATGTTCTTTTGAACATAATGTAATGACTTTTCGCTTGCTGAAATTGAACCTTCTTTTTTTTTCTTAATGACTTGACAATATTAAATAAAAGGAAACCAAAGTTAGATAATCCGGTAGGAATAGAGTTCTAGAGTTCGCTTTCGAGAATATCCGCGATACGTGTTTTGCAGAGCCGTTTGGGGTTCCGGATCCGATTACACTTTGAAAAACTCTTTTTACTATCGTCCATGCACATTAAACCTTTTACCGAATAATCCAACTTAAGACGAGTTATCGCTTTCAAATGCCGTAAATCTGCGAAGAATGGTCCGATAACAAACCGTGTGTTCCTATTGGTTAACGAGTCTATACGATCAGCAAAAACCAAGTGGCGACTGAGGTCATGCCATAACGCTATCTCCTTTAAACGTGAAAAAAAAGAAAGAAAGATATTTTTATTCTAAAAAAGTACACATTACACAACAAAGAAAGGAAAGATTACAAGATATAAAATAAAACACGGAACAGAACATTAACACACATATTAAAAAAAGGAGCTTAAGTAAGGGCATAGAAAATTCTGGTTCCATAATGTGCACAATAAAGAACCGGCCAAAGACTCAGCATAATGTTGCAAATCGCATGTGAGAAATTTGCAACGCTTTTACCAGCCATTTTCGCTGTTACTTGCAAAGTCCATTATATAGTAAAGGAGAGATTATAATCTCAGTCGCTAGTTAGTATAGCGGGTAACCCTAGTAACTTCAGAATCCATCACAAATATGCTCTGGCTTCGATTTTCGTCAGCGAGTTTTCGCCTCGCCATTGTTAGCACTCTCATTCTCATATATCGCATCAAAAGTAAATATGACACATTGTATTTATTTCAGTGATTAGGTTGTGAACCCCAGGCTCTATCGAGCCGAGGCAAAAAACGGGACAAACACTTAGGAAGGAGAAGAAGAAGACTAAATACTTACTAAATATCAGTTTATGTGAGCTTTGGACTCAGAAAGTGGGAGTAATAACACCCCAGTTATTGCGTGTTGAGTCCAATGCGTCAGTTTAACGGCTCGTTTAAAGCGATTTTGTGGCTTTTCACGCGTAACGACAGTCGTAAACTTTAATACATTCGGTGGGACGATACGCCTTTATATGTTGGTATATCTGTACAAATGTATCTCAGAACTGAGTCACATTACAGAATCGATAGAGTCTGTCCGGAATCAGAAGTATCATTAAATATATGAATTCCCATATAAATTACGACACTTCTCTTTCCGGACTAACTCCATGCATAATGTATTTCTATCACGAAAACTCGGGTCTCAATCGGAAAAGAGAGCCACCTGAAGTGTCAATTATTGTATAAAATGAGTGACATTTTCATATCCACAAATATGTCCGTTTATTATTTTGTGTCAAATGTCAGAATGAAACATTGACGTTGACATATTCATATCAAATAATCAATCAACAATATTCATTACTATCTGTAGGTTCTGGAATATATAAATACCGACATAACCCAAGCATACGATAGTTTTTATTAAAAAATAAAAAATAAAACAACACCAAAAAGAGTACTACCTACGTTGTTATTCATTATATGACGATGTTCAAAAATAATGATAAAATCAAAAACAATAAATTTACATCACAGTATGACTTGAGTAAGTAGGTACAACCTTAAATCACAATATTCGCTATGTGCGAAGTGCATGGTGGGGGTAATGAGAACGATCGCAGTGCTCAATGTGACAAGAAATGAAACTGCGAATCCCCTGTCTGCTGTTAAAATAGTGAATCAGCCAGTTACACTTCATAGAAGCAAGAAATACAACCTATTTATAAAAAAGGAAAAAAAGAGATTGACCACCTGCCCAAGAGGTGGCGCCACAATCATGCACACAGCGAATACCTACCTTTTCATTTCCACTTCATAGTAATTTTACAATTGTAAGTAATTAAAAAAAAATGGCGATATGTATTTCAATGAATTATTTATTCTAAGTCAAAATAATCTGCAGATTTAATATGACATTCGATAATTTTTTAATGGGTCACAAGAGTCTCATTTCCAATCTAAGGGTTCATTGTCACAGAGGTGCAGTAGGGTGGTAACTACTGGGCACGTCGAGTGTTTACCTTAGATACAAAATGAAATATACAAGACATTTCACATAGCACATGGCTATATTGTTTGTTCCTGTTATGTTATATTCTTTGTGCATCGTATAAGACTGTCATACTGATACTCAGCACGAACGTGTCGAGGGGGAAATGATACATAGCGCTGCAATCCGAAATACTCGTACAGACACTTGTGATGTGACAATCGACGATCGCACGTGCTAGGCATTTCGCTCGTCGTGTTGCGATCTATTAATCCCTGAGCTGAGGGGCCTATTAAAAAGTTGTGAAAAAAAAACATGTGCATGTGAGAAAACTAAACTCAAATTGTGACCCGTTATTTTCAAGTTTATAGATCGATTACGGCTGGCGTTAAGCGGCTTTTGTGTTGTTTATATAACGAGTACTTTTAAAGCTAGCTATGTTCGGTATTTGGAAACCACCTCGTTTTTCAAATTCAAGATTCAAGATGTGTATTCATGACCACACTATGTTGATATACAAATTTAGAGAAAAACAAATCAAGTAGGTAGGTCTATCAGGTTTTACGGTGTTAATGAAAAGATAATATCGTTGACTAAGGTGTGGGGGTGGTACAGTCAGCAGCAGAAGTAGCTAAACGGGTAGGGTGTTCAAAATGACCTACACACGCTCTTATTCTCTTAACAATAAAGTCGTGTCCAGCTCATTTTGAACACCCTACCCGCTTAGCTACTTTTGCTGCTGACTGCACACATATTATATTCGGAACTTAAAAACAACAAACTGACATTTGATATGATCGAGTCGACCGCTTTAAGAATATTCTCCAACTTCCCCACCATAATCCGTAGACTAGAGCGATTGTGTCAAGCTCAAGCTTAGACATGGCATAGTGCTTAATGCTGTTTCTTATCTTACCTACATGTAGGATACATTGTACACATATTAATGGGGTGTCCCAGAAGTAAAGAGACAAATTTATGTTTAATTTTTTAATATAAAGCAAACGTTTAAAGTAATTATTTTGGTTGAAAGTTGTAATAAAATTAATTGAATTATCATGTTTATATTAAATTTGCGCCCACGACACCTTTAAAAGCAATTTTTCTAAGATTGTCCGCGACCCGACGCATTACGGCTGTTCCAGATTTAGCTGCCACTTCTTTGGACAATTTGGTCCACCGTTGCTTAAAAGCTTCTATGGATTTTGGTTTTTCTGATAGTTTCTTGTATTCTTTTTTGCATAGGGACCAAAACATTTCGATACCGCGTGCTTGTGGTACATTTGGAGCGTTCTTTTCTTTAGGTACAAAGTTGATCTCTTCACACTTTAAGTACCGAGTAACTTCAGTAGCGTAGTGGCACGTTGCCATGTACGGCCAAAAGATAACCTGATCTCTGGAATGATGCTTGTCTATGAATGGTATCAACCGTTTAATAATGCATTCATTCAGATACACCTTTGCATTCATAGAGGCTGATGATATACGTATGGCTCGGAAACATTACCAAATTCGTCGATAGCTTGCCATACTAAATACTTCGTGAAAAATTTGGCTCTTGGTACAATTTTTTGGTCGTAACTCACATCTTTGCGACTGGTTGAATGGAAATACTGCTTTCCAGGAACATCGCTGGGATCCGCCGGAACATAAGTTTCATCGTCAATAACGAGTACTTTCCTCAGCTGACTGTTATAAACTCTTCGACACCCTCTTTTAGCACGTTCCTCTTGGTCCTTTATGTATTTAGGAGCTGATTGTTTCACGTATGCTTTTAAACCTAGATCGTTCCTCTTCATTCTGGCAACAGACGATTTCGATATTTTTAATTTATCCGCAGCTACTCTGACGGAAGTTGAAGGAGTCTTGTCAAAAATCGATTTAACTCGATTTACATTTCGAGGTACCGTCACTGTCCTATTTCTGCCCGGAATCTTTTTAAAACGAACCTCACCCGTTTTTTCGTAACGTCTTATTATTCTATATATACTAGTTCGTCTAGCTCCTTCTTGAAGAAAGTGTTTTACTGTATCATTTCTATTGTGAGACTCATAAAATAGAATAACTCTATTAGCAAATACTTCATATTCTTGACGTTTCATTTTGAAAAATTACCATGCAGTAACGAAATTCCCGCTTTAAATGACAGATAGCAAAACCATAGACGCCATGACATCAAAACTTTTTTTTCTTGTGAATATTTTTTTCAGCCAGTGAGACTTTGAAAATTGTCTCTTTACATCTGGGACACCCTTTATATTCGGAACTTAAAAACAACAAACTGGCATTTGATATGATCGAGTCGACCGCTTTAAGAATATTCTCCAACTTCCCCACCATAATCCGTAGACTAGAGCGATTGTGTCAGCTCAAGCTTAGACATGGCATAGTGCTTAATGCTGTTTCTTGTCTTACCTACATGTAGGATACATTGTACACATATTATATTCGGAACTTAAAAACAACAAACTGGCATTTGATATGATCGAGTCGACCGCTTTAAGAATATTCTACAACTTCCCCACCATAATCCGTAGACTAGAGCGATTGTGTCAGCTCAAGCTTAGACATGGCATAGTGCTTAATGCTGTTTCTTGTCTTACCTACATGTAGGATACATTGTACACATATTATATTCGGAACTTAAAAACAACAAACTGGCATTTGATATGATCGAGTCGACCGCTTTAAGAATATTCTACAACTTCCCCACCATAATCCGTAGACTAGAGCGATTGTGTCAAGCTCAAGCTTAGACATGGCATAGTGCTTAATGCTGTCTCTTGTCTTACCTACATGTAGGATACATTGTACACATATTATATTCGGAACTTAAACACAACAAACTGACATTTGATATGATCGAGTCGACCGCTTTAAGAATATTCTCCAACTTCCCCACCATAATCCGTAGACTAGAGCGATTGTGTCAGCTCAAGCTTAGACATGGCATAGTGCTTAATGCTGTTTCTTGTCTTACCTACATGTAGGATACTGGCCAAATTTCCAAAATAGACGATTGAATTCTATTTTATTCTATCCTATATTTAGTGTCTTCCCCTCTTTATCTCCATTTGACCCCGTGAATGATGTAGGGTAACGGCACCAGTGGTCAGCCAGGAACCAGTGGTCAGCCGTTGCATCGTTTACTGGTCATAAATATAGCAATAGTTTGTATAAATAGATCATATGTACTTAACTAGCACCTCTGATTCATCGTTGTTTCATATGCCTTGCTACATAAGTGGAAGGGGATCAAGAGGCTGAAATAAATTAGTACAAATAGGTGCTGTCGATACACAAGAGCAGTAGTGTCATATCCGCCATATTTTTACTACACGTGGTGTTCTCTTAACACTTAAGAAAAAACATGTTATTTTATTAAACGTGATGCACTTTTATAAAAAATGGCTTTGTGAATACTTTATGTATTGAATTATATTACAATTGATTAAAAATATCACTGATTTAGGTGTTATTTAAGGGGGCTGACTATTGGATACCACTTTTTTTACAAAGTATCCAATAGTCAGCCTCCCGGGGCTGACTACTGGGTTTTTCCTAATTGTATGAAAATCCAGTGGTCAGCCGCACTTAGAACTCCTAAAACCCAGAAGCAATTGTTATGTTTTTGAATTTGGAACCCTTTAGTTACTCAATAAAAGCTCAAAATTGATTGTAAAATATGTACAAAATGCTGTACAAGGGGTCTTTGGAGATCATATTATTTTTTTCACGGCCGACCACTGGGTGTAGTGGATCCAGTATTCAGCCAGAATCTTGTTGGGTTAACTGGTATTTTTAAGGATACAGGTACACATTTGTATGCGGATCTATGAACAATATTATACTATTATTATAATTCTATTGTTTTTGACTTAAATATCTCATTCTTATTTATAGTTTAAACGGCTGAGTACTGGGTATATAAAGGCTGATTACTGGATTTTTGAGGCTGACTACTGGAAAAAAGTGCCATTTTCTGTTTAAACTTAATTATAGCTATTTTAAAAAGGATTGATATTTTTTGACATATTTTGTTTTAAAACTATGCTAAACAATTGACTTAACCATGTTATTCGTTTAATTATCCGACTAATCCTGTAGAAATGCTGAATGTTCAAACTTTAAAAAGTCGTTATAAGGCTGACTACTGGTACTTTTACCCTACTACCTAATTTAATTAGTGTATTAGATTACACAAATGGTATCGGAACTCTCGGTACTTTTGAACGGCTTGAGTACATAACTTGACACAATATCCATTAAATTAATTGATGCACTTAATTTTGAACTAAGAAATTAAAGTGTATCATCGTTGGTCGCTTATACTAATCAAATTCGACTCACTTGAAAACTTTTCCACTATTATATCAAGCTTCGTTTGATGAAGTTGTTCCTTAATGATGTGGTGTCATGGCGGTACTAAAAATAAAAATAAAATTACTGAAAGTGGTTGTATTTGCAGAGAATTTGGCGTGCATGTATCGAAACTTTTGTACGTTCTCTTTGCTGACACGAATAGCTGTAATATTTAGAGTCTTAATAACATCATTATTTATTATATCAGCGAATATAGAACATGTGTTAAATGTGTATGAGTTCGTATACCATGACAATTTTATGTATTTTTTCTATGCCATTGTTTATAACGTACTGATAGCTGCAATGACTGTAACTGATTTCATAATTAGTATACAACAGTCAAAGACATTTTGTATAATTGTAACAAAGATGAACCTTATTCACGATACGTGCTCTAAAGGAAATGTTTACCCTAAAGAGCTTCAAACGGCGGCTTGGAGAGTAACAATCTCATCTTTTCTTATTATAAGTTCTTACATAGTAGCATATTTTGTATCACGTAAAACTTTTGTATCATGCAAGGACTCTTACGATTGCTTCAGAAGCGCGATGCACATAACAATCCATTTTTGGAAAGACATTCAGATTTATATAAAAATTCTTACATTTAACGTTATTATTACAATAATGACATTAGCATTGAGTCAAATCAGAACCACTGTACTGGAGCCTCTCGAGAAAATTAAGGAAATAGGAAGCAAAGACGACGGCCTTGAAAGCGTAAAAGATGAATTTAGTAATTTGGGTGAAAATATTAATGAATCAATAGTGGCATTTAACCGTCTTCAGATGTGCAGTATTAGTCTTAAAAAGTGTTTTGGACTACAGGTAAATTAACGATTGAATATACGAGTACTTAACTTCAATTGCACACACGTAAGATTGTGTTCTACCATGAATTCCCTGATGCCGAGATTACAAAGATCTGCCTCTTCTATTTTCCCTGGCACTGAGCTCACGAAGATCTATCTCTTCTCTTTTCCCTGGCGCCAAACGTACGAAGATCTTTTATTTTTTCCTGATGCCGACCTCACGGAGATCTGTCTCTTCCCTTTTTCCTGGCAATGGCGCCGATCTCATGAAAACACACACACACGCACAGAAAATTAAGTTGTGTTAATTATATTTCCTTTTACAGATTTCGTTTTCCGTATTCAGTCTCACGTTGTTCTACGTGCTTTTATGCTACAATTCCATTACATCAATGTTACAGACTGAAAAAGTAAGTAATACACACATATATAGAAAAATTCTTCACATAATTACTTAAGTTAGTAGGTGGATTGCTTTAGATCAAACACTACTTAACAAAGCCATTATTTCATTATCCCTTTAAGCAGTTATTTCATTTCAAGCATTTCAGCAACCATTTCAAATTGTAGTTAAATAGGTACGTTGATACTTATGGTATCATGCCAATTTTGTTGTTTCATTAAAGTCATCAATTTTGAAAACAAATCAAAGCTTTGGTTTTACGTCTGGTAGTAATTTAATGTTCAAAATTAATGACGTTTTTGTTTGTGTTTGTTTTAGGAATATAAATATCAAGCGAATATCTTCGACACAATAGTTCGGTTAATAAATTTGTTAGGTGCCCTGATATCTGTCCTCCAAGTTGGTCAACGAGCACATAATGAAATAAACGATTTAGAAAGAGCACTGGCTAGATTGAATAATGCGCTGCTGAAAAGTAAGTCTAATTTTTATAAATAATATTTTATGTTAACCACCCAAAAAAACAACCGTAGGTAACAAAAAAACCTTTCGTTTCAAATTGATATTTTAAAATAAAAATACTCGTGAGTCAGTGTCAACTAGTAGCAAGTAGGAAAGCTCTTCCATAAGAATTACTACCGTATATAGTACATTTAAACCTTGATACGATTTATTATTGATTAAGTAGAAGTAACGTACTCAAATCACTTCTAAATGTTCGAAAGTAAATAAAAATTACATTAAAAATTCATTGAACCTACTTGGAATTTGTACGTTGTAATAATTGAACTACTTAAATGGTTAGAGTTTCATTATCATATTATACTGTTATTATAAATAACATATTATATCTCTAGTTATATAGTCAACTACACTTTTATAACGTAATTAATTGATTTCCTGTTTTGATAATCCCTGAATACAAAAAAAAATATTATGATAGTTCCAGGTCAAGAAGCTTTAAAACTGCAACATTTAGTGAAAAATTTCCATCGACAGATGACAACGAACCCAATCAAAATCAAAATAATGTCCTCGATGCCAGTGGAGATGACTTTTCTGTTGGAAATATTGTCAACCATTGTGTCTTATACTATTATATTTCTACAATTTAACCATGTCGTGTGAATCTACGCAAAATGGATTAATTATTAGCTAATAGACACAAGAGATTTCTGCGTTTGTTTTTTTTAATCGAATTCACTTCATTCATAATTATATTAGGTACATTAATTCATAAAAGTGGGGTGAGTAGAGACATGAACATATCATAAGTCCAGATATGTTTATTTTTATATGTACATGAAAACATTGTTATACAATTGATTACTTTACTATTGTGTGTGAGTATCAATAACTAGTCGTAGTTTTCACAAAAAAAAAATCGGTGAAAACCAATAGAATTAACCTTTATTAATACGTTCCGCACCACACTTCGCTACATGCTACGCCCAAAACCGATCTTAGCATTTTCTTCGTAAGTAGCGGAAAGCGCCTACATACAGTGAAATATACAATTACCATAATTCCCTTAAAGGGAATATACAAAACACATGGAGTTTCTATTTTCTATTTTGTAAGTGGTTACAAGTTTTAACCTTTTCTGTACGGGGACTTGAACGCCTTTGCACCCCCTCAATACGGACATGTTTTTGCGAGAGTCGGCGGTTAGACATATATTCACTTACGTGTACTTTCTGAAATATAACAGCTATGTACTTGAAATTTCATACACACATTAAGAACATTATGCACCTGTGATAACCACTCACTTATTGCACTTATAATCACTAATATTATATATTTCACGCATAATATCTCTCACTAAATAAAATAAAAATTTAAGTTACTACAAGCGATTTTAACTATTGTTAGTTTTGTATATATTAGTTTATGATATTTTGAATAGAACAAGGCCTTGAAATGATATAATTATTAACAAAATGCTAAAATATCCACCGTTTAAACGAAACATAAAAACACGACTCCCATTTTTGTATGGAAAACCACACTAATATAGTTGCCGCCATTTTGAGTTATTTTCTGCACTTGTGGAGTACGGGTGTCAACCCCAGTTGGCAGAAAAAATGCGGGATTTTTAAATAAGTATTTGTTTCAACGCCATCTAACGAAATGTCCTGGCATTTTTTTCTTTGTATCTATACTAATGCTACTACTAAATATTATCGTTATTACCAAGACATAAGGTCTAAGTTTGTTGAAAAAAAAATATCGAACTTAGTCCTTCTTTCGATCAACTATAGTTGACAGCCGTACCACAGTGATGTTGCCTAATTGGCAACTCTAGTTGTCACCCGTACAAAAAGGGTTAATTTGTTTTAATAAAATAAACATATAAATCCACAAGTAGGTTACTTTATCCAAGGTTTATCTAACATGCGCCTCCTCACTGCGCTCCGTTACGCCAATCAGTTCTAGTAAAGACGCGGTTTGCCTAGTTAAAACTAGTTTACAATGATTTTTTTGTACAGTAGCAGATTTGGAACGCCTTTGGAACACATTTTGTAGAAAGATAGTAAGATTTATAAATAAATGGTTACAAAAATGTTATGAGCCTTTCATTGATTGTCCTATTTTAGTACTTCGTCTACAGCTATTTTAACAATGTCACCTCTGTTAGCTTGATTTTTATTGTTAGAATAATATTATTATTATCATGGATTCTGATTTGAAATTAAAGCATAAAAATCTGTTAATTGTCCTGTGATAGTGAAGGACACAGTCAAACAAAACGCTTGTGGGTGAAGCTCGGTGTACCCACTTACATCAAGTATTTTAATTTAATTACTTAATTAATTTGCCATAATAACATTTGAAGTCCCTAATGACATTAGACCTAATGATCAATTATCATAATAGTTACATGTCACTATGTAATGATTATCCTAAAACTGATTTGTACAAAGTATTATTCCATTTGTGTTCAAAAATAATCTTATTAATCCTAAAAAATCAGACCACTTTATGAGTACGGGTGCTACCCCTAATTTTTTTAGTTTTAATTTTACCTATTTATGCCGATCAAGAGGTGACTGATGTACATACTTATGCCAAACTTCAGCTGTTTAGTATTAACGATCACTGAGCCAAGCTGCGGACGGACAGACGGCCAGAAAAGTAGGTTAAGTTAGAACTGTGATCCATAAAGAAACGAACCTCGCTCTGCCAGAAAAGTAGATCAGGTTGGAACTGTGACCTGTAATGAAACGATATTCTGTCAGAAAGTAGGCAACGTTAGGTTAGAACTGTCACCCCCCCTAGGAAAAGAACTTCTGTCAGAAAAGCAGGTTGGGTTGGGTTAGAACTACGATCGAATCAAACTTCTGTGGGAAAAATTGTTATGGTTAGGGTTACAAAAACAAGTTGCAAGTTGCATATGAGTATTAGGGCAAATTATCATTATGACAATAAGATTATGAAATACAAAAATAGGGTACCTATATGAGGATTAGGACAAGTGACAATTTGGATAATTACAATTAAGAGAAAATACCAGCAAATTAATATTAGAGTATAAAATATTAGTAGAATTAATATTAGTTCATTTAAAATTAGGTGTTTTGGTCATCAGGACAAATAACTTTCAAGTCAAATATATGGAAAAACATTTAGGTCAAGTGATGAATAGGTTAAATGTTATATAATATAACATATTAGGAGGAAAATAAACATTGATCGGTGTTAGGGCATTAGGACAAATGAGCATTAGAGCACATGATCATTAGGATAAATAGCATTAGAGAATACAAAAAAAGGACAAAAAAGTTAGAGATTCACATATAGATCCGTTTGGAACCGCTTACCTACCTATCGATCAATTTGTTAAACTGAGGATGTCTGTACCGTCTCTTGTTTATAGGGTAATTATTATTATTGATTTATTATTACAGACAACATGATCCATACTTTGAGAAAGTATTTTATTTAAAACTATGTTAATATTCATACTTTGCTAACGATAAAGTATTTTTAAATTAAGTGTTGCATAATTAAGCACTCATTTCTTACAGCTAAATCCCTCAGGAGGCTGTTTGTAATGTATTTACTGGAAAGTTTTTTACTTGGTAAGTACTTACTGATTAGTTAATTATCTACCTCTCTTACATTAATCAGAAATTTATCAATTTACTAACCTGTAATATAATTGCTCTTACCTTTATTACGCCGTTGCCTAAAAAATAATAACCTGAGTGCCTTATTGGTTTTATTTGATGTTATATATTGTTTATTTTCATTTGAATCATTCTGTAATCTAGGAGTGTCGATAGATATGACCGGATTAAAATCCGAAATATTATTATTAAAAATGGTGATAATTGGGGAGAATTTTTCGTGCATATACAGAAATTACTTTTCGTTTACTAGATTTAGACAAACAGCGGTACTTTTTAGAGTCTTAATAACATCAATCATTTTTATATGGGCATGCGTAGATCAGATATATTACGTGTATGAAACTTTATATCAAAATAATTTTATGATTTTCATTTACGACGTTCTATATAATGTATTGACAACCATAATTACTTTGCTTGATTTTATTATTAGCATAAAAGAGTCTATGAAGTTTTGTATACTTGTGTCGAAAATCAATCTTGTGCATAATTATTGTTCGGGAAGTATCATTTACACCAGATCTATTCGGAAACTGACTTTACAAGTTACTCTTAGTGCAATTATTTTAATATCATCCTTCGTTGCAAATGAAATTTCTTATGCGCCGTTATTATCCTGCAATGCAAACGATTGCGCCAAACTTGCTTTACATATAATTATACTTAATTGGAAAGATATACAAGTTTTTATTAAAATTTTTACTTTTCACGTTATAATTAGTATAATGAGTTTCGCATTTAGTCAAATTAGATTAAATTTGTTAAAACTTCTGGAGATAATTGAAAATTTTGAGAATTCGAATGAAAACGCAAATATAGATGTCAAATTCAGTACTATTCGAGATAATCTTAAAGAATCAATGGTGGCATTTAAACGGCTCCGGGTGTGCAGTATTAAACTCAAGCAATGTTTCGGGGTACAGGTATCTAAATTATTAAAATTAAAACTAACTACGACAAATACTTATTGATTGATGATTATATTTAGAATTGCAAAATTTCATATCGTTACTTTATTTCAGGTGGTGTTTTCAATATTTAACCTTTCCTTGTTTTACATATTTTTGTGCTATCACGTATTTACTTCTTTGGTGCAAACTATAAACGTAAGGCAATTTATTACTACTACTGCAACATACCACTACTATTTCTACTACGGCAAATACATACGCTATTCCTCTTTTTCCGTTCATTCCGGCTCATTTGATAACCTCACAAAAAAAAGAAATTAGTGTTATGTTATTAGCCATTGCTGATGGTGATGAGGTTTACCGGCTCAATGGGAACCTGCTGCATGGTTATCTTGCTCCGCATGACATTCGGTACGAGGTTTGAGGCCCTTTGACTGCCGGTTTCCGAGCTACTTACTTACCCTTTTTCATATTTTGTCTCTTTCTTAGATATATAGTTAAATGTAAAAAGGATGAAGAGAATATATTAATCTAGTAATGCATTATTTGTTTCAATTGCTATTTATTTCAGGAATCAGATTATTTTCGAACTCAAGGGAATGCCGTGGACACTATAGTTCAGTTAATAAATTTCATGGGTGCTCTGATGTTTGTACTTCACGCTGGTCAGCAGGCGCACAATGAAATTAATTATTATTATATATATATTAAGCACTACGGCCAGACTTTGCAACGTATTGCTTACAAGTAAGTAATATTATGCTTTATGTGTATATGAGCAATAGTTAAATACGAAACACAATTTAATTAACTTTATGTCACAAAAACCCCTACGGACACAATATTTTTTTTCTGAGGTTAGCATAACGTTCGGTATGTACCTAGTACCTAATAATTTTATCATCGTTTTTTTATATTAAAAAAAAATTATTCAATATTAAAATTTTAATAATTAGGTTCTAGTAATTTTGGTCGAATATTGTGACTACGATTAAAAACGGGGTATTTATTTACTACGAATATTATAATTTTCAAATAAATAAATATCATACATACATATGAGTTTTTAATATGTATCGTAAATACACCGTTTCAAATACTTAATTTGCTATACTTATCTATTCGGTATACCTAATGTACCGAAAATGAATAGAAATTAGACCTCAATGTTAGTTACCCGGTTTATGTGTTTGTATATTCGTTTCGTTTAAAGATGTTTTATATGAAATATTTTTTTTAAGTTCCAGGTCCCGATGCTCTAGAACTTCAAAATACAGCTAGAAATTTCCATCGACAGATGTCACTCGACCCGATCGAAATCAAAATAATGTCCGTTATGCCGGTACAAATGACATTCGTTTTGCAAATAGTGTCGACTATTGTGTCATATACTATCATCCTTTTACAGCTCAACCGCGTGGTGTAAAATTGTTTTGGGTAAATGATTAATGGATAGAACAATGACATTAGTTTGGCTGTACTATTCATTATCATTACCACATAATAAACAATAGTGTTACACAGAATGACCGCGCTTCGCTCGCCCCGATTCGAATTACATCATCTCGCGGCGGCCGATTGGTATGAAACTATACCTTGTGCAACCTAAGAAGCAATTTTTGACACCTGTCATTTCAGTACATTTCATAACCTAAAGTCCGATTTTATAAAATGTACTGAGATGACAGGTATCAAAAATTGCTTCTTAGGTTGCACAAGGATTAGTAAGTATAGTACGTTTATGAAAAAAATGCAAATTAATGTCGGTGACGTCGGTGTATTGTCAGACGTCATTTCCGACAGGGTGACAGCAGAAACTCGAAAAACAATTGAATGACAGAGCTCTAAGATTCACGCACACATCGAACTGTGTACAGACAGACGTGCCGTGCACACTTAGGCGTTCATACGAGTATTGTAGTATGACGTGTCCACCCTGTGTCATTACTACAAATTGGTGACATTGGGTTTTCAATTGTTATAATATTTTGGGAATGAATGTCACTTTAGAATGATTGGTTTTGTAATATCGGAATTTATTTCATATTTATTTCATATTTGTTCATGTACCTACACCATTTTTAATACATGATGTTATTGTATGGAATGATTACTTTGTTGAAAATCTGTATGTAATAAAAGGAAGATTGAGTTAACAAAGTACCTTAATTATTAAGATAAAATAAACAGGATTTCTTAATAATCTGCTTGATTGATAGTGAAATTAAAGGAAGCATAATAAAGAATATGGATTACAACCATTTTTCTTTAAGAAATTATCGGCAACTTACCTATGACTGAAAGTTATAAATTTTTATACAGTTATATTTTCCTCTAGATATTTTATTTTAAATATTTATTATCTCTTAACAAAAGAAAACTGTAAATTTTGGTCTATAATAAAACTTAAATTGTAGATATCAGCGATGTGTATTTTTAGTATACTCGGTTTAATAAATAATGAATTACAAAGAGATCTTTTAACTGCTTTATTGCCTTAGGTACTTATTTTGCTTGAGATTTCCATATTTATGAGTAGAAAAATTACAAAAAAAAGTTCTAATTAAATGTCGAGATAGAATAAAAAAGAGGCCCAGACTCAAACAAGATTTTCCGATAATATTTAGCTAGGGATACACGCACAGATGTGCCCGCCGGATTTGTCCGACAGATATGCCCGACGGACAGATCCGTTCGTGTATGGCGCTATTCAGATGTGTCCGCAGACAAATCCGTGTCCAATTCGCGCCATATTACACGCAAGGATTTGTCCGCTGGACATATCCGTCGGACGGATCCGGCGGGCACATCTGTGCGTGTACCTATCCGTAGCTAATATAGCACATGAAAATTTGTAATCGACCAGTTTTAATTATTTAACATCGTTAAGGTTGTATTAACTACATACTAAAAAAAAAATATGATCAAATTTTACCTCTCATTCATCTGGCGTTGAAAAATCACATGACACATAAGAGCAATGGAGTCGCTCTTGGATCAATTATTTTATTATTTCAATTTTTTTTATGAAATTCTTATAATAAGTATTGATAACTTCGTAATGATATCTATTACGTGTACTCTGTTTTAATCGACTTTTATGCCTTCATATGGTTCTTATACCTTGGTTCTGGTTACGTCGTGTCGTACCAGGACATCAAGGAGTTGGCCTCGGACCGACAAAGATGGAGACTACTACATCAAGCTACACCGACAAGAGCCCAGCTCTTAAGAGAATGATGATGGTTCTTATAGCGCTCTGAGGGCGTATTGCGTATGCGCCCCTGTCGCGCTTTCACACCGATGCACCGTGGCTGCATGTGGTTGTGGCGCCATCGCCAGTGTGATAATCGCCTAAGAAATAATTGGGATAATCCACAAATCAAAAGTGCACCAATGGCATGAAATTTTCATTGAATCTGTAAAACGATCACGACGTAATAAGCGCCGCCATTAGGGCCCTCTTAATTATATGTTTCGAACTCGCGGAGCGTAAGCAAAGTAGTAAAGTAAACAACTCCTTTGTCGGTATTCAAGAATAAGGTCCGACAAATTTTGTTTAATTAGACAATAAGAAATAAGCGATTATGTGTACATTGTTAGCAGAAATCTCTTTAGTATGTTTAGATATTTTAGTTACGTATAGTACACAGTTAAATAATGTTACTTTAGTTGTATTATTTTAGATTCATTTGTAAATGTTTATGTGGTAATATAGGAAACTCTAGGCCTAATTTACTTCTATTTTTGGAAAACTGTTTTCAAGAGCTTTTCAGTCGAGTACCGCCTAATTAAGGTACGAGATTGAAAAGCTTAATTATGTCACTATTGTATACAATACTTTTTCTACGAGTATTAAGTAAGAATTGATTTTCTTTCATTCTTTCTGAATTTTTCCCAATCAAACGTCAAACACTATTTTTCAAACCGGAAGTAATTGTATCTGGGCCTATTCGGAGGTACAGACACCACTGAAAAGAGATATACATATGATTGTGTGCGTAGTAGAAAGAGATGGATAGAATAAACTGGTCTAAACTTACTTCCAAGATGTCGGTGTAGTTGTGATTGGTCTTTTTATAATCCAATCACAACGTAGAAGCAAGTTAGTAGAAGAAAATTTGACAGATTAAGTACGTTCGGAAAATATAAAGTTGCGTCTGTCCGAAAAGAAAAGTGTCGTACAATGTATGAGCTCCCATATGAACGATGACACTTTTCTTTCCGGACAAACTCTACACATTTTACCGAGATGTGAATGACATTCTCTTTTCAAAATTATATTAGTTTAGAGGCGGGTTGTTTAATAAATCTATTTAATGATCCCGGAAGTGCCATAGACTATCCAACATTTAAATGTGTAAGGTTTAAGTCTTGTCTATAAAATCCTAATACACAGATTAAAGTCCACGAGTAGAAAAAGGGTTCATTTTTACCATTTCTTCATCACTCAGAATGTTATGATTGTCGTTACGCGTGAAAAATCACCAAATCGCTTTAAACGAGCCGTTAAACTGACGCATTGGACTCGACACTCAATAACTGAGGTATTATTACACCCACTGTCTGAGTCCAAAGCTCACGCAAACTGGTAGGTATTCGCTATGTGCAAAATGCTTGGTCAGATTAGTCCGGCGAACAGATCCGTCCATGTATGGCGCGAATTGGACACGGATTTGTCTGCGGACATATCTGAATAGCGCCATACATTAACGAATCTGTCCACCGGGCATATCCGCTGGACAAATCCGGCGGGCACATCTGTGTATCCCTAACTAATGTGACAAGAAATGAAACTGCAAAGGGCTCTTGTCAATATCAAATGACAAAATATTTGATATCACTTATGTCGCCTCCACTCGGTCAACTGTCAAAATAGTGAATCAGCCCGATACATTTCATATAAGCAGAGACTATAGAGGTATAGACGACCACAGCCTAAGAACTTTTTGAAGCTCATGTCGATTCCGCCATCTATGTCAAAGCCCCCTAAAGATACCGAATATGTAAGAGAAATGTCACCTGCACTGCTACTCCACCTAGCAGCTACTAGTGTACTACTAGTACGCTATTTCTCTAGTCTCTGAAATAAGCAAGGAGTATAAGCCATTCATAAAAAAGAGAGTGAAAGAAATAGTACATTTCGATATTAGTGCGGGAAGTATGTCATTACTAGAATGACATTTACGCACGAGTATTGAACGACGTTTTTTAATACAGTTGCGAAAAAATTATAAAATTGTCAATTATTCACTTTGAGGTTACTTTAGTACATGTATCCGAACGCTCCGCGCGGTGCGGTGCGGCGCTGTGATTGGCTGTCTGTCACTGTCATTGGCTGTGATTGGCTGGAAAAGTAAAAAGCACTAGTGCGCGATATCAAACTTTCCGCAAGCTAAACCACTACAAGAAAAGCACTTTTTTGAGCAACTTTATTAAAAAATATTTGTCCTTTTTCTTAGTGTTTGTTCCTTAATTTCATCTGGTGTGTCTCGATAGAACCCGGAGTCCTCTCGGCAACCTAATCTCTTTACTTTATCATGGACTGGTACCTGATCGAACGAGCGGTAGCGTATGCGAAGCGAGTTCTTACAAACAACCTCTGGCTAATGGGACGTCTCGGCATTTCGATGGCTTTTTGATTTTGAAAGTTTGTTCGACGATAACTTTAGTAACGTTTTTCTGATCTAAATGAAATTTGTTGGGGTTGTAGCAGAGATACATATAATTTGAGAGTTCGTTTATGAGCTAGATCGATCAAGGGGTTGTAAACTTAGAAGGCGAAAAAAAATCTTCATATGGGTCTTGTTATATTGGTCAACTCATTAGCAAGTAAATCGCGAGTGCTCAGTTCGAGGCGGACTACTAGTATTTATATGTACATTTTACTTACTAGGTACCGTTGTGCTAAAATTTGAGTCGAGTGAGTTAATAACGCTATCTCCTTCACTTTGATATAGACTTAGCAAGTTCAAAGGAGATAGCGTTATAACTCTGTCGCTAGTTGATTTTGTGGATAGTATCGACTCTTTAACCAATAGGAATACACGGTTTGTTATCGGACCATTCTTTGCAGATTTACGGCATTTCGGTGCGAGAACTCGTCTAAAGTTGGATTATTTGATAAAAGGTTAATGTGTATGGGCGATAGTAAAAAAAGTTTTCCAAAGTGTAATCGAATAAGAAACGCTGAACTGCGCTACAAAACTGGTATACTGGGTACATAAATATACCGTTTCAAGGGTATGATTGGTATCAAATCGCGACTAACAAATAGTGGGAGATTAAATTTTAGATGCGAAAAAAAATTGTATGGGTCAGGTGGTCTCAGCTCTTAGCTGACCAACCTTCCATACAAAACCAATTTGTTAGTGCGCGAAAATATGTTTTTCTAAGTTTTTCATAATTAGAATACGATTTTATGACTTAAAAATATTCACCTGAATTTTTACGTTTTGTTTGTAAACCAGCTAGCCTACTATGGTCGGGTTTTTATCGCCTGTCACCATAGCTGTCACGCTCTAACAAGTATGTAAGTGTGAAAGTGACGCATAGCGCGATAAGTGATAAAATGGCAACCATGGATGGCCTTCAGTACTTTACCGATAAAAAAAATATCGTTTCGCCAATATGTGTCGAACGAAATCACTGGTGGTGGCTATTTGTGTTACATAGAGTTAGTTAGTTGTTAACCACGGGAATCCAATTACTGTTAGTTGCATTTCTGTATTATTGTGGTAACTATATTAGGTTTGTTTCAACTGATTGACAGTTTGTTTATTCTATACAATTATCTGTATTAGTTGGAATATCGGGTCCATTTCTCGAATACTAATAAACTGACACCACCCACTAATAATGTTAGACTAATATTGTTAGTTAGTGGGTTGTCATGGCAACCCATATGATTTGACAGTTCGTGGACTATTATTAACATATTTCTACTCGTTTGGCTGAATGCGCCAGGAGCGCGATGCCATTAAAAAAAATAAAAAACATACATTTCATGAAATAGGCCTTATAACGGGCTCGTACAGTCAGCAGCAAAAGTAACTAAGCGGGTAGAGTGTTCAAAATGAGCTGGACACGACTTTATTTTTAAGATAATAAGAGCATGTCTAGGTAATTTTGAACACCGCACCCACGTAGCTACTTCTGCTGCTGATTGTACATTTGCAAGTTTACTTACGGCATGTAGGGACGTACCTACATATAGTTCACATGAGAGATGAATATCAGTATTTTTGTATTTAAACATATAGCTGCGTACCTCTTTGCCGCAAGTAAACTTGCAAGTATACACCAGCCTATAACTATTATATATAATTAAAGAGGTGAGCAAAATGCATTATGAAGTAGACTTGCAGTACATCTCACACGCAATAGCGCGAGGAATGGATCTAACCATATCAAATCGAGTTTGAATTTTAACAGCGTTTTTATCGTTCCACCATAACCTTTGGATGGCGCCAAAACGCCCCATAGGCCATTGCAAACCGAAAGCTCGGGGCGATAGCGGCGCGGCGGCGGAGCGTGCGCGGCGCGCTGTATAACATTGAATTAAATACGATGATTCACACCGACCCGCGCGCGCCACGCGCGGGCCCGGCGCGCTGGTGGAGTCAATCACCTTATTTAATTCAATGCTATTATACAGCGCGCCGCGCACGCCCCGCCGCCGCGCTGCTACCGCCCCGCGCTCTCGGTGGGCGTTTAAGCCATAAAGATGTTACCTTATACCGAAGTCACCAAACAGGGATCAAACAACATGCTACTCCAGAATCTTGTTTATAAGTTCCCGCGCGGCAAACGTATAATCTCGTTAAGAACAAGGATAGAGTGGCGTAATGGAAAGCCCACGTTAAAATCCTAGATTACTTTCTACAGACTACGCATTGTACAGTGATGTGGTTCTAAGCAAGTTTGCGCTAACTATAGCGATGTACCGTTAGCATAGCGGACAAGAATATACTGACACGGTCGATTCCCATACAAACCATAGACAAGGGTGTCTCTGTAAGAGCGGCTAACGGACTAAAGAGTTCGGTACTATATGCGTTTTTCGCTATTGAATCTAAAACTTGGCTGAACAACAAAAGCTTCAGGTTCTTGACTGGCTACCATTATTTTATTAACAGGTTGACTAGTCCTCATGTCCTTACCTGGTAGCCTAAGCAAATCTTGGATCATTTTGAACAGTGAGCTAAAACTGTTCAAAATAATCCAAGATTTGCTCAGGCTACCAGGTAAAAAATACATAACTTTTTACCGTGCATTTGCCCTATTTGGGCCGAATCCTGCTACTCGGTAAGGTAGGATTGCCAAAAGCATTGAATCTTACACAATATGTCGTAAAAAAAACACAGCCCTTACTTGATGATGTACGTATATTAAGTTAATATACAATTCAGTACATTACAAAGATTAAACGTACATGTATCAATAAGTATTTTTATATTTTAGCAAACAACAGAAAATATTAAAATATTCATACAGTGTGTTTCTGTAATAGGAGCAATAAATTAAAACAGATTCTACTCCTCAAACTTCAAAACTTTTGTTCAACAACTTTAAAAAAATATGTATTTTGCAGATTGTCTCTTTTTCATACAAACTAAATAGTATTTTCAATGAACGGTAAAATCTGTCTAATTGACATTGCTTGTCACCCTACATACATAGTCAATTTTGGAATACATTGCGTGTTCGAAAAAACTTTAAAGTGTCCTAAAAATCAAACCATACGTTATTTTTAAAAGTCGCTGAACAAACGTTTCCTGGTTTGAGGAGTATTATCTACGTTTTAATTTATTGATCCTATTACAGAAACACACTGTATACATATGGTGAGGAAAATCTTATAATAATTATTATACAGTTATGTAATTAATTCATTTTTAAATTATCTAAGGTGCGTTGGGATAAGATAGAAAGGTATTTTTTTAGGGGTAAGATAAAAAGTAGTCTGTAATGCTCCGGAATATGGACGACTTTTTGTCTTACCCCTAAAAAAACCTTTCTATCTTACCCCAACGCACCTTACTTAACAAATACAATTGAGTATCAAACACTGTCAGGTCACGCGCAAGTTCTATTTCTGAGGCCAGTTTTATGAAGCTACAAGTTACAATTTACAAACGGAACTCTCTTTCTATCCCTATATGCTAGAAAGAGACTTCCGCTTATAAATTGTAACTTGTTGCTTTATAAAACTGGCCTCTGGTGTCTATTAAGGCGATTATCACACTGGCGAAGCTTAGACAGAGAGATTTAAAAATTAAGAACTTATGCAGTTTTATTAATTTTCGTTGTACCGATATTTTTTGTTCTTTATATTTCACGTGTAAATACGGTATTTGATTAAAGGGCTCTTTATACTTATTTATCACTCGTTATTGAGTAAAATCTCACTTTAATCTAAGAGTATATTAACTTATGCTTTACTGGAGCTAAGGAGACTACATATTAAGAAATCCAAATTAGAAAATTGACTATTTGCTTAAATCAAATACATTAAAAGCGATAGCGATAAAAATATAGTAACTAGTAGTAAATATAGTTACTAAAGTAACTAAATTTCTCCGTAGTTTTGCCGTCATGTACAAGTAATGTACAAGTCTTTGTCTACCATGTCTGACCAATATCTCTCAGTTGCATAAAGGTTAGCTGGAAGAGATCCCTTAAATTGATAAGTTCGCCTTTGTACACACTTACTATATTTTTGTTGGTCATGTACTTGTTTTGTGCAGTAAAGTGTTTTACTACTACTACTAAATATAGGATAAAGTGACGAATCTATATTATTGAAATCAGACGGGCTAGTATATCTTACGTTGTCGCCTGTCATTTCATACTTCGAGTCGCGCTTGAAGTATGGAGAGTCGCGCAACTATGTAAGATGTGTTAGCCGTGCTGGCCATTAATATAATTTTATCCATTGATTATTTTGTGCAGATTTACACCACGTGGTTGAATTGTAGAAGGATGATAGTATATGACACAATAGTCGACAGAATTTGCAGAACTAATGTCATTTGTACCGGCATCACGGACATTATTTTGATATCGATTGGGTTAATTAACATCTGTCGATGGAAATTTTTAGTTGTTTTTTGAAGTTCTAGAGCATCTGGACCTGGAACTGAACAAACATTCGTTTTATGAAAGTACTCACCTCAGACAAACATATGTGTCAGTGTACGGACAAAGGGACCACTTTGTCGATATGGAGTTACTAGTATTTTCTAAAAGTACGCAATATTATGCACTATCTATTAGTGAAAGAAAAAAGTGTCCTTGTAAATCGACAAAGTGGTCCCTTGCACTAAACTCGTTAACATATGTAGAAATAATACTAGCATACATTATCAAACGGGTAAGTAATCCGCAATTTAAGGTCTAATCTACCGATTTGTTTCGTTTTGAATGGAAGGACTGATTCATTTTAAAAATGAAAAAACTATATTACAGAAGTAATTTAAAGTAGAAAAATTTACTTGATTTAAAATAGAGATTATTACGATAATGATGAGACTTAAAACGATGACGGAGAAGATTTTACTGTAGGTAAGTTATTTTATGAATGTATTTAATTAAATTGTAAACAAATTTGGAAATTTTGACAAATAAACAGTTTAAAAACCTAAACTAAGCGTACTTTATGTTTAAATAGTTGAGTTGTATAGAAACTGCTATAAAATACAATTGTCTTCAATCTCCCGGCGGGTTGTGCCGGCGCCCGCGCCCCCCTTGTCTATAGCGGCGGGCGGCGGCGGTGCGGGGCACGCCCCGGCAACAGACCTATTATATCCCTAAGAGTTGACTTTTGAGTCATTTTATGACAACGTTCATAAAGTATATGCTTTGAATATACATGTCAGTCATTTTATTGGCAAATTCGAATGCAGGAGTAGAAAAATGTATTATTTCGTGAAGCTCTACTATTTTTTTTAAATTAGCCATCTAATATAATTAAGAGGGCTCTAAGGGGGTGGGCTTTTGATCTTCTGTTCATACAATACATATTGACTTACTCCTAAGCAGTGCGTGGTATAATCTGGCCGTAGCTCTCTTCAAATTATTTATTTCATTGTGAGCCTGCTGGCCAGCATGTAGTACAACCATCAAAGCACCCATAAAATTAACCAGCTGAATTACAGCGTCGACGAGGTTCATTTGCACTTCATTTTGGGATACCTGAAAAAATATCCCACAATTATTATTTAATAAAAATATCCCACCACTAAAATAAGCTAGCACAAAAGACTTAAATAAGTCAAATACGTAGGACAAACTCAAAATAATATGTATCTGACAGGCTTTTTCATACTTTCCAATAACACATACATACAATTGCTTCTAGTAGCAATGTAGTGACCTAATAATGTAGTAAGTTAAAAAAAATTGTAGTAATCCAAAAGGGGCATCGCTGAATATGTTATTCAACAGGTAAAGTAGATGATTGTATACAAAAAATAAGTAATTCGGATAGCAGCCACTAGTTTAGGTTTAGGTTCAGTAGGGCTTGCAATTTCTATATCTACTCGATGATTGTTAAAATAACTTACAGGGACTGCTTTTAAAAAAGAATCAAGAGAAATATAAGTTTGAACAGGGGAAAAGTATACGCTCGTAATAGTAAAAAAAAACTTAATTTTTCTTACTTTTTCATCCTGCACCAAGGATGTGATTAGGCGATAAGATAGAAATATGTAAAACAATGAAATGTTGAATATTGAAAACACAATCTGAAATAGATGATTAGTGATATTAAATGAAAAATCGTAAATTTTAAAGGGCATATTGCAGTACGTATACTGAACACAAATTTCAAATAATAACTAGGGATATACGCACAGATCTGACCGCCGGATTTGTCTGGCCAATATGCCCGGCGGGCAGATCTATGCATATACACGCATAGGGATACCCCTAGCTATAATCAAATTCGTTGATTCATTTTACCTGTACCCCGAAACATTGCTTTAGTCTAAGACTACACATCTGAAGGCGATTAAATGCCACAATTGATTCATTTAAATTATCTCGCATATTACTAAAATCAAATTCTATGTTTGCGGTATTAACTTTCGTGTTGTAAATTTTTTCTAATTTCTCGAGAGGGCCCATTAAATTTATTTTGATTTGTATAAATGCTAAAGTCATTATTCTAATTATCACGTTAAAAGTATGAATCTTTATGTAAACCTGTATTTCTTTCCAATAATTTACAACTATTTGCAGGGTAAGTATTGCGCATTGGTATGAATTGCAGTATTGATATGGTCTATATGAAATTTCAATTGCTATAAATGATGATGCTAGAATAATTGAATCAATGATACTTTTTAGAGTCAATTTTTGAAGAGCTTTAGGGTAAATGCTACCTCTAGAACAATAATTATGTACGAGATTGATCTTGGACACAATAATACAGAACGTCATAGACTCTTTTATGCTAATAATAAAATCAAGCAAAGTTATCGTAGTTGTCAATACAGCATACAGAACTTCATTTACGAAAAGCATAAAATTGTTTCGATATACAATCCGATACACGAAGTTTATCTTATCTACACATGCCAATATAAAAATCAATGACGTGAATATGACTCGAAAAACCACCGCAATTTGTCTTCGTCTAGTAAATGAAAAATAATTTCTATAAATGCAAGAAATATTCTCGCCAATTATCACTAAAGTCAATAATTTTATTTCGGATTTGAGTCCTCCCATGTCTAGATTTGTAAACGCTTCGAAGAAAATTGAATTAATTGAATTCAAGTACTAATCCATGAGGCAACTTCGTTAAAGCACTCAGCTTATTGATAGTTTTAAGGTAAATGATATAAATGTAATGATAGAACTTATTACGTTAAAAGGATGTAAATCGATAATTATATTATCTACAGGTGCCATGTAAAAGGGTTATCAGCAAATGGATCACAATTCCCAATCAATAGAATTTGTCAGGGTTACATCATTTTAACAAATTAGATAAGTAACCAACAATTATACTTAACGGCGTAACAGTAGCCAATGCATATTTAAAACTTCAGTATGCATTTAGAACCAGTCGCGTGATGGCATCAAGGAAAGCCAGAAACTGCATGAAGAGATCTGCTAGCCGGTCGGGTCGGTATATGGTCGGGTTTTTATCGTCTGTTACGTTCTAACAAGTATGTAAGTGGGAAATTGACGCACGACGCGATAGGTGATAAAATGACAACCATGCCCTTTCTGGTTAACCGATAAGAGGGCGAGACGGCAGGGTTGTATCACCAGCATATCAGTTGCAACCATGTCGCAACATTTATCTGCGTAAAATGTGGGCGCGATTGGCAGTCCCGTATTGGTTTGTACCTACAGCCACCAAAGGAATTAGGTAATCGTTTAAACATTGTTCTTATACCTATTTATGGATAGCAGCAGCAGGATATGCCTGGAAAGCATACTCTGGCCAGCCAACTTGTCGAAGACCATCTAGGCGTCCTACGTACCTGGTGCTGAAGGACCTCACCGCGCTGGGTGCCGTTGACTGGACAGAGACGGCTGTGAACAGAGAAGCCTGGATCTTTGTTGTCGGACGCCAAGATTCACTTTGGGTCGCTGCGCCACTGCAGTAAGTAAGTAAGTAAGTAAGTGATATTACTATATGTATTCTAAAATAAACATTACATTTAGTCATATGACACGGTACATTAAGGTGGCATTCAGACTGCTGCGGTTTCCGCATGCAGCGCCGGTGCGCGAGCGAGAAAGTGCTCTGAAATAAAATTAATAAATCAATGGTCTATCCGAACGAAGTCGTGAAATAATTGTGTTAACTTTAATTGACGTGATATAAATCATTTCTACTCCATTTTCTACCCTCGTCGAATTATAAATTTCGGGAATGTTTCGTGTTTCTGGAATTAGAAATTACTGGAAAGAGCTACTAATATCGCAATCAACTATGAAAAATATATAAAAAATATATTTGGCATTTGTGGATCTGTAAATAAAAAATAAATCACTACAATTAAGGTAGTAGTAGTAGTAGTAAAACACTTTATTGCACAAAACAAGTACATGACCATTAAAAACTAAGGTAAATGTGTACAAAGGCGAGCTTATCCCTTTAAGGGATCTATTCCAGCCGGATGGTCGGAAAGCCGGAAGGTTGACTGGTAGTGAATGCCTTAGGGCATTAAGTCCGCCTTTTGTACGATAAGTTTTCTTTTTGTGCAATAACGATTAAATAAATAAATACATAGTATAAAACAAAGTCGCTTCCTGCCGTCTGTCTGTATGTACCTATGCTTAGATCTTTAAAACTACGCAACGGATTTTGTTGCAGTTTTTTTAATAGATAGAGTGATTCAAGAGGAAGGTTTATATGTATAATTGCACCCGTGCGAAAGCATAATAATAAAATAATATTTAAAGGCGTAGGGATGTGACGACCCCATCGCCCACTGGTTTTCACTAGCGCAATCAGTCACCGCAGGGCAGCTTGTGGCGAGCTGTTGGAGAGTAGCGACTCCACGTACCTGAGTGCCCCTGGGGTGCCCTGTCGGATGGTGGGACAGGTCCCCTGCCTCTGGCTTGCCTTAGCCGGCTGTCCAGAGTGGGGTCGTTAGAGCTGTGTTCTCGAGGGTAGATGTGGAAACCTAAGTGGCGAGTTGGCTATATGTTTAAAGTCCAGTGACACCTCTCTACCCCCAGCTCCCGCACCGGTGTTGCCCTTGAGCCATCTCTGATGTCGCTTTTTATGGGGGCCCATCTTGCGGAGGGCGAGTCACCGTCTGCCGGAAATAAAATTGGATACCGTTTTATTAGGCAGGCGTCCGGTTCTTCATGCAATAGCCCATTAATCAGTCCATACTCTTCACCCAATAGCCTAGTACATTTTAGACTCCATTAATTCACAATAGTCCTTACACCATGGCGGGTGCTGTCTCTGCGTGCGATCCATGACAAGGGCAGGGGCAGCATCCGCTTAGTGTACCCCTCACTTTTCATTAAATTGTCGAAATGGCCTCTGCGCGTTGGCTTCGGCTCCGCATACGCCTTCCAAAGGTCCGGAACACCATTGTTCCGTGGTCGGGAAAGACATAAAAACATAGGTAATATCTATATATGCTACACGGAAAAAAAAGCTTACGGGATATTCTCAATCCAAGACATTATTATTATCTTGGAAATATTTCCTCGTGACAAGTATTTATTTCCTTTACCAAAAATATGATTCTTCGCTTAATAAAACCACGTTTTCTTAAAATAGAAATACAAAAATGTATTGTTTCAAGAGTATATTGAGTAAATAAGAGAGATTGTACTTTAATCAAACAAGTATTTTCTTAGGTAAAAAAAAAAACTAGAAAATCTGTAAGAATATATTCGCTTCGTTATATTTAAAACTTTATTTTTTCTTCGTTAAAGGAAATAAATACTTGTCACGAGGAAATATTTTCAACATAATATAATAATGTCTTAGATTGAGAATGTCCCAGAAGCTTTTTTTTCCGACATGAATTTTCATAGCGCGCAGACTGGACGTAGCCAATTCCAGGTTTTTATCTATTTTATAATAATTCCATAGCTCGGGAAATTTAATTATATGTCAGCAGATGTATTACAAGTAAACATCGGTATCAACGTTCAAATTTCGTGGCAATGTACGGTTGGCAGAAAAATAAATACAAACAAATCACTTAGTATTTTTAACCTTTATTTTGTATATGTAAATAAAAAAGCCCCTAAATAGTACATTTCCTAATTAGGGTGGTAAAACAAAGAAAGGCCGCGCAATCGCAATTGTTGCGGCCCAAGCTGCAAGCGAGGGACGTAATTATGCGATCGAGGGCTTTCTTTATTACCTCCCGTGTTGGAAAAATATGTGCACATTTGGCCAGAAAGCGGCTCTATCCGTACGCGTAGAGTGCGGAAAAAGCCACTTTATGTCCAGGTGTGGCATACAATATTTTACGAGTTAGAATAGATCACTAAAATTTGTTCCATAGATTTTGCTGTCAATCTTTGACGTCCGTAAGAATATATTATATCCATTTTAAATGACTAAAAGATCTTTCCACGCTGACTGAGGTAATAGGAAGGTATGTCAAGCATTGAAAATTTTGCACACAGTTTTTATTTACACTTTCTGGTATTTCAGCCTCGTTGTTTTTAGATAGTTGGTTAATTATTTGTACAGTCTTATAACCAGGATTTTTCTTTAATACACTTTTTAATTTAAAATAAACTTTTCTGGCATTTTGATGTAACCTTAACGTTGATATTTTTTTTTGCAAACCATGAACAATGTTTAATGATTAGGCTGAAATACCAGAAAGTGTAAATAAAAACTGTGTGCAAAATTTTCAATGCTTGACATACCTTCCTATTACCTCAGTCAGCGTGGAAAGATCTTTTAGTCATTTAAAATGGATATATTCTTACAGACGTCAAAGATTGACAGCAAAATCTATGGAACAAATTTTAGTGATCTATTCTAACTCGTAAAATATTGTATGCCACACCTGGACATAAAGTGGCTTTTTCCGCACGCTACGCGTACGGATAGAGCCGCTTTCTGGCCAAATGTGCACATATTTTTCCAACACGGGAGGTAATAAAGAAAGCCCTCGATCGCATAATTACGTCCCTCGCTTGCAGCTTGGGCCGCAACAATTGCGATTGCGCGGCCTTTCTTTGTTTTACCACCCTAATTAGGAAATGTACTATTTAGGGGCTTTTTTATTTACATATACAAAATAAAGGTTAAAAATACTAAGTGATTTGTTTGTATTTATTTTTCTGCCAACCGTACATTGCCACGAAATTTGAACGTTGATACCGATGTTTAATTACAAGTTTCTGATTTATATTTTTATTTATGCGTGACTCCGATTTACGTCAAATCCCAGTGGGCAAATTTTACGAATTATAGATGAATTATCGAGAGCGTGGAATTGCATATGTAGTAATATTGTTTGTGTACAGGCATTCTATATTTGAATCCGCACACAAAGAGCTCTCGATAATTCAACTATAAATGGACGTTTGTCATTTCGAATTTAAATTGTCATCTTAGTGGGGTGGCCAAGTTGAAGCGGAGAATTCTTCGTAGGACTGAAAAGGTTTATACCAACAAGTGGTATCGTTGGAATCAGCATAAGCTTCTGATTATTAAACTATCTCTTGTCACTTCATAAAGTGGTGGAATGAGTTTTTATGACGTCACAAAGATGGCGCGCGACTTAGGGTTAGATTTTCTCGATTATTTCAAAAACTATTTAGTCAATTTAAGCAAACAAGGTATCATATGATTGATATTTTAATGCTTAATAAAATATTTAAATCTGCCTTCAACCAAAAAGTTAAATAAAAGCCAAATTTATTTTTATTTAAATATCTAACACGCATCAATTTACATTATTAATAAAATTATGTTAAACTTTATTGCACAATAATAAAAAAATAAGTCCAAAAGGCGCACTTAATGCTTTAAGGCATTCTGTTTCAGTCAACCATAGGGCAAAACAGAAATTTGTTATGGTGTGTGCAGTGAGATAAAAGGATTGTGAAATGATTAGTCTCATATTTAAGTCCTAATTTCTAACTCTACACATTGTAAAGAAATATTTGTAGCTAATATGTATGTATATGTAGTATATGTAATAATTTTTACCTTTATTTAGCCTTATCATTATACATTTTATCATTAAGTAGTGTATTTTACAGTGTGTTTTTAACATACTGTTTACGCTGTTGGGGCAGCTCTTGTAAAACAGTTATCATTGAGGCCGAAAGAGCACAGCGTGCTGTGCTTAAAACAATGTTAAAGAAACCCTTCCGGTATTCCACACTTTTACTATATAAAAAGTCCGAAGTGTTGACGGTTCGTCAATTTACCTACTAAAAATTGTTGTTGATAAGCTCAAGTAAATACTTGAAACGAAGAGTGTATCAAACATAGGTTCCGTCCGTGAATACTGCCCTTGCAAAACGATTTGAACCGTATATATCTAGTTTTGTTTATAATTCCGTGACTAGACACTTAGACATTAAAGATAAACCCGTTTTTAACCTATGAATATACTGAAGATATTATCCAAATCAGAAAAAGTTAGACCTTCGTGATAGTCAAAAATAAGCTTAGAGTTAATTTGATGCACGTTTACTTAAGTATAGTTAAAATAAAATAGCTTAAGTAATATGTATACTTATGTATTGTGTTGGTTGTAGACAACATCATACTTTAAAAAATAAATTTTTAATTTGTCAACCGGTTATAGCAAATATTGTCATAACATGTGATATTGGTCTCCGCGATATGGGCATGCCTAGTGCGAGTATCAAGGTTAACTTATTTATTTATTTAAATTTAAGGAGTTCTAACAACTAACATACAAACAGAGAAGTTCGGAGTGAACGAATTATTCTTTTGCATTATATCGAGCATCCAAAGGTTGTATGGAATAGAATGATCTGGCGTTCGCACAGCTGAAAATATGTATATCGTCGGGTAAATTAGGTACATAATCCGATATCGTGAGATAGACTTTATTGCGTTTCTATTTAATTGTCCTGTGCAACTGCGAAATCATTTTATTTATTATACAAATATAGACATCTAATATTGATACGGCCACAATGAACTGTTGTTAGTAAACTCCAGTGGGGATTGAGTTCTAACTGTTCTAAGGACACCGGCTTGGTTTTATTTAGATATCGATACTTTTTGCGGTCTAAGAACAGTATTGCCAGTCTTGTGTTTTTTCACATGTAATATTTTTAATAGGATCTCATTCCTTTTTGTAAGTAGGGCTCCCTTTTCTCCTTCCACGTTCTTGCCGTGCACATTCCCATACCTATTCTCACCCATGAACCCGTACTCATGCCCACATCCGAAGGTATTAATGGGCACCTAAAACTGCCTATATTTTACTATCAACCACTATGGAGAATCATAATGAGATGAGATATCAAAATTTGGAGCTTGTGGATTAGCTAGAGTTAGAATTCGTATGATCTGCCATATAATAGTCAGTCAGTAACAAAACTAAGGAACTTTGACTTGCAATAATTCTTAAAATATAAGTTAAAATTACTTAAATGATTTTGAAAATATGTCTTCCTTGTGTTATGACTTCTTTTTCACTGAAAATTCAGACTTCTAGCTACCACCAAACACCAGAATACCAGAATTAGAGGGCGTCAAATATAGCTTGAATGGCTACGGGAAAAGGATAGTACGGCCGTGAGAGAGACTAATAATTTCACAATCCTTTTATCTCACTGCACACACCATAGCAATTCTGTTTTGCCCTATGGTTGACTGGAACAGAATGCCTTAAAGCATTAAGTGCGCCTTTTGGACTTATTTTTTTATTATTGTGCAATAAAGTTTAACATAATTAATAATGTAAATGAATGCGTGTTAGAATGTAAATAAAAATAAATTTGGCTTTTATTTAACTTTTTGGTTGAAGGTAGATTTACATATTTTATTAAGCATGAAAATATCAATCATATGACACCTTGTTTGCTTAAATCGACTAAATATTTTTTTGAAATAATCGATAAAATCTAACCCTAAGTCGCGCGCCATCTTTGTGACGTCATAAAAACTCATTCCACCACTTTATGAAGTGACAAGAGATAATTTCATAATCAGTAGTTCATGCTGATTCCAACGATACCACTTGTTGGTGTAAACCTTTCGAGTCCTACGAACATCGAAAATAAGATAGCTCCTACGAATTGGCCTTTCCTCTATCTGTTGAATCCCTCGTTTTTCAAATTCGTTACTCGAAAGATGCTTCGTCTGTTAAAATGTTAATTGTGAAAATTAGGATAGGTAGTATGAAGGGTACAAGGTAACTAACGAATTCAGTAAAATGTATCTTATCTTATCTTATTTTATCTTACAGAACAGCGCTGTCATTTTAAGTCTGTGAAAACCGACTGTATAGATGTGAAAACGCCATCTACTGGTCACGTTCAGGACATCAGCTGAGCTGATGGTTTTTCCGCTTCGATACAGCTCGGCTTGGATCGGCTGATGATTTTCCATATTTATAAGAATCGTATAACAATTTTTCAATCTGAACGCGATGCCCATTTTTAAGGTTCCGTAGCTAAAATAGCAAAATGGAACCCTTATAGTCTCGTTATGTTCGTCAGTCCGTCCATCCGTCCATATGTCACAGCCATTTTACTCGGAAACTATAAGACTCAATAAAATTTTAGGACCTTCTGATAATTATTTTTCCTTATTCTGTTGAAGGTACTATTGCGCGATCTGACACGCAATTGGCTAGTTTGTTAAGTATCTAAATGCTGCCGTACCTCAAACTCAATGGAGCCGCACCTGACAATCACGGAGTCGTTATACATCGCCATACAAGTTATTGTCTGGGACGCGAATAGTTCAGTCGCCATCAAATATATCGGAGCGGCCAAGGCGTTCAAAAATATCTGAACATGTACTTTATCGCCTTGACAATAGAGGCGTTGGTCAGATATTTGACCACCTTGGCCGCTCCGGCGATTGTTCAATTTAATTATATCCAGTTTTACCTACGGAAGGATGAACCAAAGCAAGGTTTACAATTGAGACATTATTGGCAGGCCTGACATATTAGCATATTAACTTAAATGGGTGGAAAGGGTCCCCAGGCTTCCCAGAAAACAAGCCATTGGGATGTCGAAGGGCTGAGTCCATTCTGAACCCTTAGTATAATCGATTCACTAACCTAACGTAACGATATTAGTGTTTGCGTTAGGTCTCAATTTGTATGGGATTTTTAACACAATATACACACAGAACCGCCGCATCAAGAACAACATGGGAATCCATGAAGGCATATGTTCAGCAGTGGACGCGAATATGCTGAGAAGAAGAGGAGAAGAACACAGTATACACAAAGTGGAACGTATCGAAAAATAAATCATGGAGTAGAGATACTTCTATGAATACTCGTTGGTTTCGTTTTCGATACGTTCAGCAGACTTAACGCAAACGCAATCGTTACGTTACGTTAGTGAAACGATTATACCAAGGGTACAGATCTATTTTCAATTCAATTTCTAATATTATCTCACAAAATATAATCGATAAGACGCATAATATGTTTGATGAATTTTTAAAATAAAGTTGCATCAACCACTTTTGTCGGACTCATCAGCGCCATCTGGCAGGCTACTATGAAAATTTTCATACAGTGAAATTTAGCGAACGTTTTAACAGTGACAGACGTTTTGGTGCAACCAACCCTAAGGTGGACGCATAAGTAACGAACTGATCAACGTTAAATATGGCGACGGACCTGTCAACCCATAGAGCATTGCCAAACTTTTCATACAAGATTTTTTTAACGTTGACGTTGACGTTAACAGACGGTTTGGTGCAACCGGCCCTCAGTAATCACCAGTTAACATCAACTTAAATATATTTATATACTGTTCTAGGTGTCGTTATTCAGTTATCTGCATAATACAGACTATTTATCATCGTAAATATATGTAGTGTGTTCAAGTACAAGGTACATCATCGTCGGTTGTTAATAGAGTTTATTTCTTAATGAATTTGCATGGCAGTAACGCCTTATTGGTGACCGACAATAATGTACCTTTTTTACTTCAAAATGGTAAGGTATAGGTAGGTAATACTGCACGGAAAAAAAGCTTCCGGGATATTCTCAATCCACGACATTATTATTATCTTGAATATATTTCCTCGTGACAAGTGTTTATTTCCTTTTCCGTGTGGTTATGTCATGTGACGTAAAGCTAGCCAGTAGCCCACAACAATTGTAAAGGAGCAAATTGTGCTTTATAGTTTTACACCCGGCGGAATATTTAGAAGGTCGAAGTAAGGGCGGTTGCACACTAAGAGGAATCTGGTAATTATGAGGAAAAACCATCAAACTGTTGCTAAATGCAGACAACTGGTCGAAGAATTGCCTAGCACGTGACTGATGTTATGAAGTAAGTTGGCAAGATTATAAAAATCTACGACTTAAATTATTGCATTGCCAATTTATTGTTGAAAGAACCGGTCAAGACCATTTCGGGCCATGCTCAGTGTAGGGTTCCGTAGTTATCAGCTCGTCACAAAACACCCCACAAAAGGTTGTTTTTATATGATATTTTGCGGTACTTACGTCATTTTACTATGCGGCATTTACTATGACAGGTATTTGTCATTTGTATTGTATTAGGTAGGTACTTTTTGTCCATCTCTGCACTGAAATTCAGTATAAACTTAAAGTTAATATGGTTCAATACAAGGGTTCATTTAAACTTATAAAAAAAATATAACGGGTCACCCCAGTAACTTTGGTCGATTTTTGCTCAACATGTTTCGATCCATTTACGATGGTCATAATCCTGGGTGGCCTTCCGCGACGGCAGCTACTATGCGCCTGCGCGCGGTGTGCCCTGCTGCTGGTGGCGGGGTCGGCGGTATTGTGACATCTCTATCCTCGTTCAATTTTTCATAAAAAAAGGACGGCCGCTCAAGATGATCATCGTAAATTAATCGAAATATGTCGAGCAAATATCGACCAAAATTACTTGAGTTATCCTTTATAAATATTTTTTTATATGTTAGTGTCTCATGAGAGTAAAAACTAGTGCCTATGCCAATTCATGGGATTAGGTTGTCTAGCGGACCCTAAGCCGGGACAAACGCTCGGAGGAAGAAAGAGTCTTACGAGAGTTTTATATTTAATAGTACATTATGATACAAGTGTGCTAAATTGATCATTACATATGAGGCTCTATTGTGCGCACGAACGAAGTGAGTGTGCACAAGGAAGCCGAGCTATGTAATGATCAGGCACACGCGTTTCATACGACGTTTTTCAACACACTTGCGAGGAAAAAACAGAAAACTGTAAGTAATAACTTTTGATAAATACATTGATTTTCAGAATGCTTACAGGATAGCGGTACCTACTGACTTTGTTAATTAAATTAACTAACCTGTTTTTTGATGTTATTGACTGGATCTATTTCTCTGGAACTCTTTTTCGAAGCATTTCATAAAATCCAACACTTCACATTTATTGTCAAATAAGTTAGAATGTTTCCTTACATGTATTTCTCACTCGATTTTTATGACAACATTTTACTAGTCTGTAGGAATAAAAATTTGGAAACATATCCGGACCCGGAGGTTAAATGAACACTAAAGTTGGGTTTTTTACTCATTTAAAGTATAAATTGTTTAAATTAATAATAATAAAACACAACTAGAAAAATCTAACAAATAAACTGTAACTTCAAGTAAACTTTTAATATGGCGCCCATTTTTTTGCATTCACGCGCACCTTGAGGCAAAGGTTTATGACAAACAGCCAATACTAAAACATAATTTGTGTTTAAAACATAATCTATTGTGTATTATGAGATTTATGAGTAAAATAATTACTAGAAATGATTATTTTTCACAATTAGGATTTTATAATTTGTATTTTCTCGTAAATGTGTACTATTTTTACTTTTTTGCCATGCAAACTCCTAATCAGTTTAGAAAAAATAAAAATAATACCCGTCTAAATTTAATCGCCTCTGTCTGCGCACATAAGACTTGGTACTAGAATACCAACGTCACTTGATGGGATTTATTACATTATAGCACTAGTTATATAATTATCGTGAAAAGTACGCGTGTTTAATATCTAGGATTATGAGCCTAAAAGCGGTGGAATAAGTACCTCGTTACAAGCAAGTGTGTTGAAAAATTATATTTAATTACATTAAAGATATTATACCATTCTAAGGAGGTTTCAAATTTCGACATTCAATGTGCCCGGTAATTTCGTTATTCGCCTCTATATTTACTCGATGCTAGTCAAATTACGAATTTCGACATTTGCGGCAGGCCTTTTCATAGCCCTATAACTAAAGGTTTTTGTCACAGCAAAAACCTGATATACAACAACCCTAACTCAACGGTCGGATCCAAACATTATCAGCTGTACACAGGCGACTGGACTTTGGACTCGGCCACGGAAATTAAGGTTTGGATCCATTAGTTATTATTGATTGTCCTCAGTTAACTCATTAGGTGGGTTTACGAGTATTCGGCTTCGGTTTGCTTTATAAATATTTTCATGTAGCTAATTCTTTGTTTCATTTTTAATTGAATTTTATCATTTCATCTGAAGTGCCAGTTTTCAGTAGTTATATGATTAAATGAACTGAATTTTTCCATAACTAAAGCTGATAAAGAAAGAAAAAATAGGAAGGGCAGGGAGTTCATTCCACAGCCGCAGCGTTCGTGGGAGGAAATTCCTCTTAAACCGCGCAGTGCGCGACCCTTTAAGCTCCCGTGGGCATCATCTCAAACAGTTCCTCAGAACACAACCCATTGTACAAACGATAGAACACACATTAGGAGGTAAATACCTTGGACTCAAAGGTTTAATATCGCTCGAGGTACACGGATATTTTTTTTTACTAGAAACAAGTAAAAAATAGTAATTCCCAGGACAAGTAAACGTTTACTAAAAACAAGTAAACCCTTTCCTTGTTTTTAGTAAAGTTTATTTGTTTTTAGTAAAGTTTACTTGTTTTTAGTAAACGTTTCCTTGTTTTTAGTAAACGTTTACTTGTCTTGGGAATTACTATTTTTTACTTGTTTCTAGTAAAAAAAAATCTCCGTTTAGGTACGGGTATTTGTAAAATACTCGGCAGCATGATGCTGCTTTGTGGAAATTGTTTTATAGTTTCTTTCATATTTAATGCTGTACCAGGTAGTCTGCAATAAGGTGGCATTGCAGATTGCATATTATACAGTATAGAAACTATCTTATTGACAATTTCCTGCCTACGACTATGTGTAAGGTCAAATCGGCGAAGATCGGATAGCAAGCAATTACAGCAAATTCTGCACAGCTTATTTTTTACGAAATGGTAAAACTGTTCTAGAACTGTGCTATCCGATCTTCGCCGACTGATGGTCTTCGCCGAGTTGACCTTACGAAGAAATAGTACTTACTTCGTATGGGTGATTAGTGTGATTACACCAACTTCATTCTTTCTTCAGCGCCAGGACGTTATATACGTCCAAAATATAACCGGTTTGCCTGGCGCACTCGCGCGCGCTGTCGCTGAGGGCACGATTTTTTCGTCCGATGCTTGGCGTTCAAAAGGTCAATAGGTTCTGTGATTTCGAAATCTAGCCCGGGCCGGGAGCGCAACAGTGATTGGAATAAAGCTGTGCTGGCGGCTATAAGGCAAAGCTCGGTACCATGTATACTAAAATATGTGAAGTGCCTCGATGTAACTTCACTGCTTCTCATCTCCTCTGCGCTATCCGACTACGTGTACTTCTCGCATGACACAAAGAGATTAGAAATCCGACTTTATTGTGAAATAAAGTACCCGAAAAAACCGTAAAACGTGTCTGCCGCCGCCTTTCGACTTTTATCGCAGCGCGTGACCATTTTAAAGAGCACCGCACGTACTAACACTGGTGGGGTTTGAGGGGTCAAACTTCAACACTTTTTAATCTGCCCCCACCGCGAAGGGGGTTTAGTTTTATTGTAGTGAGAACGATACTTTGCTGAAGGTTTGAACGGTGTTTTTGATTTTTATTTCAGTTCATAGCCATAGTTATAGTTAGTCATAGTTAGTGGTTGAACTGTTCATCTACAAACCAAGCCTCTTCTAACGAATTGATAAAATATTTAATTTCTTATTCTTATGAAAGTGCTTCACGGTTGATTCTGAATAAAATTGCATGTAGGTTATGACAGCAGTTAACACATTCAGCGCCGAGAACCAGGCTTCTCTGTTGTCTGTTCGTAGCTACTACGAGCTATATGCAACAAATAAATACTTTCCTGCGGGCTATAATAACTGACATGAGACGGGTTTAACGCGAATACGACTTTTTTACCTTGAGCTCCGAGATTTCGACGTTCACCGGTCATTTTCGTGGACATCTGCAAAATACAACGTCTAAGAAAGACGTTGGTGATCATTTTAAGGGTATACTTGGTATCGTATTCTAATTATGAAGCTGTACAAAAATATTTTTCTCCTGTTTCTTAGTCTCAATACGATACAATTATGCGCTTAAAAGGACCACACGGAAATAAAAGCTTCCGGGATATTCTCAATCTAAGACATTATTATATTATGTTGAAAATGTTTCCTCGTGACAAGTATTTATTTCCTTTACCAAATATAAACTATAGTTTTAAATATCACGAACCGAATGATATTCTTACAGATTTTCTAGTTTTCTTTTACTTAAAAGATAATACTTGTTTGATTAAAGTACAATCTACTCTTGAAACAATATATTTTTGTATGTCAATTTTAACTCTTTCACAGCCGACTAAAAAAAATATTTGTTTAAATTTGAACTCTGACACGATCATCGAATCAATAGAGTTGAAAATTATAACTGCCTGTAGGTAAAATTGCATTATATATTTTTCTATAATTTTTAAGTAAAACTTCGTAATACCACGACTTCTGTTTACACTTTACTTAATGTTATCTTAACTTTAAGTTCATGCATGTGGTGTTTGCCTCTAATTAGCTGTGCAATAAGCTTAAGAACACAATTTGTCAGATATTTTTAAATGTAATATTGTAACCGCTGTTGGCAGACCTAATAAATAAAATAAAATAAAAAATAACTGCCATAATAACGAGTTACGTTCGTGATTGGCTGTTAAAGGGTTAAGACAACGTGGTTTTATTAAGCGAAGAATCATAATTTTGGTAAAGGAAATAAATACTTGTCACGAGGAAATATTTTCAAGATAATAATAATGTCTTGGATTGAGAATATCCCGGAAGCTTTTCTTCCGTGCAGTATTTTTATTACATCCTGTATCTTGTTTTCATATCAATATCATCTGTCGCTGTTAGAATGAAAAATTTTGCCACAGACTAGATAATATTGCGTGTTATTAATGACTACATCTGTAAGTCTTTTACAGAAATATGTCAAAGTATGTTACAAATACGTGCGTATTTACTAGACACGGCTTGATACGGCGCCCTATTACAATGATAAATGCTAAGCGCGCCCTCGAAAACGTGACAAGTAAATTACTGTGCCATTTCTCTGCTTAAGGCTATGTTTCATGTTGATGTTATTAGGTTTTCTGAAATTATATGAAACGAAGGATATATATGTGTTCTAGCTTACCCGGCGAATCTCGTACCAACTACATTTATTTTAATTTCGGAGCGGAGACACATCCAAAATATCAATCATTAAAATCCGTTCTGCCCTTTTTGAGTTATAAATGGTGTAACTGACACGACTTTGTTTTATATTTATACACACTTTCTAATAGAGGTAAGTTGATACGTTCTTAGATAAAGATATATTTATTGGTAACATCCAGGTACAAGTCAGATACATACAATGTATAAAAATTACATTATTATTCCGTATTACATTTCATTATTATTCCTTATGACCTTATCAGTTCTAAAATAACGGCCTCCGAGCCTAGTTGGTAGTGACCCTGTCTATGAAGCAGGAGGTCCCGGGTTGGAATCCTGGTCAGGGCATTTATTTGTGTGTTTATCATATAGGTAGATATTTCTTCCTAAGTTATGGATATGGATGTTTTATACGTATTTAAGTATTTATCTATATATATATAAATATATATATATTGTCGCCTAATACCCACAATACAAGCCTTATAGTGCTTACTGTGGGACTAGGTTGATTTGTGTAAGAGTGTCCTAATATTTATATATTTAATATGTATAGTTGTATATTTAAAGTCAGAACATTGGAAACTTACGTTTTTAAATTTATTTATCAAGCTTTATTGATTATATGATACCTATATATACCTGTATACATTCTAAACTAAATGTCCCTTTAGCCGTCAACACTGTAATTCGTCTTTTTTTTAAAGGGTTGGCAACCCGCTTGTGTTGCCTCTCGAGTATAGGCTACCGCAGCTGCTTACCATTAGGCAGGCTTGGTAATTTGCCACTGTCGTGGTATAAAATCCCTTTGCTTGATATAGGGCATGCAACACCGGTATTATTTCTATGGTCAATAACGGAATTCCGGTATTAGCCCATACTAGCAATACCGGTATTACATGTCCTGGCTTGATATTTTCAGTGTATACTATGCAGGATTTGTATCGTTTCATAACCGAGTTGGAGCGATTTGCGGTTGTCGAGGGCTCTCGGCTCGCGAAAATTGCTTCACGCTGTACAACTCGTTTATAGTTCAGTCGACGTCAAAAATATGTTTACACTTTTGGATCTTATTACAAAGGAGTAAGGTGCAAAAGTGTAAACATATTTTTGACGTCGACCGTACATATTATAGAGACTTAACAGCAGTTGTATTTCTGCTCCAACCAATTTAGTTCTAGAATATTATAAACTTCTGTAGATACTATACTTACTCAGTTGTTCTAGAATATTCCTAAGCCTGATTATTTCATCTACATTTCAAATAACTAATTTTGTAACTTTTTCTCCCGGCACAATCCACCGGGAGAATTAGGTTGCTGAATTGTAAAGAATAAGCTGGTTGTAATGTGTTTGTCGAACTCAATTCTTACCGGCTTGCCTATTTTGAGCAACGTAGAAAAAGTATTGTATACAATAGTAACATAATTAACTTTTCAATCTCGTGACTTCAGTTAGCTTAGTTTAGGTTTTAATAAACCCGGTATTCGCTGAAAAGATATTCATTATGTCACGATTGTGTGAAATACAATTTTTTTACGCAGTAAAATGTAAAACGATTATTTAAATGAAAACTAGAAAGACAAAATTCCCAGAGCTCGTAAGTGTCTCAGTACGTTGTAAACTTCAGTCATTCGCAACGCAACAAAGGTGACAGCGGTGTTAACTATTGGTCATTCGAGTGTCAAGTACTAGAACGCTTGTCTTAAATTTTAAAAATCCTCGTACAACGTTTTGTAGCGTCAATATTTCACATGAAGCGTCAACATTCCGAAGCGAGAGAAACTAAAACACTTCCCAAGTAAAGACTGCACTTTTCGTCTCCGAGACGGTAGCGTTGGCACGGACTCAACAGACTCCCAAACTGCATAGAAACTGCTGGCCATACAAAATCTATTTTTATTTATATTCTTTAAATTGATGACTTAGGCCTTGGGTTTTCTGACAACCCGTCGCCGGCCCGGCGACCGACGCCATACAAACATCCGATCGAATCCGATGTTTTGTATGGCGTCGGTCGCCGGCCGCCGGCGACGGGTTGTCAGAAAACCCAAGGCCTTATCAAGGTATTAAGACGTTAAGGGGATGACAACACCTAACTTCCGTCCCTACCTTTTTAAGCGTGAGTGATAGAAAAATACTGTGCGACGATTAGTACCTACCTAGGGAGTTCATTGCAAATTCTGCAAAATAATGAACAAACAACTTCATTGAAAAATATAAAATAATAAAGTTTTTAGTACTCATTTGTTAGAATGTGGTTCTTAATTACAGCCGTTTAAGTCAAAAACTAAAGAGAGACAACAGTTAAAAGTTAAGACGAGTGCTTAAAAATCATATACCTTGATTGTGGGTGGAGCAAAAAACTGTGAAAGGCATGGAACATTCTTGATCAAATGCATGCTGCCGTAACTCATAGGCACGCTAGGTTTCTGCGCCAGTTTTGAAATGAACGAACAATTTCATAAATCCTTATCGGGTTTGATTGTGTCACTCGAAAGTGACTCGAAATGCACACACAGTTTGTCGAATATTCTGCGCTTCGAGAGCATCGTCGGTTTTCGGCAGAATTGCTTTTCGTAGCATTTTGTATTACTTACATAAAATCGTATTGTAAGATTATTCTGATTTGATAAAGGTTTAAATCAGAAGGCTATCCATGGTTGCCATTTTATCGCCTATCGCGTCATACGTCGCTTTCGCACTTACAGACTTGTTAGAACGTGACAGCTATAGTGACAGGCGATAAAAACCCGACCATATTAGACTAGCAGGTACGCTGTTTGATACATTGCTTTGTCATGTGAAGGTACTTGAGTACTTCATCGATGAATACAAAGGTAGAAATAATACAGGGTGTAACAAAAATACTGGTGATCCGTTTAAAGGCATTATTGGTAACGTATTGCGAGTAAGAAAAAGTAGGAGAAAAAATTTTTGGACGCGAAAAATTTCTTTTGTATGGGACACGTCTTAGCTGGCCAACCCTCCATACAAAACCAAAATATTTTTTCGCGAAAAAAATTTTTTTTTTAGTTTTTCATAATTTGAATACGATACCAATTACCAATTACGCCCTTAAACGGATCACCAGTATTTTTGTTACACCTTGTATACTTGTCAATACTGCAAGGTGCAGTTTATGGACTCGGAACATGACCTAAGAAAATCAAGAAAAAGTTAGTTAGAGATTAGAGTCTTAAGAATGGTAAGCAATTGAAAGACGTGTAAAACGCAATTTGTATGTACAGTCGAGCAAAAATGTGGTTTACCACCCTACGGTATAGGTTCGCTTGAACGTCATGAGACAACAAGGTCGTGCATGTTATAAACTCCGTTACAAAAGTCAACCTTAGCGATCATTAGATCTCGCAGAAACTTTTGTCAAAACTGGTACGCCACTTTCTTGGACGACTGTACAACAAAAGTTAAGGCAACAATTTCTTCAAATCAAAAATATTATCTAATGACGAGGCCCGCTCAGAAAACGCTTGAAAAAATATTCACCAAACATATCTCAATGACATTGACGAGCCTAAAAGTAGGTAAATATGTGTTTCGTGATATGATTAAACATCGTTAGTATTAGATAATTAGAAATTATAACATTTGTATAGCTGTCGGGTTCGGGCGGTCTCGCAAACTCACTCGGCAAAACAAATACAGCGCGCAGCCTTCTAATGAAATTCTACAGCTCAATTGTTAAACAAACACTACTGGTGTCTCTGATTTCTTTGAAGTAGGTCATAGATAACGAGAGGACGAACTTTAAAGGGCATATTTTAAAAGGTTATAAGTTGAACTGAAAGAACAAATCAAATTATTTTTAATGGATACTTTGATTTGTTTGTTTTAAGTAGTCACACTAATATACAGAGTGTTTCCTGTAACATGAGCAATAAATTAAAACGTAGATTCTACTCCTCAAACAATAAAACTTTTGTTCAACAGTTTAAAAAAAATATGTATTTTATAGATTGTCTCTTTTTTATACAAACTAAATAGTATTTTCAATGTACAGTCAGCGTCAGAGATATGTGACCCCCCTCCAGCAATAGACAAATGTGGTCGCTAGTTCGAACCCCAGCATAAGAATCACACTTTTTCCTTTTTTTAAACTTTTTTTTATAATCCTAGTTTTAATATTTTTTTACATTACCACAAATATTTATTTTATACGTTTTGTTATTCCTTATTACCTACTCAGTTATTAACTCAGTAACATTAAAATTACCCTTTTAAACAATTTTTAACTAGAACAATAATTTCGTTAACTTCACAAGCGTCCGTGCAGCGTGATGGATAGTGTAACAGACTAGTAAACACTAGGTTCGCGGTTCGAATCTACTTAGAGGATACTTTTTGTATTTTTATACTTCTTCTTTTTTATTAATAATTTATTAACTTCCTAATTAATATAGTAAGTTTAATTAAAATAGAAGTTAAAATCTTTTTTTTAAGGACTAATAATGAAAATTCCATAGTCACTGGTAACTTTTTATTAACTAAAAAGTAGGTATTTAAATACTATTATATTAAATATTGTTTACTAACTGAATAACGGGGGTAATATATATATATGACAGTAGATATATTATGCGTATTCTGTAAACTGATTACTATATATTTTACAGCTAAATATTTACTTGTTAAATTATAATGATAATGTGTAGTCAATTATACATCAGTGAAACTTCAAGTTAACAAGTAAAATACCTTTAGATTAACTCTTACTGTTTAAAATTGTGGTATTGGTGGTCTGCATGCTGTTAAACTTTATAAGGCATTACACTTTGGTTGTTTACTTTAGATTATACCTACATTTTACTTCATTGAGTAGAACCGTAAAAACAAGTTGGGTCATAACTTTTTTTATAAGCAATACCAAACTACTCGGTTAAAGGTGAAGTGTATAGTTTCCCTTTTCTTTGATTATAAATTAATATTCTTATTGCATTTAACACAATTTTTCAGTTTTACTTTAGACAGAGATGGCGGGACACAGCGGTGGGAGTTGTGGAAATTGCGGGAAGAGGCTTTTAAGTATAAAATGGGTTATTCAAAAAACAATTTAAAAAATGAGTATAGGTTAGACCGCCCCTCGCCCTACCAGTCTGTATGCCATTATCAATATGTAATACGTAATCTAAACTAGCTATTTAACGTTGCAAAGAGAAACAACATGTTATCAAAGATAACAATAATTCATCTCTTAGCACGTTACCAATGCAATGCAACCTTACCACAATCTTAGTAAGCATAGGGTATTTCTCCACTAATTGGGTCGAATTCAAACAGCTCCCATTAAATGGCTAACAATATGTATGGTTTTTAAGGTAGAAATTAACCAGTTACCACTTGGAAAAGCCTACTTGTCTAAGCACTATCTTGTTATTTGCAAAAAAACAGTATAATTTGTTAGACACTACTTATTCAATAGCGTCATTATACCTACTCATTATTTTAAAACGCATGGAGTAAATATTTGCCATTATAAGAAATACCAACAACACCATTTTTTTCACAATTTTTACTAATAACGTAGAGGATAACCTTTTTTATCTTCCACCTGTTTTAGCCGGCTTTTCATGCTTGAAACCATGTTTGAACATACATTGATGTTCCTCATCAATTCCCACTTTCTATAAACTTCTTCGTCTAAGTTTTGTCTTGATTTGACTTGTGTAGGGTCCCAAAGCACCATAAATTCTCAATAGAATTGAGGTCAGGGCTTTTAGAAGGCCAATCTAATACAGTGATGTCTGTTTGTAAGGCTAACCACTCTTTCACTATACGGGAACGATGCACTGCACTATTGTCTTGCACCAATGATTTATGTCTTGCACTAAATAAATTTGACCTTCGGGATAGGCGACGCGAACGGAAGGCAACATGACGTCACGTAACACTTCGAGGTATCGCTCGCTGTTCATTCGGCCTCCAACTTCGACGAGCTGCTCGGGCCCCATAGATGACATCCAGCCCCAATACGGAAAAAAAAATCTCATGAGCATACCATAACTTGAAAAACGTAAAACTGAAATCACAGCTTTTTTTTAAAGTGCAGGTAATGAAAATTGTATACTTAATATAATTTACTCACCTAATGATATCCTTCCGCTTGTTCTAAGGTCTAGCATATTTTTGGGGTCAAATCGATCTCCACTTCTGCGCCACAATATTTTTCTTCCATCTTTGTCTGACTTAAAATATTTCTCGTCAGTAAATACGATATAACGATTCTCACCCATCTGCGAATCGTATTTCTCTGCAAGTAAAAATACGTATTAAATTTGCTCGTTTATGATAAAACTTAAAAAATTCAAATAGCTTTAAAAATAAACATGGCTCTAAGACTATACCTATTATTTCACATAAAAAAAGCTGCCGATTAAAAGACTTTTCCGTTAAATATATTTTTCTATCTTATCCCATATATAGGTAAACACAGTAAATCCTCACAACAAAATCTGGTGGCTTAACTTATTGATAACATTTTACTGTTTTTACTAAAAAATAAATGTTTCAATGGAGTCACAGGTTACAAACTTACCGTTATATTCAGTACTCGTGGTATTTGTTTAATACTTTTGTTCTCTTCTCAAAGAACCACAATTTTATCGAACCATATTGTCATTGAAACACAAAAAAACGGACGGGGGCAGTTATTCAATTGCTTGAAATGCAAAAGGATTTAAGAAGTCGAGAGATCGTAATTGCGTTGCGACACAGGTATGATTCGCACACGCAAATTATGACTTACCCTCAAACAAATTTTCTCCACGAAATAACTAGACGCATTTACTCCAGTAAATTAAACCTTAAAATGTAATTGGTAAAAGTCGTTGTTAGTCGTCTGTGGAAATAAAATGAATAAAAATGAGGGTAGGAAAATATTGATAAACCAAAGACATTACTAAAATGATCCAAGACAAGCTTGCAAAACAGGGACGGGTATAGATATAATAGTTCGAACAGAATATCTATGTTAAGGGACCTCGATGTCGATGGCGCTTACGCCATTATCAGCGATGCTCCAATGAAAATGCAATTGACAATAAAGTCCATTTTTATAGATTTTGTTATAGTTCTCTATTGCCGGTCGGCCTGCTAACAACTGGTTCATATTTTTGTTGTGTAGTCCAAGTGTTACGATAGCCCAGCGGAAAAAAGCCGGACTAATGTATGAGTGTGAGCCGAGGCCCCAGGATCGATCCCAGCTTAGCTGACAAGCACATTTGAGATATTTCATTTTTGAAAGAATTAAATGACAGTGTGGTAAATGCCGATTCTCGTGTCGAACGAGAGTTCCAGTTTTACACCTAGGGGGGTCACATATCTCTGACGCTGACTGTACGTTAAAATCCGTCCAATTGACATTGCTTGTCACCCTACAGACATACTCAATTTCGGAATACATTGCGTGTTTGAATAATCTTTAAAGTGAAATAAATATCAAACCATAAGTTATTTTTAAAAGTTGCTAAACAAACGTTGTCTGGTTTGAGGAGTAGAATCTACGTTTTAATTTATTGCTCCTATTACAGGAAACACCCGGTATGTATATAAATTATAAATGTATGTTTATAGATGTCATATACAAAGGAAAAAGTGACCAAAGCCTCCGGTGCCCAAGGCTGGGATCGAACCAGCGTCTTCTGCATTCGCGGCAGACGCGTTAACCACTTCGTCACTTTTTGGTCACTTTTTCCTTTGTATATGACATCTATGTACATTTATATGTAGGTTATAAGTTATTTAGACTAAAACTTGTATAATTAACGCACGTTGCACGTGGGTTACGTCATCTTTTTACCCGATAAGTATATCATATAACAAATATCATCGCAAGCCCTGCCACGTTCTTCATAATCCACTTAAATCGAGTTTGACGTCCTTAAAGGTCCATGTAACGATTGCAACATGATCCTATCGCGTAAAGGATCAAGCGCCATCAAGGAAATTGGCCGTCGGTCGTAAAAAGAGAGCTCATTATAAAAATGGTTCCTTCCCTGTATAACAGTGTACTAGATCTCGATTACGGGACACCTGCTAACAGTGAACATACACATAATACAGAGTATAAATGCGGTCAGATGTCACAATGAGGGTTTTCTGAAAAGGCTTTTGCACTAGGTGGCAGCATCGTGGTGAGAGGTCCGGTCCAGCTGTCCAGTAATCCACCAATCATGTTTTATCACTATTTTAACCGATTTAAAAAAAAGGAGGTTCTCAGTTCGACCCGTATGTTTGTTTGTATGTATGTACGTTTGTTCGCGATTATCTCGCGTTCGGCTGAACCGATTTTGATACGGTTTTCAGAAAAGTATTTTCACCTCAACAGTTCGAAGTTCGAACAAGTCTACTATTCTTACTCCCTGGAGTGAAATTTTGTTTCTAGAAGCTTTTCGTCATAATGATGATGCCTTTCATTCGAGAATGTAAATAAATGTGTTTTTTTAACTTGAATATGTTCTCACTACTGAGGTGAAAAGTTGTATTTATCACACGAGAGTGTTTTTTTTACATCTCGTGTTCTTGAGATCCCTCGCTACGCTCAAGATTCAAACTTAGAATCACTCGCTTCGCTCGTGATTCAATTATAGAATCTTTCGCTTACTCGGGACTCAAAATCAACACTCGCAAGAAAAATCAACTTTCCTCTCTTGTTGCACAAATAACTATTGTTACACTCTGGAGAAGGTTTTATTATTGGTGGATTTGTCAGCTGCTGACAAAAATACCTCTCGTCACAGTGCCGCCACCTGGATTCCCGGAAACCCTCATAGTCATTTGTGAAAATGCGTACGAGGCTCAGAAAGTACAGTCACGTCTGAAATATGGATAGATTGAATGTGACAATAATATCCACTACTCTATTAGGTACACTCAGCATCAATAATATGTATACCAATTTGAGTCTTATCCCACAGACATAAGTGCCGAAATGTTAACATATTTTTGATGCTAACTGTACCTAAGTGTCTTGGATTCTTGTTTTTGTCACATTAAATGTTTCCATATTTTCAGACGTGACCAGCGCAACATGAAACAATAATTACTAACATATCCTTTTGAACTTTTGTACCGCTTTTTTAACTCCCGAAGCAAATATACATGTGTGTTGCACTGTTAGCAATAAAATAATTGAACCGATATAAATGCAGTTTTATTCATTTGAAAGAAGGGTTTCTGGTGAGTGAGCTTATTAGAGATGTTTTAAAATCGGTAAATCCGTTTCAGAGTTTTTCATAAATTATGAATTTATAATAATCATTGCACAATCGCTGACGAGGCATAATTATCAGTCGCAAATTCTTAAAACGCTGGTTTACGCCAAGAACAGGCTGTACTTCTTGAAATTGGTTTTACAACTTACAAACTTAAACAAGTATTTTTAGGTTTAAAGATCTTTATTTCTCAAAGAAATTTTACATTTCACTTAAGAGAAACTTAAGTTAAATTACTTAGATATATACAATAATAAGTAAGCGTTGCAAGCACGTTCATACAAAAATATAACAAAACGCTATTATAATTTAAAAAAAACAAAAGTTAGACACATTTTAGACGTATGGTTGTAAACATGCATTTCTAACCATAACATCGAAGAAAAAAAATAAAATACACGCTATAATATCCTATTTAAGGCTAACAATACTCTTTTTTACGCAATGCGTATAGAACTTCTTAAAAGGTAAATAATAATATTTTAAAGACACTCAAAACTATTAAAATTATTTGTTACATTCGAGGTCGTTTGTCAACCGTATATATTTCAAAATAAGATTGGCAAATAATAAAGGCGACATAAACAGTAACAAAACAGTGGGTAGGGATCAATTAGTTGTTATCACAACAAAATAAAGTTTTTACAGGTTGTACTTTAGCCTAATGAACATAAGGTCCACAGTTGTAAACCCGGTAACATGCTCCGCTGCTTGACAACAGACCTTTGTGTCACACGTACTGGGCCGTCCAGGGCCGGTTTTAAATGTTTGTAATTACGAAGTCTTTTAATTTCCGCTTAAAAATGTGCATTTTTTTACATTCCTTTATATGTTCAGGTATTTTATTATAGAATTTAGCCCCTTCATATCCTATGTTAGTTTTTCCAAATTTAGTACGCGTTGATTGGAGACACAGCTTATTAGAATTACGTAAAGGGCGTAAACCGAGTTCAATTTTTGTTTTAAATGTTATTTGTGAACGAATTTGTTTATTCAGTATTTTTCTTATAAGTAAACAGATATTGTTAAAGTAAAGCTGCTTGAGGTTCATAATTTTGGTTTCGGAATATAGTCTAGTACTTGGTGTGAGAAAATCGTACTTGAAAAGTCTTTTTATAATTTTATTTTGGGCTACCTGCAGACTTTTAAGCGTAGTTTTATTCGCGCTTCCCCATATCTCAATTAGGTAGTTTAGGTGGGACTTCACTAGGGAGTTGTATATAGTATAAAGTACCTGACGCGGAAAACAGTGCACAGTGTTAGAGAGGCACCCCCGTAGTGATGATAGTTTTGATTTTATTTTATTAATGTGGGGTTTCCACGTAAGTTCGCTATCTAATATTAATCCTAAATACTTCTCTTCTGATGATTTATTTATTTTTATGTGATTAATCGTTAAGGGAGTTTCATCGTTAACTATTTTATTTCTAGCTTTGAAAATCATGTAGCTGGTTTTTGCTATGTTGATAGTAAGTAGGTTTTTTTGGTACCATTTGTATAGTTGATTGAGATCGTTTTGCGCCATTGCTTTTAATTTATCGATAGAGTTTCCAAAATAAAATATACACGTATCGTCGGCGTATAGGCTAAGTTCTCCTTGTAATGGTACTTTACTGATGCTATTTACATATATTAAAAATAAAAGTGGCCCAAGAATAGATCCTTGCGGAACACCGCAGGTAATTATTTGCGGGGAGCTTTGTTTATTGCCTATTTTAACTATCTGATAGCGATTTTTTAAATATGACTCGAATAATGCATATGCTTTGCCCGTAATCCCTATGCTTTTGAGTTTTTCCAATAAAATTTCGTGACTTACAGTATCAAAAGCTTTTTTCAAATCAATAAAGATACCAAGGGCTATTTGCTTACTATCTATGCTTGATTTGATATTACTAACTAAATCAATCGTTGCAGATAATGTGCTCGATTCCGGGCGAAAGCCGTATTGTTTGTCGAATAGGAAGTTAATTGTCATAAGATACGTATTCAAACGACGGTACACAATTTTCTCAAATATTTTTGACATTACCGGTAATACGGAAACAGGCCGATAATTCCCAGGATCTGTTCTGGTTCCTGTTTTGAAAATTGGTGATACCTTTGCTGCTTTTAGGGAGTCCGGAAACGTTCCACTATTCAGACAGTGATTAATACATTTAGTCAATGCTGGAACTATTTGATGCATTATACATTTAATAGATTTTGTAGAAATTTTATCTATGCCAGCACTAGTGTTCGAATCTAATTCTTTGATTATTTTTGATACTTCTTCTTCATCGCACAGTGCTAACTTTTCTAGTTTATCAGAATAGACTTTGGTATTGAGGTTGTCAACATCACTTCCACTATTACGCGCATTACATGGGTAATCAGATAAAATTTTTTTAGCTAACTGCGGCCCGATTGTGGCGAAATATGTATTAAAATGCTCGCATATTTCCTTTACATCTGTGATTATACCGGTGGTTGTTACCAGTTTAGCAGGAATACTGTCTTCTTTTCTCTTGTTATTGGATAAGCTTGTAATTAGACGCCACATTTGCTTAGGATCATCTTTGCATTTAAAAAAAGAGTCATAGTAATATTTATTCTTAGTTTTGTTTGTTAAAATTGTTGTCTCATTTCTTTCCTTTTTGTACTTTGATAATAATTCGTTGTTTCCTGGATTTTTTTTTAATTGTTGCCAGACTTGATTCCTTTTGTTAATCTTCCGTATGATATCTTTGTTAATCCAGTCCTGTTTAGGTGGGTTCATAATTTTAGTTTTTATTATTGTACTGTCCTTTACTATATTATTTATGGAATCATGCAATATCTTAAAATCGGATTCAACTGCTATATCCATGCCCTGTTCTGCTCGTGTACGTAGTACCTCGTAATCGATCGCCTCATATTCAGTTCTGACATGGGTATGTATCTTGGTATTTTTTATACTAAGTATTATTTGTTTGTGATCCGATATCGAAGAGTCAGCCAGTGCTATGTGAATACTTTTATCCTTTACATTTGTTAATATGTGATCCAAAATGCTATTCGTGGTTGATGTTGACCGTGTAGAATGTTCTTCGTCTAATTTATTTAATATATTGTATCCGTTTTCCTTGAGCATGTCAGTGTACATTTTTGTATCCATTTTCTCTGCTAGTAGGTTTATATTAAAATCACCAAAGATAATAGTTGGCTTTCTTTGTGGCAACTGCTTTTCAAAATCTTCTAAGAATGTATTTATATTAGTATCGCCGGGTTTGTAAACCAATCCAATGTTTAGGTTTAGTTTATGTGTGTGTATCCATAAGTAATTATTTCCGTTAATGTATTGCCCTTCGATTAGATTGTGTTGTAAGTTTTTGTGTATATAGATAGATACTCCACCGCCTCTTTTATCCACTCTATAGTTATAATAGTGCAGGTAGTTAGGAATATTTAGGTAATTTGCTTCCTCTTCCGTTTTTATCCACGTTTCAGTGATCAAAATAATATGAAACTGTATACTTAGCAATTTAATAACACATTTTAGTTCATCTAACTTACCATGTCTTACAAGACTTCTGATGTTGGTGTAAAAGAAGTTCAGTGAGCCTTCTATAGGTTTTAATTCACTGTAAGTTGTTAAAGTTTGGTATGATATTAGTTGTGGATTATGCTTGGTTGAGTTGTCACTGTTTCCGGTCTGTTCAGGGTATCGTTTTTTGGCAGTGCCACAATCTTGGGATGTCCCCTGATATACTTGATGGTTAAATGTTTTTCTCCCTTTTCTATTCTATTAGTTAGTTGCTCTCGCAAATTTTTTATATGTGCCTGTTGAGCCTGTGTTTGATCGCCGAATAGTTTTATTTCATCGTGATGGTAATTCTTTCTATTCCGGAGGATATCTTTGGCAGTTTTGCTCGAATTAAAACATATTTTAAGAGGACGATTGACACCAGCTTTGTACTTCCCCATTCTCATTATTTTTATCGGTTGTGGAGCTTCCTCGGTCTCAAGTATCGCCTTTAAGACATTATCAACTGTGTTTTGATCCATTTCTTGCCGCTCTTTGGGTGTATCTGCTACGGCCTCAGCCACACCCACCATCACAATATTTTTTTGTCTTTCCGACCGTTCCGATATCTCGCTAATGAGGTCATCTACTGATGGTTGATGCTTGGTGCTGCTTGTTTGTTTATGAAGATCATCCACTTTGCCTTCAAGTCGTTTGATTTTTTCGTCGGCTTGGTCACACTTTTCTTTCATGTTGGATAATTCGGACATCATCTTAGTATGTTCGGCTGCAAGATAGTCTGTAGAGGCTTGGATACTATCTATTTTAGATTTTATTTGAACCATGTCTTGCTGCACTGATGAGAAGTATTTGTCTTGGGATGCGGAGAATTTTTCAAACATGCTATCCATTTGTTTCGAGAGGTTTGTGATTTCTCTTACACACTCACAGTCCGACCCTGGATTTTTACGCTTACGCTGCGGTATTCTTTCATCTGGCTTCACTAGGCTTGCTAGGTCTGGTTGCGAGTCGCTATCGCTGTTACGTACCATATCGCCGTACATGCTTGCCGATAATTTAACTTAAGCCGTTATTTTGGGTGACAATACGGCACAATCTCCTGATGCAACTGTTGTGCGAAAGAGTTGAAAAATCACAGCTGTCTCGTTTCCTCGAGGTGATTAGCGTGCTTATTGTTCTTCGCGAAGACACTTGTTTCACTTTTAAACGTTATAACTGAATATTAATTTTTGAATGCAAAATGAGTTTAGTTAGCTTCACTTATAGTGTTTTATCTAATGACACGCATTTTAATATTTATTATTTAATTTCACAACACGTCCACTCGCAACGCTTGCTATTGAAAAATTGTTACAACCTGTACAGAAACTGGAAACTAAACGTGTAAAGTCTGTTACAGACTTAGTTGCCGCTGCAAGCAAGTGTGCCCATTTTCACGCCTATACACGAAATTGGATATTTCTACGCGCTTCCAGAATAACCCAATTAGAGACGCAAATACTCCTTTTGTGCGACATTACTCTGCTTTGATAACATCAAGACGAATGTTTCTTTTACAGATGTGCTCCGCAATTAATTTATGGTTTGGTGAATAATTGGTACAAGTATTAGTGTTACATGCTTGTAAATTAGCCTACCTGGCTTATTTTATAACAAGTCAAATCAACTGCTGTATGAAACGAAGAATGATGACTTAGATACCCTGTTAAACCATATTTATGTAAGTGTTAACCGATTTAAATTTACGGAAAACCAATGTTTTATTGAACCTGTTAATCCTAAATTTATCAATAAGAAAGTAGCTACTTGCAGAGACCATAAAAAGAAGTGCTATAATTGGTTTAATTTGCTAAACAAACAAGTTACAGCGTGCTGAGAATCGTGGCAAAGTTAGGTAGGTAGTTCCGATCACAATAAAAATAATTAAAGGCACAAAAAGATATTTCAATAATAATTTAATAGCTGCCGTATAATGAGCAGCGTACGAATTAGCTACATACTTACATTAAACAATATTGAAAAATATAGATACTTGGTTTGGAAAAAAAATACGCTTCATTCCTGTAACAAGGAACTTTCGCAACGAGGACCTGTGGGCCCAGTGTAGACAAATCTCGATTGAGCAAGAAATCGTAAAGCGAAAGTGGAGATACTGGAGATGGATCGGGTACACAATCCGCCGGGGCGACGATAATATCGCGTGCACTGCCCTCAACTGGAAACCCCCAGGAGGTGAACGTAGATTGGGTCGTCCCGTGCAATCATGGAGGCGCTCTAGATGTTGAGACGGAGCTGCATGACATTCAGACGAGCTGGAGTGACGTTAGGAGCGCTGCTGGGGATTGAGAAACGTAGCGTGAACTCGTGAAGGCCTTTTGTACCTTTGAGAGTTCCTAGAGTGGTTATAAAGTGCGCGTGGAGTGTGTTATGATTCGAGTTACAGAAAAATAATTTGAACGTTTACACAATATGACCGAACTGAAGCAAGACAATGGTATAGTAGACAGAGACGGAGGTGATTGTGAGGAGAAGACTCATGCGTATTACGGCTCCACAGGCCAGTTTGACTTCAATCGGCTGCACTATTATTTGACAATGGAAATCTTTTATACATCTTCTCATTTCCAATAATCTTGAATCTGGAACTTAACAAAAATTTATTTCAGAAAAACCTAATAAGCATTACAGTCGCCATGAAATATATTGGAGCAGCCAAGGTACTCAAAAAATATCTGAACATGCACTTTATCGCTTTGGAAATAGAGGCCTTGTTCAGATATTTATAAACACCTTGGCTGCTCATACAGGTTGTAACAAAATACTGGTGATCCGTTTAAGGGCATAGGGATCACCAGTATTTTTGTTACATCCTGTATATATCTGATGGCGACTGTCCCATTGGATAAATAGGGATCTATATCTGAATCCCTAAAGTTTTTTGTCCTATTTTTGTATTCCCTAATGCTATTTGTCCTAATGATCATTTGCCCTAATGCTCATTTGTCCTAATTGTTGTTGCTCTATCATCGTATCGATGAATTTTATTTTCCCTAATATGTTATTACCTAATATTATTTGACCTATTCATCAGTTGCCCTAACTTTTTTTTCCATAATATTAATTTGTCATAATTATTATTTGACCTAAAAGTTATTAGTCCTAATGATCAAAACACCTAATTTTAAATGAACTAATATTATTTTTCCTATTATTTCATACCCTAATATTAAATGTCCTATTGGTAATTTTTCCTAATTGTCACTTGCCCTAATGCTCATATGTTTTTAGGGTCATCAAAAAAAATAACCCTAACCTACCTATCTCTGGGAGCAGTTTCGTTTTAAGGGTCATCAAAAAAAACTAACCCTAACCTACCTATCTCTGGGAGCAGTTTCGTTTTTAGGGTCATCAAAAAAAAAATAACCTTAACCTACCTATCTCTGAGAGCAGTTTCGTTTTTAGGGTCATCAAAAAAAAATAACCCTAACCTACCTATCTCTGCGAGCAGTTTCGTTTTTAGGGTCATCAAAAAAAAATAACCCTAACCTACCTATCTCTGGGAGCAGTTTCGTTTTATGGGTCATCAAAAAAAAATAACCCTAACCTACCTATCTCTGGGAGCAGTTTCGTTTTTAGGGTCATCAAAAAAAAAATAACCCTAACCTACCTATCTCTGGGAGCAGTTTCGTTTTTAGGGTCATCAAAAAAAATAACCCTAACCTACCTATCTCTGGGAGCAGTTTCGTTTTTAGGGTCATAAAAAAATAACTCTAACCTACCTATCTCTGGGAGCAGTTTCGGTTTTAGGGTCATAAAAAAATAACCCTAACCTACGCCGTTATGGCAAATAAAATTAGGATATTCGAACATTATGGTAAGAATTTTTAGGGCAAATAAGCTTTAGTGCATACATTACATTATGACAAGTAATTGTTAGGATAATTGATCATTAGGGCAAATGACAATTAGGACAAAACGATTAGGGTAAGTAATTTTAGGACAAATGTCATTAGGGGTTTCAAATGTTATGGCAAATAAAATTAGGATTTTTGAACATTATGGTAAACAATTTTAGGACAAATGAGCATTAGGACATTCATTACATTATGACAAGTGACTGTTAGGGTAATTGATCATTAGGGCAAATGACAATTAGGACAAAACGGTTAGGGCAAGTGATTTTAGGACAAACGTTATTAGGAATTCCGAGGATAAATAGATATATATTGGATAGATTAATTTAGTCATTGCAATAAATAGGTCATTACCTATTTATTACAATGACTAAATTAATCTGTAGCATAAAAGAACATTAATCAAATATGCCATTGTTTTTGTCCAGCAAGTGTAGTGATACCTCAATCAGGTTAGTTAATTAAACCTTGATGTATTTTTTGTGAATTACTTAGTACGCAGAATATTGTAATAAAATAAGATAACAAAATACTTACATTCCAGTATCGTATTATAGAGTCTGGTTATCATTATCTTTAATTTATCTAATTCGTTCTGGACGCTTTGAGCTGAATATAATAATGCTATGGTAGCAGCCACATAATTTACCAGAAGAACCAAGCTCCATCCGTCAATAAAATCAGCCTGAAAAAAACGATTTTAATCATACAAGTTGTAACAAAAATACTAGTGATATCGTATTCTATTCGTACTATTGGTATCGATTTTGATTATGAAAAAATAAGAAAAAAAAGTTCATGCGAGAACAAAAATTGATTTGCATAGAAGGCTGCCAGCTGGGACGACGTCTCCCATACAAAAAAAATCGCGTTAAAAAAATTCTCGTTCTTTTTCTTACTCGACATACGATTCCAATCATGTCCTTAAACGAATCACCAGTATTTTTAACCGACTTAAAAAAGGAGGAGGTTCTCAATTCGACTGTTTTTTTTAAATTATTACATCTGTATACATAGGTATATAATTATGTAAGTATATCTTGAAAGCAGAGAAGATGTTTATAACATATACACGGTGCCCTTGAGCATTGCGAGAGATTTTAACCATGAATTCCTGAGGTCATAAGGAGTAATAAATTTTATATGAATTTAGGTCGATTTGAACAAAATAAAAAAAATATTTTTTCGATTTTTGAATGCTTTTGTACATAACATTTTTTTATTGGTACATTTTTATTCATAAAATACGCAAAGTATATCTTGGCATTTTGATATCTGTCAATAAGAATGTCTAGACTAGACCCCAAAAAGAGTGAAATCGCCATCACAAAGCGTTTGCACTGAGTTACTATAATATATATTTTTTGTTTAATTGGCAGTAACTCTGTAACTAGATGAAATCCAGAAAAGTTTATACGTTATTTTAGTCTCCTATTATGATTAGGAATACACTGTTAAAATCTCTCGCAATCCTCACGGGCACCGTGTATAAACAAACAAAACAATTTTTTTTAGACCTAACGTAAATTATAAAAGCAATTACAATCTTATTTTCTTTTCTATAGTAATACAATAAAGTAGGTAGCTACCTATGTACTGACCTTTTTTAAGAGCATATAAATACTTATGTAACTAAGACCAATGAAGTATACAATTAAAAGGTACAGCGAAAATGCCATCTGAAAACGAAAGATGCTGCTATAAACACAAAACAAAGAGTTTCACCCCACAGTGTATGTTTTTCTAGTGAAAATATACAATATTTACGTACCGTCAAGTCTGGCAACTTTGCCACTTTTCACAGGTGTTGAAAAGTCATAGTACATTTTTAACCAAAATTCATATGAAACCACTGAAGTATGAATGACGCGACACATAATATATTTATCAACGAGTGCATAAATAAGATGGTTTATAAATTAAATGACGGATAATAAGCTTTTACGAGTAAAAAAAAACTGGCAAAGCAAAGTTACCTATACCATGTGGCAACTTTGCCAACTGCATTTTTACGTTGTATAGTAATTTAGTTGTATTTACAATATTAGTAAAGAATATTCAGTATTTAGGATACAATAGTTTCGGAATTTGATCCTTAATGATATATTATTACAAAAAAGATACAGCAAAAGTGGCAAAGTTGATCACCCATTTAAGAAAATTTCATAGAAAGTCAGTGAATGTGGTCAGGGTTGACATAAATGAAAAAATATTAATTATTTAAGTACTTATTTATTTTGTTACATACGAGTAATCAGGTTACATAAGTACTCAGGAAAAACATAAAAGACACCTTAATTAAAATATTATCAAAAACGAAACATAGAAAACTCTTTAAGAGGCCTATCACAGGTCCACTCGTAAATAATTGTGATTACCTAGGTACCTATTTAAACTTGACGATAGATATTTAAAAAAGGGCTTCGTCACGAACTGCCTCGTCGCCTCTTAACAAAAGTATTATCGAAACAAAACACTTATATGTAGTAATTATTACCAATCAAATAAGTATGTCACAGTTAACTTTGTGTTTTTTTTTTCACTTAAACAAAACATACACTCTGTATACAATTGTTAACAACAAAACCAATCACAAATAATTGTGATTCTAATGTTAAAATATAGGCCCTGTTCTCTATAAATGATACGACTTCAGCAGTTTTTACCTGTTTCGGTATAAATTTTTTCCAACTTAAAAACTTTGTTGGTCTGTCACTCTGTGCTCCACCCATTAAAAGCTGCCAGATGCCCGGATCTAGCAATAGGGATTGTTATGCAATCTGATTGGACTGGTTACAAAACTCTCATTATTGTGTCACATCTGACGTGGCCAGCTCTTAGACCATATCGAATAAATTATTATCGCAAGGTCGTATCTGCCTAAGTTCGTAGTTTTTTGGAGATATCTCAAAAACGCCTATACCGATAATGCTCAAAATAATTTTGGTTGAAAGAATATTAAAAGGTGTATCTTCTTGATTTTTTCCATAATTTTTGGACTTACGGTTCAAAAGTTACAGGGGGAGAGGACACAATTTTTATGACTTTCGGATCGATTATTTCTGAAAATATCCACTTAATCAAAAAATGTTCAAAGAAACCTCAGTTATTTGAACATTGTTATTTTTAGAGACCTATCGATTGATGTGCATCATGTTGATATTTGGCAAAAAAATATTTTTGACAATTACTTACATGTATGTAGTGCCCCCATAAAAATATTTTTTTTAACAATTTCTCTACAAAACTAAGTAGCTGCACACACAATACACTTTATGTAAAAAATTGATAATGATACGTCTTATAGTTTCCGAGTAAAATGGCTGTGACATACGGACGGACAGACAGACATGACGAATCTATAAGGGTTCCGTTTTTTGCCATTTGGCTACGGAACCCTAAAAAATATCTATCTTATGAAAAATGTAATTTAAATTTTTTGCTTGTGTACCAACCCTAGGCCGCTACAAAACATGGCAAAGATGCCCTCCCATATTAGTCGGCGTGGTCTGGTAACTTTGCCAAAACAATTATGGGACTCAATTCAAACACTACGGCATTATAAGGTAATCAATTCATTCCTTACCATTTAAATAACATAATATCTAAAATGTACGTACCTGGATGCGATGTTTATACTCTAAACTTTTTAAAGTTCTTGAGCACTAACTTTTATGATTATGTGAGTGACGAATTTGGAACTGAAATGGTAAGAAAATGGTTGCCGTGGTGTTGTCTCATTCATAATAATTTTGCCAATTGATAACCATATTTTCTACTAAAAGTAGGCACAACACTAAAAAATATACGTTGTCGGTGGTATGAAAGGATTACCTTATGCACTCTGCTGGTGGCAAAGTTAGTAACCCTTGGCAAAGTCGCCAGACTTGACGGTACACGAAAAAAAGTATCTTCAGCGAAGACAAATTTCTTCGTCAAAACAATATTGGTTTGTATATAACGAAAACAATTTGCCTAGAAAGTGATCTTTATTCAAGTAAAATGTCTTTATTGAAGTAAAATATATCTTGGGCTAAAGATATAAAATTAGTCCAAGAAAATGTTTACTTATGTTTAAACAATAATATTTTCGCATTGGTATTCTTGGCTGAAGACATTCTTTTTTCCGTGTAGATTCCATTATTATACAACGTCCATGAGACCCAAGGGGCCGGCACCCATTATCAGTCCGTCGGACGACATCTGTCTGTCAGTTGTTCGGAGGTGTCAAATTTTTGTTCTAACTGACAGACCGATATCGTCCGATGGACCAATAGTGGGTAGGCCCCCCTCAAACATATTAAAACCGTTTTCTAAGTCGTAGACGTAATCGGTTAGCCAACGCGAATGGCTCATGAAAAAGCTCTTCGTTATGGTGCGAAACATAACGAGCGTTATTCGACTTAAAAATATGAATAACTCGCTTCTACATATTAAATATACAAGATGTAATAAAAATACTGGTGAGCCTTTTAACGGCACAATCGAAATCGTAAGTATTCTAATGATGAAAAACTAAGAAAAAAATGTTTTGTCTCAAAATTTTTTTTTTGTTTGTATGAAGGGAGGACTGGCTTGGACGACGTGCCCCATACAAAGAAAATGTCCAAAAAAAATTTCTTCTATTTTTTCTTACTTGCAACACGATACCAATTATGCCCTTACAAAGATCACCAGTATTTTTGTTACAGCCTGTATAGGTAGATTCCATTAGAAAATAATACGTTACTAATTAGTTTACTTACTTGAACCCCGAAACATGCCTTCAAACCATCGCTGCATGAAACTAAATTATTATAAAGCAACCTCCAATTTCCGAACTGATCACAACAATGTGAACAAGTTTCACCATACTGGCCTTTAGATTTCATAATTCCTTCCAAAAACATAAACAGATATCTATTGAGGTGAGATAGTGCTTCTGAGATAATTTTTATTAATATACTAAATACAAAGAACTCGAATTGGAAAGTAAATTCTTTCCAAAATACTAATAGTGATTGAATTACACCAACAGAAGCTATAATAAATGATTCATTATGATAAATGCCACGCCATGCCGTCATTTTAATAAGAAATACTGTAACATGTACCAATATGAGACATGATGTCATTATCTTGAATTTTTTTTTCAATTTTGTCATTGCTTGCTCATAACCAACTGTTTTAATACAAAATTTGTGAATAATGGTTATCATTGCAACTAACGTTTTGAAGCAATCAGTTTTATTTATTGATATAATGATGCCAATAAGAGAATTCATTGTAGTTACTATAGTGAACACATGAAGAGTAAAAATCGTTACAATATTCACAGATCCGATTTTCATTAACGTATATGTTATGAATTGGACACCAAACCACACATATATTATAATAGTAGCAAGTGTACGAAATATTGTAATTATTTTTCCATATTTGCCGAACGTGTGATAGTTTCGGTAAATTCCAATGATATTTTCTATAAAGACAATCGTTTTTAGTAATTTCATTTTTATCGTTGTGTGTAAGGCTCCGTCAAGTCATTACTACAGTCATTCAAGTGATATTTGACATGTGAAATGCTTTTAAGATGATAACTGATAAATAATGAATGTGTGTTATTGTAAGTACCTACGTAATAAAATTAATGAGACAGTTTGCTTTTTAATAGAGCTAAATTTAATTTGAAGTATTTCTGAAAATGGACGAATACTCGTATATATCACTATCACTATAACTACCTACATAGTATAAAACAAAGTCGCTTCCGCTGTCGGTCTGTATGTATGCTTATATCTTTAAAACGACACAACGGATTTTGGTGCGGGTTTTTTTAATAGATAGAGTGATTCAAGAGGAAGGTTTATAGGTATAATAATTGCACTCGTGCGTAGCCGGGGCGGGCCACTAGTTTGTAATAAAGCCAAGTTTCAACTAGGTACAACTAATCCGTTCAGTTTTTTATATTACATGGCCTTTTTCTCAATACTTAGAATAATTTTGCCATTATCAAGGTGGCGTGAAAATACACGGGTAAATAAAAAAAGTTTGCTTATAGAGCTTGATATTGCTCGGTAGAGGCTTTGCTCTTTGTAAAGTGATAGCTGTATTTTACAAATATCAACTAGGTGGCCGCGAAGTTAGGTCAATCATTATTACTATTCTTTATTAGCTACACACTTGTTCGTTACATCAGTACACTATATTACACTAAGAACAACGTAAATGGACAAAAAACAAAAACAAACCTTTAGAGAACTGTGCCATGTTAAGTTTTAACTGGAAGTCGTTTTAAATACAAATAACTAAAAACTTGTTTTCACGGTGAAATATACATTTATTATCGCGCAAGTCTTGCTTTAAGTGTGACTGCTCTAGTCTTAGTACAGTCATTTTATTTTCACTTGTATGGGAAAAATGTAATGTTAATCATTGCCTAGACAGAAAATCCTACAAAAATTGACCTTGAAAAAATTCTCATTTAATTAATTTCTAAAAAATCGCCTAAATAAATATATCAATATTTTATTATTTATTATGGTTTCTTAAGACACGTTATTTATGGATGACGGAAAATCAGACAAAAAAAAGAAACCCTTCATATTTGGATGAATATTTACTTCCTGATGGAAAGTTTGTAGGATTTTTCGGGCAGTCATCTTAGAATGACATTTTAAAACTATATAAACAAAAAAATCGCTATTATAAATTAATGTTTGAAAAAACGTATCTTTACTGGAGTATCTGTGCGGAAAAAGAAGTGTCTTGGCAGATATTGGAACTCTACGAAACTTCTCTTTCCGTACAGTTTCTACCTCAAAACTTTTTAATTTTTAAAGATTAAGTGGCTAATTGCAGAAGAACAGTGGTATAGTTGGTAGCCGATGAGATTATGCCAAGAAGAAGACTCATCTCTATTGTCAGTGCCGATAATACGCTGGTCTTGATCGGGTTCACCAACATCTTCCGTCTGAAGTCTTTTACTAATCTTTCCATTTTCATCATATTAGTGCCTTGAACTTTATATTTCAAATATTAAGTTTAGATTTTTGAAACAGGCGTTGCTTTGCGGAAGTTCATATCCACCTGCACTGCTACTCCCCCTAGTAACAAATAGCGTACCGTCAAGTCTGGCAGCTTTGCCAAGGGTTACTGACTTTGCCACCAGCAGAGTGCATAAGGTAATCCTTTCATACCACCGACAACGTATATTTTTTAGTGTTGTGCCTACTTTTAGTAGAAAATATGGTTATCAATTGGCAAAATTATTATGAATGAGACAACACCACGGCAACCATTTTCTTACCATTTCAGTTCCAAATTCGTCACTCACATAATCATAAAAGTTAGTGCTCAAGAACTTTAAAAAGTTTAGAGTATAAACAACGCATCCAGGTACGTAAATTTTAGATATTATGTTATTTAAATGGTAAGGAATGAATTGATTACCTTATAAATGCCGTAGTGTTTGAATTGAGTCCGATAATTGTTTTGGCAAAGTCACCAGACCACGCCGACTAATATGGGGGGGCAGCTTTGCCATGTTTTGTAGCGGCCTAGGGTTGGTACACAAGCAAAAAATTTAAATTACATTTTTCATAAGATAGATACTTTTTAGGGTTCCGTAGCCAAATGGCAAAAAACGGAACCCTTATAGATTCGTCATGTCCGTCTGTCTGTCTGTCCGTCCGTATGTCACAGCTATTTTACTCGGAAACTATAACACGTATCATTATCAAATTTTTACATAAAGTGTATTGTGTGTGCAGCTTCTTAGTTTTGTAGAGAAATTGCAAAAAAAAAAATTTTAGGGGGGCACTCCATATGTGTAAGTAATTGTCAAAAAATTTTTTTTGCCAAATATCAACATGATGCACATCAATCGATAGGTCTCTAAAAATAACAATGTTCAAATAACCGAGGTTTCTTTGAACATTTTTTGATTAAGTGGATATTTTCAGAAATAATCGCTCCGAAAGTCATAAAAATTGTATCCCCCCCTGTAACTTTTGAACCGTAAATCCAAATATTATGAAAAAAACCAAGAAGATACACCTTTTAATATTCTTTCAACCAAAAATATTTTGAGCATTACCGGTATAGGCGTTTTTGAGTTATCTCCAAAAAACTACGAACTTAGGCAGATATGTATAATGACCTATTTATCACTTGTTCCATAACATATACAGAGTGTATGTTTTGTTTAAGTAAAAAAGAAAACTCAAAGTTAACTGTGACATACTTATTTTATTGGTAATAATTACTACATATACCTAAGTGTTTTGTTTCGATAATACTTTTGTTAAGAGGCGACGAGGCAGTTCGTGACGAAGCCCTTTTATAAATGTCTATCGTCAAGTTTAAATAGGTACCTAGGTAATCACAATTATTTACGAGTGGACCTGTGATAGGCCTTTTAAAGAGTTTTCTATGTTTCGTTTTTGATAATATTTTAATTAAGGTGTCTTTTATGTTTTTCCTGAGTACTTATGTAACCTGATTACTCGTATGTAACAAAATAAATAAGTACTTAAATAATTAATATTTTTTCATTTGTATCAACCCTGACCACTTCACCTGACATTCACTGACTTTCTATGAAATTTTCTTAAATGGGTGATTGACTTTGCTACTTTTGCTGTATTTCTTTATGGAATAATATATCATTAAGGATCAAATTCCAAAATATTGTATCCTAAATACTGAATATTCTTTACTAATATTGTAAATACAACTAAATTACTATACAACGTAAAAATGCAGTTGGCAAAGTTGCCACACGGTATAGGTAACTTTGCCAGTTTTCTTTTTACTCGTAAAACCTTATTATCCGTCATTTAATTTATAAACCATCTTATGTATGCACTCGTTGATAAATATATTATGTGTCGCGTCATTCATACTTCAGTGGTTTCATATGAATTCTGGTTAAAAATGTACTATGACTTTTCAACACCTGTGAAAAGTGGCAAAGTTGCCAGACTTGACGGTACTCGTAGTACACTAGTTGCTACTAGGTGGAGTAGCAGTGCAGGTGATATTTCCTCTTACATTTTCGGTATCTTTAGGCGGCTTTCGGACAGAGGGCGCAATCGACTTGAACTTCCAAAAGTTCTTAGGCTTCCAAAAGTCTATATCTCTATAGTCTCTGATATTATTAACTACACTGGGTACTACATCTTTGCGATGCATGCTTGTCGATAAGTGCCAATCCGCTATACTTAATTGTGTATTTGAAAATATTCGATCAGGTAAGAGTTTCACATATCTGATATGTATGCGTAACTATGTCGTAAGAAAAAATATGAATTGATCAAGTATCATAATTATATTTAGCCTTTTACAGTATCAAAGTAACAAGGAACACTTTTCATAACCTAGTTCTTAAAAAAAAAAAAAACCGGCCAAGTGCGAGTCGGACTCGCGCACCGAGGGTTCCGTAAAAACCTAAAACAATTGCTATTTCTTATGATTGCGTGGACATAAAAGTTTCGTTTTGCTACAGCAGAAAGATATTATAGAACTGAGTATATGATATAAATTTCAATTTAATACCTCTACGCGTTTACGAGGAAACAGGTAGTAAGTTTAAAATTTAAAAAAATATTTTAAGTACTATTTTACTAAAAATGTCTACTTTTCGTAATTTTTCCTTTGTCTTTTCTATATTGAAGTTTCTTCGTGCCAAGTTTCAAGTTTCTGAGCTTGCGGGAAGTACCCTTTACCTTTAGGTTTTGAGTTTCTCGCGAGTACTCAGTTTCAAAATATGCAACTTAAATTGCTATTCCTTTTGATTGCGTTGACATAAAGATTTGGTTTTGCTACATCTGAAAGGTACTATAGCCTTGAGTATTTGACATGAATTTCAATTTAATAACTTCACGCGTTTACGAGGAAGAAGGTAGTAAGTTTAAAATTTAAAATATATTTTTTTGTATGATTTTACAAAAAAAATCTACTTTTCGTAATTTTTCCTTTGTCTGTGCTATATGACGTTGCTTCGTGCCAAGTTTCAAGTTTCTGAGTTTACGGGAAGTATCCTTTAGGTTTTGAGTTTCTTGCGAGTACTCAGTTTCAAAATATGCAACTTAAATTGCTATTTCTTTTGATTGCGTTGACATAAAAGTTTGGTTTTGCTACATCTGAAAAGTCCTATAGCCCTGAGTATTTGACATGAATTTCAACTTAATAACTTCACGAGTTTACGAGGAAAAAGGTAGTAAGTTTAAAATTTTAAATATGTATTTTTGTATGATTTTATTAAAAATGTCTACTTTTTATAATTTTTCCTTTGTCTATGCTATATGACGTTGCTTCGTGCCAAATTTCAAGTTTCTGAGTTCATGGGAAGTACCCCGTAGGTTTTGCGAGTGCCGAAAACTCTAAAATTTGCAGCATAAACGACTGTATCTTTTGATTGCGTTGGCTTTTAAGTTTGATTTTTTCACAGCTTCAAGGGACAATAGACCTAAGTATTTGGTATAAATTTCAGCTTGATACCTCCACGCGTTCCTGAGAAAAATGGTCTTGACAGACAGACAGACAGACAGACAGACAGACAGACAGACAGACAGACAGACAGACGGACAACAAAGTGATCCTATAAGGGTTCCGTTTTTTTCCTTTTGAGGTACGGAACCCTAAAAACACCAAGTAATGTTAAGTTCTCAAGCAAAAAAAAACACTATTAGTTGACGTGTGTAGTGTTTTTTTTTACCGATCTTAATCGTGTTTTAGGCTGCAAATATGTCAGAATGCTCGGTTATTTTTTTTGGGCTCTAACACTGATTTAAGCTTTTTGAAGCTATTATACATATCTCTGTCGTGGACGCCACATACTTACCTGACATCCAAAACTTGTTGCTAAACCAACGCTGGATATAGCGACATGGCTATAGGTTTCCGCCCATTTCTTGAACTATAGTTCAAGTTCAACCGAAATTTATAATACGAACTTTCTTCAAAATCCTCGTCGTTTTGTGACTTAATTATTTCAAGTAACTGTACTAGTTTCATATTCAAGTGAGATATTGTTGAAGAATTATTCAGATAAAGAGAAACTCGGTCTGAAAACGAACTTCTTTCCAGTATGACAACATGCATTGAAATATGCTCAGTACCGCCTCGAACTGAGAACTCGCGATTTACTTGCAAACGAGTTGACCAATATAACAAGACCCCAAGGAGGATTTTTTTCTCCTCCTAGATCCATAATCACTAGATCGATCCTGCTCATATACGAACTTACAAATTTTATGTATCTCTGCTACAGCCTCAAGAAATTTCATAAAGATCAGAAAAACGTTACTAAAGTTATCGTCGGACAAACTATCGAAATCAAAAAGCTATCCAAATGCCGAGACGTCCCAGTAGCCAGGTGACAGTTCGGTTCGGTCTGGAGTTGTTTGTAAGAACTCACTTCGCTTACGCTCCGCGAGTTCGACAAATCGTTTTGACAATTCCTAAAGAGTAGCTGATTTGACTATTGGTATGAAACTGGTATGACGGGAAAAGTTGAAGGCACGAGACTTAGAGGCCCTCCCCCTGCAAGATGGTGTGCCCAAATTACTGCACCCATGCAATTAAAACTGCAAGAAGCCATGTGCGTAGCAAGGGATAGAAGCCTGTGGAGGAACCTGATCTTCAACAGAAGGACATGAAGTCACGATCCTCAGCTTTGAGGGAACGACTGATGATGATGATGAAACTGGTACTGTGGTGTGAAAATCCATTATTGTGAGCAAGGCTTTTTATATAATTGAAGTCAAATAATACTGTTGAAATGAATCGACGGTTCGTTTGTTTACAAAGCTTTTTATGCTTATTAGTGTTGTCATTTGCAAATTAAAATATTTTAATGGTTATAGGGGTAATAAAAGATAGTGGTTGTACAGTCAGCCGCATAAGTACATATCAAATTAATTTACTACTCAGATAAACTGCTATGAAAATATTATTCACTTATGTTAATTTTGTTAAGCGCTTTTGCTTATAGAGAAGATGACATAAACCTTTATTAAAATGTTTTTACTTATAATAATTATAAGTAGATCTTATTAAGTGATGAATAAAAGCTTCTAACAAAAAATATTGGTTAAATAATCGGTAATAAATAATTGGTTAATAATAAAATTTAAATAACGATTTTGCCAAAACGATCCCCTTTAAATAATGTATTTGGTAATCATAGTCATAAATGTAGCGAAGGTACGCTCCATACGCGTTATTTTTGTGTTTTCTGAATGTACAGTCGCCATCAGATATATAGGAGCGGCCAAAGTGGTCACAAATATCTGAACAACGCCTCTATTGTCAAGGCGATAAAGTGCACGTTCAGATATTGTTGAGTACCCTGGCCGCTCCGATATATCTGATGGCGACTGTACAAGGCCTCCATCGCGCGTGTATCGACACGCTTTGAAACGTGTTTCTTGTTATTATAATTGAATTGGTCTAGTTTTAAGTTTGTAGTGTTTACATAGTAGGTACCTTAAATAAAGTGCTCCTTCGCAAATAAGACCCACTCAAAGTACACAAATTGATGATAAAGTTATAATTTACAATTTATCCATTAGTGTATTAATTATTTTAACTGGTTAGTACATAATAATGCCAAGAGCTTTTAGATGATACATCAATAATGATATTCAATTATAAAGTTGTTCAAATACTAAAGTATACAAAGAAGGTAGGTATCCAAAAAAATGCATGCTCTTAAATCAGAGCCAAATAATTATTATAATCAATATAAAACCCGACCAAGGGTGAGTCGGACTCGCGCACGAAGGATTCCGTACCATTATCTATAAAAACGGCAAGAAAATCAATATCTTTTATGGGAATAGTATTTGGTGTTATTAGCGGCAATAGAAAAACATCCTCTGTGAAAATTTCAACTGTCTAACTATCACGGTTCATGAGATACAGCCTGGTGACAGACAGATAGACGGGCGGACGGACAGTGAAGTCAACAAATCAATGCTTTTAGCCAGGGGTTCGGCCGGCTGCGTGTGCGTGCACGTCCCGCTACGTTGTGAAATAAGAAGTCTCACAAGACTACACGGATCCCAAACTAGGCTGGGCCTGTATTTTGGGACCTTGGAGTGCTATAAATGTGACACAACATGTATACATGGATACATCAGGTGAGATAAACAACACAAACACAACGACAACGACGGAAGTCTCACAAGACATGTCATACCGCACGCGCACGCACACGTCACGCGCCGTCACGCAAGCGGTGTTTGTGACACGTCTTATGAGAATTCTTATTTCACAACATTGCGGGCGTGTACGCACACGCAGCCGGTGTGGTTCGGTCTTAAGACATTTTACTTCTGTGGGATGAAGTATTTTTTTTCTTATTGCAGACTTTAATCAAGACCGAAGCCGGTGTCCTTTAGCCTGGTAAATGAATGCTCAAAAACGGGTCTAGCTGGAAAAGTGGAAAGCAGAAATTTTGACTTTGGAACTTTGTTAAGACTAGTTAGGAGACCAACATACTAAAAGTCCCCAGCTCCCGGAGGTGAGCCCGAGGAGGGGGGAGGCAAAGAAGGTCCCGTTTTTTGGTTATTTGCTTACATCTTTAAAACCATGCGTCATAGACAATTTCGTTGTAGGACATTATTAAAGCTGATAAAATTCTCTACAACTCTCATGAACTCACTTTTTACCTAACACTGATGGTTGTCCAGATATGAGCAGCATTGGCTGAGGGTCGTGATTCAAATACTTGTGGTTGCGTTCTTTATCTCATCTGATGTATCCATGTATACATGTTGTCTCACATTTATAGCACTCAAGGGTCCCACGATACAGGCCCAACCTAGTTTGGGATCCGACAGATATTGCAGTTATGTTTTGATGTTTACTGACTAACAATACATAATTTTGAATTTTGTTTTTTTTTTTGAAAATTCGTTCTTGTTTTGGATTGTATTTCGTCATTTATTCCGATCCTCGGCCTCGTAAAGTGCGGTGTGAAACTTGGTGCCGGGGCTGTGTGGATTTGGTCAGACCATCTGGTTGGACTACGACAAGCTTGTCCTTTACCACCCACCTTGCCAATCGCCATAAGCTTTTCCAGTTTTTTTTTTGCAATATGACTGAAATATTCAGGTGTTTTTCGCAGACAGATGGTTGATTTAACCTGGACATCATTAAGATTCAAAAGTACACGTTCTTGCGGATAATAGTCCAGGGAATTTGCAGAATCAAAAAATTAGAAGTACCTACCTAGTTCTAGGGAGAAATGAGCGAGATGCAGTGATCTTTTTAAAGTTAACTAATTCAATTAATTTTAACGCAGTGACCAATTCTATCAAAATAGTGAACGATCAAAGAGGCCGCAAATTTGTAAATTGCGGTCGCTTTATCAAAATCAGTTAAGTTTTCCTCCTTACTAGCCGGCCATTAGTTCTGCCAGACCGTTCAGAGACAAATTACCCACCCTATATATCACTATAGAATGATATACGCGGCCCAGACTGTGCCCGACTCTTGACCAATTTACCGAACCTGGACACAGATTATATTCGTTCTGACTAATATTTTTATACACTGCATTTTGAAAGCTATCAGAACTGGGAATGCAGATATTCTGTGGCTATCGGGAATATTTTTACCTACGTATAATTTTGTAAGAGATTTAAGAATTAGGCAAGCTCTTAATTTATTATGAAAGGCATTTAATATTTTTTCTACTCCGGTAATTTTATCTGTCAATTATATGAACCCGCAAACGAATATAAAAGCATGTCTTATGCAATTTAAAAAAGTCTATCTAGTCTATTATTTATAAAGACCTTAGAGTTGTTATGTGATAAAATGCAACTGCTAACAGAGGTGCCCTGTGAACCCAACAAATAAACGCTTTTCGGTAAAGAAGATAGTTCATGCTCTGGGTTGGAGAGTCAGGTCAGATGGCAGTTACTTTCAATCGCAGCGAGCAGACCCTAGGCCCCACGCAGCCGTAACCAAGGGGCCTGAGGGAGGAGCAGGCAGGGGGCGTTATTATCAACTTTTACAACAGGCGCCCCATTATATTCTAAGTTAGTCGTCTAGCCTTCATAATGTCAAGCTTCGGGATAATAATCAGTTGTATAGAGTGAGCACTCTAAGCTTACTTATTTGTCTATTGCCATGACTGCCGAGAGTGCCGAGGCAAAGATCATCTCATTTTTTTTTCTTTCCTTATCCTGTTTCGTTTAAAACACTGTAAACTCCACATGTTCTCTTATGCAAATTGGTTTCATTTCAACACATATTTGAAAAGATATGCGTAGTGTTTTCAAAGAACTACTTAGTAGTAAAAGCCCTAAGGATGCACAGTTAAAAGCAAACAATATTTGCTACGTGTATTAATTCTAGGAAACAGTTTCTTCCGGAAACGAGGCAGGAAATGCTATTTGAAAGGCTTTTAAAAGGAAATATTTATAAAGTTTTAGAGAACTTAGGCTACCTACCACTACGATAATTAAATTTGCTCTGATAAATCCAGCAAGGCATGGGTAATTGAAATATTATTTCAAATTTTATTAAAGATTAAGTATACCGTTGGAGTTCTTGGCTAAACTTGACTGACTTTGAAATTAAAGGAAAACAAAGGACTTCTGCAAACATGATTTGCTTAAAAAATATACTGCCATTTATTCGTCGCAAAAGTTACGGTTCAAAATTCGGCTCAAAACAGAAATTACGGCCATGATGAAGTGTTGAAAATTGTCCCGAAGTTTCTGCCAAATGTCTCTCAAAAGTATCTTAAATCTCTTGCTTTGAGACCACATTTCCTTCTTTTTGGTAAAGTTATTTGATTAATTTAAACCTTGATATTTTATTTAAATATTGTGGTGTTTCCGTCAAGATAAAAACCTATCTACCGTCTGCCGTGCAAAGTACTTGAATATTTTGGTAACTTTGCCAGAAAAGACACTGATAACCTCGAGAAACTGGTCATCACTGGTAATGTCGAAGGTGAACGACCAAGATACAAGAGCCCAGTGCGCTGGTCTGACCAAATTCGCTCAGCTCTCAACACTACAGTCCACGATGCTCTTCACTCGGCAACAGATAGAGGAAGATGGCGCCAGATCATCAGCGAGAAGCTGTTGAATGACCACGACCTTCAGTGATCAAGAAACCGATGCAAGGAGGAGGAGGAGGTATTTCCGTAATAACAGTAGATATTGATTCGAATGTAAATTGTTATAAGTACAGTTTTCTAACGTAGCTGTAACATAATTTTACGAATTTATGACACTGTCAAATACCGGACGTCGCCTTCTTCGCAGCTTCTCTAAGCAGTCGTCACAATAAAAATGTACATATTATAATAGCAATAAGATTTCATTACAAAATACTTGGCAGAGTCAGCAAAATGTCTAAATGTTACAAGTAAAATATTAAAAGTAGTATTCTCACTCACGCAACCCAATTTGGTTGGTGTCGCTGAATCTCGCTGGAGATGTGAGCGAGGTGCATTAATCACCTCGGCGAATGTAGCCCAACGTGGATACAAGAATCGTGCCGGCGATGCAAGAGAAATCTAGATAAGGGATCTTTTAAAATCTGCAGATTTTTCATCAAAGTACGGAGTAGTTATTGGACCACCTGCGACATAACGCTTTCTTTATTTATTCTCAAAACTATTAATATTAACACTATTTTTTATTTATAAAAAGTAATATGAGTCCTTATATGCATACATCTATTTATGTACATTACTTAAGTAATTAAACTAAAACTTAAAATTAAACCGTAATTTGGTTGACACATAAACTCAAATTAATTTAAGTACAAAATCAGTATCTTACCGAGAAACTGAAAATAGATGTACCTAGTCTAAGTTAACCACAGTGCTGGGAGCATGAAGTTCGCAACAATGACGAATATAGAGACAAAAGTTGTCGCAATCGTTGTTGTCTGTAAGTACAGAAGATGAACTAATTTAATTCGGGCTGATAAAACTTAGGTGGCCTTATTGAAATGGTCTAAATATTTAGTAGGTCTCATTCTGTGTTAGTAAAAGATTGACGTCAAAACTAACAGTGCGAACTGTTACCTGTTTACGTTTATTTAAATAGTATTTGCATTCCGAATCTACGCTATCAATTAAATCTACAAAAAGTTTTAATAGTTACAAAAATGCAAAACGAGGGCGGAAAATGTGCTTCGATATTTCACATGTTTAGATCCAACATTTTATATTTTAAAATTTATTCGAGGGAAAGCACTAGAACGGTGTTTCGAGTTTTAGTTTTTAAATAAAAAGTTTTACCAATTTACCAATCACGTGATATCGTGTTACAGACGTTTTGGAAAAATACACATGTTTTTGCGATGTTGCAACTATATGTAGTTTCAAAAAGGATGTTAAAATAAGGGTAAAGGCTTTTCTGGTACGAATTCTTATTACTTATACACAGATAGAAATAATATCTTAATTCAAAACGCAAAACTCTCTTGCACGCGATTTCTTAAAGAGAGTAATAAATACCTTAGACCAATAAACATGACTTGAGTTAAAAATATCATGATTTTTAAAAGAAGAATTAAAATTATTTAGCTTTATCTTTACACATTTTTAAAGCGAATGGTAATGATTTGAGTTAAGATAATAATTATTTACGGCAAAAAAGCACCAAAATTTTCCTTTAAGAGTTTTATGTGTTTACGTAAGAGCGATTAGTTCTTGGTTTGATGTTTTCAATCTACAGCTAAGAGCCAAAGCTAATTCAAAGAAGTAGCACCAAAAGTTTGATTTGAGATTTTTAAGTTTTTAGGCAAGAAAGATTATTTTTTGCTTTGATGTTTTCAACCTACAGTCAATATCCACAGCTATTCCAAAGAAGAAGCACATAATTTTTGCTTTGAAACATTCAGCTTTTGGACGTTAGTTACCCTGCGCATCAATAGATGTCTCTGCGTGTAGGTATGATCGCGCGAACGTTTGTTCGACTTAACTTCATGGCCCTCGGCGCTTTACCCGGGCTTATTTGAGATTCAGATTGAGATTCACAATAGCAATCTTAGCTCTAGTTAATACGAGTATATAGATAATCATTATTTATATTTATATTATCTACTTTAAGTTAAACTTCCTTTCTTGGGATTAGTCCCGAGAAACACAGTTTCTAGCACTAGCTTTTTAAGAGGGCGTCGTCCAAAATCAGCAAAACAGCAATCGCCGTTTAGGTTCCTGAGTTCACAATTCTTTACAAAAATCTATATAATTTATATCATTGTTATAACAAAGAGTGTGTCTACAATTTAAAGTAATTAGTACTCGATTATCATTTGTAGTTTCCTCAACACAATGAAGTAAAGTTGTACATAAACTGAAAAATACGCTTGTGCGGTTTAGGAAAAACATGAATTAAAAATGTGTATTCTTATTAAATAGTAATGATATTTTGAAAGCCAGATAAATGGACTAGAGAATAAAGGGTTATTCATATTTTTCCTTATACATGCAACGAAGAAATTCAATCATAAACATAAGCTTTCGTGAAATTCCCATACATTCGCCACATCAGTCAAATAATGTTTTTGACTCAGATGGCCGGTGGGCCTCATTGGAAGCACACGTGTCGTCAAATTTCGTCCTGTGACATTTCATTTTGACAATTATTCTGACAGAAAATCATATATGTACACGAAAAGGGATACCAGTAGCCAGAATGTATTCCAAATGAATAGGGAAAACAAATAGAGACCGTGTGTCATATTAAATTATATTTTTTGATGTTTACATGTCGTAATATTAGAAAAATACAACTAACGATTGAATAAAATAAACTTTTCTACCGAATCCTCATAATTCGTTTCGTCGCAAGCTATTTAATGCGAAAAGAGTTTTAGGGTTACCTTTTATTTACTGGAGTTTATTTTTATTATGCTGGTCATAATATTACGACATTAAAAAATGTAAGAATGTCAATAAACTTGATTGTCAATTTTCTTATGAAACAAATTTTGTATTTTTTATTAACAATTTTAATTATTTTACTTAGTAGGTATATGCGAAATAATTACCTACCTGTATATAATATTTCCGCAGTATATGAAAAATGTGTTACCTATTATTTATTGGGCGTTGAACCGACTTATTTTTTGCTAAATTTGCTGTAAGAATATAAAAGATTGAGTGCACATGTGATGAGATAAGAAAATAAGATCAAGAAATTAAAATAATGACAAAGCCAGCAGATCTACCGAGTCTTTGTACACCACATGCGTAATGAAGAATGTCTCCGCCTGTAGCACAAACAAATTGAGAGACACGTGAATCGGTGGTCGTTCTTATGGACAGAGGGGCTTCATGAGCTCACGCCAGTTACGCCATGCCTCTCGATCATCTGGAGCGATCATAACATCACTCCAGGTCGTCTGAATAGTTTATTCTTAACAGAGTGCTGCGGAAGACGAGATCTAAGTTCGTCTCCTGGTAGGACCCAGTTGAGCGCAGTGAATTACGTGATAGTTTTCATCCCGGCGGATTGTGTGCCTGCTAAACTATCTGAAATCTATTACCTTTGTACAAAGTACCTATTTATAAAAAATAAAACAAGAAACATTGTTGTTTTCTGATTTTAACTTACATACAGTTTATAGAGTTTGTCAGGAAACAGAAGTGTCGTGGTTTATATGGAAGCTCATACATTCTACGACACATTTCTTTCCGGACAGATTCTACGGGACAATTTAGTCATAGCTATGAGCAGGAAAGTAACTTCGCGTTCGGAACAGGCGAAATAATAAAAGTAGGTAGGCACCTACTAAGTGTACAGTCAACTACAAAGAGATGTATCCACTTTTGGACCTTTATTACAGCGCAATAAGTTGAAAAATTAGATACCTACATCTCTTTGTAGTCGACTGTACGAAAAATTTAGTTTTTATTTCATCAATATTCGGTGAAAATCGACATATTTACTGGACTGAACGAAGCAAGTATACTTACAACAAAAATTTTAAAAGGCAACTATTTAATTCAGGAGCTAGCCATACTGTAAATTTATCAATCATCTTACCGGTTGGCTTCTTTATGGCGTTGTAAAGCCCATCTCTGTGGTGTAGTAGTGATATGCTGTTCTCGGGAATATTCCCCAGGTGGTACCTCGATGGAATATTCGGGAATTTTTAAAATTATTGAATGAATACAAATTGTATTTTAAAACTAAGACCACAAAACTCTTTACTGGAACATCAAGTACAGGTAACTCCACCTAAAATGTTAATTCCCAATATTCCCGAGTAAATTCCCTAGGCTTATTCCTAATGTTCCCGGGAATATTTTTTCTCTCTCTTCTCTTTGTAGGATATATTATTATCCATATTTGCTATGAATGATCGCGTAACCGAAAGCAAAATAGAGGTGATATAAATATTTTTCATGGTTAACCAACCAAAATGGCTAAAGGAAGCTTTTATAGTTGCTTCATACCTTTCTTTTCGTTAGCTCATCAGTCATCGGTCCAAGAGTCCGTATGTTGCAGACATTGTATTCTTGAATTATAAAGTGTATTTAAATAATATTTTGACCGAAGGTGTGTTTTGTCTGCCACTACTTTTATTACCAGTTAAATTTCCAATATAAATTGGTGAATGCAAACTTATCTTTGCCCTTGTTCCGATGTATAGCCAACCAACTGCTTGTCACCCAAATAAATAACAGTAACAATAAAGTCACATGAATTTACAGTATCTTTATTAATTTAGGGTATATTGAGTGGTAAATAAAGGTAACTATGTATTACTTATGGTTTTCGATTTATTTCTAGTAAGAGAATGTCAGGATGTTGGCTATGGACGAGCTATGTCCATAAAAGAGTACCAAAAGGTGGCCTATTTATAGCCCTTAATTTGACTTATTAAACATTTTTTGATTGGCCAATGTCTCTCATGTTGCTCATGTGGCTAGTACCGTCAAGTCTGGCAACTTTGCCACTTTTCACAGGTGTTGAAAAGTCATAGTACATTTTTAACCAGAATTCATATGAAACCACTGAAGGATGAATGACGCGACACATAATATATTTATCAACGAGTGCAAGAATAAGATGGTTTATAAATTAAATGACGGATAATAAGCTTTTACGAGTAAAAAAAAACTGGCAAAGTTACCTATACCATGTGGCAACTTTGCCAACTGCATTTTTACGTTGTATAGTAATTTAGTTGTATTTACAATATTAGTAAAGAATATTCAGTATTTAGGATACAATAGTTTCGGAATTTGATCCTTAATGATATATTATTACAAAAAAAGATACAGCAAAAGTGGCAAAGTTGATCACCCATTTAAGAACATTTCATAGAAAGTCAGTGAATGTGGTCAGGGTTGACACAAATGAAAAAATATTAATTATTTAAGTACTTATTTATTTTGTTACATACGAGTAATCAGGTTACATAAGATAGGTAGGTTAGGGTAATTTTTTTTATAACCCTAAAAACGAAACTGCTCCTAGAGATAGGTAGGTTAGGGTTATTTTTTTTATGACCCTAATAACAAAACTGCTACCAGAGATAGGTAGGTTAGGGTTATTTTTTTTATGACCCTAAAAACGAAACTGCTCCCAGAGATAGGTAGGTTAGATTTTTTTATGAGCCTAAAAACGAAACTGCTCCCAGAGATAGGTAGGTTAGGGTTATTTTTTATGACCCTAATAACAAAACTACTCCCAGAGATAGGTAGGTTAGGGGATTTTTTTTATGACCCTAAAAACGAAACTACTCCCAGAGATAGGTAGGTTAGGGTTATTTTTTTTTATGACCCTAAAAACAAAACTGCTCCCAGAGGGCAGAGATAGGTAGGTTAGGGTAATTTTTTTATAACCCTAAAAAAGAAACTGCTCCTAGAGATAGGTAGGTTAGGGTTATTTTTTTTATGACCCTAAAAACAAAACTGCTACCAGAGATAGGTAGGTTAGGGTTATTTTTTTTATGACCCTAAAAACGAAACTGCTCCTAGAGATAGGTAGGTTAGGGTTATTTTTTTTATTACCCTAAAAACGAAACTGCTCCCAGAGATAGGTAGGTTAGGGTTATTTTTTTTATGACCCTAAAAACAAAACTGCTCCCAGAGGGCAGAGATAGGTAGGTTAGGGTAATTTTTTTATGACCCTAAAAATGAAACTACTCCTAGAGATAGGTAGGTTAGGGTTATTTTTTATGACCCTATAAACGAAACTGCTCCCAGAGATAGGTAAGTTAGGGTTATTTTGTATGGCCCTCAAAACGAAACTGCTCCCAGATGACTTAATACTTTCGTTACGTATCACTTTAACACACATAAACTGAATTATTGAAATTGTGGGATGTAGTAAACAAAAGTACTACCATTGAACTGCACAGTGCGAAAAACTACTTACATAACGAAATATAATGCTTATGTAACTTTGCACCAGAAGTACTGCAAGATTAGGCTATATTAGTATTATGCATCATAATATTATGAGAAAAATTACTTACGCCAATCAATACATTCGACAAAACATTAAAAGAGATTTTGAAACATGATCAAGTAAATATTTTGCCAAATAATAATATTCTAAATAATCATTTGCGATATGTTATATATGCCAAAAATTGGTTTGTCATCTGATGATTCTGCCAAATGAAACTATGGGAAAAATAGTTTGGGAAGTGATAATATGCCATAAAGTTTTCGGCGACATATTAGTAATCCAATTTACGTACCTGGATGCGATGTTTATACTCTAAACTTTTTAAAGTTCTTGAGCACTAACTTTTATGATTATGTGAGTGACGAATTTGAAACTGAAATGGTAAGAAAATGGTTGCCGTGGTGTTGTCTCATTCATAATAATTTTGCCAATTGATAACCATATTTTCTACTAAAAGTAGGCACAACACTAAAAAATATACGTTGTCGGTGGTATGAAAGGATTACCTTATGCACTCTGCTGGTGGCAAAGTTAGTAACCCTTGGCAAAGTCGCCAGACTTGACGGTACTGTCTTGCATGATTTATATTATAGCATTAAATATCACCGTACCACAAAATGCGCGACAAATAACTGAAAACTGTACGTCCTAACAATATACTTTTTTTTTAAATACTGTAGAGAATTTAATAAAGATTATTTCGTTCATTGGAAGATTTGTTGTGAACTCAACCATTTCTGATAAAAATGTGAAAATCTACAAATCTGGATACAGAAGCGGGGAAAGGAGGGTGAACAATCACATGATGACTTGTTTCTATTTCTACTCTTACAGTTAAAATACCAAAAATTTCGGTCGTAGCTTTTACTATGTAGTAGCCGGCGCGTAGTGCATACTCCTGCTCAAAGGATACCTTTATGAAAACGTTCAAGGTTTCGCAAAAAAAAGCTGTATCGATATATTTCAATTCAGAAAATTTTGGTTTCACTACTGAAACCATATACCGAAGTAAACGGTATGAGGTACATCCCGTTTTAAAATTGTACCTTTATTTTTCGATTATACAGTCCCTGATTCTTTCGGCGAGTAAGGTTAATCCAGACGATTTAAGACTATAGTTTTATAATATATCCGTCTGAGACGCCCCCACCCCAAACCCCAACACTGTATGGGAGAAAATCGCTGAGAAATATGATAAATTAAAACAACCGTGGCTTCAATATTGTACTAAAATAAATCCACACGAAAGAAGTACCGTCAATCGCTACAACTTTGGCTATGATGCACAACTTTTCCTGGCTTGAAAAACACGGTTTTCTTCACCAAACAGCTATTTGTATCTTATTAGGAATAAAATATAAATCTGTTTGGGGAAGAAAACCATATTTTACAAGCCAGACAAAGTTGTGCATCGTAGGTAAACTTGTAACAGTTGGCGGTATACGAAACGTTAGTTAAAAATAAAATTTGAATTTATTGAAAGTCGAATTATTGTTTATTTCATGTTGCGTACTGCGTGTAGTTCGACATGCAGTGTCAAATAACCAATAACGAATATAAATATAAATTAAAATAAACATTTTGAAAATATTGCATAGAAAAATAAAAACCGTAGCTGTAGATATTACGTAGAGTCGCCGTAAAATATATCTGAGCGATCAACGTACTCAAAATATCTGAACGTGCACTTTATTGCCTTGATAATAGAGGATTTGTTCAGATACTTGTGACCACCTTGGCTGCTCCGATATATCCGACATGGCGACTGTCCAATCCGTCCTATTCCTATTACAGGTATACATACAGGTCATTTGATTTTACGCCTTATAGAGAGCGGTATAGAGTGGTTATTGGCATTGTCAATCTGATTAAGTGACTTTTATAGGTAGCTTTACAAAAGTCGTATCTCAAACCGCAATAAAAAAGTACTAATCATTTCATCAAATCATTATCAAACCAAATCAAATCACATTTCAATACGTCATATTATGTGACATAAACAGGACAAACAAGGAAATCAAGATAAAATTGATTATTTCTCTGTCTTCTTGGAATGCAACCTACGGGTTCAGTTTCTCAAAGGAGGTGTAGTCAAACTTATTATGCCAACTTAAAAAAAATAGAGGTGAATGACCTGTCCCCCCAAAAGTGTGGTAGTGTGCGTTAAGTCTGGACATGTGTGCATCGGGGTAATTTGACAGATTCTGAAAATTTACCCTCCTCGATACAGTCTTAAGTAATGTACTGAGACACTAATTATAAATCACACTGACGACGGATCCGCATGCGGCGCCGGTGTGCGAGCGAGATAGCGTTATACACATGCAAAGCGCTATCTCGCTCGCGCACCGGTGCCGCATGCGGATCCGCGCCAGTGTGATAACCGCCTTATGATATAATTTAGAAAATGTTATTGTTTGTTTCAAGTAACCGATTTCATACGCCAAGAAATTTTAGATCTTGGTGTGAAAATATCAAATTTTACATTAAGTAACACATGCTCTTGAACTAATGCGTTTTCTTGTTTCCGTGGAGAAATTCAACTCTCAATTTAAATTATGAGTCTTTACCCAAGAAACAAAGTTTCTTGTCGTAAGTTCTTTATGTATTGCACTAAGACACATAAAGTTCAATTAAAATAAATACAATACAAAAACAACATTCAAACGCTCTTCGTGATAATATTAAGCTATTTAAAAAAAAGATTTTTATATCTCGGATAAAGTATTGAATTTATTAGGTTAAGTAATAAACTTTCAAACATTTTATATTTTAAAGCAATGAATTTTATTTTTTCCTTATATGGGAAACTGGATATCTCTTGATTCAAATAGGTTTCTTTGGTTGAAGAGATTTTTTCTATCTGTGTATATTTTAACTTCAGAATCTCGACTTGTTACGGATTTGATATATATTTTGTTATCAAAATCACATCTAAACAAGTCGTGATTATGATAACCAATACGACAAATCGGTTGAGGTGGCGTAAATGCGCCAACCAATTTCATTTTAATTTCAAATTTGTGGCATCTAGGTGAACAAATGAGAGTGAGAAAATAGTATTTTCAACAAAAAAATGCCATATTTAACAGGTCCTATTCTAAATTCATCATAAATAAATTCAAATTTAATTTATGAAGACAACTGGGTCCCCCTCACTTTACATAGTAATATGTTGCGTAAATAATTTTCAAAGTAAGTAAGTTTAATTGAAGTTGACTTGTACAACATCATTGTGGAACGGTCAAAAAGATGTCAAAAGAAACAACAAATTATTTATTTCGAATCCTCCTATGCTGCACGCGTAAAGTGCCCACAGCTGACAATTTCGTCACCCCATAATTAGAACATTTCCACCAGAACTTCCTTGACCGGCGCCATTACCAAAACGCGAAAGACTTCTTAATTGCAGTTTTATATCTTCCTCCATTCAAGTCGTTCTAACTTGTTTGCTATTCGACTAGGGTTCTGGGGGAAGTTTAAGTGGCTCGTTTAACCCTAATATCGGGGAACTATTCTAATTTTAAATCGTCGAGAAACTTGGCCATAGCTTGGATGATCGATTATGATCGGCGGTGATAAAATTTGGGGCGTCTTTAGTATAATGCCTGCCGGTTGCTTGAGTGCCTATTGTTAGGCTGCCCACCCAATTAGGAAGATGCGTGAAAAATATTTAATTGAATTAGTTGAATAAACACGATTAACAACACCAAATTAATATAAAAAAATTAAAATCCATATTCGTTTTCTAACATTTTTGTTAAAATATTTCGGTTTAAAAACGTAAAATTAGAGTTTTTTTACTCCAAATGTATTTTCAAAACGCCTATTCGATTACTTGTGTTCTAACAAGACAAAAATTATGACAACTATATAAGTAAACACATTTTTTCATGCCTAAAATTACAAAAATCTTCCAAAAACTTGTTCCTTCCAAACAGTTCTGCGCAACTTTGAGGCCGGTGACGTCACAGACCTCACACTTCTTGTACGAGGCTTTTTGACGCGCAGCGCAGACGTAACTTCGCTTTTTCAGGGCTACAATAGATAGTCGAACTCGCGGAGCTTAAGCAAAGTGAGTTCTTACAAACAACTCCAGACCGAAATGTCACCTGGCTACTGGGACGTCTCGGCATTTGGATGGCTTTTTGATTTCAATAGTTTGTTTGACGATAACTTTAGCAACGTTTTTCTGATCTTTATAAAATTTCTTGGGGCTGTAGCGGAGATACATAAAATTTGTAAGTTCGTATATGAGTAGGATCGATCAAGTGGTTACGGAGCTAGAAGGAGAAAAAAAATCTTCCTTGGGGTTTTGTTATATTGGTCAACTCGCTTATAAGTAAATCGCGAGTTCTCAGTTCGAGACGGACTACTAGTAGGTTTATTAGAGACATTTGAATCTATCGGGAAATAGAATCGAATGACGTCTTGTAAAAATATATGCATGTTGCTAATTGTATCTGGATTAGCCAGTTGTAATGATGAATATAAGTACCTACTTGAAAGAGCACCAAATTTTAACAGGTATAGCACTCCGGTATGCAGTTACTTCCTTCTTGTTAAATGGTAAAATTCTGTCTCTACATTCAGTAGGTACTTATCATACGCAGATATTCACGAGCAGAAGCTAATATGCTATATTTGTTGTACAGAAGCTAACGTTAATGAAATCCCTCACATCTGTCCGGTAATGAAACGAAAGCCTGTACCTATATTGAATATAAGCGGCACCATCCGTCTCCGTCGCCTCGCTCGTCACATTATTATCGGGAGAGATTGATGTTGTGTCTGGCTGTTTGTTGTCGCTTTGTACAGCCTTAAGCGTCCAGCGTTGCGTCGAGCTGCTAAGGGGTTTGAGTAACTTTCACAGTGACCACTCTATACAACTTACTATGGTTGCGGCCCCGGACGGGCATGCAGTCACCGGTTTAACAGGCACTCAGTTAGCAACTCTACAGTGCCACCAAAAAGAGTAGAAATTAAAAAGTGGCAACATCGTAGTGTCGTCCCTTTCAAATCAATCTAAAAAAAACGGGACGACACTACGATGTTGCCACTTTTTAATTTCTACTCTTTTTGGTGGCACTATATGTAAGACTAGCTTTCGGTCTTTTAAGACGATTTTGGCGTAGCGGCATGGGAGCAGCCCTGCAAACTTGTTAAAAATATCCCCTCACTTTATAACCCTGTGTATACCTGTGGCGGTAGTTGAAATTTTTTCTTAGGCAAACCGGAGCTTAATATGGCTTAAATTTTCTTGATGAGCAGTAGAAAAACTGCTTAGGTAGTTGAAAACTAGGCAATCCGGCGGGAATCGAGTTATATCGACGCGCTGCCACTGGTGTATATCTAATTATGACATACAGTAGAAAACCATTTAAGCTAACATAAAACCTGTCTATATGTCTCTTCAGATCATGCAGCGTCCTCTCAAGTGCTGTGCCCTCATCACAAAACTTGCACAAACACCTCGAACACGTGAGTGTCTCGGTATCTTAAATGGGAGGCAAAGACTACCAAAAAGCCCTAACAAGATTACACCATCTCAAAAAAAGCAAAACCAAGCAACTACTCGTGATTCGTGCACACGTCACGCCCAGTACATTAGTGTTCTGGACATTATGAAAGGTCCAGTCCTTTTTTTCTCAGCGCTATGCGAGCTCTCATTCCCAATGAACCAGCATAAAGGCTGTGGTTTCCAGTTGTCGCTGCACGTTATATATGTGACAAGGAACACTTTTCAGAAACTACATTTTTAAACTTTATTGGCGAAATTGGCCTAAAGTCATATAATATTTCTTCTTCGTTAAGATGTTTCGGTCTACTCGAGCCCACCGTGTATATTAGAACTGGAGTGCTCAATTCTTGGTCACTCTCAGAAACATCTTGTCTATGTCGAATTCCGCGGGAAATTAGAATGACTAAATATGGTCGTATATGAACTCCATCCTTTTCCACGATTCCATATAAAATATGAAGAAATATTCATACAATAAACCCCAAGATCCATAGTTGTCATTTTATCGCCTATCGCGACATGCGTCACTTTCGCACTTACACACTTGTTAGAACGTGACAGCTATGGTGACAGGCGATAAAAACCCGCCCATATTAGGCTAGCAGGACTTACTTTTTTCCTACATTGTCAAATTTTAAAAGGGTTCAAATCTCGGGGTCAGGTTTAAATCAGTTCGCGAGCGTAAAACTATGCAGCCGACGTGAAACAAACCCTGTTCGGACACGACGTAAGCACGCCAGAACGTGACCAGAGCACTAATGTTACTCTTACGTCTAAAACTACAAAGCAATAAGTCACTAACAAGTCAGCTCCAAATACTACCATAACGTCTCCCAATAAAGCCTAAACTTGTTTAAAATGTATGTTCGTTAAGCTGTTTAAGACGGGAAGTCAAGTGAGCAGCTAGTCTTAATGAAACTTGAATCTTCTTCCGTTTTGTTTCGTTTACTCTGAACGGTTTTTGTATAAGAGAAAGAGGGATGGTAAATAAAGTTTAGTATAAGGCTTATGCAAGCTCAGCTTTATAACAACTGTAACGTGATGTGGCCATTTTTACAACCTACAGTACCCAATTTTGGACTGGAAGTGCTGTAATTTAAGGGGAACATATTTATAAGGACAGGAATTTTTCGAAATTCAGTTTGATATTTACTTACTACCCTCTGACGAAGGAAAACATCGTGAGGAAATTTGCATAAAGTTAACGGCCGAGTGCTCATGCTCATCATTGCACTAAAACATTTGTGATAATCTTAAGTCATTCGAAACAAAGGTGACTACAGGGTGTCAATTATTGGGCATTAACGTGTCGAGTAATGCGAATAAATAGAAAGGTTTGAGTTAAGTAACTCTCATTTGGCTGGCTTGGAGATTGTAAACTCTTATAGGGAGCATGGTACAGTCGCAATCAAATATATCGGAACGTATTTAGGAGTACCTTGGCTACTAAAAATATCTGAACATACACTTTTTAACGATAGGGGCATTATTCAGATAGTTGTGACCACCTTGGCCGCTCCGATATATGTATCTGATGGCGACTGCACCTATCAAGGAACTGCGAATGATGTAAACTCGTGATGTTGCCAATATTTATGCGACAAACATGTTATTTGCTCGTAAAAGAAAAGTAGTAATTTTGCTAACGTTTTGTCTAATACATTTTTGATAAGTTTATAACAGTTTTCTTCCGTCATAACTCCGTAAATTTTAGGTGACTACTTTCCATACTGCCTCACGTAAAAATAGGCAAAACTATCATATTTACAATATTACTGGATTTGGATGCGCCACGGTCTCGCAATTCTCAGGAGACCGATTTCCCTAATGTTGTTCGCGAAACTTCCATAGTATTTGAATATCTCATCATATTTCGATACACATTTTTTTCTCTATTTCCTCTCGGTAGCGAGGTTTTACCGGTTTTCGGCGTTCGATTTAGAAAATGCGGGGGATATGGAATTATATAAGTGCTACAGTGCTGTAACGATCTTTGTATAATAGTTGTTTTCAAAAAAATCAAGACTGAACATAAGTAAAAATGTAATGTATTTGGGTGTCATATTGGCTATACATTTTTCCCGTCACTTTCCCATTTATTTAACTCTCATTGTTATTATAGATTTAAAATGTAGTAAATACTTAAAATCTTACAGGTACAAACGAAGTCAAAGACATGTTTACACTTATTATTACAAAGGATTAAGGTGCAAAGGTGTATACTACATATCTTTGACGTCAACTGTACCTCAACAGGATAAGGAAAAAGCGCGACAAAGAGTTATCTGCAAATAGTTTTATTTTCCCGGATAAATGGGCCGTATTCAAAATTTAAATCACGATACAACTTTAATACAACTCCAATGAATTAACTAAGCAATACAGCTTGCGCCTAAACGTCTGAATCAGAAATGTCAGAATTTGCTTGAAATTATTCCGATGCAACTACTATACAACTTCAATATTGATTGATTATTTGTTGAGTGTTGGACATTTAAGATAGATACGCTTGCGCCTAAACGTCTGAATCAGAAATGACAGAATTTGCTTGAAATTATTCCGATGCAACTACTATACAACTTCAATATTGATTGATTATTTATTGAGTGTTGGACATTTAAGATAGATACGCTTGCGCCTAAACGTCTGAATCAGAAATGTCAGAATTTGCTTGAAATTATTCCGATGCAACTACAATACAACTTCAATATTGATTGATTATTTGTTGAGTGTTGCACGTTTAAGATAGATTGTGTTTTTAATATATTGTTTAATTTTATTAAAACTAGTAGTCCGCCTCGAAATGAGAACTCGCGATTTACTTGCAAACGAGTTGACCAATATAACAAGACTCTTCGGAGGATTTTTTTTTCTCCTTCTAGCTCCATAACCACTTGATCGATCCTCCATATACGAACTTACAAATGTTATGTATCTCTGCTACAGCCCCAAGAAATTTCATAAAGATCAGAAAAACGTTGCTAAAGTTATCGTCCGACAAACTATCGAAATAAATCAAAAAGCCATCCAAATGCCGAGACGTCCCAGTAGCCAGGTGACAGTTCGGTCTGGAGTTGTTTGTAAGAACTCACTTCGCTTACGCTCCGCGAGTTCGATTAGAATACGGCACCCTATCTAAGTAATTATAGTTACATATTTACAGGTCGTAACGAGTACGTAACTAAAAATCACATGCTATATCCTACTACTGACATTATGGGTAACGGTAATCCGTAATTCAACTAATCCATCCGCACTATGCCCATCATACCTTATCGAAAGACCCTAACAAAAGATTCTTCCCGCATTACTTGTCAAGAATGTAAGCGCATTAAAAATCCCCAATAACGAACAGACTGTGTGTTCCTATTTCCTAACAAGAATAGCGAGTCGAACAATTCAATCAGACTGAACTGCTAGCACTCCAGAACGGGAGTACATACCAGAGACGTTGCGAATATTCGCATCCGCATCCGCAACCGCGGATCTTCCGCATCATTTGCAACATCCGCATTCGCATCCACCTCCGCATCAAATCGATGTGGAGCTTATGCGGATGCAGAGGTGAAACAAGTCGGTAGAGGAACGTCTCGGCGACGGCGCACGTGCTAGGTAACAGATATTAGCGATAAGAAATGACGAGTTTGTTTTGTTTTTAATACAAAACATATTAATATTTGTTTTTTTTTGTGTACCTAATCGTGACCTAATCTTACATCCGCATCTGTATTCGCAGATATGTGAGCCTTTTAATATCCGCATCCGCGGATGTCAAATGATCAGTATCCGTGACATCCCTGGTACAAACCTTTAACCTGACTGTTGAAGGTATGAACCTAATAGTTTCCTACCAATCGTCCGCCGCGCGGTGAGGTACCTAATTCCAAGTGGGGCAGGGCGTATCGTGACTATTCTGTATTAAATATTATTTTATCACCACATCATAAATCCTCTATTCTGCGTTCGAAAACCGTATGTGATTACCACCATTATTGCAACCTGTACTGTAACATCAGTGTATTATCTATGACACTGTAGTAAAAACGTATGAAAATCTAATACCTACGGTAACGTAATGAAAATCCGGCCTCCTCCCCGACCGCGGTCGTGCGCCCTCCCGACCGCCGGCACAATCGAGTTGGCCATGGCAGTGCAATGCCGGTCAATCTAATGGTTTGCGAACACATCATTTAGGATTTATAATATGTGTGTAGATAAAGAAGTGTATGCAACTGTACGTAATATGGGTCCCTAAAATACGAGTGTGGTTTTATGAAACGAGACGCACGAGTCTCATAATAAGATCATACGAGTGTATTAATACTAATATCTATTAATGAAATAATTTCTATTATTTCTATAAACTACTAATTTCTCCTGTGTCAACGGTATAATGAGTGCCAAAATTTTGCCTAAGCGTTCGACTCGCGATCATGAAATAAATGGAGTACTAACTCTAGGTCCGAAAACCCCGGCTTATTGATGACCACCATTATTATTTGGTTAGGCACGTGCTCCCGATAAAATATTACGTAGCCTGTAATAAGCAATTTAATCGAAGGGAGCTTGAAAGGAAAATTAGTGGTAGAAAATTAAGCTATTTGGAAAAGTAAATTGAAGTATTATTTCAGTTATTTGTGAGTTACATTATTAAAGCTGCAGGAATTTACGCGGAAATTGAGTAATGAGAAATGTTACCGAGGTTTATTTTAGTGACAAATCTAAAACACGAAAATCGTATTAGGCCAATTAGACTTTTTCGAAGAATTCATTCCCAGCAGGCTGGAAATAGTTTTAATACCTTAATTTGGTCCTAAATTCGTGTCATCCGAGTTTGCCCAATCTCAGGAGGTACAGCATGCATTATTTTTGGGAAAATTTTACTCCTATGTTGATCCTAAGGACCTAATTTCAGCATGTCGGCAATTCCTGGCAGGGATCAATTTACATTGGACTTTCATAGAGTAAGTAAACCCTTAATCAGGTTGTGATCTCATAGCGACCACAATAAAATATAAAAACTTTTTACAAAAAAAAAGATAAACCGACTTCAAAAAGGATAAAATGAATCATTATATTATTTATATGAGTTACCAACTGATATGTTTGAAGTCGGTGCCAAGCCAAATTTGGAAGAGTTAATACGAACGAGGCGATGTGTTCAGTGAATTGTTATTTTTACTAGATAACTAATCTAATACGGTATGAATCGCACGTAGTGGTATACATTCGTTTCGACCATGCCTTAACTGTTAGGCAAGTAGGTACAGAAAGTATAATCATGCGTCCTATGTTTGTTTGTTAACACATTGTTCGGACTCTCCGTATGTCGAACGAAGCCCGTGGTTCGCTTTGAATTATTTATCCTTCTTCATCTAAGGTTTAAACCGTAGTATAAAGGAATTAAATTGCTAGATTAATTTTTCTATACTCACATATACGTAGTACACACGCCGTGTCAGTAAAAAAGGGCACGATATTCAAATTTTCTATGGAAGGTCAATCTTAGGCGTCTACATTTTTTTTTCTATTTGCTGCCTTTTTCCGATTATTGACAAAGCAGACGTGTAGCAGAATATATATATCGTTGTCGCATTTCATCAAAATAGGATTAGTAGTTTAGACATGAAAATGTAACACATGAAATCGTATTCACCTTTGCATTATTAGTACCGATGTTTTGTGATGTTCACACTTGAAGCTGATTAGACCGGTTTTGTAATTTATGGCTTGGCACCGACTTCAAACATATCAGTTGGTAACGCATATAAATAATATAATGATTCATTTTATCCTTTTTGAAGTCGGTTTATCTTTTTTTTTGTAAAAAGTGTTTATTTTTCCATTTTTAGTGGTTATATATGTAAATATGTAACAACAAGTCTCGGAATAATCGCTAAAGATATATAAACAAGTTCATAATACACCCATACTATCTAAGGAAAGGTCCACGTATCATAATAATATGTGTACTTCATCATTAGGTCCTCTCTATCAAATTGGTGGTTTTCAAGAGGGAATGCTCGAGTTGCTTAAGAAAACACCCAACTCAACATACATGCGCCTTTAAAAATTGAGGAGGTCTCTCAATCCCTCACGGATCCCATCATCAGAACAGCACCAGATTAATGTGGGACCGTCTTCGAGATAGTTCCTATCAAACAAAAAAAAAAGGAATTGTCCAAATCGGACCACGGGTCTCGGAATAATCGCTGAACATCCTACATAAAAAAATCTTCATCATTATCACGAAAACAATCATCATCATCAGTACCACTCCATCAAATTGGCGGTTTTCGTGAGAAAATGCTTGAGTAGCTTAAGAAAACACCCAAATCACCATACACGTGCCTTTAAAAATTGAGGAGTTCCCTCAGTTGCTCATAGATTCCATCATCAGAACAGGACCAGATTAATGTGGGACTATCTTTGAGGTACTTTCTTTCAAACAAAAAAATAATTATTCAAATTGGACCAAGGGTTTCGGAGCAATCGCTGAACATCCTACATTTAAAAAATCTTCATCATTATCATCAAAACAATCATCATCATCAGGTCCACTCCATCAAATTGGTGGTTTTCGTGAGAAAATGCTTGAGTAGCTTAAAAAAACACCCAAATCACTATATACGTGCCTTTAATAATTGAGGAGTTCCCTCAACTGCTCATGAATCCCATCATCAGAACGGCACCAGATAAATGTGGGACTATCTTCATGGTAGTTCCTTTCAAACAAAAAAATAATTATTCAAATGGGACCATGGGTCTCTGAGTAATCGCTGAACATACTGCATAAAAAAATCTTAATCATTATCATCAAAACAATCATCATCATCAGGTCCACTGCATCAAAATGATGGTTTTCGTGAGAAAATGCTTGAGTTTTTTAAGAAAACACCCAAATCATCATACATGTGCCTTTAAAAATTAAGGAGTTCCCTCAATTCCTCATGGATCCCATCATCAGAACAGCACCAGATAAATGAGGGACCATCTTAGAGGTACTTCCTTTCAACCAAAAAAATAATTATTCAAATTGGACCATGGGTCTCGGAGTAATCGCTGAACTCCTGCATAAAAAAATCTTCATCATTATCATCAAAACAATCATCATCATCAGGTCCACTGCATCAAAATGGTGGTTTTCGTGAGAAAATGCTTGAGTTTCTGAAGAAAACACCCAAATCACCATACATGTGCCTTTAAAAATTGAGGAGTTCCCTCAATTCCTCATGGATCCCATCATCAGAACAGCACCATATTAATATGGGACCACCTTGGATGTAGATATTTTCAAACAAAAAAAGAATTACTCAAATCGGACCACGGGTCTCGGAGTAATCGGTGAACATACATAAAAAAAAAAACACCAAACCGAATGCAGAACCTCCTTCCTCAATGGAATTGAAGTCGGTTAAAAATAGCTAACCTTAGGATCATGTTACGTACTGTCGGAAAGCTCCTGTTTATTGCACATTGGTATCATATTTCCGGTAAGAAAAAGTAGACGAAAGATTTTTTGAACGCGAAAATAAATTATTTTGCATGGGACCCGTCATCACTGCTGGTCATATAAATCCATTTTTTTTCGCAAGAATTTTTTTTTTCTTACTTTTTATACAATTTATTTAGTGTATGGCTACACGTCACTGAATATTGATAGCCATTTCTTGTTTCAGATGGTAATATTGGTGGGAAAGAAGATGGCGAAGAAGATCCAGTGAGTGCTGCGAGGTACAGATGTGACAGTGCAGCTGCCAAGTTTGTTACTCTTTTAGCCCCACCCAGGGATCACGTGTAGGGTTCTCTAAGGTCTAAGGTGGTAGGTGGCAAGTCTAAGGTATTTCCTACGGACGCAGAGTAGCATTGATCCCCAACTTACAATACTTAGAATACGATACCAATTATGCCCTTAAAAGGATCACCAGTATTTTTGTTACACCTTGTAATAGTATAAAACGCTAATATTCTTGCCACAATTTTATTGGCGTGGCAAATAAGAAAATTATGATAGTTAGTAATTTAATCGAGACTTAACGTCCCACACTTTTATTGTTTTGTCTACAGAAGATATATGTTTGGATTTTGATTTGAGAGCATACAGAAAGAACTTATTGTTATGGGGGGACTTATGGGGAACATTTGGAACACACTTATGGAGGTATTTTTAGTTATGTGTAGAATAACACAAACAATTGTTTTATATAAACTACGGCGGAATCGGTATCGAGACAAACCACACCGGTACTCTTGTATCAAATGTAATGTTTTTGTTGTAATTACCTTAATAATTAATAATAAATTTCTACATATTTATTCGGTGATCTTATTGCTAAATTGCGGTAAACTTACCGCAATTTAAAAAGTCGTTTGAAGTCTCATCGTTTGAGTTTCTCTACGTGCACCATCGGATTCTAAACCCGATAGTACATTACATTATAACATGTATTTTAGTTTCAAATGACGATCTCATAAATACCTACCATCTTATAATCTTTAATAGGTCAACCACAGGCTTCGTCACATAACAATCAAACTTTACAAGATGAAATCCGCCACAGGCTTTGTCAATAATAAGTATACACTAAAGCTTAATTACACTACAGACCACCCCGGACCGTAGCCGGCCCAAAATCTTTAATTAGTTTTTTTCAATAGTCTATATAATATCTAATTAAACAGATCTCAAGCTATGATCATAGTCTAAATCTGAGTCAAGCTTAAAATAAGAGAAACCAGACCATCACATGAGAGTAGTTTTTGTCCAACTCAATTATTCAGCCTCCCAACTAGAATCAGGCTTCATGTCATGGTTTGTTATTTAAGCGCAATTGGATTGGGCTCCATCGAGTTTTCGAAAACGTACAATGTTTTCCAGTAACCACACGGAGCTTGTACAACTTTGTTTACACTTTTGAACCTTATTACAAAGGGGTAAGGTGCAAAAGAGTAAACATTTATTTGACGTCGATTGTACAAATTGGGATTGAACATCAGTCACAGTATATAGCTATGTAATGATCCAGTAAAAACATTTTAAGTAAAAAGTTATAACTATGATTAAATAGCTTTGACGTTTCATAGATCTAAAACTTGATGTATTTCAAATAGGAAACATGTGAAATACACCAAGTTTTATAATTTTGATTTTATTGATACTTAGAATACGACAATTTAACCACTCACTGCTATAAGGTACAGAAGGATAATGTCCACTGCGGAAAACTTCGACTAAATCGAAATATCCGTGTTTTACACTGTGTCATTAACTAGAGTGGCGATGGCGGAAAAACGGTATCCGCTATCCGGATATAAATTGCACTGTAGTTAATGATGAAAAGAGAGAAGATATTTCAATTTAGTTGTAACTTCCCCGCAGTTTAGTTTGCCCCGCTGTACCTTATACAACCTTGATGGTTTGAAAATGAGACGGAACGGTTCGAGAAAAGGTAGATAGGCCAATTTCAGAATTCCGGAGTTAGCCCATACAAACAATTCCAGAATTGCAAGCCCTAGTAGTGTCCTTGTGATTTTAGCGTCGTGAAATTTATTTCGATATTTAATATTTCCCTAAAACTTCAGGCTGGATATACTTATTGGAATAAGAGCTAGCCACGTCACATATGACACAATAATCAGAGCAACGAAACCCATCTACAGTCCGTGAGTTTTGCGAAGAACCTTCGGAAATCGGCGATGACACACGGATGTAATATTGCTATTCTGCTTTTTCATGTGTCACTGTTGATTGATACCCGACGTCTCTTTCTAAAACCCGAAGGTTCTTTTTAGGGCTCACGGACTGTAGTAAGATTACAGTACTACACGGAAAAAAAGTATCTCAGACATCTTCATCGAAGACAAATCTTTTTCATCAAAACAATATTGTTTTGTATATAACGAAACAATTTGCCTAGAAAGTGATCTTTATTCAAGTAAAATGTCTTTATTGAAGTAAAATACTATTATTATCTTGGGCTAAAGATGTAAAATTAGCCCAAGAAAATATTTACTTATGTTTAAACATGGTATTCTTGGCTGAAGATATCCTTTTTTTCCGTGTCCTGAAGATATCCTTATTGCTAGATCAGGTTCCTTCGCTCTTATTCTAGCCATACGACATAATAATAATAATTACCTAGATTACCAGCAAGTACCTAGACTTAGCTCACGAGGTAACCGCCATTTGGGAGGTTGATTCGACGATCATTGTGCCAATAGTTGTTTCTGCGAACGGTCTCATAGCGAAGAGTCTCGACCAACATCTTGGGGTTGTGGTTGGATCAAGGGTCAGATACAGAAGGCGGTAATTCTGGACACGGCGCGCATAGTCCGAAGGTTCCTCTCTCTGCGGCCCTGACCACGTAACCGGCTGCCTGGGCCTTGCCCTGCTGCCGGCGGCACTCTAGGTTAGGTTTTTTATAATGTGTTTATGTTTTATATTGTTTTTGTTTTGTATGGTATATTTTATTTTAATTTTATATTCATATTGTAAAAAGCCTAACTTAAGAAAGAAAATAAATATACGAATATAATTATTGTGTCATATCTGAAATGCCATAAAAATCTAGCTAATCTAATTTTTAGAAAATTTAGTAGTACCTTGAAGACTAAAAGCGAAATCACTGTTTTACTAGCGACACTGCGGATGCAGTGCAGCACTGATCGATGCGGGACAAGTCACAAATTACCTCTCATTTCGTCCACAGCAACCCAATTTAGGCTTGTCGCATTGTACAGGGAAATGGAGAACCATTTACGAGTAGAGTTATATTAAGTAGCAAATGGTTGATCCATGTGGAAATGAAAAATATCACTCCTACATACGAGTTGTAACTTGGTGACAACACGTTGGTGAAGAGTTTGAAAAATTTCAGCAGCGATAAAATCATAACTTTTCAATTTTACTTTAAAAAAACATTATTTTATATGAAGAAGGTGAAGGAAAAGGTTGTGACGAAACTGGACCTAATGCCAATAAGGCCTTGTTTCCCCTCTGGGTTGGAAGGCTAGATAGTAGTTGGTTTCCTAAAAACTTGTAGATACCTTTATAAACGATATTAGGTTGCCAAGCGGACCCTAGGCTCAAATTGAGCGGTCGCAAAAAAGCCGGATCAGAGCTCTAAGAGGATGATGATTGTATTTACGTAAATTAGTGTAAAGCTAAAATGTTTGTTACACTTACCTCAGTTAATTTATTTTATTTAAAACACATAATTAGTTAACTACAATTTTATAAATTTTATAATCCACAACGCAAGCTTTGTCAGTTAATATATTACTTAAATATGTATATTTAGATTTTAGACCATCTAATTACAAATTCCGTTTTTTTTTTTAAATTTCGGCTCATCAAAATGAAATTTGAATGAAGAAGAAAGATTGAAGAACCGATAACCGTTTTGTCTTATAATACACGCATCCTGTTAGTATCCGTATCCTCTTCCAGAAATCAATCTTACTTATTGGCTAAATATTAGATAAGCCGCGTGTGGATAGATTCTGTTGTAGCTGAAGATGAAGTGCCGGATATTATATCCTTTTACAAGCAAGCTACACAGTTTACATAGAATTGTGTATGTCATAAAGCTTTCTGGTTATTAGAAAACTGTCTATCCCAGACATTACTTTTACCAAGAAACATGACGGCTCTAATACTTTTTGGTATACTATTAATATCGATGTTTTGAGTTTTATTTGCGAATTGCAAATTTTGCAAGGTTTAAGTATATACATAAAATATGAATTTTGGAAATAAAAGGTTATTTTATTTTTATGAAGGGGCCACAAAACCTCTTACAAGTATTCATCAATAAAGAAAGACAACCAAAAATGGGTCCTCTTAAAATTACTACAATGCAGTACTTACTTGGTTGCGTTTATTACAGAATTTGTGTCCTTCCTTCCTCCTAGCGTTTATCCCGGCTTGGGGTCCGCTTGACAACCTAATCCCATAAATTGGAGTAGGCACTAGTTTTTACGAAAACGACTGCCATCTGACCTTACAACCCAGAGGGGAAAAAAGGCCTTTTTGGGATTAGGTCCGGTTTCCTTACGATGTTTTCCTTCACCGAAAAGCGACTGGTAAATATCAAATGACATTCCGTACATAAGTTCCGAAAAACTCATTGGTACGAGCCGGGGTTTGCACCCGAGACCTCCGGATTGAAAGTCGGACGTCTTACCGCAAAGCTACCAGCGCTATTATTACAGAATTTGTGTAATGGAGATATTATGTAGTATTTAGCTGATTTGACTACTAGTAGTAGTCCACGGCCCCATTTTCCTTTATTTCAATTGGGCTGATGTCACATGCTACAATTTGTAACAAACTTTTGTAAAATGAATACAAAATGAATCATAAGTAGGAAGTAAGTTTTAATTGTATATGTGTTATGTAATTATTTATTTGCTCTCAACTTAAATTTTCATCGCAATCGAAGTAAAAAGCAGAATGTATACCTCGGGCATAGGTAATTGACCATTTTTATCCTCAACTATATTGCTTCGGACAATAATGGATCGTTTTATGCCCTTGTTGTACAATCTACTATTATTCTGTCTAGGAGCAGCCGTAGGTACATACTAGGTATGTAATTTGACATAAGTAAGCATATTATAAAACTACGAGCTATTTATGACAATAGTTATGTTAACTTACTACAAATGTAGTCTCACAAGTGTGATTAATTCTAATTAATTACATTGCCACGATTGTAAACACGACCCTTTGCTGAATTATGAGCCTAAATACTAATTCATTAAGAACGGTTTTTGCCGCCGACCGTGCGCTCAAATCCCGCTAACTTTTGCTACGACAAGAAAATATATTTATTTTCCCACATGCTACTTGTGTTGCCAGATTTATGGCCGACGCAAAAGCTAACATTGAATTTGATGAAATAACGTCACATGTGGATTCATAGACTGAGAGCTAGACCCATAAAGTGGTCTATAATTTCGAGAGTAACGCTTCTACACGGACATAAAGGATATCTTCAGCCAAGAATACCAATGCGAAAATATTATTGTTTAAGCACAAGTAAATATTTTCTTGAACTAATTTTATATCTTTAGCCCAAGATGTATTTTACTTCTATAAAGACATTTTACTTGAATAAGGATCACTTTCTAGGCAAATTGTTTTCGTTATACATACATATACAAAATAATATTGTTTTGACGAAGAGGGTTTGTCTTTGATGAAGAACACATGAAGATCATATAACGACACTGGCAAACATACGGTGCGTCTGATGATAAACGGCTACCGTAGCCTATGGATTGCCATCTTAAAGGAACGTCCATGTGTACTTGTGTAGGTAGAGAGTTAAAGAGACAAGAGTGTCCCGTCATCGACTCACTGCATGCACTTTGAGCTCTCTTAGGGCCGTATGCACCAAACTGTCTGTTACCGTCAACATCATCGTTAAAAAAATCTTGTATGAAGATTTTATCAGCTTTCTATAGGATGACACCTCCGTCGCCATATTTAACGTTGATGAGTTCGTTAATCTTGCGTGGTGCAATCCACCCTTAGTGTAAGTATTAATATCTAATGCCTTACTTGATGAAATTAAAAACAAATGTTTTTATGGTTTAACATGTTATTTGTGGTAATTTATAATGTTATTTTCGTACTACAGGCACATAAGGCATTCTACTACTGAGAGTGCCGGTTCTTCGAGGCGTTTCCATGAATTAATTAGATTTTCAGATACGACACTGAAAGGAACCAGATGCTTTTATGTTTTGTGTCAAACAATGGTATTGTTATTATGATTTAGTCTCGTTTTTGTAGAGTATAAATAAGCTCTTTATTGAAAATACTTCATATTCGTCGCGTCACGAGTCTATTTAAAACTTTGTCGACCCACAAGAAATGTTTTGAAGATTTTTTTGAGTTTACATTAAAATATGGTTTCGAAACAATTAATTATGTCATACCAAGTTGATTTTTTAAGGCTTTGATAAAAGTCAATTAAATAATGGTGTCCGGAAGACTTATGTACGGAATGTCATTTGATAATTACCAGTCGCTTTTCGGTGAAGGAAAATATCGTAAGAAAACCGGACCTAATCCCAAAAAGGCATAGTTTCCCCTCTGGGTGGTAAGGTCAGATGGCAGTCGCTTTCGTAAAAATTAGTGTCTACGCCAATTTATGGTATTAGGTCGTCAAGCGGACCCCAAGCCGGGATAAACGCTAGGAGGAAGAGAGAGAGAGAGAGAAATAATGGTGTCCGGGCACTGAATAAAATTTTATAAACTTGCCCGTTATTGGAAATATGATTCCAGGCGAACATCATCATCATCAGTCGTTCCCTCAGAGCTGAGGATCGTTACATGTCCTTCTGTTGAAGACCAGTTTCCTCCACAGGCTTCTATCCCTTGCTACGCAGATGGCTTTTTGCAGTCCAGGCGAACATTTTGACGTAATTTGGAAAATCAAAATATCTATATTATATTTACCACAATATATACTGACAAAAAATGGATTCTCTTGCACATTGGATCTAATGAAACTCGTATATCTGACAGTAATTCTTAATTAATATGAATGTCGCGAAGAGAACTTGCTTGCCGCCGTCATGATATCAAAAATTTGTGATCGTCTTTAGGCCTATTTGAAGGATAATTTATATGAGCAAGTCCGTTAGGTATACCGGTATTGGGCCATACAAAAAATACCGGTTTTGCATTCCGGTATGCTATTTTAATTACAAAATAATATTACTTGAGTATAAAGGTGTTACTAAATTGCGATTATTAATTTAAATACATAATTGGTATCATAATCTGATGCTAAAAATATATATGCCTTTGTAAAGGGTTGGAAAACAGGGACAACTTGCCTCATATAAAAAAAATGCGTAAGACTAACTGTATCATACATTTTGGTACTTGGAATGCGATACACAATTGCCCTTAAAGGATCATCAGGGTTTTTGAAACAACATTTATGTACCAAATTCGTAACAAACCAAGATTAAATTTAACAATTAGTATACCGTTCTATGATTTCCTGAAACCACGTGTCATATATACAAGGTGTAATAAAAATGCTGGTGATCCTTTTAAGGGCATAATTGGTATCGTATTCTAATTACGAAAAAGTAAGAAAAAAAATTTTGGTTTAGTATGGAGGGTCGGCCGGCTAGGACCACCTGTCCCATAGAAAAAAAAAATTTTTTCGCGTCCAAAAATTTTTTCTCCTACTTTTTCGCCCATTCGCGTTTCATTAGGACGATGCCTAATACACTGGCCAGCAGTGTAGACTTAACCAAATGCGGCATGATTTAGAATCAACGCCGTGGCGTGTGTGATAAACATTAGCAGGCGCGTGGTCACGTTTCACGTCTCGCTAATGAATTATCGAGCATGTATGTATATATTCTTCATGTACTTAATTGATCATATATTATTTGTACTCCAGCAATGTAATCTTTTAATTAATTAGGCATGAGGATTTTTTAAATGTATGGTTTTATATTTTCTGGTAGCTGCTCCTAGGGTTTTTCCGTTTTGTAGAGAAAAGTGGCTACGAACAGTGAGCCCGTCCGTACAGTCATTTTATTTTCAATTGTATGGGAAAAATGTCAAATTTGGAAATAATTCATAATAGCAGAAGTATTTAGTTGTATGTCTTAAAAGTCATGTTAATCATTGCGTAGATAGAAAATCCTACAAAAAATTGACCTTGAAAAAATCCTCATTTAATTAATTTCTAAAAAATCGCCTAAATAAATATATCAATATTTTATTATTTATTATGATTCCTTAAGACACGTTATTTATGGATGGCGGAAAATCAGACAACAAAAGAAACCCTTCAAATATATTTTGATGAATATTTACTTCCCGATGGAAAGTTTGTAGGATTTTTCGTTCAGTCATCTTAGAATGACATTTTAAAACTATATAAACAAAAAAATCGCTATTATAAATTAATGTTTGAAAAAAACGTATCTTTACTGGGCTATGATTACCTAAGTAGACTATACTGAAAACTTTTACTATGGGACCAACTCCGATCTTGCGAATGAAAAAATGTATGGAAAAAGTTTCTTTAATTTGTGGCTTTTTGGTACATTACCGTAAGTTAACCCCATTGAAACTATTGATACTGGATAGGAATGGGATCGATGGACATAAACAAATAGCATGTGAAAAAAAAATGTATGGAAAAAGTATTCCTGGATTTGAGGCTTTCCTAGCCGGAATTTTTTTTAGTCTCATACAAGCTTTTGATTCTGGATAGATTTGGGATCGAATGGTATAAAAAAAAAGTTTGTCCTAATGACCGCTTTCTCGCAACCTGTATGTTTTTTTCCGAAATCTGTAAACGCGAATCTTCATTAATTTGAAATAGAGGGAAGGTCTTCTAAGACTATTTTCACAGCACGGGACCTGGTAGCTGCCCTCACTGCCCCAAAAAGAAAATCCGCCTTGTATGCTGCTTTTATGATGAATTGATCAAAGGACCCCCAAATTTTGCTCCAATCACCCCGTTTCTCTAGTTCTTTAACCTCATTGACACTATAGCAACTATTTTTCCTAGTAACTTGAAACAATGTTCATGGTTCCTTGGTCGTTAATTACTAATAATTCCGGATAAATTGCTTACGCAATGCTTGCCTCGGGGTCGTTTATTTTGTTTGAAGTTAACTCAATTTCACGCTTGAACGTGGCAGGTATAATGAGCTGTCGGTACATAATTTATGTACATTAGAAGAAGCTGGATTCCGAATGAGAATGTGAGACCAATCTGGACATATTTGGCGTTGTCTCGCTCGCATTTCGTCGGTGCAGTGCGAAAACCGCATCAGTGAGATTAACGGGTAAACTTATTTGATATTGGATTTAGATGGTGAGCCTCTGGCAAAAAAAATGTGACAGCCATGTACAGTAACCGTTAGATATATTGGAACAATCAGGCGTCGGAGTAATTGAGATAGATATTTTTGAGCTTCTAGGCGCAACGTCATATACTTATGCAGACTCGCCTCCATCAGCAATTTCGTTCCACCCGCGTCTCCAAGGTTAAACTCTGAACTTATAAAATGTCCTTTCTTTCACGACATATCAATAAATCCAAATCCAATACCAAAAACATGAAAATAAAAAACTTACCTATAAAAAAAACAAAATTCTAAATAACAGGTTCTTTAAAAGTGCCGTGCGTTATCATCATCATCATCATCATCATTTCAGCCGAAAGACGTCCACTGCTGGACATAGGCCTCCCCCACTGAACGCCACAATGACCGGTCCTGTGCCACCCGCATCCAGCGGACTCCAGCGACCTTCACCAGGTCATCAGTCCACCTTGTAGGGGGCCTACCAACTCTTCGCCTTCCGGTGTATGGTCGCCATTCGAGAACCTTAGTGCCCCAACGGCCACGTGCGTTATCATTATTTATTATTTAATAAGGTAATTAGAACAAAATCATTAGGGTGCGTTGGGGTAAGATAGAAAGGTATTTTTTAGGGGTAAGATAAAAAGTAGTCTGTAATGCTCCGGAATATGGATGATTTTTTGTCTTACCCCTAAAAAAATACCTTTCTATCTTACCCCAACGCACCCTACATATACAAGAGTATCGGTAAACCGGTGTGGTTTGTCTCGATAGCAATTCTGCCGTAGTTCAAGTAATATCAGTGGCTATGCTATGTAACTCAAAACTTTCTAGATGGATAGTTGATATGCAAAAGTAAAACGCTTATTGCGCTGGTGTGCCACAACGGATTGTTAGAGGGTGAGAAAACCTCGTCAGATATGAAACAATAAGAGCAAAGGAAGCCCTGGGATGGTCTAAATATGTAAACCATTTGAAGAATACAATTTCTAAAACTGTGGGTACAGTACAGGAGTTCGATTTTTGAATCTCACCGGTGACTTTTTTTGTATGCAGCCGATGACTATTTAGTACGAAATAAGTCACCCGATGAGATTCAAAAATCGAACTCCAGGTTTGGGTAATGATATCGTTTAAAAATTTTTTTTGGGAAATAGTGCGTAGGTATATCGTTATACAGTTTGTCGCCACTGGTTTCATTTCAGCAAAATACAAAATGGTTGTGTTATAAGTTCATTGCAAAACACAATCATATCATTGTGTATGGTTATGGTTGTGCAGGGTCTATATTTCAACATTATAACTTATAATGTGGAAATATAGACCCTGTTCTCTATGAATTAGAGAATTTCGGCAGTTGTGCAGCAGCAGTTGTCGGCAGTTATTTGGTACCTTTTCGTTTTTTTCAACTGAAAACTTTTGCTGACCTGTCACACTGTATAACCTCAACCGCTGAATGGCTGCGCGGCGTCCGGATCTAGTCAAAATGATAGTATAGGTATTAATCTAGCAAACTAGATTTCATTGCTATCTGACGGGGCCGCCGGGGGCGACAGCTCTTACTTTATATGTATTACATTGAAAAATGTTATAATAAATACCAGCGATACATTGGAATATTTGGAATTGCGTTAAAAAAGCAGAATGTTAACACACGTTCTATTGAATATGTAAATATTTTGCTTTTTATTATATAAATATGTAACTTTGTCTTCGTTAATGTGTTTTCCTGTGTTTGCAATCAATATTAATTACTAGTATGGTCACGGACTTTATCATCCTGAGTTATCTAGGGTTCACTTTACATTGGACATTTCATAGAGTAAGTATTTAAAAAAGAAAATAGCTTGAACCGCAGACTGCTCAACAATTACAGTCGGTGACTGTACAGTCGCCATCAGATATATCGGAGCGGCCAAGGTGGTCACAAAAATCTGAATAAAATAACGCCTCTTTTGTCAAGCCGATAAAGTGCATGTTCAGATATTTTTTAATACTTTGGCCGCTCCGATATATTTGATGGCGACTGTGCGACACTGTGCGTATGCACTTCCCTAAATTATTGCTTCTGATTACCACTATTTCACCCAGAAGGTCAGAAAATTAGCATTGCTATCCAGCGTGAAAATATGGTCAGCTTTCTGGGCACCCTAGCAGTATCCGAGACCTGGGGTATATTTTGTATACAGGGTGGAAAACAATAATGGGAAATTACCTTCAAACGTTGAGATAGCTCAATTTACTGAAATGAAACATTATTTTATTTTTAAAAAGGGACTATAGTTTAAAAAAAAACAGATATTTTGTAATTTTTGCCAAAAACTGTTTTTATGAAAATTGATGCCGGTTGATCCTATTTCCAACAAGGATAAAAACTTCTTAATTTCAACGTTTATGGCACAAGAGAAGCCATAAATAATGAAAGAAATCTTTTCATCCAATTAGTACGAAAAACAAGGAAAAAAAATAGTGATGCAGTTTTAGTTTTAAGAAAAAAAAAGAATGTTTCCTTTCAGCGAACTAAGCTATCCCAAAGTTTTAAGGTAATTTAGTTCCCTACCAAGGCCCACGTTTTTTCCAAACTGTATAATAAATATATTTAATTCGTTTATATTTTTTTATTAATACTTGCCTGCGCCAATTATAGTTTTTTTTCTTTTACTGTCATTGACAAAACTGGTTCGCTGACCACAGTATAAGGAAGGTAGTCTGTTAGACCAGTAACCCATCTACGAACAAATATAAAACACGTTCGCAATTCAAACTCCGGACGCAGGGCTGCACCAAGCATCTTTCGCGCAACGGTAGCACCGCAGTAGCACATCACTCATTTCGTCATGTCTAATCATGTCTAATTCGGTCGCGTCACTCGTGTCGTCAGTTGTTTTTTTGCCCGCGGCCCGCTCAGTTTTTTTGTTCCAAGTTGGAAATAGGTGTACTCTAGCTACACTGTTAATAAAAACCTAACCTAAAAGGGTGGAATGAATATACTTAATATAAAGTGTTATATTTCAAGTATTCAATTGTCAAATCGTTCGTAAACTTGAGATAAGGTTCTTTATTTCGGCGCAAAAAATATTTGAACCTTGAATGCTTTTCTGCCCTTTCAATTAACTACTTTTTACGTAGGTACCTAAAAAGGAAAAAATTTCAAGTTAGGAGTTAAAGCGCTGGCGTACTTTCAACACGAAGGGAGCGGATTCGAACCTGGTTTGTACCGCTGTTTTTCGGTGCAAATCGGAGCTCACCTGCGAAATGTAATTCTATATTATACTAGTCGCTCTTAATTAATTATGGTTCTAATGCCAACAAGGCCCAGTTTTCGCTCTGGATTGGAGGGTAAGAGGTAGTCACTTTAGGTAAATGTTTGCTTGCGTTAATTCTTGAAATTAAGTTCGAAAAGAATGTTTTCTTTCAGTGAACTGAGCTATCTCAGCGTTCCCTTCCAAGTTCCCTCCAAAGCCCCTATTTTTTCCACCCGGTATATATTCCATTTGTCATTTCTGGGTTTCGATTTCGCATTTTTAATTCCCACCCAGAACATATTTTATGAGTAACCTCATAAAGGAAAAAGATTTATTGCCGGTTTCTAATTTTTGAAACGGAATGAATATTGCTAAATTGGAAATTACAATGATGAATTATTTGTATTGTTAGGAAATAAGCAGCAGGTGACATTTCCTCTTACATTTTCGGTATCTTTAGGCGGCTTTCCGACAGAGGGTGCAATTGAATTGAGCTTCAAAAAGTTCTTCTTCGTCTTCTTCTTAGGCTGTGGCCGTCTATATCTCTATGTCGTTTTACTCACATTCGCGAATGCGAATGCGAATATTCAGGATGCGAATGTCCGAATGCGAATGCCAATACGAATGTTGCGGAGTAGATTTAAAAAAGTTAATCTTGCTTATCATTTTTATGCTTCCATAGTTCATAAATACAGAACATGATATGTGATGGAGCCCTATATTATTGATCAAAAAGAGACAAGTGATAACGTCGTTTTCACTCACGTGTATGAGCAAATATATGACCATCGGCCGGGTCAGCGCGGTCAAAATAGAATGCGTTCTGCCCACATTCGCATTCGGAAAATATTCCCATCATTTCATGCGAATGAGAATGTTGATACGAATCATTGATTTATTATGTAGGTAGAACCTACTAGATGTGACATCTAGAACAAATTTTGTGCTGCATGTTTGGCCGTTGACAGCTGTCAGTTGCTTAGCATCATGTCAGTGTTTCAAGAGCGAATGTATGGACTTTAAGTGCCGATCACTTAAACTCATGGCTGAAAAATTTTGTTAGGGATGTCATCTCCTGTTACTCAATGATACGAATGTCAAAAATGATGCGAATATTCGCATTATACGAATGCGAATGCGAATATTCGTGACATCCCTACTCTATAGTCTCTGGTAGAGAACACGTTACAACGATACAAAAATAACTACTTGTCGGTATTTCTTCTCAGTAATGATTAACGCATAAAATAGAATCAATGCTTATAAACTTGTATGAAACACTAAATCACTTAGCGTCCATTCCGATCCCGGCCAGAAGTTTGTGGGATTGTTCAGGTATCAATCAAGCCGATGAGGCATTAGTGGATCCCAGAAGATTCCGATTGCAATCGGGCCTCTATTCCTGTAGCTATTTGTAATTCGAAGTATTCAGGAGTCTTTCGAAGACGGAAGGAGATATTGACAACGACATAAGTAGTATACGAAAATTGTATAGTATTAAAAGAATAGTCGATATTTTTTGACATAAGATTAGATTTGTGTCGGTATTTCGTGACAATTGATGTGTTTTTCGAGACATATGTCAAAACCTCTGTTTACAAAAGTAGTGGTTTTAGTGATAATAAATGAAGTTTTACTTTAAATATCATGCGGTGGCAAAAAAGCATGCAGCCCGCTTAATAGTAAGCGATTTCCGTAGCCTGTGGACACCTGTGACTTCAGTAGGTAATAACGATGCTGACATATGTCACTTATGTCAGCGTAGTGAAATAGGGGCCTGGAGTTAGACATGTCCAAAAACTAATATTTTGACAATACTTAATAAAATTAGTGTTAAAATAAAACTAAAATACTTAAGTACCGTCTAAAATAATATAATATATTGGCCTTTTTATTTGTTCCCCTCCCCCGCAAAAAACGGCAGACGTTTTCCGATAGAAATGACAGCATCCGGTTGGTTTAATAATCAAAGAGTAAAATCGATCAAGCTAGACTACGCTTTAATACCAGAACTTCTAACTTCCAATTCAACTAAATCATACAAACCAAAACAGTGGGCATAGTCCGTGAAGCTAACACAACCATTACAACTCTAGAACTGGGGTGAAAACAAACATCCGAGAGCGACCGGATCGTTCAATAGGTTATGAAACAACTGCCGTGATTTACACAGCAGGATTGCCAGTCAAACTGTCTTTATAATAGGCTATTTTCCTATGAAGTCAAATCAGCTACTCTTTAGGAAACGTCAAAACGATTTGTTATATGAAGTTTATACGGGAGACTAATATTGTGACGTCATAATTCTATATGATGAATACATCTCCTTTATAAAAGTTTTAACCATTATAGAATCATGTAAAACGCAAACACATGTTACACCTGCATTTTCCCGTGTATTTATGAAAATTAGATTTTATGAATGCAGCGAAACAATTAAGTTTATCTATTGGAAAGTACCCTATTATTGTTAATCAAACTAGCGGGAGCGTAAGCGAAGCACTTATGGCTCCTGAGACGTCTCGGCATTTCTATGGCTTTTTGATTTTGAGAGTATGTTCGACGATAACTTTAATAACGTTTTTCTGATCTTTATGGTTGAGGTTGTAGCAGATATATGTACATAAAATTTGAGACTTCGTTTATGAGCAGGATCGATCAAGGGGTTGTAGACTTAACCCCTTACCGCATTAATATAAATAAAAATTGTTCAAATTTGAACTCTGATACATGTCAACAAGGTTGAAAATAATAACCGCTATATATGGCTTCGTATGCGGTAAAGGGTTAAAAGGCGAAAAAAAATCTTCGTAATGGGTCTTGTTATATTGGTCAATTCGTTTGCAAGTAAATCGCGAGTTCTCAGTTCGAGGTTAACTACTAGTTAAAACTGCAATGATGCAACACGCTAGACACGTTAACCAATAACTCCAAAATTTTCTACTATATTGACATCTGTAATGTAAGGACACTTCTTGTCGTAAGGGCCCGATATAGGAAGGTATTATGCGGTACAAAGATGTGCTGAAGCGGCATATCAAAAAAGCTCGTATAGAGGCAAAGACATTAGAGACGTCGCACTTAGCGTCGAGCTCCTGTGCGTTGCCTGGTTTCGAACTCACGCACCTGCGTGTGCACGGTATGCCTCCACTGTGTACGGACATTAGCCAGTCTCTGCGTGAGTTCGAAGCCAGGCGACGCACAGGAGCTCAACGCTAAGTGCGACGAGCTAAAGGCCAGACTAATAGTAACAGTAAATTACTGCTATATTGGAGGGGTGCAGACTTACAGCGAGTGTAGCCGCACACTGGCTGCGAAAATTGGCGATATTAGTCACTTAAGAGCATACTAACATCACTCAAACCGGTAGAATGCAGTCGCTGTAGCCGAAAACTGCTAGGATCAGATGATGACGCCGGAGTTAAAGGTACGAAAGTTATACCATAGATAGACACTCAACCTTCCACCCAAATGAAAAAAAATCCAGACAGACGATCCTATTGCATCGTTACATGACTAGTAAACTGATTGGCTCCACGGATGACGGACGTCGGGAACAAAGACATTTCTAGACAATGCGATTCAGAATTACGAGTACGTGATCATTGATCAACCTGGGCTCGACAACATCATTAGTAAATGATTGGGTTGACATTATTACTAATTACTGAAACATAACTCATTATTCATTAGTGCTTCCAAATAGGTATGCACGGAAATTAAGAAATTTACAAAGAGAGGTTTCGACCAACAAAGCATATATAAGTTTAGAGAATTAACAGTGTACTGTGACTGTAATTAATACAAAAAAATATAGTTACACTCATTATTATCATTTTTGTTTTTATTAGCCGAATGACGTCTGGTATGTTGAACTCGCGTCACGTTGTCACTTTGTTGTCGTGGCATGACTCACGCAAGGATTGTCACAACGACGACCGGCCGTGTTTCGCTTTAAGGATTTCTGTGATCTTGCACAAACAGAAACCAGTATGCTTAGGAGCATTCTCTGGCTATGTCCCACAAATAATTACCACTAAATAACCTTTTTCTGTGTCATCGGCTGCCGGTTCAACTAGCACTCAAGGGGTGAAAGTCTCTGAAGACTTTTTTAAATAGCTTAATAGTTATTGCCACGTAAAATCATATTTTCGTCAACATTTTTATAGCCACCAATAAAAACGTCGATACATCTTCCAGACTTGACTTTTCCATTTCACACGCACACACTGAGAATAACCCCCCAGCCTATTAGTGAGATTGTGTCTCACCTCGAGAAAATACTGAATCAGTCAACGTCGTATTCCGATGCAATCGACTGATCTGAGATTGGGCCTGATTGATGTGCCCAGGTAATGTCGGTTGATATTCGGGGAAATAAATGGAGCTAATCGAAGGCATTGGTATTATTGCTCGAGCGTGGTCCATAAGTTACTACATCACGGGCAACGGTACAGCCATCAAATATATTGGAGCGACCACGGTACACTGAGGGAAAAAACAACCAGAATTCATGTTCGTTCAACCAAACTCTCATTTTAAAATAGCGCCTACAAGCTCTTTGGTTAAAACTACAAGTTCGATTTTGTTAAGTTGAATTAGTTCATTCTACAAGTTACTTGTCATTTTAGTTTAAGTGTTATTTAAATCAACAACTCGATTATATAAAACCAACATGGCACATATTGTTTTAAACATATATAAATTTGGCTGATTCAATCCTAATCTTTTAACAAGTTTAACCTTGTTGTTCATACAAATTCGACTTGTATTAACAATATTGGTGATCGATTCCGTTTACTAAAATACTTTAGTTTCAAATTGATAAACACGCAACAAGTCGAATTTGTTAGACTAACAAAGCAAATTTCTCTCAGTGTACTAAAAAAATTCTAAACATGCACTTTATCGACTTGACAATAGAGGCGTTGTTCAGATATTTGTGACCTTGGCCGCTTCGATATAGCTGATGGCGACTGCACAACAGAATAATTTAATAGTACTGGTATATTTTAAGTATACAGGAAGACAAATGACGTCTCCATAAATTATGTCGTCGGAATTTCCAGGTCTTTCAGGTATGAAATTGGTTTGATTGCTGGACCAAGGCTGAACAGTAAGTAGATTTTATATAGATATAGATACGATGTCTTAGGTGTTTGAAATTGTAATTTGGACCTTATTTGTATTAAAAACCACAAACCATAAGCGCCATATAAATGGCTCAGAGCTCTAATTCTTAAATTACAAGTATTACAGTTATTATTGTTAATGAATTACGTGTAGGTAGAGTCAATTAGGCAACCCTATTTTGTTTGTGATGTCTGCCAGCACCAATTATTACTAATTACTACATCATTTTTAATATTCCGTCCCTTACATTATTGTGAAACATAATACGAAAATAAGCCTCATTATAGGCGAATCCTTTCAAGTTGTACCTGACAGGATAATTTGCGGCTGAGTCCGACACGTGGTCGTTATCGCTGTGGTGATATTGTGCAAAATACAGAAGGTTTGTTTTATCGAACAAACACGTGTAAATATATTATTTATATAACATTCTTAAGGAATTATGTTGCAATATGTTAATTTTGTATGTGTCTAAATGTGTCTTTTAAAGCTGAATTAACTAAAAAAATGTATGTAATATGATTTAGTCGGTAAAAATGATTGATTTTCGACTTAACTCAAAGATTAAAAGGTGTCATAAAAACGGAGGAGCAAAGTCGAAATATGACAGAAGTTTAATAAGTAAAGGGTTATAGGTAAATATGCAGAAGTAGAATGTGCATAATAAATCTGTGTATCATGTCTATAATTCCAAATATATGTACAATAAGAAGGGCGGTTCTGGGCGCCCAGTTCACACATGGCGTCGGTCAGTCGAGAGTGAATTGCGAGCGGCGGGACTGAGCTGGGTGGAGGCTAGAAGGGTCGCTGAGGATAGGAAGGCGTGGCGCGAGTTAGTGAAGGCCCTCTGCACCTCTGGGGTGCCTTAGGACAACAACATCCAACCAACCATAAGTACACCTATAATTGCACACCTATAGTTCAGGACACATTATGGATTCATTCATTCATAAATTGTCCATGTAATTTTGAATCTCACTATATGTCTTTCCTGATGTCAAACCGTGCCAACACTATCTCCAAAAATCTCAGGCCAAGGCCTCCTATACCTACTGCCTGTATACACGTAACACAAATAATGAGCTTGGAAATTCAAGACAAAGCTTAGAGCTTAACACACAAAGAATAAAGCTAAGCTTTAAAGCTAAGAGTGAGAATTAAAATACGAATCAAGTATGTAATTGAAGCATTTTAAATGTACGTAGTGTCACTGAAATGGTAATCAGTTAGCTTGGCGTCAAGGGATCTTGTAGAGAGTGAGCGCATGCATGTAATAATCAAGCAAGTAGAGTACCTAATCGATGATCCAGGTTTTGCCGGAGAAGTCTGGGAGTATAAGTACTTTTTTAAATATATTTTTTACCAATAAATCCAAGCCTTCTGTACCGATCTAGCAAGTGGCTCCGTAAATGGTAGGTTATAATGATTCCCCGGACAATGGGCCGGGGAGCGGTTTGTCGTTCTAATTATCGTTGTTAAGAGTTCCACTCAGTTATAAGCCGGAGTTTCATTCAACAATGGTGACACGTTTTTGTTTCATTGTTCGTTAATACGCGCGCGAAACTTCGACTGGATTATCGCGGGCGCGTTTTACACAGTAAATGCTGAAGTATCAGAATAGTGACAAGTAATTAAAAATATTTATATAAAAAACTACTCCCTGCCTTTTTCACAAAGAAGTCATTAAAATAATTGACCTTGGTTTCACCGCCTTAGAAGTTTTGATTTATAGAAAAAAAGATATACCTATGTTTAAAAATTGAATGGTACTTTTTTGGTCTCTCTCTATAGTTATCTACAGTTAATTGTTGTTTGTTAGTCTCTAAGTAACGTAACTGTTTTATATATTTGGATGAACCTTTTATGTGCTACTGAAACACAGTATACTTAATTATTGACCAACATGGAGATACAAAAGCTTTAAAAATATTTTTATCGCTATACCTAATATAGAGATCACAATGTTCCGATGAACAACATGTATCCGCTTTTAGAGTAAACTTTAAAGTAACTACTCATAAAAACGACTCAAGCAAAGGTTGGCACAGGGTAATAAACGAACGGTATCAACCCCCTGCTCCCACGGAATATGTAAATGACTTCAATAGACTCTGTAATCTCGTTAATCTAACCTGCATGATATAAAATTGCTTGAGTAAAGCAATGGTTAGCACAGTGTAATAAGTGGTCACAATTGCTGAATAAAACGCTCGAACGCTATCAACCCGCTGCTCCCACAGAATATGTAAATGATTTCATTAGACTATGTAAACTCGTTAATCTAACCTGCAGGATATAAAAAGGACTCAAGCAATGGTTGGCACAGTGTAATAAGTGGTCACAATTGCTGAATAAATCGCTCAAACGCTATCAACCCGCTGCTCCCACAGAATATTTATGAAAATAATTTCATTAGACTCTGTAAGCTCGTTAATCTAACCCGCAGGATATAAAAAGGTCTCAAGCAATGGTTGGCACAGTGTAATAACTGGTCACAATTGCTGAATAACACGCTCGACCGGTATCAACCCGCTGCTCCCACAGAATATTTATGTAAATGATTTCATTATACACTGTAAGCTCGTTAATCTAAGCTTGTCAATATAAAAAGGATTCGAGCAATGGTTGGCACAGTGTAATAAGTGGTCACAATTGCTGAATTTAACACTGGTCCCACAGAATATGTAAATGATTTCATTAGACTCTGTAAGCTCGTTAATCTAACCTGCAGTGAAGTTTGCAGCCAAAACACTCGTAAGCAAAGCTGAACATTTGGTGCAAAATGAATATAGTTTCTAATTGTTTCCAAAATGTTTCGTAAACTACGTGTTGCAATATTTTACCAATTTAGTGCTGCATTATACAGCACATGAAATTTGAAATTTATGGAATGGACTCTAAAGCTCCTAAATGTAACCGAAGGTAAATTTTTTATGACTCTATAATTATACCATAAGAAACCGCCGTTTCATAATTTTTTATTAAATCTATGGAATTAAATGCTACATTGCCCATTTAACAGATTCGTATTAACTTTTTTCCTGCTAGCGTTTGTCCCGTCTTGATGTCCGCTTGATAACCTAATGCCATGAATTGGCGTAGGCACTAGTTTTACGAAAGCGACTGCCATCTGACCTTCCAGCCCAAAGGGGAAACTAGGCCTTATCGAGATGAGGTCCTTACGATGTTTTTCTTAACCGAAAAGCGACCAACTACCTAGTAAGTATCAAATTATATTCCTCCTTAAATTAGAACTCAGCGGTACGAGCCGGGGTTTGAACCCGAGACCTCCGGTTTGAAAGCCGGACGTCTTACCTCCAGGTTACCTGCATTTTTGTCCATACTCGTATAGGCACGATAAGAAAATACTTATAACAGTTATTTAACGGTAACTTTGTAATATTTTTAAATAATAGTATTTTGTGCAACAGTTACATAATGAGGGTTCTTAAGATTCGAGGGTCGAAGTTACAAAATGAGGCGAAGCCGAATTTTGTAAAAACAGACCCGAGAATTTTAAGAACCCTTATTATGTACCGTTGCACACAATAGTTTTTATACGAGTGCTTAAGCAAGCCGGTAAGAATTGAGTTCGACGAAAGCTGTGCACAACCTACTGCTTCTATGTAATCTCGTAACGTTCGATCTCCCGGTGGTTCGATCGGCCCGACAACAGTTTCACAATATTGTATGGAAATCTTTTCTGTGATTGTTATGGATGCTACAATATGCGACCATACAAGCTCTATCAAAAAGTATGCGCTAGTAGTTCCACCACCACAATCTCAATTCGAGTATTACAGTCGCCGAGTATAAAAATAATTTAGAAAAACACTTTTACGTCACTCTAGGCGCTACGTGAGATTTACCGCCCTAGGGCGAAGCGGCAAATCTCACTTCACACCCACGAAAAGACGTAAAATTATGTACGCACCACGGGCGGTAATAAAGAAGGCCCCAAATCGCTTGTTTATGGCCCTTACCTTCGGTTCGGGCCACAAATGCCAGCGATCTGAGCCCTTCTTTATTTTACCGCCCTAGGTACGTAATGTACTATTACACCAAAGTCCATCTTTTGAGCGATATTATAGTGATATAATTAATAATAGTCTAATTTGGCTCAAGAAATGTGTCCCAAGTGTGATGAAAATAATTGTCTGTGGCTAACGCCCAGTGCCTCGTCTGCTTTTAATCAACTCAGCCCCTTTGTGCCATCTAATATAAGTCGCCAGGAAGCAACACGCTCCATGCAAAGGCTCTCTCTAAATAACAAGTTAAGTTGCCTTTTAGTTAAGAACATGCTTTAATATTAGTGTTTTCTCTAGATATGAAAATGGTAGCATGATTTGTCTTCATGTGAAATAGATGTCAAATGTTTTACATAGTGGCACTGGTTGTCATGGTCTAAGAGGCTGGCCACGCCTCCGTTTATCAGATATCAATTTGTATCATTTTGACGACCAGAAATGATCATCAATTCGTAACAAAACATGAACGGCCTGCGAAGCAGGAACTGCCTACGAAGCAGGAGGTCCCGGGTTCGAATGCTGGTCAGGGCATTTATTTGTGTGTTTATCACGAATATTTGTTCCTGAGTTTTGGGTTTTTTCTAGGTTTCTAAGTCTATATTTATCTATATAAGTAGGTATATCGTCGCCTAGTACCCATAGTACAAGCTTTGCTTAGTTTGGGACTAGGTTGATTTGTGTAAGATTGTCCCCAAATATTTATTTATTTAATTTATTATTTATGATTTTAAAGTTAGAAAATCGCTTCGAGTCGGATTTCGAATTTACCGTACGTAGGTACCAATCAAATAATACTAAGGATACAAAATCTGCCCAAAAAATGGACCCGCAATAGTACCGCAAGAACGACTCGTGCAGCAGTTTCTCTGACAGTCTTATTAAGGTATAAGACTGGCCGGTTACAATTTTTCCCAAGCCATATTCAGTAAATCTTATTTGAGTATCTCCTTTACATTGTTGTTCGAAGCTACTTACCTTTATCTTATCTTATTGGATTGAGGGGCCCAAATGGATACACTTCGACCCAGTGGGACCTTTCGTGTAGTTACCCCCTAGTACACCTACTCGAGAGCTTTCTCAGCCATCTCCATGTGTTGAGTGATGAAGCTGAAGGCCACTGCTATGAATTCCTCTGGATCTGGGTAGCCAGTCCTTCATCCTCAGTCTGGCTAGAGCGTGACATTCACACATTAAGTGTTTAATTGTCTCTTCCTCTTCGCCACTCATCTTACAATCAGCATTATCTGCCAATCCCATTCTAGCCAGTACTCTTTTCACAGCGTAATGGCCTGAGAAACCCCTGTTATAATTTGGAGTTATAGTTACCTACCCTTAATGTGATTACCCCTCCACACACAAACACCACAAGATTCCCCAATATGGGTCAACCCTTTAAAGTGCAATTAACGCCAATTATCGTAATCGATTAGCAAACTATTTATTTACATGTCATGATGCTGCGAAACCTCTAAGCCATGGCTCAATTAAGGATCAGTAGTTTGACCCTAATCTAAACATTATTATGCGGCTTGTTTACGTAACGGGGATTCCTATTGGTTTGGTATTGCAATTACATTCAAGACGTTAATAAAAACTTCTCGTGAAAAATCATTTTAGATCCTTTGATACTTAGAGCAAAATTCTAAAAATTCCCATTCCGGAGCGTTTAAGGTAGAAAAAAGGTAGAGTGGCTTCCTTCGTGAGCCTTAATTTCAGGCTATGTGATTCATTGATTCGATGAAGCCTCCTGCTGACGACAACCGGTAGATTGGTAGAAAGCACCCTAAATTCATGATGTTAGATCCAAAGCTCGCAAAAGCTTAATTCAGTCTAGATTTGAGTTTAATTTTTTTTTATTGTACCCGTAACTCAATGTGATAATCTTTTGACATCAAAAAATATCTAGATAAATTGTAATTTTGAAAATCAATTTCAAAAGAGCGTTTTAATTGTATCGTGTTGATTTTAAGCATGCTCGTTTGTACATATATTTAACATGGACTCAATAACTTTTATAACCAAATTATATTAAGAAACGCCACTTCTGATAAATCCAATCCTGTTCAATATTAATGTTCGAAATTAAAACAACCATACTAATAAAAAAAAAACAAATACTTATAGGTATTGATATAAATATCAGCCACGTAATAAGGCTAACGATCTACCACTAACATGAAACAAGGTTTAAACTTCGTCCCGTTCAAAGTCGTTTGCGTCGGCTGTAATTTTGCCGACATCTCATTTGGCCGTTGTGTTGAACACTTTGAGCCCTTCCTTGACAGTGTTATATATAAAGTCAGGCCTTTGTTGTGATGATCGATGGGACCGTGAGCTCTGAGGGCAAGTAAACGCCTTAATGACTCGACTGATAATGGATATTTTTTATAACATTGACTGCTATTGAATTTCGACTGATGCGTCCAATTCGAATGCTTAGTGGTATAATTCTGCGACTCAGGAGAGACACGAACTGGGATACCGATTTATTTACCAACTGATTGTGGGTTATTCAAACTTAGCCGATTACCTAAGTAGGTATCGTAAACTTACTAAACTATCCTAACCGAACTGAGGCTTGAAATAATGTGATCTATTTAATTTTTTTAGGCTTAAAGTCATAGTTACGCTAGAGGCAATATATATATAAAGAAAAATAACACAAAGCAATGAACTAATCCGCCGAAGTCATATACTTCCATGATATTCGCTTTATCTTATTCGACTTATTTATCATATATAAACAGCATTCAAGGTAGCTAGATACTACCTTGAACGTTGTTTATACAGGGTGTCCCAGAAATCGACGTCAAGCCGTGAATGGATGATAGACCAAGTTATAACAGTTATCAAAAAAATACAAAAAAAGATCTATCACATGTTCTTCAAAAATTATGGTCACTTTAAAAATTTACTAGAATATTCACGCCCTGGACTCTTAACTTCTAAGCGATTCAAATGCCATGGAAGTATTATATGAGTTCGGGCGGATTAGCTCATAATGATTAGTTCTAAGAAGTTATAACATAACGATAATCACATGAAATTCAAAGTTGAAGGACGCTCCACTCTATTGGAGAAATTTCTTTGCTCTTTATATATAAGAGTGTTATCGTTTTTTTCCCCAAGTGTCAGGCAGTATCCTCGTCCATTGTGCGGCGGGGTGTGAAATCGAGGCCTTCATTATGTCTTTGGCCAAGGATATTAGAAATATTGGAGTACGCATCCCCTTAACCCAATTGAAGAATTTGTTCATCCATAATTCATGCTTCCTTGAGACATGCTGATTATATTGCAAGTAGCAGAATAACATTGAATTCGCTTCACAATACTATTGAGCTAGTCTGGAGAATTGTGGTCCAGAAAGGTGCGTTCCAAGGTGATGTTATGAACGGCCGCATTATACGCTTCAAATTTTGCTTCCACAAACTAACTTCATTAGTTCTAAACTCCGTGTCATTGGCCACCGACGTAACTTCAACGCGGTTAAATCGCTGTGACGCGGAATATACAAGATAACTTCAGGACGCTGGGGTAAGTTTCCGCTCTGCGAGGTGCCATGTTTATGAAGGTCGGTGTTGATTTTATAAACTTGGAAATACCTTATATTTCATGATTGGGTCTCGTCATAATGCCAGTGGAATAATTTAGGGACTATGGGTAAGGGTAGAGAAATAATATGCTTTTCTCAAAAATGCGCGAGTGTTGTCGTTACGTTCGTGAAAATAGACTCGAAAGTATCACGTTTCGGGTGCCGTAATAACACTTGATATGAAAAGGATTTTCATACTACTTTGCAGGCCTGGGCCAGGGCTTTGCAGGCCGGAAATCCCTGTTTTCCCAGCCTCTGCTGTAATGTACTATAACTGAGTAGGTACCTACGTGAACATTGATCATGGATCAGGGAATAATGAATACAATATGGGACGGTCTTCAACAATTTAGACTATAGAATTGTTTAAGAACGTAGGAAACCAAGCGACAAAGTGTCTTGTAGATATCCTTTTTCAACCGTGTCTTCTGTCCGTTTTATAAATAGCCCAGCGTGTAAAATACGCGTCATTTGAAGCGGGTACTCAGCACAATGGTTGCATGTACCTAATACCAATCATCATCATCATCATCTCAGCCATAAGACGTCCACTGCTGAACATAGGCCTCCCCTTTGGACCTGCACAAGTATATACATATATACACCTAGTACCTATATATAACAAGCAATGATAAGTAAAGTTAATGTCATTAACAAACTACGCACTATACCAAAATGTTCTGATTAACTAGATAAACTTTATCACTTGGTAACCTAGTTAACTCATAATATTCACACTAAGGAACTTGTAGGTACAGTGTAATACATTACGTATACACACGCTGTAGCTGTCACATTTTACGGCTAAGTACCTTAAGCTGCGTCTACGGTAGGCGAGCCGAACACGAGCGGAATCGTCCTGGGGGGTGATTTTTGAGATTCGAGCACTCGAAAGTGACATTTAAAACTCCGAATAAAACGATGAAATTATGTTTTAAAAATAAAAGCCATAGAAATTTAAAATGATGATTATTTAAACTATTAATTCCAAGCGAAAAAATTGGCGACAAACTTTTGTGTGCGATTATTTTCGAGCTTGAATTTTTTGAATTCGAGCGCCCGGCTGTCAAAAATCGGCCCCCTGGGCGTCATAGTATGCGGTTCAAGTGTGGACTTAAAATAAATTCAACAAACTGAGCGAGCAAGGGTGATGCAAATTTGTGCTCCGCTCGTGCTCGGCTCGTCTAGCGTAGACGAGCTTTAGTAGTAAGTACCACTGAGTTTAATGGCATAATAAACTGACACTATTACAGGCCTATAAACCGCTAGTGTGTTTAGCGGACTGACAAAAAGGTAGCCCATCAAGAATAGCACTTATCGAATTTGTTAGCATATTATCAATCATACCTGTAACTTCTCAATTTAAGCACTCACGCTCAACTGAGCCCATTCACCGAGCCCATTCACAATACAGCTCGGAAATCGAACAATAACAAACGGATCGCTATAATCGGCGGAGGGAGCTTTCGGCTCCAGCGTAATGATTGATGATACAACTTTAAACCACAGTTTGAGCGAGTTTCAAACAGTGGCTTTGGTATTCTTTTGTCTCAGTTTCCTCGTGGTTATAGAAGGATAAAATGCAATGTGCTGGATATTTTCACACAGGGTATTTTGGTGCCATAATCGTCTTGACTATCTCGACCGTAAAACTTATTTAGTAAGAAAACTGTGGATGCCATCGCTATATAATGAAATCGCTGATGGGATTTTCGTACAAGACTTTGAAGTGTTTGACCGAAGAAAACTGTTATCCAAATTTTAAAATAAATAAAATATGTATTTTTTTTGTAATGAATCCAACCAAATATCAACTTTAGAAAAACAAATATTTTATGTACATAATACATCTAGATCAAGAAAAGCGATTTACTCTGAAAAAAATAATCAGTGATTCCTACTGTAAAGTATACTGAATAATCCGTTAATCTTACTGATTATTCAGTAAACCCCTACCGTAATCTCAGTTCAGTAGGCTCCCTGATAATTTTTTTCAGTGTAAAAGGGGTCCCCTAAAATCTAAAGTTTCCATAGCTGCATATACATGATGACTGTATCGACCGTCCAATGGCGCCCTAATTGGGGGGATTGTATTTCCTACTAAACGAGTCAATTTCTGTATTATCCTCAGTGTTCAGTTCAGTTTTAGTCCTACTGATTACGCTTCTTTTGATCTTGGTAACACAGTTTCATTTTGCGTATTTTTTTTACTTCAATACCAAATGGCAAATGGTGGCCACTATTTTCCGTTTAGTTTTCGGAGCCAAATATAAGTAAAATAAAACTGTATCACGTAAGTTATACGTTGCGGATATAGGACAACAACTTAACATGAAAGATTATACAGAAATTGATTAGTTAATTCGAAAATACAATCCCCTTTATGAGCGCGCCACGGTCGACATGCGATGTGCTAAAAATAAATCCTTTTTTTTTTAATAACCGTTCTAGTAAACTAAAATCTAACAAGACTTTTTTGTGGTTAAAGTGAGCAAAGTTAACGAGGGTCAAATAAAAACAAATTAAAGGAGACAGCCCACTAACTTTTAATTCGATTGATGATCGAAGAGTAATTACGAGGAGGAAGTTAACTTTTCCACCTTAATTGAGTGGTTCCTAAATGAATAATTAACCGACGGAAGGTAGTAAAAGTCTTTTTTATATACCAGGAAATGTGTTCCCGATTACGTGTCGAACTTTCAAAACAAAGTTTGGTTTTGCTAACACTTGAGCCCATACACGAAAAGTACAAGGAAATATGTACCTAAGTACCTGCTGAATAAGGTGTCGTCGTCGACGGATACGTCTGGGAAGACATTATCATCATCTAATTTTACAATATCTACAGGTCGAGTGACTAGCACAAGACAGGCATACATTTATATTGACAATAACTTCTACCCGCCAATCTGTCCCCTTCGCTGGGGCACGTATGAGATAGTTTAACTGTCAAGACTTCAGCTGGCAGGTAGCCTGCATCGAACAGTCCACATTTTGGAAACGAACTACATTTAGTCATTATCCTTAGCAGGGAAGGAAGATATAATTGTTTGACATGATGTCCACGGCCGCAAATTATCACCATCCCGCCATCAGCAGGCAAACCATCCTCACACATTGGAATCTAAATGGTCGCACACTGTGCGATTTCAGACTTTGCAGAGAAATTTCCTACATGAACACACTGGCTGTGGAATGAACTCCCTGCCGAAGTTTTCTCAAGGGTATATTGTAAGCGGCTCCTCAAATAAATAAAATAATTAAAAATTAAAAAACACGACTGCGTTTGTTTTAAATGAACTGAAAAGCTAAAAATAAGTTCTAAACATGATTGAGAATGTCTTTGAAACCTTATGGTTGAGACTGTGCCTTCCTACACCCTGACGTACGCTGGATCTTTTAAAATACATATTTTACTTCGATCGCAGTGGGGGGACCTTTTAAACTGTATAACACAATACCCATAAAAAGGTCCCCCGACTGCAATCGAAGCAAAATATGTATTTTAAAAGATCCAGCGTACGTCAGGGTGTAGGAAGGCACAGTCTCAACCATAAGGTTTCAAAGACATTCTCAATCATGTTTAGAACTTATTTTTAGCTTTTCAGTTCATTTAAAACAAACGCAGTCGTGTTTTTTAATTTTTAATTATTTTATTTATTTAAAACCTTTTCGTGACATAGAATACTTAAGCGAACTTTGGATTAGTAATCGAAAGTATAAAGACGATTTTTTTTACACTTTTTCACTTAAAAAGCGCTGGTAGCCTGGCTGGCAGTAAGACGTCCGGAGGTCTCGTAACCAACCCTCGGCTTGTACCACTGAGTTTTTTGGAACTTATGTACGAAATATCATTTGATATTTACCAGTCGCTTTTCTAACTAAACTAACTATTTTGGCTCAACGATCCAAAGAGAATCTTGGCCTCCGAAATGAGAGCACGCCACCTATCCCGATCCTGCGCAACTTCTTGCCAGTTGTTGACGCGAAGCTGCAGCAGATCCGCCGCCACACTGTCCCCCAACGATATCTGGGCCGACCCACCGGACGGCGACCAGTCGGTCGTCCCAAGAACGTTCTCTTGACAGCCCGATCCTCACCCATTCTCTGTAGGTGACCGAACCAGCGAAGTCTGTGGGCTTTTGTTTCGCCGATGATACCAATATTCGGACCCAAGTCTGGCCACCAACTCTTCGATCTAGACATTCCTTCGTGAGTCGCTTTTCGGTGAAGGAAAATATCGTGAGAAAACCGAACCTTATCCCAAGAAGGCCCAGTTTTCTCCTCTGTGTTGAAAGGAAAGATGGCAGTCGCTTTCGTAAAAAACTAGTGCATACGCCAATTCGTGGGATTAGGTTGCCAAGCGGACCTCAGGCTTAAATGAGCCGTGGCAAAAAGCCAGGATAAACACGAGGAGGATGATGACTTTTTATCATGTACAGTCAGCATCAAAAGTATCTTCCTACACGAAGGCCTCAAAAATATGTGACACGCTCCTATGGCTCTACAAATAAGAGCAGGTCACATATTTTTGCGGCCTTCGTGTAGAAAGGTACTATTGATGCTGACTGTACATACGTATTTACTTGTTTTTTAGGATCCAAGAGGCTAATTGCATGACCTTATACGTGACTTAGCGTGACATGAGTTGGCATATATCTATGGTAATAAACTTCTTGGTGCCAAGATCGATACCAATTTTGTCCAGCGTACCTAGTTTATTTTAGCTTGTGGTCTGTGTCTTCAAATAGACAATAACTCACAGTGTGTAACAGAGGACACGCCAGTCTACTTAACCTCTCTACGCATAAAACCATACTGTCCTAGCCTCCAATTTTTCTCCCAGAACTACACCATGGCTACGCTACAGTATTGTAGAATATAGGTAATTTTATCATCAAACTCCACAAGAACTAGCTTCTTTGGCTCAAAGCGGCGTAGTGCAGCACATTTTTTTACGATACTGGACGTGATGTTGTAAAGAAGTATCTTAATACCGCGTAGTAGAACATTTCATTACATTCAGAGCAAGGACGCGTCATACTACACGTAGTTGCATTGCATTGTCCGCGAGGCAACCGGATGGCTCGCGGTATTAAAGGTCACAGCTCATTAGAGCGCCTCGGCAGCCGACCCACACTGCCTCGTCGCTCAGCGTCCACTCGTTGTCTAGTTGATGTAGTGAGTGCATGGCCATACAAATTCATATAAAGAATAACTAACCGCTCGAGGTGAGGCTGTGAGGGGCGGGTGCCGAGGCGCTCTAATGAGCTGTGATCTTTAAGCTCCCTACGAGCTGTGGAACCACCCTATGCAACCCGAAATGACCCACGTTGGACCTTGGCTTTCATCCTCCTCCCCTCAATTTTCAGTACTTTATGTGATCCAGAACGAGCATGCAAATGGCCAAGTGCACCGGCTGGTCGGTAATCGTTTCGTCAGCTGTTAGAGAAATGAGGGGGGGGGGGGGCGATGAAAAACTAAGTACAACGTGGGTCAATTTGGGTTGCATAAGTTGGTTACACAACACGTAGGGACCTTATATACCGCGAGCCATCCGGTTGCCTCTTGGACACTATAACTACGCGCCATTGCTTTAACTAATATTATTACTCCCAAGTCTCTAATACCTACTTATTACAATTAAACATGTAAGTTTTATATATCTTTCGACTCAATTTCCAACCTATTGTTTTAATTTAATTTCTAAAATGTTCGTATTAACGAAAGAATATTTTTATATATGTATCATATACATTTTTGTAATCAGCGTGAAAAGCTCTTCATTTTGATACCCCACTCGATAGGTTTGCAAGATTTTTTTTTCTTAGGTTTGCGCAATCTGGAATATTATGTCCGCCATATTGTTTTTACGGTGACGACACATAGCCTATGTTTCTTGGGATAACGTAACGATTCTAATGATACCCCATACATCTAAATCGGTTCAGCCGTTCAGATGTTCTAGTGGAACAAAGAATTTTATTTTAGCCACATACATACATGAACCCTGAAAACAATACACTCCTTTTTTTGGGCAGTCGTGTAAAAACGCTAAGCTGACCGCTTAGCATCGGGTACGCTGTATGCTTATTTGCTACTGACGACACTGGCATAGTATATCATAACCCAACCTCTAAGATTATGAATGTAACTCTCCCTTAACAATTTCCATCGAACCATGTGTACATTATTCTCAGTTTAACGTCCATCGTAAAGGCGGCCACATGGTGCTCGGAAATGGAACTATTCCTCAGATGGACAGGTTTATTTGGATAGCCGCGGTTTATAGTTATTGAGAATAGTCAGGTTATGAGGCTGGGAGCTCGTTTCATCCGGATTTTGATGAAATTTATAATAAAATTGGGTTGAGCTGAAAAGTATTTCAGTGTTTACGACTTACGGCAGTGCCTACCTACTAAATATACAGACATTTTACTTTTTAAATATACCTATTTAAGGTTTATTAAATTTTAAATTTTGGTTTATACTGTTATACTCATAATATGTCTCTCAGTCGTCATTAAGGTTCAAATATCTGGTGGCAAACAATACCTACTCTCACTTATCATGAACTTATCATTAGGGTTCTGTAATGAAACATGCGTCTAGAAGGAAATGCGCCGCAAGTAAGTGCAGTCTTTGATGTAGATTGTGTCCTGTATGCAAATATAAGTTATTCCAATTAGAGCAATCTGAATAATAATAGATCTGCATATTTGTGGTTGCATAAATTGCGGTAACTTCGTTCATTGATTTATTATACGTCGTGCAAACTAAGAAGCAATTTTTAACACCTCTCATCTCTGTACAAAAATCCGATTTTAGGTTATAAAATGTACTGAAATGACAGGTGTCAAAAATTGCTTCTTAGGTTGCACGACGTATATAGGTATGTAGCAGGACTTGCGGCCATCTTGTCGAGCAAGGTGGTTTGGTTTTTTGATTAACTTCTTATTTTTTGTTCATTTTCGTGATTCAGTGTGTAATATATAGCTTATTAGATTAGATTAGATTAGATTGTAACCCCTGTTTGAGTTAGATATCCGTTAGTCCACGTGCTTTTTGTAGGGAGTAGCTATCTCCTTATAAAAAGCCTAACCTCACCGTACAACGTCCAGCTCTTGGAGCGAAATTTTAACTAATTAACCGTACACTTATCGTCTCTACTTCGACATTGGCAAAATTGTCCCAATATTGTGGACAGAATGCCATTTATTTTAAAAATTGAATTGACGTATATGTATTCTACTAGATGTGACATCTAGAACACGACGTGACAGCTGTGACTGAATCAAAGTTTAGTATAGCCTTGTAGAGATATTTACTACAACGTTTGGTACAAAAAAAAATAGGGATGTTATCTCGTCACACTAGGCGTTTCATTGTTTTGTTGACAAAAAATTTTTTTAGGAAATTTGACCCAAAAACTATCTTCTTTGCTTTTCCTTGTACCGACCGGGGAAAGTAGTTTGAGCGTAATAGAAGCAAACACGTACATGCTTGCTTAGGTGACGAAGTTCGTTAAGACATCATCGAGTTAGCGTAAAACGGATTATCGTGGAACCCTACTCGAGAGGAGAGGTCATTGTTTTTCTACACATCGGCCCTGGATAAATATTAGAGGATCATCCTCTTTTCGATGTAAATATATCATACACGTGTATCTAATATCTACACGGTGGGCACGAGTAACCCGACAGATTTTAACAGTGAACCTGATCATATTTAGAGACTAAAATGTATTGTAAACTTTTCTGGAATATGCCTAGTTTCAGAGTAAATACAAATTTAAAAGAATCTTTTTTTTATTATTACTCAGCACAAAACGCCTTTTTGATGGCGTTGTTGCTACTATTGGGCATAGTTTACACATCCTTATTGACAGTGACAGATATCAAAGTGACAAGGAATACTTTGCATAAACTATTTTTTTTTTGAAAAAATAATGTATCATTTCGCTTTAGGCGATCATTTTATGACATTTACTTTGCTACATTTACTTTTACAATAACATTTACTTTGCTTGTTCACAAAACATCCAAAAAATTGCAAAAAAAAAGATTTTTTTTATTTTTATTTCGAGATAAGAAAGTCACATATTTTTACTTTTGGTCTCAGAAATGCGTGGTTAAGATCTGTCGGTTTCCTTGTGCCCACCCTGTATACTGTATACAGTAGTTACAGTACTAATCTTTAGGGTGGTGTAGCTCAGAAAAACACAGGGGTAAAGCTTGCGGTCTTCATGTATTTATATAGATTTTTATTGGAACGAGCGCGCGTGATATCAAGGCAACTAATTTGGATTTATGATTGTTTATTTACATTGAATTTTAGTTTGAGTAAAGAATATTTTGATATAAAACGACCAGTAATGTAGAGGTTTCTAACCAACCTCTACAATACCTAGGTACGGGAGCTCATCGCAAAAGCAGAAAATGACGAATAAAACATATGCACAAAATATGTGTATATATGAATTGCTTAAGTATGTGTGTATTGGAATTCCATATTCCATTCAAAGTTTTCCACGGCAAATACTATATGATAAAAAACTTTTTTTAAATTAGGTCATTTCGCTATCGACAGTTGTTAAGGCGATATATACCCAAGAGTATGTGAGATTTACTATTTGTAGATCGGTTTAGACATCGCATAGACAATTGGAACATCGGTTCTGCCCACGTTCTGCCCGCAAAACGGAGCAACGTGCGAAACCGCATCCATTTTGAGAACCGCTTTACCGTGGTCGTACTTTGGATACCCAACTGATGTTCGGTAAATATCTACTACCTAGATCATAGGACACTAACTGGACAGAATTTTATGAAAAATATTGTCAAATGATTCGTTTCAAACGGTCCGTTTAAGACAAGCTACGTTATCCAATACACTGATTGAACCGACTGAACTAGGCCACATTTTAAAACTTTTTTTGCTGCTCTATCTATGTAAAATTTACGATATATCGTCTACAAGTGAAAGTCATACTTGCATTCAATTTAAATCTTATTTTAATAGATAGTATACAATGTGACGTTTCAATAAAAGGCCCGTCATTGTCGGTTGTTGATAGAGTTTATTTCTAAATGAATTATTACACAGCGACTGGTTAATGCCTCATTGACAACCTACAATAATGTAGCTTTGACTTAAAAAGGCACATATAAAAGTAATATAAATAATATTTTCATTTGATAACAACGCACATGTCTATTCATTATTTCTAACAACCCCGTTGTTCAAAGGGTTGAGTTAATTTAATATACAAGAAATATATTTATTAGAAATCTTCTGGAATATCATAATGGTTGGTAATATTAAAGTAACTTTTTCTTTCTGGAAATTTATGGAAATATAGTTTTTTTACTCCTTAGCTCGAAGGTGAATATAATAAATAGTAGGTAATAAATAAATTAAAATATATATATTTAGCGACACGCCTAAATTTTAGATAGTTCATAGTGCACATTCAGTAAAGAAAAAAGAAAAGAAATACGCAAATCAGGATCATTACCATAAATAATAAAAGAGCAATTTCCTGGGCTATTATCTTCCCCTGCGAATTCTTTGGCAGATGTCCAGCTATCTCAATCAATAGTCGAACTTAGATATGTCTATCATTTTCCTCCCCCCAGTATGATTTACGAGTACATGCCATCAAATCGTAATGGGTTTAACATCTGGCGATGCCTAGGGGTTTTGATAGTGTCCGAACGACGTGCACTACATTGTTTACCCTACAGATGAAATTAGACTATTCTTAATAAATCTGATTCTTATTAAAAACTGGCCAGAGATAGCACTAGACTAGAGGGGAGGCCTTTGCCCAGCAGTGGGACACAATAGGCTCATAATAAAAATAAAATAAAAAGTATCGATCGCTGCTTACCTACATACATTATATGGTGTTTAATACTGTCAGAGACTATAGAGATATAGACGACCACAGCCTAACAAATAGCGTGCTAGTAGTACACTAGTAGCTACCAGGTGGAGTAGCTGTGCAGGTGACATTTCTTCCTACAATTTCGGTATCTTTAGGCGGCTTTCGGACAGAGGGCGCAATCGACTTGAGCTTCAAAAAGTTCTTAGGCTGTGGTCGTCTTTATCTCTATAGTCTCTGATACTGTGAAATGACAACACATAATTGTTGATGTTCAAGGGGCATGAATTTAGTAAATAAATAAAACATTAGAAAGATTTAAGATACCGTGGTAGACAGGACATGGAAATACTAAATTAAACATCTTAGATACAATTTGAGAAAAACCTTGACATTTATATTAATTATGTAATCTTATCCAAAACTTTCGTAATAAATTTTCTTTTGAAAAATATACAAAGAGACGCACGTTTCTTTTGCAATCAAACACATTTCCAAAATAAATTTACATTATGCAAACAAGAATTTCCAAACAAACTCTTCAACCTGTAAAGTTAACGAGATGTATGCGTTGCACGTGCAATAACGTGTGTATGTCAAAGACATCTTTGATCTTCCAAGCAAATTACTTTAAAAGGAACCTTATTTAGGCGGAGGAATCCGTGCATTTGATACAGGACCTTTCAATAAAGCTACTTCAGAGTCTGAAGACACGAGTCCGTATGTAAATACTGCCCTACCAAGTTGATGAGCCGTATTTACTTAAGAATATCAGTTTGATTTTGTATTTTATGGCATCAGAATACTATAAAGAATTGAATGAATTTCCAATGGCGGTTACGACCCTAGTCTAGTAAATTACTTCGTCCCTTGGACGGGGTTGGGAAGTAAAATCGCAAATCGTAAAATTCAGCGATCAACGACAGCTCGGGAATGTAGGGTATGGGCAGCGAGCGATTTCAGATGGACAGTTACCAACGGACCGAACTGCGCACACGGTTTAAAAAAGGTCGGTGGTGGAAGCAGGTGTTAAAATAGGTTTTTATTTCAACGTTTGTGATCGGTTTCCTTTTTTAAAAGGTTTTGTGTTAATAAACAGCAATGCTTAATTACAAAAGCTTTATTTTTTTGGGCTGTTTTACAAAATTTAACTGATATTTACTCAATGCAAAGCACGATTCATAATCAGAATTGGTACTATATATTATATTTATAGCTAATAATATTATAAGATTTTCATAGAACCATTTTATTTGTGTGTATAATTCGGCAAACTTGAATTACTGTATTTTTGGGTCTTATAGTTATTTACTCAACAAAATTAATACTATTTATAAATCTGTATTACTGACTCGATACACGAAAAGCCTCTCAGAGGTCCTAATCAAATATATTGGCGAAACAAACAAAATTAATGAAATCGGAGTTAGATTTATGACCTATCCAGCACAGATTGTATTCCATACGATGATTTAATATTTTCTGCCAATTTTTTTTTATATAGCCTATGTTGTGTCCCACTGCTGGGCAAAGGCCTCCCCTCTTTTCCGCCACTCGTCACGGCCTGGTGCATGTTCCCGCCAGTCGCTACAAAAGGCATCCAGGTCGTCCTGCCATCTCTTTTTCGGTCTGCCTCTACTCCGGCCCTCCTGCCAATAAAATAAAAAATATTGGCATAAACATACACAATTATTTACTAGTTGCTCCATTTTTCCATACTACTGACTCCATTATCAGCAACTTGAAAATTTCATATCGATACGATAATACATTTTAGTTAATATCAATTAATATCCAGTATGAATATCGATAAACTGTCTTCTAATATCATTACGTAATGCATGTACGATGTAGTGCCTAATAGTTTTCCATCGTATTTTCTCGTAAAAGTTCATTTTTATCGTGCTCTCTCAATCAGCTTCTACGCATCTACTGAAGCTAATTGAGAGAGCATGATAAATACGAACTTTTCCGAAAGATAACCACGGAAAATCATTTCTCACTATATCTTGTGTTGTGTTGTGTGTCAAAATTTATATAAAAGAAAATAAAAACAACATTGCAAATACATAATTCGCATGTTACTTGAGCCGGATTCCGCGACCAACCCGCCACAGTCCACGGCCTGTGTTTTATAGGAAACCGACGGCTATAAAAACCATAATGCACCGTTCTTTACTACCATTCCTGTAAGATATGTAATGTGAGTAATGAATGTTACTCTGTGTTCACACTGGAATGTTTATAGTGTTTGTTGGTAGTTTATTATTTGTAAACTATAGAAAAAAAACCTACTATGCTTGCAGAACATACGATGTATGTAAATTGCGAGGGTAAGGGAATGAATGTGTGCACACATTCAAAAATTAAAAAAAATCTTTATCCCAAGATATATTTTACTTGAAGGAAATAACATTTATTTACATTACTAAGTAGACAGTGGCACTACAGTACAAATACTGGGTGTACCTCGGAATTCCTAATAACGTTTGTCCTAAAATCACTTGCCCTAACCGTTTTGTCCTAATTGTCATTTGCCCTAATGATCAATTACCCTAACAGTCACTTGTCATAATGTAATGAATGTCCTAATGCTCATTTGTCCTAAAATTGTTTACCATAATGTTCAAAAATCCTAATTTTATTTGCCATAACATTTGAAACCCCTAATGACATTTGTCCTAAAATTACTTACCCTAACCGTTTTGTCCTAATTGTCATTTGCCCTAATGATCAATTATCCTAACAATTACTTGTCATAATGTAATGTTTGCCCTAAAGCTCATTTGCCCTAAAAATTCTTACCATAATGTTCGAATATCCTAATTTTATTTGCCATAACGGCGTAAGTTAGGGTTATTTTTTTTTTGATGACCCTAAAAACGAAACTGCTCCCAGAGATAGGTAGGTTAGGTTTATTTTTTTGATGACCCTAAAAACGAAACTGCTCCCAGAGATAGGTAGGTTAGGGTTATTTTTTTATGACCCTAAAATCGAAACTGCTCCCAGAGATAGGTAGGTTAGGGTTATTTTTTTTTGATGACCCTAAAAACGAAACTGCTCCCAGAGATAGGTAGGTTAGGGTTATTTTTTTTGATGACCCTAAAAACAAAACTGCTCCCAGAGATAGGTTGGTTAGGGTTATTTTTATGACCCTAAAAACATATGAGCATTAGGGCAAGTGACAATTAGGAAAAATTACCAGTAGGACATTTAATATTAGGGTATGAAATAATAGGAAAAATAATATTAGTTCATTTGAAATTAGGTGTTTTGATCATTAGGACAAATAACTTTTAGGTCAAATAATAATTATGACAAATTAATATTATGAAAAAAAAAGTTAGGGCAACTGATGAATAGGTCAAATGATATTAGGTAATAACATATTAGGGAAAATAAAATTCATCGATACGATGATAGGGCAACAACAATTAGGACAAATGAGCATTAGGGCAAATGATCATTAGGACAAATAGCATTAGGGCATACAAATATAGGACAAAAAACTTTAGGGATTCAGATATCAGATATTTTTGCACGTTATTTACGCAATTTAGTTTTGTCTACAATAGCAGACAGTATCATGGTATCCAGACACGTGCAAAACTAAATGATATAGGATGGGATGCTACCTGCGTAGACACACTGGCACCATCCCACCTCCAACGGACTAACGTAAAAGCGGGCGCAGCGGCGGAAAGCGCCGAAATTTCAAAACGCAACAAATATAAAAGTCTCGGTAGAGAGTACCATTTTGTACCTTTTGGAGTTGAAACTCTAGGTCCATGGGGTCCCAGCGCACACAAGTTTTTTGCAGATATCGCAAAGCGTCTGGTTGATGTAACTGGTGACCGAAGAGCTGGCGGTTTCCTCGCACAGCGTATCAGCATTGCGATACAACGAGGAAATGCCGCCAGCATCCTTGGTACAATGCCGCAAGGGCCTAGTTTAGATTTGAGCTAGTTATTAATTTAGTTTAGTATTTGTACTGTAGTACCTCTTTATATTTAGTTATGTAAATAAATGATTTACTACATTTGAATGATATAGGTATATAACTTAGAATATTCTTACGACAAAAATGATACAGCTCTGTTTTATTTTTACGGAACTCTAACAAAAGCCCCGGGGCATAATGTGTCAATGCCCCAGGGGCAATATATTGCATTGCTTGACGTAACGTACGGGTGACACTATTTTACACTACACGCCGTCGGTTTTTCACACTGCTACTCTTATTTATTTTTAAAATAAAAAAGTACTATAACAGTTTAAAAAATCTGCGTTCAGGATTTTTTTTACATGTGACATGTAGTTGTAGGTTATTCCCAATTACCGCAATAGATTTTGTTTTTATCTATATCCACTTATAACTAAGTATATATAACTATGTAGACATATTATGTCAAATATCGCTGAATGGATAACAATTTACGATATAAGTTTTTTGTAGAATTAATTTACGTCAAGTACTTATTAGGTACTTTAATGTTAAAAGGTTATTACAGGGTTGAGGTCTATATGACAGATAAAAATGCCCAAACCAGAAACTACTATAAAATCATCATTAAGAGGACACAGTTCAGGTAAGAAAGCATTATCAAACGTTGTGCGAAGCAGTCTGATTTGGATTTTTTTTCTTTTAATTACACAATAGGTATAGAAGGTTACATTGTCTATCTCTCAAGCTGTTTTGATATGTATTCTTGAAGAACCACGCATTATTGTATATATATCTTTAAGATTTAATGTATTACCGTTTTGAAAAAAAAAAGTCCCGCCGAGTTTCTTGCCGGTAATAAGTAATACTTCAGAAGTGTAGGGTTAGAACCGGTGGTAGTTTCTTTTTTCTCTCTGACGTTCGTAAGTGCATTGTAATGTGCCTAAATTAAAGAATAAATATTTTTATCATTTATTTCCTGTCATTTCGATATCCATTAATAAGAATGCCTAGATTGGGCTCCATAGCAAATACTATATAAAATATTACTAATACCCATATTGATGATATCGAAATCAAGACGTAGTTTTGCACTGAGTCACAAACAGTCACAAAAAACATTTTTCATTGTTTTTTTTGGTACTAACTCTGGGCGAATACTGTAATGTTTATAGGACACTTTATTCTGTAAATATGATCAGAAATACACTGTTCAAATCATTTGAGTTCCCCATGAGTACAGTACATGCCGTAGTACTATTATATTGTGCAGAGATTATTTGCTTACTTGTTTTTATTTTCTCCAGCATTGTTTGCTGTCTGGTTTTTCTGGTTACAAAAAGGCCAAGTGAAGTCCTAATGGAGCGACTAATGGACCAACAAACGAAGGTTCTTACCATAGACTTAAAAATACACGGACACCGCGTCAATGAGACAAATCTTTGTTTCATAGCTCGCCAGTTTCGCTCGCGTCTACCTAGAGACGTAGCGGGTTATTCGAGTTTGAACAAGCGTGGTGCACTGGCTTATTTGGTGGTAATACTGTGTGGTACATGTGTGGCCCGTAATAGCTAGGGATACACGCACGGATTTGTCCGCCGGGCACATCCGGCGGACAAATCCGGCGGGCACATCTGTGCGTGTATCCCTAGCTAATGACGGGCACGTTAATTATAGATCGAGTCTGGGTCAAACTATATACCTACATACGACATGAAATATATAGGGATATGGCAACGTTAGGGCACGATTGGTATATTTAAGCAGGGGTTTTATTACACATGACTCTGTGAATTTACTTAGGTATTTTCTGTGGTTTGACTATTATTATCTCGAGTTGTGAATGTGGGTGGTAATTACAAAGGAATTATTGAGACTTGAGACGTTATGAAGTCAAAGCTTAACTCAGGTATCCATGTTTCTCATAGGTTCATGGTTGTTACCTATATATCGAACAAAATGTCTTTCAGTTGAAACGCAAAAATAGGGTACTTAAAGTTTAAAGCCTCTGTCTTAGAAAATGGTGTTCGGCCATTCGGAGAAAATATTTGCTTTTAACTGACAAGGTATAAAATGAACATTTAGAAGAGACTGCAATATATGGTAGAAGAAAACAATGTTTGGCCATCAATAAATACGTCACAGATACCACTTTCGTTCTCAAACTTTAAATTTCGGGATAATTTTAACTAGCTTAGTGCAGGGCTATGTTTCGGTCTACCAGAGTAGCAGAACATGCCGAATCCAGTGAGCCACATCCACTAATTTAGTTAGAATTACCCAACATTTTCAGTTTAAGAATCAATGTGTGGCGTAGTGAAGGCTATACCTATGCTGTAATAATTTCTTTTTCGCAGAATAAAATTTCTTTTCATTATTTTCAGATACAGTAAGCAGTAGAAGCCTCTGAGCAGACAAGTTGTTCACTATTATTTGAGCACAATTTCATTGTCAACAATGTGCTCGTGTAGATTATTTTAACCAACTCATCCGCTTCTGCTGTTGACTCCTACAAATTCAATAATAACGAATTAGTATTAACGAAGAAACGCCACGGATCCTTCTTGTATCAACGGATCCTTCGAAATTTGTGTGAATAACATACATTTATACATATACAAGTAGATCTGTGAAAGAAAACATGGACGAAGAAATCGAATTAATCCTAACCTAACACATATGACAGACATGGCCGGTCCGTTTGGTTGAATAGTAAAAGATTCAACCAACCGGATCGGCCATGTCTGTCATTTTCTATACAAAAAAAGTCTGCCGATTTTTGCGGGGGAGGGAAACGTCAAATGTATGCGAAACGTCAAAATAGTCACGTCAGATAAATGCCAGTCCATACAATTAGTATGACCACTGGTCATACTCATCAACAATCATATTTTCGGCAGAGGGGAACGCCTGTCAATGGCGCTCCGGTTGGTAAAATGCTCTAAGGATTGAATAGTCTAAGGAGCTGTCAGAATACTGTCTTGAAATAAAAAATATTTTAACCTATAGGTAGCACCTAAACTCTATGACATTTAGGAAAAGATAAATAACGAGGAGGTAGGTACAAAAAAAACAACTCATTTTTGAAAATAAATAACAGTCCAAGTCATGTAAGTACGTATAAAAATCTCCCAACAAGTCTTTACTTGGGGCTATTCGAGATCGTGGAAAAACGTACAAAACTTTGTACGTTTGGAAAACCCTCGGAAATTAAATTACAGGGATGTTGTTTTTCTAGCGAAACGAGGGGTAAGTGGCCTCTGAGTGATGGACGCGCTGTATACTTACTTTGAACCAGAGCGATATTCTAACATTGAAGTGATGATTTGTTACACATTTGTATTTTTAACCGACTCAAGATTTCAAAAGAGGAGGTTCTCATGCTGATCACATGCTTGCGCATACTCAGAAAGAGAAAGCGATTGTGTTGTTGGATAATTTAATCAATACTATAAACTCATCATAGGTATACCTATCATTCTTGAACTAGATAAACATACAATAGTAATGCTTAGTTCCGAAAAAATAGTAAATATAGAATTTAACTTTCTTCAAATCGTATTTATCACTATCACACAATTCAGACGACACGCATATAAAAAATCCATTCCTTCGTGCGAATAAATAGTAGGTAATGACACTAATGACCAATTGATAACAGAAAATTATAAACCGGCCAAGTGCGAGTTGGACTCGCGCATGAAGGGTTCCCTACCATTATTTATAAAAACCAGCCGTAGCTATACTATCGAATAAATTATTATCGCAAGGTCGTGTCTGCCTAAGTACGTAGTTTTTTGGAGATAACTCAAAAACGCCTAAACCGATAATGTTCAAAATAATTTTTGTTGAAAGAATATTTAAAGGTGTATCTTCTTGATTTTTTCCATAATTTTTGGACTTACGGTTCAAAAGTTACAGGGGGCGGGGACACAATTTGACAGGCTTAATCCTGGAGTTCGATTTTTGAATCTCACCGGGTGACTTATTTCGTACTAAATAGTCATCGGCTGCATACAAAAAAGGCACCGGTGAGATTCAAAAATCGAACTCCTGTTCAATATCAAATTCAAACCTATGCAACATTATATTCGTTGAATAGGCCTCTTAAGCCCGGGTTCAGCCGTTGGATATTAGATTAAAGGGTTATTAATTTCCTGACGGTTCTTTGTATTTGTAATGAGTAAATGTTTGGCCTATTACGGCTATTAGGTACTTTAAGGATTTTTACTCTGTTCAGCGACCGTCATACATAATATTTCGTTCATCAGACTTTCATTTTAACATCTGAACCTAGTTAACGTTAAAGAAAGATTTCAATATTTTTAACCGACTTCAAAAAAGGAGGTCCTCAATTCAACATATTTAAAAAAAATCGTGAACCGATTTTCAATTTTTTTTAATCGAACGGGTATTACCCCTCGATGGTCCCATTGTCACCAAGTCGGGGTCTGATGATGAATTCTTGGAGAAATCGAGGGAACTCTTCAACTATTATAGGCACACCTATAGTGATTTCACTATTTTTTACAGCAACTCGGCCACTTCCTCTTGGAATAGCGGATCCTAAGTGAAGTCGGTTCTTTTATGTTTAAAATTATCAACATAAATACTTGTTTACCGTCCTCTTCTACTCTTCTTCTTCTTCCTAGCGTTTATCCCGGCTTGGGGTCCGCTTGACAACCTAATCCCATGAATTGGCATAGACACTAGTTTTTACGAAAGCGACTGCCATCAGACCTTCCAACCCAGAGGGGAAACTAGGCCTTTTTGGGATTAGGTCCGGTTTCCTTACGATGTTTTCCTTCACCGAAAAGCGACTGGTAAATATCAAATGATATTCCGTACATAAGTTCCGAAAAACTCTGTGGTACGAGCCGGGGTTTGAACCAGACCTCCGGATTGAAAGTCGGACGTCTTACCGCAAGGCTACCAGCGCTTGTAAACTTTACCGTCCTCTTCTACTAAGAAGTAGAATTCATAATTCAGTGGAGTGATTTGACAGTTCCTGGCATACAAAGCGGGTGTCAAATGTCTGTAAGGTGCTGTCAAATCACTCCGCTGAATTATGAATTCTACTAGGCTTAGTTCTAGCTGACACGAAAAGGGATTCATTGTGAATAAGGTCATCAGAAGATGCTGAATTTACAAATTCACCTTTGTTTTTGGAAATTGGAATTGTGTGATGTAACTGATATGATATAGGTATTATGTTTTGGCCAATTGTTTAGTTGACAACAACAATAATCCTACCCAAAAATGTTACCGGTAGCATTAATGTCGTTCTAATAAGTAGCCAAAAATAGCCGTCGCTTAACAAAAGTAAATAGGTAATTTCTGCCAAAAATACCTTGAATGTGATTCTATTTATTTACGAAGTAACCTCCTCTTATCGTTCGTAAACAAAATCTTGGACTAATAAATATTAAAGTGTCCGAGCTGATACAATAAAAAGTAGAGTGAATATAAATTTATTAGTAGTTTATGTAACTGTTACGTAATAGGGGTACTCGTGTGATCTTATTATGAAACTCACTTCGTTCGTTTCATAAAACCACACTCGTGTTTAAGGCCTAACTACGTACAGCTGCATAGACTGCTTTATATACACACATATTATAAACCCTAAATGATGAATGAATGACTGCCATTGCACGGATTGCACCGCCATCGCCATGGCCAACTCGATTGTGCCGGCGGTCGGAGGGAGCGTGCCGGCGATCGGGGAGCAGGCCGGATTTTCATAATGATATCGAATTTTTGATTATTATTTGATAATAATAACATTGTTACAGATAAGACATTTGTTCTAACTTCTAACAAAACAGTCTATTTTTATGGTGTTCATAACGTGCGGTTTTTGAACGCATCATGGAGGGTTTATGACATGAGTGTAGATAAAAAATAAAAAAGAATATAAATTCATACGTTTAAATAGTAGCTATCCTGTGTGTGACTTCGTGGTTGGATATTAATCTAATAAAAGTAAGTTATACAAATCCAGGACCACCGCTTCCTGATGAGTTATTTTATCTGGCACGTTCTAGTTTTATATTCTAAGTAGATTTCAAACTTAGGATATAATGAATTTAATACTAAAACGACTTTTAACTGCTTTAGTTCTTGTTTTAAACGGAAGTAAATTTTAGACGTTAAAACTTCAAAATAACCGATTCGAAAGATATTAGGTAAGGGGCAAGGTAATAAAAATACCAAGACCGAATGGGATGGTCTTGTAGAACATTCAATAGGTATGACAGAGAAGGCGCTATTATCGTTGGTCCTTGTCATAGTCTCATATTGTAATTATTGCTAACTACTAAAACGCGTTAAGTACAATATACGATTTGTTACCCTCCTCCGCTTTTTACAGGGCAACAAAGAAACCGACTAAATTATGTAGGCTATTATAGTTACGGTATGCTATCAGCAATTTTGAAACGAGTTTTAAAATTAGTTGCGTCGTGTGTTCGTGTGTGTGTTGGGCAAACGCGTGTTTCAACTCTAGAGATACTTGCTTTAAAAACATTGGATCAATTATCAAATTTTATGAAAATTTAGATTTAAGTTATACATTAGGTCAATAGTGTCAATACCAACACTATAGAATTATGTCATTGGCTGTGTAATATGATATTTCTTAATTAAACTACAGGAAAAAGTATCACAGTTGTTTTGCTAGATTTTGGGACCGGCTTACGTCATACACTGTACCGATTCGATAATGTAAATATTTGAGCAACAAAACTGTATGCACCACCTGCCAAATTACCTTTCTCTCTTCTTAAGTATTGGTTTTTCACTCTCTAGCGATAAGTCTGCTTGTTGACTGCCTCTATTTTTAATCTGTGTAATTGTACTGAAGGCCATGATTGGTTGTCATTTATCGCCTATCGCGTCATGCTTCACTTTCGCACTTACATACTTGTTAGATCGTGACAGCTATGATGAGAAGATAAAAACCCGACCCTAATTTATTGAGGTGTGCAATAAATAATTTTTGTATTTGTATTATCCTACTGACTGCGCCATGTACTTAAGAATTTTTAGCAAGAATCGAACTGGATTATTGAAAATCAGTTTTAGAACCACATTAAAGTATTAATCAAGAATCCAAGTAATGAACTCTCGATAAATAAATAAGGAAGTTACGGTATTTCCTTAGTCATATACTAGAAAGCGAAGTAAATTGTCAATTGAAAAGTACCTCAAATATCGACGTTTTTTGTCTGAGCTTATTTAAAACTATTGACAATTGAGGTACATTTACGATAAACCGTATTAACTTTTATCAAACTTTACTGTAAATTCATATCACATTTTATCCTAGAATAATAGCAGCCCTTAAAAGTCAACAACCCCTTTGAACCGGAAAGTGTTTTCCAAACAACCTCCATTTGTAAACCCCGAGTGTATTCGCATTGTATGCGCGAGCGAGTCGGGTTCTCGAGAAAATATGCACCTTAAAACCAGGTTACTTTACCTCCAGGGACCAGTATTGCACATCATCATCATCATCTCAGCCATAAGACGTCCACTGCTGAACATAGGCCTCCCTTTGGACCTCCATAAGTATCGGAAGCGACTTGCATCGGATTGCACCTTGTATAATTTGCTTTATTAGGGGGGCCACCGACCATCAGTCTGCCTGACGCTATCGGCCTATCAGTTATAACAAAAATTTGACAGCTCCAAACAACTAACAGGCCAATGTCGTCAGGCCGACTGATAGTGGGTGGGCTCCATTAGACTACCTAGTGTAGTAATAACTTTTTACTACTTTTATCTTCGATGTTGTTTTGAGTAACGCAATTGTTTTACATGATTAGATTCTTACACAAATTACCAGACACATTGTTCTTTCTGTCCAATGTGCAAGCTTAATCTTTTGTACCGACCATATGAACAAGTCATACAAAACTTTTAAAAATATGTACATCATCGTGGGAGTAATTTACATAATTACACAATACTATATCAAACCCAGAACTTGTATACGTGTTATATGTATATATTATCGCCTCCTTCAATTAATAGCTGCCAGGTTTCTGGATCCAGAAAATAGCAAACTCTAATATACAAGGGAAACGCACAGATCATGAGCCACGACTGACATATATTTGAATTTGAATTTCGAACTACTACAGACAGTTACATAGGATATAAAACCTATTTGGTATTTCAAGCTTAACACCCCCACTAATACCAAATACCATGCCTTCCATTTAATTAAACAATTAATTAACATATACTTTAACATAAACCCAACTTTTTAACTAAATAGGCATGTTTGTTACCAGTCAAACTTTTGGTAAGAATGTCTGCTGGCATTTCTGTCGTTTCTAAATATTTAAGATTAACTATCTTATCATTAATACAATCACGACAGAAAAAATATCGCATTTCAATGTGCTTGGTGCGTTTACTAAAAACATTGTTATATGACAACTTAATCGCACCCTGGTTGTCATTATATATATCAACAGTGTAAGTTACATTTGTAATTTCATTAAGTAAATTACGCAAATATATAGCCTCTCTACAGGCTTCGGTGATTCCCATTAGCTCGGCCTCAGTAGAGCTCAACGCGACAGTCTTCTGTTTTTTGGTTTCCCAAGAAACTACACTACCCGACATGGTAAAACACATACCAGTGTAAGAACGCCTATCAGCCGAATTATTCCCCCAGTCCGCGTCTACGAAACCCACTAGCTGGGAATTACCGGATCTACAATACTTGAGACCTACATGCTTAGTCTTTTTAAGATACCTTAGCACTCTTTTGGCATAAGCCCAAGTTTCTTTGGTGAAACAGTTATTGAATTGGCTTAAGTAGCCTACAGCAAAAGCTATATCTGGCCTTGTAAGCACAGCAAGATACATAAGGCTGCCAACAAGCTGTTGATAAGGCACCTCTTTGTCACAATCACTTTTAGTACTGCCAGTAATATTTAACTTAGGCTCTAAAGGACTGTCAGCGGTCTTGCAATCTGTCATTTGGAAACGATCCAACAATTGGTTAATATAATTTTCTTGACTGAGTGCAATGACCCCATTAGCCTTGTCGACACTCACATTCATGCCGAGACATTGCCTAACTTCCCCTAAGTCTTTAATCTTAAACCTGGAAGCTAAAGCACTTTTCAAGCTTTCAGTTTCAGCATTATCATTCGAGAAGATAAAAAAATCATCAACATATAAAGCAATGATCGTTTTTAAATTACCCTTATTCCTAGAATAAAGACATGGTTCCAGTTTTGACCTCCTATAACCCATTTCAATAAGACTCTGGTCCACCTTCTTGTACCAGGCTCTTGAGGACTGCTTTAGCCCATAAATGGCTCTATTTAGCTTTAACACTTTCCCACTTTGCATATTAGGAAAACCTTCTGGTTGGTGCATATAAAGCGTTTCCTCAAGATCCCCATTCAAGAACGCTGTTACAACATCAAGATGAGTTATGTCAAAACCAAGTTGAACAGACAATGCAAATAACAATCTTAGAGTTGTATGTCTAACTACAGGCGAGAAAGTATCAGTATAATCCATACCTTGTTTCTGCATGAAGCCCTTAGCTACCAACCTCGCACGGAAACGAACATTGTTGTCGCTGTCATATTTCTTCTTCAGGACCCATTTACATCTCACTACTGTGCCAGTTTTCGGAGTATCTACTAGCTCCCATGCGCTATTTTGCTCAAAACACTGGAGCTCTTCATTTACTGCCTTGAGCCACTGGTCCTTCTCTGGTCCACTTAAGGCTTCCTTCAGTGTTAAGCCGCTTGCATCATCTAAGACATCTGCATTCTGGCATGAATTGGCTACGCCATAATATTCTGGAGCTTTCTTAATCCTGGTAGACTTCCTTAGGTGTTCAGGTTTACTGTTTGCATCTGCATCCTCACCTTCACTACTACTGGGTATGTATGAGTCATTTTGATCTTCTGTCAAAGTCTGATCTGTCAGATACTCATCCTCTGTCAAGGTATCTCCATCAGTACAATCCCCCACTGAAACTGAACTCTCATCTGAGACCACATCCTCCACCACCTTTTCAGGTTCTGTTGGCCGTTCAGTTACTGGTATAGCAACCTCAGTCATCTCATCTTCCATTATGATTACATCTCTGCTGGTTGTAATAGACTTAGTTTCAGGGTTGTACACTCGATAACCTTTGATTCCATCTGGGTATCCAACTAAAATGTGCTTCACAGCTTTCCTGTCCCACTTTAACCGCTTTTCTTTCGGAACATGTACCATCACAGGACTTCCAAATATTCTTATATGGCTGACGTCGGGCTTGACACCTGTCCACATTTCATAGGGCGTCTTGTTATTGAGTCCGGCAGCTATAATGCGGTTCTGCAAGTATACAGCTGTGTGAGTACTTTCAGCCCAGAACTCCTTTCCTAGCTTGGCTTCGAATAGCATACATTTTGCCTTCTCTATAATCGAACGGTTCCGTCGTTCACAAAATCCATTGCTTTCGGGTGTGTAAGCATTTGTTGTCTGACGATTAATGCCATGTTTTTTTAAGAATAAGTCAAACTCACGATTGCAAAACTCTTTACCTTGATCACTGCGGATTGCTTTGATGGTTTTATTAGTCTGGTTTTCTGCCATCGCTTTAAATTCCTTGAATTTATCTAGAGCTTCATTCTTGTGTCTGAGAAAGTACACAAATGTCATGCGACTGTAATCATCAACAAATAGTAGGAAAAATCTGGAGCCACCCATTGAGAACTCTTCCATTGGGCCACAAATATCCATGTGTATTAGCTGAAGTACATCCTCACTCCTTGTACCCGTGTGATTAAATGGCAGTCTGCTCTGCTTGCCTTCACAACAAACTTTACATGAGGTTTTACTTATCTTTGACTTCTCATCTAGTTGCAAGCCGGTTACCGCATCAGGCATCTTATTCAAGTAGTCACTGCAAATATGCGAGAATCTACGATGCAAAATGTCATTTGAAACAATAACGGAAGCCACAAATGCCCGTTCTGGCAATATTAACTTGTAGACTCCATTCTGTAATACTGCTTCTGCCACAACTTCATCATTCTTGTTGACAATACTGCAGCCCGTCTCGGAAAACAAAACTTTGTTCCCACTCTTATAAAGTTGGCTGACTGACAACAAATTTGTGGCTAGATCTGGTACGCACGCAACGTTCTTGATAGTCACTTCAAACTCGCAATCTTGCGTTTTTGTAATTATATCGCAGTCTCCGGTGCACGAAACTGTCAACTTTTGTTTGTTAGCAACAACAATCTCCTTATCGTCATCATGCGATATGTTTCGCAAACGCTCTTTATTTGCAAAACAATGAACACTCGCGCCACTGTCCACGTAAATATCATCTTTACTGAAATCTCCGCTCAAGAAAATAGCACTAAACGCATGCGTTTGCTTACGCGTGGTTTTCTTTGCATTTTTGTCATTGTAAGGGCATTGACTTTTGTAATGGCCGCTGTTTTGACAGCCATAACATTTGACGTGAGACTTCGAGTTGCCATCTTTTTTAACCGCGCCGCTTCCACTTACGCTGGGCATAGACTGCGAATTTTTGTTTTTATGCTGCCACTTCTGCGCACTAGCGAACGCGCCGGAAACATCTGAATTTTCGTTCGAATCAGTTTCCATGTCCATTAATTTTGATTTGATGGTATCGGTCGTAATTTTTATCCCGGAATGCTCAATGGCCATTATCATAGGAGAGTATTTTTCTGTTAATCCTGCTAACAATAAGCATCCAATCCACTCATCACTGATGTCAAATCCGGTTCCGCTTAATTTTTGCCCGGTTTCGACAAGCTGAGTTACATACGAAGTCATGGAACTGCTGCTTTCTAGGCGAATTGATATAAGACTGCGTAGGAGACTAATCCGTCTCGTAAATCCTGCATCATCAAATAATGCCCTCAGCTTATCCCATAATTCTTTAGACGTTGTGACATTTTTTATGTGCACAAATAACGTCGAGTCAATGGTCATAATCAGCTTAGCTTTTGTTTTTGCGTCATCTGCGGCTTCTATTTTCTTGTCGGCTTCTGGTTTGATGCAATGCAGCATGCCCTCCAACACAAGAAAATTTTCCGCAGCAAAAGTCCACTCGCTAAAATTCTCGCGACCCTTAAGCTTAGGAACATTCACAAGATAGTTCGCGGAACCCATTATCGACTACTGCTAACTGCTTCGATAACACACTGGAACCACAACACCACTTATTTCCTATTTTATTAGCTAAAACAGCCCATAACCTCTAATATACAAGGGAAACGCACAGATCATGAGCCACGACTGACATATATTTGAATTTGAATTTCGAACTACTACAGACAGTTACATAGGATATAAAACCTATTTGGTATTTCAAGCTTAACACAAACTAACTAGAGGGATTTTGTTGCTCTCTTTATTTTGTCTAACTCTTATTTTATGGGGCTAGCTTTCCGTCAAAAATGTAGACATTTAATTCCGTCAAAAATGTAGAAGTTTAATTTTAAACAGACGAACTCGGAAGTTTGTTTAATTTAACCGAAGCCAAAAAGGTGAATCATACCATTACTTTTTTTCAACATATGCAGATGAAAAACAGCGGTTTAGTATTGTTGTTGCCTGCTCACCTTTGCTCAGATTGCTACTAGAATAACTGTTCCAAGGCTTAGCCTTTCGATTGAGCCGTTCGGAACAGCGCTCGAGACACTATCTACAAACAAGTGGAGGATAAACATGGTTAAGGAATACATTGATAAGTTTAGATTGGATTACCATTTTGTAGGAGTTTAGGCTTAGGTTATTTATAAAGAAAGTAAATAAGACAATGGTATAAAACGGATATCGCTTGACCTTGTTATGTCTGTGGTGTATATTTTAGATTTGATGGTTCATATATTGTCAAGGAAATCTTTCATTGACCATATATAATAATCAGAGGGCAACAAGGCCTAGTTTCTCTGGGAAGGTCAGATGGCAGTCGCTTTGTGAAACTAGTGCCTACGCCAATTCAAGGGATTAGGTTTCCAAGCGGGCCCCAGACTCAATATGAGAAATCCGGGACAAATGCTAGGAGGATAATGAGACAATAATCAGATCCCTTATACCTACATAAATTTGTTTTTTTTTTCGGCACCATTTTGCCACACAGGAAATTTTCAAAAGTATCAAAAAGTCGTCGAAAGTCAATCAAAAATTTAAAAAAAGTTCCTTTCTCATAGCCTTGGTTAAAAATGACTGTATTAATTCACGCAAATTAGCAATATTGGTGAAATCAACTTCATAGCTGGCGGAGACACTAGTGAAAAAATCTTACGGGGTCGAATTTCTATTTACTTAACACATCCACTGCCCCCAACGCACATGTGCGTCCACCGTCATACATGTTTGTTCCTAGGCCACGCCCCCTGGCAGTGAATGCGTTAAGTCTCTTTTCATTTTGGCAATGTTCTATTGCACAATGTCATAGGTGCCTATGTCTATATATACTCAGCTAATACGTTTATACATGTCCCTCGTTTTGCAAGACTTGTGGTACCCGCCTTTTCCACGTATCGTTGCAATTAAATTTAGAGAGCTGGTTCAACGAGCTGTTTTAAAATTTATATTCTACTGTAACGTAAAGGTTTTTATTGTATATCCATGATTTTTTCTAACGCAAAATACAATATATAAAATGAGAAACATGTACACACAACGCCTCACTAGGTATACACTTTTGAAGGTTATTACAGCGGAATAAGGTTCAAAAGTGTATACTTAGTGAGGCGTTGACTGTAGTGACTGTACCATGTTTAGGGTTCCGTCAGCTAGGAACTTTTATACACGGAAAAAAAAGCTTCCGGGATATTCTCAATCCAAGACATTCATTTTTTCGCTCCTCTTTCGCTTCCTCGCGCTGTGGGGTATCATTGGATACGCCTTTAAAAAAAAATATAAGCGTTCTAAAATATTTTTGAATTAAACTAATATTTTCCTAAATAATAGCACTGAAAGTTTTAAAAAGATACTTTTTAACCGTGGATCCATTATTTTTTCAATTCATGGATTTGAGGCCTGATAAGTACTTTCAATTAAAACTATATTTAATAAAATCGGTTAAGTCTTTTTTTTGTTATCACTCTAAATCGCATAGGGCATAAGTGCCACATAGTAAAATGCCTTAAGCGTCGCCAAATACCCCTTAATAAACGACTTTTTGAACGGATGTATTGTAACAGGCTGGTAACTAGGGAGCCTTACACTGAGCATGGCCCGAGATGCTCTATACATTGTTAAAATAAAAATACTGTTAATTTTGGACAGTCACAAAGTGAATCATTGGATTCATTTGAACTCTTATATCAAAATATCAAACGAGTATAAATAAGTAATTTATTCTCACTTAACCCATTTTATCATTTCACAATTTACAAGATTGGCCTTAACGTTAATGAGATTGTATTTCGTATCAGATGAAATTAGGGTTGTCAAACGACGTGTTTGACATTAGAGTGACGTTAATACGGCATTATATCGGTGTAATGTATCGTTTACGGTAATTAGTTTTGGGGAATGACCCGTGTCCAATGGCGTAGTAAGATGGTGAACAGTAGGTATGTGTAATAATAAGTAATTAATAAGTACGTGAGCCGTGGAAAAAATGGTTCCATGTGAAATTTTCAAACGCTGATGGTCAGTTGACATACAAAATGTAAGACACTGGTGGTAAAACCTACTGCCGTCAGACTCAGGCTAAAATTGATCTGAGCATTTATTTTACCAAAAAATCAACGCAACGTCTGTCTGCCTGCCTGCCTGCCTACTTGTCTGTCTGTCTGCCTGTCTGTCATCTGTGACCAGGCTGTATCTCATGAACCGTGGTAGTTAAACAGTTAAAATTTTCACAGATGGTGTATGCGTATTTCTGTTACCACTACAACAACAAATACTAAAAAAAAAACAGAAAACAAGATATATTTTAGGTGGCTCCCATACAACAGACATGATTTGTTTGCCGTTTTTATAGATAATGGTGATAATGGTACAGAACCCCTCGTGCGCGAGTCAGTTTCGCTCTTTGGCGGTTTTTTTTAATATTACAACCGAACGTCACGTAAGTTGTCATAACATGCCCCAACGAAAGCCACCATTTATCCCACCTGACCGTATTCCCAACTGGCGGGTCGGGTCGAGCCCTCACTTTTAGGTAAACACCTAACACTTAATTCGATTCGATAAACTGTTTCATGTTACATCCGAAAACTTTTGTACTTTAGTGTACGTTGTCAAAATATTTACATGTGAGTTTTGCTGTTTATTTTCGATTCGATACTATTTCTAATATTAATTACGTATCGGTTTGTTTTATCTTAGTGAGGTATACAATTTATGCCGATTTATTCTTACTATAATAATATAATAATATGTTAGCCTCTATACGTCCCATTGCTGGGCACAGGCCTCCTCTCATGCACGAGAGGGATCAGGCTATAGTCCCCACGCTGGCCCAAAGCGGGTTGGGAACTTCACATACACCTTTGAATTTCTCCGCGGATGTATGCAGGTTTCCTCACGATGTTTTCCTTCACCGTATAGCGATTGGTAAATATCAAATTATATTTCGTACATAAGTTCCGAAAAACTCATTGGTACGAGCCGGGGTTTGAACCCGGGACCTTCGGATTGAAAGTCAGACGTCATTACCGTCAGGCTACCAACGCTTACTATGACTGTTCTAAATTCTTATTATCGATCACGCGAAGCGATGTCTATGGTTTAATGAAAGGAGCACTTCTAATGTTGCACACATTAGAAGTGCTGTTCCATGTTTTTTTAGTCATATCTCGAGTATTTGTTTACAAAAAGGATGACGTATGGGTTGGCGGTGTACCTAGCTGTTATCAGTAAGTATACCTATATTATGAAAAGTTGCAAGCGAAGCGATGCATTTGCACCACGCATAAACCTTGACAGGTTTCTATGGCGCATCTTATTTCAAGTTCTTTGTGTATTTTTTTTATTATATAAATAAAAAAAAATGATTACAATTCAGTTTACATCTAGTTTAGAAAAGAAACATATAAACATAACAAGTTAAGAAGTTACATGGATCAAAATATGTGTAAGTATATGTCGTGTAGTCAATATTAAGCGAACTAGTGTCTAATACCGGTGTGTGATCAAACATTATAAGGCCATTAACCCTAAGAGGATCTACTGTTCTGAATTTACTGTGATTGTGGTTAAACTGTCATATTGTACGTACACGACCCATTAGCAATAGCTATTGGCCGTGCAATAGACACCGTATCTATAACAAATTTCTCTCTCGCCAATCGCCTATGTAACATAATATATTATGTACTCGTACCATCGATTGCAACATTTGCAATGGTCAGCTGAAACAGTTGTAGTGCAAAATATTCTATGAAACACAGAAATACTTCCAAACGTGGTTAACGTGTTCATAAGACAGTTAAGTATGTTATTAAATCAAATACAAACTTTGAAAACATTGAAAAAAAATAATCAACCCAGTGGGACTCGAACCCTACATCGATACGCCTTGCCGGGGCTCGATCGCTTTACCAATTCCTGTAAAGCCAAAAGTAAATAAATACAAAAAGATGTTTGAAGGCATTGAAAATTTCGTCAACTTAGTAACAGAACCCATAGCATAATTGGTAAAGCGATCGAAAAAAATTATAATGGAGTTCGTGCGAAAAAAAAATTGTTTTTTTTTCCGGAACTCTCACCTTTCGCCGAACATATAAGTTAATGGGGGGTCCAACTGGTAGCTCTTTCGGTCCTCTATCTAAAAAGGGGATGGATTATTAATTCCACGCAGATGAAGTCGCGGGTAAAAGCTACTAGGTAAATTTCGTGAAATCAAAAACTAAAGTAAAAACTGAAATGTGAAACTCGAATGGTTTTTGTGTCGGTATATCAACAAAGTGCCGAATGTTTCAGTAAATGTTAAAAGATTTATTTTGTTACTATTGCATTTTTACTGGAACCCGAGATTTTTACGTATTTTAATGGATAACAGTGTTGTAACATAATCTTCATTTATCTTTATTTATTTTCAGGTACGTTTCGTATTTTATCAACGAATCTATCTCCGTGTAATAAGATCTTGAACGTTGATTTAAATATAGTTAAAAACGCAAAAATCTAATATCATTGTTTTTGTTGATATATTTTCTTAAATTTGATTTCACTACCGCTGTGTAACAATTGAGTTTGTCTATAGAACACAAATTCACTGAACTTATACGCGAGTAAGGTCAGTTGGGCATGCGCCATTAACCGTACTTCGGGTACCGTTTACCCCAAAAACATGTTTAGAAGTTTAAACCTTATTACATTGGAGTAAGGTGGAAAAGTATATACATATTTTTGGCGTTGACTGTGCTTTAATCTAAAAGCTAGTTAGCGCCCATAATACCAGTAAGTACAAGTGAAGCTAAGGCTAAAAGCTTCCAGCCATATTCTGAGATATAGTATTACATAGATTTCCATTATGTTTGACGGAAAACACCATTAGCTTTCCATTTGGCATGGAATTGGATAATGCGTTCGCACGCTTCGCTTCCTTTTTGTAACATTTTCTAAGTCCTAACGAAATAAATATATGGACGAAGTACAAGTACAAACATGACCGCCAAAACTGCCCTAATATTTATTCCTTTGACAGTTTTTTTTATCTGCTTCTAGGGCCTCCGCCAGAACTCAGTAAATTAATGCATGTTGTACGGTAGCGGCCTTTGCTTTTTGTAGCGAGATAGCCGTCCAGTACAAACAACACACGGCGTCCGTGGCCGGGGAATCGGATTTCTGACCCAAAAAGTGGTTACACGCGTCCTGAGAGTAATTCTTCATTAGCTTCACACTTGTTTGTTAGATCACCGCACAATAAGCTATATATCACACACTGAACAACGAAAACTATCAAAAATTTAAAAAAATCCCAAAATACAAACGCCATATTTGCGCCCGGAACCGGAAACCCCTTTGACAGTTGTCTCTTTCCCCCTTCCCTGACGTTACAAATCACGAGTTTTTAATTTCACTCGTATGAAATCGTGAACTAAACGTTAAATAAGACAATAATAACGTAACGTAATGATTTTCAAAGGTGCATGCACTGCATTTTACACGCACAAGAAAAACTGAAAAATCTGATAAAAATATAAAAATCGGAAACTTTCAGTATCAAAGGGGTCCTCATACTCCTTTTTCTGATAAAGTTGACTTTCAACTCGATTAATCCTAAAAGCTTTGTCAGACGAAACGGTATTCTCTGAAATGTGTTCCATTGTATGGAACTGATACAAAGTTGTGGAAATGACTGTGATAATATAAAGTTGTTTTATTTTTTTGGGCAATCCAAAATGTCAGCTGATTTTTTTTTAGCTTACCATAGACTGTTGATCTGCCAAGTTTATATTTCAAACGTTTTTGTATGCTTTAGATGTACGTATTCATATATTATTTAACATTAATAAGAATATTGTAAAAACCCTTACGAAATAATTTGAATAAAGACAATAACGTTTCAAACATCAGAGGAAAGTCTAAGTAATATTAAAATTATAATATATAACCTTTAATAAAGGTTCAAATATTGACAGAATTGTTTAAAACATTATATACCATGTTACGTAGGGGGGTTACAAAAGTTCACAGACGCTTCTAAATTGTAATTTGACTTGCCTTTATTTCATTTTCAACTGCTTTGATGATTATCGAATATCAAATAAGTACACGGGTAGAAAAAATTACAACTATACATATTACCAGAGTCACTACCATGACTTTGCCAATTTAACCCAAGTCGACACACCTGATCGAGTTTGTAAATTATTTGTATGGATAATTTGTACAGAGCCTCTAGCGGTCACTTATAGAACTAAAAGTTACTTCCGTACCATGACTTAGATTATCCTTTACGCAATTTGCTAACGGAAGTTCGTTTGTATCTCGTTTGTGTAGATTTTTAAACTGTACAAAGTGACGTGACGTGACGACTTCACGCCCTTCATGTAAAACGAAACAGATTGCATATACCAAAAAGGTTCTTTAGAACGATTTTTGTAACCGATACCAGGGGGGTACAACTCAAAGTAAATCTGTCAAAAAATTTGAGTTTGACACGATACGTTTGCATAAGTGCGAAAAAGAACTTGTCATGCGTTAAGAAGGGACAACATGATTCATGACGTTACGTGACATAACAAAGGTCTCTCTGTATTATACTATTATTTACTCTGTGCCGATACTACAATCTTGTAAGAAAAACTACTCCATTTCTACGTTAGCTATATCTTGAATTCAATAGAACTTATTCAAACATTAATATGCACATTGGTTTAGTGTTTTTTTCTGGCTTAAAACGCCGAAAACATAATCAATTTATTACAAACCACGCTCCACTCCAGCTGTCTTTAATATTTAAGGACTCTCTATTTTCTCGCAAACGTTTCCTCGAAACTCGAACACCATTGAGCTTTCAAGGGCCTTTTATACAGAGAAGTTTGTTTTAGCACTTAGAAACGTTATTTTTCTCTTTTCTTATGGACATCTATGTAAGGTACGCATGCACTGATGAAAAACTGCCATTATCTGATCTAGATAGATTAAATTTATTCAAAAAGTTAACTGGAGGGGAATTGTTATAGATGTTGTAGTAAATTAACTAGAAGGGTTTCGTTGTTCTCGCTATTATGTCACATTTTCAGGGGCTGGCGCCAAGATAAAAAAAAACGATATTTTCATTCCCGAATTCACTCCCCAAAAAGGAGAAGTGAAGTGTTAAGATCACCCCACACTAGTGTCTCCCGAGAGTCGACGTCGCGCCAGCGACCGCGCAGCGGCGATGCGACGTCAGCGCAGCATCGAGGCAACGTCGGTGCGACGCTAGCGGCATTTATCGAGCGACAGAGGTTCACCAGCGCTGATGCTGCGATGACGCGATGTCATTAATTCCTAAGGCTAAGAGACGTCGAGTTGATGCTCCCAGGGCGCAACAGGCGCACAGTTGCGCCGACGCGATGTCGACGCTCGGCAGACGCTAGGTTTGGGTAAGCCTTAAGAGTCGCCAGGACGCTCGCGTTTCCATACAAACGTAGTTTAGCTCTCATTTTAAAACGACATGCTTTAGAACCACGAAATTTGGCATGGGCATTCTAGTAGTACAGATCTATGTCGGTAATTCGTGTTCGTTGCTAAAAATTGTAATACAAAGAAAATACAGCCAGATACAGATTTACATACAAAACTTATTTTTGCTATATTTTCTTTGTATTACAATTTTTAGCAACGAAAACGAATTATCGACATAGATCTGTACTGCTAGATTGCCCATGCCAAATTTTGTGGTTCTTAAGCATGTCGTTTTAAAATGAGAGCTGAACTACGTTTGTATGGGTACGCGAGTTCACGCGAGCGTCCTGGCGACTCTTAAGTGAGAGGGACAGGACGAGAGGGAGTTTGATAAAATCACTAATTTTACACAAAAAAAAGTCGCAGGTGGAAGTTAGTAAATAAGTCCGATTAGGCAAGGAGTCCGTTAATTTTAAACTTACGCTTCACTTGTCTTTAATAATTTAACAAGCAATTTAGTGTAAGCTCGGTTTTTAAACTTCAAACGTTTACGCTCGCGAGGATCGTTGATACAAGGAAGTTTATTTCAAAAAGCTCTTTACTTTACTCACACAGGAATTAAGCTCTATAAAGCTCTATTGAGGAGAAAGGCATCTTCAACAAAATGTTAAAAGGGATTATACATGTTATCTAAGTAACTCTAGAACGGTTCTTTAATGAACAAATTCAGATTAAAATTGAATCTAAGTATTGAACAATGTATTATGTTTTTATTAAAAAAGATTAGCTTAGTGAAGTACATGTCGTAGATGTAAAATTTTCTTACTTATGCCACTACGGTATCGTCAACTACTACAACTTTGCCTACAATACACAACTTTGCCTGGCTTGAAAAATATGATTTTCTTCACCATACAGCTATTTGTGTAACTTATGTCTTGTTCCTCAGATGGCCGTCTTTCTCTCATCTCCGGAATAAGGTATAAATAAATTTTCAAGTAAGGCAAAGTTGTGAATCGTCGGCAAAGTTGTAGCAGTTGACGGTAGGATAAATAGTATGGGTTTCACTCAGTACTTAAATAAATGTTGTGATAAAAGTTTTGTGTGTGGGATAAAAGTTTTTCCGACGTATTTATTCATACAGACAATTTTTTTATAACTTTGTTTATTGTAAAATAGAACTTATTTACATAGCTATGAATAAACAAGTAACTCCCAAATTTTTTTTATTGCTGACTGTACCTAGTTGCATTGTCATGTATACTACGGAAGTATACCAAATTTCAGCTCAATCAGACACCGGGAAGTGGTTGAAATTTAACTTACAAGATTTGATGCATATAAACAAATATATAAACAAGCAAAGAAATATACGGGGTCAAGCTAAATAAAACCGTGTAAAAATAAGTAGTTTGATCCAAACGGGCTGAGAAATGTTCAAATAATTTTTCTTTTACCAATTTTACCCTTTTTTACCTAGTGTAAAACATTCCTGTCCCCAAAAATCCGGGGTATGAAATCAATAACCCTGTATTGTAAAATACCAATATAAATTATAGATGTAAAAATGATACAACTTCAAACACGACTTACGAGTATAAACCTTAATCTACCGCTCGAGGCATTACCCAGTAACTATCAAGATAATCTCTCCTAAATGAATTGGTATTGTATCCACTTTCAGGGTTTTAGCAGAGACAATTTCATAATAAAGACTATCAGTCCACATAAGTCGTGATCTTTGCAATTGATGTTAATGCCTCCATGCGTACTTTAGGAGGGTTTTTTTTACGATTTCAACCTGTATTGAAATCGTAGTTGTGTAGCAAGCGATTAAGGCATAATACAGAATCGAAATATGAATCTAATGATGCGAGTCGTATTTTTTTTGTCACTAACATTGATAATTATTTTTGAGATGATTAGAGAAAAACATTTTTTTGTCTTGCAATTTGGTCACCCTATTCAATGTGACGTCTTGTCGTTTCCCATAGAGCACAAGGCTAACCCCGTTCTAGCGTCTTCCGCGCGGCGTCGACGCGTCGTCAGAAAAAGTAAAAAGTGGTTCCGGATGTTCTTTATAACGCTTTCACTCCTACTAAATATTTATAATTATATAATGCTGCTTGAGTGCAGTTTGGTGGACTTTAAATCATAGATAAACAACGCATACACTTCCCACACACACGGGCAGAACCGTTAACCGGACATTTCAAAATATGCGATGGAAAAATCTATATCTACTTTACGACTACTATAGGTATATCCCTAAATTAATACCTGGTTCACATAGGACACATTTCAGCGAAGAAGTTATACGCGATTAAAATAGAGGTAAACGGAAAGTGAAGAGGGAAAAGGCTTCAATATATTACTCCTGCATGGATTATATTAAAGTTAAGACTGTTCCTTATCAAAGACTGCTTATTATATGTTAATATGTATAACTTATTTAGATTATGACGAACGTTATAAACATGGAAAGAAATAAAATACAAACAACTATACTACCAGAATGATTAGCAAAACAGATTTTTGTAACCGATACTACAATCTTGTAAGGAAAACTTCTCTTTTTTACGTCTACTACATATATCTTGAATTCAATAGAACTAGGTATTCAAGCATTAAGAGACGCCAGGACGCTCGCGTGAACTCGCGTACCCATACAAACGTAGTTCAGCTCTAATTTTAAAACGACATGCTTTAGAACCACGAAATTTTCGTTGCTAAAAATTGTAATACAAAGAAAATATAGCAAAAAATAAGTTTTGTATGTAAATTTGTATCTGGCTGGATTTTCTTTGTATTACAATTTTTAGCAACCAAAACGAATTACTGACATAGATCTGTACTACTAGAATGCCCATGCCAAATTTCGTGGTTCTAAAGCATGTCGTTTTAAAATGAGAGCTAAACTACGTTTGTATGGGAACGCGAGCGTCCTGGCGACTCTTAATATGCACATTGTTTTAGTTATTTATGTGAACAATTGTCCCAGAAATTACTAGATTTTCTCGTTCAGATTGCAGTATTTTGGTATCATGGACGAGACTTTTTTCTCCATCAAAATACGGAGACTGGCTGTCTTTACTTTCAACCTGTTTATGACCAAAGCTAATCCTAACGACTGTTAGTTAAGTTGGTACACTTGTCACAGGCTTTGATTTATGTCGTTTGTTATGTTGGCAACAATGATTATCTCGTTTTGTAGAAGTATTTAATTTAGTGTTGTAGTGGGTAGAATATAAATGGGCATTTGGGTGAAGTTGGTTATTTATGAAGGACAAACTTTTTGCAGCTGAGTCCTTCATAATATAAAATATATGTTATTTATAATAAATAGTTACAATATATAATATTTATAAGCGTCTTTCATAAGATTTCCACGAATAAAAATTAACATTTTACTCTGCAATTGTATTGTACCGAGCAAATTATTGAAAGACAATAAACGAAATATAAAAATATGTTACACAGATATTACAACAATAACAAGAGAACTTTGAATGCGAAAAGGCTTTATAGTATTACTTTTAAAATATAACGTTACGCCCATTTGATAGTAGAGTGGGCTCACACTGATCGATGTTGGAATGCAATAACCAATGACAAGCATCTCACAATCACGTTTTGTTGATTAAACAGACAGCAGCAAAAGTAATTCAACGGACAAGGTTTCGAAATTATCTTTTTTTATACTACGGTGATGGCAAACAAGCATGCGGCCGGCCTTATGGTAAGCAGCTACCGTGACCTACGGACGCATGCAACTCTAGAGATATCACACGCGATAATTTATTATATAAGATTCACTGTGTTTCGGCAATCTAAAAAACGCGAGTTCGAATCCCGTGATGTTCCAGAGTTCTTCACAATATATTTTTTCATTGTAATGGACTGTTTCCAATTTGTGGTATACACTGTGTTGACGGCTAAAGGGACAAAGGGTCCCCATCCTCAACACAACTGCACGGCTTTGTAGGTCAGGTTTTACTAGTCCTGTACTCGCTGTAGAAATCATATGTTTTGTGAATATTATCGGTATTCATATAATTTTTTTTCGATGAATTTTGTTTTAGTCTTCGTCTATTTTACTCTTTGTCTAAGGCTAACCCGGCTGTCTTCCAAACACGTCCGTCCAACGTATTTGGCCAGTCTGGCGCGATTTTAGCTTCAGTTAACAGTTCCTAACTCGCCAACAATACACAAACAAACCCGTTGTCTAGAAACTAACTTATAAAACGAGAACAAACTAGTACGTTGGTTAGTTAACGTGTTTCCGGACATCTTGAAACCCAATATTTTATGTTTGAAAATTCAATAACGTCGATCATAATGAAGCTGGGAACAATATTAACCTTTAGAATCTTCTACTCATAGATACCACTAAGGTGCGTTGGGGTAAGATAGAAAGGTATTTTTTTAGGGGTAAGATAAAAAGTAGTCTGTAATGCTCCGCAATATGGACGATTTTTTGTCTTCTCCCAAAAAAAAAATACCTATCTATCTTACCCCAACGCACCTTACTGCCATCTGACGTTCCAATCGGAAATATTTTGTACATAAGTTTCAATAAAAATCAGTGATACGAGTCGAGTTTAGTAAACCCGAGACCGGCCTTCGTATTAAAACTCTCAAGTGCTACCATCGCTTTTTGGGTACCTACCTAAGAGAAAACAAAAATAAAGTATTTCCCTAACTAAGAATCAAATTTCAACCCCCAAAATAAAACCCGTGCGGTTTTCGTATCAGATTTAGGAGATCGAAAAAATTCGATAAAAGGTGCATAACTTTTACAAACCATTTGCCAAGTTTTATGCGGGCTTTCTTATACTTTTGGAATGCTTTGTAGACAGATTTTTAATACAAGTAATATTTTGTAGAGCTTGCATGAACATTTGGAAGTATTTCATTAATTTATCCACAAATGATTATGTTATATTGTTTAAATATATTTTTTGTATTATTGTAGCAAACGGTTACTAATCGTCGGTAGTTATTACTGAACTGCGATTGCCAGAACATAGTGTTTTCATCGGTGGTCTTATAATAAACAGGTGTCCTTATGTTCTACCTTAAAATAGGAATGCAAAGTAAAGTAGAGCAAGCAGCAAGCAAGCAAGCAATCTATATAGAATTGATAAATCGCCAAAAAATTTTATGGATTGACCGGATTGACATTTCAATATATTTTTCCCCCCGGTTCAGTAATAAGATTATTTTATCTATGTTAATATTTGTTAAAAGTGAAGTAACAAATATTCACATAGATTGTCAAGTGATTCCCAATGATACATTATTAAATTTAGCTTTATTAGCTTTATATGTATCAATAGTTAGTTTTTTTTTCTTAATGATTCTGTCATATTTTTTTTTAGACCCTGCACCTACTTAACCTTTCTGTTTGACCCAATGGTTGACTGGTAGAGAATGCCTTATGGCATTAAGTCCGCCATTTGTACCTTTTTGTATTGTGCAATAAAGAATAACTAAACTAAACTAAACTAAATTTAAAATATGTGCTGATATGTTCTATTATAGCAAAAAAAGGACTTTTGTAGAAAATGATATAGTTATATTTTTCTGTATGTGTAGCAGACGCATATTATTATATTTCCAAATATTTGAAAGCAATATTTTATAACAATTATATGTATCTGTACAAATTCAAATCAAATATTAATATAGCTGCTTTGATTTTATATATTCCACTAGCAGTTGCCCGCGGCTTCGCCCGCGTACATTATGATTAATGCAGATTTCTATCTTGAATAAAAGTTTTTCCCCGCGACTTCCTTTGCGTAGAATTAGTAATTGACCCCCCTTTTTACCCTCTTTGGGAATGACTTCTGGAATAACTATTATGTATCCATCCCCAGAACTCAAACTATCTCTATACCAAATCATCTAAATAGGTTCAGCGGTTATCAATTCCACATATAAACTTTCAACCCCCTTTTCACCTCTCAAAAGGTTGATTTTCGGGATAAAACTATCCTATGTCGTTTTTCGAGACTCAAACTATCTCTATACCAAGTTTCATCTAAATCGGTTCAACTGAAAATAATTCTCTATAAAACTTCCAACCCCTTTGCTATGCACCCCCGTAAGCTTTGTTTTTCGGGATAAATACAATTTTGCCCCTCCCCGGGACCCAAACTATCTCCATACCAAGTTTCATCTAAATCGGTTCAACATTTAAAAATGCCCCATACAAACTTTTAACCCCCATTTCACCACTTTAAGTAACGATTTTAGGAAATTAAAAAAAAAACACGCAAGTACGGGTCTTACTTGCGCCTCAAAGGTTTCGTACGAACAACTTTTTTATTACATTTTTGAAAAAAGACGCTTTCAGCATGATTTCATGAGAATTAATAGGGCGGCTGAGTGCGAATCGGACACGCACCCCGATTTTTTTTGTCTTAAGTCGGACTGGTGCTTGACTGCACTCTTATTAGTTTTCCTGTAATTTATACGTAAATAACTATTATATCTTTAATTTTTGCAAATTTTTCTGTCAAACAGTTTCCGATATTGATTAATTTACACCTTTTTTTAATAACTTCAAAGTTATGTATGTTAAAATTATACTAATTAGAGATCCTCACATTAAGCCCTTTTATTTGATACGCCACACAATAAAGTTATTTGTTTTTTGATTTCTCATTTACCTACCCACAAATCCCCCCACCCCTTAATGTTTAAAATTCATAAATTGGCGTTACATGCCTGCCTTTGGGTCACTGACTTACAAACAAAGTCGCACCATAAGGGTTCCTTTTCTACCATTTGAGTTCACAGTGCCTTGGTTTTACTGTAATGCTGTGTTACTTATTTGAATAATAAATAAATAAATAAATAAAATTTTGGTACGAAACCCTAAAAACATCCTTTTCGCTTCCCGGGACTCTCTATACTAAGTTTTATCAAAATCGGTTCAGCTGTTAAAAATTCCCCATTCAAACCTCCAACGCCATTTCATCCCCTTAACCTTGGGGTTAATTTTCGAAATAAAAACTATTTATATGTCCGTTCTCGGGACTTAAATTATCTCTATACAAAGTTTCATCTAAATCGTTCACGTTTAAAAATTCCCCATGCAAATTTGCAACCCCCGTTTCACCCTTAACCTTTAGGGCTGATTTTCGAGGTAATAACAATTTTATGTTCCTTCTCGGGACTCAAACTATCTGTATGCTAATTAGCATTAAGTTTCATCTAAATTGGTCCAGGTGTTAAAAATTTCCTGATCAAAATTCCAATCCCTTTTTCCTTCAAGGGATGATTTTCGGAACGAAAACAACAATTAGTCATTTGCAGGGATTCACACTTACTATATACCAAGTATCGTCTAAATCGGTTATACGGTTTAAAATTCCCTATAAAAACCTGCAACCCCCGTTTCACCCTTAACTTTTTTACCTTTAAGGATAGTTTTCGCGAAAAAAAACTATTTTTTTCCTCCCCGGGCCTCAAACTATCTGTATACCAAGTTTCATCTAAATCGGTTCAGCTGTGAAAAAATCCTATATAAACTACCAACTACCCTCTTTTCACCCCTTTACGGGTTAATTTTTTTCAATGAAAATAACCCTTAGTCGTTTCCCGGGATTTAAAGTATCTATTTTATCAAGTTTCATTTAAATCGGTTCAACGGTTAAAAATTCTCTATACAACCTTCCCATCCCCTTTTCACCCCCTTAAGGGCTGATTTTCGTTAAACTACACTATGTCCTTTCCCGGAGGTAAAATTATTTCTTTAACAAAAATTTCGAAATTGATGCCATTTTCGTACTTAACTAACGTCCCAAAATACCATAAATCGACTCCCATATTGATATTTAGTAATTTCAACCCTATCGCACCCCAACAGGGGGATGATATTTCACGCCCGCCACGTTGTATCATAAAATCATTGGTGTTTTCGTAATCAGCGACCCGATAAACCATAGAAAAGATACCCAAGTTGATTTTCAGACTTTGTCACCCCCATTTCCCCCTTTATGGGGTTGAAATTTCATAAAACCTGAAACACGTGTTTACATATTTATTGTGAGGAATACTCCTGTGAAGTTTCAAATAAAACAGTCTAACTAATCTTGTTTCCCTATACAAACTTTGGACCCCCATTTCACCCCCTGGGGTATGATATTTTACACCTGACACGTTGTATAGTAAAATGGTTGTTGTTATCGTAATCAGCGACCCGATCAACCATAGAAACGATACCCATATTGATTTCCAGACTTTTTCACCCCCATTTCCCCCTTTAAGGAGTTGAATTTTCAAAAAACCTGAAACACGTGTTTACTAATTTATTGTTAGAAATACTCCGGTGAAGTTTCAAATAAAATAGTCTAACTAATCTTGTTTCCCTATACAAACTTTGGACCCCCATTTCACCCCCTGGGGGATGATATTTTACACCTGCTACGTTGTATAATAAAATGGTTGTTGTTTTCGTAATCAGCGACGCGATAAACCATAGAAACGATACCCATATTGATTTTCAGACTTTTTCACCCCCATTTCCCCCTTTAAGGAGTTAAATTTTCAAAAAAGCTGAAACACGTGTTTACTCATTTATTGTTAGGAATACTCCGGTGAAGTTTCAAATAAAATAGTCTAAAAAATCTTGTTTCCCCATACAAACTTTGGACCCCCATTTCACCCCTTTACGGGGTGAATTTTGAAAAATCCTTTCTTAGTGCACCCCCAGACCTTATAAGGGACCTATATGCCAAATTTGGAAACTCTAGACCCAGCGGTTTAGGATGTGCGTTGATATGTCAGTCAGTCAGTCAGTTTCTTCTTTTATATATTTAGATTTTATATTTCGTATTACGATCATGAACATAGACTAAATTCTACTGACATATCAAAATGCCATTTTAAAAATTATAAAGGGATCAAATATGTGAAACCATGTCACGTCTCGGCCTTTGGATTCACGACACACAAATGACCCCCTAATGGTCCTTACTCCGGACGTGGTTGGAATGAATCTGTTTTAAATATTACGTATTGTGTTAATATTTCTATCCGACGGCGGATTAGGGAGATATGATTTTGCGTCAAAGAATGGAGTGTGGCTGACGTTGAATTTTGTCTTAACTAAATATAAGACTTAATTAGCTAAATGTCTTCAAAATAAGTCAAAGAAAATTTGAAAATATAATAAATAGATAATCTTTAAAAAAAATGGCAGTTATAGGGACTGCCGATAGAAGTGAAAACTAAGGCAACCTCCCTACCTACAACCTATGCGCCCCTATACCTTGTGCAATCTAAGAAGCGGTTTTTGACACCTGTCATCTCAGTACATTTTATAACCTAAAATCGATTTTAGGTTATAATATAATATTATAGTACCTACCTAAATTGCTCTGAATATGTCAACAACAACAATATTAATTTTACATGTTTGGCTTGTGATGCGTTTTTGTTTTCGTGACGGTGTCGGTGACGCGAATTCATAAGATTTACCCCTACTAAAATTGCCTAACGTGGCTAAAGAAGTTTTCACTTCAAAAAAACATATTTATGTATAAATTACTAACAACTAATTGACATTTTTAGCGTGAAGATTTGCACTATCAGCTTTTTCTACTACTTATCCAAACGAGCTCAATATCATCCTTTTTCTTCTAATACACTTATCACAGAAAAAAAAAGATATCTTAATTCAAAACGCAAAACTCTCTTACACACAGTTTCTTAAAGAGCAGGTTAACTGCGACCGGGGACTGGATTATATTCCGACCAAAAAGAGTACTTAGAAATTAAAAAGTGGCAACATCGTAGTGTCGTCCCGTTTTTTTAGATTGATTTGAAAGGGACGACACTAGGATGTTGCCACTTTTTAATTTCTACTCTTTTTGGTCGGAATATACGTTACGTGGATTACAATTACGTTACCGATATATCGATGTGGTAATGGATTTTCATACGTTTTTACTACACTGTCACAGATAATACACTGATAGTTGCAATAATGGTGGTCCGAACGCAGAATAGAAGATTTATGATATGGGTGTAGATAAAAAAGAAAATGGCAGTTATAGGGAGGGACTGTCGATAGAAGTGAAAACTTTCAGTATTAAAACTTGAGATTTTATAATGTTTGAATTATAATTAATATTAATTATCAACATCAAACATCTTCTCCGAGCACTATATATTAAAAGCATAAGAGAAAAATACTACTTACAAAATTAAACTTTATTTGAACGGCTATAATAGTAGTTTATGTAACTGTTACGTAATAGGGGTCCTTAAAACACGAGTGTGGTTTTATGAAACGAACGAAGTGAGTTTCATAATAAGATCACACGAGTGTTTTAAGGCCTAATTACGTACAGTTGCATACACTGCTTTATCTACATACATATTATAAACCCGAAATGATGATTGAATGACTGCAATTGCACGGATTGCACGCCATCGCCATGACCAACTCGATTGTGTCGGCGGTCGGGCGGCGCATGCCCGCACCCGGATTTTCATAATGATATCGAATTTTTGTTTATTATTTGATAATAATAACATCGTTACAGATAACATATTTGTTCTAACTACTAAGAAGACGTTCGAAATTTTAACGTAATTAAGGTATCGGTTAACGATACTAAAATGTAAACATTAAGATGCAGCCACAGATACTCATATCTAAATATAGGGCGTTTGCTCATCGATCCTGACCATAAAATAGACATATTAGGGTATGGATGTAGATAAATAAGTTTAAATACCGAACGAGCCTTCCAACCCAAGGAAAATCCTGTGATGCGTTTTTGTTTTCGTGACGGTGTCGGTGACGCGAACTCATAAGATTTCCCCCTACCTACCAAAAATTGCCCAACGCGGCTAAAGAAGTTTTCACTTCAAAAACGTATTTACCGAGTCGATACGATAGCGAAGGCACAAAGTCTTTGTGAAATCAGACATGTATTTTAGAGAGCGGAATAATTATTCAAATTCTTGCCACAAACCTCTGTTCTTAATTAAATATTTCTAGCTTTTGCGAGCACGGAATAAATATAAATTGTGTTAAGTACCTGACTAAATAAAAGTATGTACTAACGGAGAAAACTTTAATTACATTTTTATAAGTTTAGAGGAAAATTGACGATAATTAGATAACTGGCCAGTTGTATTAAAAATGAAAGAAATCTGAAAGAGATTGCTTTTTAGCTGTAAAACGGTTGTAACCGATTTTTCTTCAATTTTTATTACTGTGTCTCATAGTTTTTGTTATTTTTTAATATTTTTTGTCAAATTGAACCCTTTCAATGAGTTTATATTGTAAAGTGCAATTTAGGTTTTATACATTCAGACATTATTTTTATATATTTATTTATATTTGTCGGAGCGAGCAAGCAGCGGCTTGTTGCGGAGCTACGCTATACATGCCATAACTGATAGAATTATGATGTTTTGTTGTAATAAGTTACCTTTTAACAAGTTTGGAAAACGATGAGCAGGGTATTGCTCGGGAGTGGTCTTAGTTTGGTCCGTGCATGTATCTACTAAAAGTCACGTTTAGATTTACCCACCTTTAAAGTAAGAAATGCGTCGGTAGTCATTGAAAGTCACGTTGAGACCTACCCGCCGTTGAGGGTATAAAAACCACTGACCGCAGTACTTGAGGATTCATTATCACTTTGACCGTCATGGGGACAGTATCTTAGTAGTGATTTAGTATTCGTTCAGAATTCATTATCGCTTTGACTGTCATGCGGACAGTATCTTAGTAGTGATTTGGTATTCGTTCAGAATTCATTATGGCTTTGACTGTCATGCAGTCAGTATCGCTTTGGTTGTGACTTAATGACGAGTCGGTTCGGTCGTATAGTAACGGGTGGTATTTTGAGTAGCACACGGACGCAAGCTGGGAACTCTCCTCGTTTTCCTAATGCCTTATAAAACCAGTCAATGGTTTTCGTAGTTAAAGTTTTAATGAGGCCTTTGTGATTAGAAAGTATTTTGTGTGTTTGTAATTAGTGTAATCTACCCAATTTAGTCTAAGGCCTGTTTCAGATAACAAAATAAGTCTCGCTGAGTTTCTTACGCTGGTTCTTCTCAGTAGTGGCTCCCTTCCGAACCGGTGGTAGTTTATTGTCCTCCCATAATCTGGTTTTAAGAGATTTGAAAACAATACAGTAATTAAACCAGTGTTTACGTTTTATTTCATTATCGTGCGTCCGTATACCTGTTTAATGTGTTTAGTGTTAGGCTATCCTGATTCCTAATAATGTCAGTATTTGAGAGTTCCTAACCGATCCCTAAACACCCGTTGCTGATCTCGGTCATCCATCCGACCTCCACCACTGAGGAGCGAGGCGACCAGCAGCAGCAGCACCACCCAACCGCTCCGCCGTCCCGGCTTACGACATCAGAAGTGGGATGAAGAAAGTACATGTCCACAAGGAGAATTGCGTGGCTAGCACTACGCGTGTAAGGAGTAAAAGGAACTTCTTTTGTGGTGAGGTCGAACCATTGCTCTTATTATTTGGTATTGATTGACTACTCCGTCATGATTTTAAGATTTCCATTTTGTAAACAACCCATTTTAGTAATTTTGGTATACTTAACTTGGTAACAGACAAGCTAGAATTTGCATTCTAACTTCCATGTCTTTTTTATGAAAATCTTTTACTAGTATTATGCCGTGGCGCGAACACGTGGTGCCTTACGTACCTACAATAAAGGAATTTAAACAAATTTTATCACTTTCTAATAACCACGTGACGAATATCGTTTCTTAATTGTGAATTGATTGTAAAAGGTTTCTACTCCAGTAAACTTAACATCTGTAGATGGGATGTTTTTGTGGCGTGATTTCGGATTGTTTTGCTACCACGTGGTTAGGGTATTGGTAAGGTTATGTGTCTTACGCTTAGTAAATAAACCTAGTGAGTTTAACTCATTTTGTAATTTGGTGCAAATTAGTGTGATCAGTGATCACGTTGTGTGATTTTGACAGCTCATACTTAAAGTTTTATGCAGTAAATGAAGTTTTTATTAAAAGTGAAACTTAAGGTTGAATTTTAAGGTCCCTACTTTATAATACCTACGTTGTTTTGATTACGAAATCACATATTTCAGAACGTTGTGCAGTATTTAAACAATTTATGATCAAGTATCATCATTTCTAAACTGTAGTCATTGGCCAGACTCTTACTTGGGCACACCATGTAAATATGTGCTACTCGTGTAAAAATTAACGTTACAGAATGCTGCAACTATGGACACTATGCTCCTGTCGAGGGAGCGCCGGTTGAGCCTCTGCTGGCGGTATTTGCCTGGTGCCTGAGCCTACACGACTTGTTGGCTTTTGAGCAACCTGAAAGCTGGGCAGTATCATCTGTGCTTATGCATTGAAAAAAAAGGGACAGGTTTCGTTCCAATTATTTAAAACTTTGACTTAGAGAATAATGACTAAGCATTAAAAATGCTATAGCCTTTAGTAATCCCGTTCGTAAAGTTTTACGTGTTTAAAAGGATTTTTCTGGGATTTAAGTTAATTCGTGAAATAAAACTCACTTGATTGAAATTGATTTAATAAGAGTTAGAAGAAAGCATATAGTTCCTTATACATTGGCAATGTGTACTTGTGTAGTTGGTTTTCACTGTGGTAAAATACACGCTAACATTTTAGTTTAGTTTACAATATGATGAAACTGATGCTACACAAATTTATGTTTCCAGTTAGCTGTGGTGAAAAACAGCCTCCCTGCAGCTGGTTGGCGCCTTCATGTCCGGATGGCGCGACGGAAGCTGCCTGGGTGCGCAGCAGATGACTGGTATCGATGCTGTCCTTGGTGTGCAGACGGCAACATGTGTGAAAGCAGTTGTTTACTCGGTGAGCAGTTCCCAATTTATTGGGGTTACATTGGGTTACCCGTCAGACGTGTTTCGCAATTTAATTTTTCGAAATTTTTGAAAAAGTGTAAAGATGAAGTAATTTTCTTATTGTTGAAGTTGAAATGAGAATTAGCTAGAAAAGTTTGTTGGAGAGTTACGAGTTGCTAGATTACATGTGAAAACTTGACGTTAACCTTAACGTGTTAATTTTTGGTTATTTTTGATGAATAGTAATCAGTGTGAAGGATTTGAAAGCTAATTTGTTAAACAGCTCTTGTTTATTTTCGTAACGATTGAAACTGATATGGAAATGATTCAGATTGACGATGATATAACTGATGTAGCTGATTCTACTCGTAGTGATGAAGTTTGTTTATTCATGACGCTCAATGCCTATTTACATAGCCAATGTGCCTTTACTATTCGTAGACGTAGGCGTAAAACACTGGAAGTAGGTTTTTATGTCCTTTTCCGTTGCTGTGCGGCCACAACTGTGGGTGGCGTGCGTTTGGTTAGTTGCATTGGCTTTGTTATTTTTGGGGGTTTCTAGGTGTAGCAATGAGGGATGACCAGATGGTGGTCCGGTCATTTTTTGAGGGTGGCCTTTGTGACTCAGTTGCTAAGGTGTAGCATCTGCAGTTGCTGGGTCTTGCTAGGTGTAGTATTGCGAGATGACCAGATGGTGGTCCGGTCATTTCTTGAGGGTGGCCTTTGTGACTCAGTTGCTAAGGTGTAGCATCTGCAGTTGCTGGGTCTTGCTAGGTGTAGCATTGCGAGATGACCAGATGGTGGTCCGGTCACTTCTTGAGGGTGGCCTTTGTGACTCAGTTGCTAAGGTGTAGCATCTGCAGTTGCTAGGTCTTGCTAGGTGTAGCATTGCGAGATGACCAGATGGTGGTCCGGTCATTTCATGATGATGGTGGTCATTGTTTTGAGCGTTATGGGGAAGCAAAATTTATTATGATGGTGGTCATTGTAGCATTATGGGAAGACAAGATTTATTATGATGGTGGTCATTGTAAGCGTTATGGGAGAACAAGATTTATTATGATGGTGGTCATTGTGAGCATTATGGGAAAACACGATTTATTATGATGGTGGTGACCAGGTAGTCATTGTGAGCAATATGGGAAAACGCGGTTTATTAAAAATTAAAAGTTTGTTATAAAATTTAATGACAACACGTTACTTATGGTGAAGAGGTGATTTTTTTTATAAGATTTGTGCTGTTCGACAGAGTAGTTTTATGGATTTACGGAGATCAGATATTTTGATCACCAAACTTTTGTTTCTTATCCTTGGTCAGGTAGGCCGAGCGAAAGAGAGCCTTTGCTTTAGAAGTTTTTTTTTGTCCTTTACAGACACCTCACACTGGGACGTGTGAGACGTCAGGACGGCCGTGTCGGAGCGAGCAAGCAGCGGCTTGTTGCGGAGCTACGCTATACATGCCATAACTGATAGAATTATGATGTTTTGTTGTAATAAGTTACCTTTTAACAAGTTTGGAAAACGATGAGCAGGGTATTGCTCGGGAGTGGTCTTAGTTTGGTCCGTGCATGTATCTACTAAAAGTCACGTTTAGATTTACCCACCTTTAAAGTAAGAAATGCGTCGGTAGTCATTGAAAGTCACGTTGAGACCTACCCGCCGTTGAGGGTATAAAAACCACTGACCGCAGTACTTGAGGATTCATTATCACTTTGACCGTCATGGGGACAGTATCTTAGTAGTGATTTAGTATTCGTTCAGAATTCATTATCGCTTTGACTGTCATGCGGACAGTATCTTAGTAGTGATTTGGTATTCGTTCAGAATTCATTATGGCTTTGACTGTCATGCAGTCAGTATCGCTTTGGTTGTGACTTAATGACGAGTCGGTTCGGTCGTATAGTAACGGGTGGTATTTTGAGTAGCACACGGACGCAAGCTGGGAACTCTCCTCGTTTTCCTAATGCCTTATAAAACCAGTCAATGGTTTTCGTAGTTAAAGTTTTAATGAGGCCTTTGTGATTAGAAAGTATTTTGTGTGTTTGTAATTAGTGTAATCTACCCAATTTAGTCTAAGGCCTGTTTCAGATAACAAAATAAGTCTCGCTGAGTTTCTTACGCTGGTTCTTCTCAGTAGTGGCTCCCTTCCGAACCGGTGGTAGTTTATTGTCCTCCCATAATCTGGTTTTAAGAGATTTGAAAACAATACAGTAATTAAACCAGTGTTTACGTTTTATTTCATTATCGTGCGTCCGTATACCTGTTTAATGTGTTTAGTGTTAGGCTATCCTGATTCCTAATAATGTCAGTATTTGAGAGTTCCTAACCGATCCCTAAACACCCGTTGCTGATCTCGGTCATCCATCCGACCTCCACCACTGAGGAGCGAGGCGACCAGCAGCAGCAGCACCACCCAACCGCTCCGCCGTCCCGGCTTACGACATATTTTATTTTATTAGAAGACCAACAGTTTTAACATACAATATAGACTTATAACTAAGATACAATAATGTAGCCAATAACAGGTCTCCCTAATGGAAATTACGGATTGCTTACATACTAGAATGAAGGTACATTACATTAAGTATAAGTTAAGATAGTGTGTACCTGCGTGCTCGTGTGTGTGTGTGGGGGGGGGGGTGCGTATGTGTGTGTATGTGTGTGTGCATGTGTATCTTCTTTATACATTTTTCTGTATTATATTTTGTAAGTTTTAGTTCCACTCCACTAGTTTTCTACAAATCAGTAACATCAAGTTTTTGGACCGCGCAGCCTTTGTGAAATCGGGCATGTTCCTCAGAGACCGAAATTAATTATTCAAATTCTTGTCTCAAACTTTTGTTTTAATGGAATACTTCTAGCTTCTTCGGGTGCTGAGTAAATACAAAGTATGGTAACTAATGAATAATGATGTAACTAAACGTACCTGCAGTCTTTATTTGAATACCTAATAAACGAGCAATATCTTGCTTATTCTATTTAGAGATAAGGAAAATGAAATAAAATTAAAATTTATTTAAAATGAAGTTTCTCAACTGTTTAATTGAGATCATTCACACATATAATTTTAAGTGTTATGACATTACTGTATAAACTAAACATGGAAGTACTCAAGCCCCTAAGCACAGGTTTTTACGTAGATAAGGTGTCTGCTATACACAGACTTGTTTGTACAAACCACTTCTACAAGCAGTGCAAGCTACGTAAAATAAAGTTTGTTTTTTCAGTACATTAAAGGCCCATTTAGATGGTACGAGTTTCTCTCTTCGAGTGTACGATTATCGTAGCACGAGAAAAAATATGTCATCATATAAACTAAATGTACGAAATCGTATAGCAAGGGGCGAAAATCGCCTCGCCTTACGTGGTTGCAGTCTCCGTGTAAACATAAATGCAATACGAGAATCGTATTTCGAGTTGATTAAAAATCGGTTCTGACCGATTCGTGCGATACTCGCATGTACGTGAAAAAATGTCATATGAGAACGAGTTTATATGAGTCGAGACATCGTCAGCAAATATCTTCGTAGAATGCAGCGTCTCGTGTAAACTATGTCGCCTACGAGTATCGAATGACATAATCGTAAACGAGTTTTTATTTCTCGCATGAATGTTACCATTTTTATACGATTCTCGCCCGGCGATTATTGCGTACGATAATGTCATATGATTTCTCGCCTTAAAATGGGCAAGAAACTCGTACTATCTAAATGGGCCTTAAACAACCCATTTAAGTAGCACTAACGTTTGGTTGTAGTATCCACATCAGAATATACCAGATTAGGACACAAAACGCTTATTCATCAGCGCTGGTGGCGCTCAGAGCCCTGTAAAAATATACTATTACAGTTATTACTTATTAAGTAGTACAGTCGACGTCAAAGATATGTTTACACTTTTGCACCTTATTACAAAGGAGTAGGGTTTTAAAGTGTAGACATATCTTTGACGACAACTGTACAAACAGCAACAGTTTTAACTGTACCTCGGTGGACCTTATTACAAAAGGCATTAGGTCCACCGTAGGGCAGACAGTGGGCTATGGTATGTAAGAGCCAGTCAGTTCAGGTCGTTGCTCAGATCTACGTAGAAACGCAATATCGTTAACACTACCTACGGAACCGCATTTAGAGAACAGAGATAATTGCATTTATCATCCACGTCAAATATATGTAAACAATTTTCGCCTTTATAACAAGCACATAAAGTCCAATAGGGTGTACATATATTTGAAACCGACATACTATTAAATATTTCACCGCTCGGTTTTGATTGTACCAATTTGTATGGGGGACGGAAATGCCAATCCAAATTTAATTGCAGGGTGTAATCAGGATATGTGAGCTTAATGATCTGATTTCATTAAATTCCAATCTGGCTTAAATAGAAGCTCGTTGCATGACAATTATGATGCCGACAAAAAATATGGCACATTGAATAATAATGAAATAATTTAGAAACATGTTTTTGAATTAGAATAACCAATATACTATGGCTAAATATTCGTCGACGTAAAACTTGAATTGAGATTGTGCAGATGGACCTACTAGGTAGCGAGTGATATAATCAAGTTTTTCAATCTTGCACCTTACTAAGGCCAACCAGCAAGCTTCGTGGCCTAAACACGGCACTCGACTGAAAAGCTCTTAATTATGTCACGATTGTATAAAATACCACTGGTCATATATTGTCGGCAAAGGGGAATAGCTAGGGATAAACGCACAGATGTGTCCGCCGGATTTCCCCGCGGATATGCCCGGAGGACAGACCTATCCATGTATGGCGCTATTTAAATGTGTCCGCAGACAAATCCGTGTCCAATTCGCGCCATACATGGACGGATCTGTCCGCCGGGAATATTCGTCGGACAAATCCGACGGACACATCTGTGCGTGTATCCCTAGCTAACGCCTGTCAATGGCGCTCCGGTTTGTTGAATCCTCTAAGTTAAGAGGCTGACAAGACCCGATGACCTTCAAATTGACTTTACTTAAACAGTCATATAGCTATAACTACTTGTTTTGGAAAAGTAAAAAAAAAATATGTTAATGTTAATTATATTTAAAAGAACTTGGTTAATTCCAATACACGATTAGACGAAATCGGCTCGATAGAAAATAATTCCAAAGTTACATCTAAAATTAGCTTAAAACAATTGCACGTCTTTAGTTTCTTGGTTTATATGTCTGTAATTAAGGACAACATTCCACCACACTAATACTAAAAACTTCGTTGCCTTAAATTTCTCAATTAATGCATAGTTTTTTTTTAATTCATCATCTTGCAAAATTTGCAATGAGCTCCCATACTAATCGTAACGCAGTGTTTCTCTTTCACTCGCGCTGAAAAAGATAGGGAGGGAATTTAGCTCTTATCATCCTCTTAAAATGTATTTTTCTGTACAATCAATTTTAAAATTGGATTAGCGGATTAATTTTTGACCTACTTTATTTTTCCGACCTGGCGCGGTGAAAAATTAATTCCCTATTTCGTGACAATGGAACTGAACCTGATTGATTGAATTTATATATCTAAGGTAAATCCGTGTTCAAAGAGAGATAAGAGCTGGGTGAATTTTATCAAAACATCGCTAACGGGCAATCAAGGCCTCTTCAAGCTCACTGTGCTTGTTCACTGCGTCCGATTTAAAATTTAACTAAAAATTCGCGACCTGTGTCGTCGGAGATGTTGAAATTGTACGCATCGTTGCCGACATTCGCCTGAATAGCTGCGACATATTTATGCAAAGATGTTCAGTGATGTGATGTGATGTATGGATTTCTCTCGACATGTTAGTAACCTCGGTGTGACTTGACAATACGTTGGACAAATTTTACGAGTCATGTGACAGGTTACAATGTGTCATTTACCCCCTAGAAGATTGAGTTAAAATATTTAATACCGTCATAATTATTACGGCAAGTAACTGTCAACATTTGCAAATAAATATTTGATTGATTGATTGATTGATTGAAAAAACAGCATTTTTTCCTACTTTGTTTCACGCGATTAACCTTTGCAAATGCATAGTTAGTCATTTTCCAGTCCTTAGAGCTTTTAAGCAACCGGAGCGGCCATTGACAGGCGTTCCCCTCTTCGGAAAATATATGACCAGTGGTCATACTCATTGTATGGACTGACGTTTATCTGACGTGGCTATTTTTACGTTTCGCATATTTGACGCTCCCCTCCCCCGCAAAAATCGGCAAACTTTGTTTGTATAGAAAATGACAGACATGGCCGGTCCGGTTGGTTGAATAGTCTGAAGTTCCAGTCAGACGTCCGCGATGAAACAGCCTACTGGTAAAGTTTAAAACGTGTCGAAAGAAACCCCAAGTGTAGCGTAGTGGAGAACGCCCTTCGGTTAATTCACGAGGCCAGTAATTTTCCCGTGATTTCAACAGCTTTGATCTACGGGTTATGAAATAATATTATTTAGGGATAACTTTATTATAAAACCGTAATGTAAATCGAGCAAATACTCGTTTTATTTAAAATCATCAATGCGAGAATTCTTTAGAACCGTGTCATATTACTTCTTTTTTGTTAGTTGCTTAAGAAACTTGTTTAAAGAAAAAAACTTATTGTAAAACACGTTTCTTGAGGTCAATGTATTTACATTCAAAATCGCATTCCTCCAACATTCAGTCTATTCGCTATGTGCGAAGTGCATGGTGGGGGTAACGAGAACGATCGCAGTGCACAATTTGACTAGAAATGAAACTGCAAAAGCTCCTGTCAGCTGTCAACATAGTGAATCAGCCAGTGACATTTCATATAAGCAAGGAGTACAACCTATTTATAAAAAAAAGAAAAAAAAAGAGATTGAGTACCTGCCCAAGAGATGGCGCCACAATCATGCACACAGCGAATACATAAATCTGTTATCAGGTACCATAGTGCCATCTGTTGACTGAAAGTTAAGAGTCCGGTAATGTTTTTTTTCGATTTCTTTCAACTTTTTGATGCGATTTTGCAGTAACTAACATAACTTCTATAATTTTGTATACATATTATGAAAGATCGTTTCTTTTTGGATGGAATAAATACAACGATTTTTTAATTTTATGCTTTATTTATAAATAATTCACCCTAATCTAACACCTGTTTCGCGATTTTTGCTTGGAGAGGTGAAAAGAGTAAGGTTTTTATTGATTTAAATTAAGTTATATAAGTATATAAAATATATAAATACATTGGAAAATGAGTCGCCTGAGGAATAAGTGTAACAGTTTTTTTCATTTTCATATATATTTTTTGAGAGAGAGTGTGTTTTGCTAGAGCAATTTTGCTAAAAATTGCCGAAGTTTAGGTGATATTTTTGGAAAGATACTAAAGTATTTTGCAAACATAAAAATACAAAAATAAACTTCATTTTATGCTTTATTCAGATAGTATAAAACATATTAGGGTCCATAACAAATAATAATTAAAAATCGTACGACAAAATTACATGAATCAACGTCCTCACTAAACATGCTCTGTAAGAATCGAGTTTTAAGGTATTAAATATTAATATAAATAGACCTAAAGTACTTTTTTGCAATAACAAGACTTCAAGCTATCGTACCAAATGCAATTCATGTGTATAATGTTATTATTAGCGATTTTCGTTTTCAAATCGTTACCGGACTCTTAAGCTATTGTAGCGGTATCGAAATAATAGCTGAATTATGCGATTGATTAGCGTGTAATGTGCTTGAATTACTGCACAGAGAAAAAAGTCTCGTTCATGATACCAAAATACTGTAGGTCGGTAATTTAAACAAGGAAATCTAGTGAATTCTGGGACTGTAACTAGACTTTAGTGCGTATAATGTTTATTATTGCATAAAACAGGTCACAAGAGTATCTAGTAATTAACACGTCAAGAGTACATTGCAAATTCTAAAACTACACTTATCAAATACATTAAAACTAACTTACAAATAACAAAAATGGTCTCCCAGGTCCGTCCCCTGCGGAAGGGTGCCCATAATGCTGGCTACATTCCCTCGTTGAATGGCGATGCCGATTCTCTGGGCAAGAAATGTGCCAGCTCTGGGGTCCCTAGTGGTGTCGAGGAGCTTCTTTTTCAAATCTTTAAACAACCTACGAGCATCGAGTGCGTATTAATGTTTAAATAGTTCTATTGAATTCAAGATACGGTAAACGTAAAAATAAAGTAGTTTTCCTTACAAGATTGTAATATCGGTTACAATAATCTATTTTACTAATCGTTCTGGTAGAAAGTATAGTAACTCAATTTTGTGTAGACAATGTCGGTCCATGTATTACATCGTCTTTGCTCTTAATTCACGTTAAGCGGTTAACATATTCGTCTAAGGAAGGGGTAATGTATGTTTGACAAGCCGAAACGACTTACCGACCCATCCACGTCAGGTGAGACGGGAGGCAAACAAGGATTGGGCGAAATGTAAACATGCTTGTGATGTGCTTGTCGTATTTTCTTCCATTTTGCTTACAATCTGTGTTACCTTCAGAAGATTTATTTTAAGAGTCGCCAGGACGCTCGCGTCCCCGTACAAACGTAGTTTAGCTCTCATTTTGAAACGACATGCTTTAGAACCACGAAATTTGGCATGGGCATTCTAGTAGTGCAGATCTATGTCGGTAATTCATTTTTGTTGCTAAAAATTGGAATACAAAGAAAATATAGCCAGATACAGATTTACATACAAACCTTATTTTTGCTATATTTTCTTTGTATTACAATTTTTAGCAACGAAAACGAATTGCCGACATAGATCTGTACTGCTAGAATGCCGATGCCAAATTTCGTGGTTCTAAAGCATGTTGTTTTAAAATGAGAGCTGAACTAAGTTTGTATGGGGACGCGAGCGTCCTGGCGACTCTTAATTCTACATTAACAGAACTGCCTGCATGTTTTTGTTTTCAAACGAATTTACAAACACGTTAACAGTTTTGTACAAACAAACTCGGTGCTGTTATCGGAAATGTATTTTGGAATACATTAGGAAAATTCAAAATTGCTTTTGGGTAATTTCTCCCTTCCGGGTAGTATCGAAGCCTCAGTTAAAATGGCGGCCGCAGGGAGCTTAGTATTTTGACAGGTAAACGCGAAAATTAAAAAGTTAGGTATTACTTGTTTTGGTTACTTAATTTGAGCCTTGTTTACATATCCATAGGTTTGAGATTTGAACAAATTATGTATGGTATGTAATACCTTTTCACTTTGAGGCTGAAAAGTATTATTTGGCTCCGACTAATTGGTTTGTTTTTCACAAAAAACTTTGCGTAAAACATCTGTAATGTTTTTGTACCTCCAAGCAAGCTAATTTTTTTGTAAATTCAGAGCTTACAGTATTCAGTAATAAAAAGGTAGGTTTTTATAAGTAACACATATTTTCTTTTATCTCAACGGCTTTTTGTGAATGTACAGTTGCCATCAAATATATTTGATGGTGAAGACAATCACAAAATGATTATATCTGTTTAAACGATTATTTTTTGACAAACCACTAATGATGATATCTGGTTACATTATTATTTTTTGACAAACCACTACATATTATAACTCGCACATTTCAATAAAGTATTGTTTTAATGACGTTTTTCAATATTATGTTGTTTTTTCGAAGTTTATGCTAGTTTTTTTCAGAATCACGAGTTCTTTCGGATCCCAAATAATGTACGCCCAGGAGAAGAACCTGTCAGTGGATACATAAGTCCACTGCAAGATTCTTCTCTTGCGCGTTAATTTCGACTTTTGGGTGTTACAGGAATTTATTTCAGTGAAAATTTAGGTTGTCATATGAGTTCTCCGCCAAGATTACGTTTAAAAATAAACGTGACAATATTTTTTTATTAAATGGGCTCTTAAAACGGGAGTTTATATGTCAATCTCTTGGTTCCTCAATCCAAAATTCTATATGGTAATTAGTTTCCATAGATCGGAGCAAATTTTTTTTAATACATTTATTTAAATTTTTGATTAAGCAATATTTAGGTAATATAGGTATTTAATTATTTCTCGGTCAGAAATCTAATCCAATTTTAGGAATTGAATAACGACCGGTTAAAATTCCCAGTTAGCATTAATCCCACTCCAGAATCATCATAATATTAGAAATGAAACTTAAGACTTATGGAACACGCTCCGTCGATATTTCTCTAACGAACTTTGAATACAAACAGCTAAGCTAAGACTCCTTTATATTCAACGCAAATATTACTTTATTGCTCCATTATTTATCAAGTTTAGCATTTTATGAGCATTTTTATATTCACAGCGTATAATTAAATTTCATAAAGACGTTACAATTCTGTCTCTTAAGGTGCTCCTATACAGCTGTTATACAACATTGTATGTATAACTAACTAGGATAAGAATGCTTTAACATTTTACATTATACCACTTGTAGAATTTGTTTTTTTTTAAGAATTTTATTTAATATTGATATCAATTCAGAATCACGATATCTTGCCATTCTAATAGAAGAAAAATGGGTCTCCAAAATGCTTTATAAATTGTTTAAACTATCCTTTGCGTTACCGCTATACAATACAGTAAAAGCGCTATACTATACAAATATTCAACACCTTTTTATAATAATATGATAATATTTACATTATTTATTAAAATATCCTACACAAATGCAATTATAGTATAAGTAATATATACCATTCTGAAAACCTAAAATAAACTGATTTTTGTATACCACATATTTTTATTACAAAAATATATGGTGAGACTAGGGTTACTCCTAGGGAAAGCAACATGGCCTAGCTATATATTGACCGTTCCATTTTGTGTCTACAAGAACAAATGTGCAAGAGGAGAGCTCAACTTTATTTGGGCAATGTTTTTGGAAAATCAATTTTTTCAGCAACAATAGTATCTTAGGGTTTTCATTATACAATTAAAATAAACTACATTAAACACTACTATTATGGCCCCATTAATTAATCATCACAAGTATCCGTGTAAGAATTATTCCGATAAATGTAAAAAAATCTTCGTACTAGACGAATTCCATTGCATCGGGGCTAGAATTATAAAACAAAGTCGCTTCCTGCTGTCTGTCCCTATGTATGCTTCGATCTTAAAAACTAAACACAAACAAACAAACAATAATTTATTTGCAGAAAAAGGGTAGATTACAGTGCTAAGCAACGGATTGTGATGCGGTTTTTTTTTAATAGATAGAGTGATTCAAGAGGAAGGTTGCTGTCTATCGCGATTCAGCGTGGCAACGCGGCGAGCGTGATGGGAACCTTTGTGTCTGGAAGGACTCGGGACGGGTTGTTTGACTGAGTGTTGTTTTTGTGTGTTTAGTTTATGTTTAGTTTTAATTCTATTTATGTAATAGGTAGTTGTATATTAGATTAAGGTTCGACTTTTGATAATTTTATTTGTAATATAGTTCTATAATTAATATTTTGATATTTCCTTATAACACAGTTACTTACGTTACATACAGACGGATAGACAACCTTTGAAAACATCACCGACAATTCCGAAAAATCATTATTCCTTTATATTCCCGCAGAATTCGGTTAGTTGGTTCATGTGGAAAAAAAAATATATAATAAAATATTACATAGTTACATAAAAAAAAAAAAAAAAAAAATAGAGGAAGGTTTGTATGTATAATTGCACCCGTGCAATGCCGGGGCGGGTCGCTAGTAACCTATAAAACTAAATGCATCAAGTTATCAAGCATGGTCATCAAGTTTAATACGCGATCCGTGCAAAAACAAAAGGTACCCAACTTAAAGGAAAATCTCGCAGGAAAACGCAATGTTTATATGTAAATGTCCATAAAACGTATATGGGTTGTAATGTGTGGGAGCGGGACCGTAAAAACAACCGCAGCATGGTGCGTCCATTACCGCGGCTATGTATCTCCGCTTTTGTCATTTTGTTGCAAAAACGCATATATCTCACTCTTTCCCGAACACCATTCTTTTATCAACGCTCCACTTAAATTCAAACTTAATTCCTACAACTTAATAAGGTTGAAATTGGGAACGCAGGTAGGGGAAAAGATACGAGATTCTAAAAGCAATGCCGTTAACGCTCACGGCATAGGGAGTATGCACACTGAATTGCTAATGTGACGTTTTGGTCGAATAAAATAAAAGAAAGCTGTAATGGTTTTGTTTTGTGATGAGTTTATAATTAAAGCAGGGCCCCCAGCGGTGGAATCTGGAATTTTTATTGGATTTTATTTTCATCACGCTTGTTTATAAATCGTCGCATTTCACGCATGCGAAATATACCCCATATTATGCCCACGGGCATTATGATTTTTTTGTAGGTAAGTCAAATATATTTATTTGAATACCTAAAATAAGAAAAAACACCGAGTTATGGTACTTTTTAGAGCACATAAAAGTTTCACTTTAAAACTATGTCTTTCGACTTAGCTCCTTTTCTAAATAGGGCAGATGCCCCGGTTGTGGCCACTCTGCCGGTTTTGGCCATTTTCAAATTTATTAAGGTATAGACAAATTTACAAGTCTATGGTTTATGGTTAATATAAGAGTAAAATATGGCAGTACAGATGGCACTGTCATCTGTCATGTATAAGTCGTCATTCAGCTGTCAGGGGCCATGGAAAAAAGTGGCCAAAACTGGCTCCTGGACCACTTTTTGACATTACATTAAAGAAAAAAAATAGGTCTAATGTCAGAATCTTAACAGCGGAGATTCATATAAATATAGTAATATATTTTCACTGACTTAGTACAAAAAGAGTGTCATAATTCCTTATTGACACAAAATGACGGACGTCTGAACAGACAAACTCTCTTTAAAGTGGCCAAAACGGGGGCATCTGCCCTACATGTATATAAAATGTTATAACATCATAAACTTATACAGATGTCATATACAAAGGAAAAAGTAACGTAGGCCTCCGGTGCCCAAGACTGGGATCGAACCAGCGTCAAATTTTCCTTTATACACATTTATTTATATAATTTATACAGTAGTGTATCTAAAATTGACAAAATATTATATTTAACGTAATTCGATTTGTTCTCCAGGTGTTAAGAGTCGCCAGGACGCTCGCGTTCCCATAAAAACGTAGTTCAGCTCTCATTTTAAAACGACATGCTTTAGAACCATGAAATTTGGCATGGTTATTCTAGTAGTACAGATCTAGGTCGGACATTCGTTTTCGTTGCTAAAAATTGTAATACAAAGAAAATACAGCCCGTTACAGATTTACATACAAACCTTTGCAACGAAAACAGATGTCCGACCTAGATCTGTACTACTAGAATGCCCATGCCAATTTTCATGGTTCTGAAGCATGTCGTTTTAAAATGAAAGCAGGGGGCCGATTTTTGACAGCCGGACGCTCGAATTGAAAAAATTCAAGCTCGAAAATAATCGCACACATAAGTTTGTGGCCAATTTTTTCGCATGGAATTAATAGTTTAAATAATCATGATTTTAAATTTCTATCGCTGTTATTTTTAAAACATAATTTCATCGTTTTATCCAGAGTTACAAATGTCACTTTCGAGTGCTCGATTCTCAAAAATCACCCCCCTGAACTACGTTTGTATGCGAACGCGAGTTCATGCGAGCGTCCTGGCGACTCATCACTTATAAATATATATACCTATATTTATATTTATTTATTAATTTTATTATTTAAGATCGATCTTGTCAGTCAGGGAGAATTGACACCGAACTAATTAGCAGTAGGTTGTGTAGGTTCTTCGCGTAACTTTTTTATATCAAAACTTTGTACCACAGATTTAGCTCATCTCAGGGGGGTGATTTTTGGGATTCGATTACTCGAAAGTGACATTTATAACTCAGAATAAAACGATGAAATTATGTTTTAAAAATAATAGCTATAGGAATTTAAAATGAGTATTTAAACTATTAATTTCATGCGAAATAATTGGCGGTAAGCTCTTGTGTGCGATTATTCTCGAGCTTAAACTTTTTTCAGGCGCTCGAAAGTCAAAAATTGGCCCCTAGGTAAAACGAACAACCGCAATGCACCCACCTTTACCGCAAGAACATCTTTACCGGCTTTTTGCTAAATGGAAGACTTGCAGTGCACCGGTTACGAGACCGCGTAAATAGACTTTATCACCGTCGTTATGTATGAGACGAGTACTGTTTCCATGCGACGGGAATCGCTGCACGCTTGTGTTTCTAGCCTAGGTACTTGTTTTTAGGTGACCTATTGTCCTAAGTGAGTAAATAAGGCACACAGGCTACCTACTTTAAACACACAAATAAATGATACATTCATCAAAAAAGCAAATATATTTAAGTCTCGAATCTGCACTAGATATTTCGTGCTCTTAGGCGGGGTAGCGTCAGGAGGAGGGGGGCGGACGGTAGCATGCGTTAAACACTATACCTAAAGGTATGATGCTATAATAGTTTCATAAGTTTATTAATTTGTCTGTCTACCCCATACATTGGAAAATAATTTAACCGTATCACGAGATCCTTTTGAAATAAAACCCATTAGTGTTAACAACGTTGCGTGTTCTGGACCTATTTAAACAAGGATGGCTTAAGGAGGTCTTGAATGGTACAATTAATTAGTGCTTGATCCCGCATTCCAGCTTGATCCGCAGGATTCCTAGAATATTGGCTTTGATAGCTAATAATGATTGCGGAGTGGTGATTGCATATTATTGTGGCAAATAATATGCAATGTATTGTTAGGAAAAGCAATATTAATTCATATCAGGAGTTTCAATTATTAAAATAAGTACCGTCACGTGCTACAACTTTGCCTAAGATGCACATCTTTGCCTGGCTTTAATAAAATGGTTTTCTTCACCAAACAGCTAATTATATCCTGAGATGGAATAAAACATAAAGGAATAAGCTATAAATAGCTGCTTGGTCAAGAAAACCATGTTTTTCAAGCAAGGCAAAGTTGTGCATTTTAGGCAAAGTTGTGCATTTTAGGCAAAGTTGTATCACGTGATGGTATCTATTCTTCATACGCCTAGCTACTAGGAAATGGTCTGCTCTCATGGTGAGAATTATTGGGTAATAGAACCCACTCGAGCTGAAAGAGAGTTCATCATCATCATCATCTCAGCCATAAGACGTCCACTGCTGAACATAGGCCTCCCCTTTGGACCTCCATAAGTATCGGTCGGAAGCGACTTGCATCCAGCGTCTTCCGGCGACCTTTATAAGGTCGTCTGTCCATCTTGTGGGTGGACGTCCTACGCTGCGCTTGCTATTCCGTGGTCTCCACTCGAGCACTTTTCGACCCCATCGGCCATCTGCTGTGCGTGCAATGTGGCCTGCCCATTGAAAGAGAGTTGGAGTCTTCAATTACAGTTTACGAATCTACTCCGTTTTCGCGATGTTTTTCCTTACCGACCAGCTAATGATAATAAAACATAACTCAGAAAACATTGGTATGAACCGAGGTTCGATCTCCCGACCTCTTCGTTCAATGAAAGTCAAAAGTTTTGCATACACATTTGAATTAAAATCTGCTGGTATTCCTGATTCATTAAGTAACATAAAGCTAAAATTTGTTGCTGATACCGATTTCCAAAACGGCTATAATTCAACAAACTGGGAATATTTTCAACTAATCTCATCTTATACAATACATAAATATACTTATTTCATTATAATATATGGCAGTTGCAAAGATTCATTAAGCTATGTGGTCAGATGTACACTTGCGACTGGCATTATATTTAATTATTTCTAATCCTAATATATTAATATATGTGAAGCCTAAGGCAATAATACTATATGTATATTGAATTTTGATATAAATCCTATTAATAATAATAAGGCAAATACAGCTACCTAATATCAATCACATAGACTATTTTCGGGAGGTTTTTATCAGTCGTTACATCGTCAGTGGAACAAACTGTACATAGAAGTATTTCATATATGTATACACCGTGTTTTTTTCTTTAATTGCAAAGATACATTCCTGAGCCTAAATTAAGTATATTTCTCAAAGACACCAGAGTCCTAATTAGCCCCAGCTCTGACCTAATCGATAGTTATTTTTTATCTTTCTGATTGCGTAAACCTACATTAAATTATTTTTGTACTCTGAAACACCGCAATAAATGATTCATCTGTATGTGAAGTCAATAAAATAAGCTTATTTGTATCTCGGAGTATTGAAATGTTCAAAATTACATTGACATGTCATAATTTTCAATTAAATGGTTAAATCAAATTAAATTAAATTGGTTGAGTCACTGATAACCCTCTAATACCCTAGTTACATTTGTGACCAATATAAAAATTATTGTAAGAAAAAGCATTTTTTTTTGAACGATATAAACCAATTGGTTTTCTTAATCGTACCTAACAAACCATAAGTTCGCATAAGTATTGCAGTTCAGCGAGGAAATGCTGCCAGCGTCCTCGGCACGATGCCACATGGGCCCATTTTAGAGATAAATTTTAGTTTCTAGTATTTTTAAGTAAGTTAATTTTAGGTAGTATTTACATAGTTTATTTAAGTTTTTTTTCATGTACCTATTTTGTACTAATAAATATACTAAAATACAAACCATATATATACTGAAATTAAAGCAAAAAAACACGGTGTATTTTATACAGGCGATTTTGTAGATGTCGTCGTAGATAAAATGTCTACGTAATTACTTTATAATCATCAATGACAATGAATTTCGTTATTTATACGCGCCTGGTAATAAATTTACCGAGCATATATCGAGCAAACGTTGTTTTCTAAAGAACATTTCATGTATAAAACTTTTTTGTGTACAATACTAAAGTCTTCGCCATTGGAACTTGCTAACTATGTAAACAAAAGACGTAACTTTGTTTTGTCACAGTTTCTCCTTGAATTTTCACACCACCTCATCAAACAACATTGAAACCATACACTATTGAAACGGTCGTTACTGTAAAATACCAAATCATAATAGTACATTACTACAGAGGGCGGGAAGTAGGGGGTTGCCGGCTGAGTTATATAGAGGATAGTTACGAGGCTGGCAACCCCTTTTCACGCCGAGGTATGTATAGTGCTTTTCTCAAACATGCAATGAAATAAATATGAAAATTATCCAATTTTTTTCCGACATACGTAAGGCAAAAGTCTACTCGTAAACTTGTATTAATATTGTATATGGTGACTGAATACATTCAGAACGTAACAAATAAAAAATTTTCAAAAAAAAAATCCAATAAAAAACAAAAAAAAATGCAAAAAAAATCAATTAAAAAATTTAAAAAAAAACATAATATTATGATGATTATTGTTTTTTTTTAATATGCGTAGTGGCAGAATGTCAAATGAACCAAAAAGTAAATATCGCTTATAACCTTAAATGGCTGAATGCCATGATCCTGTGCCACAAACATATGTGGAATGGAAATTAAAAAAAAATTACTTCCCGGCCTAGGCCTTCAATTTTATATGAAAACCGTTACCTGTTCTCTGGAGTCTATCCGCCCTAAACGTGATACTTTGAAGCCTATTATGACGCACATAACGAAGACATTTCATTGCATGTTTGAGAAAAATATATAACTGTATCTAGGATAATTCATTAAAAGTTTAATATGGTTTCATAAGTTAGGTTATATGGACCTGATGGAATGACATTTTTGTTTCTTTTAAATTCTACAATTGTCTATGATGGGTAGTGTTGTGACTAAAGTTGGTGATATTTTAAGGCACTGCACACTACCCAACTCAAGCTCTGTTCCTGCCAACGCGGTTGTATACACTACTTGGTAGTTTTGACATATATACAAATGAGTTTAACATGTAAATAAATAAGTACCTACTTGTTTTGCACTTTCGGTATTTTATTATTCGATATGGTTTGACATAAGTAAACAAGGAAGTAAGAGTCTTGCCCATCACTAGTAAATTCATCATTCAGAGACTATTTCAATATGGCGGTTTGTTTACATAGTTAGCAAGTTCCATTGACGAAGACTTTAGGTATATCATCACCATCGTCATCTCAGCCATAAGACGTCCACTGCTGAACATAGGCCTCCCCTTTAACACATTCAGCACCGAGGACCCGACAGTCGGGTTCTCTGTTCGTAGCTACTACGCGCTACATACGAGGAATACCTGGCTACACGCTACGAGCGTAGGGCGTAGCGCTACGCGGTTGCGAAAGTGTTAAGAAAATATAGCAAAAATAAGTTTTGTATGTAATATCTGTATCTGGCTGTATCTGGCTGTATTTTCTTTGTATTACAATTTTTAGCAATGAAAATGAACTACCGACATAGATTCTGTACTACTAGAATGCGCATGCTAAATTTCGTGGTTCTAAAGCATGTCGTTTTAAAATGAGAGCTGAACTACGTTTGTATGGGGACGCTAGTTCACACGAGCGTCCTGGCGACTCTTAATTGGTGGAGTTCAAAAACGGCTCCTTTTAACGGCTCCATACGTTTGTATGGAAACGCGAGCGTCCTGGCGACTCTTAACAGCTGCCAGATGGAATCTAGAAATAAGCATAGTATAGCAAACTAACTTATTGTCTCATATCGGACGTGGCCAGTTCTTAATCCATTACCGAATTCTACAATCAGGAAACTGCCCACTGGGATGCATGCTCTGCGCCTTTTCCATTGTTTTATCGAACTTCGGCATTGACAATCCCAGTGTCCGACACTAACGAGATTCCGGATTGATCTAATCTCGACACGTCGACTGCAGGTTGAGAACGGACTAGATTCGTTTTTACGAGTGTATGTCATATGCCTAGATAAAACAAACATCTATTATGTACATGTATAATATACTATTTAGTAATCCGCCTCGAACTGAGAACTCGCGATTTACTTGCATCAAGTTGACCAATAATAACAAAACCCCAAGGAGGGTTTCTTTTCTCCTTCTAGCTCAATAACCACTTGATCGATCCTGCTCATATACAAACTTACAAATTTTATGTATCTCTGCTACAACCCCAAGAAATTTCATAAAGTTCAGAAAAACGTTACTAAAGTTATCGTCCGATAAACTATGGAAATCAAAAAGCCATCCAAATGCCGAGACATCCCAGTAGCCAGGTGACAGTTGTGTCTGGAGTTGTTTGTAAGAACTCACTTCGCTTACGCTCCGCGAGTTCGATTATGGTGCTAGTTCTATACAAATTGACGTAGTCCCACAAGAAGAAATTCGTGGGTACTAAACGGCAATATAATATTATATATATATAAATAAATACATATATATGAAGGAAACATCCATAACGAAGGAAAATGTTTGTGATAAATACACAAATAAATGCCCTTACTAAGATTTGAACCCGGGACCTCCTATTTCGTAGGCAGTTTCACTACGGAATAGGCTAGGAGGCCGTTAATCTTAATAGGGTCATTCTCAAAAACGTGGTAATACTATGAAATTAAAACCTTTTCATGCAAAAAATATATTTCCATAATAGAAACATCAATGAATTATGTCAAAGAACGGTGCTGCGACGAAAATAACTAAAGTAAAAACAAGAAAATAGCACACGTGCTCTTTTGTAACAGTTCGACGTGAAGTTCAGAACTTGACTATAATGAAATGTCATAATATTATTAAACACCGTACCTAATGGCATATAGGGCCACCGTCCGGCCAGTCGACTGCCACTCGCGTAGCGAGCTACATGTCTCGTAGCGCGTAGCGACCGCGTAGCAGGTCTACGAAGTTCACGATTGCAATAATTTGTGTTTGAAGCTGTGTTTGTGGACCTGTGTGTGTTTATTTTGGATGGTAAGTAATATTTTATTATGTTTTAAGTTGATGTAATGGTATTTAATAATTAACGGATTTTTTTTTTTCAGTAATGAATACTAGAGAAAATACGTTAAACTAATATTAACAAGAATTAAAATTCTATTATCCATAAACTTTTAAATTATAAAATAATACAAAATGAGCATTTGTATTATTTTATAATTTACATACTTGAAGCATAAATTATACTTGTTTCTACTTAAAATATTACTACAATTACTGACACAATGTTTTTCACAGCTTATATGTCTACAATATTTTTTCTAATATTTTTTTATATATTTCTTACGTAAATAAATTTTGATTAAATGTTACTAATTAAAGTCCTAGGAAATATATGTACATATTATACATAATATAAAAAAGAACTTTAAATAAATGCATAAAATTTGACTAACTGATGATATCTGAAACATAACTAAACCTATCAAAATACGGCAAACAAATTGTGATCTTTAATTGCATTATACATAATGTTAAATAAAATACAAAGAACTTCTGACAAACCATAGTGTAGTTTATTGAGAGACGAAGCTCCGATTTATATATGTGTTTAGTATTAAAGCCCGGCCACTTATTATTTGGCCCTCGCCATTTTGCGGAATTAGTTTGATACTAATTTATTTTACTGGGCAGAGATAATTTTTGAGCACAGGTGTCGAAAGTCATCAAATGTCGCTACTACACAAGAAAAAACAGGTTTCAGGAACATTTCAGCTAATTTGATGATAATTTACTGATCGCTATAAATTTTACATTAAGCAATAATTTCATCATACAAATAAAAATATTTCATCCAGTTTAATGTAAATAATGTGCAAAACTATCAAAAACAACTTCTAATAAAAATTTGTGATTGGTTAAAAAAACATAGGTATGTGTTTGCACAATAAGTTGTCATTTCGAGCGACCTCTAAATAGTGTTTGATTGTTTTCAGGTATAATAGTATATTACGCACCTAGGGCGGTAAAATAAAGAACGGCTAAGGTCGCGGGTATTTGTGGCCCGAACCGAAGGTAAAGGCTATAAACAAGCGACCTGAGGCCTTCTTTATTACCGCCCGTGGTGCGTACACAATTTTACGTCTTCTCCTGGGTGTGAAGTGAGATTTGCCGCTGCGCCCGTGGGCGGCAAATCTCCTTTACCGCCCAGAGTGACGTAAAAGTTTTTATCTACACCCACACCATAAATCTTCTGTTTTGCATTCCAAAGTCATAAATGTAATTACCACCATTATTGCAGCCAGCTAGTATTGTAACATCAGTGTATCATCTTTGACCGTGGAAAAAAACGTATCAAAATTCATTACCACATCGAATAACGGTAACGTAATGAAAATCCAGTCCAATCCAGCGGTTAGCCTGCCCCATGGTTAGCCAAGTTACCCATGGCGCTGCAATGGCGGTCATTTTAAGGGTTTCCGAACGCGTCGTTTCCGATTTATATTATGTGTGTCGATAAAGCAGTGTATGCAACTTTACGTCATTAGCCTCTCTCGCCTGCAGCTCGTTTCATATAACCACACTTGTATTTTAAGGACCCTTATTGCGTAACAGTTACTTAAACTACTATTTTGCATTTTAATCTTTTGGAGAAAAAATATTTTTGGACCATCCTATATTCTATCAAATTAAATAATTTCTTCAAAAATTATTGTACAGATAATTCTTAAAACTATGCATCCTTTGTATGTCTTTCCCGACCACGGAACAATGGTGTTCCGGACCTTTGGGAGGCGTATGCGGAGCCGAAGCCAACGCGCAGAGGCCCTTTCGACAATTTAATGAAAAGTGAGGGGTACACTAAGCGGATGCTGCCCCTGCCCGTGTCATGGGACGCACGCAGAGACAGCACCCGCCATGGTGTAAGGACTATTGAGAGTTAATGGAGTCTAAAATGTACTAGGCTATTGGGTGAATAGTATGGACTAGTTAATGGGCTATTGGATGAAGGACCGGACGCCTGCCTAATAAAACGGTATACAATTTTATTTCCGGCAGACGGTGACTCGCCCTCCGCAAGATGGGCCCCCATAAAAAGCGACATCAAAGATGGCTCAAGGGCAACACCGGTGCGGGAGCTGGGGGTAGAGAGGTGTCACTGGACTTTAAACATAAAAACTATGCATTATTATTACAGAGCTGAGGTTGAACATATGCCTGAACTAGGATATCCTGTGTTTCAGGCTGAAAAGTACTGCTTCTTATCATATAATTATTCACTTATGTATACCTAAGTTAAATATAGTTTACAAAAAGAGTCTTATCATCCTAGTTGATAAAAAGTTTAAAATTTATAATAAAATAGTAAATTACAAGTAACAGTACTGGGGGCCGATTTTTGACAGCCGGACGCTCGAATTCAAAAAATTCAAGCTCGAAAATAATCGCACACAAAAGTTTGTTGCTAATTTTTTCGCATGGAATTAATAGCTTAAATAATCATGATTTTAAATTTCTATCGCTGTTATTTTTAAAATATAATATCATCGTTTTATTCAGAGTTTTAAGTGTCACTTTCGAGTGCTCGAATCTCAAAAATCACCCCCCTGATTATTTTATGACTATTAGTAGGTTCCCTGTGTCGTCGTATCGTACGTCATATTTTGAAGGGCGTGTCGTAGAATATTCTTACAACAAGCATAACTGCGAGGATATAATTCTAGTTTTTTATTCAACCTGTTATACATAAATCTATGTGCTTTCATAGATTAATAAATTCTTTTTTTTTATTAGATAAAGTTGTTAAAATTCCTTTTATTTAATTACAATATGTATAAATATACTTACAAAATTACCTATATAAAACTAAATTCTTATATAATTCTTAATTATTACCTACAAGTTAAAAAGTTATACTTTTAATCAAAAATTTACATAAACTTGATGCTAACATGTAACTAAGTAATTACATTTTCTTGGATTCATACATTCGTTAATATGTTTCGCAACTAATATTACGAGTAAGTAATAGTCATTAAGCATTTGATATAAACTTTCCGAATATTTGTGTAGGCTTTCCAAGTTCCCAAAGTTATACGAATATCAATATTTAATATTCTGAAAGTGAGATAAATTTATGTAAATTAAGAAGATCATTATATTGATAATATTTGTAGAATCCTTAAAATGAGAAATCATTTAGCAGTAAAACGTGATGAAAAGTGTATCATTAACTTTATTGAAAACCTATTAAAGAAAACAATATTATTTATTATTTTAGAAAAACAATTTTTTGTTATTTCTGTTATAGAATCACGAGAACTATATTAAAATAATTAAAAAAGTTATCTTAGTTTTTTTCGGCGACTTCTTTTCAAAAATGGTCCCGTCTACAATATTAATGACAGATATTAGTGGCCTCCGATTTTCTTTTTTAAATATAAAATAAAAATAAAATAAAATAAAATTTATTTCATTCAACCTGTAGTATGTAGAGGGGTTGAGACTTTCTAGTGGGTATGGTGTACCTGTGTCAGAAAATCTCGCTTTTCCAAGACGTTAATAGTAGATTTAAAACGTTATTTTAAATCTAGGCTGAGTATAAGTATGAGTATTATTACACTGGGCATCTTAGGATCTAAACTTAACTAATATATAAGCTAGTGTGTGTGTGTGTGTGTGTGTGTGAGTGTGTGTGTGTATGTTTTTTGTTTTGTACTTTTTTTACCAAGCCACTAGAGAAAAATAAAAAGTCATTCTACTATTTATTTTTCTCTTATATTCATACATACAAGTAGGCGTATTTAACTTAAAAACCATCTATTTTAGACAATATTTTCTATACTTTTGCTTAACAAGTTATACGCGGGTCATAATTTAGTACATTCCCTGGGCGATATAATCCACAAATTACCAGTAACTGCACTTCCCACAGTGCGGTACAAATCAACGCTTTAAATCTATAAAACAATGTAGTACTTACTTAGTTATAACTTTCAACCCCGTCTTCACCCCCAACGAGGCAGATTTTTTCTGCAAATCTTCACAAGTTTTAAAAACGCTTTGTTTGCCAATATTTAGGTAATACGATTGTTTATATATTAATGAAAAACGGGAGACTAAACCTGAGGTAAAATAATGTTATAATTTAACCTGTGTCACGCTCACGCACCCTCAAACTTTATGGCTTCACTATTTTATTCTAGCTTTTTGAGAGGAAGTCTTACACTACCTCTAGAAACATCATAAAAAGCTGTTTTTACTGAATGCTCAAATAAAACAGTAGGCACCAAAATAATACTCGTAACTTTGTTTATGACCGACGATGTGTTTGTGTAATGTATTCGTGTTTATTAACCCCCTTCAAAAAAGGAGGAGGTTCTCAATTCGACTGTTTATTTTTATCATTTGTATGTCTTTCCCGACCACGGAACAATGGTGTTCCGGACCTTTGGGAGGCGTATGCGGAGCCGAAGCCAACGCGCAGAGGCCCTTTCGACAATTTAATGAAAAGTGAGGGGTACACTAAGCGGATGCTGCCCCTGCCCGTGTCATGGGACGCACGCAGAGACAGCACCCGCCATGGTGTAAAGACTATTGAGAGTTAATGGAGTCATTATTATTATTTGTATTATTTTTTGTATGTATGTTACTCGATATCTCCGTGAATCGTGAACCGATTTTCAAAATTTTTTTTTAATCGAACAGGGTATAACCCCTAGATGGTCCCATTGTCACCAAGTCGGGGTCTGATGATGGGATCATGGAAAAATCGAGGGAACTCTTTAACTATTATAGGCACACCTATAGTGATTTCACTATTTTTTACAGCAACTCAGCCACTTCCTCTTGGAATAGCGGATCCTAAGTGAAGGCGGTTTTTTTTGTTTAAAACATTGAGTTATAATATAATAGAGGCGCAGACACAAACAAGATTTTCCGAAAATATAGCACAAAAAATGTGTAACCGGCCAGTGCGAATTTTTTAACATCGTTAAGGTTGTATTACAAATTAAAAGAAATATATGATTAAATTTCACCTGTCATTCATCTGGCGTTCAAAAATCACATGGCACATAAGAGCAATGGAGTCGCTCTTGTATTAATTAATTTATTATTTATAATAAAAAAAATTATGAAACTTTTGTAATAAATATTGATAACTTCATAATTATACCTATTTCGCGTATTAGTTCGTTTTAATAGATTTGTATTAGTGTGTATGTTATTATATTGCCTGTCATATTGTTGTTAAAAATATTATGAAATAATGAACTATTAAATTTCAATCGCTCCGATTTTCGTGCTTTTAACAACATTTGTAGATTTTTTGCGTACCGCTAGGACTATGTGTAGGCAAAGTGACAGCCCTCTCTGCCGTGCAATACTTAAACAACAGTAAGTGCAAAAAGTGAGTTTCGAGAAAAACGCAAAAAACACATTCAGAACTGTTTTTTTCTGTGTTTTCTATGATCATGTACAAATGTATGAATGTCAAAATATAGTTTGGAATACAATAAATATGAATGTATCAATATTATTTTATTCTGACATATATTTAAAAAAATAGAGCTATTTTTCAAAATATGACACATTTACTGTACCCTCGAAAAGCCGTAAAAATACAACAAATGCAGATTAAAGTGCAGTAAAAATGCGGGTTACTGTAACCAATAGTTGGACATTAACAGCCAATTGCGTATATTGCTAAGTAAAGTACAGTACTTGTTGGTATTTACTGTAATTTACTTAGTTTACGTAGTGGTTTTGTTGCTATGTATCCTTAAACGTCATGGTAAAAAGAAGGTATATTTATGAATAATACACGAATATACATAGAAAAATTTAATTTTCATCATAAATTAGTGCAATTACATTACACTTAAGCATTTATTTAATTAAAATAGTAGTATAAACCCGTAGGATATCACAAAATCAAACTTTAAAAAAATTCCGATGGTTTTCATCTTATTTTATAAGTTCCTACTAACCAAAGAGAATAAAGTACCTTGAGTGTTCTCTCCATAAATGGCTAAATGCGTATAAAGAATAAGTTTTAAGCGTGCTTTGCTAAAAGTTATTATTCAAAAGATTACAGCTTATTACGTAATACGATTTAAGTGTGCTTAAAGCTTAGTAAAAATCAGTTTAACCATACGCATACCCCCCATACAACTTATTATTTAATAAGTAGTTTTGCTATGTGTGGAGTTAGCAATCTATCTACTCATTTATCTATGCTACAAACTAATCTAATACAATTTGTAACTACGTCACGTTCAAATACAATAAAACAGTGATCTATGTCTTAGACAAGTAAGGTTCAGACTTATACATATGTTATATCTACATAAGCTGAATACAATACTAGAATAAAAACTTTTCCACTTATCCTTTGTAAAATCACATTAACAAACAGTACCAAAGAAAACAAACACATCACAACAAAAATAATACTTAATAACACCGGAAATGAGATCTTTATCTTAAAAAAGTAATAGTAATACTGTTATAAATCATCTAGGTATTAAGAAAAATACTAGTAGAATAAGGGTTTCACAGCCATCTGATATAAAAACTATACGATATAACATCATCATCAGTACAAAAATCGGGCTCTTTAAAAAATACTATCGCGGCTTGGTAAGTTGTTAACTCTGGCCAATATTCTTTTAGCTCTTGTATTCATTTTTCTGCAAAAAGTAAAAGAATACTCATACAGTGATAGACTTTATTTTACATAATTTTATGGTAAACATTTTTATGGTATAAAAGTAAACTAGTCCGTAACCAGGCCCGACTAATGATAACAAACAGATAAACACAGTCGCAACATATGTGTTATTTTGGTACAGAACCCTAAAAACTGAAATGTACATTCATTTCATACAAAATAATTTAAAAATATACTTTTTTTTCGAAATCAAGCTATTCGTCAATTCCATAACAACCAGCACCGTGTGCAAGAAGTGTAGGTTAACCGTGATACGTGTAATTAGGTGGTGTGTTATAAAAACCGTATTTCACAACTTGTTAGAAGAAAGCACCAGATTTTGTCCATCGTATCGATAGTAGTCAAACTATACCTCTGTGATTAATTTATCTATATTAAATGACACTCACAAGCAAGTTGAAGCTCTCAGGTTATAAATAAACGTGCTTTCATTACCTCACAACATCGGGAGGTTAGATAGAAGATTGTCAAAATTATACACAAAATAAGTCAACTTTACAATAAAATTAAAAGTTAACAAACATTTTTATGGGTAAAAACAGTCTAATTTTAACGTTGCTTTCAAATCTATCACTAAATAAATACGCAGAGTAGGTATTGAACACTAGCTTAACAGCTGCTCGCCTCTCGTTATCCGCAACGTCCGCATCGGACGGCGTCGGAGACTAAACAGAAGAACAAAATGCGACCTAAAGTACAGCACTTGCTAGCGTGAGCGAAGCAAGTGAATTCGAATAATACAACGAAGGCAGATTAAACCACAGTAAGTGGGCTTGTTACTGTACTTTAGCTGGTAATTTGCTATTTTATATCATCTGTTCGACCACTTTAATTACAATGGAGAATACAAATATTTTAATTAGTAATTAAGCTAAATAATCATCAAATTTCACAACACAGTATGAAGATTTTAGAACATTAATATTATACTGCATTTTAAATAGTTTTTGGCCTTAGTATTAAATCATCTTTACTGACTAATTTAGGAGTATTATATGAGCTTTACTGTATTTTAATCAGTAAAGTCTCAAAATTGGCAAGCGGTAACTTTTTTACGGCAGTTTAATTAGTTTTACCTCAATATTTCACAAAAATCTTGTCACTTACTGTACATGGAGGGTTCGATTTTTATATCTTCCCATTGTCACAATCGCACGTGGACTATATACATGTGTGCGTCTCGACACGGTGATCCTAGATCAAGAAAAAACAAAAAATCGCAAAAGTAGCACTTACTGTTGTTTAAGTACTGCACGGCAGCTCTAGAAGAACCCGTTAAAAATATGTTTACACTTTTGCACCTTACTCCTTTGTAATAAGACTAATAAGGTCCAAAAAACATATTTTTGATGTCGACTGTACAACCCCTAGCCTGTGAGCCTGCGACCATGAACCCGCGATGAAAAAGTAAGTGTAAGCAATAGAATCCCGCTTTCTACATACTGGCTAAAATCTAAGAATAAAGTTATCATGAATAAAAAAACTGGTGCCATTTAGGGCAGGCTACCAGGGTCGTGTTTTATAATGTTACAATTTACAACTTCGCTGCTTTTCCTATCTTTCTAACAAATCATACGTATGATTTGCTAGAAAGAGAGGCAAGCAGCGAAGTTGTAAATTGTAACTTTATAAAACACGACCAAGGTCTAACCCTTGCGGAGGGGTTACTTAAATTTCATTTTGAAACGAAGATAAAAGTAATCACTCTCCTTAATTTTATCACCATATTTTAATAACTTGTGGAACATATGTTAATAAAATTTACTAAATAAGTTTTAATTATTTTCATTCTTTCGTAATTAAAAAAAAACAACAACTACTCCACTGGCCTTATTCCTCAATGCTGTCAGTTCGGTTTAAATTTACGAAACCTTTACTTCCTATCGCCATTTGTGCCTATAGTACGTTGACCTTCATGCTGTAGCATTTCAGCTTAATTCCTAGTCTTGCTTACACTGGTAATATTTTAACGAAACGTTTGTTAGTCCTTTGTAAATAGACTTTTCGGAACGATCGGGCTTCGCTCGGCTCGGGCTCGGCTCTCTTCGGGAAAATCGGTCGCGTTGCAACAGCTTTTACTGTGCCACATTTGGAGTGCTGATTTCTTATCTAGTATATATAAAATCATTGGTTTAAAATTATACTATAAAAGCCAGACGTCATCATATCTAACTTAAAAACAAATGAGGTCAAAATGTTTTTTTTTTTTCACATTTTTATTACTTACTGACTGTTCCTTCTGCTCTTTGGGTGACGGTATTCGTTCCTCTAGGATTTTCATTAAGTTATCGTCTGCCTACAACGTCAGATAAGCTCTGTCTAAGATTTGCATTGTCATGTAAATTACGGATGTATATCTAATTTCAGCAATAACAGATACCGGAAAGTTGTTGAAATTCAACTTTTTCACAAAATTTGAATCAAAATTTCAACAACGGTGTCGAATATGAAGACATACTAGTAGTCCACCTCGAACTGAGAACTCTCGATTTACATACTTAAATTAAAATAACTTAAAAAAATCTTCAAAGGTATCCTACAAACTCTCAAAATCAAAAAGCCATCGAAATGCCGAGGCGTCCCAGCAGCCAGTAGTTGTTTATAAGAACTCACTTCGCTTCCGCTCCGCTATTGTGATTAAGAGATTAAGAGATAATCTTAGTTACACTAATATACAGTCTTAGGGCGGGTTGCACCACGCACAATTAACGAACTCATCAACGTTAAATATGGCGACGGAGCTGTCATCCCATAGAAAACTGTTAAACTTTTCATACAAGATTTCTTTAACGATTACGTTGACGTTAACAGACGGTGTGGTGCCACCGGCCCTTAGGGTGGGTTACACCACGCACAATTAACAGACTCATCAAACGTTAAATAAAAATGGAATAATAAAATAAATTAAATATTATGGGACAATCTTACACAAATCCACCTAGCCCCACAGTAAGCTCAATAAGGCTTGTGTTGTGCGTACTAGGCGACGATATATATAATAGATAGATATAGATAAATACTTAAATACATAGAAAACATCCATAACTCAGGAACAAATTATCTGTGATAAACACACAAATAAATGCCCTGACCAACTAGGCTAGGAGGCCGTTAAATCCGGCGTCAACGTTAAATATGGCGACGGACCTGTCATCCCATAGAAAACTGTCAAACTTTTCATACAAGTAAGTTTTTTTTACGATTACGTTTACGTTCATAGACAGTTTGGTGCAACCGGCTCTTAGAGTCAATCAATAACTAGATGGAATGAAGCTAAATAAGTGTATGTAAATACAAAATTATACGCCTGAAAAGTGAAAAAGGTACATGAAAAGTGGCAGAAAAGTGCCATAAATACTAAAAGCTTCTTGCATTTTTTCGAACGTTACGAAATATCGGAAAATCAGAAATCAAATATCCTTTAAAACTGAATCCTGTCCTCAATTCAGTCATCCTGTACTCAGTTCGAAAACACTTTGCATTTTTCTCTTTACAATTTGCGTCTTTTGTGTTACAAATCTATTTCTTGTCTATATGCATAGAAAAAGGTTTTCTGTGCTATATGTTAGCCTCTATACGTCCCACTGCTGGGCTCATGCACGAGAGGGATCAGGGGGCCGATTTTTGACAGCCGGACGCTCGAATTCAAAAAAATTAAGGTCGTAAATAATCGCACACAAAAGTTTGTCGCCAATTTTTTCCCATGGAATTAATAGTTTAAATGATCATGATTTTAAATTTCTATCACTGTTAATTTTAAAACATAATTTCATCGTTTTATTGAGAGTTTTAAATGTCACTTTCGAGTGCTCGAATCTCAAAAATCACCCCCCAGGAGTTCGATTTTTGAATCTCACCGGTGCCTTTTTTTGTATGCAGCCGATGACTATTTATGTAGTACGAAATAAATCAACCGGTGAGATTCAAAAATCGAACTCCAGGCTATAGTCCCCACGCTGGCCCAAAGCGGGTTGGGAACTTCACATACACCTTTGAATTTCTCCGCGGATGTATGCAGGTTTCCTCACGATATTTTCCTTCACCGTATAGCGATCGGTAAATACCAAATTATATTTCGTACATAAGTTCCGAAAAACTCATTGGTACGAGCCGGGTTTTGAACCCGGGACCTTCGGATTGAAAGTCAGACATCGTTACCGTCAGGCTACCAACGCTACCTTGTCTATATTATAGTAACTATATTTTCTTTATACATATTGATGATTTTTTTTATGTTGAGCGCTATTTTTAAAGACCTCTGAGGCCAAGTAGTGTCACGTTGGTCATTAACGATCAACGGGGCTGATGATAGTGATGATTATTATGTACCTACTTATGATGTTCTAAATAGGAAGCGTTTTAGAATGACACTACTAATATTCTGGCGGCGAATATACGATTTGATACAAAAATGTCTAAGACCTATCGCACTTGCTAAAAAATCTTTCAAATATAAAAATCGCAATTAAATCGGCTCAACTATTCTGCCGTCATGGGGAAAAAGACGCATGTATATTTTTTTGATATAAGAGTTTTTTTTTATATTCGAATTCGCCTTTTTTTACTGATTCAGAATATGTATATAACTCACTTTAGAAAAAAATATATTTTTCCGTAGGATGGCAGTATTTTAGCGCTACGGTGCTACAGACGGATACACAAACCATTTATATCAACCAGACACACATAGCGTACAAACTTAAGTATGTGTTTTGTGTTGAGGGTTAAAAACATTTCAATTACGTATTTACTTTTACGCGCCGCACTTTAGCAACCGGCGAACAATGTGTTACTCAGCAAATCCTAAAAACAGACAGTGAACTTATTTTTCTCTCTACTCCTAGCACCCATTTTGCAAAGCAATAAATTCAGGAAGATTTGTAACGAAATCCCACCTGAAAAAGCTCTCGAATTACTCCGTTGGACGGGGAAATCGTGAGATTTACCTTATAATTATGTATGAGATTCATTTAAATTTAAATTTTTCGGATTGTCACAATTCCCTTCTTTATTGAACGGCGGAGATTAAAAACAACGTTTTATTGAAGCTTCTCTGAAAAAATGAGGTCAAATACAATTCCAAACATTTTTTTGTTCGGTAGGTAGAGAGATATGTATATTAAAATGAAGTAGCTAAACTGTTCAACACTTCGCCTTTTCATAATTTAAATTTAATTTTTAATTGAATTTTTAATAATTTATACTATATGTATATTATTTTAATTTAATTTAGGTTTAATTGGATTTATTTGTTCAATATGGAAACCATTTCTGGATTAAACAATTTTCATTTCATTTCATTTTTCATTTCATAATGTTACTATATTCGCGTTAACTTAAATATTTCACGCATTTGACCTACAGTGACAAGAACTCAACTTTACGCACTCTTATTCTATAGACAATAAAGTCGTGTTCAGGTCATTTTGAACGCCTCACCCGCATGAAAAAGATACTTTATTGCCGGTTGTTAATAAGGTTTATTTCTAGACACACTACACACAGTACCGTGTACACACAGTAGTGTGTACTAGTAGACAGTACTACTGATATATAAGGCACATATAATGGATACAAATATAAATTCGGCTGCCTCGCGGCTGACCTCATCACTACCCCAGACTCGTAACTGGCCCTTAAGGTGGCCAAACAAGTATGTCATGTTTAAAAAAACAATAAAAACAAATATACATTTTAGAATTTCAAAAATCAGTTACACATTACGTTGGATCAGGAAGGATTTAAGTTTTAAAATAAACCTATGGTCACCTTACAGCTGCGAGCAATGGTATCATAATTATAACAAAACCAGTTCAAACTTTAAAGTTAGAATCATCATCCATTACCGTTCGACGTCAAAGGTTCGATTTGCCGGCTTGAATGCACTTTATGGGAAATGAAAATGTATGGATAGTTTAACTTCGACAAAACAAAGCGATGATTCTATCAGCAAAATGCCATTTTTCATCAAAATGCAAAACTGTTCATTTATTTACTTTTAACTGAATACGACGGAGTTATAAAGGATTTTACTGCCACAGTTTATTATTCGGCTATATTTATTATATTTGGTTCAATTGGTTTGTTAACTGTGGGTGTGAATTTATTGGAAAAATAATGAAATCTAGCAGAAAAGAGGAAGGTTCAAGTCCTATTGATAAATTACTTTTTTATTGTGCTCGACCTTTAATCCGATAGTACAAACGCCATCAAATATATCGGACCAGCCAAGTTACTCACAAATATCCCTACGTGCACTTTATCGCCTTGACAATAGAAGCGTTGTTCTGATATTGGTGACCACCTTGGCCGCTCTATTATATCTGATGGCAACTATTCCTATACAATCTGTTATGTATTCTACCAGATAGCATTTCAACATATGTATAACTAGCTTTTGCCCGCGACTTCGTCTGCGTGGAATTAGTAATTAAGGAATGAATTCTGGATACCAACTATTCTAAATCCTTTCCCAGAGCTCAAACTATCTCCAGCATTCAACGGTTATTGATTCCCAATACAAACTTTCAACCCCGCTTTTATCCCCTAAAGGGTTGGTTTTTGGGATATAAACTATAACATATTATTTTCGGGGCTTAAACTATGTATGTAGGTACCGAGTTTCATCTTAATCGTCGGTTCAGCGGTAAATAATTCGCCATACAAATTTCCGACCCCCTTTTCACCCCCTCTAGGGTTGATTTTTGGGATGAAAACTATCCTTTGTCTCTCCATGCTAATTTTCATCTAAATTGGTTCAGCGGTTAAAAATTCTCCATACAAACTTTCAACCCCCTTTTCACCCCCTCCGGGGTTGATTTTTGGGATAAAAACTATCCTATGTCCTTTCCCGTGACTCAAGCTATCTTTACACAAAATTTCATCAAAATCCGTTCATGCGTTTTCACGTGATGCGCGGTCAAATAAACAGACAAACAGATAAACAGACAAACAGATAAACAGACAAAAATTCTAAAAACTGTTGGAACGTGTTCTGTTATCGATTCTTAGTATCCCCAGCCAATTTTTTTTCGAATATCTTCCATGTACAGACTTTCGACCCTCTTCAGCTTTATTATATGTATAGATAGATAAAATTCGCATACGGCAGTTTTGAGGGTCTCAGCGAAAAACACGTCTTAAGCGGGAAATCGTATTATTGAGTACAGTCCTGCAGGAGGAGGAGGAAAATGTCATATTATGCGAGAAATCGTATTAAACGTAATGGTATCAAGCGGGTTCTAGTGTATTCTTTTAATTATAGTAAATCGTCGTTATGAAAATGTACAGTCAGCAGCAAAAGTTGCTGCTGCTGTTGCTGAGGTGTTCAAAATAAGCTTGATATTTTCTTGACTTATCCCTTCAATCCCTTCCCCAGCTTAGTGTAAGGCCTGAGTGGACGCTGCGCTCGTGGCGGGGCGTGAAGCGGGGCGGGGCGGGCGGCGTGCGTGTCAAACAAAGGACACTCGTATTGGTGTCCTGAGTCGACGCTGCACAAAGTGTATGGACGCTCGCCCGCCCCGCTGCACGCCCCGCCACGAGCGTCCACTCAGGCCTTACACTTAGAATATGACCCCATGCGCAATTTATCGCTATAGTTGTGATTGGTAGAAAGTTTATGGCGCTGGTCCGACCATGGAGCCAATGAACTCCAGATGCCGATGTCATAGGGCCTTTACCAAGCAGAAGACCGCAACAAATACAGAGGCGTATTGCTACAAATCCATCGAAACAGTGGATGACCGACTTGAGGCTGCATTTCCACCAGAGTTGAGCGAGGAATTTGTTATTTAGCACCAATCACTTCATATGTTTATCCTCGCACAACGCAGCTCCAGAATTAGTTCTTAACACATTCAGCACCGAGAACCCGTCAGTCGGGTTCTCTGTTCGTAGGTACTACGCGCTACATACGAGGAATACCTGGCTACACGCTACGAGCGTAGCGCATCTTCATTCATCTCTAGTGGAAACGCAGCTTAACACTTTCCGTACCGCGTAGCGCTACGCGCCACCAGCAGCGCGCGTAGCCAGGTATTCCTCGTATGTAGCGCGTAGTAGCTACGAACAGAGAGCCCGACAGTCGGGTTCTCGGTGCTGAATGTGTTAAGCACCAATCACTTCATATGTTTATCCTCGTACAACGCAGCTCCAGAATTAGTTCTTCACAAACACATTCCTCGCAACACATCTTCATTCATCTCTAGTGGAAACGCAGCTTAACACTTTCCGTACCACGTAGCGCTACGCGCCACCAGCAGCGCGCGTAGCCAGGTATTCCTCGTATGTAGCGCGTAGTAGCTACGAACAGAGAACCCGACAGTCGGGTTCTCGGTGCTGAATGTGTCAAGCACCAATCACTTCATATGTTTATCCTCGCACAACGCAGCTCCAGAATTAGTTTAACAAACATTGCTCGCAACGCATATTCATTCATCTCTAGTGGAAACGCAGCTTAACACTTCCCGTACCACGTAGCGCTACGCGCCACCGGCAGCGCGCGTAGCCAGGTATTCCTCGTATGTAGCGCATAGTAGCTACGAACAGAGAACCCGACAGTCGGGTTCTCGGTGCTGAATGTGTTAAGGAATCAAACGTTTTCATTAGTTCTAACAATATTTATGATGTGGGCCCCACATATGGTAATCACAGAGACTATAGAGATATAGACCACCACAGCCTAAGAACTTTTTGAAGCTCAAGTCAATTGCGCCATCTATGTCAAAGACCCCTAAAGATACCGAAAATGTTAGAGACATGTCACCTGCACTGCTACTCCACCTGGTAACAAATAGCGTACTAGTAGTACCCTAGTATAAGTTATTTAAGTATTACTTGTAGTGGCTGTTTGTTTACCCAAATAAATTTAAAAAAAAAAAATATATTTTATACGTCAAATGTCATGCGCGGTAAAACTAAAATAAACAGCTTGCTGACGTCGCTTGTATTCCCCAACTCCGATGCCATATATGTGATATTTTTTCAGAGTACCGTTATCGTTCACTGGGGTCGATCGTCTTTTTTTATACTTGTGTAGGAAACGTAACCATGGCAACCCCATTGAAGTATGTCAAAAGTTGAGGCTACAGCATGACGGGTGCCGTAAATGTCAACGCGCCGAGAACACGCCTGCTTTTGACAGCACTCAAATTCATGTGTCAACACCATCAACGTTAACCTCAACATGTGACGTGGATAGCTACTCGTTAATACAGTATGTGTAAAAAAGAAGCTATATTAGAATACATAATATGTATTCTAATATAGCTTCTTTTATACAATATATTATATTTAGGTGTTCAGCCTCCGCATGAACCACTATGAGATAACAACCTTTGTAACTCAGCCCTAATCAACTGAATTCATCGACTAGTAGCGCCATCTATCGCGCCATTCAGGTACTAATGTCGCCCGGTGCCAGCGCCAGGCTGTTTTCTCCTCAGTACGCTTTTGTAACTCAGCCGAGCAACACGTGCACAGTCAAGTTAAAAAATATCGAAAAGTAAATTACAAATGCAAATTGTGCAATTGGCTCTTGCTACTGCAGATATAGTGACATTGCATAATTTGTTTTTGTAATTTATTTTGTGCAAATTGCTCAAAAGATGAAAAAGCAAATAGTATTATGATTGTTGCTACTTCAGATATTGTGAAATTCCGCTCGGTGCCCGTGGCCCAGCGACGAGACGCAGTGACCTCCAATAGGCACCGTCAAAAACACATCCGTCTTCCTGTGAGACGCAGATATTGTGAAATTCCGCTCGGTGCCCATGGCCCAGCGACGAGACGCAGTGACCTCCAATAGGCACCGTCAAAACACATCCGTCTTCCCGTGAGACGTAGATATTGTGAAATTCCGCTCGGTGCCCGTGGCCCAGCGACGAGACGCAGTGACCTCTAATAGGTACCGTCAAAACACATGCGTCGTCCCGTGAGACGACATGCGTCGTCCCGTGAGACGACAGGCGTCGTCCCGTGAGACGACATGCGTCGTCCCGTGAGACGACAGGCGTCGTCCCGTGAGACGACAGGCGTCGTCCCGTGAGACGACATGCGTGGACCTGTGAGACGACATGCGTCGTCCCGTGAAACGACATGCGTCGACCTGTGAGACGAAATTGCGTCCACCTGTGAGGCGAAATGCTTTGGCCCATGAGACGATATTGCATCATCCCGTGAGACGACATTGCGTCCCCTGTTGAGACGACATGCGTCGTCCTGAGAAACGACATTGCGTCGTCCTGTGAGATGATATTACGTCGCCTGTTAAGACGACAAGCGTCTTCCTGAGATTCCTGAGAGACGACATGCGTCGTGCATCATACCGTCTTGTGTGTCATCCTGGAAAACATACAAAGTCGTCATATTGGAAGACTATACTTCCGGGAAACGGTATTACGTCGTCTCAAATGGCATGTATCGCCCTGCATCATGATATAGCGTCGTCCCTTGAGACGCTATGTAATGTCCATGCATCATCTTGTAGCTGTTGCTCCACAGATTATGTACATCTATCTATGTGGATACCATTGGAAAACTGCTATCTTAATGTCTGATTTATCCCATTAACAAACGACGCCAACGGTTGCATAGTCGAAATCATTCTAACATTGGCATGGTTACGATATTATTCGACATAATGCCGATTTATTAAACGATGTTCCAACGTCGTTTCTCGTATGTCAGACGCGGAAAATAGAATACACTAATTCTTTCAATCACTAATAAAGTATGGTTCATGGGTAAAACAACTGTCTGGTACATCTTTTAAGAAGAATGGAGGACACGCGGCCTCTCGTAGACTTGCTTGTATAAAAGTTGTCCACAGTCACCAAAAACTAATTTGTGGTTTGGCATATCGATTGAACCCAGGAAGTAGGTACTCGTAAACCTATAATGATTTAAAAATATTGCCAAATACGGTTTATACTACAAATGTGTGCGACTAAACGCAAAATAAGCATTTGCATCCCCTAACCACATCCTATACTTTAAAAAGGAGGGGGAGGCAAGAAAAAACAACCTTGGACGTAGGAAGTCTAGATCTTTCTCCTCCAGGAACCGCAATAGGTATTGTTTTAGAAAGCAATAGCATAACCGTTTTGGCTTTGACCTATAACATCAAAGATAATTTTGTAGTAAGGTTGTAGAATATTAAAACTGAGCTGAATAAACGACGTTGTGTCATCAATCTAAACAGCAAACGCCTGCCCGTCGTGGGCACACGTGAGTCAAATCCTGATAGTGTCTTGAGGCATACTGAAGCACCTCACAAATATTATGTCTTAGTCACCAAATTAAAATAACTGCTGGTCACAAAGAAGGATTGTTGTTTAACCAAGCGACAAAATATTAATTAACACCGAAATAATTCATCTAGTAAATCAACGCCGAAATAAAAAATCGACAAATGTAGCTGTGTAAACAAAAGCATTCATATCACTTCAGTTACATTACATCAAACACGTAAAAACGTCTGCTTTTTGGTAGACGACTGAGACGTCTCAGTTAATGTTACACTTAAAAGCTCTAGCCTGGAAGATCATCAATGTACGATAGGCATCCTGCCTGGAAACTATAATAGAGCAACGGTTCAATAGACTTGCAATTAGTGTGACAACAGAGGTGTTAGATGGATCAAGTGAGGTATAAAAATAAAGGTTACAAGATTCCATTTCGATAGAATTAACTCCTACTATAAGCATGACAACAAACTTACAATATGTAAAAATAGTGGAAAGGTACCTAACTTTTCCCTATATTTATAGTCGTCTATCGATTTCGATGCTGGTGAACTTAAAAGAAAACCTGACGGAAGTTTGTTATTCTGATCTCTAATATGGCTGGCTAGGCCAAACTTGGTTTTAAATACTCCTTAAATAGTAGTAGAGCTTGCTAGTTGTGATAGACGTATCGGACGTGTACACTTAGGAGGGCTTTGATCTCTCTACAGAGATTCGAAAGTCTCATTTACGGTGTAAGAGTAAAAACAAAGAAGTGACAAAATGTCATGTAAATTCCTGTAGCAGAGTTGGGACTTCCTGTTGTCTTGTGATATTCCTCTGATTCAGTAAGCAACGAGTAAAAAACATCTAATGGGAAATGGGATCTCAAAGGAATATAACCAATAATCCAGATTCAACACAAATTGAATGATCGCTTCAATATCCTCAAAGCAGTTTGGACTGCGGGGCAAATCACGTGAATAGTTACGACAAGATATAAGAATTGTAAATGCTTGGTTCTAAAATAAGGTCGTTTGGCTATTTTGAGTGCTTGTCTGATGAGAGGTACTCCTCTCAGAAATTTAAGTGCTTACGGAATGTGTCACAATCTTTTTGCATTATGATTAAGGCAAAATTAGATAAAAATTTAATATATTTCAAGGGGTACCATTTGGAGACCCATTTTCATATTACTTAAACACGAACTTGCTATAAGATAGTCAAGTATATAGGTAGCGGTATCGAAGCAACCATAAAACCCGATTCCCGACGGCTTGCCTAATAAGTTTTTTTCTACAGACAACGATAGCCAAATTAGTCACGGGTTGACTACGAATATTTTGAACTTGTTATCGCTAGTAGGTAGTCTCAAACGGATCCTAATAGGTACACTGTTAGAGTCATAATACTCATAGAACTACATTAACACCTTGGCTCTCGTAGTGATTTAAGACTACAATATAGTCGCCGGTCTTAAAACAAACAGTCGCTAGTGAGTTCTAGTAGATATGTCAAACTAGTACATAATGATCTCGCATGAAAATCCACGTGCCACGGGTTGGCTTGTCGAATATAAGGGTCCAGAGGGGTGATTTTTGAGATTCGAGCACTCGAAAGTGACATTTAAAACTCTGAATAAAACGATGAAATTATGTTTTAAAAATAAAAGCGATAGAAATTTAAAATAATGATTATTTAAACTATTAATTCCATGCGAAAAAATTGGCTACAAAATTTTGTGTGCGATTATTTTCGAGTTTGAATTTTTTGAATTCGATCGTCCGGCTGTCAAAAATCGGCCCCCAGAATTAATCCAACATGTTCTCAAAATCGAAGACAGTTATTATGTTATAAGTGTATAGCCTAACTGAATAGCAGCAGGCCTAGTGTAGCAGAACTTAGTAAACAATATTGACAGCGTAACCAATAAAGGGCTGAGAATATCCTAAATACGATTCTAGCTGGTATCATGTCGTGAATATAAGACAAAGGGTCATTGAAAATGCAGCTGCTTAAAAGTTAAGCAAGAAGGCTTTTGAAAATACAATTATATTTTCAGTCAAGTAATATATTTGTATAGGTAGTATAAGTACTTAGGAATGCACAGTTTATCAGAAAAGAATACGCTTGTAAAATTCTCAAAAGGTCTGCGACGTCAACATGGGACTTGTGGTTGTACTAAAACTCAAGGCGAACATTTCGCCTGATCGGGTTTAGTATTATTATTCAGGGTTTTACAATCTCTGGGAGTAAACAGAGGTTTACCTTTGAATGCTAACTTTAATACATAGTTACTGCCAATGAATTTAACCGCTAAAGATTTCAAAATGGTTGAATCTCATTTCACGCCGTTACAGGTTAAATTTGGGAAAATAAAAAAGAGATAGCTCTTAATGGAGCTCCAAAACATCTAAAGAATATAAGGTTAAATCTTTAATGTCCTACACAAATTCACTGCTACGCTACGTGCGTAGCGCTACCCCGTAGCCGATAACATGGGTTTCCCGCTATGTAGTGAAAATGCTTCTTAGAACCGTGACGACAATGTGTCGTGATTAGCAGTAAAGGGGTTAAGTGTTTAGAATTATTTTTGTGTGTCAGTATCTACACTGATTTGGAAGATAATATTTTACTGGCGTACATATATATGACGTAGATGTTGGATAACAAAACATCGGGTAACCATACTTATCAGTTCACAACAAAGGCACAAAAGCTCTTCCTTTAGTTTTGTAAACCAAATCGCCGCTACAGAGAGTATATACGTACGTCAAATTAAAGACCTGAACAATCCTTGCGAACCAAATGACCTCTATCGCGGCTATAGAAAATAACTACATACCCGAGAAATATAGTTCACTGAAAAAAAAAAAAAAAAGACTCGGTAGACGTACGGTCAACTAGTAAATGGTATTGGTATATAAAGGCAGAGACAAGCAACTAACACACAATAATCATAGCCTATACCTACAGCCACACGAACACTGACAAGTTGGAAACCAACAACTGGGAAAAGAAAAGTGGGTAAACCAAAAACTAGATGGGAGAATGACCTAATAGAAACAATAGGGAAGGACTGGAAAGAAATAGCAACAGACAGACGAAAATGGAAGAAGATGTTATATAAATACATACATTTAGAAGAAGGCGATTCGGAAGAGGCCTAGGGCAGAAGCCCCCTCAAACATAAGATATGGAAAAAATAAAATAAAGTATAAAATAAACAAACTGAAAACATAATTAATATGTTTGTAAACATAAGGCTTAATAATAATAATAATACCTACAGCCGTTGAAGACGATATGGCATATTTTTCATTAACATTCTTATCGGTATGTTTGTTTTACCTGCTAACGTGATTCCGTTCACTAAATCACTTAATATGTTCGTGTCCTTCTCTGAAATCTATAAACAGGGCTTACCTAGTATACCTGATCTGTTTTCGGTGGAGTATTGTTAATTCAGCAGTACCATTTTGTTTCAAAATTGATAGTTGCCGTCGGCAATATTTAGCATTCTCGTAACACTTTTAATTTAAATCCATGTTGTGGATGTAATTAAAGATAGCAACGATAGCTTTCTTTCAGAGACGTCTTAGAAATATACTAGTAAGGATCTCGCATAAAGACCTGCATTTCCCATTTGGTTTTTGCATTATTTCACTAATAAATGATCGCTACCTAATAGGTCCGATCAATCAATGCCGCAATGCGGTCGTAACATGCGGCACTTAAACACATCATAGAGAGCTTATGTGTATAGATAAAGCAGCGTATCTAATTGTACGTAATATTCGTGCGATGTTATTGAGACAATAAATTATTAATATTTTTACATCGGACTTTAAAGGCCCGATTAATACTAAAAGGTCGTACAGATATTGATGGGAAACCAGTTTTCTCAATTAAGAACAACTTTTTAAAACAGTTTTATTTAAAAAACTTTCAATCTGGCCTTATTATAATAAATAATAATGGTACATCATACAAACCAGTAATCAAATAACACTTTACATCATCCATAAGTGTTACAAGTAAATTATCAGATGTAAAATGACGCGTTTGACGGAAAGCTTACCTTAGGTTGTCAACGAAATATTTCCAGCTAGGAATATCGAAGGTTGCCCAGCTAAAAATTATGAGAATACGAATAAAGGAAAAGGAAAAATTGTCAACGCTAGTTAAGCTGATACTGTTACGCAAAATAAAAACTTTTACGGTATACGTAACAGCAAAAATAATCTCTTGTGTATATATTTTGTTTCGATATTTTTGTTGGTTAATGTCTACTCATCACAGTACGCCCGGACCAGCGCCGGCAGAGGTTTAAACACGTCTCATAGTGGTTCATGCGGAGGCTGAACACCTAAATAGAACCGTTTTTCCCCCGAAGGGTAAAAAACGGATATTTAGGTTTCTGCCGTAGCATGAACCACACCTAAGGGCCTTGCCGGCTCATTTAAGGTACTGAGGAGAAAACAGCCTGGCGCTGGCACCGGGCGACATTAGTACCTGAATGGCGCGATAGATGGCGCTACTAGTCGATGAATTCAGTTGATTAGGGCTGAGTTACAAAGGTTGTTATCTCATAGTGGTTCATGCTACGGCAGAAACCTAAATATCCGTTTTTTACCCTTCGGGGGAAAAACGGTTCTATTGTTGTCGTATTCAGTAATTATTGACAGATATATCTAGGGATACAACTTGAAATAATGACTGAACTCCTTTGCTGGCTATTTTATATTTCCTAAATCTATAAATATATACCGTTTTTTAAAAAGTGTACTAGTCATATGCGTTCCGATGGCACAATAGGCTACACTATCCTATGAAGTCAAATCCGTTACTCTTTAGGAAACGTCAAAACGTCAAAACGATTTTTATGTGAAGTTTACGAGTATACGGGAGACTAATATTGTGACGTCACAATACTATATGATGAATACATGTGCTTTATAAAAGTTTTAACCGTTATAAAATCATTTAAAGCAAACGCATGGTTACACCTGGATTTTCCCGTGTATTTTTGAAATTTAGATTTTATGAAATATGTTCAAAACGAACTAAATAAAAACAAACTTTTTTGTCATCATATTTTTAACGACTATAATTTTGTTCCTTATTAATCTGCACTACTTATACTATTTATATGACATATTTTTACATATTTATCACACTGATGCGGTTCCGTATGTCACTCCGGTGAGTGAGCGAGACAGCACTATGAACGGATATAGCGATGTCTCGTTCGCACACCGGAGCGACTAGCGGATCCGCATCCCTATAATAAACGATAAACCCTCGAACCTCAATAATGAAATTCTTATCTTATTTTAAGCCTGCTCCCGAAAGGCATTGACCGTAAACATTTCCTCATTATTATACTGTCTAACAAGGACCATAAAAGACATGGACTATGTCTTCATAAAACCGTTTTCTTGTAGATAATTAGGGAATAACAAAACCGGTATTGCATTTCTAACGAGTCACTAACGCAGTTGGTTTTAATTCCATAAAAAAAAAAAAAAAAAAAAAAAAAAAAATTAATTCCATACATAACAATAAGTCAACTCACAATTCACAATACAATAACTCAATTTCGTTTCAATTGATAACGCTGCATACTAGGTTACCCTGACGAAATTTTTAAGAAGTGCGAATATGTGTAGACATAATGGGCATCACCATCATCCTCGTCCCGGCTTTTTGCCACGGCTCAATTGAGCCGGGTGTTTTTTGGCAACCTAATCTCATAAATTTGCGTAGGCAATAGTTTTTAAGAAAACTACTGTCATCTTACGTTTCAATCCAGAGGGGAAGCTAGACCTTGTTGGGATTAAGTTGTTCACGATGTTTTCCTTGACCGAAAAGAGACTAGTCAATATCATGTGATATTAATAACTATAATCTATAAATGAATAAATATCGTACATAACTTACATACGAGTAAGTCCATATGCCCAGGGCTTGTAACCGGTTAATGCAAAAAACCCCGAACTGATCCAATATATTTAATTATTTTATGGTTTTTATGTAAAACCCGATGTTTTATTATAGTTTTCACTTCAAATTATAGGATTTTTCGATTGAGTATAAAACAGTAACGAAAAGAACGATAAATAAACCGGTTTTTACTATGGATTTCGGTTACGGTTACAAGCCCTGCATATGCCTACATTTTTCCATGTAAACATAAAGTCCAATTTTATATAGTCCTTGATATCTGAATACGTTTAGTATCTAATTTGACATATATTTCTCCTTATTTTTATTATTGTTCTATAATTGTAATAAAATTTCCATTTCAAAGTCATTTCATAAAGCTGGTATGTCTTCGCTTCAACTGGTTGAGTATGACATTTTATTACGTCGATTTTATGTGGAAGTACGAATTTTATTTGCATCTTAAAAGTAGAATAGTAATAGAGAATTCACAGACTTTTTATCACATTCAAACGGTGGGCATTTTCCGTTTATGCCAATCGTAAATGAAAACGTTACTGTGCTTTTATATCGTTTCGTATTCTAACTTTATATCACTGTTATATAAAAATGTCATGGTTTTCCTCGATCTATAACTTGACCGTTATGCATATACAGGGTGTCCCAGAATTCGACGTCAAGCCGTGAATGGATGATAGACCAAGTTATAACAGTTATCAGAAAAATACAAAAAAAATCTATCACCTGTTCTTCAAAAATTATGGTCACTTTAAAAATTTACTAGAATATTCACGCCCTGGTCTCTTAACTTCTAGTAATTTTTTAAAGTGACCATAATTTTTGAAGAACATGTGATAGAAATTTTTTGTATTTTTCTGATAACTGTTATAACTTGGTCTATCATCCATTCACGGCTTGACGTCGATTTCTGGGACACCCTGTATATGCATGATTTTTCCAAAATGATTAACTGTATGTAGTAACTGCATGGTAGCGTGAGGATGCATGTCGTAAATATAATTTAAATGTTTTGTTTAGGACTTATAAAAAATAACGCACAAACACTCGAAACAGTAGCTCCTAGATTGATTGAATCAGCAGGATCCCTGTTCACGTTGTCGCAGAACTTCACTTATCAAGTCTACTGGAGGTCGACAATCTTTATTTAACTGTCTTAGGTTTCCATAGAATAGGATTGTTTCATTGCCGTATAGAGATGTTCGCCGTTCGCGTTGACGGCATACTTGGTTGAAACTATCTGAAGCAGCTTCAGGCAACGCGGCTGGCTCGAACTTGGACAAACTCGTCTTTGGCTAAATTCAATTACCTGTACAATGCAATCTCAATTAAATTTAAATAAGTATTTGTCTAAGGTTGTGCCTAGTAAGTATTGTACCTATCGACCAGAGGGACAGAAAAGTGGTCGGATTTGTTCTGACGTTTTGGACATGATTTTACGTTTATTGCAGCATGAAACGGTATTCCTGTCAAAATATTTAAATTATAATGCGAGTAGGTAAGACCCAGGCAAGTTTTGTTGGAATATAGGTGCCAAATTCTTGATGAGCCGACTGGTGACAGAGATGTGTGGAAAAAAGGACATGCTGCGCCGACCCCAAGTAAATGGGACAAGGGCAAGCGAATGATGATAGGTGCCAAATTCTTACTCGGTTATACTTATGGTTATAATGGTTGTCTTGGATACGGACAAAGGTTAAAGTTTAGGCAAGATCAAGGATCTCGAGCTCTATGCGATCAACGACTTACATTACGCACAATGCACACAATAAATAATTTCTTAAATACCTTATGTGTATATAGTAGTTTGGGTTTAATTTGGCTCAGAACGGGTTTTAGTTTTTTTAAGATTAATTAATTATTGTAGTTATTTAGGTATCGGCGTGATATGAGAAAAGCCAAGCATTGTAAAAATGGTTTATCGCCCGCATTTTCTTATTTGGGCGAATCAACATTTTGACCGACACAAATCTGTCCTCACTTTTAATTTCGTTGTAAACCGTTAAACAATGGCCTTTCTGTGTTTCAGGTTTATGGTGTATGTTAAAATATTAGAACACATAACTGTTAAACGTGAAAAACAGACTAAGTATATTAGAAGTCCGATTTCTTGGTAATTCCAGAAACATTTTGAGTAACGCAAGAGACAATCAAACTGTCAGTCAAAAAGTTGATTGGCCCATTTTATATAAATTGTGTTTATAATAAGTGTTGCAGCAGATTCGAGTTCTGAAGTCCTAGACTTAATAAAACTACTCCCAGAACTCTAACCTACAACAATTCTTGTAACTGTAGCTACAGAAACCTACAGATGCTCAGAAAGTGCGCCTCCTTAATACTACTTTGAGCTCCTAAATCAGCATCTTGACTGCAAGATCCCTATTAGCTTATTAACAGTGTGCAAGTGCCGATAATTATCCGCAAGCGTTGTGCCAGCAAACCGCAATTCGAGTAGAATATATGATGTGAGTTCCTACTCGTAAAATAACCATATCTGAGCAGCACCAAAGAGAATTAAGTACCTAGAGTGTTCTTTCCATACATGGCTAAATGCGTATATGTAATAAGTTTTAAGCGAGCTTTGCTAAAAGTTATTATTCAAAAGATTACAGCTTAATACGTATTACGATTTAAGTGAGCTTAAAACTTAGTATAAATGAGTTAAACCATACCTCCCATACGACTTATTATTTAATTAGTAGTTTTGCTATGTATGGAGTTAGCAATCTATCTACTCATTTATCTATGGCAGCACTCAAATCATTTCAGGAGGTTAGCGACAGCTAAATTTACTATGCTTACTAATTTAACCGGAGACTTGATATTGACTTGATTTGACATTAAGGGTCAAAGGCGATGGGTCGGCCTGCTCTATTGAGCGGAAGTACTGCCTGTAGGATTCATCACCTAGTTTGAGAGACCATGTTGTGCTGGAAAGTGGGAGTCGGGAGGGATGACTGGCTGTACAGTTCACCAATATTGATTTATAGATCACACCTTAGACAAAAAAAAATTGCTTCACTATAAGCATGATGTACACTGTGTATTAACATATATAACCGTCTTTGTCCTATTTAAATTTTATGCAAAACAAACCTTCAAGAAATATCTTAAAAACAATAACCCGTCTTTAATAGTTGGAACTCTTTTACAACCGACGATCTAAAAACCTTTTTCTAAACGTCTTTATTATTTTAAGATAATATTTACTCTCCTGCTGTATGTCACAAAGGTCTGTCTTGTTTGCGTTTGAAACCGCTGTTTCATCAAGTCTCATCCTGTTTTCAATATTGGGATTTGATTTAGCATCGTAAATGTTGATGTTTCACTGCAGTTACTTAGTTTCCTGTAAACGGGTCCCGGTTCCAAACGGTGCAGATAGCGAATTTGCGTGGAATTAGTAAATTCTGGATACCAATTGAAGGGATGTTTACAAAAACAACATACATACATACAATAACTTCTTAATCTAACTTCTTGTATTATACTGAATTGCACTGCAAAAAAACTTAATTCACATCAAAGGATCGCTTTCACAGCGAAATATCAGCAGATACAGATAGGTATTCTGGGTTTTTATCAGCCGCTTTTTGGTTAAGGAAAGCATCGCAAGGAAACCGGGCGAAATCCCACGGCAAGGTCTGGTTTCCTCTTTCGTAATGCTTATACGCCTTATACAAATTCATGGGATCAGGTTGCCAAGCAGATCCCAGGTAATTGAGACGTGACAAATCGTGTCGGTGGTCGCTTCTTTTAGACTGTCGTTCGCAATTTTTCCTCCCCTATGTTGCACAATATATTATTATTTAATTTAACGCATTCGTTTTCTGATTTCATCAGAAACTAATTATGTGAAAATTAGTCTACTTTTCTGTTACAATCCATTTTATTCACTCACATATTGGAGATTATTTTGATTACCACCTTAAGTGCAAATTAATGCAGTAAACCCAACATTTTCATTTCAATAAACAACAGTTACTCAGAAATAGCTCTAACTTTAGTGGTAATGTTCAGAATGCTCCAAAAGCAGCAATTTCCCGGTTATTAAAAGGCAACTACTCGAGGACTAATGGCACATAGTTTATTCATAGTAATTGGGTCTTAAGTAAGATAGTGGGTCAGGCCTTTTCATTTTCTTGTGAAATATTAACTGGGTTAGGATTAAATCACTTAATTAAGAATAAAGACGCCAAACGCCATTTGAAAAGTGCTGGTGGCCTGGCGTTAAGACGTCAGACTTTCAATCCGGAGGTCTCGGGTTCAAACCCCGGCTCGCACTACCACTGAGTTTTTCGGAACATATTTATGTACGAAATATCACTTGATTACGTTATTTATCAGGTGCTCTTCGGTGAAGGATAACATTGTGAGGAAACCGCAGCTACAAGGCCTAGTTTCCCTAGGTTGGAAGGTCAGATGGCAATCCATTTCGTAAAAACAAGTGCCTACGCTAATCCTGGAATTAGGTTGCCGTGTGGACCCCAGGAGGCCGTTATGTTCTTCCACAGTGTTGTGTTCCTGCCAGTTAGCAAGGTTGCCAGAGAACTCAAAAGGAGTGCAGTGTGTTCACCACAGTGAACCTCCTTACCCTTTAGCCGTCAACAAAGTGTAACATTTTTTATATTAATGGTCGGCAAGGCGCATGTAACTTATTTTCTGGAGTCTTATAGGCGTGCTTAGGATCTGGTAGCTGCTCATCAGGCGGGCTGTATGCTTGTCATATCTATAAAAAGCAGCTAGCAGTTGCTAAGGATGCCTACAATTCCAGAGGAGTCACTCCACAGGAGACATCACGATGCCAACCGATTTAAATAAATATTATTGTGTAACAAGATCTTACAAACTACCAACCAAATAAACTAAGCTTTGAAAAAATAGCAAACTCACCAACTATCACACAAAACGCACATCGTTTGTAATCAGTCCGTAAATACATACTCCGGATGCCAAGCTAATACGTCATTTCTATTTCACACGCCTTCTTAAGGCCGGCGACACACGCCGCGATTGGGTTCTGTCAGCATATACATGCATGCTGAGATGAGGCCATTTTGTGGCCCTTTTGTTCTGTACTTCTTTTTCTATGTATTGTATGTGTCTGTCTACGAATAAAATTATATTCTATTCCATTCTACTTATATTCATATCCAACCTACATACTCGTAGCACGTAACCTACATAATGCATCGGGATTACAGTTACAGGTGTTCTAGCTTTTCAATTGTTTCTATAGGAAGCGACTGTGACCTTTATCAGCTACACAAACATTTTTGAACGATTTTAGCTATATTAATTAAGCATAGGATGACCAACATGGACCAGCGTCGAAAGACAAACATCCATCTTCAACACAAATTGTATTTCTGAGGCAATCAATCCAATTTCCCTGTTTAGGAATCCCGAAATTAATATCATAAATGGATCGTTAATTAGAGTATCTAAAAGTGTGGTGCGTTGGGGTAAGACCAGATCGGAGGGAGATCGGTTAGTTCATTAATTTCCTAATTTTAGTTAATAATTCCAAAACTAAAATCGGTTTCATTATATTTTGTTCAGAATATCACTCTTTTATCGATATGTAGCTGCGAAGTACACACTAGGAGCCGTATTCTAGTTTTAATACACGTTTAGACACGATCCAACTTCAACACAACTCCCATGCATTAACTAAGGTAGAATCCATAAATCCGCGGAGTAATTTGACAGCTCTTTTCATACATTTGACAACCGCTTTGTATGCCAGGAGTTGTCAAATCACTCCGCGGAATTATGGATTCTACCTTACGCAATACAGCTAGCGCCTAAACGCCCGAATCAGAAATATCAGCATTAATTTGAAAATTATTCCAATGCCCTTCCAATACCTATTGGTTGATTATTTGTTGGGTGTTAGAGTTATGTTTGAGATAGATTGTGTTTATGTATATTTAAGGCCGTTCCTCGATTCGGACAAGCCACGCCCATCCGTTAGAGAGACGTTTATGGCTCCCGTGCACGAAAGAAAGAGATGCAGCGCTCTTAAGGATCAGACTTTTTGAGTAAACTACGATAAATAAGCGAATCTATAAAGTTTTGTGTAATTTTGTTTCTGTGACTTTTTAGATAAACCAGAATACCATATTTTTTACTAAGTTATATTGCTTAATCTCTTATAGTTTACGTAAGCTAAGAAAAATAAGGGAAAAAAGGGCCCAACTTTGGATTTTTTTTCCATCGAGGCAACTTTCAGCAATCGTGTTTCGGCTTGTGCCATAAACAAGAGTGTATAATCTAATAATATATATTCGAAAATAAATTCAGTCCCTTTTCCCGTTTATTCAATAGAGCGTTTGTAAAAACCTATAATTTTTCAATAAGAATCCGGCACATGTTGTATAAAATAAATTTTAAAGATGCCTCGATCTGTAAACGAGACGTACGCCGCGCGCCTAACGTATCCGGCGTTGTCACGCGTCCAAATAAGCCATTTGTTTCTCGTATCTCCTCGCACGGATGACGGATGGCCCGAGAATAAACCTGAGGGCGTAATAAGACCTTTTTTAGGCGTCGGTTCGGGAGTTCGGGATACAGCATGTGCGTAATGTGTTCCCGCGGGCAGGAATAAAAAGATCACGCAACTGCGGAACAAAAATACCGGACGAGGATAATATAATATAAAATAATTTCAATCAATGGTGTGCCTATAATATTTGAAGCGTTCCCTAGGTTTCTCCAGGATCCCATCATCAGAATCCGGACCTGGTGACAATGGGACCAATTTCAAACAAAAAAAGAATTTCCCAAGTCGGTCCAGCCGACTTAGGATAATCGGTGAACATACGTAAAAAAAAAACATCCCGACGAATTGATAACCTCCTCCTTCGAAATCTTGAAGTCGGTTGATAAGAATCAGTCAATTAGACAAAGATAAAACACACACACACACACACACACACACACACACACACACACACACACACAAGCGATACGCCGCTTCTGTGACATACAAAAAAATATACAGAAGACGTAATAAAACTGAAATCATAATTTGTAAAAGTTTTATTTTCAAAACCATCACCAATTTGACTATGTCACTAAGATACACTCGAGAGCAAAAGTTTTGGGTCTTGAATATCTCAAAAGATATTAATTTTAAAGATATTAATTTTAAAGATATTCAAGAAAATGCTATTGACGCGAAACTTTTGCTCTCGAGTGTATTTGACATAAACTTGTTACCAGGGATAATAAGTAAGCGAAGTGTGAAGTTTTGACAGGTCTTAACCTATTTACTGACAAATAAAATTAAAATTTCTTTTTCGAATAAAACGCCTAAACAGAAAATAAATTCAGATTTGAAATAACACACACAACGGAACAAAAACCGAAGGGCTTTGATTTAAAAGGATTATTGTGAATTCAGAAACATTTAAAAAACACTCAGGTGCCATATTCTAATTCTAAAATGTATAAACAATACATTAACAACACAATCTGTCTTAAACATAACTCCAACACTCAACCAATAATCAACCAATATTGAAGTAGTATTGTAGTTGCAACGCAGTAATTTTCAAGTAAATTCCGTCATTTTTGATTCAGACGTGTAGTCGTAAGCTGTATTGTGTTGTTATTGTATTGGATTTGCATTGAAGTTGGATCGTGTCTGTGCGTGTTTTAAAGTTAGAATACGGCACCAGCTCTTTTTCTGTTTTGTAATCCTATTTCAGTTCATAGGTAAATTAGTTTCTGTATTTTGAGTCAAAAAAAGCTTTTAGGAACAATTCACGTTTTCAGGTTTATACGGAAAATACCTAACACGAAGATTAAAGGAAAAACAATCCCCCAAATGGACTGAGGAAATACTGTGATCGAAAGATACAAATGGTCTTCAAATGGCACGTTTACTAAAATAACGGCACAATTTTTCTTTTATTTACACTGTAGCAAAATATTTTAGTAATAGCAGAGACTATAGAGATATAGACGACCACAGCCTAAGAACTTTTTGAAGCTTATGTAAATAGCGCCATCTATGTCAAAGACACCTAATGATACCCAAAATGTAAAAGAGATGTCACCTGCACTGCTACTCCACCTAGTAACAAATAGCGTACTAGTAGTACACTAGTAGCTACTAGGTGGAGTAGCAGTGCAGGTTTCTTCTTACATTTTCGGTATCATTAGGTGGCTTTGACATAGATGGCGCAATAAAAGTTCTTAGGCTGTGGTCGTCTATATCTCTATAGTCTCTGGTAATAGGTTAGTACGTGTCAACAAGGTTCACGTCCTAGTGCTTAACACGGTAATGCTCTATAATTGACACCTTATTCGCAAGGGCGAATAACCTAAGTTTAAATATAACATGTACCAGGACATTGACGAGCACCTAAGTTCTATAGGTAAGTTGTAAACATAATTTGATGAGTCAGATCTCTTTTTCTATTTCTTTGTCTCTTTGCCTGTATCGAATTAAATATGATCAATGTTTCAATCAACCACTTTTTGTTTGAAAACTATAGTTTCGTATTATAAATTATTGTATTTTTTTTAAGTTCATATATTGTAAATACACTATTTAATTTTAGTACTGCATGTCCTAAGATACTAATGTTAGCTGTGGTTACCTATAATTAGACAAACATCTACCTGTTATATAACTTAAGCTATGAATTAATTTAAGCATGATGTATTATCTGTTGGTGATCCTAAATAAAATAAATAAAAATAAATGATTAATGATATTTATAAAAAAAAACATTCAAGACTGACAATAATGTTAATTATTTGTTAAACTCCGAAGGACAGAATCCTCTTTAATTAAAATACAGTGGATTCAAACCGTAATCGTATTAACCAACAATCTGACCGGATCTTATTATTTGTCAAACAGTCCAATAGAATATAATGCCGTCTCAAAGTAATTATGACTAATTGTTTCGGAACAAAAGAAAAAAGAAATTTAATCGGAATCCAAGCGTCTGAAGGAAAGATTTACATTTTTATTCAACATTACGAATCTTCGGAACCCGGGGGAATTTCATGAAAAACAACTTTATACCGGTTGTAATTGCTTTCGGAAAATACATATTGTATGAAAATCAGGAAAATTTAAAGCAGTAAACGCGATTGGTTCAAACGCATAATTCTCTAACTAAAAATTGGATTGGTAATGAGTTTTTTTTAAAGCGGAGTGTGAAATATCATTTTATAATAAATCATCGAATGAATTCTAAGACGTCAATAAAATTCCCAACTCTACTAACCCAAGAGTAATGAATGATATAGTAATATATTGAGTTTATTCCGCGAGGGAATGATATAAACCATCATCATCATTATCATCTCAGCCATAAGACGTCCACTGCTGAACGTAGGCCTCCCCTTTAAAGGGGGGGTTTGCCATACGCGCCACGCTTGGCAAGCGGGTTGGCGCGCGCAGTTTTATTTTGTTTATTGTTGTTTAGTTTTCGGAAGATGCTGCTGCCCATCTCCCGGTATATTCCTTTAGCAGACTCCTACTGCAACCACGGGACGATATGGTGGGGTACAATTCTAAGGCCGGGCACCCCACGGCACATATAATAACAAATAATAATTTTCTTTGAGTACGTATAAAAGCGCAAATAAATTATCTCGCAATCGTGTAAAAATCTATTTACATGTGTTTGATCTATATACTTATACCATAGATGACACAAAAAAGTCTATAAACTTGTGTCCCTATAGTTAGTCAAAGTCAAAATTGTCTTTATTCAAGTAAGCATAGGAACAAGCACTTTCGAATCGTCAGTGCAGTTAAAGATGAAAATAGAATTAAATCAATAGTTTTTAACCTCCTAGAAAATTCGATGAATTTAATAACGAGCATAATGCTTGTTTGCATAACGGCTTTGCATTTATTACATTCTAGACTTCGCCGATAAATTTGAGAGCGCGCTTTTAAGGATTAAGCGTTCTCTCTGGAACATTGTTATCAGATAAAAACGCAATGACATATGCGATCTCTATCCTAAACAGCTGCCTGTTTAACAAAAGCTGTTTTAATTAAGATTTTAAAATATATCTTTTATAAAAACTTGTAAACATCATATAATCAAGTAGGGATCATATATCATAAGTAGTCAATTATTTTATTTTAATGTTTTTTCAGCTACTTTTTTACAATTAAGGCTCGGTTGCACCAAACTGTCTGTCACCGTTAAAACTTACGCTAAATTTTATTGTATAGTTCATAGTAATCTGCGGGTTGACGCTGATGAGTCCGTCAAAAGTGGTTGGTACAACTGGCCCTAAGTCGTATAAGACATTTATTGCAAAATATAAATTTAATTGTACTAATAATGCATTGCAGCAGTTTCCTCAGCCATCCATCCGTGTTTTACCCAATGCAGCTAACAAAATGGCCTGATTCAAAATTTTTTATTCCCGCATCGCAAGCCTGTAGCGTACAAAATACGCCACAATTTTGCCAAACCACGTAACATATTTTTACACTTTAATATGGCTTCAGCGTTCGTAACTGAGTTTTCAAATTTTGAAGTGACATTCGACACAAATTGATTCAATTAACTTTTACTTTGTTACTTTTAAAATGTAATATTTAGTGGATTATTTTAACTACTTGTTTTAGTTTTTGATTCTCTATTTGGTTACATAAAATTTGAAGGGTGTAATACGTTGCGTTTTTTAAAAAAAATTGAATTAATTTATTAATATTTTAGTTTAGTTTAACTCGTAACGGGTGGACGCTCTTGAAAATTATCATCGTAAATTGACCAAAACATGTCGAGCAAAATCGACATAAAATCCCATGACTGATTTGTTTGAAATGCTATTTATTTAATATATTGAGTTCATCCTTACTCGTCTTATCATGTAAACAAACGTCTGTCATCGTAATGTCATTTATTTTCAGGTTATTCGTCCGTTACTTCGATTATTGTTTTTTTTATTTTTTTATAATGATATTTTCCAGTTGGTATTTGATTGAATTCAATACTTTGTGAGTTTCTTTAAACATAAAACAATATTTTAAGTGATACTCCCAGAGAAAAGTGTGATAATTTATTTGAAAAGTGTTTGTATCCATGTTAAGACAAAAAAGGATGAATTCACAATAATCTGAAATTTCCTTTTTACCGTCACTATTAACAAAGTTAACTAAAAGTGGCCATATTTAATCGCGATGGCTGAAACCTCTAATAACCTAATAACCACCCCGTACACAGGAACTGTATAAGTACCGAATGCTGTTGCCCTGTAATTTGGCGGCTTTGTATTTATAACACATTCCGTCCTTCGGTCTTTATTATTATACATAGGGTATAATTTTAATATCGTGAAGGCTGTATTAAGTCAGTATTGTACGTAACAACATAAATAGTTTACATATTTAGAACAAGAAGGAATTTTTTGCCTATATTTATGACCCCTGAAAGATCATAAGAATGTTTTTTTCAACCGATTTCAAGATTTCGAAGGAAGCTAGAGGTTCTCAATTCGTCGGGATTTTTTATGTATGTTCACCGAGCATTCGAAGACGGCTGGATCGATTTGGAAAAATATTTTTTTGTTTGAGTATACTTCACAGCTGGTCTCATTGTCACCAGGACAGGATCTGATGATGGGATTCTAGAGAAATCGAGGGAATTCTTCAAATATTATAGGCATACCTATAGTGATTTCAGTATTTTTTACAGTAGGTAGCTAGGGTATTTTCGTTTGGAAACGTGGAACCTAAGTGAAGTCGGTTCTTTTTTGTTTAAAATTATTATTATTTATATAAGAACAGTAACAAATTACAAACTAAAGCAACACATGTTAACATTCATACAAAATTATGTTTACAACTTAGCAACAACTTATTCACAACACATGTAATTTTAAAGTTAAGACGCACAAAATGCCTACAATAAAAGAAAAACTGAAATTAAAATGATAGTACTGTTTTCACTAAATACAGTCGACGTCAAAGATATGCTTACACTTTTTCACCTTACTCCTTTGTAATAAGGTGCAAAAGTATAAACATATCTTTCACGTCGACTGTACAAAAGCAAAAATATCGCGCGCATCAATTCAAAGCTCCTTTTCTAATGACGTACCCTACTATAATAATTCATAAGTAATGTACTAGTCTGAAAATCTAGAGCCTCGCTTGCTTTGATGCCCTACAGACTACCTGTCGTACCTTTTCACTTCATCAGCTCTCCAATTGTTAGAGCTTTTGCGTCCGGGCATTCGTGACAGTGGGCACAAATTAAAAGTAGGTAGGTAGTTAACTAAACAGGCGAGTTCTTCATACATACAGCCTTGGCCAGAAGTGTTGAGCACCAATGCGATTTTCATACAAAACTGGAAAGTTTAGTCCATCGTTCCCATCTTTGTTTTAGTTATTTTGTCAATTAATTTAAACTAATAGGCATGTTTTGTTGAAGTTAGTAGTAACTGCATAGAATATTTGCAATATGTCGCACCGACTTAAATTAACATTTTTGGTACCTTCTGTTTTCATATTTTTTAAGTACCTTGAAAATGTTATTAAGTGAAGTTTTCTATATTTATAAATAAAATATAACATTTACCGTTACCGTACATTGTTAGGATAGGGAAATAATGCTTGACATCAAAATTGTAAACAAAAAATACCTATGCTCAACACTTCTGGCCAAGGCTGTAGATACAATCACGCCTATATCCCAAAAGGGGTAGGCAGAGATCACGAATTTCCATTTGCTACGATCAATGCAGCAAAACGGGTCTCCGTAAGCCACTTCTCGCCCCCGTGAAGAACGAGACGTGATGGGTGGCGAACCGCATCGCCACCATGCGGATGACTATTTTTTATTACGTTATAATATATGTCGTAAGAGGCGACTAAGGGATTAGGGATCAGAGGTTTTAACTGTTTAAGACACAAGTGAGTGTGTTGACGGCCTCCTAGCCTAGTTGGTAGCGACCCTGCCTATGAAGCAGGAGGTCCCGGGTTCGAATCCTGGTCAGGGCAGTTATTTGTGTATTTATCACAGATATTTTCACCTCACTAGCTCGGAAAGCCCTTTTTGTTTGTTTAATATCTATTGTGAAAATCGCTTTTTATCCACATGTGGTGAAAGAGTTTCGACATAAGTGACAAGTGGCTTAAGTGACATTTGACAGCTAACAAAACGTAAAAAGTTAAAAGTGCAGAATTTTTAACATCGCAATTAATGAATTGCATCGAGTAAAAACACTTAATACAGTCTTACAACTTTATTTTAATTCATAAATATCAGCATTCAACATTAATCTTCATTCTTTTTGTAAAAACGGATAAATTGTTCTGACAGCCTAATAAGTCTACGTACGAACAAAACGCATCTGACATTTAATAAAACCTTTTACGTCAAAACTTTTCATTTCAATTCATCCATCATATCAACGTTAAATATTCGCATGTTTTTCTAGGTTGTTTTGTTAAAAATTAGTGATTCGAGTGATGAAGAAGTATTAAACACCTGAGGAATTACGGGAAACCGAGCAAAATGCACCCTTTTTCTTATTTTCCTCGCTGTAGTGAGGTGAAAAGTTTTGTGTTATACACGGGTGAAAGTTATTTTACGTCTCGTGTATTAAAGCACTCGCTACGCTCAGGATTCTATTTTTGAACCACTCGCTTCGCTCGTGGTCAATAATAGAATCCTTTCGCTTGCTCGTGTTTCAAATAACACTCGCACGTAAAATACAACTTTCACCCCTTGTATAACAAATAACTATTGTTCCTGAGTTATGGATGTTTTCTATGTATTTAAGTATTTATCTATATGTATCTATTATATATATCGTCGCCTAGTACCCACAACACAAGCCTTATTGAGCTTACTGTGGGACTAGGTTGATTTGTGTAAGATTGTCCTAATATAAAAAAAAAACTATTTAGCGCGCCTCACCCGCTCATTTATTATTATGCCGGAATCGGAATAGAATTACAGTTAACAAATTTCTCAAATATTTTGGGACAAAAAAAATTTAAGGATGTCATCTCTTGTTGACTCAATGACTTACAAAAATCTAAATGCACGTCAAAGTGATGTTTTGATATTTGTTTTGTTATTTTCTATCGTGCAGTCAGAATTTATTTACTAGTTAGGTTATTTATTTCTGTGCCTTTAAATAGTAGCCACTTTTAAAAAATTTCAAAAAATCAATCATTTAAAATCAATTGTTGGACGTTGAAGTTAGAAATAAAGTGATAGAAAATTGAATACAATTGGAATTCAATTTCAAATTGAAATTGTGTACATTTTGCTGGTAAAATAGTGTTTCTGCGACCTAGACTGAATATTATTTTTTATGCTAATTTCTGTAAAACCTGAACGAACCAATATACTTCTGGAAATTTAAATGCAAACAAAAAAACTCAGTGGCCTGAAACTGTAGTGGTTTTAAATAAGTGGAAATGCCTTTATGTAATAAATCCGGGGCTTTTCGTATTCAGATTCAACAGAAAACAGCGGAAATAATTACATTGCCTGGCTTTTAAAACCACCAAAATACACGATCGCCTGTATTGCCACATCGCGCTTGACAGCTATTGAAATACTCAGTCAATTGTTTATATCCAAAAACCGTGACATAGCCACAGATACTATAAGGCGGTTATCACACTGGTGCGGATCCGCATGCGGCGCCGGTGTGCGAGCGAGACAGCGCTATACACATGCAGAGCGCTATCTCTCTCGCGCACCGGCGCCGCATGCGGATCCGTTGTCAGTGTGATAATCGCCTAAAACTCGTTTGAACGCTCATGTGCAGTTTCACGTCTACAATTTTATGATGCTGCTGCCACTGACAAGACAATCCACTTGGGCTTGCAGCACTACATTTTATTATCATGTAGTCCCACCCCTCTCCTGCTTCGAGGAACAAAAGAAACCTAGGAGATTTATCAGACAAGAAATCAGACTTAAAAAAAAATACGCCGGCACGTTTTTTGCATTGCAGCATCGGCATTTCGTGTTCACCCATTAAAGACGTAATTTATGCTTGTGACGTTTTCTAGCAAAAGGTGCATCATCGTCGGTTGTTAATAGAGTTTATTTCTAAATTAATTGTTATGGCAGTAACGCCTTATTGACAACCAACAATGATGTACCATTTCTTTAAAAACGGCACATATATATCATTTATATAATAATCGAACTAGGCTCAGTTTCATGGCTTTGAGGCTCTTCTACTATATGAATTATACACGGAAAAAAAAGCTTCCGGGATATTCTCAATCTTAGACATAATTATATTATGTTGAAAATATTTCCTCGTGATAAGCATTTATTTCCTTTAACGAAGATACCTCTTTCGGTATCAACCCTTATATTTAGGTTCAAATTACCAGTGATGTGTATAATAACACCCTCGTCAAATATGTAACTATTGTAATAACAACTTATCGCCAATGAAGGTCGTACGTAATTTTTTGGAGGTCTTCCGAGGTCTCGACAATTTTTGGAACTTACGCGTGTAAAACGTGATTTTGATTACGTTTTCATAAAAAATATTATATTTATCTTTAATTATGTTTTATGCGAAATCCCTGCCGCTAAAAACATTTTAATAGGCACAAAGTTTGCTAGATTTTACACGCCATTAGTTTTCAATTGAGCGGAAGTTTGGCCTTTGCTCTTCGCTCTTGTTCAAATTTCGTTTTGGTACATTTTTTCTACGGCGGTAGGCCGGTGTTCATTTGCATAAAAAATATTTATTGGCTACAATGTTATTACTTGGAATCGAGCATGATACATGCCATTGGTGTTTTTTTGTAATTGTGTAAAAATGCCTTTTATTTTGACAAATTGCTGCAACAGTGTCGAGGTAATTGGTCGATTGCTGCATTCATCAATGATTTGCAAGCAGTTATGTACATAGTTACTTAATAATATATATTTTATTCTTTGACTTTTATTTCTAAACCATTAATAGTTTGCTAGTCTAAGCAAAATCCAACAAAGAATTGTATAATACGTGAAAACGCCAAAAATTAACGTAATTTTATTTGCCACAGCCTGCTTAAACTTACAGATAGGCGTTTTCAAGTAAAAGGTACATCATTGTCGGTTGTCAATAAGGAATAACTGCCATAATAATTCACTTAGAAATAAACTCTATTAACAACCGACTAAGATGTACCTTTTGCTTGAAAACGTCACAAATACAGTTACAGTCCGTGAGCTATAATGGCTCCTCTACATGATGGGCCATCATAGAGACGCAGCTATACGACGGAACGGAATAGCAATATCGCTAGCTCCCTCTAACGCATAGCTGCGTCCCTATGATGGCCCATCATGTAGAGGAGCCATAAGAAGAACCTTCGGGAATCGGCGATGACACACGAAGGTAATATTGCTGTTCTGCTTTTTCATGTGTCACTGTTGATTGATACCCGACGTCTCTTTCTACAACCCGAAGGTTCTTTTTAGAGTTCACGGACTGTAGTTGTCTTAGAACTGTCTTTTCAATATTTTTTGGGATCCAAGTTTGTTTGTTTTTGGGACACCGATATAGCACAATACGTTTACGTACGATGTACAAAGCGTTTAGAGTTTTACACACACTTTTATATGTGAAATAGTCTTTGTAAAACACTAGGTTCTTTAGGAAAGCACGTATACAATTTATTTGCAATCGATATAATTTTAGAATGTATTTTTATTATAAGGTTTGCCAACGCGCTATGGAGCGCAGCATTCTTGGTGTTAAAAAGACAGACCGCATCAGAAATAGTATGCTGCGCTCTAAAACGCGTATTGCTGACGTAGGCAAAAAAACCGCTAGGCTCAAATGGGATTGGGCCGGCCACGTCCAACGCATGCATCCGGAGAGATGGGCTAACATAGCTACCAAGTGGGTGCTGGTAGGGGGGCGCGGGCGCGGTAGGCCCAAACGGAGATGGCGGGATGATTTAGATACCTTCCTTAACAACTGGGCGGAAGAGGCGCAAAATCGGGAGATATGGAGATCCAGGGGAGAGGCCTTTGCCCAGCAGTGGGACACTCAAATAGGCTAATATAATAATAATAATTTTTATTATTATTCTTATGATTGTTATAATTACTGCTTACCATCCATATGGTGGGCCATATGCTTGTTTTCCACCGTCGTTGTATAAAAAAAAAAAATAACATTACAAGATTTCCTTAGTAACGAAATAGTAACTGTACGAAAGTTAACGTCAAATAAAGCAACCAAGTTTAATAAATTTGAGCAACTCTGAGCTCACTTCGAATAAAAGTTCGTAGCAACCTCTTAATATTATATGTTCCATTGTTTGACATGATTATATCTAGACAACGGCACAAAAGTGTTCGCTCAAACGGCAGTAATGCGGTGATGGCGTTGTATTGCTAGTGAAAGTGCCGTTTTTGGGGATCTGGAAGGGATGTCACGAATGTCGTTTTTCTCACGTTCGCGAATGCGAAATATTCAGGACGCGAATGTCCGAATGCGAATGTGAATTCGGATGTCACAGAGTAAATTCAAAAGACTTAATCTTGCTCATCATTTTTATACTTCCATATAGTTCAAATATACAGAACATGATATGTGATGGAATCCTATATTATTGAGCAAAATTAGTCAAGTGAGACCGTCGTTTTCACTTCCTGTGTATGAGCTAGCATAGACCATCGGTCGGGTCAGCGCGGTCTAAACAGGATGCGTTCTGCCAACGTTCGCATTCGCAAAATATTCGCATCATCTGATGCGTGTGTGAATGTCGATACGAATGTCAAAAATGATTCGAACATTCGCATTATACAAATGCGAATGCAAATATTCGTGATATCCCTGATCTGAATATTGCCGGGAACTATTCAACGTTGATAGTAATATTGCTTAATAATAAATTTAAGTTTAGTCTTAAAAGGCGAGACGATAAATGGTGTATTAGTAAAATGGTGCCCTGCTGTAAATTATTGAATATTACTCGCAAACAGTAAATTTCTCATCATGACGAAATTTCAAAATTATAATTTACATATACCTATTGGGCATGTATAAAATGGATATTATACATATACTTGATGATAATTAAATTGACGTTATTGTTAATATTGAATAAAATGTGGCCAAAAATCTGACTTTAATAAGAACAACAAATTGTTACTCAGTGTGAAGAAATGACCCATCAATACGCAATATTTTTAACTGAGTCATACAAATTAAATTGATTGCGTGCCCGTGCAAGTATGTTACAGTTTTAGTACGAGTACTAGCGAATAAATTAAGGAAAACAAGATAATAATATAGCACAAGAGTCGTTAACTTTTTTTGTTAAGTCCACACAACCGACTTTTTTTAAATTTATTTGCCCCTTTCCAGTAATATTTCCGATTCCCAACAATTGTAATATCAACATTACAATTACACAGCACCTCCCTAACTATTGCTTTGTATTGCTTACACTCGGCACGTTGCGGAGATCGCTGATGTCGCAAATTTCCACGCTATAAATTTATATTTCCTACGTAAAGAAATATTACTCGTAAAAGCCCTTCAGCGTGGGTTTATATTTATATCCACTGTTTCTTTATGTTTCACACGTATCTACCCGAAGAACGTTGCTAGTACAGTCATTTTATTTTCACTTGTATGGGAAAAATGACAAATTTGGAAATCATTTATAGCAGAAGTATCTGGTTCTACGGCTTAAAAGAAATCCTACAAAAATTTGAACATGGAAAAATCGACATTTAATTAATTCCTGAGAAATCGCCTAAATAATTATATGTATAAATATTTTATTATTTATTATGGTTCCTTAAGACACGTTATTTATGGATGATGGAAAATCACACAAAAAAAAAGAAACGCTTCATATATATTTTTAAGAATATGTACTTCCCGATGGAAAGTTAGTAGGATTTTTCGTTCAGTCATCTTAGAAGACATTTTAAAACCATATAAACAAGAAAATCGCTATTATAAATTAATGTTTAAAAAACACGTATCTTTACTGGGTTATGCTGCAAAAGCTTCGTATTGCTCAGCTTGTTTTCATATCTTTATGAGTAGCGTACGGACATACGCTATTTATGAGATACTGCATGGCACGTGTATACAAAGTATCAGTAAATGCTACTGAATCTAAAAGATGGATGCTGATAAGCAATAATGTGTTAACCCACAAAAATACGAAAATTGAGATTTTAGTGTCATATTGTAGCTTATTCACTGACCATTATTTTGCAAAAATGGCCTTAGTGATTTGACATTTCCAAACGTATGAAAATTAGGAAAAATGGTTAACACATTTCCTTTAACACGCGTTGCCTATTTTGCAATAATGCGTTTAGTATCTTGACTCATTACACAAATAGACAGCGTGTATACTATAATGTCAATAATGTGTTATGTGGGGTTAACTCATTATTGCGAGATTCCCATTCCACTAGTGCTCATTTTGCAAAAGTGCTGTGAAAGTAAATGTTACAAAAAATAGTGTGTATTTCAGAAATTTAAGTACATTTTGTGCATAAACGTATTCTTTGATTCAGTTTTGAATAGATAATCACCGACATACGGTATTTATAAAGTGTTATCAAACTAAATTTTTAAGGAAACGTGTTTTTGAGTTTAGATGGCCGAAAAATATACAAATGAAACAGTAAAATGTAATTTTTTTTAGAAATGAATTAAGACAACCACTATGAATAATATACGTTTGTGTACATTCCGTTTTTCATGTTACTTTTATAATTATACTGATTAAAAATAACTTCATGCACTTGACTTAATATTGCGAAACGAAAATAATATAGTACTCATGCATTAAGAGGCTTGATCGGTTATTGGGAAACTAAGTTTACTTGTTGTCTTATATTTTCATCCATTTTATAAGACTTGACTCATTATTGTTAAACTATATAAAGGCCATAAATTGTTATTAATTGGTTTAATAACCATAACATTATATTACTAAATTATGTTTTTAGGTTTGAATGTTATTGAAATACATTATCAATTAGTTTTGTATACTTTGTTTGGTTTATTTTCATATATTTTCAACTCAACGGTCTTAACTGGTACAATTGGTATTAAGTACCTAGGTGTATTTTAGTTGTAAATAATCATCTTACGCATTAAACGACGCTCTTGAGTATCTAGTCGATAGTAAGTACCTACTGTAGATCATGAATCCTGATTCTATTCCCGAAAATAATTAATAGATTAGTTTATGTAACACAAACTGGACTACCAAAAAGAGGATGAAAGAGACCAGTGAGAAACGAAACGAAGAAGGAATTTGAATTTGAATTTGAAGTGCTGGTTCAGCTGCGAGCTGCTAATGCGATTTTGCAAGGTTCTGTTATTGAAGTAAAACCGAAAAGAAGCTATATATAAAACAAATTCAAAAAGAGTCTCCTATGTTCTATACTCGAAATGACGAGCATTTTAGATCGCACATCTTAATTAAGGCTGTTGCCATATGCCAGATGAACAAGAACTTAGCTAGTGGTAAAACAGATTTAACAGTAAATACGAACTCTTAACTTCGATTTAGGCATGACACATTCCTTGTTTCATATTCCTACGAGCTTTGAAATATCATTATCAATTAACAATATCAAATCTGAAAAATTCGCATTTTTGGAAGAATTACTTATCAGGATGGAACGCGTGAGCCTGGAGTTTGGACTAAAGATTAACCGAAAAAAGACGAAAATAATGGTAATCGACCGCATGGACGGACTCGCCCAAAATAACCAAGATTGCGAAATGTGGCGTGGTACAATCCTACACCTATCTTGGAGCTTTAATATCGGATACAGGCGGACGCGAAGATGAAGTGAAAAGGCAAGGCGTATGGGTATGACTAGAACCGCAATGGAAAAGTTAAAAAGAATATGTTAGAACTGGAACGTTACATACACCACGAAGGTTCGGCTTGTTCGGGCCCTCATTTTTCCCATATTCTTATATGCTGCAGAAACTTGGACTCTTCGGAAGACAGAAAGAGCAAAGATAGACGCCTTAGAAATGTGGTGCTGGAGGAAAATGCTGGGGATATTGTGGACCGACTTTCGGACTAATGTCTCCATCCTCAAAGAACTCCGCATCAAGCAACGCCTATATACTGTTGTAAACAACCGCATACTCAGGTTTTTCGGCCACGTCTCGAGGCAAAAGAATGACTCTATAGACCGTCTGGTGGTACAGGGTACAGCAAACGGAGAAAGACCGCGTCAGAGGCCACCAATGCGATGCACTGACCAGATCAAATCCGCTATGGAAGGACCCTTAAACAAATTTGTTAGATTGACATCAAACCGGCCAGAATGGCAAACAATTGTACAATGAGCAACATCTGTATCTGATACTGCTAATTGACCACGACACTCTGCAAAGAGTACAACGACTGAGAAGAAGGGACTTCCATATCATAAAATCCCTATAATATGTTCAGAAACGATAAGCTAATGGCCTATATTAAGCCTATATAAACCTGTACCTGTGGTACATCGTAAAGTTTACTTTACAGTATCGATGACCGATGCTTTAATTACATTAAAATTTTGAACATTACAATAATGTATGAAAAATCAATACAGTTGGTCATGAATTGTGGAGTAGCCGAAGAGGAGGACGTCCTCCTCCCATGCCCGCCGGCAAAATTCAGTCATGGCCCTGCAGTGGCGGTAATTTTTATGGTTCCCGAACACGTCATTGAGGATTTTTAATGTCTTTAGATAAAGCGATAAGGTAGTGCATACTTAGAAATTAAAATAAAACACTCGTGTCATTCATAATAATATCATGAAACTCACTTCGTTTCACCAAAACCACACTCGTACTTTAATACCCTTCATTATGTACTAGTCACATAAACTACCATTTAACGACATTTTCGTTTTTATCCTGTTTAATTATTATATTGTGTCACTTAACTCTTGTTTAATACGGTTAATATATCAGTTGAACATTTACCAAAAATATGTTATGAGCTATAACATATTTATTAAGAGTATAATGTCAGTTTTATACATTTCGCAACACTATGTTAAGTATCATGACATGTTTTCGAGAAGAATTAACGACTTAATACAATTCGCAATAAGCAAAAAGTGGATTATTGCGTTAAATTAAAATTCATTTCTAAAGTTATAGTCATAAATCAATAAAATTATTCATATTTAACCTGTAAAACATTACATTTATAACAAAATCGAAAATTTTTAGAACAAATCGTCAGAAACCACGAAAAAATATTTAGGTGCCATTTTCTCGAAATGATGCGCATGCGGGTTAACACATTATTGCTTATCAGCATCCAGATAACCTAGTTATCTAACGTATTTGTTTATTTTTTAGAATATAACTACTGGACTAATATACAGTATGTGAGTAGATTCTTAAAGCTCAAAAGTCAAATCTGTGATAATGGCGCATTTTATAGTGTTATACAGGTTTTTTCTATCTGGCGATGGTGCCTACGCTATCTTTTCTTTAGAAGCTCTAATTCCATATATATTTTTTGTACCTGCCGGTGATTAGGAAGGCGTTACTGAACAACTTTTACCATCCATGTGACCAACTCCAACCTCGCGAAAAAAATTTTTTTGCTGTTGCATACACTTCTGCCGTCCAGATGTCAAAGTTTTATATGGAGAGACCAGTTTTTTTTATTAATTTTAATGTTATTGTTGAGTATAGTAAACTTGTTGAAATTCTTACTTTGAATTGGATAATTACATTAACAACTTGAAATAAAGTACTATTGTATAACTAACATGCTTAAGGACCTAGAGCCTCAAATAAATAAAAATAATAGAACTGAAAATAGAAAAAGTTGTTCAGTTTGGTTTACCAAACAACCTCTAAAATTTTGGCTAAAGGTTGAAAAAACACCCTGTATTTATTTATCAACTCATCCGACAATAGCTTCACCAATGAATTCTTGAGTGAAAAGTTTGCTTGCGGCTGAAGTTTCACGCTGAAATAACAACGCGTTTGTTCATGACAGGCAGACGGGCAGCATCAAATAGAAAACTGGATGATCTATGGACGTTTCACATTTTATAAGTTGATGCCAGTTAAAATGTATAATTTATTAAATAAATGAATTTAATGACACTTTGTTCGTTGATTTATAATGTATTCTGAGATGTGAAATCTAAAACAAATTTTGTGCACCATTTTTGGCGGTTGAAAGCTACGATTGAATCAAAGAGTAGTATAGACTTGTAGTAATTTTCACTACAACTTTTGGCTCAAAAAATTTTTAAGGATGCCATCTTCTGTTACTCAATGGTTTCATTATTTAGTAAGTATATTAAATATTGATTTAATTCAATATACTTAGCGACATAATATGACGCGTCAATATGCTATAGTACAGGTTGCACTGTGTAGTTGTGTACCTATTGTCTTAGAGCTTTAAACCAATCGGAGTAGCCATTGGCAGGCGTTCCCCTCTGCCGAATGAATATGACCAGTGGTCATATTCGTTGTATGGACTGACGTTTATTTGACGTGGCTATTTTGACGTTTCGCATACATTTGACGTTCCCCTCCCCAGCAAAAAACGGCAGACTTTTTCCGATAGAAATGAGAGCGCGTCTCGCATCCGGTTGGTTTAATAATCAAAGCCTATTGTACAACCAAAATATGCTTATACCTACAGGACGTTAAACCTATAGAAAGTTGCATTCATGTATTTTTGTCCAATTAATGGTATTCGCTGTGTGCATGATTGTGGCGCCATCTCTTGGGCAGGTGGTCAATCTCTTTTTTTCCTTTTTTATAAATAGGTTGTATTCCTTGCTTAATATGAAATGTAACTGGCTGATTCACTATTTTGACAGCAGACAGGGGATTTGCAGTTTCATTTCTTGTCACATTGAGCATTGCGATCGTTCTCGTTACCCCCACCATGCACTTCGCACATAGCGAATAGATATCGGGAGAACTCGCTTGTATAATATTTAAAATTTAAATTTTCTAAACAATGGCAAACTACTCAAGATGGAGGCCCGACGAAAACTTCATTTTGCTACACTGCTGTTCGGGATCGTCCAGACCAAACAACCTTCTTACCTTTTCGAAAAACTAACATTTTCCCGTAGACATGTAAGGCAAGCCCCTCGCCTCCTCTGTCCCCAACGCAGTGGGTCAGCTAGTTTCCGCGGCAGCTTCCGGTACGCAGCTACGCGCTGCTGGAACAATCTCCCTCCACCAATCAGAAATGCCAGTTCGCTGTCAATGTTTAAAAATAAACTAAAACTGCATCTTCTCAAGGAACAAACGACCTCCATCTAGCCGACCTACTTATATCAATATATATCTATCTACGTCAATGCAACCTTTCTATTTATTTATAATTATAGTCTATCATTATCCGTAAATTTATATTTTTTATTTTCGCAATTTCACAACACGCACCATGCATTCTGTTGTATTTCGCTTTGTATAATCTATGTTTTGTATTGTTTTGTGTTTGTATTTTCATGTCAATGGGTACACTGAAAACCAGCGTCGTAACACTCTAGTGCTGCGACACATGCTGAGTGTTATCCTTTTCAGAAACCATTCATAGCATTGTAACCTCTATTTCACTAGTTTAAGTATAATCTTATATTGTTGTGTCTGTGTTTTGAATAAATACTTCATTCATTCATTCATTCATTCAAAATACCCACTTAAGGTCAACTCGGCGAACACCGTCAGTCGGCGAAGATCGGATAGCAGCAATTACAGCAAATTCTCTAAAATCTGTTCTAGAACAGTTCTACAGCTAAGCTATGCAGAATTTGCTATAATTTCTTGCTATCCGATCTTTTCCGACTGACGGTATTCGCCGACTTGACCTTACTTATTTTTTTCTACGTCGCCGTGTGGCATATATGCTGATATTCGATCCGTAAAAAATGGGTCGTTATACCTTTGTTAAAGATACAGTACCCGAAAAGGTAAAAGTATATTTTTTCCTCAATATAAATAATGGGGAGTAAAAAGAATTTAGTACCAGGTCGTTATCGATGAAATTTGATGCTTGGCCTTCAGTCGTGGTAACTGGTAGAGGAGGAGGAAAGAGTCTTCAGAGCAAAGCAATTCTCAATAAACGATTTTCAGGGCACACCATGAACGTATAATATAAGGACGAGTAAACGAAAGCAAAGCTCATGTGAAAACATGACCCATTTTTACGTTCACAAAACTAAAATGTCTTATATGTCTTGCAGTGGCGGTGGGTTTTTCATAGGCAAGCCTGTGCTGAATTTGGCTTAAATTTTCTTTACAAGCTCTAGGAAAACTGCTCAGGCGCCTGAAACTTAGGCAAGCCGACGGGAATCGTGTTCTATGGACGCGCCGCCACTGATTGTCTTGTTAACCGAAGTACCCATTCTACAAGCATATCTATTTTTTTGTGTTAACCTTAATTTCGCAACTTACGGTTTCATGCCATTTCACCAATAAGAAAATTTGCCGTGTCGTGATTAGTCAAAAACGGTTTGACAACTCCGGATGACAGATCCGGAACGACCAATCAGATGGCGAAAATGAATTATGACTATATAAATACCCAAATAAACAAATATTGTGCGACAATCTTTCTGAAATCAATATAATCCCACCATAAGCTCAATAAGGCTTGTGTTGTTGGGACTAAGCGACAATAATAATACATAGATAAGTACATAGAAACAATTTAATACACAGAAAACATCCATAACTCAGGAACAAATGTGCGTTTTCAAGTAAAAGGTACATCATTGTTGGTTGTCAATAAGGCATTACTGTCATAATAATTTATTTAGAAATAAACTCTATTAACACCGTCAATGATGTAGGTACCTTTCATTGAAAACGTTACAAATATCCGTGACAAACGCACTATAAAATGCGTTTACGCAGGTTTAGAACATGGACCTCCTGCTTCATAGGCAGGTTCACTACTAGGCTAGAGAAGGTCGTTAAATTATGCTAAGTTACACCACGAGTTGGGAAAATTTATCATAATCAGTGGTCATGTTTTCCTAAAAATCACCTGACCACATAAGGAAACAAAAAGAGCGCCCATCACAATGGCAAAAACATCGGACATGATGTACTTAGGAACAGAGTTGCAGACGTGCGTATCACGTTTTCTTTGTTTACTTTCCGCATTACACGCGTCGTTTCGTATATTCTTGTTATATGTAAGCTTAGGTCTAAAGCTAAATAAAACAGAGTGGTTACCTAGAATAGAGACTGACAAACAACGCAGTCTAAATCAAAGAGAAATAAGTAAGCTTAGAGTGCTCTATAAAACTGATTATTAGCAGAAAAGTTTGATGTTATGAATAGACTACTAAGGGACTGGACTACGGATACTGGGGAAGATGTAAGCCCTATGTAAGCCCCTTTATAATAGAATATGCCCCAAAAATTTAGATGAACATTACCTTGAAATATTACTAATGTATACCTTTACCTATACGATAAACAATGATATCTAAAGTAGTCGAATACGGGTTTTGTTGATATATAAGAAACAAATGAAAAAAAAACAATTTCAAGCCGAAATAAATTATTAAAGATCTGAATGCCGCTCGTAAGACACGATCTAAGGCATGTCGCGTGATAAGCGTATATATCAGAGTAATTTAGCAAGCTTCACCACCGGGACCGTGACAGACAAATTAACGAGATAGCGTTATGTCTACATACAGTCTGTACCAACGTACAGTCGCCATCAAATATATCGGAGCGGCCAGGGTAGTCATAAATATCTGAACATGCACTTTATCGCCTTGGCAATAGAGGCGTTGTTCAGATATTTGTGACCACCTTGGCCGCTCCGATATATCTGATGGCGTACAGTCGCCTGTCACCTGCAATCTCCTTGCTCAATGAAGGCCGCAAAAAAAAATATTAGGACAATCTTACACAAATCAACCTAGTCCCACAGTAAGCTCAATAAGGCTTGTGTTGTGGGTATTAGAGGACGATATATATATATATATATATTAGATAGATATAGATAAATACTTAAATACATAGAAAACATCCATAACTCAGGAACAAATATCTGTGATAAACACACAAATAAATGCCCTGACCAGGATTCGAACATGGGACCTCCTGCTTCATAGGCAGGGTCACTACCAACTACCAGGCTAGGAGGCCGTTAAAAATATCGCCCTACATCGCTCTTTTTGCGCTCTTCTTTCAGGAGGCGCGGATAAAAGATTTCGTTCAGGGAGGGGGGGGGGGGGGGCACTTTCCTTCACAAAATATCTTGCTGTCCACACCTATGGCCCCCATAGTATACAAAACTTTCCGAAATACGGATTCTGCATTTCGCCCACTTAGCAGATCTTAGAATTAGCAGACACGACACGAAAATAAGGCGATTTATGCGGAATTCAGCTCCTGTACGTCTCTTTTACCGAACCGAAAATTCCGGTGTAATCGATACGTACAACTTATTTATGTACGTATCGATTAAAACGTTATTTTCGGTTAGGTATTTAATCCTTATTATATATCCTTAACTCTCAAGATCAAAAGAGGCACGTTTTGTGTTAGAACTCCAAACGTGCCACGTGTGTATAACCAATATTCAACCTACGAGTACAGAATTCCGAAAAGCTTATAAAATATAATAGTTGGTGTAAGCCATTATAATTGATAGGTAGTTCCACAATGCACGATATATATCCTGTCTTTGCGCTCGTGACCAGATACCTTTTGAGATATTCAAGAAAATGCTAGTGACCCGAAACTTTTGCTCTCGAGTGGATGTTGCATTAAAATCAGATCGAGCTTGTTGTCTTATTAAACTGGGCAAGAATATGGTAAACAATTCAATGTATTTTTGAATAGCACATGGGTTTGATGTGATTAGGGGACCCTTCTAAAATTTAAGAAAAATATTGACATTAATTATTAGCTTAAATGAAATTACATAATTTGCGTCTTACGTCTGTAATGTTATTATTTTTCTTTGCAAGTGTGATGAAAAACATTGTTAGGGACAATCAGGTTATAAAAAAATTATAATACTACCTTTATAATTCCCTCATTGCAAATAAAATAATACAAATTCTTTAACAAGGCCTAGCAAAAAGAACTTCAGAAATTTAAATTAATAAAAAATATATATTGCAATTATTACTATAAATATCTTAGACCTATTTATTAGGCGATTATCACACTGGCGACGGATCCGCATGCGGCACTAGTGTGATAATCACCATAGCTTGTTCAACAACTATGATAAACTTAGCCAAAGTGTGTCCAAGCAGTGTCCATACAAAATTAAAGCAGCTTGGACGAAAGCGATTTTGTATGGACATTGTCAACACTTTGACTAAGTTTATTATTCTTGTTGAACAAGCTAATACATAGGTCTAACATATTTATAGTAACAATTGCAATATATTTTTGTATGAGTTAATAGTGCTCATATTATAGTATACGCATATAAATAAAATTCAATATATCTACCTAAATACCCAGGTCAAAATCCGAAAGTTTCATAACTGACTTCAAAGTTTCGTAATCCTTATCTCGCATCCCGAAATAAACATACTCTACTGCCAATAATAATTACGCACTTGAGCATGAACAATCAAATTTCATTATCGAGCGAGCGGGGCCGTAAGCGAAGCGAGTTCTTACAAAGAACTTCTGGCGAACACGTGTTTTAACTCTAGAGATACTTGCTTTGAAACCGAATACAAAGCCCTTAGCAAAGCCCTTGGCCCTTTCAGTAACGCTCAGGCGGTAGGTTTACGTGGGACACTGACTTTATATTGATATCTCTTTTTATGTTTGACTGCGTAGGTAATCCAAATATTCAGGCACTTACAAAGTTGCGCCTTAAGAATAAAAAAAATAAAAATGCCTTTTATTTCTGGATAGAAAAAGTATTAATACAAAGTTATAAGTAATCTAGAATTTACACACCAGAACCCTCTTATGAGGTATAGGCCTCTTCCAGACTTTTCCACCTCTCTCGATCTTGGGCCTGCCATATCCAGCTGGCCCCCGCCACCTTAACTATGTCATCAGCCCAGCGTGCCAGTGGTCTTCTTCGTATTCTTTTCCCGTCTGGACCTTTCCAGGCTGTCGCTTGTAAGGTCCATCTCTCGTCCTGCAGGCTTATGATGGCAGTAGTTGTCCGCCGATAACTTGATAAAAAGCTGACAACTTGACACATTCACACAGCAAAACATGACAATGTGTCAAGTTGTCAGCTTTTTATCAAGTTATCGGCGGACAACTACTGCCATCATAAGCCTGCTGGAGTCTGGCAACGCGCCTTAAGAAAGCTTTCTTTAATGACGTGGTTAATAGTTAGTTTGCCGTTCGTGTTAGACACGTTAATAAATGAATAATCATCTGGTAGCCGGTTTATGCCAATCTGGGTGATTAAATATTTTATAGTGTCCGGTCAAACAAATTATTAACAAGAATTATTAAATAATTATTATTAACAAATTATTCTTGGACACGTGGAGGGCGAGCGTAGTAAAGGTCCCATTCGAGTGCGCTGGAGTGACGTTATAAAGAAGGCTGCTAATGGAAGCCTCTACAAGGCAGTAAAATTAGCCAAAAACCGGACTGCATGGAGGACAATTACATATGGTCACGATCCTCAGGCACGAGGGCACGACTAAAAAGAAGAAGAGAGGCCGGTCAAAAAATGCTCCCATTTTTATTTTCGAGAGCAGCGTGAATTAACATGAAATTATACATGTATCGTTCATTTAGGAGTCTATTACCTGTTCGACTTCAATATAGCTTAGCCTTTAATTTTTTTAAATTATATACTTAAATTTTGCCGGTCGACATAAGGACCCTTTCAATATGGATTGTCATATTTATATCGTTATCGTTAAGTGAACAAATCTTAAATGTATTAATTTGGCAACTTAATGTCTTTGCCAAAGTCTGGTGGATCACATACTTCGTACTTGGCTAAAGGTATATACGAAGATTCCACATAATGTAATGCAAATAGAGATCCATCAACTGTGGCCTATAATAGTTATTTGTTATACAAGGGTGCAAAGTTGTATTTTAACCGCGAGTGTGGACTTGAAGCACGAGCTAGCGAATGGATTCTAGGGTTGAACTACGAGCTAGCGAATGGATTCTAGGGTTGAACCACGAGCGAAGCGAGTGGTTCGAAAATAGAATCCTGAGCGAAGCGAGTAGTTCAAAAATAGAATCCTGAGCGTAGTGAGTGTTGCAACACACGAGACGTAAAAATAACTTTGCAGCCGTGTGTAACACAAATCTTTTCACCTCACTAAAGCGAGGAAAATACTACATGATTGTCCTTTTTTGAGTTTTTTTGAAACTTTTTTGAATTTTTGACTTTTTTGACTTTTTGACTTTTTTGACTCTTTTGATTTTTTTGACTTTTTTGAATTTTTTGACTTTTTTGACTTTTTTGACTTTTATGACCTCTTTGACTTTTTTGACTTTTTTTGACTTTTTTTATTTTTTACTTTTTTGTTTTTTGACTTTTTTTTACTTCTCCGCCAACCGTCCGATAAGGAACTTCGTTCCAAAAAACCTAACTCATTGATTTATTATGTAGGTAGAACCTACTAGATGTGACATCTAGAACAAATTTTGTGCTGCATGTTTGGCCGTTGACAGCTGTCAGTTGCTTAGCATCATGTCAATGTTTCAAGAGCGAATGTATGGACTTTAAGTGCCGATCACTTAAACTCATGGCTGAAAATTTTTGTTAGGGATGTCATCTCCTGTTACTCAATGACCTAACTAATAGTAATAACACTGTAGTAGATAGATAGAGTAAAGGTTACCTACCAGCAGTTGGACGGCAGGTTGTTAATTGAAGTAATAAATGCGCAGGCGGAGTATTTACAGTATATTTACACAAGATGGTTATATACAACACTAATAATTAAATTGGGAAAATCAGCAGAGTAATTCATATATAACGGTTAGGTAGCGTAGTGTTGTGTGTCTCGTTGCTAGGCAACCGCGCGCTGCAACACGCAGGCGCGGGGACTTAGGTAGTGGCGGGCGAGCAGGCCGCCACAACACGTTCGAATTTCAAATATTCTTTGCTCCCTTGTGAATAAAATGCAGTTTTGCTATCTGTTTTTAAAGAATAAAAAAGGCCTTTCCGAGCTAGGGAGGTGAAAAAGTATTTGCATTCGTTTGTTGCGCAGTCATATAGATATCTCATGTTACTTATACAGGATGTTACCTGACCCATTGAAAAGCTTGAACGGGGTGATTATACTGAACATATTGAACAACGTTTACTATCGGGCCAACCCTGAAATCTCAAAAAAAAAAATTGGAGTTTTCATACGAAATGTCGTCATCGAAAACTCGAAATGTATGAAAAGTCCAAATTTTTTTTTTGAGATTTGGGTTGGCCCCATAGTAAAATTTGTTCAATATGGCTTACTTATTCACCCCGTTCAGGCTTTTCAGTGGGTATATATAACACCCTGTATATGCTCACTGGGTAATTGGTTACACGTTTAGCGAGATAAATGAAAAATATGAAAATCAAATACGGGGTTCAGCGACCATGTCATACTACATATTTCCACCTTATTACAAAACTGTACCTGTGTATATGTATGTATATTATAATATGTCCCTTATAGGGCTGTTAATTTATAGCATTTTAACCTAAATAATCTAAGGGAACAATAAAAATTGTTCAAACAGACAAGCAGCCATACAATGGCTCAATACACCGGGGCGTTTTAAGTGTTCCGTCACTGCATTGCTAATTGGATTGAGACTCAGTACTTCTATTCAGGGCAGAATTGAGCATAGGCATTCTGTTTTTTTTTGTGGACAGAAAACGGGGTAACATTTATACATAAACTTTGAGTTATAATTAAATAAAGTTTATAAACTTCTTACCAGATTTTTTTTATTGATGAAATAGCCGTAGTAGTAACTAGTTCACTTGTTCTTTTTTTAGTGTATTGTTAATTTTTGTTACAGTATTATGCTATACAATTAAACATATAATACGTAACAACCAGCTGTGTATATTGATTGAGAAAAATGATGGTGATTCTATTATTGTATATTTTGGTAGCATAAACACAATATTACATATTCTGCAAACACACTGATCGAATGGCCATAGCTCACAACTACAACAAGCGCACTAGTTCTGGAGAAAACCAGTAGGTACCTACACGGAAATAAAATATGTACATTTATATCAACAAAACAAATCTGACATCAAACTTTTTTTAATCGCATGGAGTTCATTTGTGGGAATTACAAAGTTTTATTAAATACACGGTGTAACGTGAGGAAACAGAAAGATTTGAACCACGCATTTCGGAGGTCAATAGAAGAAAAAAACATTGTACATATGACTTTATGTCAAAAGTTTTTTTTTATGCTTTTGTACATAATAAGTAAGTCTCATAGGTAAAATTATTGGTTTAAATGAATTTCTACATTTTTTTATAAGAAATAGTTTATACAAAATGGTTAGTGTCACATTGACATTTGTCAATAAAAGATGTCTTTAGACTACTCCCCACTACTCCCCATACTGGTAAAATCGCCATCTAAAAATCGTGTTTCGCTGAGTTACAATGAGGAATGTGTTTTTTTTAATTGGTCGTAACTCGGAAACTAGGCAAAATTCAGGAAAGTTTGTACGACATTTTAGTCATCAGGAATACGCTGTTAAAATTATTCGGTTTCCTCAGATTACACCGGGTTACCAAAGTGTTGTTAAATATAGCTAGCACCTGTAATGATAACTAATCTTCAGTGTTAATGAGAAAACATTTAGCTGTCACGCCGTTTACCAAAAATTGTGTTTAAAAAAAAACAATGTACCCATCAAAAACATATGTGAATGTCAAGCATTGGATTCCAACGCCAAATTGGAAGTGCGAATGTCTAATAGGTTTCAGGTTATCGGGGGTCAAAAGTGGCCCCAAATGGTTCGTGTAATATTACCCACGGCTGGTATGTAGTGTGTCGCGTGTTGCTCTGCGATCTTGGGTGACGCACTGCCGTGTGTCTAGATGTAATCTCGAGTTTTTACGTTAAAACTCGACATTTTACTAAGTCTCTTCTTCTCTTTTTCTCTCCTTATTTTATCATGCTTTGTCTTCTTATTGGACGAGAATTTCGTCAAGGGTGTCCATCTCCATGACTTGACAGCTACAGCCTTGGGACGTATTAGATACGTTTTCGGGGTTGTCAAAATCCCCTTCGTTTATTTGCAGATGACTATAGATAAAATATTTAAGTAGTAGTTTTGTTCTAAAATAACAGTTAGATTGGGCAAATTAGGTAATAAATCTGCTATTTATCTAGTTTTGTGTTAAAATTACTGATGATAAGGTAGATTGACGCAGATTGGGGCAGGTTCGCCAATCAAACTAATTGCGTATGTGTCAACCCTAGACAGTCGAAAGGCAAAATTGATTGGAGACGCCATGTATCATCGTTCTCTGTCAAAGTTCTGTCAAACACTGATTTTGTAGGGAAAATAACCATCTGTAGATTAGAGGACTTGCGGCCATCTTGGCGAACAAGGCGGTTTGGTTTTGGGAATAACTTCTTATTTTTTGTTCAGTTTCGTGATTCAGTGTGTAATATATAGCTTATTCTGCAGTGATTTAACGAACTAGTGTGCAACTAATGAAGAATTAGTCTCAAAACATGTGTAACCCCTGTTTGAGTTAGATATCCCCTAGTCCGCGTGCTGTTTGTAGGGAGTAGCTATCTCCTTATAAAAAGCCTAACCTCACCATACAACGTCCAGCTCTTGGAGCGAAATTTTAATTAATTAACCGTACACTTGTCGTCTCTACTTCGACATTGGCAAAATTGACCTAATATATGTGGACAGAATATCATTTATTTCTAAAAAAATAATTAATTAACCATATGTATGACATACTATTATATAATTCTTTGCTTTCGTTTACAATACTCTTTGTAGGTTTAAAAAGTATCTGACAGAAAATTAGCGTCGCATACTTAATGTGGATTAAGAATGCTCTGTCAGCGCCCCGTTTCATATACCACAACACGTAAGTTACTTTTGGCCAAATTAACTTTTTTCTTTATTTGTATCACTATACATTAGTATAGGGTTTGTCCGGAAAAAGAAGTGTCGTGGTTTATATGGTAGCTCATACATTCTACGACACTTTCTTCTCGACACTCTTCTCTTTCTGGACAGTCACTCTAATTGTAATTTGAGCGTGGGAACATATTATATCCTGTGCTTCAACTATTTTAAAACATTATAGTTTTTTGGATAGAAAAAACCTTTGCTTTTCCTTCATAAAATTAAAACTGACTCAGTCTAACCATGCTCTGTAGGCAGTAAGAATTGCACACCTACTTATTCGCTACCTGAAAGGAAATATGCTGGCTACATTTATCTTAAGAGTAATGCTTATTATTTTATTCCTTACGAAATGGAAACAAGACTCAAAATAGAATGCACGACGTGATTACCTATTTGTAACAGTTTCCTCTTACAATCAGTTTTTCAAAGACTTTATTCTATGTCCGTTTTACGTTTAGAATATCATCACATGAAGGGCTGCTAGTGCCATATAAGCTGGTAGCCTGGTGGTAAGACATCCGACTTTCAACCCGGAGGTTTCGGGTTCAAACCCTGGCTCATACCACTGCACTGAGTTGTTCGGAAAGTAGGTACGAAATATCATTGTCGCTGTCGTAAAATCTATTAATGAGATTAGATTTCCAAGCAGAGCCAAGGCCCAAGGACCAGGGTGTCAACTGAGGTCTGAACTTAGTCGGTCTAGACCGCGAGTGGGATGCACTGATATTGTGTTGCGTTCATCCCGGCTTTTTGTCACGATTCAACGGAGTCTGGAGCCCGCGTTGCGACGTTACCCCAACGTTTACCTGTGTCGCGTTTACCAGAGCCATAAGCTGTGTTTCCACCATAGATGAACGAGGATGTGTTGCGAGTAATGTGTTTTTGAAAACCAATAGAATTACTTCATTTGTTTGTCCTCGCACAACGCAGCTCTAGGATTGGTACTTAACAAACACATAGCAGAAATTGTAAGTACGTGCATACAGACTTCGGTCCGGTCACATCCCAACAAATAAGTTTGCACATCTGATGGGGAAAGCAGAGTCGCCCAACTGCGAAGTTTGCGATTCTATCGAAGATGTGCAACACTTCCTAATGGAATGTGTTCGGACTCGAGCCAAGAGGGTGCAATTATTTGAAGAGAGGGGCTATGCGGTAACTGACATTGGGATATTCCAATCTATATTGGCGGAACCCATGTCCAAAAGTGCCAAATTTGTATACAGTTTTTTTGATGTTATAGTTAACAGTAATGCTGATTGATACAAAACCTTGTAATGTAGAGGCTCAACGGAACCGACATATCATATAGACAAAGGTTCCTAAAACAAAAAAGATTAAAAAAAAAAAAAAAAAAACAAACACATTACTCGCAACGCATCCTCACCCATCTCTGGTGGAAACAATTCAATTCAATAGGGGATATTACTGCAATATTCTGCCACCAGAGTGCAGCACTAGCACACCGGTAAACCATAGAGCTTTTAATACATACTAGGCCTTAAACAGTTTTTTTACAAGTTTTCATAGATAATTTATAACGAATAAATATGTCATTTGCGCACCAAGGCGGTTTGTTTACAAAGGGCCTATCGTGAAAGGAGAGAATCGAAATTTTGACATGTGCCTCTCTATCGCTCGAATATGAAAGAGTGACAGAGAACCAGGTAACGAAATTTTTATTTTAGTGTTTCGTGGTAGGCCCTCTGGATGTGCTAGTGCCGCCCCCTACGCAGATTTTTGCGTAATATTCCCTATTCAATTTATTTAATTCAGACATGTCCATATAGTGTTAGTAGGTAATAAAGGTCCTACATCCTAGGTTAATACTTATAACTAATTTCCTACTACATAGATAGGTACTTAAAATATCCCATACACATTGCCTCTGAACTCCATGTGGATGGAGTTCCAGTGTTTCCATATTGGACCAGCCGGGTACTCTGCCACCAGGTTCAGGAGACTGTTGGCACTCTCTTGCACGCGGCGCATCAGGGAGCCTGTTTCTTGCGTATTATAGATATGAAACTGTCGATGCGTGCCTCTGCGAACATACCTGATGCGCTACAAAAGCGTGGGAGCCCCAACAGTAACCAGAACCCGTTGTTGTACTGGACCCGCAAAGCATTGAATGTCCTTTTTGTATATTCAGTCCACAGGCTGCACGTGTAAAAGGTTTGGCAAAATGACTTAACTGCGGGCCAACCTATTGCAGCGAACAGTCAATGCTCTGCGCTCCTTTTCAATGTCCTGGTTATCCCGGAGATTTTCAGTGACCCAGTGACCAAGGTACTTAAACCGATCCGTCCGGTTGAGGGGAGCCCCACATAGGTAAACTTCAGGTATTATATCGTAAGACTCAATCAACGCAGCCTTTCTTCATCTTTAGTTGAACTAAAGTTTTATTTTCTGAATCAAGCCTCTGGCAGCACGGATAATCTCGCCTGAGGCAGATCTATGGCTAGCGCCGCCAGCGGAATCGTTTTATTGCTCACTTTACCTGCCCACATATTCTTGTTGCTATCCCAGCAACCTACGTAAGCGAAGCATATAAATGAGACTGTTATTAAGAAGACTAAGTTAAGGCTCGGTTATGATACAAAGTTAGGTAGTAATCATACGAGTACTACTGGCTTCGTCAGTTATAGGTCTTGGAAACTTCAAAATAAAGAATCAACAGAAAAATCTCTAATAAATGAGAGGAGAAACCTGATGAGCACAATTAAAAACAGAAGAGGAATAATGCTCGGGCACCTGCTACGGCACGACGATTTCATTAGAAACATATTAGAAGGGAAGATAAACGGAAAGAGAGGGAGAGGAAGACCAAGGAAAAGTTATATGAGCCAGATAATGCATCATGTAAACGTCGTGTCGTACCAGGACATCAAGGAGTTGGCCTCGGACCGACAAAGATGGAGACTACTAACCAAGCTACACCGACAAGAGCCCAGCTCTTAAGAGAATGATGATGAGAAATATCTCTATAATTGTCGTATCTGCTCACAAAATTTCACGAGAATTTATTAAAAAAGCCCTTAAAGAATTTATTAAATTTATTGGTGTCCTGCGGAGGAGAATAGTCAAACATCAGATATAACGACAGATATACAAAAGCATTTTTGCCCAAGCTGAAATGTAAACGTTTCGCTAAGTTTACTCGCTTGGTCAAAAAAGTAATCCAATTTCGTTTGATGCTGATTGGGAGAAAGGATCCCAGTGTTCATTCCAGAACTGTTACATTTTAGGCGACTTCATATTCTACGATCGAAAAATCCCTTACATCTGAGTACATAACTGGTGCCTATATTTTTGAGGAACAGCCGTGCCTTATGTGACTTTGACCTTGAATATACGAATTCTATAGGTACGAATATATTATATGTTAATATATGGATCCCACATAAATATTTGCCTCAGACGCGAGCGCTTGTTTGTCAATGGGAATTACAAACCTTAATAAGGTTGTATTTTTCTATGCAAAGCATAACCGCAGGGTTATATTCTGCTTTTGATATATTTTGGTACCTAGCTATGTAAAAGTTTACGGGTTTAATAAAAAATGTACATTCCAAAATTCAAGGTTAGGCTGGGTATTGTCGGTTAGTGTCTCTGTATCTAGAGAACCCAGCCAAAAACGCTTCTTAGCCGGGAAAGCATAGTATGCGGGACTGATCTTAGTGAATTGAAGTGTTAGGGATTGATCGGGGCGTATTATGCGAGAAATCATGATGATGATAATGATAATGATGGTATCCTGTTATCCCTAATCAGGGACATAGGGCTCTCAGAAGGGATTTCCAGTGTTCACGGTCCTGTGCGGCCTCCTCCAGCTCCGTCCAACCAAGGTCAGTTGATGCGGCCTCCATTTCAACTGTGCGCCTTCAGGTGGTACGAGGGCGACCTTTACCCCTTTTTCCAGAGGCTTGCCAAGTCAGCCCTTGCTTGGGTAGATGGTTATTTGGCCTTCGTAAAACATGTCCTATCCAGCGCTACTTCCGCAAAAGTATGTGCTTGGCTAAAGGGTTTTAGCCGATCAACTCCCATAGTCTTGTGTTCGAGATGGTCTGTGGCCAGTAGACTCCTACGATTCGGCGTAAACATTTATTTACAATAACCTGGGGTCTAATGGTTATCACTTGTCTTGCGAGAAATCATATTTAACGTTATTGTACTAAGCGGGTTCTCCTGTATTTTGAATATAAATTCCTAATAACCTAAACGTTACGGTGTTTGACACGATAATGTGGGCAACAGACATTCTGCTATCATATTTACTGTGAACGATTTAAGTTTTAAGATGACTTAATACTAAGACCATAACGAGCACTTACTTCACAAGTCGCGACATGCGTAATAATATGTTAAATATTCGTATTTCATGAAATATAATTACGGACCTGACGATCCTAACATGAACTTAATTGCTTGAACGAACTTCAAATGGGATCGCATGTAATTTTCAAAGCATCGCTTAAATGTAAAGTTTGTCATACGTTCTAACTTTAGAGAGAAAATTAAGCAATTTATACATTTAAACAGTTTATCTATAGTCAGATTCAGAAGCAGTGAAGCGAGCGAATCTAGTATACATATAAGCGAAATGCACCCTCAAAGAGAAGCCAGTTTTTTGACGGACGTCAGCAGAAGTAGCTAAGCGTGTGAGGTGTTGAAAATGAGCTTATTACAACTTTATTGTTAAGAGAATAAGAGCTATTTCTGCGGCATTGCAAACTGGAGACCAGAGTTAACCGGCTCATCAATGCCACACAGTATTGTTTGTTGCTCTTCCTTTCCATCGGTGTGAATCGCTCCTTAATATCCACATCGGTGCGGAAGGTTGTTAAGACACTAAGATCGTGTAAAGGTTATTTTGAACTATTCTTGCCATAGAGTACCGAACTCTTTAGTGCGTTAGCCGTTCTTATAGAGAAGCCCTTGTCTATGGTTTGTATGGGAATCGACCGTGTCAGTATATTTGACAACTAATTGTCTTAACTGTCAGATATCTGTGCTAATAGCGTTGGGGTACAGATCGATACTTTTATAGATATTTTGATGAAAAAATCTGAAATATCTGAATAATCATTATAATCAATCAGCAGTAATATTACGCAGAAACTGACTGTAATAAAGGATTGAATAACTTTTGTCATGATATACCTACTTCAGCCATTTATATAAAATAAAGCTGTTACTTAGAAACTGAAAGCCAACCCTTAGCTTAAACCGAAAATAGGACCTAGAAACATGACACGAGTTTCATGAAATTCGCCTCTGAATCGTACATCTCATATATAGACATGCCGCCAATCAATGTGACACATCACTATAGCCTTCTTTGTACTGCATTTTCAAATAATTCTTAATATTATTCTAGTTAGTTATTTTTGCTATAATACGCTCATATATGTTACCATTCTGTATTTTCTTTAATGATTACACCTATTAATGGCTCAAAATGGTGTTCTGAATCCATTTTATGATATTGTTAACTTCACAAATCTCAAACTGACACTGGCGTTAACGGGGCGCAAAGCTCAAGCGGCCATTACAAGCATTTTAGATCCAACGCCGTATCTAGTCCTAGGCGCTCGCGCATGCGGGTAACTGATCTGTGGTTCTTTCTATGTACCGCTTGCCTTACATATGTAGTTATCGCTTTAACAGCAGACTCCATTCTTCTATTCTATGACTGTGTCGTACACTCAATCAACAACACCTGCTTCACTTTGATCCCCATTTCTCAGGAACAATGGGGGTGTAAATTAATTATACGAACAATGCCTCTTATGAACGGTGTTCGAAATGTCGAGAGACAGGCAAATATTTGATTCGTTTGGCAAAACGGATTATGCTTTGTTACTTTAAAAAGACGTATGTTGGCGGATTTTTAACGGCGCATAAGCTTTTTTAACAGTTACGTCTATTTTATTTCTCGAAATTTTGGGTTGGATGCAAGGACTATTTACATAGGTGCATTGGAATCAGGGAATTCCTTTTTCTTATCCTTTGACTATATAGGTTTTAGATGGAATATTTTCAACTTTTGGTTTATTTACTTTTCTGAATCATACATTTTGCTTTACATCCTCATTTTAACATGAAATTCAACATGAGGAAGTGAACCGTGGTGATTCAATCGAAAACTTTCCATAAATACAATTATTTTAATGTGTGCACACACATCAGCATTTCACACGTTCATTTTATAAGCTTGTTTTTATTATTAAATATAAATAAAAAAACTGTAAGACAATTGTAATATTGACTTTTGCATTGGTGATTGCAACAATAATGTAGGTACATACCTACATAAAGTCTCGAAAGACCAGCGCTAGCTTGCGGAATAGCTAGCATTTTGCTGAGCAGGGTCTATTTCGTGGTGCTACACCGTGCGCGTGCGTGCCGTGTGCGTGGTTTCGTGGTGCGTTTTTAATTTGTCTGTTTGTACATTTGTTTGTAATATTGAATGAATAAATATCTCGAATCGTGAATCCATCTTAAACCTATTATAATTATGATAATGATAACCGACTACGCATGTACCTATGTATGTATGGATGGATCAGAGTGTTTGGCCCTAAAGATGACAGATGAAAAGAGATTGCATGTAACGGAAATGAGAATGCTAAGATGGATGTGTGGAATGACGAGAATGGATTGAATAAGAAATGAATATATAAGAGGAAGCCTGTAAGTTGCAGTCATAACCGACAAATTACGATCAAATCGCCTAGAGTGGTACGGGCATGTTATGCGGAGGGATGAAAGTCATGTTACGAGAAAAGTATGAATGAATGTTGAGGGATGTAGGAAAAGAGGCAAAGCTAGGAAAAGGTGGATGAATTTGTGAGAGATGACATGAGAAGAAAGGAGGTGAGTGATGAGATGACGGGTGACAGAGATGTGTGGAAAAAAAAGACATGCTGCGCCGACCCCAAGTAAATGGGACAAGGGCAAGCGAATGATGATGAATGATAACCGACTACGTGTTAAGTATTTAAAAAAAAAATTATAAGAATAATAAACTGGAACAAAATCTGAAAACTAATTAACAATAAAATAAAAGCTCTTGACTATACCAACAATCGCATAAATTTAATTTAATTTATATATAGCTCCATACATTTGTAATTACTGTAACGACGTGTAGGTATGTATTTACATAACCGCAATGAACACTGTTTCGCGTTTAAAATTCGGCCATTAACCTGGAAATATTGTTCACCACACTCCAGAGAAGTGAAAACGGGTGTCCTGCTAGTTAAAATGAAAACGAATAGTAGGACATAATAATATATTCCTTTATTATGTTGTTTAAAATATAATATTGTCTAAACATTCATATTTTTCATGCTTATTGGAAATATTTATATTTTTTGTATTTGTTTACAATTGCATCAATATATTGCTCTAAATGATTTATTAAATTCATGGCGGTCTTCCTAAGAGTTTCCGAACGTGTCATTTCGGATTTATAATATGTGTGTAGATAAAGCAGTGTTTGCAACGGTACCTAATTAGGCCTTAAAACACTCGTGTGATCTTATTATGAAAGACGCCGCAATTACGCCTGACATTATATTATGAATATTTAGTTTAGTTTAGTTATTCTTTATTGCACAATATGGTATAAATGGCGGACTTAATGCCATACAGCATTGTCTACCAGTCAACCATTGGGTTGGGTCAAACAGAAAGGTTAAGTAGGTGCAGGGTCTATAAAATATGACAGAATCATTAAGAAAAAAAACTAACATTTAAGTAAATATCCTCCTGCGGCCCAGCCATACAAATGAAAAATCGAAAACTTGCCACTGAAATTTAAACCAAGAACACAAAGAAACAGAGTCGATTTTATTTTGTTTCAAAATCGACCGCTACAAAAGAAATGCAACTCTATGGAAATAGAATGGATGATTCAAATTTCATCGAAGACAATAAGTACTACAAGTAGGACCTTGGGCCTTACGAGGGTATTGATAAATACATATGAGTATTATGATTAAGTGCGGGGAAATTATGGTAAGCCAAATAAAGTCAAAGTCAAAGTCAAAGTCAATATTGTCTTTATTCAAGTAGGCATAGCAACAAGCACTTTCGAATCGTCAGTAACAATTTATCTTAAATAATTAAGAGCAATATATTGATACAATTGTAAAAAAATAATATATATATATACATGTTTTATATGTCAAAAATAATAATAATAAATTCACAATAAGATCGTCAAAACTTAAAAAAAAAATTGTATTAAAATACTAGTCACTAATCATTCTAGAATAAACTAGAAAACGAAGTTTTTGGTGGAAGGTCATTGGCACCAGGGAGCCCCTTAACACACGTTCTAAACCAGCCCGCTGTTTCGCTAGGTAACCAGATAAACTGATTACAATCGAGCCCCGCCAACATAATTGTGTTTGCTGACGAGTTATGAAATGTAGATCGCTACCCCGAGGAGGTGGCGCATTTGCATGATGTTTTAATGACAAACTAAAATTTAGAGACGAAGTTTTCAGTGTTAATGTTGGTTTACAGCTCGTGTTTATGACTGTCACGTTATTAAATGTTGATGACAAGTTTTAAGTTTCTTCGGAGTTTATAAAGTACTCGAGGATGTGGAACGGTTTCGAATTACTAAGCCTTACTTGCTGGTCTTTCTGTAATGTTAGTGAGAATAGTGAGTACATAGCATAAAAAAAAAACTTTTATTATCAAAAGTGTTACAAAAAGGTGCTGAAGTCCCTGACTTCTGTGCTAGGCCGGAACCTGTGTTACAGAGGTCAGTGTCCTCTCCCGGACTATGGTATCTATTTTAATCTAAAATTATAACTTTTTAACCGACTTCAATTCCATTGAGGAAGGAGGTTCTGCATTCGGTTTGGTGTTTTTTTTTTTTATGTATGTTCACCGATTACTCCGAAACCCGAGGTTCGATTTGCGTAATTCTTTTTTTGTTTGAAAGGATCTACATCCAAGGTGGTCCCATATTAATCTGGTGCTGTTCTGATGATGGGATCCATGAGGAATTGAGGGAACTCCTCAATTTTTAAAGGCACATGTATGGTGATTTGGGTGTTTTCTTAAGCTACTGAAGCATTTTCTCACGAAAATCACCAATTTGATGGAGTGGACCTGATGATGATGATTGTTTTGATGATAATGATGAAGATTTTTTTAAATGTAGGATGTTCAGCGATTACTCCAAGACCCGTGGTCCGATTCGAATGATTCTTTTTTTGTTTGGAAGAAACTATTCCGAAAATGGTCCCACATTAATCTGGTGCTGTTCTGATGATGGGATCGATGAGCAACTGAGGGAACTCCTCAATTTTTAAAGGCACGTGTATGGTGATTTGGGTGTTTTCTTAAGCTACTCAAGCATTTTCTCACGAAAACCACCAATTTGATGGAGTGGACCTGATTATAATGATTGTATGATGATAATGATGAAGAATTTTTTAAATGTAGGATGATCAGCGATTACTCCAAGACCCCTGGTCCGAATAGAATAATACTTTTTTTGTTTAAAAGGATCTACCTCGAAGATAGTCCCACATTTCTCTGGTGTTGTTCTGATAATGGGACCCATGAGCAACTGAGGGAACTCCTCAATTTTTAAAGGCACGTGTATTTATTTCCTCTCGAAAACCACCAATTTGATGGAGTGGACTTAATGATGAAGTCCACATGTGATACGTGGAACTTTCCTTAGATGAATGGGTGTGTTACGAACTTTTTGATATATCTTTAGCGATTTTTCCGAGACTCGTTGTTCGATTTTGATAAATTATATAACCACTAAAAATGGAAAAATAAAAACTTTTTACAAAAAAAAGATAAACCGACTTCAAAAAGGATAAAATGAATCATTATATTATTTATATGCGTTACCAACTGATATGTTTGAAGTCGGTGCCAAGCCAAAAATTTAAATCAGCTTCAGGTATGAACATAACAAAACATCGGTACTTACTAATAGGTACATAATGCAAAGGTGAATGTGATTCTATCTGTTACATTTTCATGTTAAAACAACTAATCCAATTTTGATGAAATGTGGTACCTATGTATCTATATATATAAAAGAAGAAGCTGACTGACTGACTGACTGACTGACATATCAACGCACAGCCCAAACCGCTGGTTCTAGAGATTCCAAATTTGGCACGTAGGTGCCTTATAAGGTCTAGGGGTGCACTAAGAAAGGATTTTTCAAAATTCACCCCGTAAGGGGGTAAAATGGGGGTCCAAAGTTTGTATGGAGAAACAAGATTAGTTTGACTATATTATTTGAAACTTCACCGAATTATTCCTAACAATAAATGAGTAAATACGTGTGTCAGCTTTTTTGAAAATTCAACCCCTTTAAGGGGGAAATGGGGGTGAAAAAATCTGAAAATCAATATGGGTATCGTTTCTATGGTTTATCGGGTCGCTGATTAAGAAAACAACAACCATTATATTGTACAACGTAGCAGGCGTGAAATATCATCCCCCAGGGGGTGAAATAGGGTTCCAAAGTTTGTATGGGGAAACAAGATTAGTTTGACTATCGTATTTGAAACTTCACCGAAGTATTCCTAACAATAAATGAGTAATCACGTGTTTCAGCTTTTTTGAAAATTCAACCCCTTTAAGGGGGAAATGGGGGTGAAAAAATCAGTAAATCAATATGGGTATCGTTTCTATGGTTTATCGGGTCGCTGATATAAGAACACAACAACCATTTTATTATACAACGTGGCAGGCGTGAAATGTCATCCCCCAGGGGTTGAAATGGGGGTCCAAAGTTTGTATGGGGAAACAAGATCAGTTTGACTATCTAATTTGAAACTTCACCGAAATATTCCCAACAACAAATGAGTAAACACGTGTTCCAGCTTTTTTGAAAATTCAACCTCTTTAAGGGGGAAATGGAGGTGAAAAAGTCTGAAAATCAATATGGGTATCGTTTCTATGGTTTATCGGGTCGCTGATTAAGAAAACAACAACCATTTTATTATACAACGTGGCAGGCGTGAAATATCATCCCCCAGGGGGTGAAATAGGGGTCCAAAGTTTGTATGGGGAAACAAGATTAGTTTGACTATCGTATTTGAAACTTCACCGAAGTATTCCTAACAAAAAATGAGTAAATACGTGTTTCAGCTTTTTTGAAAATTCAACCCCTTTAAGGGGGAAATGGGGTTGAAAAAATCAATAAATCAATATGGGTATCGTTTCTATGGTTTATCGGGTAGCTGATTAAGAACACAACAACCATTTTATTATACAACGTGGCAGGCGTGAAATATCATCCCCCAGGGGTTGAAATGGGGGTCCAAAGTTTGTATGGGGAAACAAGATTAGTTTGACTATCTAATTTGAAACTTCACCGAAATATTCCTAACAATAAATGAGTAAACACGTGTTTCAGCTTTTCTGAAAATTCAACCTCTTTAAGGGGAAAATGGGGGTGAAAAAATATAAAATCAATATGGGTATCGTTTCTATGGTTTATCGGGTCGCTGATTAAGAAAACAACAACCATTTTATTATACAACATGGCAGGCGTGAAATATCATCCCCCAGGGGGTGAAATAGGGGTCCAAAGTTTGTATGGGGAAACAAGATTAGTTTGACTATCGTATTTGAAACTTCACCGAAGTATTCCTAACAATAAATGAGTAAACACGTGTTTCAGCTTTTTTGAAAATTCAACCCCTTTGAGGGGGAAATGGGGGTGAAAAAATCAATAAATCAATATGGGTATCATTTCTATGGTTTATCGGGTAGCTGATTAAGAACACAACAACCATTTTATTATACAACGTGGCAGGCGTGAAATATCATCCCCCAGGGGTTTAAATGGGGGTCCAAAGTTTGTATGGGGAAACAAGATTAGTTTGACTATCTAATTTGAAACTTCACCGAAATATTCCTAACAATAAATGAGTAAACACGTGTTTCAGCTTTTCTGAAAATTCAACCTCTTTAAGGGGAAAATGGGGGTGAAAAAATATAAAATCAATATGGGTATCGTTTCTATGGTTTATCGGGTCGCTGATTAAGAAAACAACAACCATTTTATTATACAATGTGGCAGGCGTGAAATATTATCCCCCAGGGGGTGAAATGGGGGTCCAAAGTTTGTGTTTTATTTGAAACTTCACAGGATTATTCCTAACAATAAATGCGTAAACACGTGTTACAGGTTTTTTAAAATTCAACCCCATAAAGGGGGAAATGGGGGTGACAAAGTCTGAAAATCAACATGGGTATCGTTTCTATGGTTTATTGGGAAGCTGATTACGAAAAAAACAATGATTTTATAATACAACGTGGTGGGCGTGAAATATCATCCCCCTGTTAGGGTGCGATAGGGTTGAAATGGCTAAATATCAATATGGGTGTCGATTTATGGTATTTTGGGACGTTAATTACGAAAATGGCATCGATTTTGAAATTTTGGTATAGAAATAGTTTTAATCCCGGGAAAAGACATAGATTAGGGCAGCCCTTAAGGGGCTGAAAAGGTGATTGGAATGGAATGTTGTATAGATAATTTTTAACCGTTGAACTGATTTAAATGAAACATGGTATAATAGATAGTTTAAATTTCGGGAAACGACTAAGGGTAGTTTTCATTGAAAAAAAAGTAACCCTTAAAGGGGTGAAAAGAGGTTTGGAAGTTTCTATGGGATTTATTGAAATCGGGGTACCGACTCCGATTCGCACTCAGCCGCGATAAATTCTCATGAAATCATTTATTTATTTATTTATTTATTCAAATTATTCGTTACACAGCATTACAGTAAAAACCAAGGCACTGCGAACTACAAACCAAAATATATAATAAAAAAAATATATACCTAAACAAAATATATCATGCTGAAAGCGTCTTTTAAAAAAAATGAATAAAAAAAATGTTCTCTTGAGAAAAACTCTTGAGGCGCAAGTAAGACCCACACTTGCCGGGTTTTTTTTTATTTCCTAAAATCATTACTAGGGGGTGAAATGGGGGTTGAAAGATTTAATGGGGCTTTTTTAAACGTTGAACCGATTGAGATGAAACTTGGTATAGAGATAGTTTGTGTCCCGAGAAGCGACAAAATAGTATTTATTCCGAAAAACAACTCTTACGGGGTGCAAAGTAAAGGGGTTGGAAGTTTTATAGAGAATTATTTACAGCTGAACCGATTTAGATGAAATTTGGTATAGACATAGTTTGAGTCTCGGAAAACGACATAGGACACTTTTATCCGGAAAATCAACCCTTTTAGAGGTGAAAAGGAGGTTGACAGTTTGTATCGGGAATTGATAACCGCTTAACCTATTTAGATGATTTGGTATGGAGGTAGTTTGAGTTCTGGGGAAGGATACATAATAGTTGTTATCCCAGAAGTCATTCCCTAAGAGGGTAAAAAGGGGGATCTATTACTAATTCCACGCAGAGGAAGTTGCGGGGAAAAACTTTTATTCATTAGAGTAGAAATCTGCATTAATCATAATCTCTTAGTAAATAAGTTACTACAAGCAAGTCGTTGCTGGCGATGGCGTAACAATAAAAGAAATATTGCAACCATTTCATAAAAAAAAAATAAGGGAAAGCCTTCATCAAAATGTCATGTACCGAAACCTCCAGAAAGTAACAAATACTTCTCTGAAAAGCGCATCTAAATCGGTTCAGCCAAACGCGAGATAATCGCGGACAAACATACATACAATACAGAAATGAGGGTCAAACTGATAATCTCCTTTTTAGTACTTTTAGTACGCGGGCGAAGCCGCGGGCAACTGCTAGTATATACATATATACTCTCATACACGTTTACTTTGTCAATAATCAGATAAAGGCGGCAAATAGAAAAAAATATGTACCTATATAGACGCTTAAGATGGACCTTCCATAAAAAAATCGAATATCGTGCCTTTTTCTACTGACACGGTGGGTGTACTGGGTATAACTGAGTATAGAAAAATTAACCTAGCCATTGAATTCCTGTATACTTCGAATCAAACCTTAGATGAAGAAGGATGAATAATTCAAACGAATCACGGGCTTCGTTCGAGATACCGATAATCCGAACAGTGTCCTAACAAACATAAGACGCATGGCTATACTTTCTGTACCTACTTGCTTAACAGTTAACGGTCGAAACGAATGTACCTATACCTAAGTACAATCCATATCGTATTAGATTAGTTATATAGTAAGACTAACAACTCACTGAACACCTCGCCTCGTGCGTATTAACTCTTCCAAATTTGGCTTGGCACCGACTTCAAACATATCAGTTGGTAACGCATATAAATTATATAATGATTCATTTTATCCTTTTTGAAGTCGGTTTATCTTTTTCTTGTAAAAAGTTTTTATATATCTTATTTATTTAATACAATTCAAAGCGTGAGAATAGGTGTTTATGTGTGTGTGTGTGTGTGTGTGTGTGTGTGTGTGTGTGTGTGTGTGTGTGTGTGTGTGTGTGTGTTTATGGTAACAATTTTATGGTAAGATACATTCAGTTTGTTCGTAGTACAATGACAAACGCCAAGACTTAAGTTTCTTTTTACATTCATTTTTAGATAGGGGGTATATGTTTAGAGTTTGATTAATTTTATTATACAAGTATGTGGCCATATATTTTTCTTGCCTTTTAGTAGTAGTCAATCTGCGATTAGATAGTATACATACATTAGTCACCCTACGCTTATTTAAGAATTTGTTTTTATCATAAGGGGTAACACGACATTACAATAGCTAAGTACATGTAACGATAACTGTATTTTGTGCACTACAGTTGTAAGTTTCAGAGAAAGCTAATTGAATACTTACCGTAATCTTAAGTATTATAATTTTAAACAAAAAAATAACCGACTTCACTTAGGATCAGCTATTCCAAGAGGAAGTGGCCGAGGTGCTGTAAAAAATAGTGAAATCACTATAGATGTGCCTATAAGGGAACGTACCCAAACTACGTGACCCATTTTTTCAGTTTTTGACCCCCCTCCCCCCCTCGGTGACCATCCATAGTAATTGCCAAGACCCCCCCCCTCCCGCCTAGTTGTCACGTAGTAAAACTCGCACATATAGTTTAGAGTGATGTTTTGGACATAGAAAGCAAAAAAACATAATTTTGCCTACTTATTGCCTTTTATTTACTCGACACTGGCCGCGTGACGCCAAAAGTGCATGGAAACCTATAATTAGAAGCGCGATATTTGAGCATAATTATTGACTACGTGACAGAACCTAAGACTAACCCCCTCCCCCCTGTGACCTAGAGTAGTATTTTGACGACCCCCCTCCCCCCCCCCCCTAAACTGGTCACGTAGTTTGGGTACGTTCCCTAATAGTTGAAAAGTTCCCTCGATTTCTCCAGGATCCCATCATCAGACCCCGCCTTGGTGACAATGGGACCATCTAGGAATTATACCCGTTCGATTTAAAAAAAATTGAAAATCGGTTCACGATTCACGGAGAAATCGAGTAACATACATACAAAAAATAAAAAAACATTCAATCGAATTGAGAACCTCCTCCTTTTTTGAAGTCGGTTAAAAATGTACCTCGTGTACAATTGACTATAATAAACATAAATAAGCACATTGGGTAGTATTGATTGCTACCCCAAAGTTTTCATATACAATCGGTAGGTAGTTATAAAAATATGACCTGTACAACTCACTCTTTGTTGAAAATTAGTATTAACCACGTGTCCCTAAAATTCTACGATAAACTGGCACCAGAAGATGGACCTGCTCATGACAATATAGTAAAAAAAAACTCAATTTATGATGGTACATATTACAAAATAAATCGACACCCCATACAAGGGGTATAAAAATTTTGGAAAAAATGGTTATAATACTCTAAGAAAATTTGAATAAAAGTATAACACCTATGTCGAAACGTCGGACATGTTGGATTTATAAGTATACTAGGTAGGTTCGTTAAAATGTGTAGGTACAAACCGTGAAAGTTTTAATTACTTATAAGAATAAAAAGTATTTTTGTCAATGCCCTTTTGTACAAAAATAGTTCATAATGTGTAATGAATGGTACCTACAAAGTCCTTCCAAATATAGGAGTCCGACTCAATCTCACTCACACCGTTACAAAAACTGATTTATAAAAGTTTTCAAGTCTTCTACCTCTCAAATTTTCTTTTCAAACCATTTTCTTCCTGGTATCGAGTTTCAAGGCAGTAATAGATTTGTTCGACGGGTTATACAAATATAGTGAGTGTGATTCCAAACGTATACCGATAATCCAAATAATCATTATAGTCTTAACACAATAAAAAACGTTTGCTGGTTAATCGCTTATCTAACTCATCAAATTGTTGCATTGCAAAATACTAAGAGATTTTATTGTAATTACCGTTTCCTTTAAAAAAAATGTTTTTTTAGCCGCTATTGAAATAAGTCATGTTCTTACTATTTATTTCTAAATATTTTTATCGATCACAGAAATCTATTTAAATATGTACAATGAAAAAAAACGTACTTTTTAAGAAGAAGAAGAAGGTTATTGTCGAATATTGAGTTCACTTTACACTAGATCTCCCGAGATTTCGCTACCAATACACATTCACAGTAAGAACATACTAAAAATAAGAGAGAATACTGTAGGTATACCTACAAACTTCAACCTTATACCCTCGAGATACAGTAGGTATAATGGTTGTTTGTTTGCCGTCAACACTTTATATGCTAGGATTTTTCACAGAGCGGCATGAACTTACGTTACACGTACAGATCGATGTGTCCCTCGACGATTTAAATATGAATCAGCTTCGAAGATAATATATACAGACTCACCCTGTTGGTATAAGGTACAGTCGACCAAGAAAGTACTCTACCAGCTTTGACAAAAGTTTCTGCGGGATCTAACGATCGCTAAGGTTGACATTTCTAACAGAGTTTAAAACATGCACAACCTTGTTGTCTCATGGCGTTCAAACGAACCTCAACCGTATGGTGGTAAACCACATTTTTGGTCGACAGAAGGTAGGCTTAAAACATAATAATATGCACTTTAATAAATAATTTGCAGAAAGAGATTGTGATTCAAAAAATGCCGCCTGGGCCGCTATAGTAGTTATTTACTTCAGGGCAATAATTTTTGTAACAATTAGTAACACGCATTTTAATTCTATGCCTATATAAGGCCTATGTCCAGCAGTGGACGTCTTTCGGCTGAAATGATGATGATGAATGATTTTAATTCTTAAAAAAAAGTCTCTCCCAGATTATGCCGGAAATATTCTGCTCGGGGTTTTGAATTATGCATCGAAGTGGAAGTGTATCGTGCAAGAATAATAATAAATAATTTTTGGAATGTTTTTTTAAAGTATCAAAAGATTTGACCCGGATAAAAAAACTTTTTTTGTCAAAAATGATATTTATTTTTACGAAGCTTAGGTACTTGTGGCATTAATATTTTATCGGTACCTACCATAATCGGTATTTACCAAGTAGTAGGTACTAAGATACATCTCTAACCGTGTGGTTATACCTAAATCTCTACGCTATCGAACTACCATAAATAAGTCATTCCACAATGTACAAGAAAACTTTTCTATTCACCAACTTGCTAATGTTATAAATCACTGTACCAAGGCAGTAAAACCTTTAGTAGAACCTCGATAACACGAAATGCTCGATAACGCAAATTAAAATTCCGTCTACGTACTTGATTTTGAAATATTTATTTTTGATTGGCCGAAATATTTTACACTTTCATGATATTTCATGACATGACGTACCTACAAATTTATTCCATACTCAAAATATAGATAGTCAATCCCTGGTAGATAAAAAGATACCAATCAAAAATAGGTAGGTATATGAATTTGAGTCTTATGCCACAGACATAAGTGCCGAAGTGTGTACATATTTTTGATGCTGACTGTACTAATACTTGATACTAAATTAAAACTTTGTTTTGAATAATTTAAACCATCTCTCTTTGCATCAGTTGTTATTGTTTTTTTTAAGTTGTTATTCTCTTTATTTATATTTCTTCTTGTTGTTTTTGTTATTGTTTTGCAATAAAGAGTTATTTTATTATACTTATTACAAGTAGTCCACCTCTGACTGAGAGCTCGCGTTTTTCTTGCAAACGAGTTGACCTTACCTTATGAAGATCCCTTTTGAGTTTTCTAGCCTCATAATCCCTTAATCGTGCTCATATAAAAACCCTCACATTTTATTTATGTATCTCTCCTACAACCCCACAAAATTTCATGAAGATCAGAAAAACGTCAATAAAATTATCTTGGTACAATTATTTTAAATCAACGCCATCGAAATGCAGGGACATCCCGGTAGCCAGCTGACAGTTCCGTTGCATCCGAAGTTGATTTCAAGAACTACGCTTGGTTACGCTCGCTCGTTCGATAAATGAAATATGCCGAACTCGTAAATACAATATGCTTCCCTCGCGGAAAAAAAGGATATATTCAGCCAAGAATACAAATACAAGAACACATGATGTGAGGTGTGTAACATTTTTTTTTCTTATAATAAATGGTTGTTCCATTACGAAAACGGAATACAAGAATATAATTCTTTAAACATAAGAAACTTTTGTCTTTGACGGGCGAAAGATATGTTATTAACATATCTTTCGCCCAAGATATATTTTACTTAAGAGTCGCCAGGACGCTCGCGTGAACTCGCGTCCTCATACAAACGTAGTTCAGCTCTCATTTTAAAACGACGTTGTTTAGAACCACGAAATTTGGCATGGGCATTCTAGCAGTACAGATCTATGTCATTAATTCATTTTCGTTGCTAAAAATTGTAATACAAAGAAAATATAGCAAAAATAAATTTTGTATGTAAATATGTTTCTGGCTGTATTTTCTTTGTATTACAATTTTTAGCAACGAAAACGAATTACCGACATAGATTTGTACTACTAGAATGCCCATGCCAAATTTCGTGGTTCTAAAGTATGTCGTTTTAAAATGAGAGCTAAACTACGTTTGTATGGGAACGCGAGCGTCCTGGCGACTCTTAAATAAAGACATTTTACTTGAATCAAGACCACTTTCTAGGCAAATTGTTTCCATCTATATACGAAACTATATTGTCTTGACCAAGAGGATTTGTCTTCGATGAAGATATTTTTTCCGTGCATGAGATTCACACTGCCGAGGATCTACTTACTGTACAATAAAAGCATTACGTTTCAGTTGTAGTTTAAATATTTAAAAAGTTAGCCAGTGCAATGGAATCCGCACAAAAGGGTAATTTAGTTGCGGCAAACTTCGCTGAACTAGTTTCTGGTTTTGTTACGAGTATTTGCTTTTTAGGCTAGTGGAATCACGAGTCCTAAAGTCGTTATGTAAGTTTCTAAATGTAACTTTTACTTATATATTTACAATGACCATAGTCAATATCAGTTTTTATATAAAATTACAAATGGCTTATTATTATTTCTCATAATCGCTAGAAATGTTGTATCTTTTCAATAAAAAACTATAGGTATACAAGAGCCGGTTGTCCTGAGCCATTGGATAAATCCGAAATGTACATATGTAATCTGACAGCTCCTGCCCCACATTGTAAATCACTTTGGTCCGTATTCTGACTTTAAAACACGTTTAGCCACGATTCAACTTCAATACGACTTCAATGCATTAACTAGGTACGCAATTCAACTAGCGCCCAAATGTCTGAATCAGAAATGTCAGAATTTGCTTGGAATTTTCCGATGCGACTTCAATTTGTATTTGTTGAGTGTTGGAGTTATGTTTAAGATAGATTGTGTTTTTTATGTATTGTTTATGTATTTTAAAATTAGAATATGACACTTTGTATGGACTGTACTGTCATGAATTAAAAATACGATATTAGGAGTAAGAATTAAAAGTTTTAAGTTCTATGCGTTTTATGTTTCAGTGCATAGTAGAAGCTATTCTCGTAAATATATGTAATACTAAATTAATCTAGATAGAGTTGCAAGAACTAACGAAAATGTACTCAACGTTAAATGCTAATGTAATATTTTTCTGTTGAATAATTTATTGTAGTTAGGTGTGCTTGCTCAAATGAAAATATTGAAGATGGACGCTCGAGGTTCTTTTTAAATATTGTAATATCTGGGTAAGTTTAGACTTTTGTGTATAATTTCAATAAATCACAGGGACTTAACCCTTTTAAATTTCTTTTAAAATAAAATAAAATATCAACTAACGCAATTTCTTTGACTAACTTAATATAATTTGTAAAAAAATATGCGATAGGTACTATACAAATATTTTATGGCATTTCGCTTTTACACAATAACAGCATTCACATGTTACACACCTGCAGTTGCAGGCGTCCCTTTGCTATGGTAACCGCTTACCATTAGACAGGCTGTGGGTTTCATTGCCACTGACACATCATAAAAACTATTCTAACGATACTATTCGGCGGTTGGTGCTTGCGCTTTTTTATACAACGACGATGGATAACAAGCATACGGCCCACCTGATGGTAAGCAGCTACCGTAGCCTATAGACGCCTGCAACTCCACTCCAGAGATGTCACATGCGCGTTGCCTACCCTTAAAAAACTTTGAGCTCTTTGGCAACCTTACTCACCAGCAGGAACAGAACACCATGAGTAAGGTCTAGTGCTATTTGGCTGTGGTATTCTGTAAGGTGGAGGTACTTCCCCAGTCGGGCTCAGCTCCAGATTTGAGCAACACACAATACTACTCGAGCACAATATTAATCTGTACAAGGTACGACGTAAGCGCCTAGCCCCATATGATATCTTTTCGTGTAGATCGTCACAAATAGACATTAAAACAGACCGATGGAAGCAGAGCTAGGGTTGACGGATACTCCGATTTTTCTGTTGTAGGTACAGCTAGCAGCAGAAGTAGCTAAGCGGGTAGGGTGTTCAAAATTACTTTGACATGACTTATTCTCTTTATTTGTCTTTTCTCTTAAGTCAGGTTTTTTACAATATTTTTGTAAAAGTAAAATACATCTAAAACATACAAAAACAATAAAAACATTATAAAAAACCTAACCTAGGGTGCCGCCGGCAACGGAGCAAGGCCCAGGCTGCCGGTGGTTAGGGCCGCAGAGAGAGGAA